>OZ007558.1:10820464-12165440 GCA_963931855.1 Philhelius festivus
CATTTTCCATTCCGTCGAAAATATTACCTGTTAACGTATCAGTGTTGGAATCTACGTCACTATCGAGGAAACATAGTGACCATTTAAAGTTGTGAAAGAAATTATTGAGACCGTCCCAAAATAAATTTTAATTTTGTTATTGATATTATCAAAAATATTGAGATAAATATTAGTGTTGTTTATTTGCTTATTTTGATTCTCTTGATATGAATGCAGTTCCTATTAGATCCAGTGTCTATCACGCAGGGTAAGAAAAATAATTTCTGTATAAACTTAACACTGAGTTGCCTACAAGAAATAAAATGCATAACTGGGTCGAAAGAACTTGCTCTTATGTTATAGACTAAAAATTTTCAAAAAGAACTTTAGTTGAATTAAACAGTTCATTGGCATAAAATTCATTTTTTAAACTCTTTTGGTAGCAAGAAATAAAAACAGAATGCTATGTGATTTCTTAAGCAAATATAAATTTATGCTAGAAAATAAGCTTTTATAAAAAATGTTTAAGAAAATTCTATGGTACGAGTTGAAACCGACGCACATAAAGCAAAATGGCCTGATTACGGCGACAAAAGTATATAAAAGAACTTCGTCTAAATATAAAAATTTTGGGCTCAAAATGATTGTAAATATCCAAAAAGATTTTCAAAAAAATTGCAAGAAAGTGAAAAAAAAAACGGTTCTATTCAACCTCTCTCCTACGTGCGATTTTCTGCATTTAAAATTTCTCTTGATTTAGTATAAGCTTGGCTGTGAACATGTGCGATCGTTTCGAGCTTTTGTAAAATATTTTGTTGTGAATCTGTTAGCACATTGTAACTACTTTATTTATACTCTGTTCAATTTATATTTGCAGTACAGGCCTTATGGGAGATCTTTTTCAGAAACACTGATGGCTGCTGCTGTTTGCACGGCACCTTAACTTAAGAAATTGCCACTGAAATAAGAAAGAGAATCACTGAGTTACATTGAAATTGTTTGTGTAATCTTCTTTGAGCTCACGTACAACCCAACATGACCTATCTGCTCCATGGGTGAAAGGAGACTGATTGCCAATTTGCAACCAACCCTTATTGTGTTTATTAAAAAAAAAAACACTAAATCAGAGTTACCATTGCCAAGTTGATAGCAATTCATATGGCATTTTCTTTGGTTTGTGCTATGTAGCTTTCAGGATTTAAGCTTTTTCGAGCTTTTGGTAGCAAATATTTTTCTGAGATTTGCGGCAATTTTTAATGCTCCTACGGCAATCTTGTAAGAGCTTTAAATTAAAGATAGCTTATTGAAATTCATAATGGTGAGACTGAAAGGCAAATATCCTATCTTCCCTTTACTGAAAATATAAATTGAACAGAGTATAGACATATAAAACCGTTATATAAATCGATTATTTTATACAAAAATAGCCTAAGGTATTTATGTAGTACAAATGTTGGTTTTGTTCTTTGTTAATACGATTTCACGGAGGCCTTTAAAAAAAGGTCCACTTTGGTCCGCCTTAATTTTAACTTGCGACTTATAGGTACTGTAAGGCAAGTTATGCATTCGTAAAAAAAATCGAACTCGAGATTTTGATCAAAGTTGACATTACGATGATAGCGAAGACCAAAAAAATGGGTCTCGCAATTCTTTCTGTCTGTCTGACGGTTCGACTACATCCTAAACGGTTCGGCCGATTTTCTTCAAACTTGGTAGATATGGGTTTTAATTTTTCCCCCCCCACACGTTTTTTTCTTTTTTTTTTTCGAAATTTTATAAATATTTTTTTTTTCTCAAAAACTGTCCCACAGAATTAAAAAAAAAATAGAAAAATTTCATTTAGTTAAAACTAGGTAATGGTTGAAAAAAAAAATTTCCAAAAAATTGTTATTTTTGGTAGGCCCCTAGGTCCATTTTTTTTGTTTTTGATTTTCTCGAAAACGGTACGCCCGATTTTGATCATTTTTTTTATGGTAAAGCTCCTCCACAGTTTAGATATTATTACATATTTTTAATACCGAATTTCAGTGATCGAGATGTAACCGTCGCAAGACTGGAAACAGTCAAAGGAACTCTCTGGCTAGCGTCGGCATATCTTGGCCATGACCACCTTGGCCCTCTCCCAGGAGACACGCTGAGGAGTCTTATCACTGAAGCAGATAGGCAGAAGACAGACCTCATCATTGGAAGTGATGCTAACGCCCATCATACAGTGTGGGGTAGCACGAATATAAACGACAGAGGTGAGTCTCTTTTCGATTATATTTTAAACACTAACCTAACAATATGTAACGTTGGAAATGAACCCACATTTGTTACTAAAAACAGACAGGAAGTACTTGACATAACTCTTGTCTCAGATAAAATTTATCATACTATCTCGAATTGGAAAGTATCAAATGATCATTCTTTCTCTGATCATAGATACATACAATTCGAAATTATGGACGAACCTCCTAGCCAATCTTCCTTTCGTAACCATCGAAAAACAGATTGGCTTCTATATAGGGCAACTCTATTAAGGTCAATCAGACCTGAGTTATACAGCATACCCTACAACACTGAGGATCTTGATATTAAAGTCAATGACCTCACAGCAGCCCTCAACAAATCTCTGGAAACTGCCTGCCCTCTTATACAAATAAGAGGTAAAAAGAAACCACACTGGTGGTACTCGGGGCTGGATCCACTAAGAAAAGATTGCAGGAAACTCTTTAATAGAGCGAAAACCTCCAGAGAAGCTTCTGATTGGGATTCATATAAAGACTCCCTTAAGTTATATAAAAAAGAACTGAGGAAAACCAAGCGTATGTCCAGGAGAACTTTCTGTAACAATATAGAAGGCAACTCAGAGGCATCAAGGTTAAGGAAAATCCTCTCAAACAATGACGGTTCCTGGACAAACTCAAGCGAAGAATCGCTCAATCTGCTCCTGGATGTACATTTTCCAGATAGCTCTCCTTGCGTTAATAACACTGATCCTAACAACATATTCAGTAGCATAACTCCTCCACAAGGTCTGATTACAGAGGAAAAATTAAAATGGGCAATAATCAGCTTCAATCCATACAAATCTGCTGGTCCAGATGGAATAATTCCAGCGGAATTACAGAAAAATTCCGATATTCTAATACACATTCTGATAGACATCTTAAATGGTTGTATCGCTCTGGCTCACATTCTTTTGTCATGGAGAGAAGTGGGGGTGGCCGTGGCGCGATGGATGTGTGCTCGCCTGTCAATCTCATGATCACAGGTTCGATCCCTGCCGTCGTCTATGTCGATTTAATTCCATTAAAAACCTTCTAAAAATTGTCATCAATGGGTTGCTGGTTTACTCATTACATGTTGTTCAGGCATAACACTAACAACATGTAATTGAGTTAAACTAGTATGCCCAACAAGGATGAACATGAATAAAAAAATAATGTGAATTATAAACGACATAGAAATAAGACACGGCATTTCTCCGCTTTAGCAAAGCCGCCATCCCTGGAGATAAAAATATCTGAGACAACCACCAACAGTCTCAGAACATCGTGCCACACATCTTTCCTATCCTTCTTTCTCTTCATTAACTTCACGCCCGCGCTGTGTTGAAACATTTAAAGGGTAATCATAATCCCTTGAGCGCGGGTAGATTATAAAAAAAAAAAAAAAAAAAAATGTTATTTTTATCCCCAAAGCTGGCAAACCTAGCCATGTTAATCCTAAAGATCTAAGACCTATTAGCCTTTCATCATTCCTTCTTAAAACATTTTAACGTCTGATTGAAATCCATTTGAGGGCAAACATTGATAAGTCCTTACTATCCAATACTCAACATGCTTATAACAAAGGGAAATCTGTAGAAACCGCTCTACATACGCTGGTTCGTACTATCGAACATTCCCTTCATCATAAGGAGTTCACCTTAGTTGCTTTCCTGGATATAGAAGGAGCTTTTAACAATGTCGACGCATCCGCAATCACATCTGTGCTGTCACCTCTGAAGGTGGATAAGTCAATCAGTAATTTGATAAATCATATGCTGATAAGCAGGATTAGAAATTCAAAACTGGGCGATTTTACTACTCGAAGGACTGTTAGTAGGGGTACGCCGCGAGGCGGCGTCCTCTCTCCTCTCCTTTGGAACCTAGTCGTAAATAAACTACTAGTGATTCTTGAAGGGGAGGGGCACGGGGTGATTGCCTATGCGGACGATGTTGCGATAGCGATATCTGGTAAGCATCCTAACACTCTGAAGGAACTCCTACAAAATGCTCTAAACAAGCTTACTACCTGGGCAGATCAATGTGGACTCGGTGTCAACCCCCAAAAAACTGAACTTGTCCTATTTACCAGGAAATATAAAATCCCACACATAGACCCTCTCCTCACCAAAGGTATACCGCTTAAATTCTCAGACAAAGCAAAATATCTGCGTCTTATTTTGGACAAGAAATTAAGCTGGAAGCCCAATATCCAAGAGAGAGTCAACAAAGCCAACATAGCTCTTTTCTCTTGCAAAAAAGCCGTAGGTAACAAATGGGGTCTACAAACTCATATAACACACTGGCTATACTTACATATGGAGTGACAGTATGGTGGACAGCGCTGGAAACAGCAACAAACCGCGATAAGCTTAGCAAAGTCCAACGAACAGCCTGTTTAATCATGGGTGGAGCTCTCCGCTCAACTCCTTCTGCTGCACTTGATGTTCTTTTTCATCTCATACCGCTAGATATTTTTAGCAAACAATCGGCCGCTAACACAGCCATCCGACTTAAAGCCTTCTCGCAGTGTATCAATAATGATATTGGCCACTCTACTATACTGAACTCGTTCAGTACTCTACCTAGTAACGTCGATTACACCACCCCTCATCCAAAATTTAATAAAAACTTTCAAGTGTGGATCCCTTCCAGGTGTTCTTGGGAAAATGAGTCGTTTTTGATAGACGAAGCAATTCATTTCTATACAGATGGATCTAAAACCGATGACGGGGTCGGTGGAGGCGTATACTCCGATAGATTAAATCTCTGTCTATCTTTTCGTCTTCCCAATCACTGTAGCGTGTTCCAGGCAGAGCTTCTAGCAATAAAAGAAGGCCTCTCTTGGCTAAAAGAAAACGTTATACTGACTACTGATATACATACGTATCTTCTCAGACAGTCAAGCTGCCTTAAAGTCACTGGACTCTGTCTCCACTAACTCACAAACAGCCCAAAATTGTCGATCATCTCTGGTGGAGATGTCAAAACAGTTTAACATTCACCTTACATGGGTGCCGGGGCATAGAGACATTCCAGGAAACTGTAAAGCTGACGAACTTGCAAAAAACGGAACAATCTTACCTTTGTTGGATAGCAAATCTAACATCGGTATACCCCCAGCTACTTGTAAACTTATGCTAAAGCATGATACCATGAAGAAAGCTAACCACAGATGGACCAGCACCCCAACTTGCCGGTCTACTAAACTGATTTGGCCATTGTTTGATGCTAAACGCTCAAAACAACTAATTTCTATTGGTAGATTGCATATTAGCTCCGTTATAGGTGTCCTTACTGGACACTGCCTAATAGGAAGACATGCTTCTCGTCTTGGAGTTCCTGCAAATGATTTTTGCAGAAGCTGCATGGATGAAGAAGAAGAGGAGTCAGTTCCTCACCTTCTATGTTCTTATCCTGCCCTAGCGCAAAGACGTAGACTCCACTTGCGAGACTACTACTATAACGATCCTAGTGATCTAACTAATTCCGATATTCACTGTCTCAAACGCTTCATTATTAGCTCAAAATGGTTTAGCGAGTAAGGGTGATTTTTGAAATCCTTGTGGTATCACAACGGACCAAATATTGATGTGTTGACCTTTTCCGGTCAGCAGCCACTTTAACCTAAACTAACCTAACCTACATATTCAAATTTTCAATTTTTTATTTTTTGGATTTTTAAAAAAAAATTCAAAATTTTTTTTTTGGAAACCCAATATTTCGAAAACTCCAAGATCGATTTTTTTCAAACTTGATAAATAAAAGTTTTTTAACATAATATACAAGATTTGAGAAAAAAATTTTGTTTTATCTAAACCTAACGGTACCTTCCATACAAATTTTAAAAAATGGTTTTCGAAAATCGTATTTTTCTCGAAAACGATTAATTTTAACGATCTATAATTTAATAAAAAAAAATTGAAATCTAGATATTACTGACTGTACCTACCATAGAACGATTTTTTCGAATTTTGAATTTCTCATTATTGGCATAACGGATTTTAATGAAATTTTTTATAAAGAAGCTCTTAAAAAGTTTAAAAAACATTGCATTTCGAAACTTAAAAAAAAAATTTTTTTCAATTTTTAGAAAAAAACGTCATTTTTTTGAAAAATTCGATATCTCAAGAACGGCTTAATATTTTTTTTTTGGAAATTAGACTCTTATTCGTACACTAATAAAAACTTAAGATTGGCGTACCAGAATTTTTTCTTAAAAATGTTTTAAAAATTTTGTACATAAAAGCTTATTTTTTTAAGGAACCACTACAACGACTTATAATTTTTGTTCTTGCATTAATTTATATTTGCATAGCATTCTGTTTTTATCTCTTAATACTAAAAGAATTTAAAAAATTCATTTTATCCTTATGAACAGTTTTCTTTAATAACATCCGTTTTTAAAATTTCTAGTCTATTACATAGGAGCAAGTTCGTGCGACCCAGTCGTGCATTTTATTTGTTTAAACATTAGCTGATAGCGTTGTTGTAACGGGCTATAAATTTCAGTTGCACAAAATTGCACATTTTCGAATAATTAATATTTATTCACAGCTAGTCAAGATCACTCTACGGAGAAGCCAACATTAATTTCAAGAAAAGAATTTTGTGCGGAACGTTTGATAAAATATTTTTTGGACAAATTAAAATGCGAAAAAAGTGAAGTGAAATTTTGAAAAATATTTAAAATCGTGTCTAAGAATATTTGTGTCAAAGTTATTCGTTAAATCGGAACCGCGTCATCGGTTACATAACAGACTTATAGAAAAATATGAAAACTGGTTGAATGCGGAGTTCAAAATACCCCACTTGCAAGAATATCAAGAATCCGTTATTAAAAGACCATAAGGAAAAAGACCTTTATATCAACATCCCAACGTTCAAAAACAACGTTTAATGGGGTCATGATAGAAGCGGAGGCCATAGTATTTATAAACAGAACTTCAAGGACAACCCGAAGTACACCGATTCTAGTAAAATTTTGAGTACGATTGTGCCTCTTGAAATTTCTATGTTCCATGATGGACAACAAAATTTTTTTAAAAAAATCCAAGCTCATCGTCAACAAAATGGTGTCGGCCTATCGGATTTAAATTAATTAGGGAAAGCACTGAAACCTCAAGATAAGAATTCAACAGCATTCAAAACCAACTTGAAGCTATTTCACCTACTAAGGTTAACTTTGATGAAAAAACTATAGAATTCCATCACATCCCAATGTGTATAAGAATATATGGTAAGACGTGGAATGTCCTAACAAATACTTTATCATCATAGGCTTGTAATATTTGTAAAATTAAGAAATAATTATGACATGCACAACAAACATTATTTTGACAAAATATAAACACAAATAATTTTGTCGCCGTAATCAGGCAATTTTGCCTTGTGTGCCATCAATAACCATTTTTCGGAAATTATTTTTCAAATATTACCTAGATTTGATTAAATGAAATTTTGTGATTTTTCTCAAATGGAACAGTTTTTGAGAAACAAAATTTTTCGGAAATTATTTTTCAAACATTGCCTAGATTTGATTAACTGAAATTTTGTGATTTTTTTAAATGGAACAGTTTTTGAGAAACAAATATTTTATAAAATTTCGATAAAAAATTGTATGGGTGTTATTGTCATTTGAATAATCATCCATACTTGTAAAGTGAAATAGTTTCTACGCAAAACTAGGCCACATTTAAAAAAATACATAGAAAATACAGCTCTACCTCCCAGACTATTTGATTGAAGAAACAATTCTTGTAACTCAAATTCGCTCAACTATAAACGCACCCTAAAAGAAAACTTAGTAGAAAGAAACGGTCCGTATTCAATACCATTCAATCTGTTTCACTGCATGTACGCATTTCAACTCAACACACTAATACCAAACACCATATTTTTAGATAAAGAAGCGTCGATACAGAAATAAGACCTTGGATTTGAGTCACAACAAAAGCATCAGGAAAATTAAGAAGTAGGTATTCATTTCTTGAAAAGAAAAAAAAATCACAAATTACCTTTAGATACGACATTAAGAAAAAAATCCGGAGGCTACAAGTGCACAGAATATGTAAATGTAAACGCACACACAATATGCTGTTCAAGGGTGGGTAGATTTAGGTTGAATTGGGTTGCTGATTATGAATGGCATAGCAAGTGTTCTTTTAACTGTTGGTTGAAAATTTAAAAATCATACAAGAAGATAGAAGAAAAATACAAACAAAAACTATACGAGACACTCCACTAATGGGAGCATGGCCTTATTCTGGACTAAGTAGTTTTTGCATTATTCAGATAGATATAAATGTATAGGAGTTTTGTTAGCATCTATAAGATTGTTTTAGGTGGAGAATGGAGGTTAGATTCTCACTCTTCTCAGCTGAAAAATACCACAGTCAGATTTCGTATTTATCTTTTTTTCTTATACACACATTTATTAATTAATGTTTGCAGAGTTAAGAGGAGAGCATACATGACATTTCTCTTCTATCTGATAAAGAGTTTTTGGGTTCTTGAAATGGATTTCTGCATAGATATGACATACTCAAGGAAATATAAAAGCAAATTTAGCTTCTTTGATGGATGAATGGATAAAGATGCAAAAACCATTACAAAAATAAACAAAATAAAGAACGGAAATGAACCTTGTTCGACAAGACGAATACAAATTCCACCTAGTTACTCATGTATTATTTGTTTTTCCAATTGTTTTTTTTACCATTATAATTAAAAATAAAAGTTATCTAAGTAACATTTCCAAAAATAATTTATATATTTTTTACAAATTTTACTCTGAGCACTTCTGAATTTTAATACCAATATGTAATCTTTGGTTGTAGAATTGGAACTGAGTTGTATCTGATAGCTATGGTACAATAATAAAAACTTTCGCGTGAAATAGAGAACGTTGATAGATAACTATTTGTTGTTTATACTTAAAATTGGCATAACAAGATTTTTTTTTTGATTTTCAGAACTTGTTTTGTTTTTTTTTTTTAACACAAGAAAGAAACGAAAAGAATGCTTGACAATCGAAATCTTAAATGCAACAACTAGTTTTGTTTTGAATTCCCTTAGCTTAGAATAGCCATTGATAAAGATCTTGTTACCATAGCAACTCTACTTGACTTTTCGAAGGCATTTGATACTGTTGAACCAAAGAATCTTTGTGTAAAACTTTTTAACTTTTTCAATTTCTCCAATGTTACTAACTAACAAACTAATTTTATCCTATCTTACTAATCGTTATCAAGCCGTTTCTGTAAATAGAAAGCTGTCCTCTTTTTTACCACTACGCAAAGGCGTTCCTCAAGGTTCATTGCTGGGTCCGTTGTTATTCACGTTATTTATAAATGATCTCCCATCATGTGTATCTCACTGTAAGTATCATATCTATGCAGATGACGTGCAACCTAAGTTTACGTAAGTTTTCCATTAGAATTCATAGAAGATGGTATAGATATGTTAAATAAATAAACTTTCAATTAACCCTTAAAAGTCCAAAGCTATATAGTATATACTTTTATAAACGCCAGCTGAGCTATATAAATTTTCTCTCTATCCAGATTAACTCTTCTAGAATATAAATTCATGAGAAATTAAAAAATCTAGGTATTTTGTATAGCAGCTTTTTAAACTGGAATGATCACATCAATTCACTTGTATCCAAAATTTATTATTCATTACATTCATTATCTCTTACTACAAACTACCTCCCAACGCAAACTAAGTTAAAATTAGTAAAAACCTTAATTGTAACCTTTATATCTTTTGGGTACACACACACTATTCTTAATTGTAGTCTCTCATGTTTCCTTAAATATCTCGGTCACTAGGTCAACTTATTAAACTGCTCAAGAACAGGCAACCTGGATATTTGTACGAAAAATTAACCCTTTCACAATCTAATAGATCTTTATCGATACGGCCAACCACTTATTGCTACCTTATCTCGAGAAGACAATTTTGTATTCATGCTGTTATGTTGTGGAACACTCTTCCACTACACGTAAGACGCAAGCTCGAAAATGGGGATGTTTTAAAGGCTGTATGGGCTTACATTAAAACATTAAATTGAATGATCTCGTCGCTTATTTTATTTTTTTATTTTTGCTCTTTCTTTTTCACTTCCTGTTTTTTCTCATTCTTAATAAAATTAATTATTAAATATTTAAATACCTGTATATATTATAAGAATTAACTTTTTTGTACAGTTGATTGTTAAATGAAATGAATAAAATGAAAAAATGAAAATAGAAACGTTAAATAAGAAGAAAGCTCAAATACACCAAAAGTGAAATATTGCTCAAATCACTACATTAAAGCTTACGTTGTCTTACTGAAACATTTGTATCTTTCGAGCACCACCGCAATTATTCTTGTCTATCATTATTTTACCGCAAGTTTCATAAACAGTGCTCTAGTGAATTAGCCAGTTGCATTCCTCCCCTCAAACAATTCAACCATAATACCCGTACTTCTAGGAATGTTCATCAATTTACCCTTCAGCCCAATTTCGGGCGTACTCTCAAGTACAGAGATGTTTTTAGGATTTTTTCTTAAATTAATTTTCTCGGCAGCACGACATCATCAATTGCATGGGCAGAGGGTAATGTAACAAACATACTTTGAAAAATAGAGAAAACGATATCGAAATACTTTCTTCGCAATTGGAATTCAATTTTCGAGAATATATTTTTTTTTAAATTCAAAGCTGTTAATTAATGTTAGTAATAATGTTAAAGGCATAATTAATAGGGATGTTTTAGTTATGGTTTTAATTTTTTTTTTTCAAATTAAATACTTTTGACTGGATTTTTAAAACTGGTCAATTATTTTTCATTTAAAATGATTCGTATATTCTTAGAAAGAAATGCAAGGTATAAGAAAAAAATTATTTAAAATTTGAAAAAAAAAAGTGCGAGTGCCGGGACTCATGGTGTAAACATCAACGTAGGTCCAAGTGCTGAGTTTTTGTTATCGAACATACCCAATAAACATAGGTACGATTTATGTCCGCGACGCAACAAAAATCGTTACCCTTAACGCCTTCCAAACTCCCTTTACCTAACGGCAATATTAAAATTTATAACGTATTCCCACGCCATTTCGCTTAGTTTACAAAACCAATCCCAAGCGGATACACCCCTTTACCCCTTTCCTCACCCAATACATTTAATGACTATATACAGGGTGCGCCAGAGAAACTTACTTATTTGAAAGGTCAATAAAAACAAAAGTACTTCAATTATTGTTTTAATTTTTTTTTTATTTGAGAATACAATATCCCAATTTTTTTTTCATGCAGTCTTGAAAATGATATCGGAAAAATGGCAACCCCCATTGCGCATACACTGATGAAGTCGATTTTTGAAATTTTGAATTTTGCAGCATATCAATCGGTATGTTGGCAATGGCAAATTCATTTTGACGGGCAACAAAATCACGTTCAGTTAATTCTTGCACAACAGCCAATTTATAGGGATGAAATGGAGAATTCGTCGAACAGTGATGTCAGAAATTCCCATAGCAGCTGCGTGTTTGCGAGCCGAACGCCGGGGAGAACGCACAACTGACTGCCTCACTCTTTCGATATTTTCCGGAGTTCTGATGGTCCGTTGAAGTCCATTTCTGGGTTTAGCTACACTTCCACACTCCCGAAATGAGTTAACCCATGACAGAATCGAATTACGGCCAGGAATGAGTCTGTGAGGAGGAATTTCAAAGCGAGCGCGGAAGGCACGTTGCGTAGCAACAAGTGTGCGACCGTTAGAAAAGAAGCTCTCGACTGCGAAGGCCCGCTGCTCTCTAGACCAGAGCATGATGGCAACTGACTGGAGGGAGAAACAAACTTAGGAACTTCCCCCTCCAGATGCGCCCCCTCTCGCCCCTCTAACCACCCAAATCACTGCGCGGGAATTTTTTCAAATAAGTAAGTTTCTCTGGCGCACCCTGTACTTATATTTCATTAAATTCAAAGGAAATATGGATATTTCTTAGACAAGCGCATTCCTTTCCCAAGGGAAGCACATTCGCGTTTTAAACATTAGGTAGATGTATTTATATTATTGTATTTTTAAGTCAGCCTCCAATTCAACAAGGTATCGAGAGGTGTAGCCTCGCTTAGGACAGAGGCTTCTCTTTAACATTTAATAATTAGAATGAGAAAAATTAATGTAATAAATAATCCTACTCCTACTAATATTATAAATGTGAATGTTACGATGTATGGATGTTTGTTACTCAATAACGCTTGAACAACTGAATGGATCATGATAAAATTTAACACACAAAAAAGTTATAGTCTGGATTACCGTATAGGCTACTTTCTTTTTTATTATCAGGGGAGGGGCATTGGGTGGTCGAAACACCCCAAAATTATTTATCTCTACTTCTATCTTCGTATTGCACTGAAATGTAGTACACATACATAAGTAGTTGCATTGAAATGCCATACTTTGGTGGTTCGGGCCCAGAGGAGGGGCATTGTTTGATTAATTTACCTAAGCAGTAACGATAAAAACACTCAAAAAAGTTTTTAAAAAAATAAAACAAAAATAAAAATCTCCGAATTAAAAACAAAAAAATATTTGACAAATATTTGTGTCTTTGAATTTAAACTATTTTAAGGTAAGTTAAACTTTATGTGCCTACAGGTTTAACTACATACATTGTTATAGGATATTATATTTTTTCAAAATATCCTTCGCTTGGCTCCATTACCTTTAAGAAATGGACTTGATTGGATTTATTGGTTTGCTGTTTTGCTTTAATCCAGGTACATGCATACGTTAAATAAAAATAATTCGTACGCTTTCAACTGTTGAACAGGAGATCAGTTGTGACAGTTCTTGGCTATGCTAAACGTGTTTATTATTTCAGTGGTAAGTCGTCTTTTTCAAATAGAGCTGTTCAACGATGACACACAGAAGTAAAATAAACACCCAACAACAACATTCCGCACTTCACACAAGATTTCCATTTACACAAGATTTCCAATGCAAGAAAAACTGAGCGAATCTACAGAAACTTTTAGACACATTATTTATTTTGAAAAACTTCAGTTAAAAGAAAATTTGCTTGCGGGAGTTCCCGCCCGGGTGCGCTAGTAAAGAATAATTAAATAAATAAGGAAAAAATATAATAATAATAAAAAGAAAAAAAAAACAATAAAGTTTTTTCAATCAAACCGCGAATCGAAGACGAAACTTACATAATAATGCAATCGTACACACAGCAACTTTGACAACCACATCACTCTTTTTAGAGCCACTGGTTTTAAATGACTTTGAATGCATTAACACAGCAGCTTCTACATCGACATCAACGTTAGACCCTAAATTCGATGTCGCTACCAACTTTTAAGGCGAAATTTTTCAGGTTTACCAACACTCAAATGAAAATGTGACAACCATCTTTTTGTTTCGCCTATTTATTTTGACAATGGAAGAGCATCTTTTAAAATAACTAACCAGTCGTGCATTTTATTTTCGTTTGTTTCGGCTTACGTCTTTTTGACAGTTTGGGTGAGGGGTGTAGAAAGCTTCATTCCGCTACACTTATTCACCTCACATCAAATATGACAAAAAGACAAAACAACTGAACGAAAGAATCCTGTAATCATGCTCTTGATGTCTTTTATCTGCTATAGAAGGTGTTCACACGAAACTGAATCATCCGTTTTTTTTTGGCGTTTTTAAACTTCATCTCAATCCTTCTGTCAGACATTTATAAACCGATTGATATCATTCCCATCTGGTAATGGAAATTGTCAAAGTTAATATCAGGGGAAAAAAAACTATTTTTTTTAATTCTATGGCATCGTGGTCCTCATCCAGTTCATGGGTTGACAGATGGAGAACGATTTATATTTTGATGCATATAGAATATTTACATTTTTCGGAATTTGGCAATATGTGGTTTGACAGATAAGGGACAGATTAAATTTTGACGCGTCGCCAATATTTCGTTACAAATGTCAACCCATTGCCCTGAAAATGCATTTTCCGGAGCAGATAAAAAACAACACTTTTCGTATTTCTTAAATGTAAACTCTAACAATGCATTTTTCCGGAACATAAAATAAAGTGCAATCTTCCATCACCAACATTAAGGGGATTTGTTTAAAACATTGAATGAAATTGCAATGAAGTTTGACACCAGTTGTTTCGTCTTTTTGACACATTGGGTGAGATGTGAAGAAATGTTGGGGGACTGAAAATGAATGAAAGCCAAATACCTTTTTATTCAATTTTAGTTTAACAGTTTCTATAAATAGTAATAATAATAGTAAGAACTTTGATAAAAATAAAATGCACATCTAGGTCTTACGAACTTCCTTTTATGTTCAAGACTCAAAATTTTAAAAAATGGATGGATGTATTAATGAATGGATGTGAAAAATGTTTAGAAGAACAAAAATTTTATATCTCTTTATTGGATATCTGAAGAACCCAACAAGATATCAACTTTATTTAACCGAAATTATAGAGGCGTGTACAACTTCTAAAAATAAAGAAGTAAGCTAAGTTTCTACCAATCGTATTAACAGAGCAATTTTCGTTAACACGGTTCAGGGTAAATCAAAGTAAGTTGACTCCGACAACGTACGGACGTATAATTAAATTGTCGTGGGGTCCGCGACAAAGTTCTTAATTATAGTTATTAATTAGAGCACTAGGTTCCTCGAAGATATTCTATAGCATAGAGCCTACAGCTATGGGATAGATCAGAGCATGTACATAGAAAATGAGATTTGATCTAACTCTTCCACGTCCATACAGACAGCTTCTGCAGAAAACGTTTGAATAAACGCAAAGCCTCGCTGCGTGCTTGCCTTTTAGACAGTGTCTGGTTATGACACCAATTGCGGAGATATTTAATAGCCGCTTCACTATCCGCGAAGATGAGGATATGGAAAGTTGATAACACGTTTTCTTTGAGCCAAGAATTCTTTTATCGCCATAAGTTCCGTCTCAAACACGCTGTAATGATTAGGAAGACCTGAATGCACATCCTCACCAGCCCCATCATTAATTTTCAGTTCGTCGGTGTAACAATGGATAGAATCATCTTCCAAGAAACACGTACTCCCAGACAGATCTTGAAGAAATGGTGACTTTAAAGTTTTTGCCAAATTGTTGTTTTAGGCTAGTATAATAAATGTGACTTGCAAATGATCCGAACGAGTACAGAATGGTGGAGTGGCCAATTTCATTATTGATCCATTATGAAAATCTTTTAAGCGAGCGGCTATGCTCGCCGCTGTCTTTTATGGTTTAGAGCGATCAACTATACTGCTGCATCATAAGCAAGCCATACTGTTTCGTTAAAGCAAGCAATTGTAATTTATTCTATAGAACGGAGAACTATATAAGGAAGTTTATATTTTCAAGAGAATATAACAAGTTCCGTTTCGTGAGACTTGACTCCCAGGCCACTTTGAATGCTTGTTTGAAGCATTTTTTAGAGGTTTTTAGAGATGTAAGGATGCTTTCCTGATAAACCAATAGCAACTTTGTCCACATAAGCAATCACTCTGTATCTGTAGCTATGTCAGCATGTTAAGATATGGAAGTGCAGATGTGTCGACGTCGTTAAACGCGCCTTCTATATCTAGGAAAGCAACCATAGTGTACTCTTTCTTACAATCTACAAGATGTGGGAAAAAAAACTTTATTTTACCTGAAAATAACCATTTAAATCTTAGAAATGGTTTTCGAAAAACGCATTTTTCACGATGTTGAAGCTGATTTACTCGTAGTATGAAACTTGGTTAAAACGACGATTTTCCAAATTTTAATCGAATATAGCATCATACTTGCTCTACCCTTTTTATTACTTGCGACTTATAGGTAAGTTATGCATTCGGAAAAAAATTGAACTCGAGATTTTGATCAAAGTTGACATTACGATGATAGCGAAGACCAAAAACGTGGGTCGCGCAATTCTGTCTGTTCGACTACAGCCTAAACGGTTCGGCCGATTTTCTTCAAACTTGGTAGATATGGGTTTTAATTTTACCCCATCACACGTTTTTTTCTTTCTTTTTTTAAGACCAAAAATAACGGTACCTGCCATACGATTTTTTTTCGAAATTTTATATATATATTTTTTTTTTTCAAAAACTGTCCAACAGTTTAAAAAAAATTAATCAAAAAATTTCATTTAGTTAAGGCTAGGTAATGGTTGAAAAAAAAAATTCCAAAAAAATGGTTATTTTTGGTACCCCTTTGGAACCATTTTTTTTTTGTTTTTGATTTTATCAAAAACGGTAACACCGATTTTGATCATTTTTTAATGTTAAGGCTCCCCAGCAGTTTCAACATTATTGTGTATTCAAATTTTCAATAAATTTTTTTTTGGATTAAAAAAAAAAATTCAATTTTTTTTTTGAAAACTCAATATTTTCAAAACCCCATGCTCGATTATTTTGAGACTTGATAAATAAAAGTTTCTTAATATAATCTTCAAGATATGAGAAAAAAGAAATTATTTTACCTAAAAATAACGGTACCCTCCATACAAGTGTTAAAAAATGGTTTTCGAAAATCGTATTTTTTTTATAATCTACAAGCGCTCAAGGGATTATGATTGCCTTTTAAATGTTTCAACACAGCGCGGGCGTGAAGTTAAGGAAGAGAAAGGATAGGAAAACGGTTCCGAGAATTTTGCTAATTTTTTTTTTACGATCTATAATTTAATAAAAATGTTTTTTCAAAACAAGATATTACTGACTGTACATACCACAGAACGATTTTTTCGAATTTTGAATTTCTCATTGTCAGCGTAACGGATTTTAATGAAATTTTTTATAAAGAAGATCCTAAAAAGTTTAAAAAGAAATTGCATTTCAAAAATTAAAAAAAAAAAATTGGAAAAAAAATCATTTTTTTTGGAAAATTCGATATCTCAAAAACGGCTTAATATTTTTTTGGAAATTTAATTCTCAATTTTGTACATAAAAGCTTTTTTTTTTTAAAGGAACCACTACGACTTATAATTTTTGTTCTTCCATAAATTCATATTCGCATAGCATTCTGTTTTTATCTCTTACTACTAAAAGAATTTAAAAAATTCATTTTATCCTTATGAATAGTTTTCTTTAATTCAATTAAAAGTTCAAGTGACCTCAACTCCAAGGTGCGTTTTGCCCAGGTACGACAGTGGGCTCATCAGTTAGATGCTGCCGTACCCTTCTAAGAAGCAAATATTGGTCGATGTTTACCGACTCTTGTAAAATGTACAGCTTTAATAGACTGTGAATATTATTTTTCTAGGGGAATTTTATTAAATTCAGACACCTAGAATAATAATGTCCGTGGTCAGACTATAAAATCAATGGAGAAATGAAAATTATTTCTGTTTAAGTGGAGTAATTGAATTAAATTCAATTAAAAGCTCAAGTGACCTCAACACCAAGTGCGTTTCACTCCACTTAAACAGGAATAAATAATTTTCATTTCTCCATTGATTTAATAGTCTGACCACAGCCATTATTATTCTAGGAAAAAACACAAATTTCAGTACACGGTAAGATAAACTACTGCTTAGAACCTAAGACAAAAGAAAAATCGATTATATGGTAGGTTTCACGGATTGTCATTTAAATTATGTCGTTTAAAATGTAATAATAAATTAATACTTTATTTTAAACACGTTTTTTGAATATACGTCCAAACACAAACATGATAACTGATCGAATCCAACTGAAAACAGTATGACGTTATCTTAGTTAAAGGGATATTAGAGAATGGGAATGAGTAGGATAGATATATGGCTATCAAAAAAAGGACATCAGGGATAGTGGAATAACGAATGGTGATGACAGCTCCGCCCTTCCTGGCATAATTTGCCCCCGAGTTATTTTTAGTTATGGTTCGGATCTTCGTCTTCTTCTTCTGTGTCGTAGTCTTTGTCGATTTCTGGACACACCAAGGCTTGAGTTTATCGATGCTGGCTATTATACTAAACTTTCGCTTTGCTCTCATCCCATCAATGTTCTCAACGACATATCGGTCGAATCGCAAAACCTTCGTCACCACGTATGGACTCTTATACTTAGGGTCTAGCTTGCGAGACTTGCATGTGCTTTGGATCGGACTTTCGATGAGAACAAGATCTCCTTCCTCGTATTTGTGTGGCGTCTTATATTTAGCGACGAAACGTATCTTCCATTTTCCTCTGGCTTTTTCAATTTTCTTTATTGCCTCTTCTCGTCTCTCACTGACTGTTAGTTTTTCAAAGATGTTGATATCGTGGCACTGAAATTCTCCTCCTGCGAACCCAATGAGTTTTTCATTGCACGGAACTATGTATGTATATCATTTTTGTAATTAATGGCAAATTTTCAAAAACAATCGAGAAACTACTTCCGGAATCAATTAATGCCACACATTTCAAGTTCTTAATACAAATGTTTTTCAGTGTTTCTTGACGCACACGATGGCATTAACCGGAGCTCTATTTTGATAGGGACAATTTTTCGTTTCGTGGCTAGTTGTCGAACACTTTTCGCACCCAGGTTTCCTTTGTGTTTGGGTACAATTTCTTGAAACATGTCCACGCTCGCGACAATTGCACATCGGCTGTATTTATAACACATGGAAAGTCTAACATGAACGCACACACAATTCCACAATTTAGCGGCGCCTCTTATTTTGCATTGCACTGCAAACAAAACAAAACAGGTGTTTCATTCCACTGTTATGCGCTTTTTAACTGTTCATTGCAGTCAATGAATTGCGCGGACGAAAGATTTCCGTTGCAGAGGTCAAATTCTGGTATGCCATAAAGCAGATCGCGAATATTAGTAATTAGTACTGACGGCAACTCGGTTTGTATTGCGTTTTGCATTTGGTTTCTATTTTCAAAATATATAAACTCACTGGCGACTCTATTTACTCCACCCGACGACGGAGAGACAAGGATAATTTCAGGCACATACACATTGGTTGAACATGTCGGTGGATGTTGTGTTGCCAGCAATGGTAGAGACAAAGCATTAGTAGTTAAAGTATTAGAGCAAGACGGTAGCATTATTGGATTTTGTCTTCCCATATTTGTGTTCGCTTGCACTAGTGTTGATGGCGTCATAACGGATAAACTAGAAGCGACAGCATTATTTGTTTACGTCGTTTGGCTGTTCCCGACGACCGTAACATTTTCGATATTCATTGCTGTTGTGTTAGACTACACTGTCGAGACAACTGGGCACATTTTTTTTTTCGCTGCTTCCACTTCAGCCGCCAGCCTAGCATTGTCCTTTTTGTAGATTCGTCGACAGTTGGATGACGGTTGCAAGTTGCTGCAACTCCATTGATCGTTGGAGTGCACCGACATCCTCCCTCAACTTACCTACGTCCGCCTCATCCTCCCTTCCCTCACTCTGCTCCAATGGACCGTCGCACGTGACCGACTCCTTAGCCTTTTGCAGCTAAGGAAAATTTAGTACACAAAAAACATGTTTCAGTGTGTCTGTATGTCTGTACCTCTCACTACAGCCTAAACCACTGGACCTATTTCTTTCAATCTCGGTAGTTAAGGGTCTTCGGTGATTCCCCAGAGGAAAAATTGAAATTTTTTTTTAGCTCCAAAACAAACGGTACCCCTCATACACCCGTAATGCAAGTATTATTTATTTATCTCGAAAACGGCTCTAACGATTTTGATAAAAAAAATTAAGTGTGATATTATGGACACAGACTATATTTTGGTCAAAAAAAATTTGGAAGGAAATGTTATTAACGGTACCTGTCATAGAATCGTTTTTATTTTTTTGATTTTCGACTTTCTCATTAACGGCTCTAAGGATTTTAACCAAAAATTTTCAGCAGGATTCCCCTTAAGTTTAAAATAATATTGTATACAAAAATATTTGAAAAAATATTTTTTGGGTTTTTTGAAAAATTTGAAAAATCAATATCTTCAAAACCTATGAACGATTATTTTTTTAAATTATTTCCTAAAATCATTATTATTAAATACTTAAAATTCGCATCCCACATTTTTTTCTTAAAAAAATTTAAAGAAATTTCTTATATAAAAATATATTTAATAATAAAACGAAAAGTTTGTTTGTATAAATTCATACTTTTCTAGAAATCAGACGGCATTTTTATGCATTTGAACATTATTATCTCATTAAATCCATATTTTATATTTATAAAATGTATTTTAAATTACAAAGTACTTTTACATAAGAGCAAGTTCGTGCGATCCAGTCGTGCATTTTATTTCACATAATCGGATAATAATCGAATATTAATTGGATATTTATTGGTTATTGATCCCATTGATCATCCCTTCTGAAAATTGTCAAGAGTTGTCCGATCTAAATAATAAAATTAAGACTTTATTTTAAACACGTTTATTGAATATACGTCCAAACACGATAACTGATCGAATCCAACTAAAAATAGTATTACGTTATCTTAGTTAAAGGGATATTAGAGAATGGGAATGGGTAGGATAGATATACATATGGCTATCAAAGAAAGGACATCAGGGATGGTGGAATAAGGAATGGTGACACAGCATACAATTAATTTTAAGATATTTTGATTTGAAGTCCAGCTATTGGCCAGTGGTTGAATTATTTAATGTGAGAAAGCCAACTGGCTTTGTTCAATAGAACACTGTTTTAAAAATACCCGTAATATAATGAAAGACAGATGCGAATGTTTCTATCACATATCGCTCTTTTATGGATTTTTTTCGGTGAGTGGGTTATTGGAATACCAGCCCAAATATTGGAAATAAACTCTGGATCGAGTACATGAATAAAGGAGCGGATTCAGCGAGAGAAAGACCGATATGCTGTATATTAAATGGTTTTCTCTTTTTTAATCTCCTCCACTGTGTTGTATAACAAGTAAAGTGTATTTGGTAAGTTGGTTATTTTTTAAGCAGGCCTATGACAAATTTATGAACTTACCTCAATATCAATCTCTGGAGCTAAGCATTCGCTGAACAAGTTATGGTCGTTTTCAATCATTTGCTCCGAATTGAGTATCGACGATCCGTTAAAAATGAAATCAGTCGTAAAGTTGTCAGTCTGAATGCCAATCGATACGAGGCCCTTGCTATTTTTGTCATCTCCTTCACCTACCGGCAATATTGTTGTTGTTGGTTCTTTAAGTGGTGACGGTGGTATACTTCGAACAGATGACGATGTTATCGATGATATAGAACCACTTCTTGACTTATTATTCGAAGCTTCATTCATACTACTTCGGTTTTCTATTTGGTTATCTGATACGGAGGCACTAGAAGTTCTTGTGGCAGCAGCACCAATTGGTAGGGATCCAAAACCAGATACACCAGCAGGGTTAGTTTCTCCGATTCGTCTTTGCCTAGTGTTCGAACAGCTTTCAAGGCCAATAGAACTTTTACTGGACGAAATAACCAAACTATGAAATTTTAACGAATCGACGACGGCAGACGTTGCTTTTGCAGTTGTTGTTGCTATGCTCATCGGTAGCAACTGATCGGTTTGTTGATGATTATAATTTTCAGCTGGTGATTCTGATGTCATAAGTGACATTGTTGTAGGCGACGATTGTCTTCTGGGATGTTTTTGTTGCTGTTGCAGCTGATGTGATAATTCATTAGGTTTTTCCAAATAGTTGTGGTTGTTTGAATTTTTAGCATCAGTATTAGTATTATAGGATCGACGTCGAACCTCAACTAAAATTGGTTCGGACGCTTTTAGGAACATTTGTACGGCTTCTTCATGTGGCATTTGACTAACATCAACACCATTTACCTAATTGAAAAATTATAAATTGATATCAATTATTGGTTACAACTACAGGGCATTTTACAGTCACCAACCCAGACGAAACCCACCGTTTCCTGACGTAATATTTAATCGAAAAACTTAAGAGGTAACTGCCTTGTTTTCGTTTTGTAATAAGAACGATTTTAATGATGTTCGGTCCCGTTTCTTTTTACCAATTCTTAAAAAATTATATTCAAACAACAATTTCTTACCGCTTAAGCCAGAATTACAACTTTTTTTGTAACACATGATTTTGTTTTTGGTTTTTAAGTTTTTTTCTATTTCGACACATCATATTCAAAACAAAAGTTATTATGAAGCATTTTTCCATTCTGAATATGAAGACCCAATTTGTTACCTTAAAACCACTTAACACTTTTTTCATAAAAAGTTATATCAAGAAAATAAAAAAAGTTAACAAAAGTGAACATTTTAATTCCAAAACCCAAAAAAACTAAGAGGGAAAGATACCTCTTTAATATTTCTACTAGAGATTACCTCAGAAAGCCATAATTTTCGTCTGCGGCGGTTACTGTGGGACACCCTACACAATAAGATCATACAACGGTAAAAAAAATACAAAATTTACCTTTAGAATAATGAAATGCATTCCTGCCATTTTGTCTCTATTTATGTTTCGTTTTCTTTTCGTATGTGATGACCAAGCTGATATTGAACTTTTTTATTATGATAACTAAAATTTAATATCACATCTCCTCTTCTCCTTCCATTGTTAAAGTATTGCTATTCCCTCGTGATTTCTGCAAAAATTGAAGAACATGATAGTTTAAAATCTGGAGATTAGTGATCATCGAAAGTAAAAAAAATTGAAGGTAGGTTCTCTCATTGTAGCAGATATTTCCCGGATGTAGCCAACAGAGCAACTTCATAGAAAGCGCTTATGCAGATATTTTCAAAATTTCTTGAGAAATTTGTAGGTATGTACATACATACGACACTAAATAAATTCTCAGCTAACATTATGTGCTTATCGACAACAGTTTTAAGGGTTTTATTATAAGCTTGAAATATGAGTATGAAAAGTAAAAAGTATTCAATAGATACGAATGCATAACAATTTTGTGCTTTAATAAACGATCACTTAAAGTTTTTTTTGCTGTCGCAAATTTAAGAGCGCTTACTCCAATTGTCGGTCGTAATCGTCCCATCAAACTGTAACATATTCACTATCGAATGTTCATTATACCGGTCACTATATCGAAAAAATCGCTGCGCTAAGTGCTTCAGTTCGAATTGAAAATGGAATGAAATTAGAGGAGGCAAGAAAACAACAAATGTGTTATTTTTTGTTTATTTGCTGACAACTTATTTGTTTTTGTTGCTAGTGAAGATATTGAATGGTTGTTGGCAGAAAAAGACAAATCTAAATGCAGGGATTTTAGATGGTTAAGATCTGATAGGAAAATATGAGTTTTTACTTGGAACGTATACATAGATACTATATCGAAAGTTATGGATTCGTAAATTCGAACTAGACATTTTGATCAGACTTGACCTTACGATGATAGGGAAAATGAAAAAAGGTGGGTCTCACAATTCCGTCTGTCTGTCTATATGTCGGCATGTCTGTTACTCTGTATGCTTTATATCTGTTACTCTGTATGCTTTATGTCAGTTTGTATGTATACAGGGTGTCCCACAGTCACCGCCCGAAATGAAAACCATTAACGTGTTTTTTTGAATAAATTGATATCAAAGTGAAAAAACTACTTAAAAAACGAAAAAAATTGGGTTTGATGCAAAATTGCGGAGAAACGGTTGTCCGCAGAAAAAAAAGTCTTTAGACAAACTAAAACTGTAATAAATTCTTGATTGGTTACGAATCCGACGCAGTTTGGCAAAGATAAAGCCAGTTAATGGAAAAATAATAAAAACCGTTATAACTCGAAAACGGGACGAAAACGAGAAAATGACCTCTTAAGTTTTTCGACTGAAAATGACCTCAGGAATCTATGGTTTTCGTTTGGGGCGGTGACTGTGGGACACCCTGTATACTCTAGGGAAAGTTTTGCATTTGAAAAAAAACAACTCGAGATTTTGTTCAAAGTTAGCATAACAATGTTAGAGAACACGAAAAAAGTTGGTTTCTGTCTGTATGACTATATGTCGGAATGTCTGTTACTCTGTATGTATGTATCAGGGACGAAGCGTCCATATATTGAGTGGAATGAGTGCTTCCGTTGAACCATTTGAAAAAATCGTACCTAGCAAGGAATTAAATTCAAAATTCCAAATTGTATTAATATTTTTATTATATTATTTATATCTATTAATGAATCTTCATTTACTCTGTAAATTACATTCCAACATCATTATGACAACATTATCATCTTTTACTAAAATTACTAAAGGAAATCAAGATCTCTCAGGTTATTACAACTTAAAATGCCACACTACAAACCAACTGAGAATGCCCAACATCACTCCATTATTTATAATGCTCAATCTCATGAAAGTTCTAGCTAAAATGCTTAACAGCTATGCATTCCTTATTATCGCCTCCTTAACTCAATTTCAAAATACCCTTCCACTCCAAGTCAACTGAAAATATACCTACAAAATCACTCACCAATATTCACAAAATGGTCAAACAACAATGATTCTCAAACAATATATATAATGCACAACAGCTGGGCATTCCATTATTTCGCATACTTAACTTAGATCTCAACCCAAAGTCAAAATAATTTTGTCTCGTTTTTTTGCCTTTTGCCCAATGTGTGAAGAATGAGTTGAGTGAATTTGTGAGAATTTCCTACAAGAGATAGATAGAAAAACAAAGATTGTATCTATTGAGTTGCTTATTGTCTCAAACTGATAATGAGTTGAATTTCATGGACAAAAGGGGTAGTTTTATTTTAATATAATGTGTTTTTTTTTTTTTTTTTTTTTTTTTATAATCTACTCACGCTCAAGGGATTATGATTACCCTTTTAATGTTTCAACACAGCGTGGGCGTGAAGTTACGGAAGAGAAAGAAGGATAGGAAAGATGTGTGGCACGATGTTCTGAGACTGAACGTGGTTGTCTCAGATTTTTTATCTCCAGGGATGGCGGCTGAACTAAAGCGGAGAAATTGCCGTGTCTTATTTCTATGTCCCTTATAATTCGCATTATTTTATTCGTTTTTCATCCTTGTTGGGCATACTAGTTTAACTCAATCACATGTTGTTAGTGTTATGCCTGAACAACATGTAATGAGTAAACCAGCAGCCCATTGATGACAATTTATAGAAGGTTTTTAATGGAATTAAAGACGACATAGACGACGGCAGGGATCGAACCTGTGATATTGAGGTTGACAGGCGAGCACACAACCATCGCGCCACGGCCACCCCTGTGTGTGCAAATTTCATAACTATCAGAAAACAAACAAATATGAATTTAAAAGGTGGTAGTTTTGTAATTATTTTCGTGGCGATAAATACAATCCACCTGTTTTCTGTTTATTTTTTGATATTATAAAAAAAAGGTGGTCAAAATAGTATTTCTAATATTCATATCTGAGGTTTCTTGACATTCCAGCAGAAATATAATATAATTTTCAATTATGAGAATTTTAAATCAAAAAAAAACTTCAAGGAATCTTAAGATTTTTAATATCACGTAATAATGGCATCTGTAGAGAGATCATATTCATGTTTTAAGAGAATTAAATATTTTTCTTAGAAATAAATGTGGGCAAGAAAGGTTATCTCCTCGTAGCTTAGTTCTCATCAAATCGTACTTACATAGATAATTTTGCCTTAAAAGAAAAAGGATAAACCTTTGCGCAAGGCATCAAGGTTTTTTTTTAATTAGAATTTACTGTAATATATTATTTATGTACATATATTATTTTATGTGTATTATCATTAAGTGGAATTTAAAAGGTTGGATCTCAAAGGTCTTTAAGTTTTGGTTTTTATGTTCAGTGCTTCCGCTATCAAAAAAGTCACGCCTCGTGCCTGATATATATGTATATATATATGTATATATATATATGTATATATATTATATATCATATATCAATTGAAATTTTTTGCGCTTCGTAATGTCAGAAAAAAACTATGGAGAACTTTCCTGAAATCCAGGACAGCTTTTAACTTGTAAAACTATCAAGAAGCTCAACGCCGCTTCTCCGCTCTGTGCGAATTTCTTTACCTTGGATATATTAACAGAATGCAAGATTCTCTGAACTCCGATTATAGACGTTTTCCTAGGGTTTTCCAATCAAATTGTTGTGCATAATTGCATGCCATATTGCAAATGCATGACCCACTGTGTCACAAATGCTGTCGAATTACCTCAAATAATGAAATAGGTATTCATCGACGACAGCAGTTTCGCGTCACACTTAATGTGCCGCAACGTGACACAATAAAAGCCTTACTTCCAGAATGCATCTCAGTAGGTCAAAGCTGAGTAATGCATTTTGGAAGTAACCATTGGTAAGTTCCAGGTAGGTCTCTGGGAACTCGGGGAGTCGAATTCAGAAACCTAACACGGACGGTCTCATTTTTTATTTCAAATAAACTTAACAAAATTAATGCTACTTCAGGTGTTCCTTAAGGGAGTCACCTCGGACCTTTGATTTTTGTCTTAAGTATAAACGACGTTATTTTTGTAATTAATGATTCAAATATCTCTATATATACGAAATGAAAATAATTTAAGTTATTTCTTCACCCTGTGACTCTTTTTCACTTCAAAATGATCTAAAATTATTCCAAACCAGGTGTGACAAGAATTTCTTGGAACTTAACGTTGCCAAATGTCAGTCCATACCTTTCTCTCGTAAGCGATTACCCTACCCACCCGAACATATTACTTTCACGATGTTGCTATTCCATGTTTGTTCTATTCGAGACTTTTAAATTATTTGCGATATGCCAGCTAAACTTTCGTGCCCGCTTTGATAATATAATTAACAAGGCTAATTCTTCCCTCGGCTTCATAAAACGTGGGTTTAAGGAATTTTCGAACCCTTTTACATATCATTTGTTAGACCCCACCTTGAATATTCTAGTCAAGTTTGGTCACCATATCAGAACTCTCATTCTCAAAGAATTGAAGCTGTGCAACGAAGATTTCTCCGATTTGCCCTTCGTGGCCCTCCTTGGTCTAATAATCTCATCTTACTCCCTTATAAAGATCGATTAAAATTGATCAATCTGTAATTCCTCCAAAAAACGTCGTAAATTTGCTGACATTCTCTTTGTGCACCAGCTCCTCGTAGGGGCTGTTGATTCGTCCTTTCTTTTGGAAATGATTCACCATAATACCAACCCAAGTAACCTTAGATCGACTCCCCTTTTCCGCCTTTCTCATCAACGCACAAACTACGGCCTTTTTGAACCAATTTCAAGAATGTTGCGTTTAGGCAATAACTCACAGGATATATTTATTTGACTTCCATATTAGTTCTTCCTCACTCCGAAACTCCCTTTAAAACTTGTCCTTATCCTGAGCCCCTCGTTTTTTTGATTCATTTATTTTTAAGATTATTTTTTTAATTTTTGCATGTAAAAAAAACTGGTGGATGGGCCTATGATAGACACGAATCAATAATAAAATAATAAAAAAAAACACCATAGAGTTAAGCTTAGATTTTTAAGTTTTTGTTTGTATTAAGCTAAATAAATAAATATATATGAAGACTCAGATTTTTGAGTCGTACATGGTGTTCAGAAAATTTTGAATTGCATCGCAGACTTCATGCCATAGAGTATAATACTCACATGTCATTTGTGGAAAAACAATAAAAATCCAGAAACTGAGGGAATTTGTTAAAGAAGATATGGAAATGTCGAATAGCGAATAAGAGTTTAATGATTGATTTGCAAAAAGGTAATGCTTTTTGGATACATCACAATCAGAAAAGAAGAAAACCCAATTCCAAAGGGATAAGGTGTCTAGGTAAGCTATGAAGACAATTTTTCCTTGTTTATATACGCTCGTGGGGATGTTTTTCGTGATAACTGATTCCTCTGCAACATTTGAAAAATTATTTTTTTAAGCGGGAGCAAAAATACGCAAAACCATAAATTAATTAAGTGGAAAGAACTAGAAAATTAGTATTTTAAGTATTTCAAATATTCATCCCTTTCACTGATTTCATTTGTAAAAAATTCCCTTATGAAAGCTACGCTACGAAAAATTTAAATGTATTCCAAAGAAGCGCCACATTAACCGCTCTCAATAGAGAACGAAATCAGCTGTTTTGTGTCATATATTGTATCATGTTTGAAAATTATGGAAATGAATTTAGAATGAAAATAAACGCTTCTGATCCATTCGACTTACACATGTACATGAGTCAAAGAATGAGCGAACTAAATTAAATTTCTCCCTAGTGCGTTTCGATCGCATTTCGCTTGATCAGAAACAAACAACGAACATCTTCTCGCTTAACGCTTGGAAAAGGCTTTTGTATAAATTCTGGGTTTCATAGGCTCTTCATATGATCTAAAACTAAATCGTTAATGGAATGTGGATCATTTTTAAGTGTTCTTGAAAATATTTGATCGTTTTTTCTAAATTTATAGATTCCACTGCCGCAAAGCCTGATTTTGAATTTTCTCATCGTTCTCATTCTTAATGCCCTGGACTTTTTAAGATGCCTGTTTTTTTGTTTGTACGCCGAAAAGACCCAGAGACTTCTTTGGTTTCAAAAATCATCTCTTTTTTGAAGAAAATTCCCAAGAGTATGGAAACATCATAGGGTGTTTCAGACAAACAGACTTAAGACTTAACAAAAAACCGTTCTGTGACAGGTATCGTTAATAACATTTTGCCCAAAATTTTTGTTGATCAAAATGTAGTTTATGTCCATAATATCACAACTATTTTTATATCAAAATCGTTAGAGCAGTTTTCCAGATAAAAACGATTATGCATTACTGGTGTATGGGGGGTACCGTTAGTTTTAGAGCTAAAAAAAATTCAATTTCCCTTCTAGGGAATCCTGAGTTGAACCCTTTCAGCCCATTGCACTGTGTCAAAACATTATTGCTGTGCATAATCTTACTCATCAATATTGTTTCACCTTTGCAATTAGGCCAAGAGGGAAACTATCTTGAAATGCGGAGTGAGCTATTTGGATAGCAGCAGCTAAGTGTCGATCGGAAACATGAACGATGGCGGAGTTCATTTTAAACCACTGAAAGTGCGGGTCGTTTTTATTTAAACATTTAATTCGAGTAAATACCTAACACATGTCCATAATACCTACATATATCGCAAGTAAAATTAAAATATGGATACTGAAAAATTAATTAATTCCATTTATAACAGGGCACCTCTCTGAGACATTGCTAAACGACTATAGGCCGAAATTTCATGGAAATTTTCGATGGAACTGACTGTTGCACATTACGAAACAATCTTCCATTGAAAAAAATTATTACTTTCATATCCAATGTTCACAGTCAGACTTCAGATCGGCACCGTCCGAGAGCGGAAGGAGTGTATGCAGACGAACGTCCGAGACAGTCGTCCGAATAGCTCCGTATTCGACAAAGTAGTATTCCAAAGTAGTTAGTACATCGGCCGATGATTCGGTTTTAGTGTACGCGAACTGTAAGGTGTTACACGACCCGTGCCGATAATCAGCCTGGCTGATGGCCCAATCAAAAAACTAGCTCAGTCGCTTTTAATTTTAATAACAAAGTTAATAACAAAGTTCTAAATTATAATATGTTCGCAGAGCTAAATCCATACGAACTTTTGATTTCACACGATGCGATGGAAGTTCCAACAACACAACGATCATACCTCTTAACTTGTGAAGTGGCTTAACTGCGGGTCTTAATGCGGGCAGCACAGACCCCGATCTCAATCCCATACAACATATTTGAAGAATTGTGGATCAGAGGATTGATGGTACGAAGTACAATAAATTAGACTATGTAGGTACTACACAAACACAAAAAGCCTCGAAAAACATCCGAATGCTTATAGTTGACAACCTCATTGAGTGCTGCAGTTATAAAAAATAATAATGGTTACGCCTCTAAATAGGTATTTTTATTTGTAAATTCAAAAATGTGCTTTACTTTTGTCCACTTACTTTTCAAGGAGTTCTTAATTATTTTTTTGTTTTATGAATAATTTAAGAGTAATGTAAAACTGGAATTTTCCTAACGCCAATTTTTTTTTCTCAGGACCCTTTTTTTAGCAACTTTTCGGAAGAACTTAACGACAACGCTGAATTCAAGTGATCGTTGAAACTTAAAAATATTATGCGGAATTTTGTTTAAATAAGTGCCTAGATCACTTTTAGAAATATTTCAAAAATAAGCGCCACACTAATAACTACATTTAGGTATGTATGTATGTACATAAACATAATATGTATGTGTTTATAAAAATGCAAGTAGCAACGTTTTTACTTTGGATACCGGATGCAGTTAAAAACTAAAATAGAGACAAAATTTGTTGGGAATAAAATAAAACTATTTAATCTGACTAATCCGCGATTCCAATTCGAATATCCACATTATTTTGTATCTACCTATCCACTACAAACAGAGATTATAATATCTCCTCCTGGTTATTGCCTTTTTATTTTAAATACCCTTCCAGCTATTTCCCGTTGTTTATTGGTGTTGTATTTACAGTATGCGATTGCTTGTTGTGTTTTGGCTTTGTGAGTAAATTTTCTACCTACCTAGAGCACAACAAACTGCAACATGGGCAAATAAGTAGCAAACGAATAATTATTTAAGTCCATTGACACTCTGCGCTTGTACATTGGTTATTTTATTTTCCTATCACCAAGAGTGGAATTATAAATAGGGAATTGAAGGGAAAAATTATTCTATTTTCCACGAGCAAACTGGCGATAAAATGTTGAAATATAGCTACAGAAAAGAAGCAACACAATAAACCTATTAAACGTGATTTTTGTGTTTTATTAGTATAAAACTTAAAATTCAGTTTAAACTTACATAGTCCTTCAAAAATTATAAAACAACAAATTGATGAATATAAGTCCACAAATGCACTCACATATTTTGTTGTTTTTTGTTGCAAATTTTAAATACCGAACATTTTTGCTTACATTAAATTTATTTGCTTATAATACTCTGAGGAACATAGTAAAGAGACGCAATGACTAACGAAGGATACGTTATCTCATTATCAGCCCTAGCCCAATCGTCGAACAAATGGAACACTCAATTTAATACACAATTTGTTTTCATTGTCCACTCCGATTCATGAACAATAAATAATTCGAGACGGACTACACTATTGTTTTAATTTGTTTGTAATTTATTGTCTTGTCCGCAATTTAATCAATTAAACCAACAACTAATAGCATCGGTTCTCGTTTTTTCTTTCTTGTTTAAAACGAACGGAATGTAGTATGGAGGAGACATCTCCGTTTTTAACAGTATAAAATGAAAAACGGATAACTAACCGCACCACCAATAATAAACCACCCACATCACATTACTACTTAATTTGGATGTTTGAAGCAAACATGAACCATGAATAGTAATGGCAGAAGGGAGTCGAAGGCAGGATCAAAGGTATTTCATATTATGAAGATGCAAAAACTTCGTACGTCTTACCCCCAACAAGAATGAAATAAAATTTTGTTTCTGAATTTCATTTCGCGTATTGAATGGTCATGTAGATGTGAAAAAGTCAACAAATGAAGCACGTCTTTTACTCATACTTTCGCATTTTTATATGACACATCAAATTCTTTCACACATTTTCCGATTTCTTATGAGACAACAATGGTGTGTTCTTTTTCTAACAAAAATTATCTATTATCGATTTGTCAAAAAAAAAAAATAGATTGACATTAATACAAAAATGTTACCTTGAATTACTAGTTACGAAAGTAAAATATTTAGATGGACTTTTCATTTAGTTACGAAAGTTAAATATTTGGTTGATCATTAAAATGAAATTGATTGCACTGATCAAAATTAATTTATGTAGTTTTTCTTTTCTTAATTTCGATCCCAGTCCGTAAATAGAACGCATACCGAAATTATTTTTTGTGTGGCGTTTGTGACATCTGAAATTTGAATTTTGTATTGACGTAAAGAATAAGGCCAGAAAAAGGCCAGTGTAGAGTAGTGTAGTGCAGTCTTTGAGTATATATAATATGGAGGGCTCGTTCCTATCCCTAATGCATTGTAGTACTTGAAGTTGTGATAGGGGTCGCTGTCTCACTTTCTGTAAGGCCGGGCATTCACGACACAAAATAACTGCGCATACTGACATTTCACTCAAGTCGGTTTATGCAAAACACGATACAAGTAAACTGCACAGTTCTCAGTTTTAAAACGTTTTCATTCTGTTCATATCATATAATCATCGGCTCCGGCACCAGCCATTATAAAAAAAAACAATGTACACAGCGTAAATAAAATTTTTCAACTGAGCGGTTGCACAGTTTTTGACATTCACGACACAAATAACTGCACAAATTTAAGACTTGAGCAAAAATATCAAATTTTTTTGATTTTTACACAGTTAACTGCACAAACCGCACAAACAACCCCATTCACAACACAACTAAACTGCGCAAACCCCAGTTTGCGCAGTTTTTTTGTGTCGTGAATGCCCGGCCTTAGTTAAGGATACAGCCGTATCCTCCGATTTGTGCTTACCTTCTCCTCGCATATAGTTCTCCGTCACATGTGATATGAAGCACTCGGCAATAGCTTTGTCTTACACAAATTTGAGTAGCGCCCCCTATGATAGTCACGCATTTGGAATAGAAACGAGCCCTCCATATTATATATACTCAAAGAGTGCAGTGCAGGTTCATGAAAACTGTCAGAGCAAACTCAAGCAAAAACGTCATACTTCAGATGTTAAAAATAAGAAAACAAATTAAATTCGGCGCAGTAAAATGCCTTATGCCTGCGCTGAAGTCGATGGCAAAGGGACGAAATTCATTCCCAGTGCCTGCGATGACTCTTCTCCCTCTTCACCTTTTTTCATCGAACTTTCAAACACTTGCGCTCGGAATTCTTCGTCTAAATATACATAGATAGATTTAATTAAGACATTATTTTATTAATTGGAGAACACTGAATCACCCTTTGAGTATATATAATATGGAGGGCTCGCTCCTATCCCTAATGCATTGTAGTACTTGAAGTTGTGATAGGGGTCGCTGTCTCACTTTCTGTAAGTTAAGGATACAGCCGTATCCTCCGATTTGTGCTTACCTTCTCCTCGCATATAGTTCTCCGTCACATGTGATATGAAGCACTCGGCAATAGCTTTGTCCCCTATTACACATTGCCTCATGAGACATGTCTCATTTTTGACTTTCCTTTTAAATTTGTATCCCGTGAGGCAAAAGCTATTACACGTTGACTCATGTCTCATCAGACTCATGTCTCAAATTTGATAGTTGTTCGTATATTTTAATGCACAACACAACATAAAACGAATTTGAGAAAAAGAAACGTCAAAATGAGACTACTAAATATCAGCCCGGTACTCACCGGGAATATTTTTTTACATCTCATTTCCTCATATCTGCTTTCTTTTTCGCACTTATGTGAGCCTCGTCTCGTGAGACATCGTGTAATAGGGGACTTTGTCTTACACAAATTTGAGTAGCGCCCCCTATGATAGTCACGCATTTGGAATAGAAACGAGCCCTCCATATTATATATACTCAAAGTTCATATCACATGTGACGGAGAACTATATGCGAGGAGAAGGTAAGCACAAATCGGAGTATACGGCTGTATCCTTAACTTACAGAAAGTGAGACAGCGACCCCTATCACAACTTCAAGTACTGCAATGCATTAGGGATAGGAACGAGCCCTCCATATTATATATACTCAAAGATGCGGACATAGCTAAGTCCAGATAATTTTCGAGACTTAACATAAGTGCTGATAAAAACTGTGATGCAGAATAATATTATCTATATGTTATCGATAATTTGTTCAGAGAAGTCAAAAGTGACGTTTTTGGATGCTATCGTCAATACAGGTGACAAATGCCATAGCATGCACACTGCACAGTGCTTTCATCTTTATGGAAAGAAGTTACTAAGTTCCGATGTCGTTTTTTTCTACAATTTTATATGGACTTGCACAAAAAACACGGCCAGTGTTTAGTAACCAAACCGAAGCCATCTCTGAAAGAAAGCTGATCGATAGAGAGACAGAAAAGCAAGACGCCATCTAGAAGTGAAAACTGTAATTAAGAGTTACAGCTGATAGTTATTAGGTGCGTTTTATTATTCACAAATCTATCTGGATCCGGATCTGGATTAAGTTTTAACATTTATTACATGTACAGCTCGTTGTTGAACCTTCTCCTCCATACTCCATCGATACAGACTGGACCGAAGATTAAACGAAGAACTTTTCTTTCAAAGCACCCAAGCAGATTTTCATCCGTTTTAGACAGTGTCCATGCTTCTGCCCCATACAGCAGGACCGGGATGATGAGGGTCTTATACAAGGTCTCCTTGGTTCTTTGAGATTAGGCTTTATTACTCAAATGCCTTCTTAGCCCGAAGAAACAGCGGTTGGCAAGAGTAATTCTTCGCTTGATCTCTGCACTGATGTCGTTTTGCGATATTATAGTGGAGCCCAGGTAGACAAAGTCTTTGACGACTTCGAAGTTATAACTATCCATCGTGACGTTTTGCCCGAGTCGACGATGTTGAGATTCCTTTCTCGATGATAGCATATACTTCGTCTTGTCCTCATTAACAGCCAAACCCATTTTCGCCGCCTCCAGTTCAATACTTGCAAACACACCGGTAACAGCTCGCTTCGTCCTCCCAATGATATCAATATCATCCGCATAAGCAAGCAGTTGAACTGACTTTTGAAAAATTGTACCTCTTACTTACAAACCCAAGGATAAAAAGAGACGGACTTATAACACTGCTGTCACTAAGATCCGTATCGTTTTATTTTCAAGGTGAGATCCAGATCCGGATCCAGATAGATTTGTGAATAATAAAACGAACCTATTATTCTAGTAACTGAATACATTCAGGTCAGGATGATATATCCAATTTTCAATTGCCTTTAATGTGCTCTTGTTTTGTGTTTTTGTGAAATACATAAAATATGGAAATTTTGAAATTGTACTGAATTGAGACAAATTGTACTTTTGTACTTATACAAACTGAATTGTATCGAATTCGGTACAATTGTACCGAATTTTCCATGCCTGGTAAGTACTGTCCTCCTTTCTTTTTGAAAAATGTGAATATTAATAAACTTATTAAAGACTTCCGCGAAAATTCGGTACCTTTTAATTATTAAGCGATTAATCGTTGTAATTTAAGTAGACTTTTTGTTGTTAATAGCCAAGTTCACCGTTATCTTCTGGAACTTCTGAGGAGGTCCAACAACATTGAGGTGCACTTCTTCAGTTTGAAGGAGGATCGAACCGCTAACGTCGTCCTGAGAGGACTCACTCTTGACTATCCTAATTCTGAAATTCTAAACGAATTGAAAGTGAGATATCCAAACGTTGACAAAGTCTCGGTTTTTGAAACTTTACTTAACTAAGATCATAGCGAACAAAAATCGGTATAATTTATTCCTAGTTAGACTCCAACCGGGCACGGGTCCTGAGGAGCTCCTGAAAATCCGCTACCTTTTTAATACGCGAGTTCATTGGAAGAAGCCCAGAGGCAATAAAGGCGCACTGCAATGCTGTCGGTGCCAGAAGTTGGGCCATTTGGCGAAAAATTGTGCCAGCACATACAAGTGTGTAAAATGTATAGCCCCACATGAGCCGGGCCACTGCTCCGTCACTAAGCAGGAGGGAAGTTTTTCCGCTTGTGTCAACTGTGGCGAGAACCACCCATCTAACTTCAAGGGATGTGCATCCTACAAAAGATTCGAGGCCAGCAGAAAGCTAAAACTGCGAGATGCCAAAGAAAAACAAATCGAAGGAAAAGCCTTCTCCAAAGCTATTTCGAATGGTAACTTTGTCATTCCTGGATTTTCATACGCCAACCAACTTATCGGATCGCGCACTCCACAGGGTCCTGGCCCTTCTGGCAATCTTCCCTCCGCAAAAGAACCTGATGGTGCAGCCTCGGCAGGTTCAAATCGATGACGGTCTGTATTCCTTGTATCCTGAACCTTTCGGCACCTTCTTTATCGGCACTTATATCCGCATCCACAATGAACGATTCCTTTTCAATAGTCTCCCTTCCAAACCATTGGAGCTTCAATTTATTTTGACTGCCACTTAAACGCAATCGTCTGGCCAGATCTATACTCATTATAGATACTGAGGAACCTTCATCGAATAGCGCATATGTTGATATGACTTTGTTGTCACCATAGATTCTCACAGGCAGCACACGAAACAGAATCTTGGCTTTGGTATGAACGTGACAACTAAGCAACGGTCTCGAACATCCGACGTCAACTGTTGGCCTCAACGGCTTGTGAAGTAATGGATGATGCATTTTATTGCACTCATCAATACCACACTTCTTTCTAGCTCTGCATGAGCGAACGCTATGACCGTACTTTAGGCAGTAAAAGCACAGTCTGTTTTTCTTGACCACTTCCCACCTTTCTGGCTCATCTAGTTTAGCAAAAAGATCGCATTCCGCAACTGGGTGCTGTTTCTTTTCGCAGTGGTGGCATTTGCTTCTGGCGGAAGCGTTTTGTCCAGATACATGGAGAATCTTCTTTGGACCTGACTTCTGCTCTACATGAGCTGGCGGCAATAAAGAAGTCGACGTAACCAAAGAAACGAATCTCGCTACCTCGGTCACACACTCAGCGAAATGACTGACTGTTGGATATGGCACAATATTGATGCTCCTTCGAACCCATTCTAGTCGCTTGCTCATTGGTAACTTAGCTACTAGCTCGTCAATAAGCCTTGGGTTTGCCAGATGTTGGTGCAAACCACTCGCCTCCAAAAATGTCGAGAGATTTTGCACTACTGTGGCAAAGGGTATTAGCAATTCGAGTTTCCCTTCCGAAATTGATGAAATCGCTCTCACTTTAGCCAATTGACTTCGTAACAAACATTCCGGGCGTCCATATCTGAACTCCAGAGCAGCCATCACCCGATCTACATTATCTGGATGGATGAGTAATGATTCCACTACTGTTCGTGCTTCATGTTTAATAGACTTTTGTAAGCGAAGCAGATTTTCTACCATCGAGTAATTGTATAATGAAGTAGATTCTCGGAATGCTGTTGAGAACATTGGCCATTCCTCAGGTTTGCCTGTGAATTCAGGCAAATCTTGTAACTTGCGAATATGTCCGGTGCTCGCATTTTCGGATGGGTGATGCTGAGAAAAACAGCGTGTTGGCAAACTCGGGAGTGGCGTGAAGGATTGTGTCGGTGTAAATTGCTGTCTACCACATGACTGCGATGCACTAATCGGCGGCAAGAATGTTGGCACTGTATGTGTATATGATGAACATGCTGCTGTAGTTGCAGTTCGAATCGCCTGTGACTGCTGGTACGAGAATGGCATTGCGTACGTGTCATATATAGCGGGTGCATTAACCATCGTTGTCTCAGGCAGATTCACACTAGTTGCTGGAATATAGGTTGTGGCAGCGACTACGGATGTTGTTGTAGTTGGTATCGTAGATGTGTTAGCAACGGCTGGGACAACAATAGCAGTTGTTGCAGTCGCTGTAGATGTTGAAGTGTTGGCAACTTGATTCAGAAGCTCCTGCAGTCGGATGCGCTCAACTTTCTCAGCTGCGGCATTGGAAGTGACTGCCTCCAGTTGTGAACGCATTTCACGTATCTCCTTCAAAAGTTCTTCCATGGCCTTTATTGTTTCCCACGTCGGGTGTGTCGATTATAGTGGTGTTGTAGTCACTTTCTGATTTATCGCTATCGCTTTCTACTTGTTCTGGAACTGTTTTAAGTAGCTGCACTTCAGTTACATCAAAAGGCAACTTTTCTGTTGTTGTGCTGGTTTGATTTCTCCTGGCTGGAGTTCATTGCAGGCGGCAACTGGATTACGCTGGCGGCGCAATTAACCAATCTTCTTTTAAAGAAGAATACAAATTTTGTCGTTACGTCCACTGGCGGTGGACGCTGGAATCGGAAGGAATCTGAATAAAAACAGCTTCTTTGGTTCTTTGCGTTTTCGTTTGCGCTTTGCGGTTTTATTCTCTAAGAATATATTATATATAAATTACAATGATGTTACTCACTCTTTAGCAATTCCTCCTATCGCGTCCAGATTCCAAAGACAAATTATTATTATTATTTTTTTGCGGGATATTTGTCTGTCAATTTTATGGGTGCGCTCAGATAATTTTAGCTGTCAAATTGACAATTAGCTCCGTTTGTCTTTGGAATCAGGAACTGAGGGAAGGTTACACTTTACTATATAAATTTCTACGACAAATACAAAACCTATTTCGCAAAATCCTAATACCAAAAACTCTAATGAGATATGTATGGAGGGGCATGCTGCCCCCCTGCAACCCCCCTGCTTGGGTACACTATAGGATTTGTGGTAGGTGTGAGGTTGGGTGTATGCATATATGCATTTACCCTAAGGCCTATATCTAATGTCAACTAAAAAAGGTTTTTTTTTCGATGAAACCCCATAAAACATGTTGTGGGAAACGCTTTAATATGATATCTACATATTTTTTCTTTTTCCTTAAATTTGTATTATTTGTTTTTTTTGTCTTTCAAAACCAACCGTCGATAAAGTTTGAGATCCTCTGGTAGACAAATAGCAAAAATTTAAACCTTTTTTTTTTTCAATTCACTTCAATGCAAAATTTCAATTCAACTTTAAGCGAATAGACCAGTAATGATGGTGATGGAGGGGAATGTCTTTGAGGTGTGGTGAGTTCAACGGAGTAGAGAGCGATCTATCATCTATGCCATCAAATGGCTGAAATCATCCATTTGCTCGATGCGGATTTTAAAAGAGAGCAATAATGAGATAATTCAAAAAAAAATCTTGAAAAAAATTTCGATTAAAAGAGAACCCATACACATAAGAAACATCATTGTATTCTGTCATGGAAGTGCTTCCGGGATGAGTTTCAGGGCCGATTTTGACCAGAAAATTTAAATTTTCTCACATATATTTATAAAAAAAATTAAAACGATTTTTAAGATAAAAAGTTTAATTTTTTGGTCAAAAATACGGCCAGGAACAAAGCCTTCCGGAATTGTTTCCATCGCCATGTTTAAAGACGCTCTCGCGCACGAAATGTCTGCAGTGAGGGTTGCCACTAGGCTATAAAAGGGGTGGCTGCCCAACGACGGCTCTCGGGTGGTGTCGAAGTTTTTGCCTGGGTCGGTTCCTTCGGTCGAACAGTTTTTTTGTATAAAAAAAAAAAACTTGCTATCGCGTTTTGTTCTTGTAAAAATTAAAAAAAAAAGACAGAATGTAAAAAAATCGCAAAAAAAAATCTAAACCATCATGTGCGTGTATCTCTAGGAGAAGAAAAAAAAATAATTTAGCTAAATTGAGTAAAACGAAACTAAAAACGAAATTAACGTGTCTGAAAAAAAGGTTGCAGCATCCTAAATCTAAATTAAAAACCACCAAAAAAAAAAGTGGTACTCAGCAACAAATCCCTAATCATAGAAAAAAAACGTGAACAAAAAGAAAAAAAAACAAAAATTCACAGCCATAATACCCCAGTGCAAAAAAAAATAAGCCCAAAAGAAGCACCCCTCACTCAAGTGCGCCGACATCACCTACGCCAAATGCCCACAAGAGCACCCCAAAATTCCACCAGTCATACCCAGCATCCGTCAACATCACTGGGAGAAATTGGACAAAAGACCTAGAACCTAGACTGAAACCTAGTGTAGACTGTACCCAAACAGTGCCCAAGCGATCGCAAACCAACAGCCGTAATAAAACACATCATCCATTTGGACGATTCTACGAGAGAGACTATCTTACAGTCCAAGCTACAAGTTTTCACCACCACAAGTTTTCCCCTCCACAATACATCATCATCATCTTTGATTGTAACCTTATGCCATCCTTAAAATAGTGTTGTATAGTATAAGTATATTCCCCTCTATCCTTCCGTGTTCACCATGTCACTTAATGTTATCAAAAAAAATAATAAAATAAAAAAATAATAAAATAAAAAAAAAGAATAAAAAAAAAAAAAAAACTAAATCTTAAAACTGAATTTCCAAGAAAAAAGGGTAATAATTTTAAATTGATTCGCGTTGAAAAAAAAAAGGGGTACAGTGATTTTTTTTTGTTCAACTGTTTGTATATATACATTATATTCCTTACAGCCAAATGTACGAATGGTACAAAGAAGAATCGGCCTATGAAGTGGTGCACCTCCTCACAGGAATAATAAACACTTGGTAAGTTTCTTTAAGGAAAACAAATATATATATTAAACATTTGAACATTATAACAAGAAATTAGTTGCTCCTTCTACAAAAACAATACTATAAAAAAAAAATATACCTACAAAACGAAACGTAATCTAAGCCTGGTAATATGCTTGCACATCTCGACCAGATGTTGATAAACCTCTAGAGAAATTAAATATATATAGATATGTATATATAAAATCGACTGTGGTGAACTAGGAATCGTTTAGGAGTTTACTAGCGAATTCATCCTTAAATTTTAATTATTTTCAAAAGCCTTATAAAGCGAGCAAAAGAAAATTTAATTTGAAATATTCATTTAGCCTAAAAGTATACTAGATTTTCCAATATCCTTTTGAACATATGTTTTTTCCCTCTTTGCCAATAATCAATAAAGATTATCGAACTACCAATGCATACCTACATATATATTAAAAAAAAAAAAGAAGCGAGAAATCAATTTCAATTTGTTACAGTATGTTGTGAAAGAAATTAAAATTTGTACCTTTAAATAATGAATCGGATTAGGAAATGTTTTTTTTTATAAAAGAAAATCTATTTAAAATTAAAGACAACATATGATTTAATGAAAACAAAATAATTATTTGAAAAAAAAAACCAGAATATAAAAAAAATCTCGATATTATTAGTTTTGTATAATTACTTTCGTTATTGGTTAAGTTTTTTTTTCTTTTGATATTTTTTTTTAATTATCATTTTTAAGTACTTTTCTGCACTTGATAGTAGGTGCTCCCTTTGAATAAAAAAAAAAAGGAACCTTGATCTTGAGTTAGGATAAGTTAGGTTTTTTTTTATATTTTTTTTTTGAATAAAAGTTATCTGGATGGATATTGTTTTTTAAAATTAAAACTTCATTCTTTTAATGTTTCCTCTGATGGAAATATGCATTTTTGGGGAAGTTATGTTCCTTGTTTAGTGCTTTGGAATTTCAGCATGAAGTACATTTAAGTGAAGTCATCGGTGGATGTGGCAGCCATGGAGATGTATACGAAGACCGAACAATGTCGAGCCGACTATGTAGAGAAGAGTATGTTGAGATTTTTGCGCTGACAGGTACTTGATCTAGGTAGTCGTTAGTTTAGGGGCTGACTTAAAATCGAGGACATTTCAGCATGGTTGTATCCTTAACGATACGTGGGTGGGATTTCCCTCAGAGAGACAATACCAGCGTGATCTCTCCTCTCTTGGAAGTTTTTTTTTGTTTTATTTTATATACAGGTTTATCCTATCAGGACGAATTTGGGTTCCTTGGTTTTGAACCCGAACTTAAATTTTTATATCTACCCCGGCATGTAATATATGTAACCACTGTTCAGCGTTACCATGGCAAGAACCCCCCCCACCGACGAGCTAGGATGTGCTTAAGCTAGCATGCCACGCCTTCGTGACCTGAACATCCTGACCTTCCTGCTGCCAGGATCAGCCTACTGCACCTGTAAGTAGCGGGTTGTACTGGTAGTGAGGGAAGGAAAGGTTTTAAAAGGCTCTTTAGTCTATATGTTCCCCAATGTGCTGAATAAGGATATGTTGCAAGGGTTATAGCACCTTTTCTAGAAGAGAATAGGGAACCTCACGTAGAGAGTCCTTTTGCCCCAACACCTCGGACCGTTACAATGTCTCCCCCACCTTTAATTATCTTATTCTACCTAATAAAATAGTTGCCAGGTGGTGAACATTTTTTTTGGAGCGATTTTTGAGCCCCAATTCTAAATAATTACCCTATGGTTCAATTCCGAGAATCCCGATTTTATAGGATTTAAATTAAAATACCTTTTTTTCTTCACACCTATTTTTAATAAAATCCGAATTGAATTTTAAGATCTTTAAATTCAGGTTGTGATTAAAATCGTGATCACAAAAGCTCAAACGGAAGTGCTTAGGAACAATCATGGATGCAAATCCTTGATGGTAGTGGTGAGGGAATGATCGTCGATATACTGCGCCATAAAATTAGGCTCTTCACCCGGGAGTTGGGTACGAAGACTTAAACAGAGCGGTCGAAAAAGCTTAAAGTCCACGAATAAATTCTCGATGTGGGGACACGGTCCAAACACTTATAGAAAACGTGTACAATCTTATTTAAAAGATCGATCCTAAATTCTAGTGACCGTGTAACGCCCCCGCAATTGTTGATCCAAACATCTTAAACGACATCTTTATCCACCTTGTTTGTGGTTAAAATAATTTAGATTCAAATTCACTTACAAAAAAATCTTTATAAAAAATAGCCAGCTTAATCTATACAACAAAAAATAAACCTAATACTTACCTATTTAAAATAAACGGGGAAAAAGATTCAGTGATGGCGCATGCCCAAATTCATTCAGGGTATATTCGTCTATACTCTGTCCAATAAAAATATGCAGTACACGTCTTATGGGAGAGCTTTTTCAAAATCAGTAGCGTGCTATATTTTTGCACCATACTAAATTGAAAGAACTCCTCCATAAAAAGTGTTCGTGCGCCCGTAAATTTACGATTGCATCTGACGCAGACTCGACGTCCTATTGATCGCACATCTGAGTGTCCAGTGTGCACTGAATTGCTGTGGCCTATGGCTGTTGATGCTATTCAATTTCAACCCCCATTGAATATCGATGTGCGTTCAGAGTTACCCTTGTTCATTTCGTAACTTGTTCAGTTTTTTTTCCTTGGGCTTCTGTTGAGGTGCTTTTGATTTTAGAGCTTTAAAAAAAGGGTCCATTTAAAATCAACACTACGATAACCCTGTGAGAGCTTTAATGAAGGACAGATTTATGCAATTCACTGTAGCCAGAATGCGAGGCAAACGTCCTATCTTGCCCACACTGCATATTTTTATTGGACAGAGTATAGTATTATATTAATTTTAAAAACTAATTTTAACAGATCTGCCGTCCAAAGCCAGATGCTGTGCGCACATCATCGGTAGACCATTCATGTCGCAGATTAAAATCCTGGTAAGTCAATTATAAAATAAATAATATTGGACGAAAAACTATCTATATTTTTTCTACCAACAAAATCAAAATAATAAAACTTAAAATAATAGATTGAAAAAAAAAAAAAAACTAAATTAAAAAAAAAACACACATGCAGTAAATAAATTAAATATAATTAATTTTGAGAAAAAATGTAATATTTAAAATATATTTAGTTAAATAGATATAGGTGTAAATGACACAAAATGTAATAATATTTTTATTAATTATTCTTACTATACTTACTATAGCATCTTTTCCTTCATTTTCAAAAATGGTTTTGAAAGTTAGTTTTTAGAGTTTATTTATAAAGGTGTTTTTTTTTTTTAAGTTGATTTTAGTGTTCACCTTTCTATAGTTAGGTATTTGTCCCTCGGATATTTCAGTACAAGGTAATAGTTTCATAAATATATTTCTTTAGTTAATTTCGTGATTTTTAATTAGGTCACATTCACTTTAGTTTATTTTATCTTAACACCAGGATTATAGTTTGTATGCTTTTTTGTTTAATTAATTCCTCGTGATTTTATTTGTTCTGATCACATTCACTTCAATGTATATTTTGATTTTTTGTTAGAAGGGATTCACTTTTTACTTGTGACTTATAGGTAGAAAAATTTTGAAATTAAGATATTACAGCTTGTACTTTCCATAGAAACATTTTTTCAAATTTTGAATTACTCATTATCGACATAACGGATTTTAATGATATTTTATATAGAGATGCTTTTCAAAAGTTCATAAAACTTTACATTTCAAAACTTAAAAAAAAATTAATTTAAAAAAAAAAAAAAAAAAAATCATTTTTTTTTTGAAAATTCGATATCTCAAAAACGGCTCAAGATTTTTTAGAAATTTAATTTTCATTCGTACAATAATAAAAACTTAAAATTGCAGTACCAAATTTTCTTATTAAAAATTTTGTATATAAAAGCTTACGTTTTTAAGAAACCACTACAACGACTTATAATTTTTTCTTGTATAAATTCATATTTTCATAGCATTCTGTTTTTATCTCTTACCACTAAAATGATTTAAAAAATAAATTTCATCCTTATGAACAATTTTCTCTAAAAACATTCGTTTTAAAATTTCTAGTCGATTACATAGGAGCAAGTTCGTGCGACCCAGATGTGCATTTTTTTTAGGATAATTTTAGGGAGTATATAATATTCAGGACGGTTGGGTCCCTGCTAGAGCGCCAGTAGTGATCAGAGATCCTTGTGATGAAAAAAATATAGTTTACTGGACCTCGGCATTGGTTTCAACTAAACAGTCCTTCAAGTTACCAGTAAGCAGTCAGTGAATGTTAGAGGAGGTCGGTCGATGTCCTAGTGCCGTGCTCTGTGTCCGTTCGTAGTTCTGCCTCCGTCCCCGTTCCCGTCGCAGACGCATTTAAATTTAAATATATAAAAAAAAATACACAAAACCAAACAATACAAAAAAAAAAAAACAACACAAAAAAAAAACAACACACATTAAAATAGACAATTTTAATTAATAAAAAAAATTATAACAACAAATACGAAAATGGCCACGGAGATTACAGGCCACGGAGATTACAAAATCGACTATTTCTTAATTTTAATATAGTCAATGTAATTCAATGTCATCCAAATTATATTAGGTTCAAGAATGATTAAATACCTTTCTTTTGGCGGTGGATAGACTAAAAAATATTAATATGGTACAAAGATAACAAGGCCACGGAGATTACACTGAATTTTTACTCGGATGAAAAAATTATTTTGTATGTAAATTTTAAAGCAATTAACTGCAATAATTAAATTATAATAAAACATGAAATTGAAGGTTTGACGTACTATAAGATGATGCATCGTAAAAAAATTATTAAAAATTGTTTAGTTGTGTGAAAAAGCGAAAATGTTTAATTATGTTTTTTTTTCCAAATTTTTTCACACTCATTCAACTAAGTATTGGGACAGCAAAAAAATTTTTTTTTTTTTGCATATCATTAAATTGAAGTTTAAGAGAAGACCTTTCAAACGACAGGGCCCAAAATTAAAAAAAAAAATCATTTTCATCATTAAAAATATTAATAAAACTGATTAAGCATCAAAATCACATCCCAAAAAGGCCACGGAGATTACACATTATTAATTACCATGGCTATTCGTTACCATCAATCGATTTCTTATAATGCTGACATATAAACACAGTTCCATGCCAAATTTCAAGTCTTTAAATTGGAATGCAAAAAAAAATAGAAGCTATAACGCTAAAAATGTAATTTTTTTAAAACGACTGCGTGTACATGTAAGTTTGTGCCCCCGTTAATTTGTTTCTAAAGGTGTGTCCACACCAAAAAATATTTCAGGAAACATTAGGCGTGTTTTTTTGGAAAAGTTATCCGTAGTACAGTAGGATTTTATATGAAAAACAAATACAACAGTAAGATCACTGCCTATACTCGAATAAACGTCAAATCTCTATCCGCAGCAGGATTTCACTTATCTTTTTATCGGCAGTGATCCTACTGCGGATGTTGTTATTCATATAAAATCCGACTGTACTACGGATAACTTTTCCAAAAAAAACACGGCTATTGTTTAAAAAATGTTTCTGAAATGTTTCCCATTTGCTTAAAAATCATTTCAGAAACATTGCAGAAACATTTCAGAAATGTTTCTGATTTGTTTTTTTGGCGTAGACGCTTTGAGAAACATTTCTGAAATGTTTCTTTGTTTCCCATTGTTTCCAAATTTAAGAACCTGTGATTGGGTAGAGCTCTGTTAAACTTATGTTAAGAACATAAAGATCACAAAATTAAAGAACTGTTGCATATGCATAGGAGCAAAGAATAAGCTAAGCTTAAATTGATATTGCGTAGAATTATTTAAAATCTATACAAAATCTTAAGGATACCCTACACTTCCTCCAAGCTTGTTTAGGATCGTTTTTGTTTAAGTTGTGTTTTTTACAAAATTGAAAAAAAAAACAATAAGATCAAAAATTTCGAAAAAAAAAATATATTTAAAAAAAATGAGAAAATTAAAAAAAGAGAGATTGGTGCTCACACCAGGAGTCGAACCCGATGGGTCAAAGATGGGTCCAGTGTCTCTACCCATTGCACCACGAGACATCTTGAAAAGTCGGTAGAGAAAACAAAACTTATTGTTAGTGGTGTAAGGAAATTTCGTAAAACAAAAAAAAAATCAAAATAATTTTCAAGGACAAATCTATCTGAGAGAGAGTTCAAAATTAGAAATTTGTGTATCGAAAAACTTACACTTACATGCAAAAATAAATATTAAAAATATGTCAAAATAATTGGATTTTAACTAGATTAATTTTTAAATAAAACACCTATTTTTCAAAAATTCTGAAATTTAATTTGACGTATAATTTGTATTTTTGTGGTCAAAATCCATTGAGAAAAAGATAATCGGAAACCCAAAAATTTCGTCCATGATGTTTTTTTTTTGAGTGTATGTGTGAGGAAATCTCTCAGCCTTGCAAAGGGTATAAATACTTGCGTCAAAACCAAAATCTTTCTTTTTTTTTTCGATCCTCTAAGACGTGATAGTGACGAGTAAAATTATTAAAATTAAAAGTTATTTTTCAAGTTTTTCTTACAAGTTTTTTTTTTAAGTAAAAAAAAATATATAAAACATTTATTTTGAGAATAAAAATATACCTTCATACATTTTGAAATAATTAGGGTGAGATTTTTAATTAATTCGTTCAATAACCTCTGTCCTTATACCTAATTATCTACCTACCAGGTGCTCAAGGTGGAGAAATTATAAAAACCCCAGAAGTGATCAAGTTCCCGGAAGTAATTAAGTTGGTACTCGTATTTTCTGAGCATTAGAACAAAAATTTCAAGGTGAGTTTTTTTTATGATCCGCGCTCCTTATGTACCTCCATGTGCTCGAAATTAAGTCCTTGTGTTCTTTTTAATCAGGTGCTCCAGGTGCCCAAAATCGATTGATTTCGTAGCAAATCCGATCCATTATATCAGACTTTTTAAAGTCTCCAAAAAGCAGCTGATCTGTGGAAAAAAGTGTTTGTGCTTCGTTTGCCGGCCTACACGGCATCGTGCTCCTCTCAGCCACATCACGATCTTTATAAAATCAAAGATTCCAAGAGCTACAAAAAAACACCATCGATGAACCATACTATCGTCAAAATCTTTATCTTGACACCTTTTTTTTAACAACCCATGTGATCTATATAAAAAAATAAGATCTACAAAAAAACATAACACATACAAACAACAAAAAAATATCCAGAATCATCCATACAATCAAAATCATCCATAAACTAAAAATACATCCTATAAGAATCCTGGAAAGTATTTAAAAACCTACAATCCAGAAAAAACTTACGGCCAGCTATTCACCTGTGCAAAAAAAAAATCATCATATCATCATCATACAATTTATAAAAAAAAAAGCTAAGTACATACATACAACATAATCTTTCTTTATTTTTAAAAACAAAACAATTTTTTTTTTTCATTATTTAAGTTTATTATAATTTGACCTTGTAAATTCAATTCGTTCAAATTTCTGTTTGTCTTTATCAAGTTTTAATCTAGCAACAAAAAAAAAGTTACAAAGTAACAAAACAACAACAAAATTCAATCCTGCGATGCTGTGCACACTATCAGGAGGAATTGAGCAACTATAAATTATAACAGTAAACAACAAAAATACACCAATTTAAAATCAAGTATGCAAATAATGCAATTTATGCGGTAAGTCATTTTTTTTAAATATTACATTATATTAATTTGAACGAACGAATATTTTAATTGAATTTAACTTAATTGTTACCTAAACTATTACATATCAATTAAACGAAAGAATTTTTGATTGAAAAGAAAACAAGAAAGAAAAAGCTTAAACCTAGAAAAGAAATAAAAAAGAAACCTACTCTTAAGAGTTAGAACATTTTCGTTGGTGATATCTTTGTACGCAAATCTTATTCATATATAATTGAATGATTTGTACACACATAAAATATCTAAGTACAAATTCTGATTTAAATATTTCCCATTCTGTTTTGAACCTTAAGTTTTTTTTTTATAATATTTGATTTATTGTTTCTAAAAGAAAACAATTTTTAAAGTTTTTTTTATATATTTCGATTTAAAGATATACCTACCTGTTTAGGTGAATTTTTATTGGTATATTATAGTCTTAAATTTTTTTCTTGAATAAAATTTTTACTATAAAAACTATATCTTTTGAAAACGACGAACATCTTTTTTATTGATTTTGAATAATTGGTTCATTTTTAATCCTCTCGGTTGAAGATACGTTTATATCTTTTTCGACGGAAGTTTAAATGTTTGAGTTAAATCTAATGAAAGTTTTATTTTTTAATTTTTGAAGTTTAAATTACAAACCATGGTAATGGTTTAGGTTTTTAGTTTCTGGTGGATGTGGCTCTGACGAGAATAAGCTATGGCGATGACGAAAACGATGCAATGAAAACATAAATTTGGTTTTCTGGTTTCTTTTGGGGTTACTATAAAGATAGAGGACTTAGTAACCAGGATGTGTCGCATGGTTCTGCTCATAGAACATAGCCGTGTGATATTGGGGTGGGATATCCTCGGAGGGCAATACCATCTTAGCTCTCCTCACTCTAATAAGGATAACGAATAGTATCATCATTACACCAAGACACTTATCAGCTTCGCGAATATTTTTTTGTACAATTTTAACGGCATGATTAAACGTGACGGCCGTCTAGTTTCCTGCTCAAGAATCCCCCCTCCGATGAGCTAACCTTTGGATATGCAAGCATGCCGCGCAGTGGGAAGATTAGACACCCATCCACTTTTGCTACAGGACAGTTTTAGAGTCCCTGAAAGCTCTAAAGCCTTCTGGTAGTGTACCGAGTGGGTGGTTTTAGGGGTTTGGAATTTTTGTTCTCATCCCCCACTCGACAACATCTCGAGAGTACGTTACACATTTCAAAAATGTTTCACGAGCGTCCAGACCAAAGAAAACATTTCAGAAACATTTAAGAAACATTTCAGAAACATTTCAGAAATGTTTCTCTGTTTCTGAAATGATTTTTAATGTTTCTGAAATGTTTCAAAAATGTATCTTTGGTCTGGACAAACCTTAAGAATGTTTATAATCCGAGCATCGCTTGCCCACTGAAGCCACATTTTAGGAAATGAATAGAGAAGAAAAAAGTCTGCAATATTACAAACTTGAGTTAATTTCGTTAACCATCTTATAGTACGTCCTCGTCATAACGGCTAAAAATCGCAATGTGAAATATCTTCGTTTAAAAGCAATAAAAATATGGAAAGTCATAGTACTTATACTATTTTTTTATTAAGTATTTGCCTAGATATGCATACAATTGAAAATGAGCTATAACATTTTAATGTCATAAATAATACTTATATATAAATGTATAAATATATTAGTTTTTAAAATACTAAAATAAAATTAATATGTCAATTGTTAAAAGAATATTCTATTTATTATAAATCTATAATTTTATATAATTCTAAGTGCAAATTCTCCCTAATTTCATTTACAAAAACTTAATCATGTTTCCCTTTTGACAGATTTTAGAAATTTTTCTATACCTATTTATTTTATCATGATATTTTTAATAACAAATTTTGAATTCAGAGAAAAATTAATTACTGTTAAACGTCAATTTAATATTTAGACTTTGAGATTTATTAAAAATAATATCGTGGTTACTAATTTTTTATACTGAGTTTTACTTGTTAGGAAGTTTTCACTGACCAGAAATGGAAAAAGATTAGACTTGAGTTTATACTTTAGAAAAACCAATAGCTTTTTTTGAATTTGGATTTTATTATAAAATATGGATTAATAAAATCTGGTTTTATTAAAGTGCTTATATCGTCATCTTTAAATAAAACTGCCTTAATTCATGTTTTTTTCGAAGCAGCGAGTGAGCGCTCGTAAATATAGGCATATTTAAATTCTGTAAAAGGCCTACAAGTCTTATGCATCTAGTTTAAAAAAAAAGCTCATTAATTCAAAAATTCTTTGCCTGTCAAACCCAAATTTTGGGCCAAATGCTTGATTTTATATTTTCGAAATGTGTACTTTCTGTTTCATCTTAATGATAAAAACTGAGTTTAGTCGTTTCGTTCCTTGAAAAACAGGTGGTACAATCGTATTCCATGGTATAGATACAAAAAGTAAGTAAGAGGTTTCTTTTTTATTCATCAACCATTTTAATTATGTCAGACAGCAGATTTTAGTAACAGATAACAGAAATAAAATTCTGTAATCTTCTGTTGTTCTTCCTTTCTATCTGTCTCTTTCTGTTGTATTGTCTAAACCGATGGCCTCCGTTGCCAGTGCTTTAAGTGTCTCTACATCGTAGATTTATCTACGGAGTAGTGTAATATGTAATGTAATGTAAAATTCTGTAAAATCTAAGCTTTGTTTGACAACTATCCAAATGTAGTTGTTACTGTCAACTGATATTCATTTCTGGAATTTTGTGAAACAATAATTTTAGTTCGTTGATCTTCGTTTTCTGACATTTGCTTCAGTATTTCTATAAGCAAAAAATCAATTTTGCAATTAAACTAGACCCGTCACTCTAGATTGTGAATATCCCTTATTATATCTATTTAACTAACTTTAATAGGCATCCGCAAACATAAGCTATTGTCAAAAAGGTAAAAAAATTAACTTATGTTTGCAAAAATAATAATTGACTTACGCTCGTGTAAGCAAACATTTAAAAACTATTTCCCAGTTTCCCCCCTCTTCGGTTTTTGTCTTTTGTTGTTGTAAAGATACAACAAGATAGATATCACATCCATGTTCAGGATTCTTAAATTGATTCACACTTAAGCTCAAAGCAGATGTGAATGCTCTGAATTCTAATGCGAGAAATAGATTAACACAGCAACTTCAACAGCAACGAAAACATCAAAAGTCTCGTGAAATAGATTACAACTTGAACAGCGTTTTTGACAGCATATAATCAGAATAGTTTCAAATGCGAAATGATTTTGCCGTACATAATATGATAAGAATTAACGTGAATTGCGTCAATGTATACGACCTGCGCAATTTGAATTTGTCGTACTAAAATTAATTTGTTTTTAGTAAGTCTTCCAGTGTCAAAACCAAAATAAATAGACGAAACAATAAGATGTTTGTCACACTTTGATTTGAGTGTTGATAATAGGTGCGTTTTATTATGCACAAATCTATCTGGATCCGGATCTGGATTAAGTTTTAACATGTATTACAAAACCAATTTGGGATCCTGTTTTCTATCGGGATCTATTTCAAAGATCCAAAAATTAGTTATTACACTGGCGAGTAGATGGCTTTTTATGATAAGGTAGTGTAAACTACAGTGTAAAGAAAAGAGACAAGAAATAATTTAAAATTTACAAACTCAAGGATAAAAAGAGACGGGCTTATAACACTGCTGTCACTAAGATCCGTATCGTTTTATTTTCAAGGGAAGATCCAGATCCGGATCCAGATAGATTTGTGAATAATAGGTGCGTTTTATTATCCACAAATCTATCTGGATCCGGATCGGGATCTTCCCTTGAAAATAAAACGATACGGATCTTACTGACAGCAGTGTTATAAGCCCGTCTCTTTTTATCCTTGGGTTTGGAAATTTTAAATTATGTCTTGTCCTTTTTCTTTACACTATAGCTTACACTACCTTACCATAAAAAGCCATCTACTCGTCAGTGTAAAAACTAATTTTTGGATCTTTGAAATAGATCCCGATAGAAAACAGGATCCCAAATTGTTTTTGTAATACATGTTAAAACTTAATCCAGATCCGGATCCAGATAGATTTGTGAATAATAAAACGCACCTAATAAAACGCACCTAATACTGACAAATTTTGACTTAAAAGTTGGTAGCATTTGCACAGCGACATCGAATTTAGGTTTTAGGTCTAACGTTGATGTCGATGTCGAAGTTGCTGTGTTAATGTAATCAAAGCCATTTAAAGCCCTTGGCTCTACTGACTGAGATCGCACTTGCTTAATTTGAACGAAACTTAACGAATCGCAGTTAGACGCCATTGTTGTTATTGATAAGGGTTTGTGGTCATTCACTCGTTCAATTATGCACGCATAAAGGCTCGGTCAAACAGAACGCGTTTTCAACGCCGCGTTAAGATTTTTTAACGCGACGGTAAGATTATTTTGACGCGACGTTGCAACTGCCGCGTCAGAGGACGTCAAACAGATAGCTTTCAAGCAATGAACAAACTAAACAATAATGCCTTAACAAAAATAATTTCAAGCAGCTCAGATTCGGAGGGGGAATTATATTGCTTCTATTTGCTATTTTATGAAATTCCCGTAAAAGAAAAAGAATTTGGGTACATGCCAATTAACAAAAAAAGAAGAGTCGCACATCTCGAAGGCCAACAAACAGAAGACCTATCAATGCGGCATTTATGATGAGAGACAAATTTGTCTCATATTTCAATAATAATAATTAAATATGTATGTAAAGCAATGTTCTTATACGATTTATCACCCATATCGTATAGACATTGGTAATTTCTCACCAATTCAATTAATTTTTCTATCTTGAAAAAATTTAAAATTCCTTTGACTGCCGCAGCGTTAGAAATAATCTGTAATTTCACACAACGTCGCGTTTCACCGCCGCGTTGCAACGCCATGGTGAATTCAACGCGGCGTCAAAAACGCGTTCAGTGTGACATGGGACATGTATTGCAATGTAATACAACGCTTCGTTTGAACGCGGCGGTGAAACGCGGCGTAAAAACGCGTTCTGTTTGACCGAGCCTTAAGCTAGCTTATGCGCATTATGGGCATTTGGTGGAAAAGTTGCGGTTCAAAAATAAAAGGAATGTTTTTAATTTTTATTTAAGCACGTAGTATATGAATTAAAAAAGACATCTTTTTATATTTCTGGTATTTCTGGTAGAGTTGAGAACAGCCGAGAAATCATGAAAAGGGAATAACAAAGTAGGTAGGTTAAAGCAATACGCAACAAAGAGAACAATAAAAAAGCTATTTCGTGTTTTTCCTTTGATTCATTTTCTGTACAAATGAGTGGCTTTTTACTTGCGACTTATAGGTACTATTAAGCGCCCAATACACGATACAATTATTGTACCGATTATCGTACAAAAGTTGAATCGCATGCGATGATTGTATCGTGTGTGCAAAACAAAGTATCCGCTGTACTGAAATCGCATGGTCGAATGCTATCGAGCGAAAACGAGAGGTTGCATACGGCTGCTTTGATGGGAATCGTACCGTTTGTAACGTATGTGACGACCGTGAAACCGATGCTTTTGTTTTAGCAGCTAGTTAGTAGGAGAAAAATGGTTTCAATAACAGAAAAAGAATTCTGGTTAGAATTCATTGATAAATACAGGTCTGTGGAATGTTTACTTTTTTGACAGTTGATGAAATCGTGAGCTAGTCGTATGGTGTGTGTGCTCACTTTCGATATCGCTACCGATATCGGTACAACTCAAGTCGGTACGATAGATTGTACCGTGTATTGGGCGCTTAAGGCAAGTTATGCATTCGGAAAAAAAATCGAACTCGAGATTTTGATCAAAGTTGACATTACGATGATAGCGAAGACCACAAAAGTGGGTCTCGCAATTCTGTCTGTCTGTCTGTCTGTCTGTCCGTTCGATTGCAGCTAAACGGCCCGGCCGATTTTCTTCAAACTTTGTAGATATGGGTTTTAATGTTTTACCCCCGGATGTTTTTTGATTTGATTTCTTAAGACCAAAAATAACGGTACCTGCCATACGATTTTTTTTTTCGAAATTTTATAAAGATTTTTTTTCTCAAAAACTGTTAGACAGATTTTAAAAATCAAAATACAAAAAAATTTCATTTAGTTAAAGCTAGGTATTGGTTGAAAAAAATTTTCCGAAAAATGGTTAGGGTACCCCCCATGGAACCATTTTATTTGTTTTTGATTTTCTCAAAAACGGTACAACCGATTTTGATAACTTTTTTTTTGCTAAAGTTTCCCAAAAACATAAATAGAATTGTGTATAGATGTGAGAAAAAAAAATTTATTTTACCTAAAAATTAAATTTTTAAATTTAAATTTTTAAATTTTTTTTTCTTTCAATTAATTTTTACGATCTTTAATTTAATAAGAAAAAATTTGAAACTAAGATATTACAGCTTGTACCTACCATAGAACCATTTTTTCGAATTTTGAATTTCTCATTATCCACATAACGGATCTTAATGAAATTTTTTATAGAGAAGCTTCTAAAAAGTTTTAAACACATTGCATTTCAAAACTTTAAAATAAATATTCTTTGAATTTTTGAAAAAAAAAAATCTAATTTTTCTTTTTTTTGAAAATTCGATATCTCAGAAACGGCTCAATATTTTTTTTTGTAAATTTAATTTTTATTCGAACAATAATAAAAACTTTAAATTGGCATACCAAATTTTTTTCTTAAAAAGCTTTTAAAAAGTTTGTGTATAAAAGCTTTTTTAAGGAACCACTACAACGACTTATAATTTTTGTTCTTGCATAAATTTTCTTATTACTTAAAGAATTTAAAAATTAATTTTATCCTTATCAACAGTTTTCTCTGATAACATTCGTATTTAAAATTCCTAGTCTATTACATAGGAGCAAGTTCGTGCGACCCAGTCGTGCATTTTATTTACTTTAGTAAAAAGGACAATATTCTTCAAAAGAAGTTTTGAATTGTTTCTTTCGCTGTGACGTATATTTGGGAATTGCAACAAAAATTATTTTTTTTAGATAGGTAGGTATTTGCAGCTAATTATTTCAAAACTTTTTAATATTTCTCTTTCGCTGTGACGTAATATGTTTGGGAATAGACAAACATAATTTTTTTTGGGTAGGTAGGTAGGAAATTCTTTCCTTGCAAAACAAAACCAATTAGTTGTTGAATAGGTATACTTATGAAACCAATAAATATAATATTAAAGAAATATCTATATAGAAAAGATACGGTTTAAAAGCAGAATAGTAGAATTTTAAAATGCAGAATTTTGAGAAAAAAAATATCTGATATTTTCAATCACGGTAAATTTATATCATAAGATAAACTAATGTAGTTTTTTTCACATTTTATTTTTCGATCACAGTTTAAGCTAACGTGGATCAAATTTTATGGTTTTAAATATACACAAACAATTTTGTTTGGAAAAAGTAATTTTTCTAATTTCTGACCATAATTTAATTTATGAAGTTAAATGTCTTAAGAAACCAGTATGAACTATTTTATTTTTTTTTTCATGCTTACTTTGAGAATCACTTATTCAAAAAATAACTGCATATCTGCATATGTAGATACCTATACACTAAAAAAATTGTTCGTTTGTTTTTCCATTTTATGTATTTTTGAATTGAAAAAAATTGTATTGTTGGTTCTAACAATACAATTTTTTTCAATTTTAGGTACCAATTTTATTTCTGTAAGTTTAATTCTTACGGTCTATCGTGTGCATACCTATCACAAATTTATTTAAATTTATTTGTTTAAACAAATTTGTTTAAAATTATTTCTAAAATTGTCTATACCTGTGTGTATGAAAACTATTTTAAAACAAAAAAGAAAAAAATATTTTATTTTTATTGAAAATTTAGTTTTCATTCAATTATTTTTTAAGACTGACACACAAAATTTCTTTCTTTCGATTTTTTTTTTAAATTGCAAACAAAATTATTGGTAAAGAATTTAAATTATATTTCTAAAATAGGTAGGTACATGCCAATTTTTTTTTTTAATTGTATCAATTTTCTGTAGGTATGTATGTTATGTACATACTATAAAAACTATTTTCATCCAGAAAAAAAAATATATATTCGATTTTTTTTAAATAGTTTTAAAATCATGTGCATAACCTATCATTAATTTTTGTTTATATTTTGTGCGCACTAACCGGGATTATGAGTACCTTTAAAATGTTTGAGCACAGTGCGATTGTTGAGAGGATTTAAAAGCAGAAACCGATGTTCTTTGGTTTTAAATGTCTGAACAACTCAATGGGAGGGAACTGTTGGGCCTATTTAAGCATTTCACGTTTATGTAGTGCGGCTTAATAAAGAATCTCTGAATGATGGGCATTCCCTGAAGCGGGAGTATTACGATTGAATTGTTTAATGGGAGGAATGCTATTTCACTAGAACACTCTATAAAAATGACGGTTATATAATGAAAGACAAGAAAGACTGCGGTGGAGCTCGAGAGACTCAAATGATTCTGTTAAAGTTCTATCACCTATCATTTTTAAAGCCTTTTTTGGGATTCTATCCAATAGACTCAAGTTGGTTATTGAAATACCTGCCCAAATATGGGTATTATGCTCAAAAAATGGACGAATATTGACTTAATAGATTACAGCCAGATCAGAAGGGGTGACAAATGCCTTGCATATGTCAAGCAAACCTTAATATTGATAATGATGTTTACATTGGCATAAATACCAAATATTTTCATATATTTTTTTAAATAAATGAGTAACTAGATATTGATAAACCTAAATGTTCTTACATAAGTATGTACATTGCAAATATACCTACCAACTAAAAAAAATAAACGAAGAAGGTCATTGCTGACTTAGGTAGGTGGTTGAATATAATAATTATTTTTGTTCTTCAAAAAGACACAAATTGAGCTTTCAAATAACAAAAATAATAATTACAATCAATCGTAGGTACCAAATATACATTATGTATGTATAACAAAATAAAGTTTAACAAGAATCATGAATGAATAATATCTATACCTACCTACATGCCTTCTTTTTTGGTTAGGAATTTTAATGATTCCTTTTTTGTGATTCCCATGTGCCACAGGAAACATCATTTTCTCATTCTTATTGTTCTCGTTGCTACGACGCATACATTTAATACAATTCTCTCCCATTATTCTAGATAAGCTTTGATAGCTTATTATTTAGTTCCGTGAGAGTACTATAGAGCTTATATTAATACATGTTACCAGGAGTGGAGGAGGCCTACCATTTTCTGCCGATTTCAAACGTCAAGAGGCAGTACCTTCACTTCTGAAAAATATTTTTCAAGTCGCTGAGAATCGTACTCTAAATCTTTTGCGTGATAATCTTGCTATTTATCTTAATATATCTCTAAAACTATAGTATTTGTATGCAAAAAAAATGCTGGTTTCATGAAAGATATTGACGTTTGTGAATAAACGAGATAGAGAAATTCTTTTTGGTAAAAAGCCCAATAAATAAGAAACAAAATATGAGACATCAAAATATCTGTTTCCACTTTTACTTGCGGATTCGGAAGTTAATTAAATAACAACAAAAAACATTACGTACTGGCAACGGAATTGTCAAAATCAGAAAGCGAAAGACAAAGATAGTTCCTGGAAAAGCCCAATTGATCTGATGGCATTTTCAAAATTTAATAAAAAAAAATAAGCTTAAAGTTTATTTTTACACTTAAAATGTTAAATTTAAAATTTAACTAAGGTTTACTGATTGTTTAACTCAGCCATTATTGAAAATTTATCTAAAGTAAATATAAATTATAAGAATCATGGCAGATTAATGGCTTTTTTCAATGGTCACCTTCTGAACCCAACAAAACGACAATTCTTCTCTTGAAAAAGAGTGGTTCTTGAATTTCATTTCAGAATCGAATTTAAAAACCTTCTGGAGGACTAAAGGAAAACGAAAAAATTCTGAGATATGATCCTGCATAAAACGATATTTATAGGATGGATCACATAAATAATGTAATTTATTTTTTGGGCAAAAAAAATCAAACAAATGGAATCTTACATCAAAAAATCACCTCATTAATTTTAAATAAAATTTTAATTAATAAAATAAAACAACTCACACTCAAACTTGTATGATTAATGTGCATTACCTTCACCCGAATGACTGTGATAGCTGAGCAAAGTGCCAGCATGATTGGGCTTTAATTCGTGGGCATTAACATCTAATTTCTCTTCGTGAATTCTATCGGGTTCAATGACTAGAGCTCCATGTGGCCCACGAGCCAGATGTCCATGCGATGAGATAATATTATCGTTCACATGATGTTGATGTAAGTGTAAATGTGATGAATGATGTGCTTCTGGTTCAGATAATTGCTCTTGGTCTTGGTCTAGCGAAGGAGAGGGACTGTTCTCCTGTCCATCATGCTCATCGTTGCTTGTTGAAGAAGCAGCTGTGGAATCCTTCTCGGTAGAGGACATTTCGAGAGCGAGGTCATAAGCAGCTGCAAATTTTTGGTCGTCGTTGTTAGACTGTTCCTGTTCTACGCCTGGATTAGTTACCTCGCTGGATGCAGGATTTTGAATCCACATAGCAATCGGAATGCGTTGTTTCTGCGCTGAATCTTCCTTACTTAATCCAGAACCCGAATCGACAACTCCTAGTGAACTCGAAGATTCCGAAATAATAGTTTCTTTATCGTCGGTGTTATTGGCCATATCAGCATTCAAAGGACTTTCCAACTTATAATGCTTAGGATATTCGAATTTGAGAAGAATTTCAGTGAGCCTCCTTGTGTCCAAATCGGTTTTATTGCTCTGCATTGTCTCAATAAGATCAATGATATTCTTTGCACTAACCTTATGCTTCATCGGTTCCTGCATCACATTGAACAACTCAAACAACTGCTCTTTATCGTGCTCGGAATTATTTGCCTGAATGTTCCGCATCAAAGTAATCAGCTTATGATTCATCAACGAATGCATTTTCTTTGAACGATCGCCTTCCAAATGATTTGAATTTGATTCATTGCGACGTGACTGCAAGGCATCGAGTAATTCGGCATCGGCACTTTGTTGCAAGTAAAAATCTTCATTGTTTTCCGGAAATTCGGCCAGACCCAGACTATCTTTCTCGCACGAAGTACACGAGCAATTATGAATGATCTGAACATGTTTAATTAGCTGTGACGGCATGTCTGCGTCAATTTTGTTGCACTGCAATGTTATCTAGGATTTGTTTGGGAAATTTTTTTTTTATTATTAAATGCTTTGTTTTTTCTTATTCCAAAAGAATCTTTACCTGATGCCATGTAGTTTGGGACGGTTGACAGCTATCACAATATGGAACTATTATCTTTTTTGTTTTCGATTGAAAGAAAAGAAAAAGAGGGTAATTATAGTGGGTTGAAAATTATTTTTCGACATTCAGATTTTTTCGAACATGTTTATTAAATTTCAGTAGTCAATTAAAGAAGGTGAAAATATTGAATACATTTTGTAGGAAAATTCTAAACTTTTATCAATGTCGTGAGAAATATGAAAAAAAAATAAATTTAACTAAGCAATTAAAATCTATTAAGAATTTGTCTTAATATAAAAACATTTTAAAACTGAAGAAGTGTGTTGAATACATTTAACCTAGTAAGCACACGGATTAATCAAGTTCATCTTACAAAGGGCAGGAAATAATGAATAGCTGCAATTAAATGAATACCTATTCAAGGAATAAAGCAAAATCTCTTATACTCGTCCAAATGGAATCACATATTTAAAGTATTTTTTGTCAAAGCATAATTTATACGGACCAGGAAAAAGTGCAGGAAAATTTGAAACCGAATACTTTTTCTTACTCTTTTATAGCGAACATGAATTCAGTCAGTTAAAAAGCTATCGTTTGTACTTTAATTAATTTTTGCCAGCAACATCATCTTATTAAATGCTTTAAGCCTCAGTTGTAGCTTTCATTGAAATGCATCATTGATGAATGCTGATTTTATTTTTTTCATAAGCCAGTTATAGCAATAATTGAAAAACTGATCTCAGTATAATATCCTGTCACTGACTGATAACAACCAACTCTAGGTATCTGAGGTTAGAGTTGATTATTATTGATAGCAAAACTGATATTTGAGAAAGAGAATCGAACACATTTAGTGGAACGATTGTGTTTCAAGTTAAAGAACTGAAAAATAAGATATTCATTGAAATTAATTTCTATCAGTAAAATGATGAAAGTGTATTTTAAAGAAAATTTAAATCAAAATTCAGTACTTTTTAAAGTAAAAAATTCTAAAGCTATAGAAAACAACGAAGGCAAAATGATACAAAGAAGCAGAGGTTCCCCTAACGTTGGATTATAAGTGCGTGGATTTAATTTTCTCTTGAAGTATTTTTACAATTTCTTTTAGAGAAAACTTACTTTATTTTAATCTTTGAAATTTAAGACGAATTCATAGTTCCAAACAAAAAAATGGCGAATGCTATTAAAGAAGCGTAAATTGATATAACTACATTTGAATATTTCTTATATAACAACAAAAATAATAATAATACAAGTGAAGAGAATATTATGATCCGAATGATTCGCCTTCGAAAATTACTTTAAATATTCATTTTAAGTTTCTATTCTTTAACAAAATCTTAAAGATACCTATACATATGTACCAACATTTATATTTAAAAACTCAAATTGGCGTACACAACATTTGTGGAGCTTAGAAACAAAAGCTGGAATAATAGGTGACATTTTTCATTCAATCATTATGTAAGTGTTAAAAGCCACTAATTGTCAGAATTTAAAAAAAAATGAATAATTCGTATTGAAATAAATATTGCAATTTCATAAACATAAACATTTTTTTTAATCCAAGAAACAAAATTAAACATTTCTCCTTAAAAGTTGACGTATAACAAAAAAAGTGTGAATGCCAGGACTCACGGTTAAGATGTGTAAACATCAACGTTCGTCCGAGTGCCAAATTTTTGTTATCGAAAGTACCCAATAAACATACAATGCAATCGTACTAGTTTGTGACTTTAGATATATTCGAATGGAAGACACTTTTTCCCACAATTTAACCCTTTCACTTGTACTTAAATCCAAAAATATCTCTACATAGTTGTACACATAGAAACTATAGACATCTATGATTATTCCTTATTAAAAAACAGAACCATCTATTTCAATTAAACTTTACATTTTACCGTTAGTCAATACAAAATAATACTCGTAACAACAATATAAAGGGTGTTCAGCGAAATTTGTGAACTTGCGGGAACTTGCATTTAGTTCAATGAAAACTGCTTCTACGGCCTGAATTTCCTGGCGATTGTTGCTATAAGATTTCGACAGGTAACCTTTTTAAAAGGTAGAACGGTGTAAGATCCTGTGACCGGTCCTAGGTAAATTTATATTTATGTAGATATATTTTAAAATGGAATAAATTTCTAATCGGATTTTTGTCATTATATTTATCTAATTAAGTGAATTTAATATTATGTATTTCAAAAAAAAAAAAATTTGATTTGTATTTTGATTTGTGTGTGTATAAATTGATAAATTTCACTTTTCCTATGGGAGTGTTGTTTCGTATGGGAGTGTTGAAATGGGAAGGAAGCGCACTTCCCCACTCTTTGGAAAATGGGGCAAGGAATTTTCGAACAAACTTTCGAAGAGAGCGCTCGTAAGTTTAGGAGTGATCGGGACCACTCCTAACTTTTAAGAGCGCTCGTAGATCTTCACTAATATTTCTTGGTGAATAGGTTTATGAGCTTCTTAAGTTATTAGCGCTCGGTGAATACCAGCCTTAATGTGATGATCAAAAAATTATTGAGTGATTAATGGGATCAAAAACACTAGTTAATAACTAAACCAGAATAACAACATAAAAAATTGAGTCCACGAACTATTTTGGTCCTTTTTAGGCTAGAGGCGTGCATTCAATTTTTAGTTGCACAACTGTTTGGTTGCTTATAGAAAACAGATGAACTATTTGGTTGAATGTCAGCACAGGTGCATATAATTATATGTTACACAAAATAGCGTACTCATTTTAGGCAATCGTTTAGTTTGTGTCAAAACACAAACTTTTTAGTTGCTCGAACCAAGCGGTTGCAAAACTAAAAATTGAATGTGCGCGCCTAGCCATACACGCCATGTCGGCATACTACTGCGATTCCCAGAGTTCGCACTGCCGTGTCTGCATTTATTCAATTCACACAACCCAAAAACCTTATCGACAATATGCTTCGATGAAGTAGTTCGTGGCGTGTTTTAGGAGTAAGTGGACTCCGCTGCGTAACGTAAAGTTTGTTTGACTTATGTTTAAACAGTAGGGTGTGTGAAAGTGCTCAACTATGGTATTTTCAAATGTAATAGCTTTTAAAAGTTGCATTGCTTATCAAAATTAAATCCTGCGTTTACAATTTTCATTTTAATTAATATCTTTGGCTCGCTCAAAAATAGGATGAAATCCAAAAAATTTTGATTTTTCGAGATTATTGAAAAATGTGTTGTTTTAAATTGCACCGTGTGGATACAAAAAAATTATATAAAATATCTTTAGGCTTTCAAGTCAAAGATAATTGCAAGGAAACACTTTAAAGCTTATATTTGTTTAAATTGAACACTTATCACGTGTTCAAGCTATATATATATTATATATTATATATTATATATTATATATTATATATTATATATTATATATTATATATTATATATTATATATTATATATTATATATTATATATTATATATTATATATTATATATTATATATTATATATTATATATTATATATTATATATTATATATTATATATTATATATTATATATTATATATTATATATTATATATTATATATTATATATTATATATTATATATTATATATTATATATTATATATTATATATTATATATTATATATTATATATTATATATTATATATTATATATTATATATTATATATTATATATTATATATTATATATTATATATTATATATTATATATTATATATTATATATTATATATTATATATTATATATTATATATTATATATTATATATTATATATTATATATTATATATTATATATTATATATTATATATTATATATTATATATTAGAGGAGAAGGTGGGAATATGGAACCCCATTTGGTTTCAAATTCTTTTTGTTCATACCCGTAATCTAAAGATATTAAAAACTTTTCAATTATATTAAGTATATATTCTTACATTATATATAAGAAAAAAAAAATATTCTGAATACTTTTCGTATTAAATTTTTTACTTTATTCAAAAAAAGTCATTTTTACATTTTAAATTTGTATGTTCCTTATATGGAACCCCGGGTTCCATATTAAATGTGTGTAAAAATTATATCATTATTTTGTGTTCAAAAATCACAAACATAAAAATCATGATCGCATCCTGCGCAATCACTGTGTGTCCATATGTAGCAAGACTGACCCTGTCAAAACCGCTGAAGATGTAGCCTTACGTCCTCTGTTTGAAGTTTTTTTCCTAAGTTTTGGTATGAGGTATACATAAAACACACGTAATGGTAATATGGAACCCGGTTCCATATTCGCTTCCTCTAGGAGTTCCATATTACAAGACTTCATATTTTAACAAAAACAGTGGTTTTCATCACTTATTCAATGAAATGAGAAAATTCTTACATACAAAATTGATAATCAAAAAATAAATATTATTTATGAATTTTCTGCAGGACAAAAACAGGGCCCGACATAAACGTTCTAGACTTACAAAAACAATGAAAAAAAGTTTTCGATTTCCCTCGGTTATTGGAAATAACCTTACAGTAAATTTATCGAGGCGAAAGCTGCGTAACTTTTTAATATGAGTATTTTGTATGAGTCTTCGCAACGTGTAGCTATAGAGTAATAGATGGCACCAACAGTTTTGGTTCCAGAAGGGGGTTCCGATTTAACAACAGGTTCCATATTACCACCTTTTCCTCTATATATTATATATTATATATTATATATTATATATTATATATTATATATTATATATTATATATTATATATTATATATTATATATTATATATTATATATTATATATTATATATTATATATTATATATTATATATTATATATTATATATTATATATTATATATTATATATTATATATTATATATTATATATTATATATTATATATTATATATTATATATTATATATTATATATTATATATTATATATTATATATTATATATTATATATTATATATTATATATTATATATTATATATTATATATTATATATTATATATTATATATTATATATTATATATTATATATTATATATTATATATTATATATTATATATTATATATTAATTTATTATATATTATATATTTATTATATATTATATTTAACAGACTACTCTAATTATCTTGGTACCTATGTATATTCACTTTACCGACTTTATAACTCCCTCTATTAAAGCTATTTAATCCAAGGTAAGATTGCTCTTACTAAAGACCCTAAATCCTTCCTCCAATTTGTCAACTTTAAACGAAAATCCCATGGTTATCCTCCCTCTCTCTCTTTCAATAACGAAATTTCAAACGAACCACAAACTATCATTTACCGATTGTAATTATTTCAATTATTACCATTGATTCATTTCTCATCATTGTCTAGGGTAGGTCCACAACGACTAACCTCGTTGAATTCGTATCCTTTAGCCTCTCAGCCTTAGAAAATGGAAAGGAAGCCGACGTTATCCAACCGATTTTAGTAAGGCCTTTGACAAAATCTCACATGAGCTTATTCTATTCAAACAGTCCACCCTTGGGCTTGAACCTATCTTCTTAAGATGTAATTCTTATTACCTGAAAACCCGTTACTACAAAGTTAAATTCAGATCTTCCTTCTCTGATGATTTCTTAGCTCCGGGGTCCCATAAGGCAGCCACTTAGGACCTCTCCTCTTTATTCTTACTATTAACGATATTCAAATGGTCATTAAACATTGCCATTTCTTCCACACATGATGCCACTCTTCTACAACTTGATCTCAACAGTTTCTCTGTCTTGTTCCTGAAAAATAGTTTAGCGCTAAATATCTCCAAATGTAAATCAATCACTTTTTCACGAAAACGCATCCAATCTACTCCCCGTCGATGCCTTCTACATTATCAGCCCATATCCATCGCTGAGTCAATTCGAGACCTTGGTGTCTTATGTGATAGAGAGTTCAACTTTCTCGCACATATTGGCGAGATTATACTCAAAGCAAACTCTACACTAGGCTTTGTGAAACGTTAGTAGAAAGAATTCTTTAACACCTACATACGTGACCCGTAAAAAAAATTTTTAATACCAATTTTAAGAATTTAATAATATAGATTTTAGGAAATAATTTCAAAAACTAATCGTTCACACTCATTGCAGGCAATTTTTGTATGGTTCGGTTATAGTTATAGATTTTGCGACAGTTTTACAATATTTTAAAATTATGTATTTGCGACATTAGTCGAATTGGACCATGAATTGTTCCTCGGGCAGAAATAGCCTAACGCTCTTCCAGAAGTCGTATTATAAGCCGTATCGAATTCTGTATTTTATTTCAATTTTTGCTGTATTCTCAACATCTTAAATATTAGATTTTTAACTATTTATTTCAGACCTTAGATTTTTTTGCATATTATTTTAAGAACGAAAATTTATTTTTCTTTCACTCACACGATCTACTGATGAAATTTATGGTTTCGCCACTGTAGCTCCTAATTTTATTTATGAAATAGAAATTCGGCAATTTTCACGATTTCAATTTGACATACTACCAAAACGGCATATTTGATAAATAAAATTAAAATTTGTACCTCTCCAGGATCCGATGGCTCAGTATGTGGGATCGAATAACTAAAACATGCCCCAACACAAACATTATTATCAATCTCAATCGATGTACATCCCGGATAGCTTATGACTTGTTTTATTGTTGTTGTCTTGCACCACGAATGTTTATCCGGATATAAGACAATGTTATGAACCTATAAAAAGCATATAGAATTAGGAATAGATATTTGAAAGCATCAAGTTCAACGGCCCTTACCTTATGCTCACGGTAGGCTTGGGCTATCAACAATAATTGCACAAACGTCAATCCCAAAAAAGCTGCCGTCGTTGTCGCCGTTGCAACATGATTCATCTCGTGAACACCAAATAAAAAATTTCAAGTTCAAATACAATATATAAGTTGTGGATTTTCTCAAAAGCCTAAGATTTGTTATTAAACCAAATATCGTCTATTTAAAATAAAAAAAAAACAAGTTTTTTTTGTGTTGCACATTCACAAAACTTATAAACTAACCTCACAAGAAAGGAGATCATCTAGGTACGCGTTGAGTCGGTCAAATACTAAATCTAAAAAACAAAACAAATAAAAAAATATATATCTAATATTTGTGTTTGCACCACTAAACCCCCCAACAACATCGATAACAACGACGAATATGTACGCGAAACCGCGCTTTGACGATATAACACCTGTTGGCAAATTTACAATTATAAATTATATTGGTAAAAATTCCAGTTTTTTTTTTTTATAAATTTACTTATTTATTTTTTGCATATCTTGAATTCTATTTTTATGTAGATACCTACACTCGCACCTACCTAACCTATCAACCAGCTCCAGCAGCCAATCGTTGCTCTCAAGGCGTCGGTGGACGGGTGAAGGTAGAATGTAATGGAAGAGAATATTTTTTAAAGCTTGTCAAGCTCAAGATTTGTATTTTTCACGTAGTGGATCGTTAGTCGCGATTGCTGTTGTTATTGTCATGACCTATAAAAACAACTCTCTCAAATTAACGTCCTCGTTTTGTTTACATTCAATTGTCCCGTTCCTCCGAGTTCTTTAATTTATCCATCTCCCATTTCTCTCATATTTTTCTGCTTTGTTTAAAAAAAAAATTAAACTAAAACCACCTTTATTAATTGACTTTTTGTACTTATAGGTATCTTAAACTATAAAACTCTATCGAAAAGAAGGTATCTTGTTCTTAATTTTAACTTTTAGTTTTTTTCACTTGCACTTCAATAGATGAACTTCTCGTGGAGCGTATATTTTTTATATTTTTTTTGCGAAAGATGACAATACACGAAATTTAGTATACAGCAAAAAAAAAATGAAATGTGGCGAACTACAGCTTACCAAGCAACCTACAGACGGGTAAACTGCAGTATAAACCTGCTAAAAGCAGCTTCTCTACATATCTATATTATATTTGCAGGTAGTCTTCAGTGATGGGTCTCAACTTGAGCTTCAAAGAAGCAGCTGAGCAGAAGGAGCACTACTTTTATAGCTGATCATTCTAAATCTTCGTTTTCAGCAACTTCTACCAGATTGGCTTTTGTGTGCCAAACAGGTATATATATAAAAACTGCATTAGAATTAGATAAATTTCCATTCGAGTTTGTTAATTTAACACACACCGTCGAGTGCCACTTGCCAGTTGCCGCCCTTCTGCCACAGGAGATTCTTCTGATATTTTTTGTATCTCTTTTTAGTTTGCAATTCTCGTTTACATCATTGAAACTTGAAACTTGTTGGTTGAGCCTTGAAGTTGGACATATGTATGTATGTATTTAAGGTTTTGTTAAATATGTAGGTAATAAGATATATGAAATAGTGTTATGAGTCTTTAATTTGATAATTTTTGTTTACATTACATTGCAATGTCTTGAAAATGTGTACATAGGCTTAGGGGACATAAGCATGATTAAAAACGCTTTTTCGAAGCAAGATTCAAACAAGATTTTGCTATCAGCGGATTTTACTTTTTTTTTATTGGAAATCTTATATGGAAGATATAAGATTTCCAATAAAAAATATATAAAATTGAATAAATTTTTTGAGTTTAATAATAGAGACGTGAATTATTCAGAAAGTGTTAGTCGATAATGTAGTTTATGAATATTTAGTCATACAATTTATTGTTGGAATACGTTCAGTAGTATTTGTTCTGTTCAGCACCCAAATAAGACCTAAAGTTAAACAGACTTCAGAGATCTGCGGCATATTCTTGTCTTTTTATCATTACAACTAGCGGTAAACTGATTGACAGGAGGAATTCAACTGCCTACTTACTTCAAGTGGAAAGACGTGAAACATTTCGACATTGCAATTCCACTTCCGAAAGAGTTGGACGTAAACGAGTATGAAAATCTGAGGGTAGAGTCGTCGGAAAAACCTAAATTAGAAGTTTCAGAAGTGAGCACTATTTCACAAAACAAATAACCAAAGAATAAACAAATCATATCACGTTTCAAATGTTATCCGAAAGCACTCAAATAATATAAAAAGACAATTTTAGACACCACTACTTTGAGATTGCAAATAACAAATTTTTTTAATACATTTTATTTCAAAAAATCTTTGGCTTTGTATAAATTTCGGCCGGTCTACCATCCATCATCAGTAACACAGCTGACAGTTAAACTTCTTTTTTTGTAAATGCTTACATTGTATACATACGTACATTAGGTGCGTTTTATTATCCACAAATCTATCTGGATCCGGATCTGGATCTTCCCTTGAAAATAAAACGATACGGATCTTAGTGACAGCAGTGTTATAAGTCCGTCTCTTTTTATCCTTGGGTTTGTAAATTTTCAATTATTTCTTGTCTTTTTTCTTTACACAATAGCTTACACTACCTTATCATAAAAGCCATCTACTCGCCAGTGTAATAACTCATTTTTGGATCTTTGAAATAGATCCCGATAGAAAACAGGATCCCAAATTGTTTTTGTAATACATGTTAAAACTTAATCCAGATCCGGATCCAGATAGATTTGTGGATAATAAAACGCACCTATTGTTACAATTTTGCAAATCGCAATTTTTAAGATCAAATAAATCGTGTTTTAAATTATCTTACTATACATAATGTTTGAGAGATTAGTCTTTTTCTCGAGAAATAAAATATTCAAAGATTTATATTTTTGGCATAATGGTTAGTGCGTTGGACTGTCATGCGGAAGGTCTCGAGTTCGATTCTCAGCCGCTGCAAGAAAGTTTTTTTCAGGGGTGTACTGCCTCTTGCGAGGAATTGACAAATTCTCCAAGAGTATCTCTTGTACTCTTGTCATGAAAAGTGCTGCTCATAAGCCGTTCGGAATCGGCAGAAAATTGTAGGTCCCCTCCGTTCCTGGTAACACGCACACAGGAATGGTTGAGAGTTGTAAGTCACTAGATCCATGGTTCACTTCGAGCTGTTGCACCACCAAATTTATTTATTTATTTATATTTTTAGCCCATAAATATGATTGAAAGATTTTATTGCAATTCAATTTTTATTTCAATATTTTTCCCGGAATGCTTGTGCTTTTAATTACAATTTGTTTTCTATAATACTGTTTATTAAAATTTCAAAAATGTTTGTTTATGTTTAAATTTTGTTGCCTTTCAGCAGGGTTTGTATTCAACCATTTCTCGTTGGCTGGAGTTATTTTAAACTCGCTTGTTTTCGTAACGGTGGTTTTTATTTGTTCTATACCATATTCTATATATTCTATATATTTCACGAATGTAGTGTGACCCAGTCGTGATTTTTTATTTTTTAAGCTCAGATAGTAGGAATTGATATTTTTATCAATGGTAGCCTAACGGATGCAGTTATTGGCACCCCTAAGGAAATTTTCATTTTAAAATGTGAATAACTTTTGTATTAAAAGAGCGGTTGATATATTTTGTACATAAAATTAAAATTTGAAATTTTGTTTCTTAAACTTTGACTTAATATTTTTTTTTTAATAAAATGTTTTAAAAGGTAAATTAGAAAACTTTTTCTTAAAACTACAATTATTGGCACCCAAGGGTACAGTTGTTAACACCACAAAAATTAATGAAAAAATATGTTTTTCGTAGCAGATTTATAATTTTAATATATTATGTAGATCTAGGAATATTTAACTATTTGGAACACGCTTTTTTTGATATTCGTCCATATTTTTATGTGGAGAAGAGCTTGCTGAATATAATTTTCGTTGTACTTCTGTGTTTTTCGTGGCGTTTTTTGAAACTGAAAATTGTCAGTTGACAGTTATTGGTACTCTTAAAAGTATAATTATTGGCAGTGCCAAGAATTTAAGAATTTTCTTAACAAAACATTGTTAAAAACGTCAACTATAAAGGTTTCTCTGTTTCTGAAATGTTTTTTAAATATTTCTGAAATGTGTCTGAAATGTTTCAAAAATGTTTCTTTGGTCTGGACACACCTTAACATATTTTTATAACAAAAACTATAAATTTTTATTAAATATACCATAAAATAATCAAAAACGAACGTTTACCAAATTCTCCTTCCTTAGCGGGAACGTTCAATTTTTGATAATTTTTTCACAACAATAAAACGTTTTTACTTTTGTACTTTTAAAAATGAATTAAAGAGAAAATTAATCAAAACAAAAAACATAGAATTGTGAAGAATTAGACACAGTTCAAGAAAAAACAAACATTTAATTGCTCGAGTCACTAGACTTTATAAAAACCATTTTTTACTGAATGGGTGCCAATAGTTGGTCCAAAATAAGGGGGTGCCAATAATTGTATCCGTTACGCTATTTCTATATGACAAAATGTTAAAGTGTTAAAAGTTCTCATTCTTTTGCTAATTATTTTGTAAAACTAAACACTGGAAGATTTTGGGAAAACCCAGGGATTTCAAATAGATAAATACCACCTTTTTATAATTCTTAAAGCAGGAGTAAGAAACTCTGCACCCTAGACCTTAGCACCTTCTTTCTAAAGTTGGCGCTTCAGTCCAAAAAGAACCAACATCTTTTTCCAGGCAAGTCGATCCCTTTTTAGTTGCCTGCACTTTCATAATTCAAATTGGTTTAGGTCTTTTCCAGATGAACCGCTTTCTTCCTATACTGCACCATCCCTCGAGGTACGAATCAAATGATCCAGACCTCAGTCCTTGACTTCTTACGTGTTTTGACAAGATCGGCGTCGATGATCAGGTCGAACAGTTCGTTTTTGTATCTTTCCCTCCACTCTTAGGCTAGCCGCGCACTAGCAACTTTTAGTTGCGAAACTCCTCGGTTCGAGCAACTAAAAAGTTTGTGTTTTGACACAAACTAAACGATTGCCTAAAATAAGTTCGCCATTTTATTGCACATATAATTATCTGCAAATTCACGGACATTCAACCAAACAGTTCATCTGTTTTCTATAATTAACCAAACAGTTTCGCAACTAAAAGTTGCTAGTGCGCGGCTAGCCTTAGTTTATGCATATGTGAGTTTTTTCCTCTCAAAACAACTTTAATAATTCTCATCGATTTTTGACACGATCTATACTTCTGGCCAGTACATTATATTAGGATCGGGATGATAAGTGTCTTATAAAGGGTCATTTTAGTTGCTTGAGAGTGCTTTTCTACTATAAATTGCCTTCTTAACCCAAAAAAGCAGCAGACAAGAGCTATTTTTATCGGTATTGGATGTCCCTTCTTGTTGAGATCATAAATCATTTATGTACTTGATCTGGCACCTACTGATCCTTAGATCCATCATAATTTATTCTTTTGACTTTTTCAATATCGTCTACGTATGCGAGTATTTTTCATATCGTCAGCACCGACTGCGATTCTATAATGATCTTTTCTATATTTAAGTACCTATGTAACACAGATTGATTAATAAAACACTTTCTAAATTAAGTTTTTTTTTTTCATTTTATTAGATTCTCGTCCGTTTTTAATAAACTATGACAATAATGCTATGTTTTTTAAATTTTCAAATTATATATGAACCCTTTTGTTTTTAATTTTAACTTAAAATAAAATTTGCAAATGTTAAATTCCAAATAAATAATATTTTTTTTATTTTGTATATTGTATATACTGATGAATTTATATTCTTTTGGTGTTTTATTTTTCGGCGAAGGCATTTAAAGCCATCCCACCTACATTATATAGTTTTTTTTTATTATAATATTCTAATAACTTTCAAAACTGTGTTTTGTTACATAGATTTATTAGACATTTTTTTCTTTTTTAATTTTTATCTTAGGTTTATTAAATTTATTGACAATTATTTTTATCAATATTTTTAAATTAAAAGAATAAATTTTATTTATAATTTCTCTCATAACTGCCATTAATTCAACTTCTTATGAAATGTTTCGTGTTAACGTGTTCTTTTTTACGTTCTTTATATGTATATATGTATATACGTATATACATGTAAATATACATATATATATAAGTATATATATATTTAATATAATTTAGAACCCATTTCATTTCTTCATAATCCCCAGGTTTTTTTCATATATAACTATATTTTTTTTAATATTTTTTAAATTTGAATAGGCACTAGATATCATTTTTTCTTGAATATAATTTTCTTTCTTAGTTATAATTTTAATTTAAAGAAAGGCAGAAAAAACTGTTGATTTTTTCATTTTTTTTTGTTGTGAAGTTAACAATTGAATGGTTTATTTAAATATGCAAATAAAGGGGAAGGTGTGCAAAAATAGAAGAGCAGAACGAAATAATTCCTTTTTTCTTAGCATTTAAATTTAATTACTTTTTTCAATAATTGGTTTTCTCTTTAAAATATAATCATATATCAAGACAAGGAGTGATATCGGATATATGAATATTATGTTTTATTTTTAATCTCCGGAAGAATTTGCTTCCTTTAAATCATTATTATTTTTTTTAGAAAAATACTATCTTTATGTTTAAATTTTAATTTAATAATTCAAGTTTAACTTTTTAATGAAAGTTTGTTTTTGTTGTTTTAAAATTACCTTTAATTTGAAATGTGTAGTCTTTTTGGGATTAAATAGTGTTAGCTTTTTTTGCAATTATGGATTTTTAAAGCAGTATTATCATTGTGACCGGATGTGCATACAAATAATATTTTAATTCAAATAATTGGCAATAATTTTTTTAAATTATTTATTATTTACTCAAGAATTTTTTCAAGGCAGTGGTACACAACTACGGACTTGGGGTGATTTGTTCTTTAATTCTTTTAAATCACCCTTAGCACATCCTATTTAGGCGAAAGAAATTTTTTAAGGTTTTCTACGAGTTATCAGTGACGGAATTCTGTTGTTTATGAGGGGTGTGATTTCAAAAGGGATTATTGGTTTTTAAATTTTTCATAGTAATATTTTGATCTTTTGAAATTATTAAAGAAAATGTTTTCTCATGATCAGTGATGGAAATTTTCATCTTAGATATACCAATAATAACAAACTAATCTCGTTTAAAATCCCTGTAATACCATTCCAATTGATTATATGACATTTCCTTGCTCGTGGCGGAATTTGGTATTGCCGATGAAGGTTTTTAGGGATTTGATGTTGTCTTTTTATAAATTAAGATTTTAACATACCAAAAATGGCGCATTAAACTGATGGTGCTTTTTATTCTTGTGATATAACTTGCTTGGGTTCATGTCGAAGTTTCCTTTACGACGACGGATTCTATGATTTTATCTTGAAATCTGTTTCTAAGAGTTTTCTTAGGCTCAATAACTTTGAAAGTTTATTGAAACTTGTTTCCAAAACTAATTAATGGTCTGGAATACGGCTAAGGATGAACTTAAATTTCTTTCATACTGAAAATCTTTGCCTAGTTTTTTTTTTATTTGTTTGTATCAATCTAGTTGTATAAATTTGTTTAAATTTTTTCAGGTTTTCAATTAAGTTAATATACATTTGTTTATGTATATGAAATTAAAATTACGATTATGTTTTCCTCTGATTTTGTAAGAGGCAATATTTTTATTAATTTTCAATTAAATATAATCCTGTGATATTTGCTCTTAGATTCCATGATGAAATTCCGTTTACGATCGACTTTATGATTGATGAATATTGTGAAGGATTCGAGGACATATTACATTTTTATTTGGGATAAATAAGGAATTAAATTTGAAGTTTTCTTTATTTTTTGAATTGTAAGTTATACATTATTTATAAGATAGAATGTCTGTATATTTAAATTTACGTAGCAACTTTGATGTATTTTTTCATATACTTTAGAATATTTTGTTATTTTATTTAAATGTGACCTCGAAAAATAATTCAATTTATTTTTGTTTTTATTATTTATTTATTATTAAAGAGAATTTTATTTATTGCATCAGTTTTGTTAATATAATTTTTTTTTGTTCTGAATCTTATTTTTGTTTTTGTAGTTAAAGTTGATTTTTTTTAATAATTTAACTATGTTTTTTTCGTTAACATTTTTAAGAAGCTCAATGGTTTTACTTTTTTATTTTCATTTTATATATATGTACACATAGATATGAATAAATTTGTCAATCTCTTTTCTTTTATGTCGAATCGCTAAATTATATACATGCATAAGTTGTTTTGTGTTTGTATTCAAATATGTTTTAACCTATAAATACTATGGTACATAACTATTTATGTAGGTTTTTTTAATTACTCAATGAGTATTGCTAGCGTGTATAGTCCAATTGTTTTGTTTTGATTTAAATTGTATTTAAATTCAAATTTAACATTTAATTTAACATATAATATGCATATGTATAGTAAATATATAAATCTATATAAGCACAACTCCGATATATTTTTTTAAGTGTGTTTTATCCTTTTTATGTATTTATTGTTATTTTTTACTAACGTATTATTTAGATTTTTATTTCATTAATTATAGATTTGTTTGAATGTTTAAGAAAAATTATCGGGAAATTTGAAAACCATATTTTATTACCTTAAAAACCAAAATCTGAGTCTTATTATCAGGATAAGTTTTTTGAACCTATTCTCCCACCTAGGGCCTGAGAAAAATCTGCACCTACTTTTAAGAAATGAGTCATATTCTTCGCAATTAAGTATTCATAAATTCGCCGTAAAATATGATTATAACACTAAGAATAGTAGTTATCGAGCGCTAATACAATTTTGAGACTCATAAACTTATTCTACAAATGATTAAAGTCTATGATTATTAGCTCTCATAAGACTTATTTATGAGTGGTCAGGACCGCAGCGAATAACACAAGACATATTTTTGTTACAAACTTCATAAACTTAAGAGCGCTTGATACCTACTAACCTATGTGACTTGAATATAACAGTAGTGTAGATCCAGCATTAGTCACAACAGATCGGTTCAGGTTCAGTTTTCGTGTAAGAAATATTAACAAAAATAGAACCGCCTTTAAGCAAAAAGAAAACATCTGAATCAAATCGAAAATAATATCCCAGCTGGTTTCTATGTTAGTAAAGTCTGAAATAAAAAGCTAATTGGAAAATAAATCCCAAAAACAAGAACAAAAAAAATATAAAAATATCAATAATAAGACTAACCAATACCAGCAGGGTTCGAGCCATTTAACCAATATTTCATGAACAGCATACCTTAAATAAAACGTATAATCCTTGTGTGTTGTGCATATAATATTCTGAAGATCAGTTAAGTGAAAATCATAAAATATTCTTCGACGAATCGTCAAAAGGAGAACATACTCATAATGAATAAGTGAAGCAATTCATACTCGTATATCTGTTTTTTTTTTTCTATGTCACCAAATATCAGTTTCACTCCAAAAAAATGAAACTAAACGAAAAATAAATAATCCACAATCATAGGTACTCGTACATACCACTCATGTACCCAGACAATTATTTGTCTGCCTTGAGCGCGCTGAAAATGTTTTTTTTTTTTCTATTTTTTGCACTTAGTTTACCCCCGAGAGGTATTTGGTTAGACTATCTAAAAATGTTCACATAACTTGGGAATACAAAATTCGCAAGAACACAAACCAATCTGGAGCGATCTCATAGTTAATTGGCAAAACCTTAAAAAGTACTGATTCGAAGAATTAATAAAGAAATATGTATAAATACATTTTCAAAAGCCAGAAGACTAAAGTAAACGTTTAAACCAAACGTGTATACCAACTCCAATGATTTTCAGTAGAGGGAATAGTTTGCGGCTATCCATATTTCTTTTTTAAAGTTTTCATTGTAGAATCATGTCTTCACCAGTAAAACAACGACAATGCTTTGATATAAAAGCAACTTATACGTAGAGGGGTATCTGCACTTTCAGAAATGCTGTTTCTAAGGATCTTAAAAAATGTTGCATGTCCGCTTAGAAGAATAGCGTAGTCTAGACGATGCAACGGTAATTTCGAACCTGTTATTTTAAAATGAAAAAAAAAAGTTCTTTTTATTATGTTTCTATTAAATAAATAATAAATGTCTACAAAAGGTATAATTTTTTAAACTTATAATAAAAGCCCACCCATCCTGTATTATTTCTTTATTTCTTCTATTAAAATAATATTTGTTTGTGTTTTCATTTTTTATTTGAAATCGAAATAAAACAAAAAATTAGTGTTGTTAAAGTTAAAATTGAACACATTTATATTTACTTTTTGTTGTTTTTTATTATAATTGCAAGGGATTTATTTAACGAATCAACAGAGTTAAAAATCAAAATAATACATTTTTGTTTGAATACATGTAATTAAAATTTATAATTAAGTCATTATTGTAAATTATTATTATTATCGTTGTTGTTAAATGTGTTTTATCTGTTATTGTTCTTTTTTCTTAAACGAAATTATTTTTAATTGTAAAGTTGTCATTTCGTTCAAAAATAAAATTAAAGTATTTGTTTAATCTACATTTATATCTAAAGTTAAATTTCAATGTAAATTTAATTTTAAATTCGAGTCCAAGTAATAATAATAACTTAAAATCACTGTTTTCTTATATGCAACCTACATAGATTGCTGGCCATAAGCTACAAGAAAAAAGCTTATATTATAGACATTTTAATTTAACTGTAGGTTATTTATTTGAACTTATGAATTAATTTGAATTAAAATTTCAATTAATGTTGAATTTAAGTTGAATGAACAATTATTTGTCTTTTCGATCTTGTTCTCATTACAAATAATAGCTCCTTAAATGTTTTTTGAACAAATCTAACACAAGCTTTTTACCGAGTTTTTGATCTATTGTTTCAGTGCTCTCAAATGTTGGAAAGCCTTATAACAATAAGACCTCTGTTTATAACATCGAATATGACCTCTAATAAGAGGTTTTAGAAAAGCATATATCTTCGAAAATTTTGCCAACATCAGCACAAAGCCCAGTAGAAAAATCTTGACTTGACTTTAATTTAGATTTTCAGCTTGTGTGTGCAAAGTTGTTTTCGAAAATAATTAAAACAAGAAAAATAAATCAAACATTTTTTTGCATTTCCACGCATCAACACACATTTTAGTGCCTTTATTATTTATTACTGTTTAATTTTTAAAACTTGAATTTTTAAATAAAAATTATTTCAATTACCTACATATGTATATCTACTTAAAATTTAAAGTCAATTTATTTTGTATATGTTAATTGTAATACTTTTTCTAAAAAATTGATATTATATGTTTTTTAATTCGTTTGTGAACTTAGGAATCCAATAATATTTTAACCATGACCTCTTATAGTACACAAAAGTTCTCAAAACGTGTGTAATTTTATAGGAGAGAGACTTTTTTTCAAATGGGGAGTAGGGTTCTCTAGTCATTTTTGTTCACACAATCGTTTTTGTGCACTAAACCATGGATAAATCTCCTAAGCTTTATCTTATTTGTTTTGCTTCCTGATATGATATGGCATTTTTTTATTTAGCTTAACAATTAATTTGTTATTTATAAATAAAATGTTTACTAATTGAATAACAATTAACAATTCGTTTAATTATTTTGGTTTTATTTCAGTTTGAACAACAAATAGTTTTGATTTATTTTAAATTTAATTCAACAGTTTAACAAAGCCCTTTATTTCACAACAGTATATAAATATATATAAATATGTAATATTCATAACAATAACCAATTGAAACTTTTAAATGTAGGTACTTTTTTTTAAATAAATAAGATAAAATTAAACTAACTTTGTACCAATTTAAACACAAAATTACTCAGGATACATTTTTACTTTTTATCTTGCAGTCGTGTGTGAACTCTAATAAATTTAGCCAGAAATCTTTTCTGGGAGATTGTTCCTAACTTATTTGTTTGGTAAAAAAAAGGTACTCATATATAAAAATAGGTTTTTCCAGGTGGCAACAACGTTTTAAAGTTTTAGGCGGACTACAAAAAAAAAAACAGAAATTTAAACTATAGAAATGAAAATGAACGCAAAATAATCCAAAAAAATAAAAAAAAATAATTTAAAACTCATCTGAAGGGTTTGGTCTTTTTATTTTGGTAATTGTAAGCGACTTTATCCATGCAACACTTTCAGATGGCTAAACGGTCTCTTTAAAGATAGCATAGACAGATTTAAGCCATAATGTAGTGCTATCATAACATAGTACTTATGTCAAGTATGAGTAGATGAATTTTACTAGGGAAGCCACTTCTGAGCGTTCCATTAAATGTGCCTAATTAAGTATTTATGCGTACTTCGTCATCCTTAAAGGAGCTTTATCTAATTTTTACTACATTTTAATAATACCGCTTGTGTTATGGATTTGCAAAATAAAAAAGAAAGAATTTAGATTCTGAAGCATTAAAAATATAATTCATTTAGTCCGGGTTTCACAATAGTCGATGTAGTGCTGACATATATGACATATGTTTAAGTATTAGTTTGAGAGTCTTTGGTGGCACATCGACTGAGCAAAACTTGTGTGAAATTAGAAACGTTTGCCCACTAACTATCTGTTGGCAAAATTTAACCATAATTTTGCTGTTGTCTATTTCTTAAATCAGCCAGTTCAGGATTTTGGAATCTCAGAGATCTCCGTACTCTTGAAAAATTGGATCAATAAATCAATTTATAAAAAGAGCAGTAGACTGATTTCTTGCGTCTTTCGAACAGACAAAAATTTCTGAGAAGCACAACCAAAATTGTTGCACATTACAAACACTAACAGAATAGTTGTTTTTCTATATCAATTCCCAACATTTGTTGGAGGAAAAAATAATATTTTTTGTTTCCTATTTTTTTTTTAATTTGTATCTATAGATTTCATTTCAAGTTATTTCTCTGCCTCCTTAAGCCATCTCTCTTTTTCTAATTTTATGTTTGAAAGAAATATTTCTCGTACAAATAATAAATGTCAAACAATAGCCACGCTTTATTTTTAAAAATTGTAATAATTCTTTTATACTTACCTACACAATTCAATAATAATTCCTGTTTATTTACTTATATTTCATTTTAGTCAGTTTTTTGTTTGTCCTACTATTTTCTTTATTTATTTTTTGTCAAAAGGTATCAGGCATTTTATAGTTAAAAATCCTTCTCTATCTATTTTTCCCGCTCTCGTGATTTTATTATTCGTTTTTTATTAACTATTTGGATTTTTATTTAATTATTTTTTTACTAGGCAAAATATGAATAATGAGAGCGCGATGTTTTTCAAACTGTATTTGCTAAAATATTCTAGCAAAATAGTTATTTTATTTTTTTTGTTTTATTTTTTATACTAAAATATTTGTTTATATCGATTTTTTTTTTAATTTTATGTTTGTTATGGCTATTTTTTTTTTAATTTTTAATTAAAGAAGAACTAATTTTGTGTGTTGAATACATTAACAATTTTTTTTGTTTTATGTACTCTAGAAAAGTGGACAAAGTGAAATGACTGGTGAGTTGTTTTTTATGTTAAATTAAATGACTAGTGAGTTGTTTTTTATGTTAAATTGAACATTCTTTTTTTAATTAATTTTCGTTTTGCTTTGAATGTGTATTTGAAAAAAAGACAATAACACAAATAATCTCATAACCATTTTCAAAAAAAAAAATAATTAATAAAATAATGTCGCCTTAGAAATTTAGAAGGTTTGTTTGTTTAATTCTTCAAATATTAAAATATGTTTTTATTTAATTTAACTAATAGTATTTTTTTTTTTAATTTTTCTTTTTTTATTGTCAGTTATAGTACAATTGAAAAAAAAAAAATAAGATAATACCAATATCTACAACCAATTATTTTAGATTTTAAAATTATAAGCACTTGATTAAAAAACCTAAGTATAAGAACAATTTTGTTAATGTTTATGTTTAATTTTCTTAAGTTTTTAATTTCTTTGAAGTTTGATATTTGATTTTTCTTTCTTTTTTTTTGATATATATGTATGTCTGTATATCTACGTTTATATTTCTATTAAGCAGCTTTTCGTTCTTTGTTGTTTTTTTATTTTATTAAATTTTAAATGTATGCATTTTTTATTTATATATAATTATTTTTTTTTTGTGGGCTACAAATAAAATTAAAATGTTTGAATGAATTTATGAGGAATTTTGAAAAAAATCAAAATGACACGTAACAACAGCTAAAAGAGCTGTAATAAATATTAAGGGCAGTGGACGTAACAGAGAGTATCTATGTAATTTTAATAGCGATTCGGCATTGTTGCACAAATCGGTTGTACAAGCACAATAAATAGCTTGTACATCGTGAGTACCTAATCGTTTATTGCATTCGTGGTCATCACGATCATCTGGAATATAGCCACAACCACGGACAATACGAATTTTGCCATAGACTGCAAGAAAATAAAAGAAAAATATATGAAAAGGAATGTAACATTATTTGAAATGGTTTACAAAAAATTTTACAGGTTAATAAATAGAACAAGGATGTTTTCAGAGGGGGACAAGCGGCAACTATCCAAAAAAAAAAGATCAACAGATTTTGGAAGATGTTATACATATAATATATAATATATTATACATAATAATTCACTTGGAATTATCTCTTCGTAACCTATAGAAAATGGATTTGTATGTTTATTGGATTTGATGTTGTTCAAGAGGATAAAGTTAGATAGTAAGATCATGGCTTTTGGGGAGCGTAGGTGATAACACATTATTAATATTCAAGAAACTTCTTTTGCACACTTTTGGAGAGCTCAGATATTTAATTTTTTTAAATTGTGTCTTAGGCTAAGTGCGAAATTAATTACCGATTATGTAAAAATTGGGTTACACAACTTTTGCACGATGTTACGTAACTAATTGAAATTTGAAAATACACTTGGATTTTATTTTTCCTCCAACAATGAAACCGAAATTTAACCTTAATCTTCGTCAAATCTCGAAGATTTACTATACATATTTATATCGTTTATCCATTAGATACAAAATGATAATTGTTAAATCTTCAAATATATAGTTTTACAAAGTGAACAATGCTACACAGATTTATTTAAATTCAATTCCAATACGGAGTTCGCACTAAATCATAGCTCTCACATCTATCTCTAAATATCAATTAAAACTGTAGCTACATTTTGACATACCTAACATCTTTGTAAGGAATATTTCACGTAAGACAGTTGTTCTCTGAAATGAAATTTTGTCCAAATATTTCAGAGAATTTGTTTTCAAAATTTCAACAGAATTGAGGCAAATTAAATTGATTCTCCTTTTGGATATATAGATATATTTTTTTCAAATATGTTTGGTGTTCGATTTTTGTTTTTACAAACAAAATATAAAGAATATAATAATCTTTTAAAATTTAGCTAAAGAATAGTGTGCCAAGCAGTTAGAAAAAAAAATTATTTTTAACTCGAGTTGGTTACATTTCGGCTAAGAAAGTTTGATAAAAATTTCGAGCCTTGCTTTTTAACGAAGCAGTGAGTGAAACCAAGTTAGAAAAATGAAAATTAGATAGTGCAATTTATGTCTTTCAAAGTAAAAGAAGATGCATCAACATTAGGGAACAAACTTTTTGATCCATTTTCAAGAAGCAGACTCAGGCAGCCGCAGCAAACGACTTAGAATATACAAAATACAAAAAGTTGTAAAATTTGTTTGGCCGATTGCGGGTGCCAATGGGTCAGTAGATTTAGTACTTGTTTGACTGCATACTTAAAGGTGAGGCCGGATTCTATTTATATGCCCCTATCACCAACTAAGCGTTAAAAGTAGAGTAATAATTACTGGTGGCAATAATAACTAGTGTCATAAATCAACAAAAAGGCATTTTGATAGTCCAACTCAAAATTCTAACAAACATTCTCTATAATCATTTTTAGGACCTTTCAATAAGAAGGAAATGAACACCATAAATTGGGTTACACACGATACAGTAATTTTTTAAGTCTGAAGAAGAAGTACAGTCGTTTTAGGGGTAAAAGGATTTGTAAGGCCAAGCGTAAAGTTAGCTTTAACCACAGAAAGCCAAATTTATTTGAATTACTCTAGTTAACTGAATTCCACGTATGTACGTAATAAACAAATATAATAGGGATATCTTTCTACAAAATGCGGTAGGACCCTAAATATTCTTTTATACTGAGAGTGCTTAAATTTTTATTTGCTGTATTGAAAGTGAGACTTTGCAAGTGTAAGATTATAAATCGGTGAGATTTTGAGAAATGCTAAATCTGGGTTTTTCGAAATTAAGGTTTGAAGAATATCGTGCAGCTCCCAATAGAAAAGGACTTAATATTAATTTCTTATTTGATTTATTTTTGATCATTTAAATTGCTTATAAGTACCAATCAAAACATTACCATACAAAGTATGTATGTTGCAAAAAGTTCTAGATAAAATAAACCAACTAAAATTTTTCTCTATTGAATAACAAATTCGCACGGCTCGATTGTTCTTGTTTGAGATCGTTAGATTATCATAGTCTTTCATTTCAAACCTACGTACTAGAATTTTTAACAGGATTAATTTTTCTTTCTTTTACAAAACTTACTTTTTTGTGTTGTCTTACGGCACAAAGATGGCTTGTATTTGTCTTTAAGATGCTCAAGTGGTTCTTGTTTACTACAATTGACTTCACCTATGGAATATGGCTCGAATGGATCACCACAACGTGGATCATATTCGCTGTTGCAATCATAGCAAATTAGTGCAGTAGTTTCTGAAAAAAAAAATAAATAGATTAAGAAGTAGTAATTTTTAAGAATTTTAAAATTTCGAATTTTTAAAAATTAAGAAAAAAAAATCGTTTGTTTTAATTTGAATATTTTCTAATTCAATATTTCGATGCTTCTTAAGGCAAAAAACATAAAATTAATGAACATATATAGGAACTAAATTGATTTCATGCTACAAAAAATACGCAAAAACATCCCCATAAACCGCAATTTAATTTTAAACTTTTATAGCTTCCACTGTTCGCAAAAAAAAAAATTAATATTGCTTTTCCTCAACGACACAATCGGTGAGATCTAATCATCCCGAAACCGCTGCCAAAAAATTATTGTTAAGACCATTTTCGCATACGAAACACGTATGTCTACATGCAATATTCAAGGTTAATTTTCTGAATGAATGAAAGGTTAAGGTTGAAAATAATTGAAAAGAAACAAAACAAAAATTATATTCAATAATTATTCTTGATTTATATTTTGATGTTGGGATAAACGTGCTAAATGCAATTTAAGATTAATGTATGATTGTATAAAAACATTAGGTTAAAGATTTTTTTATAAAGAAACGTTGTGAACTATTCGAAAAAAAAACATCAAAAAGACCAAAAAAGGATCGTGTATGGCATAAAACAGAAATTTATGGTGGTATATCTAAAGTTGTCATTTTTGGAAGCTAGGTTACTCTATTATGTAAATGAGGTTCTAAAATAAGCCCGTAACTGAGTTGACCACCTACTTCCTGACAACATAACTATGTTTGACGAGTGTGTCACAAAATTGAATGAGGAACTTTCATAAAAAACAATGGCCTAAAATAATCCGACCTTCCACTTAACCTCTAACAAAAAATAAATAATTTGGGACCTTATTCGGAATTCCCCCCACCAAAATGAACTTTTTTTTAATTATGGAGGAGAAACACTTTTTTATGGTAAAAAAGTGAAGTATAAGCGAACCACCCACAGTACTGTTGGCCCTTATTCGGAATTCACCCCCCCCCCCCACCAAAAAATGAACTTTTTTTTAACGAATCGATAAAAAAGTGTTTGCTGTTTATCAACAGCATCAAATTATGGTAAAAAAGTGAGGTATAAGCGGACCACCCACAGTACTATAACTAAAACTACTTTTTTTATGGGATATTTGGTTTTTTTGCTTGCTTACGCATTACGGCGTATAAACAGTGCTTGGGCACACTATAGGATTTGGGGTAGGTGCGAGGTTGGGTGTATGCAAGGTTTCTTTTACATTTACAGAATCTGGATTTAAAGAAACTTTGAATTTACCCTATGGCCCATATTCATTTTTTTATACTTCACTTTTTTACCATAAAAAAGTGTTTCTTCTCCATAATTTGATGTTTTTTATCAACAGCACACTTTTTTTTATCGATTCATTAAAAATAAGGACCATAATTTGTAATATCAAAATGATTTATCGATGTTTTTTGCTTTCCAGCGATCGAACTCTAAAAATCGTCAAGTGAGCGAATACTTTCCTCAAGTGAGCGAATGCTTTCCAGTGATCGAACTCTAGAAATCCTCAAGTGAACGAATACAACGTCGGACCTGATTAGGTTTTGTACATTATGTTGTCATCGAAGATTAAATTGGAATGCAAGGATTTTGTTTGGCCAACTTTAGATATTGTACCGTGGATACCAGACATTTTTGAGCTTGATTGTGTAACGATTTTAGATCTTTAACCACACCATATTGAAACCAAGCATTTTGGTAATATTTTGGTTGAATCTGTATGATATGATAAATCAGATCTACCCTAATCCATACATAGTGTTTGTTCATCATTTTTTCAATTTTGTATACTAATTTTAAAAAATTTTCAGTAATCATTAAAGCTTACAGTTTTTTTTTTATAAAATTAATTGTCAATTTTGCTTCAAACAATATCCGAATCCTCAAACCATATGGATATCCGTAGTTTAAAATATTCATCAAATCATATAGGTGGAGCGTCTTTTTTTTTTGTCAGGAGGGAGGAAAAGGATTATAAAACTGTGAAATTGGATTTTTCAATAGACTCTTTTGAATTTTTATTCTTTTTTATACTCGTAGGCAAAATTGAAAGACTTTGGATAGATGTTTTTTTAATAAGAAATGACAGAATACAATTTTAATTTGCAGGAAACAATTCCATTTATTTTGAAACCATTCTTAGTGGCTGCGCGCAGTCAATGATTTTGAACTAAATGAATTTTTGACAAATTTGAAAAGAAGAGTGTTAGCCCTTTGTTATTTATTTTTTTTCTGTTCGCGATGCAAAAATATAGATAAAAGTAGTCTGAAGTGAACAGCTATTTTCGATTTTTCAAAGATTTTATATCTTTTTCGGCAACAATGTGAATACGTTTTTGGTGTTTTTTAATTTCCTCACATTGCGATAATCAGACATTTAAAACCAATAATGCATCGGTATCGCCTTTTAAATTCTCTTAAGCTTTACTTAATGCTCACACTGTGCTCAAGCATTTTAGTGCGGGAAAAATATAAAAAAATTGGAAGTGCTTAATCGTTATCGTATCGTTCATCAAAATCGAAGGAATCTGAAATCGTGTTAAAAATAATGGCCCAAAAACGCGCAAATAAATTAAAAATTTAAGGGCAAAGATGTTTTTTTATTAAGTAAAGGATTGTGATGCAATCGATTCCACCTCTTATTCAATTCTGAAAAGTTCATACAATTTTCTGATGTTGTATCATAGTATTATAAAACCAATGTTTAGAAAGTTTTAAATACAACATGAAAACTAATTGATTATTTTTTTGTATTTATTTATTATCTACGATATATGTATGTATATCTCTAATCAACAGATTTGAAATTACAAATTCCTAAATACTACAATTTTATTATATTTGAGGATTAAATAAGCCAACAACAATTTTTTTTTAAATATTTCTTTTTAAACTTATATCTAGGTTGTAATATGATTTATTAAAAAATCTGCAACAAATGCTTAAAGGCTCAAGTAATCCATAACAAGTTCTATGCACAACCTCAAATAGTAACGATCTATGACTTAAAGATCTTGATGGAGCGTATATATTCAATAAAGCAACTAAATTTTCGCAGTCAACAAAACTGCAAAGAATATCCCACTAAGTTGCTTGGGAATTATTTCAATGTATGGTTTAATGAAATAAATTAGTTTTCATTTATTGTTGTTGTCGGAATGTCATGAAATTTTCACATTTCGTTTATTTGAAGATTTAAACTTTATGCAAATGGTATGAATTTATAATAAAGGTGCAATTTGGGTTAATTCCGGCCCTTTTTTACCTAGCGAATGCAATTGCCGATGAAAATCCTGCCAACGCCTTTAGATACGAAGTAAAGTCTATTCTTAATTTTTTTACTGAAAAATTATAATATCCTAGTCGAACCATGATTTGGAGCAAACAATAATTGTCACAATAAAATCTATTTATGCACCTTCGGTTCTAATGACATATAGGGCCCGAAAAATCCAAATTCGGCACTGCATATGGAAATACATACACTTAGGTAATATAGTAGACAGACAGACTTATTCTTACTTTTGAAGTGTTACGACGTTATAACGTCAAGTTTGATTAAAATCTCCAGTTCGATTTTTTACAAATCCAATACTTGCTCTTTATCGCAAATTATAATAGGAATAGCGTAATTTCAAACTAACAACTAATTGTAGTCGTTTTGTTACACAATTTAAAAATAATTTGATTTTATTTATATTTTAAAACACGAATTTTTGTGTGAAAACGAATTTATATAAAAATGGAATAACGTAATTTTTAACTAAGTACGTAACTGTATAGTAGAATTATGTAAAATTCCTGAGTTTTATTTTTCGTTACCAATAGTAACCTACTGCATAAGAAAACCCATCACTGTCGTATTAATGGTGTCAAACCCCATCCAACCACTCTCGTATTGATTGTGCCAATTAATTGTTGTCTTTGATATAAACTGAATAACAAAACAAAATACGCACCCTTAAGGAAACTAAACAATATATACGAGTAGCACAAAATCGCCACCTAAAGGTTATAACATTACAAAGCGCCACTCTTATTCTTTACAGAATCACCCTCTATTCATATTATCCTAAATTGAACTGTTTATTTTGAAGAGGACATGAGCCCAGTTTTTGGCCGAGCGAGGTTGAGGTTTTGTACTTGTCTAGATATGTGTTCTCCGTGCCCCACTAAGTTATACTCTTTATATATCACTTATTCCTTTAGAAGTAATGAGTTGATTTATTTCTCGTTTAATTAAAATTTTCATTTTTATGTTTTATAAAATAAACGATTTAAATATTATCAAACACATTCGAATTAAAGCTTCTACTTGTTTTTCGTCTTTTTACAGAATATTAAACACACACACACATCAAATAAACATTTTCATCCTCTTTATTTTTAGTTACGTAAAGAAACGAACATCGATTTAACCGACATCCTCAACGGAGAAGCAAATGCAAAAAGTTATTACACAATACAAAATAAATTTTTTTAATAAGTATTTATTTTTGATAAACAAACAATTAAATTAAAATTAAGATATTTTGAAATATAGTATAGCATACCTTGCAATTGAAGGCAGACAAAAATCCCAAGTAAGATGAGAATTCTTTGAACAATAGGTGACATGGCTTAGAAGAAGTTGTTTCTATTTATTTTGGTTTATTGTTTTAGTTTTTTTATTCACTTAATGTATATAGTTTTAAGTTTTTGTATTTAATCACTGTTTTTTTGTTTTGTTTTTTAAAAATCACTTAAATAAACTTTAATTGAAAATAAAAAAAAGTTGATTTATGTATGTTTACCACAGATAAGATTATACTCGTACAATTATATTTGTATTTCTTGCCAAAAATGTTTTAGAAGTTTATGTTTTTATATTTTTATTTAACAACTTTACTGTTTTGGAAAATGTTCTTAAATAATGGATTTTAAAGAGAGTCAATTATCTAAATTATTCCTTCAAATTTTTTTATTAAATTATCGGAAGAAGATTATTATTTTCACTTTATTTTATTTGCTTATAAATGTTTACGTAAGCCTTCTTTTCTTAAGTTAAGCACGTCGTCGTCCTTTCTACTGTTAGCACACCACTAGGCTAACTAGCAGAGATATATCTGACAATTTTTAGTTGAAAATCGAAGGCAAACAACAACAAACGACGGCGACGAAATACATCCCAACTTTAAAGGGGAAATATCATATACGAGTAGCATATTTAAAAAAAAGTGTTGAACATGCGCAACCAATAAGAGCTTACAATTTAGCTTGAAAGCGCCGGCGCTTTTTTTTCACTGCAAAATAAGGGACATAAAAAAACAATACAGAAAGAGAAAAACATTGCGTTTTCTATCGTTCTACAAAAAAGTTTGTGACCCTTTTCTGGTTGGTTTGGTTATGATTTATGGATCACCCGCACCGCGAGAGAGTGACCTTATCGTATTGCTTCTTTTTTTCTTTCCAAGGATTCACCAGTCACCACATTGAACCGACCACTCTTTTGTTTGTTCTTAACCTCTGACACTTAGTTATTTCATGTCGATTGTGTCACATCAGAAGCTTAAAAGTGGCACACGACGAGATAGAAGATGCATGTATGCATTTCAATTGCTTTGTAGATTTAATTGCCTTTATATCATCAGGGGTAAAATAACTTTTAACATAAATGATTGAATTATATACCGTTGAAGAACAAAAGACAAATATCGGTCGTGTTTAATTATATTCTTTTTCTTATTATAGAGCTTAAGGGGTTTGGGGTTTCCCCCACAAATAACCCTCTGTTTAGATTGTTAACATAGTTAAAGCACAAATAGGTACGTAGTGCGCTGTGTGTGGTTTTTAGATGAGTCGGTCAGGCTATTATGTCACACATATGTATGTATGTTGTTTTATGGAAAAACTTGAATGATATACCTACCTACTATGCATGTTTGTATGTAGGTAGGTAAATAATCCTACCTATCTACTTGAATATTGAAAACATAGGGACATTTTAGAAAGTGGGTTATGGCTGTTCACGTGCAATATGTAGGTATACTTGAAATTTATATATGGAAATAAAAGTAATTTAGCTTCTGATCCTTTTTATTTTGTCTCTTAAGTTTTGTTGTGTTATTTAGAACAGGAAACAACTAATGATGGAACTGTATTTTTTCTTAGACATGGAGTAGATACAACTGACAACGACATAGCCAAAAAGACGAAGATGGCTGGGTGATTTAAAGAGAAAAGCCACCAATGCTCTGGCCCAGAAAATATATAAATCCAACCCAGAGATAAGGTACAGTAGAAGAAGACCGACAGGTGGCACACACAAGCGAAAGAGAACTTCAAACAATTTGGAATGTGAAAATGGAGCCACCTATAGCTAGGACAGAGCGGGCTGGAAAAAGTTTGTTGGCTCTCCGGTGTGGCCAGTCTGTAGTGTCACCTTATTAAGGAAAAGTATTATTCTAAAGTGTTTAAAATTCAATAAAGCTTAGAGTCTGATAAAAGATCGAGTAATATTTAAAAAAAATAGTGTGTTTTTGTTAGAATTTTGAACAATTGCCAAGATGGGCGTTGTTTCAAGGTGGGTACCTTAAGGAATATCTTCGTCGGTGGCCGTATCGTTCTTGCTTTGAGATTAACCAAAGAATGAGGGTGATTCCTGCCCCTTTCCCAGTACCGAAGACAAACACGTTTGGTACCCAGACTAGCAATATATTTGTAGTAAAGGAAAAAATCCTTTGGAATAAGAACTAGGTAAAATATAGCGACAACACCGGCTATATTTAACCTTTCTTTAATAATGTTAACAGTATGCATTTAATTTCCTTTTCAAATTCAATATATTGCAAGACACTAATTTATTATTCTATGTTCTCGACGAAACCATCTTCAAAATTGCACAATTTCTCATACAATAACGCAATTTAAAATCACCTCAAGTTGAATGAAATTGCGTACGAAAGTTTCTCTTGTAACAGTTTCCCGATAATGTAAACAAACAGAACTAACGATATTGGTTACAAATATGTATTGTCAGTTTATATTTACCTATAAAATATTATTTTGTTTTCGCATTCGTACTGTTTTTTTTTTATGTTGAACTGTTTAAATAAAGTGTTAACAAAACAATTAAATTATCTCTCGCACAATATTAACGTAAGTTCTTGCGGTGGTCATTAATAATGTCCTATGGTTGGAAGACACCATTTACGGAAGACGTCAAACAAAATTGTCTCAATGGTGTGGTCACTTTGAATTCTCCAAATTGCGCAATTTTAAGCTCAGTGGGAATATACATAAGGAGTAAGGGGAATGGGAAGTAGACAGATTGAGAATAGTTTTTATCTTAATAAATTCCACGTTCCACGCACGCCTCCATTAGAAGTCGCGGTATACTATAAATGGTTTGAACTCAGCACTTTAAGATCTTTCATCGATTGTGCTAAAAAGTACGTTAAATTCAGGGTTTCGAAATTTTGAATTAAAAAACCATAAGTAATAAGTCTGTAGATGATTTGATAAGCTACTAGGTAACTTATGAATTGAAAAAAAATTAATTCATTACCTACTAAGTCACTTATGAATTAAAAAAATTCAAGTCATGAGCACGTTAGTGACTTAAGAATAAAAAAAAATTAATTCACAACCTACTAAGTGACTTATGAATTAAAAAAAAAAATTAATTCAGAAGCTACTAAGTGACTTATGAATTAAAAAAAATGAATTCATACCATAGTTTATAGATTGGAAATGCTTAAGCTTGTTGACTACATAATTATTTAATTAATTACTAAAGTGGATTTCAAGCTTTTGTGTGTCATAAAATTATCGTGCTAGCTTATAAATTTTCCAATTAATAATTTTTTAATCAGAATTCATCCATTAGCTTATGAATTAATTTTTTTTCAATTCATAAATCACTAGGTAACTTTTGAATTATTTTTTTTTTTTTTAATTCTTAAGTCACTTACTTGCTCGTGACTTAATTTTTTTCAATTCATAAGTCAGTAGGTTGTGAATTATTTTTTTTTTTTAATTCATAAGGCACTTACTTGCTCATGACTTTTTTTTATTCATAAGTCACTTAGCTAGTAGGTTCTGAATTATTTTTTTTTAATTCATAAGTCACTAAGAAGCTTATGATTTAAATTTTTTTAATTCACAAGTCACCAACTGACTTATGAATTAATTTTTTTTAATTCATAAGTCAGTAACTAGCTGCTGAATTAAGGCCAAGCTTAAGCTAAAAATTGACTTAAGCTTTTGCAACCCTGGTTAAATTTGAGTCCCACTATAATGAGGTATATATATATATATATATACATATACTTGAAAACGTCATATGATTAATCTAATCATTCATTGAAATTCGGGAATAAAGCAGGATTAGGCAAAAGAATCAATTGAGGTGATATAATATTCATTTTACAGGAAATGCCGGAACGAGTTTATTGGAGAACAATATTTTTGTTATGTAACACAGTGAAAAATATTTACACTGCAAAAAAGGACAAGAACACAAATTCACAGATATGCATACAAATTCAAAGCTTTCCAGTATTCCCTTATTCCGAATGCAATAAGCGAGCAATATTTCGAGAGAGCTCAAAAAATTAAGGCCGTTTGATGCGTATACTTGAATAAACATAATATAAATGTTTTCTTTCTTCGTGACCTTTTTTATTTATTAAATAAAACAAACATCAATTTAAACAAAAATTAATGCGAAAAAATTTTGAGAGCACTTTTCTTAAACATGAATTTTGTTCAATACTAAATTTCTTTAACGTTTAAAGAAAATTGTATGTCAACTTTAAATATTTGCTAATACGAGTAAACACTTCAATAACTTATTTCAAAAGAATTTTTCAAGTCTTAAAAATAAATAAAAAATAATAAACTCGAAACACAACAGCCCATTGACTATCAGGCCCTAATGACTTACAACTATCAACCCCTCCTGTGTGCGTTTTGTGAACAGGAATGAAGGGGGTCTACAATTTTGTGAAAAACCTTTCACGACAAGAGATACTCTTGGAGGATTAATCAGATCCAAAACATTTTATCCTTTTAAGGTGGCAGTATAGGCAATTATGTCGGAACTTTAGCTAACTGCCATAGATCCTTTTTTGAGAATACATGTGCAAACTGATTTTTTTTAAATGACAAATAAAACTTAAGTTTATATGTGGGATGAACAATTCAAGTTTAGTTTGTAATTTTTTAGGTTAAATTTGAGATTATTATAATACACCGAATCAAAATCTAGATTTCGAGGCATAAATATACAAAAATCTAACTAATAATCTAACTAGGTTATGAAACCTCAAAATAATGTTGGTAAAAATCTTCTTGGAAATCCAAAAATTTCCCATCCAGCTATTTCAAAATCATCTCAGTTAAAATTAAATTGTATACGAATTTGTATTTTATTACAGATTATATCAGTTTTCCGATAAAGTATGCAAACAGAACTTAGGAAAATTGAGTAAATATTCATTGTCAGCTTATGTTTAATTTTAATTTATTTCGTATCTGTAGGTTTCTTTTTAAACGTGTTAATTTCTCACCAAAAATAGAGTAAGATTTTGAAAGATGAAAAACCAATATCCCCTGTCTTTACGGAAGCCGTCAAACGGAATTGTTCCACTTTCAATGTCAAGCTTCACGTGAACATGGATACTATTAGGACAAGACTATACAGACATTCCAATTTATAATAGTTAAACGGGGCGTATGAATGTTCTTGGCGTGGATTGAAGCAAATCCTTGCGTATTCGCAGAAATACAATAATTTTTTAGTAATCTATATTTTGATTCCACCTAAAAGGCTTTATGGAAATAGAATAGAGGAAATAGATCAATTTATTTTATGTTATTTTTTTTTTGTTTCTCAAATATTTAAAAATATATTAAAAATTCGAATTTGTATGATGCTGAATAGTGATAGCAGCTGTAAAACGTTTTGTTGAAACAAGAAACAAAAATTAACTAGAGGTGTAAAAACACAGTTTTCAAAACCTTATAAAACTCATATACTGGGTTCTGCTTTAGAAAGCGATTCGAACACAAAAATTGCAAATTATGCACTTTTTTTAGCTAAAGGTGTTACTCAAGATTAGACAAGGAATATACTGAAGATCGAACGTTAAAAATAATCGTAACTCAAAAACAACATTTTTTTTTTTAAATTTAACACCCATAAGTTTTTTGATTCATAAAATTGAAACATAAAGTAACTAGAAATGAAAGCTTCACTTCGAAGGAGTTATCTTATGAACTTTCATTCTTTGGTAAAAATCTTTCACACAGGACTAAGAATACGGAGTGATGTAACTGCATGTTTCTAATCATCCAAAAGTATGTAACCTGTCTAATGTCTATGGAGGAGGAATTAAGAAGCACTTATCGGTTAACTGATTCTAAAAGAAAAACAACGAAATTTGTATTTTTGTTTCTTTTGGCTTTTAAAAAAAAAAATAAATCGTTTATCGGAAACTAAAACATCTGTAATATATTTACAGCACAGGCAATCTTATTTTCAAAACCTATGAGATGCTTTCCTTTTTTGTATTGTTTGTTGGTATGTTATCCCGTTTATTAATGATTCTTACGCTGTAGTTGAAAGACAGGTATCATCTATTGGATGATTCATATAATTCGTATTCTCAAGGTTCTTATGTTTTTTGTAAAAAAAACATAAGATGAGGTTTTTTTCTTTTGCAGCAAAAAACAAGAAATATGTTTACTAAAACATATACTTAGGTAAAGTTAATTTTGTGAAAATGCAGTCAAAATTTGATGTTCATCACTACACACAAAAATCGTAAACAGTTTATGTTTTAGGTTTGCAGTCTTTCTAAATCTTTTCTGTTTTTTTTTAATAATTATTATTTTTTGATAAAAAAAAAAACATAAATCACGCACTATTTTTTTAATATAATTTTAAATATAATTTTAAATGTTTTTTAGATCTATTCGCCGATATTTTGTATTCTCAAAATATAGTTGAAATTCGTTCAAAAAACAGTACACACAATTCAACACTTAAACCCAAACTGAAGAAGGAAGCATATTTTGCGGAAGGTCTTTTCGTTTTCCCCAATGTTCAAGTTATCAATTTTCCAACAACTACACTATTTTTGTGTATTTTTTTGTGTATATATAGGTTCTTATAAAGCTCTCACAATCCTATAGATACGTTTTGTATGTTTCACTTTGCACTCGATAGATATTTTTTTTCGATACGCTACTCTCTAGCAATATGTACCTATTTATATTTATTTTCGCTTTGACATATATTTGTTGGTATATTTATCTGCATACATTTTATTTAACTACAAAATTGTATTCCCTCTCTCTATCTCTCTCTCTTTGGTCTAGTCTGATGGTCCGGTAGTTAGTATTTTGGAGGGTAGTTTTTAAGTTTTCTATTTTGCTTGGACGAAGAGGAATCATTTAGGGGTAGAAATGCCTTGTAATTTTTTCCATTCCACGGAACAGTTATGGATAAAATAAAGTTCACCTATTTTTACTGAAAATGTTTGTGCTTTGAAGTTTTTTTAAGAAGATCAAAATCGTTTCATGAAAATCAATATAAATGTTACAAATAGTTCAATTGCCTTCTTAACATTTATTTTATAATTTATTTTATTATTATGCTTTCTTCAAGTAACTTGGAATTTTTAAAAATTCACACTTACTACGTACTTAGTATAAAAGCTTGGATGCATGCAATAAAAGAAAAATGTCCAAACGCATGAAATTTATTCCTTAAATTGCTAACCAAGCCCTAAAAATCGTTAAGTAACATTTTAATATGTTTGCGATGATCAATTTGTATGTACAAAAAATCGGAACAATGTACAGTCAGCTATTGATATTATTTTTGAGTTTTAAAAGAAGTTTTTTATGTTAATAATATCTTTTATTTGTTTTATAAGAATCGCGCTCTAAAAAAAAAGATTTTGTCAACCCTTAAAATGATTGAACACAGTGGGATCATTATTTAAAAATATTGGATCGACAAAAATACCAACTTTTTGTTTTTATATTACTAAATAGGTCCACACAATTGTAGTTTATTGCTCTAAACTGACCAAAAACTTCGAAAAAAATGTTTAGTAACTAATATTTTTGATCTAAAGGATTTCCTTAACATTTTTCTAAAGAAAAATTGATGAACTAATATTTTGTATCTATAAGATTTCTTTATCATTTTTCTAAATAAAATTCATATACTAGTATAAAATTTGTCCAACCAATTTCGAGATATTTGAATCTTCCAAAAAAAAAATTATTTTGTTTATGATAGATCGGGCTTTTTTGGTCACTTCCTTCTATATGCAAATAAAACTTTTTTTCATACTTTTTCCCTACGTCTCGTTGTAATTTCTCGACTTCATCAGGGGTAGTTTATTAAATCTGTAGAAACTTAAGGATAACAGTTTACACTTTTTAAATTTTTTTGAATTTAAACTTACCCAATTTAAACTTCCACTTATTTTCCATTATTTCGAAAACATTTGACTAAGTTTTTCTTCAAGTTCACTTATCGAAAATACTTGCAGTTGATATTGACAAATCTCTCCTTCGTTGGATTTGTGATTAGAAATAAGCTCTCGGACAATACAAGTTATTGGATGGATTTTCGAAAATTCAACATTTAAGTATACTTTCTATACTTTCCCACATTTTTTTCCTTCCCGATACAATCCCTTTCATCAAGTGTTTATGAGAGATTTCGATTCATAAACCATTTTCGCTGAAATTAACATTAAATTTATTTTTGTAAGCCTTGATATCGATCCTATCTTCGAATGCAATGATTTCTGCAATATCAAATCCATTCCATTCTCAGGTAGTACCTACCGATCTTCAAAAGCTGGAGATACAAATATCTGAGACAACCACCTTCAGTCTCAGAACATCGTGCCACACATCTTTCCTATCCCTCTTTCTCTTCATTAACTTCACGACCACGCTGTGCTGAAAACATTTAAAGGGTAATCATAATCCCTTGAGCACAGGTAAATTATAAAAAAAAAAAAATAAAAAATTAAGGATGATAACAATTCAATTATACTTTATTAACATTTTTCATATTTTACGTGTGATAAAAGGATTGACTTCCTTTAAAATGTTTGAAAACGGGACGAAAACGAGAAAATGACCTCTTAAGTTCTTCGACTTAAAATGACCTCAGGAATCCATGGTTTTCATTTGGGGTGGTGACTGTGGGACACCCTGTATATTGGTTTTGAATCTATGAACATCACAACAGAAGGGACAAATTTGACCGGGTAAATGATTCAACATTCGTGTAGTGTGGCCAATGAAATAGTCTCTCTTTTTAACAGCACGTTCCGAGTTGAGCTAATGATTAAACTGATGGAATTTTTTGAAGCGTGAGTACATATTACGGTTGAATTGTTTAGAGGGAGGAATGCAACTGGATATTTCACCAGAACATTGTTTATAGATAAAAGGTAAAATAATGAAGGACAAGAAACATTGCGGCGCGGCGGCGGTGCGATAGAGATTCAAATATCTAAAATATGGGAATTATTGTGCTCAAGGCTTAAGCGAATATAGGCTTTATTGATTTTAGCCAGACCACAAGTCGAGACAAATTACTTGCATCGTTGAAGGGGACCTAAGCACTAGGCAGCTATTTTGACCACGACAAATACATATGTGGTCACAAGGTTGTCTGTGAAGCATATACCAAGATCTGCAAGCTGATTTTTTTTTTAAATAATTTTTTTTATTTTCAATTCAACTTCTGACTTCTTAAAGCTAGTCAAAAAAAATTTCATGAAAAGCTACCCTACTTATCATTATCTTACAACTCAACTTACAACTGTGTCAACACTGTATCGGAATTTGCACTTACTGGCTCGAATCGAGTGCGAGGTAAACTAACTTAATACTAAAATTCACTATCGGTTCTTTTTTATTTTTTTCAAGAAAAAAAAACTTGAAATCAGTAACTGTTCCTCAATGCGACATTGGGGGTAGGTTCTGCTATAACGACATGAGAAAGCAAAGGTTTTGAAATATTAAATTCTGCGCGATTTATGGTTCACCATTTGACAGTGCTATCGAGATTAGAATTTAATGAGCTTACCATACGTTGCCGTACTAGATTTTCATCCAAAGGACAAGGACGTAAATCTGGAAACGAATATGAGAAGCTGAGAGTACTGTCGTGAGCAAAACAATTTAATGGATTAAAAGTTTCAGACATATGATTATTGATGAATATGAGAAAGGGAGCCGGGGACAAAGTGGAGCCCTGATGCACGCCAGAATTTATTTTACAAATATCAGAATTAAAACCGTCAAATACCTACAACTTGTATTTAGCGGCTCGAAAGCTATGTAGTTTCTAATCCAACGAAGAAGAGATTTATCAATACCAAATGCACACATTTTGGATAAGTGAGCTTGATGCTTAAACTCTATCAAATGCTTTTGAAATATCAAGTGCCATAATCTTACTTTCTCCCAAGCGATGTAAAGATATGTGCCATTGCTCGGTGAGATATGCATTCATAGTTCGGTATCATAGGGATATTGATTATTTCCTACGGCTGTATTGTGCAAGAATATTTTACAATAGCAAGAGTGTCAACATTGTATCGGAATTTGCACTAGAGCCCTAAACATTTTATGGTGTTATGTTTTATTTCTCAGGCCTCTATTGTAGCAAAATTTTGTGTTAGAAAAACCTAGCCCTTGCTCCTTCCAAGATTCCACATAACAAGATTAATTTAGTGATTTTATTAAGCTTTTTCTCTTACTATCTTATACACTGATTCGCACACTGCCATTAAGTTTTTTACAGATACGGTGTCAGTTGGTCGTTAGACTTTTGTTTTCTTGTATTTGTTTCCTTTGTATTGACTAAAGCAGCTGCGGTCTGCGGAAGAATTTATGCTGAGGTTGGATGATGTTGTATATGTATGAGTGGCACGTGTCTACATGTGTTTATCATAACCTTTAAGGCCGAACAAAATGGATTGCAACTGTAGCTGTAGTAAAAGTTGAACTTGGCTCAACTTCTACTACACCATACATTTCTTGCTACAGCTTCACATTGTAATGCTTTATCTGGATATGTACCTATACTATTTTCGTACTTTTCAACTTTGACAGAGCTACATCTACGACTACACCATTGTGTTCAACGAGTTTGCATGCAGCTTTCCACTGCTGTGATTGTCGGTTGGTGGGTGGAATGGAAAGAATCTGACGTCATCAATTTAATATCCTTGCATAACGGTTTGCTATTTTACTCCTTAATATATTTTCATCCATATATTTTTGTTGTGTGGAACGAAAACTTTTATTGCAAATCTCCAATTTTTGTTTTTGTAAGGGGAAATTAGATAAAACAAAGGTATATAAAATAAAGCGCAACCATAGAAACAAAGGTGCACTTGAGCACATACATATGCATAAGTTGTATTGCGTGTATTTTGTATAGGTAGACTTTGAGTTTTGTATGGATTGGAATAGTTATGTATACAAACATAATAAGGACTAAATACTTGTTTATGCCAAGAAGCAACTTGCTACTGACCAAAGTAGTTACTAATCAGATACCCCTATTGTTAGGCATACTCTACCGACACTGCTATATTAGCAGCGACGGGTGAAAATTAAAACAAATGAGAGCATTGACACACATTTCTATTGATTTTGGTTTTTGATTTTATTGACTTTTTTTCTGTCTTAATACCAGAGTAGAACTTAGGAAATCAAACCAATACAAGGAAATCATGTGATGTACCCACAGTTATGGATTGTTACTTCGTTTATTTCAGATCAATTTGCTTTTTGTACGCGAGGAGCGCTCCCCACTTAAGTGAAACTAACATTTTGGGATATGTATAAAAATAGAAAAAAGAGATAGATGATTCCGTTCATTTAACGCAATATGTAGGACTTTTCTTTTTAACTTTTCGGATAGGCATACACTTTTGATTGGCTTCCCATTAATTGAGCTTCCGACATTTATAATCTTACATAAATGCCTTCAGTACTAGGAAGTTATATCCGGCTGATGATGTAAAATTCAACTTCCCGAAAAATCATTTTGAAACACTCTTATCTTAAACCATTTGTAATAAAATCACCTTTTATCTCCTCTTTATGGAATTACTTAAAAACTTTGAAGCCCAAATTTGAAGAAAATTGCATCATCCGATTATGCTGTTAATTCAGATACCTACATTCAGACAAACTTTATACATTCATAGAGACATTAAAACTTACAGGAATACAGCCATATACATACATAAATAAAAGTACGCAGAAATAAAGATGGCTTAAAAGATCATCACTTGAGAACGGATCGCCCGATTTATTATATGTTGTGTTAGTGAAGTTCTCGAAAATCCACCCAATTATGTTTAAATTCGGAAAAACCGGTCGTTTTCTTTTCTATGAGGTTTTTGTAAGAACTATGTAGATAACTCACGATTCAAACGATATGGATATGAGCTATTTTTTACTTGCGACTTATAGGTACTATAAGGCAAGTTATGCATTCGGAAAAAAAATCGAACTCGAGATTTTGATCAAAGTTGACATTACGATGATAGCGAAGACCAAAAAAGTGGGTCTCGAAATTCTGTCTGTCTGTCAGTCTGTCGGTTCGACTACAGCCTAAACGGCTCGGCCGATTTTCTTCAAACTTGGTAGATATGGGTTTTAATTTTTTCCCCCCAGACGTTTTTTTCTTTTTTTTTTTAAGACCAAAAATAAGGGTTTTTATTTATTATAACGATTTTTTTTTTCGAAATTTTATAAATATTTTTTTTCTCAAAAACTGTCCCACAGAATTTAAAAAAAAAAAATTGAAAAATTTCATTTAGTTAAAACTAGATAATGGTTGAAAAAAATTTTCCAAAAAATTGTTATTTTTGGTAGCCCCCCTGGGTCCATTTTTTTGTTTTTGATTTTCTCGAAAACGGTACAGCCGATTTTGATCATTTTTTTATGGTAAAGCTCCTACGCAGTTTGAATATTATTACATATTCAAATTTTCAATTTTTTATTTTTTGGATTTAAAAAAAAAATCAAAAAATTTTTTTTGGAAACCCAATATTTCGAAAACCCCAAGATCGATTTTTTTCAAACTTGATAAATAAAAGTTTTTTAACATAATATACAAGATTTAAGAAAAAAATTTTGTTTTATCTAAAACTAACGGTACCTTCCATACAAATTTTAAAAAATGGTTTTCGAAAATCGTATTTTTCTCGAAAACGGTTCCGAGAATTTTGCTCAAATTTTTTTTCTTTTGATTAATTTTGACGATCTATAATTTAATAAAAAAAAATTAAATCTAGATATTACTGACTGTACGATTTTTTCGAATTTTGAATTTCTCATTATCGGCATAACGGATTTTAATGAAATTTTTTATAAAGAAGCTCTTGAAAACTTTCAAAAACATTGTATTTCAAAACTTAAAAAAAAATATTTTTTTCAATTTTTAGAAAAAAAGTCATTTTTTTTTTTGAAAAATTCGATATCTCAAGAACGGCTCAATATTTTTTTTTGGAAATTAGACTCTTATTCGTACAATATTAAAAACTTAAGATTGGCGTACCAAAATTTTTTCTTAAAAATGTGTTAAAAATTTTGTACATAAAAGCTTATTTTTTTAAGGAACCACTACAACGACTTATAATTTTTGTTCTTGCATAAATTTATATTTGCATAGCATTCTGTTTTTATCTCTTACTATTAAAAGAATTTAAAAAATTCATTTTATCCTCATGAACAGTTTTCTTGAATAACATCCGTTTTTAAAATTCCTAGTCTATTACATAGAAGCAAGTTCGTGCGACCCAGTCGTGCATTTTATTTTGTTTTGCTTACAACAAAATAGAAAATTATCCTTATTGTCGAGGTAAATTTTGATATATAATTCACATTCGAAATTCAAATTTCCTCAACTTTTATTGCCTGATTTATTTTGGTTTTATTTGTTTAGGTCCGCGACACAGAGGTCTTGTCTAAAGATGAACTAATTTTCCTTAAATTAAAATAAAATAAAATTAAACGATATGAAATTTAATAACATTAAATTAACTTATTTCATTTAAAAACTCTCGATATACCATACATATTTCCATCAAAACATTTCGGTTTTCTTTTCAGCTGCTGATTATTGCAATTGTTTGAAATTAAATACAAACTAGGACCATGGATATTTATAATGCATGAATGCATTTCTCCACAAATTTGTTATCTACTCGTATGTCCAAAATCTTTAAAAGATACAATGCGTTTTTCTCATGTCTACCATTTTTGCAACACATTGTAACAAAATGTTAAAAAAGAAATTTATTTAAACTTGGACAGGACATACATATATATAGGTACGTAGATATGAATATGTATGCATACAAACATACATAAAATATTCTAAAATGTTTATAATTTACACTATTTAACCAGCTCAAATTTGTGTCAAGAAAGAGATGGGGAGATTTCGATAACTTAAAGCACAAAATAATAACTGATTCATGTAGATGGGTAAAATCCAAGCATTTTTTATTCTCACGTGTCGTCGGCGGATGGGAAATTAAAAAAAAACTAGAAACTAAAAAAAATACATATTGATATTACACTACTAAATCTACGAAGTAGAGACATTGCAAACACAACAGATTCAATTTTGTTTTATTGAACATGCTATTTACAATTTGGATTACAACTAATAAGATACTATGAAAATTTACATTATTTGTTGGCTCATAGGGGGCCTAACTATATACAGTGACTTAAGTTTAATTATTTTTATATCAAATTTACATGACGAAAAAAATGAAATTTCAAAGGTCGGTTGACTGTATTGTCCTCAGGGTGTTCATTTCATTTCATTTCGTTTTAGCCGCGGTGGTAGGCTGAACCAATGTCAGAGTAGAACGAGACTACTTCCACGTTGTCCATGATTACGTTGTCATCCTGAATTTCCATCACACTGAGGTACTTCGGTTCGGGATGTCGTTGTTCTGTGGTCATCCTTTTCTCATAAACTTATTCGGGTGGTCGATGATGTTCCCCATTATTTTTTTCATTGAATGAACTAGATATTTGTCCAGTGAGATTAAATTCACTTCTGTGTAGAGATGCTCGTTCATGTAGTGTTTCTGTCGTTGACGGTCGAAGTAGAGTCCAGTGCAGATCCTCAGTAGCTTCCTTTCGAATAGTTGAAGTTCCTTCATAGCTGTCTTCGAGATAGAAAACCAGACTGGGAAGGAATACCTGATCATTGGTCGCAGGAGCTGCTTGTAGATTAATATCTTTGTCGTTTGGCTAAGGCCTGATCTTCTTTTCAACAATGCTGCAAACGGCTGAAAGCCCAGCTGGCCTTTTTCAGAACCTTAGCAACTCGTTGAAGTGCACTCCCAGGTACTTGACATTTGGCTTTGCTACTATGGAGGATCCGTCAGGGAGTCTCAGGACCAGATTTCTGCAAATTGTTGCCGTGCGAATGCCTCTACCAGTTGAAGGTCTCCTCCTAAAGCAGACAAGTTCCCATCTCTGGTAGAATTGGAAGAGTCTGTTAATGTGGGTTTCTACTTTTTTGACAGCGATTAGTGGGGACATTGATGTGGCGTAGCTGAGCGAGTCATCAGCATACAGAAGGTTCTCGCATCCAATTGGTGAAGGTTGGTCTGAAGTCATCAAGTTGTAGAGGAAGGGGCATAGTTTTGAGCCTTGGGCGACTCCAACTCTGATGGTCTTCATATTTGACTTGCAGTTATCTACTTGAACGAAAAATTTCCTGAAAGATAGGAAAGAAAAGAGAATTTTTATTAATGGTGTAGGTACTTGCATAAGATGAAGTTTGTGGATTAAGCCGTCTTTCCACACGCTATCGAATGCTTTCTCGACATCCAGAAAGCATCCGACGGTGACACGATTACTGTTGAGGGCTGTGGTGATATCGTGTTGGAATTTTACGAGTGGATGCAAGGTTGAGTGTTTTTCTCGAAAGCCGAATTGCATGTCAGGAATGATTAAATTTTCACAGCAAAATTTCTTCAGTCCTCGTAAGATTAATTCTTCCAGTAATTTGCTGATGTTGTTGAGAAGTGATATTGGCCTGTAGTTTGAAACTAAGTTGGAAGCACCTTTCTTCAAAATTGGCACAATCTTTGCGGTTTTCCACTTCTGGGGAAAGTAACAGTTGTTGATGCAGTTGTTTAAAATGATTGTGAGGAAAATCATTACCGCATGTGGCAGCCTTTTCAGGATATAGTATAACAGAGAGAGATACACACAGAAAGAAAGAACAACAGAAGAAACACAACGGTCCCCCATCCAAGTACTAACCACGCATAATGTTGCTTGATTTCGCTGGTTGATGGGAAGCGATGCTTTTTTTTAATTTATTTTTATTTTCATTAATCTTAAAACTATCTTAAAGCTAGACAAAAATTCATAAAAACTAGCTTTATTACCCAATAACTTAAAACTAACTTACTGGCCCTGTTGAGAATCGCGGTAACATCGGCAACATTCGCTGCCTTGACAAGAAGATGGCGCATTTCCTTGGATTATTCCAATTTTGTAAATTTATCTTTGTATGCATTCAAAGTCAAAATGTCTTTCTTTTTCTTTTAAATCATCAGCGAAAGCGCATGGTCGTAAGCCAAAATTTTTTATTTTAAAAGTAAAATTATTGAAATCAATTTTAAAAAATTGTACAAATGACCATTGTTTAATCCAAAGATCCAAACTAAAAGTAAGAATTAATTAAAATTAAAATGTTTGTCAAATATTAAAGCAAATGTATTTTTTTAGGAAATTTTAGGACTAAATAAAACTTGCTCAAAATTCAGAAATTGGTTCATCTTTATTTGGATTTAACAGGCCCTATTGAGGGCGCTCTAAGCCAAACTATATCTTAATTCTAATACCATTCGGCCTAAAAACTATTTTTAAATTCAACTATATTTGTTTTTTTTTTCTCGAGAAAATAAAAAAAAAACTCGGATTCAGTAACTTTTTTAATTTTTTTATATCAAACATACAAACTAATTAGAACTACCTAAAACCACTTAACGCTACAATAAACTAAAACTACTTAAAAACTTTTTTTTGTTTTGTACATCTACATAGAAAAATATATATATTTTTGTTTTGACTGTCCCTACCTAAGAAGTCCACTTAAAACTATATAAGTCGGCCAAGACAACTTGTCAACTATCGCTATCAGTAATCAACCACCAGAACTGGTTCTCCTGTCTCACCCTGTCCCTCCGGTCCCGATCGGACACAGTCCTACTCTCGACTATAAAGGAGCCGCCTATCCATAGTACCACGGCGGACGAGGTAGATTAGCGGAACCGCCTCTCTATGTGGTATCTGCCCACTTCCTCAGAACTGATGTAAATTATATGGCACACTTCCGATTGCAGTAGAAAAATGAAATTTGGTAGAACGGTAGGGCTCAAATCGCATATAAAGAACCAAAAATAAAAATTGGGGTTTTCCATTTGGGGGGCGTGGTATCCACCCACTTTCTGAGAAAATGTTTAATTTATATGGAGCACTTCTGATTGCCGTAATTAAGATAGGTATGTTAGTGTTAGGTATCTTGCCAGGACAAGAAGAAATAATTAAAGCGCAAATCAAAACAACCAATAACAAAAAGAAAATATACCAAAAGAAATAGGAAGCTTTAAACTAAGTTGATTTTAGTAGGTAGAGTACACCCTTCTATCTTTCTGTATCTTTCGAGATTTTGACATGGCAAAATATTAAAATCTTTGTGAGATCAGACCAAAAACATAAATGTTAAAAATATAGCCAAGTTCTTCTATAAAAAAAACCTTTGTGTAACAAGTCAGCCGTGAAAAGTACTATGAGATCTAAAAGTACGCCAAGTTCTTACTTCATGAAGGTTTAATACCGAATATTTAAAGTAGACTAATATTAAAACAGCTACAATATAATAGAGAAATTTTATTATTTAATGATTACTGACTAAAATTTGATGGGCTTACTTGGCAAGTTTTTTTTTTTATGCCCAATTCGAAAGGTTTTAAAAACTTGACAAGTGAACCTATCAAATTTTAGTCAGTAATCATTAAATAATAAAATTTCTCTATTACATTGTAGCTGTTTCATTATTAGTATTCGGTATTAAACCTTCATGAAGTAAGAACTTGGCGTACTTTTAGATCTCATAGTACTTTTCACGGCTGACTTGTTACACAAAGGTTTTTTTATAGAAGAACTTGGCTCTTTTTTTAACAGTTTTGTTTTTGGTCTGATTTGTATAACAAAAATCTATTTATTCAACTTTTCAAGTACCTTCCTAATTCATTTAATAAATTAAGAATATTGATTTAAGAAATTAATTTGCAAAATTAATGAATGAACAATTTTGTAAGGACATCACTAGGTTCACGCTTCTCGAGTTCCAATAATTCAAATCATGGAAAAAGTTTGTTTTCACGCATTAAGTAACTTTGCATTTTTGCAAATTTGTTCCTAGTCATAAGAAAAGTACTGTAAATAATTCTCAAATAAAGTTCATTTGTTGTAAATCCACCAAAGTGTTGTGTCGTGTTATTAACTTATACCTACATTTCTTTTGATTTTTTCTGTTTTTGAAGTTAACATTGTGTTTATTTTTTGTTCTACAAAAGAAAAAAATAAATTGAAAATAAATTACACGCCACGACAATATGCTTAGAGGATTCCAAATGCTCGACATCCTGACCATAGCGTTCTTATAAGAGTTCACTTGGCTTAGGGGCCAGTTATAGCTATCATTGAAATGCATCATGGAAAATTTTCATTACCATTTTTAAGACGAATAAACAAACTGCAATATATTTAATTGGTACCAAAATGAAGGTAATGAGTAGTAGAATTTTTTTACTCTACAAAATACAAAATTCTGATTTAAACTTTCTTTTAAATCCATTTTTATTATTTCACTGATAGAAGAAATCAATTTCATCGAACATCTGATTTTCGTTTCTTTAATATGGAACACAACCATTCCACTGAATGTGTTCGATTCTCTTCCTATTCTCAAATGTCAGTTTTCCTTTCGATGATCAACTCTAACCTAAAATGCATAGAATTGGTTGTAATCAGCCACTGACAGGATCTTTTACTGAAACCAATTTTTCAATGATTGCTATAACTGGCTTGTCAAAAGAATAAAGTCAGCATTCCACTGATTTGCTCCAATGATGCATTTCAATGAAAGCTATGACTGGGGCCTTATATGTAGGGTGAAATACCAGCCAGAATTGGATTAGGAGGAAATCAACGCCATTACAATGAGCATGAGGCAGTTTTGTGTGCTATCGAACATAAGCTGAATACATCTGTTCGAGCAATCGAAACGGCAACAGGAGCAACGATTCAAAGGATGCTTAAAAGGAACAACTTGCATACTTTTCATTTACAGTATTTTCTAACCTTACTTCCAAGGGGAGACGAGTAGTGATGCAAAAAGGCTGGATACGTCAACATTCATAAACTCCAAGGTTGGTAAATTTAAAATCCACATTCAATTCAATTATGAATTCAATTTATGAATTGAGATTTTGAATGGCCACATTATAGATTTTTTTTGGAAAATTAGTTATTTTCGGTATTACAAGACGTGCCCCTTGCCATAGTTTAGTCAATGTGGTTTTAACAAGACGGTTGCCCAGCTCATTATGGTAGTAATGTTAGACGGTTTTTGAGCAGTGCTTACCATGAACGATGGATTGGGCGCAGGGGCGTATTTACCCTAGGGCTGCTAGGAGCGGCCAATTTATAATATTTTTTTAAGCGAACGAACTTTCAAAATGTACAAGCAAAAGGGCGCAAGCCTCCCCTAGCAATTGGCCGATTAATAATATTTTTTGAAGCGATTGAACTTTCAAAGCATACAAGCAAAAGGGCGGAAGCCACCCCTAACTATTGTCTAATTTACAATATTTTTGAAGGATAAACAAAAAATACAATAATTAAAAAAAGCGATTTTTTGAGTTTTCAAGCATGACAATTTTTCAGTGCCGTGAATGTGCTTAGCGTGCAAATCTTTTTTGGACCCTTTCAATTCTTAAAATATTGTTGTCATAAAATGGTGACCAAATAACGCAACAACTCTCCAAAACTGGTAGAACTATGAACATAAATAAGGTATTCAAAGTATTAACATCCTTGAAGTCAATCGAGTGCCATTTAGAAAAAAACCTGGAAAAGAATTACCCTTAGGCCAAGATTACACGTGTAAGTTATGCTTACGATTTACGTAAGTTTTACAGAAGTAACTTATAAGAAGGTTTATACTTAAGATGAACTTACATTAATAAATGCTTTCGTAAGTTAATTGTAAGTTGTACTTACGTAAGCACCAACAAAACCGTTTATATTAACTTACGAAGAAACTACTGCCATCGAGTGATCATCGAGTTTATTATGAAAAACCGTTCTTGAAAGCAAGTAGCTGTTGCAATTATTTTAACAATCTTGAGTTCATATCCCTCAATAAGTTCGAAAATTTAGGATTAGGTCATCGCTTTAGGAGCAATAACTCATAATAATAATAATAATAATAGTAATAATAACAATAATAATTATAATAAAATAATAATAAAACGAGCGTATCTTCTACCGAAAATTGAAAGAAGACAATTGAAACCCTAATGCCAAGTACCCACCCCAACATGAAGTGTAGAGTTTCTAAGAAGGGATACTTGTCTTTTTTTAAGGTAAGAACCTTCTACAAAGTATAAGAAAATATTTGAAAAAAAAAATATGAATGAATTCGGTAAAGCCGTTCAAAATAAGAAATAGGGATTCATTTTTATATATGTATATTGATTTATAGATCAATATAGGTCTGAATTATTTTTTAACATTTGGAATTCTGTTCTGCATCTGGATCTGGTGCAGGGAAATAAGTCCCCAGGAACTAAGTCCACTGAGGGGCTAAGTTCTCACTTGAGGTGGGAAATAAGTCCACGGGAACTAAGTCCACTGATGGACTCAGTTCTCACTTAATGGGAACGAAATCCACTTTACTAAAGTGGTCTTTGTTCCCATTAAGTGAGAACTAAGTCCACTTTCTTATGGGAAATTAGTACACACTCGAAAGTATAAAGTGGGAATGAATTTCCAACAACAAAAACTTATTGATTTTATGTTGGTTATTTTCCAGATTCTTTAACTGCTACAGAAACTTTGTATACACCCAACCTCGCACTTACCCCAAATCCTATAGTGTGCCCAAGCAGGGGGGTTGCAGGGGGGCAGCATGCCCGCCCTTACATACCTCACTGTTTATACGTGTCGTTCCCATGGCTTAACATGGGAATTTATTTCACAGTCAAAGGGAACTAAAACCCACAGTTTTTTGTAACGAATTTCCCACCTTGCATGGGAACAAAGACCACTTTAGAGTAAAGTGGATTTCGTTCCCATTAAGTGAGAAGTAAGTCCCTAAGTGGACTTAGTTCCTGGGGACTTATTTCCCACCTCAAGTGAGAACTTAGTCCCTCAGTGGACTTAGTTCCTGGGGACTTATTTCCCTGCACCTTTGGATCTATTTCAAAGACCCAACAATTAGTTCTTGCTCTGGGGGTAGATAGTTTTTTTATTGTACGGTAGAGTAAACTGCAGTTCAAAGAAAAGAGATGTCCATATAAAACTCCTATCAATATGATCCACATAGTTTTATTTTCAAGGGATGATCTGTAAAGATTATTGAAGATAAAAGCAGTATTTTTGTTTAGCATGTGTAAAATAGCACCTTGAAAATAGATCTTACCATCAGGTAAAATTCCGAAATTCTTTTTCAAACCCATTCACTGTTCACTTGGTGTGTACCTCAACTTTGTAAAACTTAATTCCGTCATAGTAAAAACTAATTTTCGGATCATAAAACGTGAAAACATGATCTTGCTAAAGTAAATTATCTGGTGTTTTTGTTGTGAAGCATGTTTTTTGCTGATTTATATGTTTCAAATCTTATAATGAAAATACTTATTAATAAATCATTCTCATGACAGAGTATATATATATACATCATAGTAGTGATGTATATAATATTCTGTGCTAAGCATAGAGCACTGCAGAAACACCATCAAAACCCCTTTAATGTGCTAATTCTTTCTTATCCTTCAATACTTGTCAATGGTGGATAAACCAAAAAACGTTGAGCTAAGTCTGCTCTAACACGTAATCTTGTTCCTCTTTTGGCTTCTTTTCGATTGCATGGATGCTTTTAAACACAGTTTATTTTTAATTAAAATGAACGCTGTTCAAGTAAAAAGAAGTTATCTGTCCTCACTCTTTTTTTTTGCACTTGCTGATTGGATAGCAAATGAAAAATGAAACGTTTGGATCCTTAACAATAAGGAAAACAAAAAGGAAAAGTGCATGATAACTCAGCGATTCCGGGGCGACTTTTCTTTAAGGTAGCACACGCCGCACAGTGGCACAAAATCAGAAAAACGTGGCCAAAATAATTTTTTGTGTTTGCAATGTAATAAATGCTTTTATTTATCAGATTAAACTATTACGAATGCAAAAAGAACATGTTTTCATTATATTTAGTTGTAAAAAACATAATAAGGGCAATGGGGCAAAATTTTAAACAACCTATTATTAAGGCCTTAAGCATCTTACTAACTAGAAATTTGTTAAGCTTTTAGTAATTTACTAGCTCTTCGAAAAAGTTTTTTTTTCTTTTTAATAACTAGTAAAATACTAATTCCCTTTAATTAAAAACGGTGCCTCTGAACACGTTTAAATAATGAGAGTTCGAGAAAATTAACAAAACAAACAAAACCAAATCTGGGGAACAGATCTAATATTTTGAAAAGATGGAAACTTAAAAGCCAAAAGGACAACCTACCATTTATTTTGTTATTTGTTTATTTGTGAAAACCTTTTACGAAATGTTTTTTATCATTTTTCGTATTGTGGACTGGACTATTACATGTAATGCTCTTATAAGATTAATTGGTGTAATAATCCCTTGAGCGCGGGTAGATTATAAAAAAAAAAAAAAATGTACCCACCATGCAAGTGTTAAAAAATCTTTTTCGAAAATCGTATTTTTCTCAAAAATGGCTCCGAGAATTTTGATAAATTTTAATTTTAATTTAATAAAAAAAAATTAAATTAAGACATTACTAAGTGTACCTACCATAAAACCAGTTTTTCGAATTTTGAATTTGTCATTATAGGCAGAACAGATTTCAATGAAATTTTGTATAGAGAAGCTTCTAGTTAAAATGGGCGTACCAAATTTTTTTCTTAAATGCCTATGTTTTAAAAATCTTTTATAAAACATATTATGTGTTTAGCTCTAACTACTAAACTACTATTTATAAAATAATAACTTAAGGAGTTGTTTTAGTCATTTAAAAAATGAATTTTTTGCTTATGAACATTTTTTCTCTAGAAATATTAATTTTTGCACTTTTTACATAAAAGCAAGTTCGTGCGACCCAGTCGTGCATTTTATTTTGTGTGTCTTCGTATTTTAACGAAACTGTCCTATTTTGAATTGATCATTAACAAATAGACACACGAAGCCAGCAGCAATTGCGTTTTTGATGATTATTATGTGTTTAAGTATATGGGCAGTAACGGAGCAAGTTTGAGTTTTTGATGGCTCCAAGATCGGAGTGTGTTGTATTGCAGCAAAAAACAAAACTAACTCATTTCGTTTGTTCGAAAGTTACAGTTACTGATGAGTAGCACATAGCACCTTCTGGAAGCGTTGTGGTTATAATTATGCAGTATAGTAGTTAACGTAGGTACCAGTTGAATGTCCTTATGTTTTCGGATAACTCTTTTTCGTATGATCGCAAAAGTACAACAAGATATGATTTTACGTATTAATACATTCCGGAAATAATTTATTTATATATTTTTTTGAAAACAAAATAATTAAGGACAAAGTCAATTGTTGGCTCAATAAGAACCTTAGTACCCGTCTCTCAAAAATATCTCCTGGACCTTTGGCCTTCAAGGAAGCCTTCAGAATTGTTGGCAACAAAAAAAATTCTTCTGTAACAGGGTCTCAGTGCGCGACCAGACCTTTTACAATGAAAACAGTATAGTATAGCCTTCGAAAATCATTTCAAGGAGATTTACGAAGGAAAAACTCCCACGTTTAATCCCTCCACTACTCAGCATGCGTTTGAAGTTGTAAACGCTTTAAGGCAGAACATTCCTGAGCATATCTTCCTCTTTGATGCCGAATGCACCGCACTGAGTCATAACATTTTCACCTCCTTCGAAACAGTACAGAGTCTAGTTAAACAACTTACTCCCAAGAAGTTCACTGGCCCCGATAATATCTCCAACTTTGCGTTGGAAAAACTGTCGGAAAAGGGTATACGGTTCCTTACCATCATATTCAATCACTGCATTAACAACGCCCACTTTCCTACGGTTTGGAAAACGGCTAGAATTTTGCCCATTTTAAAAAAACAAAATATTTTCGATATTAACAACTTTCGACCGATCTCATTACTCCCCAACACCGGCAAAATCCTTGAGAGAATAATTTTGAATAAAATTGAGTCGTTAACTGAAAATCCAATCGAACACATTCCAGATTTCCAATTCGGTTTTCGTCGAGGCCACTCCACCCTCCACGCTCTAATTAAATTCCAAAATGATGTTGTCATCAAACTCAGAGAAAAACAGTGCACTGTAGCTTGTTCTCTTGATGTAGAGAAAGCTTTTGATAGCGTGTGGAGGGTCGGCCTCCTCGCCAAACTATCTTCTCTCAATCTACCAACGCACATCTTAAACATTCTTAGCAGTTTCCTTTCTGAAAGAAAATTTTTCATCCAAATTCAAGGTACTAAGGGTAACTTAACGACATGCAAGGGCGGTGTCCCGCAAGGTTCGATCTTGGGTCCGCACCTATAAAATATTTTTCTTCATGATTTCCCACATCAATTTTTCGACAACAATTTTTCATCCACGGGTCTGCTCTACGCTGATGATACCATCGCATATTCAAGCAATGAATCCCCTAAACTTGCCTTGCAATCGCTCGAAAAACATCTTAAAATAATCAACGATTTTTACAAAACCTGGTTAATTAAGCTTAATATACCAATTTCGAATATGTTCATGCCGTTCTTCAAACATAGAGCGTTGAACACAAAAACCAAACTCCTGTTTTACAAAACCTTAATAAGGCCCATCATGACGTACGCCTTTCCTATCTGGTTTTCAGTGTCCCCTTCGGTCGCCCAAACTCTTGAAAAACTGGAGAGAAAAATTCTCAGGCTCTGTTGTGGAAAAAACTTTGAGCACAGAACTAAAAGATTCTCTAACAATTTTATATACAATACTACCAACACTATTCCGTTGTTGAGATACAGTTTATCTCTTATGAGAAAATTAGTATCCAACCTAGATCTCTCGGATAATATGATTTGATAAGTAACGTTATCCTCTCTCAGACCGGGTCCTCTTGGGACAACTCAAGTTACTTATCCCCTCTTGGAATTCTTTCCTTCGATCTTGAGCAGGCGGCTCCATCACCTCCCTCTTTTTATTTAAGAGCCACTCCTGGCCAAAACCGTGGCTAAATTTTTATATCTAAAACTAATTCTCGACTTTCTTATCCAACTCCATTCACTGTTTATTACATGATGTTCGCACTGTTGAATTCAAGTATTATAAACACCAAAATCCAGAAGGATACAAAAGTATTACCTTTGTTCTCTTTAATTTAAGTGGACGGTACTTAACCGATGCGTACAATCATATTAAAAGTAATGGTGCGAAATTTCAAACAGCCTAGTGTTAAGGTATTATATGATACTACTAAACAATTTTATAACTTTAAGGCTAGCCGCGCACTAGCAATTTTTAGTTGCGAAACTGCTTGGTTCGAGCAACTAAAAAGTTTGTGTTTTGACACAAACTAAACGATTGCCTAAAATAAGTTTACCATTTTATTGAACATATAATTATCTGCAAATTCACGGACATTCAACCAAACAGTTCATCTGTTTTCTATAAGTAACCAAACAGTTTCGCAACTAAAAATTGCTAGTGCGCGGCTAGCATAAGGCTAGGCCCTCACATTCAATTTTTAGTTGCACAACTGTTTGGTTGCCTATAGAAAACGGATGAACTATTTGGTTGAATGTCCGCGAAGGTACATATAATTATATGTTACACAAAATAGCAAACTCATTTTAGGCAATCGTTTAGCTTGTGTCAAAACACAAACTTTTTAGTTGCTCGAACCAAGCAGTTGGGCAACTAAAAATTGAATGTGCGCGCCTAGCCTAAAGTAACACTAAAATCAATTAAAATTTATAAAATCGTCGTTTTAACCAATAGGTGTGTTTTTTTTGCAAGTCCATATAGAATTGTAAAAAAAAACGACATCGGGATTTAGGAGTTTTTTTTCCACATAGCTGGAAGCACTGTGTACGCTATGACATTTGTCAGCTTATTGACGACTAGCATCAACCAATCCAAAAACTTCACTTTTGACGTCTCTGAGCAAATTATCGATAACATATAGATAATACTATTTTGGCATCACCATTTTTATCGGGTCTTAGATTAACGCTCGATAATTATCTGGTCTTAGCTAACTCTGTATAGATTTAAGTAGTTGTTGCATTTGCATGTAAAGCGCTTAGTCCCGATGTCGTTTTTTTTTACAATTCTATATGGACTTGCAAAAAAAACACACCTAATAATCATACTAAAACAGTTTTAGCATGGTACTAATTCAACTAGAATTTTGCGCCAGTGTGTTTTATTTGCTTGCGATTTAATAATCGCACGGGAAAAAAATCACAAGTGAGTGCATAATAACTTGTTGCGAACACGATTTTTTAATGGCTTCGACAAATAATCGAAAGTGAGTTCCCAGCCTAATATTGCATCGTTTAAAGTACGTTAATGTGCACACGTTACAGCACAACTAAAATTATATTGTAATAGAGTATCGGACGGAACGTACTAAACTTCACTATATGTACCTTGGCTTCACTTACATGTCAGCTGCTGTATATTTTTTATAACTAGAAAGAAAAATAAAAACTTTAGAAAAGTTGAACAAAATGAAGACGACGGTGAAGTGAAGAAAAATAATTACATATGTTTAATTTTAATTTTTCGATTTAAATAAAGTGATAAACATAATTGAATCATCTCTGCGAATAGTATTTCGAAACAAGACTAAAAACTTGAAACATACAAAAGAAAAAAAGGCAAAGAAGGTAGAACAGCAAGATCTTTGCATTAAACAGACGAACACAAGAAAGAAATGCCAATTTTTGTCTCTCGACGACAGCTTCAACTCTGTGCTGTATTTCCAATGGGAAAAAATATACTTTTATAAAAAAACTGTTGATGGTGCAATATAATTCATCAAGCAGTAGTTAGACAATCAGCCAGCAAGACGGAAAAAGCCAAATAAACCGTAGTGGGGAATTATTATTTATTACAAACGCCTAAGTAAACAACAAATAAAATTAACAATAAATCTTAAATAAGTAGGAATAGATGAAATTTCATAAGATTTAGGATTGACAGCGAGCAGCGGCGACAAAAAGAAGGAAATATTCCACACTGTCTTGTAAGAATACAAACAAAAAACATTGATTGCTATTGCAATTTTCTCTGCTGCTGCTCTGGTTAATTGTTGAGAGTGTTGTTCTTTCTTCCGCCTGCATTCGAATACTCGAGTCCCAATACCGTTAACGTAACCATACCATGACCGTTTAAAAGGAAGAGCAGGGTAAGTATCTTTCTCCTAAATTTATTTTTTTTTTATTTTTGTTTTAATTATGGATTTCAAACTTATGAATTAATTTATATTTCTCTATTTGCTCATTCTCGCTTGCATTTTTCTTTTCATTTTTTTGTTTATTTATATACATCAATCATCTCATCATTATCATCGTTAGGGAGGGAGGGGTTGCCAAGTGCCGACTGCCGGTTAGCAGTACTGGGCTGGCGATGACTAAACAACCACAGAATAGATCAAATGATGATTGACACCAAATTATTCATTTACACTTAACTATTCCTTTTTTTAAATTCATTGATACTTCTGGCGAAGACGATAACGAAGTCTGTTGATTCTTATTTGCATTGAAATAGACTCGAACACTTAATTCAAATGCAAAATTGCAAATGGAAACCGAATTGAAGCCATCAAATTTTGTTCATGAATTTTGATCACGGATTACAGATTTTTCTTGGGATATAGGTACACAGAGACGAATTCATTTTTTTTTTGTAATATTGTGAGTTCCATTTTTCTCTTGAAAGACTTGTTAAAATCAAATTCCTAATCCCAACTCAAACTTTACCTTTGGATTATGTGACTTTATTTTAGTATACAATTTGCAAGGGCGTGTTTATCTTGCTTGAAATCGGGATTTTGAAGATTTTTTATCCGGGAAGCGTACGAAATGTCGACAAAAAAAAATGTCGACTGGACAAATATAAATTTCATCGACTGTTAAAATGTCGACTGAAGTTTGATCGACAAAAAAAAAGTCGACAGTTTAAAATCTCGACTGAAAACTTGTCGGTGAAAATGTCGACTTTTATCCAAAATAGAGTTAAATAAAACAAGAATGCTGTCTTTTAATATGTTAACTACATTTTATTATTAATTCAATTTTATAAATTAAAAAAAAGGGAAGCGTATCGATTCTTTAAATGGTAAAGAAACTTTGCATACACCCAGCCTCGCACATACCCCAAATCCTATAGTGTGCCCAAGCAGGGCTCACTGTTTACGCGTCGTAATAAGAAAGAGGATTATAAAAAACGGGATTAGGTATAAGAAACGGGATTTTAAAAAGCGGGATTTCAAAAAGCGCGATTATAATAAAAAGCAGGACATCGTACCCAACCCAAAAAAATGTTTCTTTCATAAGTTGTTATTTAAACAAAAAATAAACACAACTATGATCGACAGTGGCGGCGCCACATGCATGTGAGCATCATTCACTTTGCACTGTCGACATTTTTCGAGTCGACATTATTATTATTATTATTATGCCCGCCCCTTTCCCCTCCCAACCCGCGCGCGGGGAGGACCTTTTTAATTATTTTTATTTTATTTTATGTTCATATATTTTACGTTTTATAATCATATGTTTCAGTTATTATTATGATATTTTATTATTTATTTTTATTTTATTTTTAGTTAGCATTTGATTTGGCTAAAAAGCCATTTGGTAGATTAAGATTTATTTTAAATTAATTATCCGATTTTAAATGTCTTATAACTTCTTTTTTAAATTTGTTAATATTGTTTAATGATTTTATTTCATTTGGAAGATTATTAAACAACTGAAGTCCTTTAAACATCACTGTGTTCTGCGCTCGAGCTGTAGTTTTAAATTCAAGTCTAAAGTTTTGTGCATTTCTAAGATTGTATGGCTGAGTGTCACTGATATATTTTAAATTGTTACTTAAATATTTTGGAAGCATACCATTTCTCAATTTAATTGTTTGAGTTACGTTCAACCAATTAAGCTTCTCCAACATATTTCTTATACTAGTAAGTCGTGAACATTTTAAAATAATTCTCATCGCTTTGTTTTGCAGTTTTTGAAGTCGTGATAAGTCTCCTTGAGAAGATAAGAATAAAATGGTGGAGCAATATTGAAAATGAGGTTTAACAATCGCGTTATAAATCGTAACTGCAGTATTAGTCGATAATTTTTTTCTAATTCTGCCAAGAAAGTAATTTTTTTTGATAATTTTTTACAAACATATTCCGTATTAGCTTTTAGATTTATTTTGTTGTCAATAACCACTCCCAAATATTTAAATTCTTCAACACTTTCTATATTTTCACCATTAATGTGTACAACATTCTGTTCCGTACTATTTATACACATATATTTTGTTTTTTTAATGTTAAGTTTTAATTTATTTTTCTTTAACCATTCATTAATGGACTGTAAGTCATTGTTTATTTTCATGGTACATTCGCGCATATCTTTTCCCGAAATAAAAAGAAGGGCATCATCTGCAAACATACATAGACGACAAAATTTAACCGATAAGTTTATATCATTAATATATAGTAAGAACAGGAACACCCCCAATACCGAGCCCTGAGGTACTCCCGTTCTCACTTCATTAGCTTGTGACACGCTATTGTTTACCGAAGTACGTTGTGTACGAGTATTCAAATATGACTCGAACCATTTTAATTCATTATTTTTGATTCCATATTTTGAAAGTTTTTCCAAAAGTATTTTACGGTCGATAGTTTCAAATGCTCTCTTAAAGTCTAAAAAAACTGCTACAACAATATTTTTGTTATCAAACTCATTTTTCCAATTTTCTATAACACAATTTAACGCGGTTTCACACGAGAAACTCTTTCGGAAACCTGATTGTTGATCCATTATTAAGTTATTATTTTCAATATATTTTCGTAATTGTTTTTCTACAAGTTTTTCTAAGACTTTTTCATAAATAGGCAGCATATTAACTGGTCTGTATTCCTCACATAATATTGTATTCGGAATTTTTTGAATAGGTATTACCCGGGATTCTTTCCATTTACTTGGAAAATAACCAGACAAAAAAGATTTATTGAAAATTGCCTTTAATAGTGGACCAAGGATTTCAAAACCGTCTAAAAACATTTGAGCACTCATAAACTTATAATCTTTTATTTTACCCATAGACTTCAATACTTCAACTATTTCTCGGTTATTAATCAATTTGAAGGTAAAGAGAGTGTTAGTGACATTAATTTTATCAGTATATGTTGTTCTTGGGATTTCTGCAATAATATCTTCCACACTTGTTATAAAATATTTATTAAATTTACACGCTATTTCTTTATTATCATACTTCATATTTCCATTAAAAGAAACGTTTTTTTTTAAATTTTTCCACAATTTTTTAAAATCGAATTTTTGATAGTCGACATTTTGATCAGTCGACATTTTTATCAATCGACCTTTTGAAAATCGACATTTTGACGATCGATTTTTTTTAAATCGACATTTTAAAAATCGATTAATCGTACCCAATCCTTTTTATCCCAAATAAAAAGAAAATAAAATTCTTTTTAGTGTCTGTTCTTGTATTAAATTTACAAGTTGTGATATATATCTTAGTAATTGTAGAAACTTTTACACGGATATAGAAAGATACAAATCGACTAGAACCGCTATCGCCGTTTATCAAAGATCCTAAATAAAATGGAACCTATTTTTGTTCCTGCACTATGTCGTTATGGGTACATGACGACTGCCAAATACTTGTACACCAAAATTATCTTTTTATTTTGTTTGAATTAAAATCCTTAACTTTGAAATCAGACCTTGTTTAAAATTAATATTCTAACTGGAACCATATTGATTTTATATCGAAGGTTTAAAAACTCTTCTTAATTAAAATTGTTTTTTCTTATCGAAAGACCTCTACTACCAATTGAAAGCTTATTGTGACCTCTAGTCCAAATGCGTTTCGCCCAGGTACGACAGTTGGGCTCATCAGTTAGATGCTGTCGTACCCTTCTAAGACGCAATATGTTAGTCGATGATTATCAACACAAATAAAATTTACAGCAGGAACGCAATGTAAATTATATTAATCTAGGGGAATTTGTTCAAATTCAGACACCTAGAAACCTCTACTACCTCCTGCAAGTATTTCGATGCTAAATTAAACTGTCTCTCTTTAACCCTACTTAGAATTGCATGGTTTCAATTAGACTGGAATTTCAGGAAAAGTCGAAACTAAGCGCTGAATGATTTCTCCAAGAATGAGTATTTCGTGTCTGAAGTAAGAATATTGGTTAACTCTTGAAAAATCTATTAACCTATTGGCATATGGATCATTCAATTATAAATAATTGTCTGCAATATCTTAAGAAAATGATTTTTCAAAACAAAAAATTACAAAGTGCAAATTTAAAATATATATCATGCTTTACTTTTTTGACATGCTGAATTCATTGTTTGAAGTAATATTACGCCGCTAAACTTGTAACGGCATCTAAAAGTACTAAACTCATCCTGAAATTTCAAGGAAGCAACCTGGGAATAGTGACTTACAACTCCCAACCATTTCTGTGTGCGTGCTGTTTGCAGACATGGATAGGAACACTTCATGACAGGAGTTGTCACTTTCTTCCAAGAGACAATACCCCTGAAAAACATGGTTTGTTTTTAGATTAGACTAAGAAAATTTGCTTTAGTTTTTGAGTTATAGATCTTAATTACTATTTGACGGTGCCCGGTTGACACCTATTACCGATGTGTAATCTGCTTAGAGATAACAAACACTTAGAGCGCTTCGTCAGATTTGTTTTGTTTCATATTTAATAGCGGCTTGGCTATCTGGGAAGATGCGAATATATCATTTAATATAAAGCTTTCAAGTCTTCCAAGATTATCAAGTTCTTCCAGATGGATCTAGAAGGGATAGTAATCTGAAAGTGGAATGGTTTAGTCTATATTGCTTGTTTTGATCCGAATGAATTCAAAATGGTTACTGGTCCACTGCGAAGAGGCCTTATGACGATTTGCTAGTGCGAAGTACTTCACCCGTAGGCTGAGCATTTGACCTTTTTTTCTTTAACAATATCAGCCTGCTTACCGCATCGAAAGCTCTCTTAAGGTCAAGAAAGACAGATGCTTTTTTTATTTTCAGGTAGGTTCTCTTTTCAGTCTGTTATCACAAAATTTAAGGCTGATTCACACGTATGTTTTGCCTGAACCCCGATTGCTCGTCCATAAGTATGCTGTTTTTATCCACGTAGCAAACTGGTCCAAAATGTTCGCTTTCGTTTGATTTATCAACTTTTTGTAAATGAATTATAACCGAGGTCTTCCAGTTTTTGTTTTTTTGGAAAAACTCCATTTGACAGTGAGTAGTTGGGACGCTATCCGTGCAAATTTTAACTTTTGCCATGCGTCGAAATATATAGACATTATAATTAAATATTCAGGTTTTGGAACTTATAATATTATATATATCATTGAGTTTTAACTATTCAATTTATAAAATGAACCATCGAGATAGTGCGAAAGTGTTTGAAATCGAAAAAATCATCGAATATTGAAACTTTTGGCTGCGTGCGTGGACAATTAACGTTTTGTATTATTGCAAAAATAATGTTTAACATAAGATTACTTAGTACAATTTTTGTTTTTTTTCAGATAAATGAAGGTCAAAATTAATTGAAATCATTCATTTTGAGTGCGTGCCTTCCTTATAAATAATCCTATATGATATAAATTTTAGAAAAAACTGCCATGCGTGATTTTTCGTAAATCTTTAATTGTCACAAATTTTCGTGTCTATTTTTTTAACATTGATCATGGGGCATTTTTTTATGGTCTGCATCATTATTTAAGCTATCTAGAGTAAAAAAAAACTTTGGCTTCAATGCGTGCTTCAATATGTACAAATTTTATGAATTTAACAAAACGAACGTAGAAAACGTAACTGTTTAAAAAAAACACATTTTTTACTAGCACACCAAAGCATTGTTTGATTATACCCTTACAATGAGCGTAATTTAAACTGTAGCAACTATAAAAAAAAAATGGTAAAAGTGTTAAACAAATAAGTTTGAAAAAAGAAGCTGTGAAGATTAAAAATAAAAACCAAATCAATTAACTCGGTTCTTAAAATAAATTATTTTAAATTCATTTTTCTATACTTAATACCTTTATACTCTTCAACAAACAATACATATGAGTTATTTTGAAGTTCTTTATTTATTCGTGGTCTATAATTGAAGAAAAACTCAAATTTACATGCGTGCCTTAATTTTTTTTTTATTTTTTTCAAACTCAAGAAGTTAAAATTTACAGGGATAAGCCCATATAAATGTGCACGGCCGATATAAAATAGAATTTAAACCACTTACCTGGCAACATCTCTATTATTTTCAGAATTTCTTCAATCGAATTCAATGTTTTAAACTTTATTTTCATACATCTGTACACTATTAAACCCTGGTTTCAAAGGAATATTGTCTTTTCTTTCTTTCATACTTTGTACAAAATTTTTTTTAATGAAAAAATACGAGTAGTTTACGGACTCACCACGATTATTTATTATTTTAATCAAATTTATATTTTATATTGCCCGACGTTTCGACAGGGTTTCACTTGTCGTGGTTACGGGTTTGACTGATGGCTTATATGTAGGTGTGTGTTGTTTTACTCTTCTTTTGTTCTTGTTCGTAGATTGTACCGGTGCGTTTGTGCTTGCAGTTGAGATGGTACATGTTGTTGCAAATGCATTAATTGTTGTGAATTAATATACTCTTGTCAGCAGGCAAAACTAACAGCATCAGTTGGCATATTGTTTTGATTTGTGTGTTTGTTTTTGTTTTGGGCTTGGATTTTTTCCAGCTATAATCTGTGTATTAGAGGATCCCATGTCCCAGAGAGATTAAAACTTTGATCTCGATTGAAGTTCATTAAATTAATTTGTTATTAATTGTTTTTAATTGCATCAAATTCTATAAAGTTTTTTTCAGTGTTTATGTTTCCTAAAAATAATGGCGCAAAATTTTAAACAGCTTTTTATTAAGGCATTAGTATGATACTACTTAAAAATTTGCTAACTTTAAAGTAGTTTACTAACTCATTCTTAATTTTAAACATTTTCTAATTAGTATTGCTATTGCTTCTGAGCACACCTGAAACAATGACAGTTCATGCAATAAACTTAGTAAACAGATCTTTTGTGGCGTTTGTAAATAGCACCATACTAAAATAAAATGCACGACTGGATCGCACGAACTTGCTCTTATGTAAAAGTACTTTGGAATTTAAGATACATTTTATAAATATAAAACATGAATTTAAAATGAAATTGCCGTCTGATTTCTAGAAAAGTATGAATTTATGCAAACAAACTTTAAAAAATCGTTTTATTATTAAATACATAAATTTTTTATATAAGAAATTTTTCAAGAAAAAAATGTGTGATGCGAATTTTAAGTATTTAATAATATTGATTTTAGGAAATAATTTTAAAAAATAATCGTTCATAGGTTTTGAAGATATTGATTTTTCAAAAAAAAATTTTTTTCAAAAAAACCCAACAAATAAGTTTTCGAATATTTTTATATACAATATTATTTTAAACTCAGGGGGACTCCTGCTGAAAATTTTTGGTTAAAATCGTTAGAGCCGTTAATGAGAAAGTCGAAAACCAAAAAACGGTTCTATGACAAGTACCGTTAATAACATTTTGCCCAAAATTTTTTTTTACCAAAACGTAGTCCATGTCCATAATATCACATCTAATTTTTTTTTTATCAAAATCGTTAGAGCCGTTTTCGAGATAAATAAGATTTTGCATTACGGGTGTATGGGGGGTACCGTTAGTTTTAGAGCTAAAAAAAAATTTCAATTTCCCCTCTAGGGAATCACCGAAGACCTATAACTACCGAGTTTGGAGAAAATAGGTCCAGTGGCTTAGGCTCTAGATAGAGGTACAGACATACAGACAGACAGACAGATAGACGGAATTGCCGGACCCACTTTATTTGTCTTCGCTATCATCGTAATGTCAACTTTGATCAAAATCTCGAGTTCGATTTTTTTTCCAAATGCAGTACTTCCCCTATAGTACCTATATCGCAAGTAAAAATGAAATAGGTATTCGATGATTTTAAGTTTAATAAAAGGGTACAGAAAGTATGATGCTATATTCGATTAAAATTTGCAAATTCGTTGTTTTAACGTAGTATCATACTAAAACAGCTTTAGCATCGTACTAATTCAATTAAAAATTTGCCCCCATGCACAGTGGTTTGGGTTGTATGGAGACGACGTCATAATTCCATAACTTTCGAACCACATGTTCGATTGTAATGAAACTTTCAGATATGATATAACACATCGTAAGAAATCACTAAAGAAAATTTCAGTCCATTGACACGCCTACGTACACTGTTATATTTGTAGAATGTAGAATGTAAATGTAGAATTTTCTTAAGTGAACACGGTATTTTTTCCACACTATTAAGCCATTCAGAATTTCTCTGGAATAGATATGCTTTTTTGTGTCTACACTCTTTCATCTTAACATTTAAATCGTTCACAAATATAAAAAATGTGAGATTTTAAGGAGTTAAAGTTGAAATTTTTCCGTTTGGAGAACTTATATTATCCATAATGGTATTGAAAACCTGCGTTTTTTTTACCCAACTCGCCGTTTTTCGTTGACCAAATTTCGTAGATATTCTCTCTTGATACCAAGCAAAAATACTTCGTCCCTAAAGAAAATTTGTATAGAAAAAAGAAATCGTTATTGCTCAAAATGATCATTTTCACCAAAAAAATTCTATTTTTTTCATTTTTTAATATTTTGAGCTAAAAATTTAATGAGATACTCTCAAGATGTATACCTTCAAGAAAAAAAAATACTTCATATTTGTCTTAGAGAAAAAGTATATTTATTTTGTGCTATGAAGAGCTTCGACGTAGGTCGACCGCGTGCTCGAGATTGTAAAAGACGTTGGTCAAGAGTTGCGTCTTCCATCTCTACACCTAACTCCGATGAAGATAAACTATCAGATACGTTGAATTCAGACTCAGAACCATCATCGACTTCAGCATCCGAAATATTCTCAGCAACGCCATTGTTACAATCATCCTCGATCATTTCTTGCCGCAATGTCCTATTGCGCAAATTGTTAGCCATCTAATGGTAACGAATAAATATACTAATATAAATATTATAAACGTTGTAAAAAATTCTGAGCAGTCAAAATATTATACGAGTACTTACGATTATTTAAGAGAAATAGAGCCAAAACAGAGTAAACAAAAAAATTACTTAAATAATCATAACTGCCACACTGGGGTCTTAAACGGCACCACACCACTTCCAACGACTGCCAGAACGATACTAGCGCGCATATCATCGTACTATGGGTTTCAGAGGAAAGAGGTATGCTTCAACTAATAACAGATGGAGCCACAATTCAAATTTTTTGAAAATTGTATGTTTTATTGTAATTTAAATAGCGCTGGGGTCACCTGGACCCCACAGGTGCAACTAAGGGTTAAACATTTCTAACATCGATATAGAAATCCTAAGCATTTAGCAGCATTTTTGGCGGTTAATTTTTATAATTTTTGCCTTTGATTTTTAAGCATATTGTTTCCACGAGTAGCTAGAGAAATGGGATCAGCCATATCAGAGCTACGCATTAAATGGTAAGATCTAAGTGATTCGACCTGGTTTCAATGAGGTTCCGATAGGCCAGGCGCACACATTCAATTTTTAGTTTCGCAACTGTTTAGTTGCTAAAATGAAACATATGGGCTTATATGGGACACCGCGCACTTAGAGCAACTCGATTCGAGCAACTAAAAAGTTTGTGTGTTGACACAAACAAAACGATTGCCTAAAATTAATTCGCAACAGTTGAGCTGTTTTCTATAAGCGCAAGAGAGAAAAGAGTGTGAGCGTGAGTAAAGAGTTGCCAGTGTGCGGTAGTCTATCAACTGGTGATTAAACTATTTGATTTCGATCACAGTTGCTAGTGTGCGGCTAGCCTTATAATACAGCCGATATACTCCGTTGCTGCAAATCTTCCGATGAGCACGGGTCACTTTACACCCTGGATAAGAAAGGGAGGATTACTCGTACTTCACGCTATTTGCGTTTATTATTTTTTTTTAGGAGAACTGCAACAATGACTTCTATAGGTGTGATAATGGTTTCGATTTTTTTTTCAGTGGTATTTTTTGATTTACGGTGGTAATTTTCAGCGCTGATAAAATTACGATGCTCATTAACCTTTTTACCAATGTAAAAAAACTCAATGTTTATAAAAGTTAGACGACATCAATTTCTGCTTCCTAAAAAGACGCACACAAGAATGATTGAGAGTTGTAAGTCCCTAGGCCCTGGTTTCTCCACGGAGTGTCGCACCAGCGAATGTATTTTAATTTTTAATTACGGATTAATCGGATGTCAAAATTTTTCATTCCGAAACTGTGAAGAAAATCAATTCGTAAATGGAGGCTTGATTTTAAAAAAAGATTATAACATCCACAATTATGTGTCGATGTAAATGAATGGTAGCTCGTTCTGCTTTTTTTTAAAGCACCAAAAACTGCCGCAAATAGTATTCAATACCTGAAAAACGTGAAAAGCTGAAACTTCTAGGTTATGTCGAGCTGACGACAAAGCCATAGCTTTAAATTCAGATTGTTGTAATACATGAATAATTGAGAAAACTGGAAATAAAAAATGAAATGAATGAATTCATTCATTCTAAGAAATCAACATATATTTTGTGAACAAAACAGTACTTCAAACCAAGAATTAGAGGCCGACCTCATTGTTCAAAGGGAAACCAGAACAGACATCGAAAAACCTTTTCTAATATCATACAATCTTTTATTATATAATAATCATGTAAAATGAACGCGAAACATATGAAATCAAAACAAGAAAAATAATTTCCGTTTGTTCTAAGATTAACGGCTTACTTAAACCGATTTTTTGTCGGATAATCTAGACTTCGTGTCAGTTTTTGAATTGTTGCCAGTGTTTTTTTCCAATATCCAGATCTTCCCACATCATATCTAAAGGACTCATTTATGTTTGGTGATTGAGGTGAGAGTGTCTTCATTTATAAGATTTTTTCACCTTCTCTTTGTGTAAGATAAAACTGACAACGCCTATAAGTATTTAGAGACGTTGAAATACGAATCCTTCGCCCATGAATTTTAGTCCAGAGGTTTTGGCTGTGTCTTTCAATTTTGATTTGTACGCCTGCTTGTTTATTGTTCCAATTAATCAAATTTGGTCTCGTACTCCACTTAAAAAGGCAACTTGACAAGAAGATACAATCCGGTAGTATCTTCTGGTCATCGCTGCGTCGAAAAAAAACTAAACCGTCCATTAGTACAAATAATAACAATTTTATACCTACATAATTCTATTTCCGCTTCAATGCCCGAAATGTAAAATCAATCTATTTGTTTTGTAACTTGAAGTCGGAATATTTCTTGAGTGAATGCCCGCAAACACTTGAACTATTTTATAACTGAAAACTATTAAGATTTTCTGATTTTGTCTTTCTTCTTTACTAGTGAATTTCATTTGAAGGATTACTTTGGTTGGTTGAAGGCTATAACACAACTTAATTAAAAATAACTGAATTCAAGCTAAACAAAACTACAATGGGAAATTGTTTGAAAATCTCAAACGCTGATGATATGTCTTTGCTGCGAGGCAGTGATAATGGAAGCGGACGTGATTCCTCATCTGATCAAATTGGTCCATTACCGATATATTCCGTAAGTTTTACATTGAACACATTTTTTTTGGTTTGAAAATCTATCAGTATTTTTTGTTTCGTACCTAGGAAATTCTCCAACCAGTTTTTTATCCGTCGCCATCGGTAAGTCGGCCAGTTTCACATCTAACTGAAGAAGAACAAATAAAAATTGCCAAACGAATTGGTCTAATACAACATCTTCCAATTGGGTCATATGATGGATGTAAAAAATCCCGAGAATGTGTTATTTGCATGATTGAATTTTGTGTTGGCGAATCGGTTAGATATTTACCGTGTATGCACATATATCATGTTAGATGTATTGATGACTGGCTAATGCGCAGTTTAACATGTCCAAGTTGTATGGAACCAGTAGATGCAGCTTTGTTAACAAGCTACGAAGCGACGTAATATATTTCTATCAATTTATTTTTTGAAAATTATTTTATGGGTTTTTATATATATATACATATTGAATATAAATATAAATATAAATAAATATATATGTATATATTTATATATGTATTATATATAAACATATAAAACAATACTATGTACATATTTATACATACATTTAGTATATAATTAGATATTAATTCATGTTTTATCATTTTATCTTGCTTAAAAATCATTTTAAAAAGAATATTGGATTGTTTTTTTTTAACGAAGCTTCAATTTCCTGAGAAATAAAAATAAAAAGAGTGACTTGTTGCCATAAAGTGCCCGATCGGACCATTTTACCACTGTTTTGAGTTTCAGCCTTTTCCCAGGCCAATTAGACATGGCTCGCAAAACTTTAAACAGTTCTCGTTTAAGCAACAAAACCGGCTCTACTTAACGCAGTCGTTTAGCTTGGAGACTTTGTCTATTTTTTCAAAATTTTAAACACGTTAGACAACTCTAATAACTAATGTGGGATTTACAACAGAACCTAAGCGAATTTAAGGTGAACAACCCTTAATTTGACAGATACATAGGTCAAACACAACTACACAAACAAACAAAAATAAAAAGACAAAACAGACAACTTCGAACCAAATAATTTTTCGTGGAAAAAATTACATCTTATATACTACCTCGTTACATATTTTGATTGTTTATAAGTTATTTACATTATTTTAGATGGAAATGAAGTATATATCGGTAGTTCACAGCATAAAAAACAATTTTGTTTTTGCAAGGTGCAAATTCATTTGGCTATAACATAACATGTATATGTATATGTACATATGTGCAGATTAGTTGATCGTAGAGCACTTTTGTACGTTTGTTGCGAATTTCTAATATTCAATCATGCTTATTTTGACATTCTCATGAATAGTCTATTCGTTAGAATGATTCTATTCCTTCGAATGAACTTTCTTAATTTTGAGATTCGAACGAATAACATTCATTTGCGAAAGATAGCATAAAATGAACTTCAAAAAAGATTCATTTTCATTGTCAGCTGTTTGACATTTACTATATTTCTATTTGAATTAGTATGACCGTTTTACATTTTTTTTGTTTCTAAACATTTTATAGATGTTGGATAAATAATCAAGAAACAAAATAAATAATACACTTTTTCATTATAAAGTAAAGGTTAACCATAAAGAACTACATATATTACATCTTTTGTGTCAACTCAGCTGTTTTGAAACTATTCTTAAAAAAATAAGTTGTTCATGACGCGTTCTAAATTTTTATTTTTTTTCGTATACACTTGGTCACACTAAAATATCAAAAACAAAAGAGAAGTGTTTGTGAAATGTCAAAACCAAAAAGTGAAATCTTTGTTTAGTTGCAATTGTTTTGTTTATTGTTTAATAATTTAAATTTCTGTGATAAAAACATAAAATAATAAATAAAAAATAAAAATATGGCATTTGTGTTGTTTATAAATGAAGATGGTGTTGAAGAAGTGCAGAGGAGAAGGATAGTGGATGCTTTCCGTATCAACGCGGGCGGTAAAAAAACCCTTTGCTACCTCCGGGTTTTCTTCCATTATTTTAATTAACTTTTCCTTTTGTTCGCGGTTTGTCCAGTTGGAATGCGACCTTTTAACATAAAACAACAACAAAAATAATAAAAGTAATTTATTTTCCATGAAATAATTAAAAACTTACATGTTTTGTTGTTTACTCGACAGAAAAATTCAAACGACACAAAAATGACATTTAATTCTATTCTTTCGAATGTCAAAATTGAATTAGCTTTCGCAAATGAATGAACTTTCTATGGATTGGGTGAACTTTCGATTTGTTCGATTAACATTCTAATCGCCGAGTCTCAAAATTAAGTTTCAACGAATTCGACTCACTTTCTAACGAAAGAGAATGTCAAAATAAGCACCAATATTTCAGTCAGAATATTCAGAATAAAACATCAGTAAACATTTTTACTTCGATTTGTTTTGGTATGAAATGAGCATTCTCAATATGGATAAAGTATACTTTTAAAAGATAAACTAGCTATTTGCTCATGTTAAAGTTAGACGAGGTCTTTAACGTTAAAGTATGGTTTATGTCCTTTAAAATTAACAAAAAATCGGTTCTCGTTTTATTCATACAGCCGTATCTATAAGATTTTCTTAAACTGCATCTTAGAGGTTATTTAGTTAAGCATACTTAAATATTTAATTTGGCTTTAAATGACGAAACTTCAATTCGTATCTATAATCGATTTTTCATTGGTATTTAACTAAACAATGGTTGTGTCACGTAACGTAAAAGAATGTGAAAATCTAGTACAGAAAAAAAGTAAATGCTGCTTCATTTTATACAACACAGCTGTTTTGTGACACCTTCTTTCAGTAAATAATTGGAAGACACATTTTTTTATTTGTAAAATCAAAAAAAAAAAAAATGGCTGTCAAACACACACCCAAACACGGCGCCACAAATAAAAGAAAAAGATCTGAAAATTGGGATGCCTCCTACAAGGAAACTTTTTTATTTTAAAACTTGCAATAATACACTACAAAACAGAATTATTTTATGCACAGATTGGGCGTTTTCCTAATTGCAGTGTTGCAGCGCATCATGAATTTTGATGCTTTTTTTTATTCACTTGCTTCAATAAAATAACGTTATTAAATACGAATTCTAAATTTTAGAGTTTTTTTTTTTAATGAATTGTAAAAGTAAATTTCAAAGTGAAGAAAAACGTTGCAAGGGTATCAACATCCACGATGCGCTGCAACACTGCATTTAGGAAAACGCCTATTCTCTTCCAACAACGAGGAAGAAAGTGTCGATACAAACACTTCAAAGGCTAAGAGGGAAGCGTGGACGAAATTTCTTTGCGCGTACACATACTTTAATCAATACAAATTGTATGTTTCTTAAATCTTTGCACTTTATAGTTCTAATATAATAACACAACAAACAATACCTACAAACTCACAATTTGAAACTTCAAAATTTCAAAGAGACAATCGAGATGTCAAAATACATTTTAAAATGCCTTTAAGTGACCCTTAAACGCGGTTGATGGCGTTTAAGTTAAGAGGCCTTTAAGTAACGTTACTTAAATGTGAAAATTGATTATAGATACCGATTTCATACTTAAGAGCTGCTTAAAGGTATTTTAAAGTTAAGTAACCTTTAAGATTTGTTTATAGATTCGCCTGATAATGTTTAGAGTCAACTTCCATTTTAAAATTGATTTAGAGCAGGTTTTAAGTGTTTAAAATTTTGCGCCACGAATACAGAACTAGAATACTTTATCATATCTGTTTTTAAAACGATAAGCGGAGTAAGGGAGATATATTGGGTATAAGGGAGAGTCAGCTCCTTCTGTCATAGCAACGAGCAGAAAAAGGTGGAGAAAACGAAAAAAATAGGTTGCTGTTTGTTTTAAACTTATGAAGGGGTTTGTTTTTGAATTTACGAATACATTTTTTTGTGTGTATGGATAAACTACATACATAGGTTTATGACTATCATTTTTTATCAAATTATTTTCTTGCAAAAAGTTTGTTGTATTTGATTCCAAATTTTAAACTTTAATGAAATCTAAATCTAGATTCTAGAATTCTCAACCAATGCTGCAAAGATATAGGGCGTTTTCGCAAGCTTATGATTGAAATACCCAATTTAATGAAAAACATATTGGCGCAAAATTTAAGTCGAATAAGTACGATCTTTGTATAAAAAGGGTGGTTAAATTTTAAGGGCCGATGTTGATTTTCAATAAAACGCAAATTATTTAGGAAATTATTGTCATTTCTTTTTATTATGATAATATTTGTATGGTTCAATTATGTACACATTTTCTTTCAAATAACCCCAAATCACGTGATCATGGTGGCCAATTGACATCGCCACCACGTGAGATAACACGGCAATTGAATTTGTCACGCAAAAGAGCCATTGTTTCGTTAGCTGTGTGGCAAGTGGCACCGTCCTGTTGAAACCACATATCGTCCACATCCATATCTTTCAATTCGGGCCATAAAAAGTTCGTTATCATCTCACGATAGTGAACACCATTCAAATGGTCAAGACTCAAGAGGCTTTAGTTCTTGAGTCAATTGCACCTTGTAAGCGTGTAAATGCAAGTCTTTATGCATAATGTTGATCAACGACAAGCGTGAGAGGTGCAATTGTTGGGCACGACGAGTTCAGGTGTACGGCTCTTCAGCCACACTCGCGAACAGCAGCAATATTTTCTGCAGTACGAGCTGTACCAGCATGCACTGGTGTTTTCACATCTCCCACAGACCCGGTTTGCTCAAATTTTTGCACGATTTTTCCGATTGTACGTACATTCGGACGATTAAATTGACCGAAAAAATCACAAAGTGCACGATATGTATTTTGATTTGAACGCCCATTTTCATAATAATCCTGAATAACTTTAACGCGTTGCTCGATTGTATATCTTTCCATGGTTCAAATTGAGTTAGTCTGAAATGAAATGCAGAAAAAAACGACGTTTAGGTGTGGTTCACATTCAACATCGGCCCTTAAAATTTAACCACCCTTTATAACCTATAGTATTATCATGGAACGCAATTTTGTGGTACCAACGCTATCCTGGTAGTTGCGCTGAAATTTGCGCACTATTTTACAGTGGAGAGTGGGATAAGTTACAAAACAAGTAGTAAAAAAGAGAACACATATTTTATTATTAAATTTAGCAGAGACAAATCTAACAAGTACTATCGCTATGCTTAAGCTAAACCATTGAGCGGAAGGTGGTTAAGTGAAGAAATAGAAAAGAAAACTATGCCTTTTTTCTACAAGGGGGACAACAGGCCCCTACTATTATACAACATTTTTCCTTTCCAGCTTTGTGTCGCATCTTATGCGAATTTCAATCGAGTATATATCAAAATACGAGTACTATCAAAAACGAATCGCTTAAAACTAAAGCGACCGATTTTGAATGTTTGAATTTTAGACAACCGCTCTATTTGCTTCCATAGATATAAGATGATTCTTATTCATTGCTGCATAGCCAGCGCAGCATTCAAGTGCGAATAAAACGATCAAACTCACTCCATATGTCAATTTCAATTTATATTTCAATGTTGGCCATTATTATAGAAAATATCAAAATCTAATGTCAAAACATGTATGTACATATGTATGTTTCATTCTAAAATTTAATGCATAGCGCCATTTTCATTTCAATAATTTAAAGTTCTATCACCAGCACAACTGTCATTTTTTTTACTGGCTTCTTTTTCGCGAGCAATCAAAATGTTGTCGAGGGAAATTTTGCTGCGCTAGCTATATAGCCTAGCCATAGAGGAAATATATTACCTAGAGTCACGACCGGTACCCCTCTTGCCTGAAACACCCTCAAATTTTTTTTGAGGTGACTAAGAGAAAACTCTCTTAAATTCCCTATCCATGAATACGTGTGAATGGTGGATTAAAATACAAAATAAAGTCAGTAGCTCAAAATTTGATTGTAAATATTCGTGATAATTGATATTTTTATACTTAGGCTTATGTTAATAACTTAAATTAGAATTAGTTCAACAAAATGCGCAAATCGCAAATAACCAACAGCGAGTAGTCTCATTAGACAGTAAGTGCACCTACAAAGACCATTCAACAACACCGACCAGCAGCGGGTATTACAAAAGCAGATTAACTAAATCGACTCCCAAAATAAATCTTACCACCAGCCTAAATCATCCAGAAAGCACCACGATTACAAATGGAGAAGTTGATAGTCATGAGGATACAACCGAAAATAAAGATCAGCCAGATAGTTCAACGACAAGTGGTCAACAAAAAGTACAACAACAACTCGATCCAGAAGCACGTAATACTGGTCCGGAATCAGTCTCATCAGCAGTCACGGATTCATCTTCATCGCCGCTAAATCTACGAACAACATTCCATGATAATCCAGCCAAAAAGCTTGTTGAAATTCTATCGAATCCCAATTCAAATGAAAGTCTATCGGAGCATTCGTTCAATACCTCACCCAGTCATTCCCTGTCACGTTTATCCAAACATACACAGCCAATAGTATGCCTTAGTTCCGAAGAAGAAATCGTCAAGAAAGCTAGATAGAGAGAGACTTTATTTCTCTTCTGCCACGTGAACTGGCGCTACAAGTGTTGGCCTATTTGGATCGAACCGATCTTCGTTCTACAAAACCCTAACGTGCTTAGGAATTCTTCAGGCACTGTAAATAACTTTGATAATGGCCGATCAGAAGACAAAATCAGCTTCTATTGATATTTTGACTGCAATTGTCGAGTTTTCGACATTGGTTGTTCGCAATTACACATTGCAAAAAGTGAGCCGGACGGACGGGGTAAGTGTTGCGAACTAATACAAATATAATAGTTTTAAATGAAGGTTTTTTTGTTTTTTTTTTCTGCAGGGATGAATGCTACTTAATATAGCTAGTGAACAAATGTTGACTGATACCGAACCAAAGAACATGCTCACCTAGAAGGGGGACTTCCTAAATGTCTTTTACAAGCATAGTATTCAAACCTTAATTGGTATAATAATTTTTATTTGGTTTATACAAGAAACTTAATTATTGTCTTTATCGACAGATCCACTTTTAATGAATACCATTGGCGATGGACCACAAAACGAAGATAATCAAAGGGCGCAGTTGTTGGCCTGGTTTTTGACATTCTATCATTCTGTGTAGAACATCACACGTATCACATAAAGAATTTTGTAATACATAAAGATCTCAAGAGAATACTAGTGCTTATGAAAAGCACACACACTTTGAAGGAAAATAAATGCACTTAAAGACACTCAGGCCGGTATTCACCGAGCGCTCATAACTTAAGAAGCTCATAAACCTATTCACCAAGCAATATTAGTGAAGATCTACGAGCGCTCTTAAAAGTTAGGAGTGGTCCCGACAGTGTTGGGACTTCGCAGAAGCTAAAGAGTGGTAGAAAGGTTGTCAAAAAAGTGGTAGAAATTAAAAGCCATTTTTATGTAGCAAATCGTATATTGAAAAAAAAATTTATTGAAAATAATTCAAATACAAAAATAAAAGAAATAATATTTCGGTTCTTTATGTTTCAAAGATCACATTATTATCTGGAAGAAAGTCACATACATACATTTAATACAATTTCATTTTATATTCGTTCCAAACCAAAAACTTAAATGTCATTTTCTAATGAGTACCTTTCAAAGTAAAGGCCAAAATACAAATGAGAAAATGGTAAATAGTTTTCAGGGTTTCTTACATTTGTGTTTATATTAAGATTTTCTGACTTTACCAAATTTTTCCTTATATTTAGTTTTTTAAGTATTCATACTTTCGATCAAAAAGTATATTTTTGTGTTCTCAGATTGAAATATTCTGTTTAACTCAACTCATTTATAATTTTAAGATTTATTGACAAAAATTTCCAAGAAACTTAATTGCCTTTATTTTAAAAAGAATGAGAAATTTGTGAAGCCTTAGAAGTAGGTTCTTCAAACGAGTGCAGTATATATTTAAAAATCAAACAAGGGATTCCACTACTCTATGATTCTTTTTAAGCGAAGGAGTTTGGCAAACCTTTAAAATTTGATGCTCATTAGCGCAAAGTGCTTTTAGGAAAGTAATGAAATCTTTTTGTTTTTTTTTTCGAGCTGTGGCAAAAATAGAAATACATATTTATATATTCCTTTAATGATTTTTCTGTTTGCCACGGTATACATTTAGCAGCATAAGCGTAGCACAAACTTAAATTATGACATGCAATCGTTAAAATATTAGGATTAATATTTGGGATAAATTTTAGGAGTGATTTTGGTCATACATATATGGTAAAGTAGAAATATACGAGTAGGTGAAATCTGAGTTGCAAAAAGTGGTAGAATTAGGTTTTTAGGTGGTAGGTTTTCATATTTGAGTATATATAATATGGAGGGCTCGTTCCTATCCCTAATGCATTGTAGTACTTGAAGTTGTGATAGGGGTCGCTGTCTCACTTTCTGTAAGTTAAGGATACAGCCGTATCCTCCGATTTGTGCTTACCTTCTCCTCACATATAGTTCTCCGTCACATGTGATATGAAGCAATCGGCAATAACTTTGTCTTATGCGCGAAAAAGATTAAACCAGCAACAGCACCAGCATCGTTAACAGCAAACAGCACGCTGACCAGCAAAAATTTCTCAAACACATTGCCACCAGCAACGTCATTTCATCTGCTTGACATTTCATATGGAAAAAAAAGCTTTTCATTGTGGTGCCACTGAATATTGCAGTGGGACAGTTGACAACACCGCACCAGCAACAGCAAATTTAGGACTTTGGCCTAACGACGCTGTTGGCGTTGCTGTTGCTGTTGCAATGTGTGTTGAACAATTGAAATACATTGGCTCTAAATTAATGGCGGCCGCTGTTGCTGTTGACGGTGCTGTTGCTGGTTCAATCTGTTCCGCGCTTTACACAAAATTGAGTAGCGCCCCCTATGATAGTCGCGCATTTGGTATAGAAACGAGCCCTCCATATTATATATACTCAAAGGTTTTCATGAACAGCAAAAAGTGGTAGAAATACCACTTAAGTGGTAGAAGTCCCAACACTGGGTCCCGACCACTCCCAACTTACGAGTGCTCTCTTCGAAAGTTTGATCGCTTAAGCTAAGTGTACACGATTGGTAGATCTTACAATATTGTCAGATCTGTCAGTGAAAAACATGTTTACAATGTCTTACAACCGTATAGTCTTGCAATTAATTGTCAGAAAATTTGTCTGACAATTAATTGTTAGATCATTGTCTGACAATTAATTGTAAGAAATCTAACAATCATGTGTACGCTAGCTGACAATCGTGTAATCTTCCAATTAATTGTCAGAAAATGTATCTGACAATTAATTGTAAGACGGTAAATTGTAAGGTATTTGATAATCGTGTACACACACAATTTATTGTCAGGCCTGTCAATTTTTATCGTTGTCTGACGTTTCTGACAATGAAGAAATTGTAAGATGTTCGTTTTTTAGCATCATACAATTTTTTCATTGTCAGAAAATTTGCAGCCAAGGTTTAATTGTCAGTTTCCATAACCAACAAAAACTGACAATTAATTGTGTGTGTACACGGTTGGTAGAAAATCTACCAATCTCTTACAATTAATTGGTAGGTATTAAGCCGGCTATCTGAAAATGAATTGTCAGCCAACTTCTGACAATTAATTGTAAGAGATTGGTAGATTTTGTACCAACCGTGTAAACACACAACTTATTTGTCAGCTCATTGGTAGATAATTGTCAGACATTGTAAGATCTTACAATATTGGAAGATCTACCAATCGTGTACACTTAGCTTTAGACGTGTGCCACGTACGCATTTGACTCGAATCCATGTGAGCAATGCCAAGTAGAAGAGTATCCATTTGCTGTCAAGACCAACATTCCACAACATTTCACAGTTTGGGTATGCCTGAACAAGAGAGAGTGGCTCTCATTTTCGAACTTCGAAAAACACTTGTGAGTGGTTGGTGAATACCCCAAAGAAATTTCAAGTTGAGAGCCTCGTAAAGTTAAGAGCCGTTTAGAAGCGCTCGGTGAATACCGACCTTAGTTTCATCATTTAAAGGCAAATTAACAGCCCGATTCTCCCCAAAGTCAGTGATGCCTCACAAGTCACAAGAAGAGGTGAAATTGATTTTGTGACTTTTTCGAATTCTGCCGCTCAGTCACAACTTGTGAGAGTCACAAAAACAATCGAAACTGTGATCTCCTTCAGAACAGGTCACAACTCATAAATGTTTAATATTTCTTGGATTGTCATTCAGCATACGAGTATTTTGTAAGAAAATTTTCTAGATTTGTGAATAATTATGAGTACACAAAAATGTAAGTGCTCTAGTGAATATTATTACCGATCTTTCCCACGAAAATGAAAAGTAACATTTTCAAATAAACAAATTTTTTTTAGAAACTAATCGTATCAAGAAGTTTGCAGCGCCGACGGCTTTTGAAAACTTTGAGAGATACAAATGAACCATTCGTTCTCCAAAACAATACATTTATAATGTTTTGTCGCTTTCGGAAAACTTTATGCTGGGATATCAGAGCTTGAAGCCTCACGATAGTCAGTTTATTTAATGATAATAACAATAAAATATAATAATGTTAACTTGCATTTTGTATTTTCTTCGTTTTGAACAATCAGCTGTTCAAATAATGACACTTAAAAATCTCACCATGCGGTGGTGAGTTTTCTTGTGACGATTAGGGGGAGAATACCAAAATGTTATCGAATCACAACAATCCTCACAAGGAATAGTCACAAGAGCTTGTGACTTGTGACTCCTCACAAGGGGGAGAATCGGGCTGTAAATATTTAAGTATGCTTAACTAAATAACCTCTAAGATGTTGTTTAAGAAAATCTAATAGATACGGCTGTATATATACAATGGTTACTCTTCATCATAGCCATAGAGGAAATATAAATTACCTAGAGTCACGACTTTTTGCTCTCTTTAACCCTACAAGCTGAATTGAAAGGAAAAAACCCACAGTCCAAAGATGTGTTAGTTGCCCCATGCATTTTAAATGGGACCAACACAGCTTTGTTAAAATTTGGTGGGTTTTTGCTCAATGCTCAAAAAGTTGAATAAGTGCGTTTAAATATTCAAAAAAGGAATCCGTTAAATTCAAAAATTCTAAAATACAAATAATTTTTTATTAATTTTGCTTTTTTTACCTCTTTATTAATAAAAACTGTATTAAATATTAGTTTTATTGCTTCTGGGATACAATTTCCCTAATATTTATGTATATTTCAGTTAAAAACTATGAAATTCCAAGTGAAAGTAGAAGCGCACCCTAGAAATTCAATGCGTATAGTGCCCAACGTTGACCACGGAATATAGACATTTTAGCTCAAAGGTGAAAATTTTGACAAGTAAACAAATCGATAAAAAAAAACAAATGTCATAAAAAACAAAAATGCGGGTCGCTGCTTCTAATTAGTAAACAAGTTTTTCACCGATTTTAGCGTAATTTTCTCAACTAAATCAAATAAATTGTCCATAAAAATGCACATCAAAGTTTCCCCGTCGATACCCGATAAAATTTCGTATGCAAATCATAAATTGATCGTGTAAATTTCGAATGCAAAATACCGAAAGTGTTTTTTTCCGCACACAAGTTTTTCCCTACATATTCTTTTTTTTATTGTGTGCAAAATTTCACAAGTGTCAATTGAAGTAGTGAAATTTTGATTAAAAACCATAAAGGAAGTGTGAAAAAGTATAATTGCACGTTAGTTCATTTAATTAAACATCGTTTGGGATATAGTTTTGTTAATAAAACTCATTGTGCGGGCGATTTTTTCACTTTACAGTAAAATCAATTCGGTGCGATGTATGTAACGGGGTAATCGCCGTCTGCCATAATGCCATCAAAGAGAGTTCTTAGAAACGTCTTCGATCATCAACAACAACAACAACAACAGATTGTTGGTGGTGGCAGCAGTGGTGGGCAAGATCCTAGAGCCAGCAGTTTGAATACTGCAGCGGGAGCTAATATTGTTTCTCCAATCGATCACCATCAGCAACAGTTAGCTGTTCAACAGCAACACTTGCAACAGCATCAAATGCAACAGCAAACTTCAGTGGTGACGACTGCTGGTGGTGGTGGTGGAGGAGGACAGCAGCAACAAGTAAGCGGTGGATCCCAGTAGCAACAGCAGAGACATTATACAAACATGAAAAATAGTGGTATGTTATGGAAAAGTTGGCGTTATCACATATTCAATACTCAACACGTTTTCTTGACAGGTGGCGGCGGGGGCAACAGTGCCAGCGGTACAGGTCCAAAGTCCATGGACAAAAATAATTCCTATGTTGGTGGTAGTGTTGGTCTTGGCATAAATTGTTGTTCTTCACATAAGTTGTTCTGCGCAGCAGCATCATCACCAGCCAGCGAATAGCAGTTCATCATCTTCTGGCCATCATGCGGTGGCACAGCATTTGCAACAGCAGCAACAACAACTACCACAATCCCATTATCAAAGTCATGGTATGCCTTCCACAACAATACACGCTTCCTATCCATCGCATCACCATCAGCAAGCGCCGGTGCAGCAGTCTCACATCAGTGATAATCACCACGATGACGATGGGGTTATACAAGCCGCTATAATTACGACTCACAGTCGTAGCATAACGAACTCCTCGTAGACGGAAAGACGACTCAGGAGATAGTGGCTACACATCAAATCCTAGAGTATCCTCGTCCAGTGGTGGAATTCTCTCTAGCAGCCAATACAACTCGACGTCTGGATAATTGGACCAAATTTTCATATCTCAACTGCAATTGAAAGAATGGAAACAAATGTGGGAAACATCCGAGACAAACTTTGATACTTATTTGCGCCAAATCAATTCAAAGCTCCCCAATCCAGTGCGGCGTAATCTACCTAAGAAGAAAAAACGAAAAGTTCTATCACCTAGTATTAGGAATCCCAAGTCTACTAACAATACGAAATCAAAGACGCGGACTAAAGTAGACGAAGAAAAACCTTTGATATCAAGCCTCCCAAAAAAGAAAGGCAAACCAAAATCGAACAGCAACCAAAAAGAAAAAGTGTTTGCATTATACACTTGTAGCGGGCTTGCCAGATATAACTGACGAAGAAGACGAAAATCCGACATCTGCCCTATCAACAAGCTCATCATCGTCGTCGTCATCCTCTTCTTCATCATCATCACCAACTTCTCCGTTGACTGCGGCAAAGCCAAAGAATACAAGTAATTCCCTTATCAATATTGAGAATCTCTCAGAGATAAGCAGCAACAAAGATGAAGACTGGATCAAGGATATTCCTGACAAAGTTATTGCAACTACTGAAGATTGATTATCAGCGAATCCACAGCTAGTGAATAATGACTGCAAATTGCGGTACCCTGTTAGAAGTTGGTTGACTCCGAAAAAGGTTTATCCTCCTAGGAATGTCGTCGAAGATAAAAAATCAAAAATATATATACAGAAACAACTATCTGATTTGGAATTGAAAAGGCAACGAATGAAAGCAAAATTGTCTTCGGATTTAAAGAAACCTATGCGACCTATTTGTGTCGCCGATAGGATTAAAGCTCGAACACCCAAAAATCCAGTCGAACAAACAGCAAAAGCAAAGATAACTACAGTTCGAAAGCAATATGTCATGTCGATGGTTACAACCAAAGAGAAACAAGTGATGAAAGTAATGACTCCACTTAAAATAGCCGAAGTGGATATTTTAGAAAGTTCACCCCCAGGTCCAAGCAATGAAGAAATTGAAGTGCTTACAGCCTTGAATCTTCTTTCTGCCAAGAAGAAAGCACCTCAGGGTACAAAAGTCAAGTCTTCTTTGGTCGGTGACGGCACTTCGTCCAAGCCACGAAAGACATAACGTCAACAGAAAATTGCTCCTAAAGAAGCAGCGAAAACAAAAACCAAAGATAATCCCCAACCATCTTTCGTCAAAACTGCCAAAAGACCAGCACTCAATTCGACAAAAAAGAATCAATTGGAATCTTCACCCAAACGTACTTCAACCCTTAGGCAATCATTACGGTCCGTTCGAACCCCAAAAGCTCTTGAAGATTTTTCACCTGCCGTTTCGAAAAAAATAAAATGAAGTAGCGATTTCTGTCCTGAAAAAGAAAGTGAAAGCGACGCCGCGAACGACCAAAAATATCCCAAACAATACGGTTATGGACCCAGAGTTGTAGTTTTGACACCCCTTGTTGTACAAATGGAAATGAAAATGGAAAAAATCGATCTGCCCAAGGAGGAGGAAGCCCAGGAAACTCTGAAATCTTCTACAGAGATTTTAAAGCCCTTGGAAGCGGCCCAAAATTGCAATGGCAGTGATAACGATGATGAAGATGATCTCTATGAACTTTGCGAGAGAGTTTTAATCGATGAATATTTTACAAATATTGCGGTCCAGATGGTACTCAGCCAACAATTTCAACATCTCCAAAAAATGCCATGCATTGAATATATTCTTGAATCCAAATAAGAAACACTGTGTTAAAGCCTCCGATGAGTTCCTTTTGTATTCATGTCCTCCGAACGAAACTCTGCCTACTCACACGAATGTTCATAATATTCCTAAAAAACGCCAAGTGAATATGACGATTTATGAACAGGAATCTGTTACTGATACAGTTAAACAACCAATAGCCGACGAGGTGCCTTCACCGAACAGTTAAAAAAGATGATAGCCACACGTTTCCTACGCGGTCTAACAGTGGAAGTGACCGAGAAATAAACTCGCTGCCTAGTTTAATTTCGACTCCAATTGTTCCAGCGCTAAAAGTTTCCGAGTTGCAAAAAGCCGCAGCTATGCGTGAACACAAGAAGACTGAAATCGCTTCCAATAGCGGAAAGATCACCACATCCCGATCTAAAGATGAAAAAAAATATACATTCGCCACAATACATCAAAGCCAACCGCACCCGCCTTTGGAATCGTCTCTTGCTAAATCCAGTGCTAAAGAATCCGATTCAAATTCATCAAATCGATTTGAGGAAAATGATATAAAAATAAAAATAAGTTCTAAAACCAAACCAACAGTCAATGTCGATTTAAAATCAACCTCTCCTTCAGTTTCTTCGACTTCTAAACGAAACTCGGTTGAAGCTAAAAGCTCGAATGAAATTTCCCTTGACATAGATGTACCTAATACTCTCTAAATTACATGGTTAAAAATCTGTGACCATTTTGGTTTTACCTTTGATTTCAAGTATCGACCCAAATTGAATATTGTTTTTATATTAATTATGTTATAGGTAGCTGCTTATTTTATTTTAGTAAACTTCGATAAAATGATATTAAAGCAAAGTAATTGAATTTAAGCTGTAATATTGACAATTCAGTTTTATAAAAAAATGAAGTTCATAAAATGTACATTAAATGTAAATTATATATTCCACTTGTTTACAATGGAGTAAAAACATGTATATTTATTTATATTTATTCTCTTGAGGAGATCTTTTTGTATAGTAAAATTCTTAATGTGATACGTGTGATGTTCTACACAGAATGATAGAATGTCCAAAACTAGAGCCAACAACTGCGCCTTTTGAATGTCTTCGTTTTGTGGTCTATCACCAATGATATTCATTAAAAGTGGAGCTGTCGATAAAGACAATAATTAAGCTTCTTGTATAAACCAAATAAAAATTATTATACCAATTAAGGTTTGAATACTATGCTTGTAAAAGAAATTTAGGAAGTCCCCCTTCTCGGTGAGCATGTTCTTTGGTTCGGAATCAGTCAACATTTGTTCACTAGCTATATTAAGTAGCATTCATCCCTGCAGAAAAAAAAAACAAAAAAACGTGCATTTAAAACTATTATATTTGTATTACTCGTAGTTCGCAACACTTACCCCGTCCGTCCGGCTCACTTTTTGCAATGTGTAATTGCGAACAACCAATGTCGAAAACTCGACAATTGCAGTCAAAATATCAATAGAAGCTGATTTTGTCTTCTGATCGGCCATTATCAAAGTTATTTACAGTTCCTGAAGAATTCCTAAGCACGTTAGGGTTTTGTAGAACGAAGATCGGTTCGATCCAAATAGGCCAACACTTGTAGCGCCAGTTCACGTGGCAGAAGAGAAATAAAGTCTCTCTCTCTCTAGCTTTCTTGACGATTTCTTCTTCGGAACTAAGGCATACTATTGGCTGTGTATGTTTGGATAAACGTGACAGGGAATGACTGGGTGAGGTATTGAACGAATGCTCCGATAGACTTTCATTTGAATTGGGATTCGATAGAATTTCAACAAGCTTTTTGGCTGGATTATCATGGAGTGTTGTTCGTAGATTTAGCGGCGATGAAGATGAATCCGTGACTGCTGATGAGACTGATTCCGGACCAGTATTACGTGCTTCTGGATCGAGTTGTTGTTGTACTTTTTGTTGACCACTTGTCGTTGAACTATCTGGCTGATCTTTATTTTCGGTTGTATCCTCATGACTATCAACTTCTCCATTTGGAATCGTGGTGCTTTCTGGATGATTTAGGCTGGTGGTAAGATTTATTTTGGGAGTTCATTTAGTTAATCTGCTTTTGTAATGCCCGCTGCTGGTCGGTGTTGTTGAATGGTCTTTGTAGGTGCACTTACTCTCTGATGAGACTACTCGCTGTTGGTTATTTGCGCATTTTGTTGAAATAATTCTAATTTAAGTTATTAACATAAGCCTAAGAATAAAACAATTAATGTTTATCACGAATATTTATAATCAAGGTCTACTTACATTTCTAAAATATTTGTTTTGAGAACTGTCATTTTGATATTCACAAAAAAAAACAAAACTTCAAATTTTGAGCTACTGACTTCATTTTGTATTTTAATCCACCATTCACACGTATTCACGGATAGGGAATTTAAGAGAGTTTTCTCTTACTCACCTCAAAAAAAATTTGAGGGTGTTTCAGGCAAGAGGGGTACCGGTCGTGACTCTAGGTAATATATTTCCTCTATGGTCGTGACTCTAGGTAATATATTTCCTCTATGTCACTAATATTGTTTGGTGAATAGGTTTATGAGCTTTTTAAGTTATGAGCGCTCGGTGAATAGCGAACAGCCAAGACCAATGCACTTTTGTTGGCACAGTAGATTTTTGTTGAAGCTGCATCTTCGAGTAGCTCACCTAAGAAGCGTTGCAGCCACAAAGCTTCTTGAGTCGCTGATGACATCGACATATACTCAGCTTCTGTGGTCGACAATGCAACAGTAGGTTGCCTTTTGGTACTCCATGAAATCGCAGCACCCTGCAGCTTGAATACGTATCCGGTTGTTGATCGCCTCTCGTCTGTATCGGAAGCCCAGTCAGCATCGCAGTAGCACAGCAAATCTTTGTTACCATTTTTTGTAAAAACCAGGACCCATGTTCTGTAACTTTCGAAGCGATAAAACTCGTCGAGAAACGGTGAGAATTGGGATGAAATTCATTTTATCGCATCGTCGGGTTTCTGTAACTTTGACAGTCGTTAATTCTATCGACTGGAACAAACGGAATAGGAATCCTGGAAAAATTCGATAAAACGGGTTTCTGTATCTTTGAAAGTCGATAAGTTTTTCTCTTCAAATGTCAAAATTTATCACCACATAAAAAGCAGGCGAAACGAGAAGGCAACAAAAATGTCGGAGGCAAAAAAGGTAATACATAAATAGTAAATAACTGAATTAAGAGCTTAATTAATAAATATTATATTTTTAGAGATGCGCCAGAATATCCAAAAGCCAGAAGGAAACACTTGTAGACTTTATGGCTGAGGACAAGCCGTTTGCCCGCGGCCAGTTTACCGATGCCAACAGCCGGCAATCCAACACCGAAACTTGGGAGTCTCTATGTTTCCGGCTCAACTCCCAAGGGCCAAATATTAAGACGGTGGAGCAATGGAAAAAGGTATAAATGATTCTAAGTACACATCACACATTTTTTTATGTAAACCATGTATGTCTTTCAATTTTAGTGTTGGACTGACATAAAATCTGCAGCTAAGAAGCAGGCAAATGAGATCAAGGCCTTCATAAATAAGACTGGTGGTGGTAGCATCGCCGATGGACCTCGTCCTCTAAGCGAATTCGAGGAAAAGGTCCTTTCCATAATAACAATGGATGCTGTGGACGGTGATGCTTCCACTCCTGAGATGGGACTGGCAACCCCATTCCTTGAAGTGAGTATACATACATACATATGTGCATTGTACATACCTACCTATTATTTTGTTGAATTGAATAATTTTACATTTTATTATTTTTAGAGTCTAGAAATTATGATTGGGGCAGCAGCCGTCGAAGAAGAGGATGAATTCGAAGAACCATCCTCAAAAATAAGAAAAAAAAATAAAACCTACGATAGTGCTCTACAAGAGGCAAGAGCCATGCACACATCAGTGATGGAAAAGCTGGACAACATTATTTCCTTAAATAAGGAAATACTAACTATATTAAAACGTGAATAACTTTTTTCATTGTTATATTTTTTTTGTATTTTATAGTTGTTTGAAAGCTTTATTTTATTTTGTGTTATGTTTAGTTTTAATTCAACGATGTGATTTTATTTTTACTTAATTTATGTGTTCTTTGTTCATTCTTCCTTTTTTTGTAATTTGGATGTGCTTTATTTTACTTTTTTGATTTTTTTTTTTCCATTTTATGTATATATGTTTATCTTCTGTTTTTACGTTTCATTAAAAAACTAATAATTTCAATAACTTTAAAGTTTGCATTTCATTATTAACAAAAAAAAGTTCACACATAATGTACATAAATACTTACATATCATGCATTTCTGTGAAGACTTTACTAATAGCTCTTAAGGAACTATTTATTATGAATGCGTTTAATTGATTATATCCTATTTGTTTCTAGATAACTACCCGAGCTGCATTGCACGAAGTATTGAGCAGCTGAAAATAAAGGAGTTACGTTTAATTTCGTTCAGGTCCTTGGATAACACAAGAGACTTTTAATTCCTTAGTCTTTTGATTTTTAAAACCTCGATATTTAAATAAACTTAAACAAATTGAAGTACAATTATTAAAACAACTTTGTTTACTTTTACTTATAGTTAAGGAATATTAACCAAAATACGACCGTAATTTTCAAAATATATCCTTTTTGTAATACTTTCCACTTCGGTCAAAGATTCAAAAAAAAAACAAAAGTATTATCGGAACTATTTTATTTTAATCACTTAAATATTTGACCTGAGCCGGTCGCGTATAGCTGTTGCAGCCCTTAAATGAACAGAATTTTGTTCAGGATAGTAAATGTCATCATCTTGTTCATATTCTATATTATGTTCTAAAACAGAATGATCATCCGTAATGCCATAGCTTAGGCGGAAGTTGTGGAGTACACAGCACGCATTTATAATTGTTCCAGCTCTTGATGGTGAGTACGAAAGACCTAGCTTCAAACACCGAAACACGGACTTTAAAACACCATTCAACCGTTCTATACAATTACGCGTTTGGGAATGGATTGTATTGAATGTTCGATTAATCGCACCTCCTTGTGAAGATCTGTAAGGTGTTATCACCCACGGACGCAGAGGATATCCGGAATCACCTAAGTTTTAAAGAAAGATTTTTTAAATTGTTGAGTTTATTTAAATGTTGACTATTTACCTAAAAGCCACGAATTATGATGACCGGGCTCGCAAGATTCATAGCGTCTTTCAAGTAATGCATTTACTTGTGAAGCTCTCCATATGAAGGCATCATGTGCAGCACCTCCGAATCTTGCAAAACCGCCAAGAATCTTTAGATTGTAATCACATATCTGATATAAAGATATCATAATTTATGTTTTAATGTAAATTCTTTAAAGTATTTTTCCTTACCAGCTGAACATTTTTTGAATGAAACCCTTTCCTATTCAAGTAGCAAGCTTCTATGTCTCTGCTTGGCTTTTGAATTCGAACGTGCGTGCAATCGATTGCGCCTATCACACCAGGAAATCCAGTTTTCTCAAAAAATCTGAAATTAATTATTCACAATTAAATATTTGAATGTATTTGAATACCTATTTATAACAATTTTACATCTGCTTGATGGGCTCGTATTCTTCGATGCTTGGAAACTTAATCCATTTCTCCATGAGCTTGTTTTGAAGAACTGCAGCTACTTCACATATGCACCGCGAGACCATTGATCTGCTCATAGCAACAGAAAAATCCTGCCCGATATCCCTTTGATATGACCCGGTTGCAAAGAAATGAAGAGCGGTGCAAATGCGAAGATTAATCGGGATGAATGTTCTTCTTCGTCCTTGCACCATATGTGGTCTTAGTTCCTCACACAAAAGATGCGCCACCTCATGACTTAACCTATATAGCTCGCGGAATCGCTCTTCGGGCATATCGAACGGATTCGTGGTGTCTCGCAGGTGCCTTCGTTGAATCCGCATTTTATTGCGGCGGTCATTGGATTCCCCCAATAATACCAAAGCGAACATTGTTCTGTTTTTTTTTTTTATAAATTTATTTAAATAACTTTGAAATTAAATATAATCTTAACACACAAATACTTTTGGATCTTGAAAACAAAAACACTGAATTGAAAAATGTGGATTTACATGTATCTGCAATTGATTTCTGCAAAAAAAAAGGGATGCCAAATGCAGAATTCATATTTGTTAGATAGAGAGAAGATAGAAGAAGATAGAAGATTATAGTAAAGACGAACATATGTTTTTGACGGACAAACACTTTGACGGACAAACACTTTGTGTCTAACTCAAAAACAACAAATTCAAATTTGTAATTAGTAAATTGGTACTATCCGTTTAGTCTATCATTTATTTATTTTGTTAGTCATTCAATATATATATTTTAAGTGCCTATGTACATAATTTGAAAGACGTTAATAAAAGTCATAAATGCAAAATAATTGTTATCTTCATCATGCTTTTAAATGAAAACAGGTATTATAAACAAAATATTTGACAAGCTCTATTTCATCATGGATTTATAGAGTGCTGCACCTTGTCGCGCTAGATGATCAGCTTTCTCATTGCCAACTATTCCTTTGTGGCCTTTTACGTAATTCTGAAAATCAAAGCATGTTAATCATTTATTTATTCAATACCAATTGGATATACTTTACCCATTTGATTTCAATAGTTTTATCTAACAAGCCATCTAAAATCACAAAATCTTCCTTATTCTTAACGGGTTCGCCACTTTTCAATTTCCAACCGTTTCGTTTCCAACTTTTCATCCAAGCTGTAACAGCATTAATAGGTATTTTCCTTTTCAGAGAATTCTCTGGTATACCTTCCACTTCAGCTACGGCAGCTAGCTAAATATGAAGGAAGTAAACCAAAGATGAGAATATATTGCGAAATGACAAAAAATTCAAACGAACCAAGATGTCTTCGTCATCTTCCTCCCATTCCACATCATCTGGCCAACTGTCTTTCACTTCTTCAGCAGAAGTCTGGGGTTTTACTTCATTTTCGCTATCACTTTCTTCTGAGGTCGAGTCCCATTTGCTGGTATTTGTGCATTTTGATTTAGATAGTTTCCTTTGTTCAACTAGTTTCCTGAGTTCACTCCCAACATCCTTCTTTTTAGGTGTCCTGGGTAGTACAACTGCATCATTAGCAACTTTATCTGTCCGTACACCATGCTCTCTAAGAAAGGCTTCTGCCTCTTCATTTTTTGTATATTGGCTTTGAAAATACCTTGACTTTCTGTTCACATATGGCCCTTGGGTTAAAAGAATATTATAATTTTGTTTACAAGCAAAAGAAACACCAAAATACCACGAATCAAAGATTCCCACTTCCCAACTGGCCGCAACAGCATAGAATGGCATTAATTGTTGAAATCGATTACAATTTCTTAAAAAGCTAGAAGTTTTGTTAATTGTAATGGTGCCACCGATGGATCTTCGGGAATATCATGAACAGCAAACAAAATTCCAGCTCTGTGTAAAGTAATAATTGGTTCACGATTTTTGATCGCATCAAAGCCAAATGTGAGAGCAAATCTCTTTGCCAACTCTTTCAGTTCGCTGAAGTCATGAGAAGATTTCGGAATGATTCCACTATCGGATTGCGCTTGAAGATTTTTGAAGACCGCAATTAAACTAACAAAAGCGTTAACGAAGAGTTAACCTTGTTGATTTCTCTTGCTTTGCCCAAGGTAGCCTTGATAATGTCTCCGTATTCATTATAGCACTAAAAAAATCGAGCTTAGTTACAAAACTGTATGAAAGATTTTTGCAAGTTTCTTACTCTGACATAATGCTTAAACAGCCCTGCAGCACTCTTTGTAGGAATGATATTGTAAACGATCAGTTTACAGTAAGATGCCAGGAAGTTTCTCTTCTTATGTAGTTCTTCGATGCGGGTTTCATCATGGTATTCTGTTGATAAGCTCAGGCATAAGTATTTAGTTAGGATATTAATTCAAAACTTCATTACCTTCAGGTTTAAGGGAAAAGACATAATGTTGTACAAAGTTGTTTAAAATTAACTGTTCGTCTAAAGCAGATTTATACTCCAGAACTCTGATGTGTTCATTTTCATTTGTGGACAATTGATCGGAGAAAATTATGAGAAGATCACAAACTGATTGATATGCCTAAAATTCAGAAAGAATAATTTTAGAACTTGCATCGCCGATATGTGTGCACTTTGAACAAACCGATTCCTGAATTTGTGATGAATGCATTGATATACTTATGCAAATTCGTTCTTAACTCGGCACATCCACTCTGGACACTAGAGCTCTCGCATTGAGTCTCCAAATAATATAAACACCAAGCAGGAACTCCAGCTCCGGTTTCATTAAATGTGTGCATTTTCTTGACACTTTTTATAAATTAAATGGAATATTTGATTTTTTTTGCTTTTTCTGTTCTTAAAAAAACACTACATTCAATTAAATTTTGTTGTTCTTCCATTTTAAAAACAATTTATCTAAACAAATTTCACAGAAAACACAAATTAACTTTCAAGGAAAACATATGATTAACAAGTCAACATGACAGTTCGTCTTATCGCCTTCCAATGGAAATTCCAGTCAAAAAATATCCCAAATTGAACTTATCGCATTGAGTTACAGAAACCCATTTCTTTCCAGGCGTGATAAGAGGGGAATGAATAGTTTCATTTTTTAACGATGTGATAAGTTATCGCCTGAGTTACAGAACATGGGTCCAGCTTCGTATTGATGGTACCCTTTAAGTAACGAAAAATTCTTTTAATAGCATTCCAATGCGACTTACCGGGATTTTGATTATATCGGCTCAAACAGCTCACGGGAAACGATAAGTCTGGACGAGTAACCTGAGCAGCGAACATTATGCGCCCGATAGCTTCTTGATAAGGCACATTCTTCATTTCTGCAGTTTCTTCTTCATTTTTTGAACACATTTCTTTTGAAATAATCTTGTTGACATCAACTGGAGTTGGAACTGGATTGGAATCCATCATTCCAAATCGCTGAAGAATCTCCTTAATGTATTGCTCCCGGTCAACAGAGATAGCACCGTTGTTTCGATCGCGCTTTAGTTGCATACCTAGTATGAAACGCGCTTCTCCCAGGTCCTTCATTTGGAAACTTTCCATCAGCTTTGATTTCAAATCCGTTTTCATCGTAACATCGTTTGCCATCACCAACAGATCGTCCACATATACTGCTACATACAACTTTTTATTCCCCACCAATTTGTAGTAAACACAGGGATCAGCTGAAGATTTTTCACTCCAAGGGCTGCCAATGCTGAATCCAATTTTATGTTCCAAACCCTACTCGATTGTTTGAGACCATACAGCGATTTGTGTAACTTACATACCTTCGTTATATCACCATCACCACTGATACCTTCTGGTGGAATCATGAAGATTTCCTCTTTGAGTTCCCCTTGTAGAAAGCCAGACACTGCGTCCATCTGGTCAATGTCCATATCAAAACGAACTGCCAAAGCCAAAAGTGCTCTTATAGAACTGTAGCGCACCACTGGCGAATATGTTTCGCCATAATCGACGCCTTTTCTTTGCGGAAAGCCCTTCACTACTAAACGAGCTTTGTATTTCACAATTTTACCTGTAGCATCTCTTTTTGTCCGAAACACCCACTTGCTGTCAATTGGTTTTCGGTTCGGTGGCAGCGTCTCCAATGTCCAAGTCTTATTTTGGTTCAAAGCCTCGAACTCTTCATTCATCGCTGCACGCCATAAGTTGGCATCCGCTCTGGCCATAGCTTCGCTTACTGTGACTGGATCATTTAATTCCAAACTTACGGCTGCCATACTCACAAAATCAGGCCTCTGTATAGGCTTCGGTGCGCGAGATGATCTTCGTGTTTCTGAGAATTGAACTTCGAGACTTTCTGGTGGTAAATAGTCTTCATCTTCAGGTTGAATTGTTATTTCACATTGCACGGCAACCAAAAAATTTAAAGAATTCCAAGTTTGGTTTCTGCCCACACCATGTTTCTCCAGGAGTCTTGTCGGTCAATCCCCTTCTTGGAGAATGGTTGATTATGTGCACTGCCATCGATACAGCTTCGCCCCAAAACCCGGTCTCTAATTTTACATCGAAGAGCAAACAGCGCGCCTTTTCTACGATCGTCCTGTTGGTTCTCTCTGCAAGACCATTCTGCTCCGGTGTGTACGGTGCGGTTGTCTTGTGCTGAATTCCATATCTACGTAAATACGAGAGCAATGCCGCATTGCAGTATTCCTCGAATTTTTCTTTTACTTGGCATTTTTCTTTCATCAGGTATAAGAAAATTTTTCTGCTGTAGTCGTCTACCAAAACTAGAAAATAACGCGCACCTCCAATGGAATTTACACTCATCGGACCACAAACATCGGAGTGTAGAATCTCAGTTGCACGAGTTCCAATGTTCTTGAACGGAATTCTAGTTTGCTTGCCTTCACAGCATACGACACACGAGATGTTTTTATCTACCACTCATTTGTTATATCCTTAAGTTTCTTCAAACTATCAAAACTGAGATGTCCCATCCGGCGATGCCACAAATTCATATCCTGACTGACACGTACTGAGAAGTTTGCCACATCGGTGTTGGCAGATCCAACCTGTAGACATCTGACTCAAGGAACGCAGTGACAAGCAGACGATTCACTTTACTGAAAATTTCGGCTTGACTTCCATGAAACCTAACATTGTTTCCCCCTTTTGTTAGTCTGCTTACGGAGAGAAGGTTCGCACAAAGGTTCGGGACATACAGAACGTTTTTCACAGTAGCAGTCTCACCATTCGCCAATCGAATTTCAACATCACCCATACACTCTACCTTCAATCGATTTTTATCTGCAATGACGACTTCATTGTTAATGGGTTTCGTAACATTTTTGAGCCAATCTCGCCGCAAGGTCATATGGGCTGACGCCGCGGAGTCCAGAAACCACGCCTGAGTGTTGACTTCGCTTGCTACCAATGACGTAAACAACACATTTTGGTTTCCTTTAGACTTTTGCTGCTGCGATTTCGGATTGGGACAATCCCTAGCATAATGCCCAAATCGATTGCATTGGAAACATCGTACACGCTTTTTATTTTTCACCAAAGATTTTTTGCTGTACAAGGCTACTGTGTTACCTGGTGCACGTGTAACATCTTGAGGTAATTTTGTCTTGATCGATTCGGATGTTATATCCACTCCGGAATTCTCCAGGCCCATTATCATCGGCTGATAATGTTCTGGCAAACCTGCGAGAAGCAACGTACCAACCCATTCATCATTAATCGTTAGTCCTGTGCCCCGTAACTTATGAGCAGTCGTGACTATTTTATTCACGAAATCTTCCATTGATTCACTATCCTCTAACTTGGTTGTGATTAACGTCCTCAACAATCCAACTTTCCTCGTCAAACCTGAGTCGTCAAATGCCTTCTTCAAATTGTCCCAGACTTCTTTGGCGGTCGTAGCGTTTTGGACATGGACGTAGTTGATGGGATCTATTAGCAAAATCAATTTGGATTTCGCCTTCGTAATCTGTTTTTCATTGTCGGACGTACCTTCGACACAGTCCCAAAGTTCTTCATATTCAAAAAGATTTTTGACCGCGAATTTCCACTAGTCATAATTATCTCGTCCTTTCAGTTTTTCAACAGAAAGTGAATGGTTAGCGGCAGCCATTTTATCACCTTATGGAACCAAACAAAATTGATGACTTGAATTATCTATGATTATGTAGATAATCCGCGGTGATTACCAATTTATTAAAATATTTTTCGGTTCGCGACTTTCCCTACAGTTTCTTGTGCTTAACCTTATGCGAATTCTGGGTCCATAACCCGTAGAAAATCGGAGTTGAGCGGAGCACAAGAAATAAAAATGTTGAGTGAAAATGGAAAGATTTAATAAAAAGTTGATTCACAGTACAAGATTGTGCAGTGTTGCCGGATTGATAAAAAGTAATTTTAAGTTATATTCACAATAAAAACGGTGACATTAGACTATCGCCTTAGCCGATTCCAGAATAACTCTATGAAACCTCTGTTGCTTTGGTTTGGTGAAGTGGAAGTGCACTGCCAGTCCTACTTTACGACGCCGAGTGTTGGACGATAAGTAGAGAGTAAGAGCTGATACTGGGCGCTTTCGAAAGAAAATTCTTGTGCGGGAAGGGGTAATGAAAGAAAATATACCGTGAACTTCATGAGGTGTACCAAAATGTGTATGTAGTCTAGAATATCAAAACACCTCCACTACATTGTAAGTAGTTTTCTGTGTTTGCTAGACACACATTCACAAAGCACTAATGTCTGTTCGGTATAAGTGGAATGATCTTACGGTGAATGTAAGTATGTCACTTGTTGAAGTATCAAAATTAAAATGTGCTACATTTACACTTGTCTTCTTCCAAAAGACTTCTTTTTCGACAGGGTGTATAGAAATGTTCGAAAATGCTTGGAACATAATGCCTCAAAATCTTCGAAACGGGACTTCTTAGGTTTAAAAACTATATTTTCATCTTCCTACAAAAGTGTATTTTATTAGTGCAAAGCAACGATCGGAGGAAGCTCCTTTTTTATCCAAAAAACTAGTATTTGTGTTTACACTTCTTTCGTCAAATCGAAGAGAATTTAAAATAGCTTTCTCTTAGAAAAATACAAATGAAACGATAATTTTTTTAATTTAATTTGTTTAATAATGTATATATAAGTACAATGAACATATTGATAGTATGTACATGAGACTGTTATTGCAATTGGTGTGTACCCCCGTTTTTTGATACAATTTATACTTTTAGTTTTTCTATTAAAACGTCAAAACTTGTCTTATGCTACGTTTCCACCTACCACTGAAGTGAAATTAAAATAAAACTAATTTAATCTTTTTTAAAAAAGTTATAATAGAATTTTGTATATGCTCCGAATAGCGTAAGACTTATGACGATTGTTTTACAAACAATTGCTTCGTGATACCAATCGCTATATTTCGTCGTGTCATCCATCGTCCTAAGTTCATATCTGGATATGGCCATTTGAAGTCGTATCACCGAGTATTTTCATAGGCCAATTATTATACATTTGTTTGCAGGAAATAAGTGGTGTTCGAAACGGTAGAATCGACCATGTTCTATTGTAATACCTGGACAACTACAACGAAGTTTACATGAACAACTACGGAATAGTACTCCACTTCGTGGAATTTGTTAAAATATTGCATTCATAGAATGTATCACAGTATTTAATCGTAATGTCATGAGATTTTATTATAAATGTGAGCACAGGTTGTGACGTAACAGGTCAAGATAAAGAATTATGTTATTTTTAATTTCTATGATATGAAAGGGTGCAAAGTATTTTACATTTTTTTTAAGTGAACTGTTATGTGAGTTGATTTAAAATGTTGTGTGCTATATCTCTCATTCAATGCTTCTGTCGAATAGAATTCAAAAGCAATTTAAACACATATTTTAATATTTATTAAGTTATGCGGTTGTATTTATAAAATGACAAAAAAATGTTTAACCAATAAATTATTTGCAAAGTAAACATTTTTCTATTCGCAATTGTTTGGAAGGGAACTTTTTTCACGAGAAAATGACAAAACATATATTTGTTTTTTCACATACCAACAGTGAAACTTCTGATTTTGGATCTAGGACATTTCTTCGTGATAATCCCCGAAAACTAGTTTAAAATTAAAAGTTTTTCACTATTGTACAAATCTTAAATAGCAGCCCTATTATGAGTATCAATTTCATAGTCGATAATTTCTATCAATTAGTTGATAATTTGGTATAATGGGTATCAACTGGTAATTTTAGACCGATTGTGAATATCTGCTCACCAAAAAGTTCATTGTGAATGAGTTTTGTTTATTTTGTTCGACGCTTCGCGTTTGAAATATTTATTTGTTTTTTGTCGGCCACGAAAAGGTAAATTCTTTGTTCGAAAATGTAAGTTGTTCTTATAAAAAAATCATTATAACATAACTCCTCAAAAAACAATTCTATCGAAGTCAACATTCTTTTTAACTTTGTTCGCTTTTAAAAATCCCGAATAAATTTGTATGTTTACGTTTCAATCAAGAATTTGTGGTTGATAAGAAAATTTATGCGTATCTTTTTTTTGATATCCGCAATACCATGTCTATGAAAAGAATCATTCACAGTAATGATAAAATCAAATAAAATTCACAGTTGATAAAAAATGTTGATAGTTGAGCCATAATACCTTTGTATATAAAACTTATAGTACTATCAAGAAGACGAAAGATAGTGGCGACATCTTAAGGCTAGGGACTGCAATTGCTAGATTTGTCTGTGCTAAATTTAATAATAAAATATTCTATCTTTTACTACTTGTTTTGTATGTTATTCTACTCTCCACTGTAAAAGAGTGCGCTAATTTCTGCGCCACCACCAGGCTAGCGTTCGCAATACAAAATCACGCTTCATGATAATACTATAGGTTATATATACAAAGATAATACCAACTCAATTTTCTGATATGTACCAAGTATCTAGTTGATAGCTATAATAGGACTGTAACTGTCTGAATTCAAGTTGCAGATTGAAAGTAAATACTCCATGACAAATGCTTGGAATTGGAAGCAGAACTTAATGGGCTATGAAATTTAGAATTTCAGCCATCATTTTCATTGTTAAAAAATTTGATTTGTTAAATGACAACTTTTTACAAACAAAACGAATAATGAATAATTCAATCTTTTATAACGTTGCCTTTTCCAACCTTGCATTAGATATTTAAAATTTAGAATTTCAGCCATCATTTTCATTGTTAAAAAAATCAAGTGTTCTGTTAAATGACAACTTTTTACAATCAAAACAAATAGTAAATAAATCAATTTTTATTGAATTGTATTCTTTCAGATTGTGTTTTGTGTTCTTCAGTTGATTCTTTTAATTCAAAAAAGAATTTTAGTAATGAACATGTCCGCTCTCTCCGGTAAATTTGTGTTCTTCAGGCCTTCTTGAGACATTCGATCCCAAAAATTTCATTCGAACCTTATAATGTTTACACCAAAGCAATAGGCAAGTAAATTAACCAACGTCTTAGGCAGTATGGTTCTCCACCAGTAGCCGTTACATTCTTCTTGTCGTTTTTGCTTAAGTTTTAGCACTGGTTGTTCAACCAAACCTATACAAAAAAAAATTACTTTTGACAGAGGACCAAGAAAATTCAGTTATATTGCAAATAATTCCCGACGATCATATGCTTCAGAAATTGTTTCGCACAATTTCTTGAAACATTAAATTATTATTTTGGTTTCCTAAAATAAATGCGTTTTATTTGCAACTACCTTTTTCTTTTATCACTCAATATTTTTAAATAAAACAAAAACAATCCGCTTCAATTTTTAATTCACTGGCGTTATCGCTTAATAATTTCATTCGATTGGATTTCACACTTTGAGACTTTGGATTAGCGTAAATTCCCTATTTGTAATTCCATGATAGTCAAATTCGCTAGTTTCTATATTTGGAGTGAAATTAATTTTAGCGACTCGCTATTCAAAATACGAACCTATAAAATAAACAAGATTTTAAATTCAATACGATATTGATTTGATTTGAATGAACTCGGTTGCATCGTAGCGTGCATCTTAAGAACAAACTAAGTGTTTTAATCAAATAACATTTCAACCCATTTGTTTTAAATTAATTTCCTAATGATAACAATAAAATAATTTTATAAGTATGTTCTTCTAATTCAAGAACTAAAAATTGTTTTGCTTGTGGATTTTTTTGCGGACTTATTTGACGCTCTAGATACATATGTATCTAGAAATATGTACGTAATCTAAATGAAAACCAAACACAATTGAACAAATTAATCTTTTTTGTGGCCTTACTTTCCCTTCTTTCCAAGGTCATGGAAACCCTGAAAAATTATCAGCTTAAGAAATATCTAGAAGAACAAAAGCCTCTAAATGACCGGCAGTATGGCTTTCGTAGCAATAGGTCCACTGGTGATCTGATGGTATATATCACCGAAGAGTGGAACAAATCTTTACATCGTTTTGGAGAAAGTAAGATTATTGCACTTGATATTTCAAAAGCATTTGATAGAGTTTGGCATCAAGCTCTCTTATCGAAAATGCGTGCATTTGGTATTGATGAATCTCTTCTTCGTTGGATTAGAAATTACCTTTCGGACCGTTCACTACAAGTAGTTTTGGACGGTTTCAAATCTGATATCCACACAAAAAAAAATGCTGGTGTGCCCCAGGGCTCCGTCTTGTCTCCGACCCTCTTCCTTATGTTCATAAATGATCTTTTGGCTGAAACTTCTAATCCACTTAATTGTTTCGCTGACGACACCCTCAGCTTCTCATATTCGTTTTTAGCCCTGTCCTTCGGATGTGGACTTCCAACGGTAGCGTATGATAAGCTCATTAAATTCTGATCTTGACAGCATTGTCCAATGGGGAATCAAAAACCGTGTAGAATTTAATGCTTCAAAAACTCAATGCTGCTCACTGTCGTTAAAGCGCTACCCTCCCCTAATTCCACTTTCTATGAGCGGCACTTGCATCGAGGAGACTGATCAGCTTTCAGTTCTAGATATGTGCATCACAGACCATCTTTAGTGGAGTGATCACATATTTGACTTGGCCAAAAACGCTGCTAAGTGTTTAGGTTTTCTCCGCCGATGCAAGAAGTATTTTACCCCTTCTGATCTGGTTGTTATATATAAAGCCTTTATTCTTCCGAAGCTCGAGTACAATTCCCATATCTGGGCAGGTACTCCAAAAACCCACTTGAGTCTCTTGGACAGAATTCAAAAGAGGGCTATAAAAATGATAGGCGACGGTTGTCTAACTGAAACATTTGTATCTCTCGAGCACCGCCGCAATGTTTCATGTCTATCATTATTTTACCGATATTTTCACAGTGCTCTAGTGATTCCTCCCCTCAAACAATTCAACCGTAATACCCGTACTTCTAGGAATGCTCATCAGTTTACCCTTGAGCCCAATTTCGGACGTACTGTCAAGTACAGAGATTCTTTTTTTAGACGCACAACACGAATGTGGAATGCTTTACCCGGCTCAGTGTTTCCCACCCATTTCAATGTGCAGACATTCAAAACCAATGTGCATCGGTATCTCCTTTCCAATCCTATTTTACTTTCTCGCACTGTGTTTATCATTATAAGGGTATTCATAACCCCTTGAGTGCGCGTTTAATATACAAAGAAAAAATACTTCAAGATTCGTTCTTGTTCATTGATTTTCAATATTGCCTTTTTTTTGGTGGAAACATAGCATTAGGCAGTTTCTTAAATATCTAAGTTTTCCAAAGAGCTGATTTTGAATCTCAAAATAAATATTACTAAAGATCGATTTAAGACGAAAAATATGTAACTAAAAAAAATTAACACTCAATGCATCCTTGACTTAAACAAAAATGAAGGCAAACAATGTGATTAATCATATGCGAATTAAGTTTTAGAAAAAGATTATATTAAGGAATTTAAATAATAAATTATTAAATCTCATACAAATTGCGTGAGTTTTTATTTGAAATGTTTAAAACCTATTTTCACAATATATGCATTTATAAATTGTTATTCATTGAATAAAACACAACAAAAATAATAACAAACAAATAAATTAATTTTAATACAAACATTTTAGTACAAACGATTTAATATAAATATTAAGAAAACGAGTATTTTTTCTTCATACAAAAACAAAAACTAATCAATGTTGAGTTGAAGAAGTGAAAAAGTATTCTGTTCGGATTCGTGAAATAGCTTTAAGCTTCCCTTCTAAAAAACTTAATAGAGATAGTGATTGCTTATGTGAATGACGCTCATTTCCCGTATCGGGAGAGATTCCTAGTATCTTGAAAGACCTCTATGCATTTGATATAGTATTTTATGAACATTGTCAATTGTTTATTTTTTTTAATCAAAAGAGCTTTACCCGATTGAGGCCAAAATGTTCACATTGCAATGAATTTGATGTTTTGGCACTGGTTAACCGGTTGCCAAAAAAAAACTTTGAAAATGTTATAAAATTATTAATTTCATTAATATCTGAAATGTATGAAAGTGGCGATTCGTTTCATGGCTCTGAATCTAAAATAGACCATAAAGTTTTAACGGTCCTGCAGCGGCCGGATATACATACATACTTCAGATTCAGTTCAAGATCAAACTCGGTGGGTAAAGATATAATCTAGAAAAAAAAAGAAAAAGGAAGGTAGTAAACTAATCACTATATGGATTTTACTCACGGTTTAATAATAACACAAAGCTTCAACATCTCTTAAGAATTTTGTGTTTGTTCATAAGGAAGTTATAAGATTATGTGTACGAATAAAATACTTAAATTTGTGCTCTGATTTGCATAAAAGAAAATAAAAACATACAATATATACTCGTAATAATAAATCATAATATATGCAATTATATATAATTATATTAATCTTTGTATTAAAATATCAGTTATTTTGAAAATATCTACACAAAAAAATGCATATATATATATATATAGCAATATACATATATAGATATATTTCCTAAATCCTTCCCGCTCTTTTTCTATTACAAAACCGTATTACCGTTTTTTCTTATTGGCTTTGGTCATTTTACGTTTTTTAACGATCATATCGTACAGAGCTTCTAGGCCTTCTTGAAGGCCTTCCCCGGTTATTGCACATGCTGGCTGAATGTACCAGCCTTTGAATTGTTGTTGTTGATGGTGTAGTTGTGAACCTATGCCAGTAGTTTTTATTGTTGGTGTTTGCTGTTGTTGATTGATTGTTATTGATGTTTGATTATGGTGATGATGATGTTGGTGTTGGTAGGAAATATCACAATTTGCGGCTTTGGTTGTTGTATTCGCTGTTGTCGATGCTGACGACAGCGCTGAGGATGTTGATGTTGAGATTTGTTGACTAATTGATTTATGATGTTGTAGTTGTTGATGATTATGATAATGTTGGGAAGTTGGTGTTATACAAGGTGGTTGGCCAGAGTTTGGCGTTGTTGTTATTTGTGTTGCTGTTGAATTATTACTTGGATTTGACGATGAACTAGAACTCATTGATGTTAAATTTAAAGTTGGATAAAGTGGTGAAAGTTCATGTAATCCAAGAAATTTTTCCAATTCTTTGGGATCTCTGGCTCCGGGTAAGTCTTGTTTATTAGCTAGAATCAATACTGGGACACCCTGGTTAAAAAAGAAGATCGAAAAGAAAATAAATAATTTGCTGAATGGAATTCAAGATCATTATTTATACTATATCTATAAAATTAAAAACAAATCTTTAAACCGAAAAAATTAGAATCAATAACAATTTTTGATTGAAAAGAAAATACTTGATTTCCAGGATTTTAAAAACAAAATAAATTTAATTATATTTTTTAATATTTAGCAAGAAATACTTGATTATCAGGGCATTTTGCTGTACGCATTAGTTCCATTTTAGCCTCTTCCATTCTCTCTATATCAACTGAGTCCACAACGAAAAGAATTCCATCTGTACATCTTGAAAACACAAAATATATACAAAATTATTCCTGTTCACAAATTTACGAGTATAATAGCATTGAATTTTAAAATTCTTCCATAAAGGCAATTTATCTTCAAATAAAAATGTAAAACATAAATTAGGGGCAATTACGCCTCGCGGAGCCCAGGCCTAGTGACTTATGTATAACACTCAACTATTTCGGTGTGCATGTTAGCAGGAATGGAGGGGACCTACAATTTTCTGCCAATTCCGTATGGCAGGACTTTTCAAGACAAGGGATACTTTTGGAGGATTTGACAATTACTCACAAGCACCCCTGAAAAATATTTTTGCAGCGAACCCCAGACCTTCTGCATGGCAGTCCAACGCATTTTTTTTAAATAATTCAAACGTGTTCAAGAGTTTATTGAGACTCCATAATGCAAAATATAGCACGAGCGATGGGGACTCCATGGAGGAGAGAAAGGAGGTTTCGTTGTGTGTATATTGGTTTTGAATATTGGCAAATTGAAATAGCAAGAGAAACCCGTGCGGGGTAATTTATTCCATAATCTTGTTTTTGCGATTAAAAACAAGAAAAAAACATTGAAAAGAAAAAATTGCGGCATTAATTTCAGCTGCATTGAAATAATGCACATGTTAGGATGCGGATTCGCCGAAAGAAATCGGCTAACAGGCAAAGGTGTTTACTTTAAGCCAATAAGTGATCGACTGGCTTTGATCGAATCCACTTTGCAAATATAACTTTATATGCGCACACGCACCTACCGACGAAGAAGGTGTTTCATTCCTCCTGGAGGAAGCCTATGGAGCCTGTCCAGCGTACGATGTTAAAGTTGTGCTCGGGGAAGACATCTTCGGCGGATTAGTTGGTAAGCACAGCCTCCACGAAACAACAGACAATGGCTTTCGACTAATAGATTTTGCAGTAGCTCGTAATACGGTGATAAGTAGCACTAGGTTTTCAAGGTTTAGGATCTACAACGCAACCTGTTGCTGTCTAGAAGGTCGAACCATCAACTGAATCGAACAGGTGCAAACGTCGACTGTGGCCATTTCTTAGATGCTAAATGCAAAACTCGGCTTTCAAACGAAAAGAAACTTCGAACCGCCCAGAAAAAGGGATCTGACGTTAGTCGCCTCAGCACCCCTGGAGTTCCCAGAGCTTACAAAGAACACCTGAGCGAGAAGCTGTGCATTCACCTACCACAGACGTAAACAGTCAGTGGTCCCAGTATCGCGATATCATCAAAGAGGTAGCCAAAACCACCGTAGGCTACAAACCACCCAAGAGAAAGAATCCGTAGTATGATGATTAATGCGTTAAATGAAACGAGTGACGATGCACATGCGAATACGCTGCCGCGCAAATCAAGAGCAGCGAGGAGATCAGAGTATCGACCAAAGAGGAGAGAGGAAAAGAAGAAAGTCAACACAGCCTAACAGCTCAAGGAAATCTAAGAGTCTCGCGATAGAAACAACACCCGGAAGTTTTATAAAAAAGCCATGCAACTGGCAGCTGGTTTAAAGATCAGAACGCAGGCGCAAAGAATTCTAGATTCTTCCATGCACATTTCCAGCAGCTGTTAAACGGGCATCATGTAGAGCGTTTAAGGGCAAGAAGACAAGTAGCTTCGAATAATTGAAGAACCAGTTTCACAACCCAGTATAGAAGAGGTAGGTCTAGCTATAAATATGCTTAAGAACAACAAGGTCGCAGGATGTGATCGCTCTTCAAATAGGAAGGAAGGTGATGTTTTTTGGTAGGGTGCATCAGCTCCATGTGCCCCATCTACAAAAAAGGTGATCTTATTTCTTGCAAGAACTATTGAGGCATATCCCTGCTAAATGTCACATATAAGATCCTAAGATGCTATGCAACAACTTAAACCGTTCTGTAATAATTTACCACTGTGGCTTCCGGCCCGGCAGATCGACCATAGACCAAATATTCACATTGAGTCAAATCCTGGAAAAAACCAACGAATTTAAAGTCGTTGACCACCATCTATTCATGGCAAGAGTTCTATTTTTTAGCGAAAACTTCGAAGTAGTGAAGCAGTTCATCTACCTCCGAGTCAATATTAACTCCATGAACGACACCTTAGCGGAGATCTCATGAAGAATTACCCTAGGAAACCGCTGCTACCTCGGTTAAGCAAAACAAATGGGATCAAAACACCTTACTCGTCAACGAAGTACACTCTTTAAAAAACCCTAATACTACCAGTACTGTTTTACGGCGCCAGTGTGCTGGACTATAAGCAAAGCAGAAAGGGAGAGAAAGAAAAATTCTACGACAGATATTTGGTCCTATGTGCAGGGAGGGCGAATGAAGAAGATATAACCGCGAACTCTATCAGCTGTACCAAGGTGTGGATGTAGTCCAGAAAACCACATTGAGCGTATGGATATTAGTGCTCCAGCTAAGAGTATCCGAATCCCAGCCCCCAGGTTCGTGGCGACAAGGAGGACCGACACTCCGGTTTAAAGACCAAGCCTTCGCGGATTCCAAAAAGCTTGCCTTAGATGAACGGAAGCAGCGTGCTCGGGATAGCTGTCGTATCTTAGGCAGAGACCCTTCATGGATCAGAATCCGATTAAGTAAGAAGTAGTAATGATCAGATATTAATGAGCTTATCATACATTTACAAAAATAAGGAAGAGAGTCGGAGAGATAACGGAGCCCTGGGGAACACCAGCATTTTATGAAGATTAAACTTGAAACCATCAAATATGTTTTGAACGATCTAGAAGGTAATTTTTAATCCAAAGAATAAGGGTTTCATACCAAACGCATGAATATTCGAAAAGAGAACTTGATGCTAAACTCTTTAAAATGTCTTAGAAATATCAAGCATAGTAATCTCACTTTATCCAAAACAATTTACAGATCTGTTCCACCCTTTTGTGAGATCACCAGTGAAACGATTGCTCCGAAATACGTATTTTCGTTGATGAAGAATCATCGCAAGGAGCGACGGAAAAGCTTATGCAATGGATTTGATAGCAAGAAAGAACAATTCTTCAGAAGAATGGGAGGTATACCATCAGGATCAGCGGATTTCTTTATATCACGTCCTCTAGTATTTGTATCTACAAGTGCGGAAATATTCCGGTCCCATTGAATGATTTAAGTTCTCAAGTACAGGAGGGGCAATGTAGAACTGGTAACAAAATGAGATGCGAGTGCATTTGCCTTATCTGAAGAGCTAGTTATCGACTAGCCGTTGTAGATGAGCGTTGGAACCGATGATGACGATGAATTGTTTACGTTTTTTCTGACATGTTTGTGATTTTTTCTCTCAACCTGATAGCTTCTTTACAGGTTGTTGTATTGAACCAAGACTTTTTTTTTGGTTTTATACTTTAAATTCTGTTAGGAATAAAAGTACACATCCCAAGAAAAATCGCTTCTGCTATCATATCGGCACAGGCATCAATGTTACTATCGAGAAAACATAGTCACCTGTTAAAGATTCAAAATAAAGTTATTAAGGCCGCCCCAGTTGGCTTTCTCGTATTGCTAAACGGTCCTAGTGGCATGTTTCTCTTTAACTGCATAAATAGGACATGACAAATTGGCCGATATTACACAATGGTACGAAGTGCCTAAGGGAGAGTTAGAAGAAACAAGTCGTGAGTGTGAGCGTTTTGCCTATCAATATCTGGTATTCTAGAGAGCTCAACTACATATCTTCTTTCGGGTGTTGCCTGTCCTGAAAAGCGGAACCAGCTTGAATTGTGTACATTTAAGTCACCCGTATTGAATTGATGTCAAGATATGGACTCCTATGAATAAAAAAATAACGAATGATGTGCTTGCGAACAGTAAATTTGAACCACATAATGTTAAAATTCCTTTAGAACAATGTTAGTTTTGAGCGGCAAGCAATATCTTATTTAACATAAACTAAAAGTCCGTGATGGCGAAAGATTAATGGCATAAAGTTATAACCAGGCAGCCAAAATTCTGAGATCAGTATTTTCAACAATCTATGTTTCACCTCGTTTATTTAGCAGAATGGGCGAACATATTAATGACATTTTTTTTAACCAATGAATAATGGAAAACAAAACACAGAAATCACTAAAAACACAACTTTAATAATCTAGGTTCAACCGTGAAGTGTAGGCCCAATGGATTAACACTCAGAATACAAGCTGTTCTAGGTGTTATACCCATAGTAAACCTTGAATCTGAAATCAATCAAGGCATACAAACAATTGAACCATACAGTAAATATCACTTTACTATCCATTGCAAGCATCACAAAAGAAATGCAATGGGTAGAAAGCATCATTTACTTGCCAAGCAAGTGGATGAGTGAGATGGAAAAGAACGCGACGCTATCTAAGCATTATGATAATGCAAGGTATTAGTAAAAATATATCGCATTTGAATATCACCTTGTGTAAAAGCAAAATAAAAAACACCTTACTGACCACAAACGATTACAATTCATATAAAAACAATCATTTTTTTGTAGGTATTAGCTTTTGATCTTATTTAAATATTAAAAACTGGATGCATTTCGAACCAACTGTGGTTCATCTTCAGCAATATACTAATTTGGCAAAGAGAAAGAAAAGAAAATACAAAACATAACAATCAAAAGAATAGGAAAAGCTTTACATTTAACAATTAGAGGTTCAACCGACCCGAAAAATCCTCCGTCGCTGCACGGGGTGGCCGTGGCACGATGGTTGTGTGCTCGCCTGTCAACCTCAATATAACAGGTTCGATTCCTGCCGTCGTCTATGTTTTCTTTAATTCCATTAAAACCTTCTATAAATTGTCATCAATGGGATGCTGGTTTACTCATTACATGTTGTTTAGGCATAACACTAACAACATGTGATTGAGTTAAACTAGTATGCCCAACAAGGATGAAAAACGAATAAAATAATGCGAATTATAAGGGACATAGAAATAAGACACGGCAATTCTCCGCTTTAGTTGAGCCGCCATCCCTGGAGATAAAAAATCTGAGACAACCACCTTAGTCTCAGAACATCGTGCCACACATCTTTCCTATCCTTCTTTCTCTTCCATAACTTCACGCCCACGCTGTGTTGAAACATTTAAAGGGTATTCATATTCCCTTGAGCGTGAGTAAATTATAAAAAAAAAAAAAAAAAAAACATGTCCTCACCAACAAAAATTTCAATGTTAGTTTAGAAAATGTAAAGCTTAAAAAACATGTCACAAACCATCGACGACTTGATGTCTATGAAAGCCTTTACATCCATAATAACAACATTATGAACAGTGATAATGGAAATATTATGAACCACAGTTGGTTCAAAATGCATAAAGTTTTCAATTTAAATAAAATCAAAAGGTAATACCTACAAACAAGTTGTTTGTTTTTATTTGAATTATAATCGTTTGTGCTCAATTAGGTGTTTTTTATTTTGCGTTACAATTTAATGAGACTGCAAACTAAGTTCAATTTCTTTTAAGATCTTTGTTGGATTCTCCTTTAAATACAATTTTTCTTTTAAGACTTTAATTAAATCACCTTGTGTAACTACGCCAAAGCGGTCGAAGTTTTTCTTGTCCTCCAACATCCCAGACCAAAAAATGAACTCCTTTCGCTTTGCCGACTGTTCCTTGGATCTATAAAAGAAAAAAATTAAAATCAAAGAAATGAAGGAAACAAAATTTGGATAACAATATTCAAAGTATAACAAAGTTCAAAAAGACAGCTAGCCCTGAGTATACATCACCAACTCATTCCAACAGATTGTTCAAGAAAGTAATGTATATGTGCTCCACTTAAAACGAGGCCAGATCAACTACCCAAATTAGAAAGAAAGTTGTATACTAAATATCCCACATAGGTATGAATGCAAAATCTTATAGGCATATTATATGAGTTCTTCGTAAAAAATTCATAAAGAAATTTAAAATCCACCTGGACTCGTAAAAATACCACCATTAGGGAGACAATAAAGGAACAAAAACCGAGCATATTTCAATTTTTGTAACACTTTTCACTTCTAAGCAATGGAAAATTCATATACAAATTACCATGTTGGAGGGGAAATTTCGAATGCTACCCATCTCTATTTTCGCATTCGATATTCTTAATTTATCTTTCGGATTTTGATATTCGAAATAATGTCCCGATCCTTGTGCAAAGTTTGCCGACCGGTGGAGATCGTTGGCTGGTGTGATTCCTAGAATAATGTACAAATTCAAAAGTTAAGAACAAATCGGAATTAAATTAAGTTTATTCAGTTGGATGTCCTCTTTCTTTTAATACTGCCTCGAAACGCCGCGGAAACGATTCCACTTGTTTCATTTTTGCATTGGAATGCTTTCACAAGCATCCTGTATCCCAATCCATAATGCAGTGCTACAAGACATTTTTTTTTTTTGAGCCAGCACATTCTTAACCTCAGACCTCAAGTTCTCACAAGATCGGGTTAAGATCAGGATTGGGCTGGCCAATTAATAACCGAGATCTTTTTGGCATTAAATCAAGCTTTCGTTTCTTCGGTGTGCTTTGGGTTAAAATTTCTAAAGCAACTGCAATTCACCTTCGGTGTAAAGCAGCATGTTGTTTTCTAATCTTTTTCTTGAAATGGCCGTACTTGGACCCTTGAATTCAAATATCTAAGCTTCAAACTAACTAACTAAAGAAATTGTAGCAAAATAAACTGTATGTGGTCAAATTTCTTTAATAACAAATAATAATATATCCGTAAAATTGAAGCTGTCCAAAGATATTATTTCAATTGTATCTTTAGGCTACCATTATACACGCCTACTTATTGAAATCGTTTACGCTCTCAATTACAAGAGGAGTCATGACACTTTCTGGCATTTATTTGGCTCAATATGGTCATTCAAATTTTATAAAATATTTCTTATAATATAACAATGCAAATATTGTTCCAGGAATTTTAATATTTAAAAAAGACCTAGCAATAAACAAAATTTGGGCTTTGAAGTGATTAAAATTATATATTTTTCTTATAAGGCAGATTGTTATATGCTTAGAGTCTCAAATAAATATGCTAGCTTAATCTCAGGACAACTCTTTTTTAAGGAACAAAGGATTAGAGATCTTCTTGTCTTTTTAAAAATAAACATCATTGCCATCTTTTACTTACGAGTATATTTAAAATTTTAAGTAATTCAAGCATAAACGGAACCGAAGTTAATCGGTCAAACTTAAGTATTTCTTTGTTTTACAGTTTTTGTCATCTGCGAACAACACAAGTTTACAATATAGGAGAAAAAGGAGTACAGCCAGAATTGTTTCTTTCGGAACACGTGTTGTAGTTATTGCCACTTTAGAAGTGTTGTTATTCACAGAAGTTTTGTGTTCTATTACATGTAAAATATTTAAACCACTAAGACTTTATTTAATTTGTATTCTAGCTCAAGTAAATTTAAAACAAAATCGACTATTGTCTAAACGGGACAAAATACATCCTCTCCCATATTATTCTTTTTTTCTTATCGATCCTACACCTGGATACAGCTTACGCAAAACCCCTTGTTTTTCCGATTTTTGACATATATATTTCGTATGTCAATATTTGACCTTCTGCTAAGATTATTATTATTATTATTATTATTATTATTATTTATTCATTTAATTTCTTACACATTAAGAATAAATCTTATAAAATTGTGAAGTTTATAATATGGATAACGAACTACAATATTTAAAAGTGAAAGAAAAAATTATAAAAAGAAACAAAGCAATTAAATTTATAAATTAAACTAATCATATACTATAATATAAAGTAGGAACAAAATATTTTATAATGAAAGATTTATAAAGAAAGAAAGAAAAAAATTGAAATCAAGAATTGAGAAAGCCTAATAAATTAAAGAAAATTAAGAAATTAAGATGCTGCCTTTAAAAGAGAAAACATTAGTCGCCAAAATTTGAAAAATATGAGTGTAAACTCTTTAAAAAAGTTTGCATGTCGTCTATCAATTTTAAGTGCAAGGGAAGTGAATTCCATAGTCTCGTTACAGCAATTAAAAATTGTCTTTCTGATATCAAAAATGAAAAACGAGGTATAATTATGTCCATAGATCTCTGATATACCGGAAATTGTAGCTTATTATATAAATACATTGGTTTACCAGTTTTCATTATATTAAAAAATAGTTTAATTGAGCGATATTTAATAAAATTTTCAATTGACATGTTAAGCAGGTTCTTAGATAAGTGTGATATGTGGTCATATCGGCGAAGACCATAAACGTACCGAATTATACTATTGAAAGCTACTTTTAATTTTCTTTTACTTTCAGCGTCGCAATTTGAAACAATTTCACATCCATTTAAAAGTGTTGGAATTGCTAAAGATTTGGCTAACATTATTCTTGTTGGCAGAGGCGTGTATGCTTGGGCAACCCATAGCGAACGTAAAACTCCATATGTCTTACCAACAACATTTTTGATATGATCATTCCAAGTGAGGGATCGGTTAAACAAAATACCCAAATTTTTAACTGTTTCAACGTACTGAATATGTGAATTATTTAAGGTGATGGGAGGGAAGTACGAAAGATCTAATCTGTTACGGGATATGACCAAACATTTGCATTTTGTAGGATTTAATGTTAGATTATTCTGCAGAGACCAATTTCAGATATTCTCAAGATCCCGGTTAATATTTTCAACACAGTTCTCAATGAGACCTAGAGGACAATTCTGGTAAATCTGGACATCGTCAGCATAAATATGCATCATTGAATTTTGAACAACACTAGGAATCTCATTTATATATATCGAGAACAACAGTGGGCCTAAAATTGATCCTTGCGGAACACCTTTACGAACGGGTAGAAAATTTGACAAGGTGTTTCTTACATACACTGCCTGTTTTCTGCCATATAAATAATTAAAAATTAACCTAGTTGACAATTCGGAGAAATTGAAATAACTACGCAGTTTGTTACATAGAACGGTATGATCGACCATATCAAAAGCTTTTGAGAAATCGAGTAGTACCAAAAAACTTACATCATCATTATCAAGGCCAATTCGTATATCATCAATTACTTTAATGAGAGCTGTAGTACAGCTATGTTTTGCACGAAACCCAGATTGTAGTTGTGTTAGCAACTCATTATGATTTAAGTATTCATTGATTTGTTTTTGTAAGATTCGTTCGTGAACTTTCGATAGGAAAGGTAGTACAGATATCGGCCTGAATTCAGTGCAGTCAGAGTTTTTGGGTATAGGGATAATCTTTGCCAATTTCCATTGGCGCGGATATAACCCTGTAGTAATTATCGAGTTAAAAATATGTGTTATGTAAGGCAATATTGTGGGCAAAATTGCCTTGATAAACACTGGATGAATGCCATCCACTCCAACTGCATTGCTTTTTACAGAGAGCACAGCCTCAAGCACGTCAAGATCATTTACTACAGAAAAATTAAACATGTTTTCATCTTCGTGTATTAAAATATTGAAAGGATCATCTGCGTTATTTTGAACAGGAGAATCAATTGAATTAATAGTGTAACTGCTTGAAGGAGTTGTGGCAGGAAAATTTATAAATCCACTGTTTAGGTCATTACCATCAAGATCACAGCCATCTATAGATTTTGATTTAGCTATACCGAAATCACGAAGATTTTTCCATAGTACACGTCCTTTTAAATTGGTACTGAGCCGATTAGAAAAGTATTGAATTTTAGCTGCTTTTATCTCACGGACAACATTATTACGGAATGACCTATAAACTTCGAATAGTTCCTCGATTCGAAAACGCTTCCAACGGTGGTAAGCTCGGTCACGCTTTTCTATCAGTAATCTAATGTTTCTCGTAAACCAGGGTTTTGCATTGCAGTTAACTGTGTTTGTTTTGATTGGTATGTGGGCATCAATAAGAGAATTTAAATTATTATTAAGAAATTCAACTTGATCGTCAGGTGAATGTTTTCTGTATATATTGTCCCATGGAATAGAATAAATATGTTGTTCAAGTGCATGTCTATCAATATTTTTGAAATCCCTATACTCGAAAGTTGAAGGTGCTGAAAGAGTTGTTTTAAAATCATAAATTAGAAAAATTAAATCATGCTTTGAAAAAGCTGGGGCAGATAATTGGTCATAAAATAGTAAATTGTTTGTGTCGTTTATAAAAAATACGTCCAACAAAGTACTTGTACTCGACGAATGATGAGTTGGAATTGTAGAGTTTACAGAATGGAAACCAAACGAATTCATGTTATCACTAAAATGTCTTTCAATCAAAAGATTGCTGTTAAAATCCCCACAGATAATTATATTCGGGGATCGCGTAGAAATATCTTCCAAATCAGCATAAAAGGGTGTTAAATCTATGTATTTATTGGGCCTGTACACAGTACCCACTAGAAGGCTTTTAGCACCGCATACTACTTAAACAAAAACGTAATTTATTGCAGACAAATTAGATGAAAACCACTTCCTTTTACAACACAAACCTTGTTTTACATAAATGGCAACACCTCCACCCACACGATCACATCTATCTACCCGAAAAACATTATAGCCAATTAACTTAATCCGCATATCATTATTACTGGCTTCTGAAGGAAACCAGGTTTCGGATACACAAATTACATCTATTTTGGATTGAGTAAAAATATCGCGAAATTGATCAATCTTTGGCGGTAGACTCTGAGCATTTATATGACAGATTTTAATACCTTCCTTCTGGGAGCAGAAAACCCCAAGCATAGTACGTAACATTCCTATATTACCGCGGCCTATGGAATTCATATTATTATCACCCATTTCGCCTTGAAAACATTAAAAGAGAGACAAACGACACGCAATGAAAGCAAAAATGTTTCCTCTTTATCAAAGAACAGCTTACAACATCATTTAACATTTTTGGCAAACGCAATACATATAAATATAAATAGGATAGAGAAGAAACAGAAAAAAGAGAAAAAAGAAAGAATAATAATAAAGATAAAATATAATTTAATATAAAAGTACATGCATTAAACATTGTTTGTAGTTTCTTCTATGGCATCATCGTTTTGACATCTCGCGGCAATTACACGCAGGGAATCGTCATTTTGTATAAGTACTGGTCTTCCAATTTCACTCTCTTTTAAAAGTACAGCACCAGAGCGGGTAAATACAGACAAAATTTTCTGCGGATGGTGCCGCTTTAAATTGATGGCACGCCGAAGAAGCGATAGATTTTTCGGCGTTAAGCTTTCGTGTATGTAAATGAAACGATTGTAGTTGTTCGAAGAGAAGCCAGCATCTTGCAGGCACAGCTTACGTTTGGTAGCAATACGGTAATCAGCTAGGGATTTAAAAACGGAATTTCTCTCTCTGGGAGCGTTAAACTTTAAAATTATGGGAGGATCGTTGGTTTCGCTCTTATTTCTATTTTCGCCTCGAGATCGAAAGACAGCTTTCATTGAAGGAATAGGACAACTTATGGTGGCACATATTTTCTCAAAAATCATCTTTACACTTTCTCCGGGCAATTGCGGAATACCAAAGAGAGATTTCACTTTAATTTTCGTCACACACTACACTTCTAGTGAATATTGAGCTTTGTTAAAATGTGTTAAAATAAATTTATTAAATAATCATTTTAAAAAATAAAATACAATGCCAAATAAAAACCCCTAAATAAGATCTATTTTTTGTTTCTCTCAGCGATAAGTGGTCACCGGTCAAACGAAACCTAAAAAAGTCGAAAAACAAGTTTCTCTTTGTAAGTAAACTGGTTGATAAGTGATTATTAAATAAAATCTTGAGAAGCGAGAATAATTTGAGAGAGCTTGAGTTTTATTTGTCAGATCTAGGAACAGAGCACCCATTCCGTCTTGGCACACGCATATCTAGAAATAGATATACTTATATCATTTTCCAGATTTATATTTTCCAAAAACGACAACAAGCCGAATAATATATAATAAATAATTTATATAAAAAATTAATATTTATTAAGCCTTATCATAATCAAATAAATAAATTTAAACAAAAAATTCAAATTTTTTTTCTAGGTAAGAATTTGTGCCACTCAAAAATAGCAGTATTCAAAATAATTGAACAAAAGGATAAAATTTAGAAAAAATATAATCGTTAAGATTTGGTTGTAGATCCATTATTGATTAATATGGATTCACATAGGCGCTTCATGGATTCGTAAATATACTGATCCATCAAATCTTTTATTTGGTACTCTAGAGCTGATTTTTTTTTTTTTTTTTTTTTTCTTATATAATTTACTCGCGCTCAAGGGATTATGATTACCCTTTAAATGTTTCAACACAGCGCGGGCGTGAAGTTACGGAAGAGAAAGAAGGATAGGAAAGATGTGTGGCACGATGTTGAGACTGAAGGTGGTTGTCTCAGATTTTTTTTTTCTTTTATCTCCAGGGATGGCGGCTGAACTAAAGCGGAGAACTGCCGTGTCTTATTTCTATGTCCCTTATAATTCGCATTATTTTTTATTCGTATTCATATTTGTTGGGCATACTAGTTTAACTCAATCACATGTTGTAAGTGTTATGCCTAAACAACATGTCGTCGCTTTTCCGGCAGAGTGGCATAAGTCGAAATTTGTCGTTTTTTAGTTTAGAACACAGAACTGAGCTGGAAAAAAACACAATTTTTCTGTGTAATCGGCGTTAACCTACTTCTTCTAGTTTCCGAGTTATGAAAAAGCGCCGCTCTCAATGTTCAAAAACATCCCTGTCATTTTCTACATATAAATACGGCATAAATCAATTTTTGGTTTTTTTTTTTAATATTTCGTTTTTTATAAAACTTAACAAACAAAAAATGCAATTTTTTCACGTATTTAACATTCGAGTTTTGTTTTTTATGAACAACGAAATTTTTTTTTCCAGTATGAAAAAAAACTTTAAAAGGCTCTCCTGAAAATTTGCAAATTTCGACTTATGCCACTCTGCCGGAAAAGCGACGATGTAATGAGTAAACCAGCAACCCATTGATGACAATTTTAGAAGGTTTTAATGGAATTAAAGAAGACATAGACGACGGCAGGGATCGAACCTGTGATAATGAGGTTGACAGGCGAGCACACAACCATCGCGCCACGGCCACCTCCACGTATTCAGCATTTGACTGGCTTCGCGGGAACCAGGGATGCCATACAGAACTATTTTATTCTTCGTCGATAAGGTATTTTGCCAATTCAGATGGATCTTTTTGACAAATTGAATTATTTTGACTATAACCCCTATTATGGTTGTCAATTATCAATTGATATTTGATAAATATTGAAATTTTGTACTTTTAAACTCAATTTTATTTAAGAAATTATCAGACAGAGTAATTTCCGAAACAATTGTTTCGTTAGAACATCGTCGAAATATCTCTTGTCTATCACTGTTTTATCGTTATTTCTATAAACAATGTTCTATTGAAATAGCCAGTTGCATTCCCCCCCTAAAAAAATTTCACCGTAATACTCGTGCCGCAGGGAATGCTCATCAATATACCCTTGAGCCAAACTTTGGACGTACAGTTAAGTACAGAGATTCTTTCTTTTGCCGTACGACTCGAATGTGGAATTCCTTAACCGACACACAGCGCGATGCCGCAGCGTCATCGCACTCGTGTGTGCACCACTCAATTCATTTGTGTGTACTGTAAGACTAAGGCCAGGTGCACACATGCGTTATTTTGACGTGCGGTACCGCAGCGTCACCGCCTTTGCTTCTTACAGTACTCACAAATGAATTGAGTGGTGCCCACACGAGTGCGATGACGCTGCGGCAACCCACGTTATTTTGCGTGTAAAAAGACTCGCAGGCTGCGGTACCGCGCGTTAAAAGAACGCATGTGTGCACCGGGCCTTAGGGTATATCTCACGAGGAAAAATAGGTTAAGGTTTTGCGCTAAGCTGTATAACTTTCCCAATTTTACGAATATTTCAATGAAATAAACGGTCATCAATTAGAAAAATGTTAAGAAAAATACTTTTGTAGCTCTGAAAAATAAAATAAAAAATTGTGTGCCGAGAAACCGCCACGCAAGTGGAAAAATCATACATTTTAGTAAGGTCCTTATTCAAATGATAGGGAAATTCGGAAAATATTACTTTCTTATTTTTTTATAGAAACAACATATCCTTAAATCGAGTATCGGTTTTTTTTATTCTGTTTTCTTATTTATTCAAAAAAAATGTACAAAACTATAAAAAACGAAGGAAATTCGCATAGTGGTATGAATGCTCTATACTGGATAAAACTTCATGAGTATAAAAGATAACGAAGTAAAATTCACTCTTATACAAAGACAATATGTGCAATTAAGTTAATATTTATTTTTATTTTTTTTTTTTAATTTTACAGTAACTTTTTACGAACAAAATTCAAAAAATATACATTTTTTTGCAAATATTTTGTTCCCTACCCTCGGAAATTTAGAGTTATATTTTTTAATTTTTGGAAATATTTTTTTAATCAAAGATTTATATTCCCTGAACAGAGTATCGGTCTTAAAAATTAAATAAAACCCATCTAAGGTTCATAAAAATGCAATTTAATATGACAGTATTTGTAAGGAAAGTATTGACAATACAATTCTCACATATATTTTTTATGTTTGTTTGATATTTTGTTTATTAACAAATTCCTATAGCTTAAGGATTAATACTCAAGGTTTAGTGAAAATTCCACTATGTAATAAAACACATTTCTCAAATTTTTTTACTGCAATAGCACTTAAGCTTTTTAATCAATTGCCGCTTAATGTAAGAAGGCAAAAATCTCTTCATTCATTTTTAAAATCGGTTAAACAATGGCTTTTTATTATGGATAGTTCGATGGTCAAAAATCTCTCTATTAACTTAAATAGTAATATTACTGTTTAATTTTTTCTATCTTCATTGTTTTTGAATTTTTGTTTTACTATCAAAGTCAAAATTTTGCTCGGGCAAGAAAAATTGAACACCATTTAAAATTGAATATCTGGCAACCCTAAAAATACATCAGCTCAATTTAAACGTAGTTTGAAAGGTTAGTGTTTCTTCTAAAAAAAAAAGTCCAAAATGAGGTCCCTACTACTAGTACTAACAGAGAAATTGACCTTAACATGGGTCAGAGTACACCAAAGATAGCCTTTTTTTAAATCGTCAAAAACTGATGTCAAAGTTGAAAATCAGACTTTACTGTAGAACAATTTTTTTCTTAGAATATGACCAAGAATCACATCCCAAAGTATGGCACACGAATTACGGGACACCCTGTATATTTACAGCTTTTAGTTTGATTTTAAATCTTAACATACATATTTCTAAAAATTAAAAATACTTCAAAACTCATTAAAAAGAAGGTGGACAAAACTAAAGCACATGTACCCTATTTCTGTTTACAGTTATCGAATCTCACGGTTTACTTCTTAAATGCTACAACCGGCACTTGTTATTTTGTAAAGCATGTTCTAGGCAAAACAAAAAAAGTTAATCGCAGATCTTTGCACCTTACTAACGGTCAAAGCTAATGAACAATTTAAAATTTAAATAAAAATTGTTAAAATGGCGCGGAATAAATATTCAAATAAATTAAAAAAAAAAATAGTGTCCGACTTTCAAAGCGTTAAATCAATTACATTTATTAGCAATAAATATGGTATAAACCATACGGTTATTTCTCGGATAATAGGTCGATTTCGTGCTTGGGGTAGTTTTCAAACAGTGCACAATGGTGATAGACCTCGAAAAACCACGCCGCATTGCGATAAAAGAATAATGAGTTAAATCAAAAAGGACCCTTATATTACCTCTAAAACAATAAAAAAAAAATGCACGACTGGATCGCACGAACTTGCTCTTATGTAAAAGTACTTTGGAATTTAAGAAACATTTTATAAATATAAAACATGGATTTAATGAGATAATAATGTTCAAATGCATAAAATTGCCGTCTGGTTTCCGGAAAAGTATGAATTTATGCAAATAAACTTTAAAAAATCGTTTTATTATTAAATAAAATTTTTATATAAGAAATGTCTCTAAAATTTTTCAAGAAAAAAATGTCGAATGCGAATTTTAAGTATTTAATAATATTGGTTTTAGGAAATAATTTCAAAAAATAATCGTTCATAGGTTTTGAAGATATTGATTTAATTTTTTTTTTTTAAACCCAATAAATATTTTTTCGAATATTTTTTTATACAATATTATTTTAAACTTAAGGGGACTCCTGCTAAAAATTTTGGGTTAAAATCCTTAGAGCCGTTAATGAGAAAGTCGAAAACCAAAAAAACGGGTCTATGGCAGGTACCCCTAATAACATTTTGCCCCAACATTTTTTTTGACCAAAATGTAGTCCATATCCATAATATCACACTTAATTTTTTTTATCAAAATCGTTAGAGCCGTTTTCGAGATAAATAAGATTTTGCATTACGGGTGTATGGGGGGTACCCTTAGTTTTGGAGCTAAAAAAAAAATTTCAATTTTTCCTCTAGGGAATCACCGAAGACCCTTAACTACCGAGATTGAAAGAAATAGGTCCAGTGGTTTAGGCTGTAGTGAGAGGTACAGACAACAGACACACTGAAACATGTTTTTTGTGAACTAAATTTTCCTTAAAATTTTTATAAAAAAAAATTGATATGCAAATTGTTAGTATTTAATAAAATTCATTTTATAACGTAATTTAAAAATTTAATCGTGTATCGGTTTTCAAGATATTGAATTTTCAAAAAAAAAATTGTATTATTTTTTTAAAAATCCAAAAACTATTTTTTCGAAAAAAATTTTAGTTTATATTTTTTCAAATGCAAAGCAGCTCCTGCATAAAAATTTTGGTTAAAATCGTTAGAGCCGTTAGTGAGAAATTCGAAAATCAAAAAACCCGTTCTATGACAGGTACCCCTAATAACATTTCCCCCCAAAATTTTTTTTGACCAAAATGTAGTCCATATCCATAATATCACACCTAATTTTTTTTATCAAAATCGTTAGAGCCGTTTTCGGGATAAATAAGATTTTGCATTACGGGTGTATGGGGGGTACCCTTAGTTTTGGAGCTAAAAAAAAAATTTCAATTTTTCCTCTAGGGAATCACCGAAGACCCTTAACTACCGAGATTGAAAGAAATAGGTCCAGTGGTTTAGGCTGTAGTGAGAGGTACAGACATACAGACACACTGAAACATGTTTTTTGTGTACTAAATTTTCCTAAAATTTTTTATAAAAAAAATTGATATGCAAATTGTTAGTATTTAATAAAATACATTTTAAAACGTATTTTAAAAATTTAATCGTGTATCGGTTTTCAAGATATTGAATTTTCAAAAAAAAAATTGTATTATTTTTTTAAAAATCCAAAAACTATTTTTTCGAAAAAATTTTTAGTTTATATTTTTTCAAATGCAAAGCAGCACCTGCATAAAAATTTTGGTTAAAATCGTTAGAGCCGTTAGTGAGAAATTCGAAAATCAAAAAAACCGTTCTATGACAGGTACCCCTAATAACAATTCCCCCTAAATTTTTTTTTCACCAAAATATAGTCCATGTCCATAATATCACACTTAATTTTTTTTATCAAAATCGTTAGAGCCGTTTTCGAGATAAATAAGATTTTGCATTACGGGTGTATGGGGGGTACCCTTAGTTTTGGAGCTAAAAAAAAAAATTTCAATTTCTCCTCTAGGGAATCACCGAAGACCCTTAACTACCGAGTTTGAAGAAAATACCTCCGGTAGTTTAGGCTGTAGTTCGAGGTACAGACATACAGACATACAGACAGACAGACGGAATTGTCGGACCCACTTTTTTCGTCTTCGCTATCATCGTAATGTCAACTTTGATCAAAATCTCGAGTTCGATTTTTTTTCCAAATGCAGAACTTGCCCTATAGTACCTATATCGCAAGTAAAAACTAGACTTATAAATCTCTTCCAGTCAAGGCATCGGGGCACTTGATAAGATAAGTGGTATAATGTACTAGGAAAGCCTTTAAAACGTCATGTTTCCGTATGCGGAGGAGAATATGCCGTTGCGATGGATCTTCCAACATGACAACGATCCGAAACATACCGCTAAATTGGTGAAAGATTGGCTTAATGAAGGTAATATGACGGTTATGAAGTGGCCAGCGCAATCCCCTGATCTCAACCCCACATATCACAATTTCTATGGGAAATTGTAGATCAGAGGATTGATCGAACAAAATGTAATAATTTGACTCGCTACTTGACAACAAGTACAAACTGCCTGGGAAAACATCCCCATATAAATAATTGACAATCTCATTGCTTCCATGCCTCGTCGATGTGACGCAATCATCAAAAATAATATTTACGCCACCAAATACATACTAACATTAAACATTCTTTTTATTTATTTTGTATATATGAAATCAAAAATGTGCTTTAGTTTTGCCCACCTACTTTTTAATGAGTTTTGAACTATTTTTATTTTTTAGAAATATGTTAATATTTAAAATAAAATTAAAAGCTGTAAAATATAGAATAATATGTTGTGATTAAGAAAAAATAAAAATTATAAAAGTATCACGAGTGTTTTCACTTTTTATGTTTTGTCCAACACTGTAGTAATAAATTGGGATGCATACTGATCTTCATTTTTTTTGTCAAAGGGTGTGTACATGAAATGAAATCTACGATGTTGTGTATAGAATAAGATACATATGCATATAAATATCTACAATAGATTTTGTGTTGTTTTTTTCCGATAGGTAGGTTCATAGGTAATGTAGAGGTGCAACGCCGTGATTGGAGTTGGTATCGTAAGGATTGTTTTGATTTAATTTTGCGTAGGTAGGTATCAAAAATTTATTAGATAAGTACATGTTAATCCTGTGTGAATGAATGCAAATTGCCTTTCACTGCAAGCGAATACGCAACAACCAATGGATATGCCAAGTGGATGGCGCCAAAATATTATGTATGTAGGTTTTTGTTTGTTTGTTTTTTATAATCTACACAAAAAAGCAAACAAATTAAAAAAAAAATTACACAAAAATGTTGATTTTTCATGTTTTTACAATTTAAAATAATAACAATGACCTTTTCTTACATATTATCGTATAAAAGTAAGTTTCTGAACCCACAGTACTTTTAAATTAAAACACTGTTGACATAGACGCCTGCCTGGCAACTTTACATGCCTCAAGCGGAGCAACGGAGTTGCGTGAGCGGGTGCGGCCCCCCAAAAGGGAATTCAAATCTTGAGAAGCCCCCCGCAGTACTGTTAAGCTAAAAAATAAAATAAACACTTTTATATATTTTTTTTTAAATGTTCGTTTTTTGTGTAGATTAACAAAAAAAAAATAAATGAACTTCGTTTAATGCTTTGCAAAAATGTTATGAACGATTATATTCGAAAGTATAAAATTGTATGTAATATTACTTCGTTTTCATAAGGCCACATGATGCAATTTCGTTCAAAATTTCGAAATGAGATAATTTTTAACAAAGGACAATAGGCAAATCTGGCCCATTTCGAATAAGAACGACCTTTATATAATATACATATAACTATGTAGGCATATTCATATATTCATTATCACTTAGTTTTTAATTTGTAACAAAAAAAAACAAGTACCTATTAGTTTTTCAATAATGTTGTTGGTGTCAAAATTAAAAAAATAGACCTGCAGACAGACGGAATCGTTACTTTTTTGTGTTGTAATTTTAACTTATGAAAATTTTCTAAAAGCAAGTAAATAGTCATTTTAAAATCTACTTATATTTTTCTCAATTTACTTCACTTTTTTCTTCAAATCTCATTCCACTTTTATTTCCGGAAGTGGTAACGCCGATGGGGACTTCAAGTCTAAGATATGTAACAAACGCAAAACTGTGAAAATTGTAATCACTGTTTTCATTTTGATGATTACATAATATTTAGGAACAATAGATAATTTTCTAATCAAAACTTTTCGATCCTTTAATTAATTTGTAGAATTTGGACATTCGGTATATACATATGTATGTACAACGGTATGATCAACCAATTTGAAAGAGTAATGGTAATCTGTTTGCTTAAAAAAAAAAACGTACCAGTAGCCAACATTTGTAAAGCAGAAAAAGATTTACGCAAATATACAAAAACCTCAATCCAATCACGATTTACGATATATTATTTATTATTTGGTAGGTATAATGTTTATCTTGTGCCCAATCGATGCTTGTGCTTGTGCGGTGCCTGTGCGGCTTGCCACTCGTGCCATGAATTCCCGTTGTGGGTTATTTTTGTGATATTCTCTTCTATCTTTCTCTATGCGTGATGCGAAAAAGAGGTATCCTGAAGAGACGAGACGAGGTATATTTATTTTCTTAGCACAAAAATTTTTAACTAAGAGAGCCATATTTGTACACCAATACATGCAAACGTTTTTACATGAGTTCTGAGTTTGCTTCTGAGGTAGACCTACCGGTCAACACTTCTTTTCAAAAAACGCACTGTTTGGGCTACAAAGCACTCACTTTGGAAATAAGTTTTAAATATTTCCCAACCCTTGTTCAAGCGCAAAGCGATTCATTTTGTTCCATGGAGGTATGATACTGACTTTCTATCAAGATTTCGAGCGGGAAACAGTCACTCAGTGTCAAATTAACCTATGATTTAAAAAGAAACCACTAGATGACCCACCCTGTACATAAATCGTAGAAACGATGGGAAACGACATTAGTATAATTTCATCGACAAAGCTATTTAACACACTAATTTGTAAATCAAACGAAAGAAAACGGATTAATTTTGTCACCTGATTTGTAAAAAATTCACGAAGCATTAATTTAAAGATGTTAGGAACAGAATTTTCATTCGGTCATGTTAGTAACTTGACAGTCCCTTGAAGTAAATCTCTGCAAATTTTAAGGTCGTTTTTAATGACACAACTATAGTATAGTCGATAAATAACCCATCAACACACCACAGACCGAACGCAAGATTGTATTTTGCTTTTAATAATCTTAGAGCTGCAAAAGTGACATACATTTTTTCTTTACGAAATTAAATACTTCTACCGAAACCAAACGCTCAATATTTTACTTCTTAGCCTAACTGAAAGTTCGTTAGCTAATAACCATTGCAAATCTGTATTCCTTTGTGCGGTTTGATGCATTTGTTTACATTATTCACTAAACTCTTCAATTAAACAATTATGCTTAGTTAAACGCATTCAAGAAATCTAGGTTTTACATCGTTTTTTATAAGACGGAGAACTTAAACACATTTTTTTAAAGATCCATGAAATTGAATTTTTGTACAGGTATATGTATGTCATTAATATTTGACTATTATTTCGGGCATATGTATGTATGTATGTCCATGGTGTAATCTGGAGTTCCAATTTTATTTGAAAATATTGTTCTCCAAGGTAGAACACTTTTGGTTAAATGGCTATGTGAATAATGACAATCTACAAGCCATTGTCGAAATACCATTACACCCAAAAAATTCCCCGTTTGACGCTCGTCTAAAATGATGATGGTCAGAACTTCACAGTCAATTGTGAGCTGTCCACAGATATGATAACTTTTCGTGGATCAGCTTGAAGGCATTAATAGGTGCGTTTTATTATTCACAAATCTATCTGGATCCGGATCTGGATTAAGTTTTAACATGTATTACAAAAACAATTTGGGATCCTGTTTTCTATCGGGATCTATTTCAAAGATCCAAAAATTAGTTATTACACTGGCGAGTAGATGGCTTTTATGATAAGGTAGTGTAAGTTATAGTGTAAAGAAAAAAGACAAGAAATAATTTAAAATGTACAAACCTAAGGATAAAAAGAGACGAACTTATAGCACTGCTGTCACTAAGATCCGTATCGTTTTATTTTCAAGGGAAGATCCAGATAGATTTGTGAATAATAAAACGCACCTAATGTTGCAGACTTGTCGTTTAAGCTGGACGATGCCAGAAACAATACTTAAACACAAATGGCATTAAATTACCTTTCAAGTAATGCCAATTTCATAGATATAAAAAAGTCACCCACACCTACTAGTTTAATGTTAACAAATATTATTCCCAAATTATATATATTGATAATTATTTTAAACATACATACATATATATACGACTTGCCTTTTCACAATTAAATCCAATGGTTGGTACTGTATTTAAATACTGATCAAATTTAAGTCTATATAAAGCTGTTGTTTTGCCTGCTGAATCCAAACCAAGCATGACTACGTGCAGAGTTCCCTGTATGAATGAATGAAACAAAAAAAAATCAATGTCTTTTTTTGTACTTATTTATTACTTCATGTATTTAGGCCCATTTCACACATACATACGTGATGACTTGTTAACCAGCACTAGTTATCCGCGCGTTGTATTAATAGTGTTTGTACACAATACTTACAATACAGGTTGTCCCAGTCACCAACGCAAACGGAAACTATGGGTTTGAGTCACGGTTTATAAAGCTTTTTATGATTGTTGATTTCATTTTTTATTAACTGGCTCTAAGTTTGCCAAACTCTGCGGATTACGGATTTCCAAAAATATATTATCAAACCCATTTTTTTAACCCACAGTTTTCGTCTGCGGCGGTGACCTTAATACACCCTGTATGTTATTGGAGTATTCATACGTTTCAAAAGCTGTATATTAAATAGAAGAATATGTTTTGTTTTGATGAAACTGGCAAGGCTATTCTAGAAAGCGCTGAGGATTGCTTTTAAAGCTGGATTTGTACGTTATGTTTTTTATATATAAAAAACTAAAGATCATTTTCAGTGAAGACAGTGGAAATTGACTATTGAGGTACAGCTCTCAATACGATCCGAATATGTCAAAGCGTAACCTGCACACGTTCCCAAGCATGTTTGAAATGGGCCAAACATTTTGTTTTTTTTTGGATTCATAATTTAGAAATGTCATACCTGTGTCGGCAGCGAATCCAGTAAATTTCCCCCACTTTTTCCCATTGTTGCCCCCATGTTCCAACAATATTTACGAAGAAATTTGTTTCCTTTTTCTTTTTTTAATTTATTATTTTTGTTTGTTTACCTTTTTTGTTACATTTATTTTTATTGCTGTTGCTGCTATTTTTTAAATTTAGTATAAAAGAAAGGCTGATATATCACAGTACCATTCACGGCAGGATGATCTTGATCTGAAAAAAAAAAAAAATATATATTTACTTTCCAATTTGTTTTGAAGATAGGGCCTCCGAACTTCAATTATAAAAGGTTTATGTAGCAAAAAGCTTAATAAAAAAAAGATAAAAAACAATGGGTTTGATCTATGTGTGTATATTTGATTTCATATGCTCGTAAAAAAATATAAAATCTGACATTAAACTTAATCCCTGGTTTTCACAAATCCATATATCCTTATTAAAAATAATAAGGAAGCGTTTAATCATAGAGAAATCTATTTCACATAGAATTCAATCCACTTTAAAAGCCAAGGAAATAAAACCTTATAATGAAAAACCACTGTTTCGTTAGAAATATTCTTTTTACACATGTCTCACATGTAACAATTTTAAGCATTGAATAAAATTGGTTCCAGTTCTTCAATTAGCGGATCGTACAAACCTGGTGAACAAAAGAGTTAAATCAAATTTAGTATTTTGTAAAACTCATTTTTCTTTTAATTAATTTATTTCAGTCGAATATGAGCACTCCTTCTTTCGGCTATGATGATCAATTTTTTTTAACGAGACAAAATATTTTTATGATTTGTAGAATTAATTTTGTTTTTTTAATTTGGAGTGGATTTAAATGAGATACCGATGCACGTTGGTTTTAAATTTCTGAATATCGTAATGGGAGGGAAATCTTGACCCGGGAAAGCACTTAACATTCGTGTAGTCCTGCTAAAAAAAAGATCTCTGAACTTAACTATACGAAGTTGGGTTTAAGGGCAAACTGATGGGCATTCCCTGAAGCGCGAGTATTACGGTTGAATTGTTGAATGGCAGGAATGCAACTGACTATTTTACTAGAACACTTTTAATACAAATAAAGATAGAATAATGCAAGATAAGAAACATTGTGGCGTTGCTAGAAAAAAAAATTAATTTACCCTAACTTACTTAAAAATGAATCATAAAATAAATGAAAAAACAAGGGGCTTTATATTAGGCCGAGTTGTAAAGGGAGTTTCGTAATGAAGTTGAACTGATTTAAATTCAAAGATGTCCTGTTTGATATTGGCTAAGCGCACCATTCTTGAAATTAGTTCAGGGCCGTATATTGTACGGGATGAGAGAGGTAGAAGGGAAGAGTGAATCTGAATTAACTTGGGTTAGTATTAATGGGAAAGGGCATATGTCAGCGAATTTACCACTTTTTTGTAAATTGATCAACCATCATAGTTAAAAGGTACGAGAAATAAAGTATTAATATATAAATAGAAATGGTGAATAAAAAGAAATAGGATAGAAATAGAAAAACGTGATAAGACAATAGATACAAGCCAAAAATATATTCTAAATTAAGTTATTTCAGTGAATAATGTAAAAAATTACTGTATCAACCTTATTCTTTTTTTTTTACTGAGAACATCTCAATATTGCCTTGAGTTACAATTGACCTTCCAAGTCAAGGTCAATAATTGCAACTTAATCTATATAACATTCTTTTTAACAATAAGATTTTTGCCAGGTTAGTAGGTATACGGTTTTAAAAATATCGAAAAATTTAAAAAAAAAAGATAGGTACCTGTTCTCAAGTGGTACCTATTATATGTAGTAGTTTAAAAATTGAATAATCTTGGTAGGTAATTTGAGGGTTTTGCATCTAAAGAAACTATCTCATATAACCAAAAAAAACTTGAATGCATTTTAAGCCTAATTGGACTAATAAATTGCGCCATATTGTATTGTAATTTACCCCATCCAATTGCTTAACTGTGTAAGATTTAATTTAGGTATTAAACCAAAAAAGGAAGGAGGGGGAGTTTAACAAAGAAATAAAAAACAAACATCATTGAGTAAACAATGGGTTTGAAAAAAAAAAAAAAACAAAAGATTTTGTTCAATAGCAACAAAAGCGAAAATATTGCACAAATCGGAAGACATAAATTCTAAGGTCAGAATTCATGTTTTTTTTATTTATTATAAAATCTTGTATCAAACAGTCTTAAAATTATTGCTTGGGCTAATATGAGGCTTGGATTTTTCTTATAAATCTGCTGGTGCAATATGCTTACATTGTTTTTTTTTTTATTTACATGTTTCTTTCATGCTAAAGACATAGATGCAGCAAAAAAAAAAACATCAACAACATTTTGTTGTCGACGTTTCTTACTTGATTTCCCTTAGAACTCAATTCTGAGAATCTAAATAAAAATTTGCTTAAGGGCGGTAATTATGGAGCGTTCTTACGTTTATGAAGCTCATAACTCAATTATTTTTTTTCTATAAATACACAGTTTATTTCGAAAGTTTTTGAATACATTTTTAGAGAGACCCCAATCATAACTTTGGATTCGTCTTGAACGTCTTATGAGCGGTCATAATGATTATGACCTTAAAAAGATTTTGGTGAATAGGTTTATGATCTTCGTATCATTATAAGCACTCGATAATTACGGCCCTAAATAAACTATTTTTTATAGGAACAGAAAGAAAAACAAATATGGGCAGCTCATCCGATGAAGATTATTGATGTTATCCTCCCTGCATGACCGCGTCTCTTGCACACCCGTGGATTTGACATGTTTTCCAATTGGAACATTAAAACATAGACTAAAACAATTGTATTTTTTTCCTATTTTAAAATCATTATGAATCGCGAAACTTGAAAATAAAGAAAACAAATAGTTCACTATACAAGTTACATATATTTATATAAAAAAAAGAGAAATTAATAAAGTGTATCACACTCACCTAGGTACTAAGCCAAGCAAACGGTACATTGCACTTCTTCTCTTTTCACTCTAGTTTTTCGATTTTTCATGTTTTTCTTTTTTTGTTGTTGCTTACTAAAGTTATTTAATTGAAATTCACACAAGAACATGAAAATACCGATAACTTTGTTGGTACTAAAATTCTACACTGGCAGCTAAATATTTCATAAATTAAGAAGGATACACCAAAACAACAGTTATACAAAAATATACTTGACCAAAGTGGTTATATGAGCAGATTGGTATGGAGAAAATAAATGAAAAAAAAAACGACCACCAATTACTAATGAATAAGATGTATTTCTTTGCGTTGAATTTACTGCGAACGGGGACTTCAATTATTTTTTTATATTAAAATTATTCTTTTCCAGTTTTTTTTTTTTAATCAAAATGTATCAAATCAACGCTAGGTGAAGAACGAGCAGCGCGGCCTCGCATCTTCGTCATCGCGTTTAACTTTATCATCAACTCAAAGATAATATACTATAGAGAAGGGAAATCTCGGCTGTCATTCTCGTTTACAACAAGCTGAAAATCAGCTGTTGCTAGATGATATATGAGAAAGTATGTGTAAAAAGCTTTGAGTATATATACTCAAAGGTAAAAAGAAACGTTTATTGGCCGCGTTCAGGTTTCACTTGGATAGCCTAGATTCCATTAGTTTCTGAACAACCAGAACCAAACCGGATTGGAAAGGTTTGACAAAAAATCAGTTGATGCGAAGGCCAGCTATAGCTCATCAGAAAAGTACATCAGAAAAATTAGAAAAATCGAAATCTGAAACATTTTTCTGATGACCGGTTATAGCTACCAATAATTTTACATCAGAAAACAAACAATTTTTTGTTGTCATATCATCAGAAAAAATTTTTCTCATCAGAAAAAATTTTTCTGATGCATTCGGAACAGAAAAAAATCGGAACACAAAAAAAAACGAAATGGAATATATTTTGAGTTTTGGCAATCAGCTGTTCAGAAAAATTAAATTCCATCAGAAAAAATATTTAAATCCATTTTCTGAATAAATTTAGCAACAAAATGTTGTAATTCTTTTTGTAAAAATTAGTCCAAGCAAGTATTCGTCTAATTGCATTAAAATTTTACTCAAAATCGAGTCGTAATATGGTCAATTTTGGAAGACAAAATTTTTTCTGATGGACTTTTCTGATGAGCTATAACTGCCCCCTAAAGGCCCCAGTTATAGCTTTCATTGAAATGCATCATTGGAACAAATCAGTGGAATACTGACTTCATTTTTTTGACAAGCCAGTTATAGCAATCATTGGAAAATTGGTTTCAGTGGAACGATTCAGCTGTTCATTGAAATTGATTTTTATCAGTGAAATCACAAAAGTGGACTTAAAAGAAAGTTTAAATCAGAATTTTGTATTTTATAGAGTAATCAAATTCTACTACTCATTATTTTCATTTTGGTACCAATTAAAGCCATCGCAATTTGTTTAATCGTCTTAAAAATGAAAATTTTCAATGATGCATTTCAATGATAGCTATAAACGGCCTCAAATAGAAATATTTTTTACTGTTGGAATTTTTTTTTTTGCAAAATTTACTGTCTTATTTGTTCAATAAATATATTTATTTATTTATATTTGAATTATGATAAATAACATGATTAAACATAGTTTGAGGATAAAAATAAAATACATAATTTAACATATAGCATTATAACAAATTTAATAATTTACGAGTATGTTTCAAAACATTTCTATTAATATTAAAATCAATTGCAAAATCATATTCATTAAAATCCATACAAGCTCTTGTGATAGGATTATGCTTAGCATAACTAGTACTGCGGTTAGGAACATTTAAAAAATCACAGTTACGCGGGCGCAAGTTTCGAGAAGGCGCATAAATAAAAAACATAGATAACAAAACCGGACAGTCAATAGCCGTGTTTTTTTGGAAAAGTTATCCGTAGTACAGTAGGATTTTTATATGAATAACAACATCCGCAGTAGGATCACTGCCGATAACATCCGCAGTAGGATCACTGCCGATAAAAAGAGAAGTGAAATTCTGCTGCGGATAGAGATTTGACGTTTGTTCGAGTATCGGCAGTGATCCTACTGCGGATGTTGTATTTGTTTTTCATATAAAATCCTACTGTACTACGGATAACTATTCCAAAAAAACACGGCTAATATTACAATTCAAGACATCAAAAGCAAAAAGTATTGAGTTTAATTTTCTTCTCTGAGCAAGGGGTTTTAGATCAATTAAAATACACCTCGTCTCATAAGATGGAACAATAGAATAACCAAAAATTTTTCGTAAGGTAAACTTTGTGAAAAAAAAACTTTGTGAACCTTTTTTGAACTTTTTCTATACGACAAATTCTAGACGCGGTAAAGGGGCTCCATATAACAGTACAATATTCTAAATGTGGTCGAATAAGACTAGAATAAAGAGCTTTCAATGTATATGGGTCTACGAAATCTTTTGAATTTCGAATAACAAACCCTAGCATAGAGTTTGCTTTTGAGATCGCATGGTCTATGTAATTTGAAAAATTCATCTTAGGCTAGGCGCGCACATTCAATTTTTAGTTTCGCAACTGTTTAGTTGCTAAAATGAAACATATGGGCTTATATGGGACACCGCGCACTTAGAGCAACTCGATTCTCGAAACTAAAAAGTTTGTGTTTTGACACAAACTAAACGATTGCCTCGCATCAGTTGAGCTGTTTTTTATAGGTGCAAGAGAGAAAAAAGTGCGAGCGTGAGTAAAGAGTTGCCAGCATTGACATACTAGATATGGACTGCTAGTAGCTGATTACAGAATGGTCCAACGGATTACCAAACGACACTAGCCCTCGTGCCGACACTGACGGAAAATTTGAGTACTATGAAATGGAACCAGTGCTAAAGGGGCTAATGTGTAATTAGTCCAATTGCCAAATCTGAAAATTTCCCCTTTTTAATTTTCCCTTTTTCATTTTTGTTTTCAACGTATAAATATATACTGCAACACAGTTTTCGTTGCATTTACTTGTATTATCTATTAACAAATATTATTATTGTTTGTAAAAATACTTTTATTAAAGCAATTAGTTCCACTTTTACAAATAATTTTAATTTTTATACTAGAAATCAAGAGATAAGCTAAGATCTTTTTGGCTAGAGCGAAAATATTTGCAAAAAAAATAGTTATGCAAATAAATCCTAATTTTGATTTAAATTAACAACTCACTTTAGAGAAAAACCAATCCTACAATTTGTATCAAATTTACAAAAAACTTTCTTTAGGTGCTTTTTTATTATTCACAAATCTATCTGGATCCGGATTTGGATCTTCCTTTGAAAATAAAACGATGCGGATCTTAGTGACAGCAGTGTTATAAGTCCGTCTCTTTTTATCCTTGGGTTTGTAAATTTTAAATTATGTCTTGTTTTTTTTCTTTACATTATAGCTTACACTACCTTGCCATAAAAAGCCATCTACTCGCCAGTGTAATAACTGATTTTTGGATCTTTGAAATAGATCCCGATAGAAAACAGGATCCCAAATTGTTTTTGTAATACATGTTAAAACTTAATCCAGATCCGGATCCAGATAGATTTGTGAATAATAAAACGCACCTTATCTTAAACTAGAACTGTAAGGCTAGGCGCGCACATTCAATTTTTAGTTTCTCAACTGCTTGGTTCGAGCAACTAAAAAGTTTGTGTTTTGACACAAACTAAACGATTGCCTAAAATGAGTTCGCTATTTTGTGTAACATATAATTATATGCACCTGCGCGGACATTAAATCATTAAGTAAACCAAAATGATTCATAAAATATTTTAAAGGGGATTTTTTTTCGAGATCCCTTAGCACTATTCTCAGCCGATTATCTCTCTAACCATAGACTAGCACCGTTTCTTCAAAGCAATGTCAATGGATGTCCTTAGTTTCTACGAGTAAACATTTCTGTTGGCACTAGTAGAACAAGAGATGGCGTTAAGTATGTTGTTTATTTTTGCCACTAGTGTCGGCACGAGGGCTAGTTTCGATTGTATCCGTTGGACCATTTTGGTTGCAAATTTTGTATGAGAATTATACACAACTAGCAGTCCATATATAATAAGTCAATGGTTGCCAGTGTGCGGTTCTCTTTCGACTGGTGATTAAACTATTTGATTTCGATCACAGTTGCCAGTGCGCGACTAGCCTTATAGGCTTTTCACACCGAATTAAAATCTCGGATTTCAGCAACAAGACTACGAAATCTCATTGAAGCGTTCGCACTGAACAGAACCAGGATTTCATTTGACGTTTCTGTCCATTTATCCTGCTTTCTCGGATATAATTTATCTTCTCTCCTTCTCTCCCCACAATTCAAATTTCAAATAGTCATTCGAGACTCGACTCCATTATCTGCTGTTTATCTACCTCTTCTCTTGCTGACAATTTGCTGACAAAGCAGAATATTTCTAAAGGTTTGTTTGTTTTGACAATCTTGTGTTTGAAAGTAGATTTTGAGGAGATTTTGTCGTAATCTAGTAGATTTGGAAATCTGAAAATGTATGGGAAATCTAGTAGATTTGGATGAGATTTTGAGAATTTTGCTCGAAATCTAGATTTTGATCTGGTGTGAATAGCGTATTACATTCAAAAACATCAACCCATCTAAATAACACAATAGCAACAGAACATCAAGAACAATAGCAACAGAACATCAAGAACAATAGCAAGCGACCACTACTTCAACATACAACATTCAAGAACATCAACTAGACAACAGCCACACTACCAGTAACAACGTACAACTTCATACCTGTCTACAAGAACAACAACAGCAATAATATCAACCTTAACTATCTACGAACAAATAACATCTACCAACAACAACTAAAACTACAATCCACCAAATACTACATTGACGAAGCTAAGTACCCACTATCAAATAATAAATTTTTTTATTCTCAAAAAAAAAAAAATAATAATAATATTAACGTTATTATTAAAAGCAAAGATAAACAAAAAATTTAGTTGAAAGCTTAAAAGAACTGAAATAACTTAAAAACAAATTGAACTAACGAAATTAACTTAGACAAAAAAAAAAGAAAAAAAAAACGAGATATAAAATATTGCATAGAATAGGTATTCATCATTTTATTTAGTTATATTTTTTTCTTATGTTCAGCAATCGATGCTTAATTTCTTTCAAAATTTTAAATCTTTTTCTATAGGAACAACAAACATTCATAAGCAAACATAACAATAAGAAAAAAAAAGGAGAAAACTAATCTCCATCATCCCATCGAAGCGGTGCACCTCCTCGACGGCTGATCATCATTCACGTATCAAGTCATAAAACAACAAGTAAGAAAAAAAAACATACGTACCTACACACACAAAAAAAAAGTTAATTGGTATGTGCTTTTGATAATGATAATCTTTGATTGAATTAAAATCGACATTGCTAATAGCCAACAAATACTAAGAACATACTGTTAGGAGTTGTCATTAGGAAAAATTGTAAAAAAAATTTAGATTTGAATTCGCTTTGACGAATACTTTAAAAAGTATGCATTAAAATAAAATCGAATACATTTACGATATAAACGATATACCAAAGTCGTATACAAAAAAACTAAAGCATACAATTAAGAGTGTAAATTTAAAATAAAGGAAATAAGTGTTAATAAGAGCTTTGAAAATTTAACTTAAAAATTGCATTGAGGTTTAGATAAGATCTTTTTAATATCGTACAAAAGCAACAAATGAAAGCTACGACATTTAAAACAGACGAAAGAAATACAAAAGCGAATAAATTTATTTCTTTTTATGTTGAATAAGATTTTTTTTATTGATTGTTCTCCTTTTAGTGAAATTTAAATACTTAACTAATTAAATAGAAATTTATATATTCTTTTATTATTATCACTGAAATTTACTACATATTAATACAAAAAAAAATTTTATAACGTTTTTCGAAGAATCATGGTTTTTTAATTAGTACTTGTTCTCAAAAATGGGAAGTTGTTCAGGAATTGTTATTTTTTTTAGGTTGAACTAAGAACGTTTTAATGGCGTATTAAGACACCTTTAAGTGGTGAATATGACAGAGTTATAAGGATCCCGCGACGCAGACAATGTTAAGAGAAATGGTAAGGTTTCAAACTTAAATTACCATACATTATTTAGGGAGCTATCGCAATAAGAATTCATCGCGGATGCGGTAGCCATGGATGGTTCATGTCAGCGAATCATGGGTGGGTTTAGCCACTGCTGAACTAACAATACCTAGTTCATTGCTTTCCGGGGCTGTCAACTTTTGAATTTTCTTCCTCATCCTAAATTTTTCTTTTATCTAGGATGAATTCTTCGGTCACAAGAATCTTTTTTTTGAACCAAAATATAACATCATTTTTTTTTATCTTCGGCATGATTAAACGTGACGAACGTTCATAATTGCTCGGCAAGAACCCCACCAATCCGACGAGTTAAGCCTTGGCCTTCAGCGAGCATGCCGAGCCGATGCAATCTTAGACACCCTTCACTTCAGCTGCCTGAGTCGGCCTTTAGTTACCTGTAGGCTAAGGGTCGTGATGGTGGCATATGGAGCGAAGGTTTGCGAGGACTTTTTGAGTTGAGAAAATCCCATATGTGCTAAAAGTATTATTGAGGTTTGAAGGTTATAGCACCTCTTTTAAAGAATAGGCGTTGGACTATGCTCAGAAGTTTTTGCTTAACCGCACAGGTATCGTTACATGATATAAAAATTGGACACAGGCCCTTGCTGTAAAACGATTTTCTTCTAAGAATATACACAAGAATCACGCCATAAGATATTATGTACCCTGTATATTCACTATTCAGTTGCTTGTTGCAAATGTTTGGTTGGTCGAATAAAAAATCAAAAACTTAGGAAAAATATAGGATAAAATATCATTTTAATATACATATGTAATACTCTCATAATAATCTCACTTTACAAAATTTAAACAGATTTACATAAAATACTAAAAAATATATTGTATTGTCTAAAGTGCTTTTCTAAAAAGCTGCAAGGCAATTTGGTCGTCCTTAGAGTTTCTTTGATAATGCACCTCTGATTGTTCGTTTACATGAGCAACAACATGAAATTTGCCAATATTACTCCTTCGCACTGTCCAATGGTATTGGATAAAGTTTAACGGTGGTTTTTGAATTTGGGGAAAATTTATTAGTTGACTGTGATTGCAATGAGAATCCATCCCTGAAATGGACTAAAAAAATAATTTTCTTTATTAAATAAAAATAAACGAATTAAAAACCATGTGTCAATTAGGATAAAAATTTTCTTAACTTCATTCCTAGTTTAATTTTTTAAGACTAATGCAGCTCCAAAAATTAATCAAGGGATCAAATTAAGCACACTTTTTAAAGCAATACACACATGGTGAAGAAAAATGAGAATGTACCAGCATCATCTCCATTTGATAAAATTGATTGTCCGGTTAGACCGCACCATGTGTTATTCATTGATCTATGGTTATGAGGCAGCCATGATGATAGAACGTGATTGTTGCTGGTGCTACTAGCCGCTTTACTGATACTCAACCAGTTTGATCTATAAAAATTTTTGTCGGTTGACATTGTGAAATTGTGGTCTTGTTGTGGCGGATGCTGTAAGCGTCTGCTCCGTTTGGTAAAGTCTAAAAAAATACATTCTTCTTGATTTTCTCAAAGGAAATTAAATCTCTACCTTTCCAATCATTAAAACCTTTTCGTTGATGTACAAGTTCGATGTTACGACGTGGCCGAAAATAGTTACTCGCAATGTCATCATTGTCTGTCAAACTATCAAATTTCTGCAAAGTTTAAAAAAATCCGTTTTAAGCTAAAAACATTTGACTAAGCATTAATAAATGGTATAAAATAAGCTTTTTCCATAGGATCAGAGAGCAATGTCTCTCAATTTAAGTCGGTTGACTAGTTACTTCAGAATTAAAAAATAAATTCAATGTAAATATTTAACTTATTACGGCAAGCAATAAACTGCTAGTCCGGCGAATAGAATATTATGTTATTTGGAATGCAATTTTGATTTTGAAATTTTAAAATTTTTTGGAGCGTATGCCCACTTTGGTGCAATAGAAAATGTAACAAAACGAAAGAACATTCTTTTAATTTGTTGCAGCATTTTAAATTGGTTGTATTCCTATTTAACAGGAAGAAAGCGTTAATAAATGTGTACTCCGATGTACCCGAAGGTAGTCATTTGGGACCTCTTCTTTTCCAATTGTAAATTTTTGATTGTTTATATTATACGCGCACTAAAGGGATTATGAATACCCTTATAATGTTAAATACAGTACATAAGATTAGAAAGGAGATATCGATGCACATTGGTTTTGAATGTCTGCACACTAACGATGTACATACATTTTATTTTACATCACTGCATATTTCTTTTATTTGCTGATGACCTAAAAATGTTTGCGGAGATAAAATTATTAATAATTGTAAACTGTTCCAAAAAATGTTGCTCTTTTCAAGATTGGTGTCAAAAAAACGATAGTTAACTTTGATAAAATGCGCCATAATGGCTTATAGTCCATCTCTCCATCCAATATTACTTTTTAACAACTTAGAAAATCTGATCATACCAAGAGTTAATGGAATTAAACACTTAGGTGTGGTTTTTGATGCAAAACTAACTTTTGATCAGCATGTAAATAAAGTTATTTCGAAAGCAAACTCAATGGGTTTTGTTGAAAGAAATCCAAAGGTTCTTAATGATCCGTATGCGCTAAAAACTTTATATTGCCTCGTGGTTCTTCCCATTTTGGAATATTGTGTTGTGGTTTGGTGTCCCCTATGAACAATCTCATTAATCGATTAGATATGATCCAGAAAAAAACATTAAAAGGGTAATCATAATTCCTTGAGCGCGTGTGGATTAAAAAAAAATCGTCTTTTAAATACACAAGTAACTATAAATACTCGTACACATCTAAATAAAAATACACCTGGTATTCGTGTACAAGTGCAATATGGGACTCTAATACATACCCCACAACCATTGCATAGTTGGTATATAATATTGGCACTCCGTTGGTGTTGTCTAAAGACCGCAAAAAATACATACCCACGCCCACTTTTGAATTTGTTGCCGTCAGAACGTCAACCATTTTAATACCAAAATTTAGTACGACAAAAAATCAAAGTTCTAATTGCTAGGTGACCCTAGGTAAGCAAAATGTATGCAGATAAAACTACGAACCTGTTCTTCTCCAGATCCATCATTCTCTTCGCTTTCATTGTCTGTCAAAAAACGCTCGTTTTGGGAAGAGGGCGCCGAACCTAAAATTAATATCCATATATTCAAAAAGGTTTAACATGTTCAGGGAAAACACACAAATATAATGTACCTAACATAATTGTATCTGCCTATCTTATGTGGTTTTCCATTAAGCAGACAAATCAATAGTATTTGCATTCAGATGAATTTTTATTTTGATTTGGAAGCAAACAATCGTTTTTTATGACAAAAACTAAAGAAATCTCAAAAAAATATGTTGTTTTGTCGATTGATTTACGAAAACACTATCATGTATAGTTAACACCAAAAAATTTTATATCTGAGATCAAAATCTGTAGGAAAACCACACAAAATACGAAAACAATCGGTGCAACAAAAATATCAAAACAAAATTTACTATTTATAATTCCAAGAAAGAAATTACAAAAGGAATATTAGCTTAACAAATGCAAAATATTTAGCTAACCCACAAAAGAAAATGGTCCATTTAATAATTACTATAAGACATTGGAAGCAATCGGAAAGAATTTCCTTGTTCAAGTGCAGCAGCTGATAGTGCCAGCTCTAAAAGTGTCATTTCTTATTTGTTCGGTGATGAAAAGTCAATGGTTACAGAGCTCGGTGAAGACGATGATGATGGTGCTGTTGGTGCTAGTAATAGTACATAAAATTAGCTGGAGATGATTATAGCTTTAAGATAGATACAAATTATCGAAAGTAGGAACTTAGGGCTCTGTACTCACCAGCCAGTGGCAATTTAAAACTATTCATTGAATTTTCTGGTAATTTCCAATTCTTGAGATCATCATTCCACGAGGAAACTCTCATGATTTCGTCAGGATCCCTGTATCAAAATCAATTAATTTCAAAAATGTCAGATATAACTGAAATGTCAAAACTGAAAAGAATTATTACCAATATTTTCCATCTTTTCTCAAAATTGGTAATGCCATTTCTATAATTTGCTGATAAAATTTCATATTCCTCTCTAAACGTCGTATAGTCTCTAAGTAATCAGCTCGATCTAGCTGAAATTCCGACTGTAAGTCAGAAACTTCGCGTTCCAGAGCTCGTATTTTCTGTCGATATGTCTTGAGCGACTCATTTTTAATCTTCAGTTCCTGCTGAATGCTACTGTAATGACCTTGAAGCAAATTTCTATCATCGGATTGCTCGACACGACTAAGTGCATGAGCTAATGCACTTAATCTACTTTGTGCGGCAAGTTTTTTCTTAAACCGTTTTTCCTTAAGTTGTGTGTCATTTGCTCGTTCACCCCCTATAAGAGCATTTTTAATCATTTCTATTCGATTTTGTACTTCAAGTTGGATTTCCTGAGATGGAGCGGATGCAACTAAATGGGGTTCATTCAAATTACTTAGCCCCAGGCGATTGTTGTTTGTTTCAACGTTAGTAAGGTCCCTCAATTGGTTGTCGTAGTGCATTTTCAAACGTTCCATGTCCCGTACTAGTTCTTCTTTCTCTCTTTGCTGAGCGGCATGGACTTCTCTTAAGCGATTTGTCTTATTTTCATACTCTTCTTGAAGCTTAACCTTTTCAGTTTCCAACCATCGCGTGTTATCTTCTGAGAAGGATATAGATGGATGCGTTACCGTTTGACTTGATTCAAGCATTCTTTTCAATTTGACTATTTCCTCCTGATAATTGCGTAACAAAGCATCTTTGGGATCTTCATTAATCTTGGGTTTATTTGATATGTTCTTAGCTCTGGAGGCATATCGGAGTGTCGACAGAGTCTCGTCATAGTTATAATCTGCTGGTGAGATACATGCAATCATGAGCGTCTTCGTATTACCACCTAGAGAATCTTGTAGAAGTCTTGTCAGTTTTGAATCTCTGTAAGGCACGTGCTTAGTTTTTCCATCTACAAGCGCTGAAATGACATTACCCAAAGCTGACAACGATAGATTGATCTTAGTTGCCTCTTTAAGTCTATCACCAGAAGCTTGAGTTTTATTTTGTCGCTCCGAACCAGCCAAGTCTACTAAATTAAGTTTACCTTTACGAATTCCTGGCTTCCTTTGACCTTCTACCATTGCTGTAGTCTCCATTTGTTCTAAACTAATTGTAAAAATTGAATGCGATCGCGAGCTACCAGCATTCATAAGAGTTGCTCCAACCATGCGGTTTTTTCCGCCAACTCGCAACAGCTCATCACACTCTTTGGCATTGTGAACTGTATGAGTTGACAAACTAGGCACTGAAACTCCTTCACCCGGAATTTCTTTCAAAGCATGATTTACATGAATATTTTCGTTGGGAGCCAACAAATCTCGTACATTTTCATTATAAATTTCCAAATAGCTAACCAAAGCTAAAAACTGCACTCCAGTTACAACGGAAATTGCTTCAAATATATGATCAAACGATCTTGATATTATGCCTCGTTGAGTTGACACAAGATCAGCAACAACATTATCAGGTCCTTGCATCGTGTGCGATTTACCACAGCCTGTCTGTCCGTAGGCAAAAATCGTTCCATTATAGCCTTCTAGGACATTTTCCACTAAAGCATAACAAATGTCATTGTAAAGGGCTTCAGTTGGTGCGTTTGCTGGATATGCATTGTCAAAAGTAAAAGTTTTGGGTGGCGCGGTGTAATCAGCAGGATTTCGTATAATTACAGAACAATCATCGATCTTTACTATTTCCTTTATTTAAAATGAAACAACAAAAAGGAAGTCACATTTAGTCTACACATATTCAAAACTTTTGATTGGAGGTAAGCTAGGACAGAGCGTCGATGGGACATGATTTTCGGGGACGTATGTACATACATACATAAATAATTCAAGTTTCAAATCCTCAGGGCTGCATCTACAGTGCAAATACCATCGAAAGAGATTACTGGAAAATAGCCGAGACGTTGAAACGGAGGAAGCCTTTCCATTTGAAAACTAGATCCAATTTCCAAAAAAAATAAATTCTGGACTTATGTCCTGACAGTGCTGCGATTTGGAACTTACGTTCTATCCCTTTGCTGTCTACATTTCCCCAAAGTCAAACTGAGTTACCCTATGTGAGTAGTATCTTATTATTTTGTTCATACATCCTCTTTGATGGCAACAGATTGAGATTCAGATCGTGTTTGAATTTGTTACTCCTGTCAGTTTGATATTTTAATTTTATTGTAATAACGTTGATGGAAAATATGTATTCGTCAAAAAGGGGAAAAATGCTATTCAAGATAAAGAATTAAGGTAGACCTATAATTTTTGGGAATGCACTTATGACATATCATCCCGTCTTAACTATCTCATTGAAAATATGTGTATACGATGTTTACATTATAAGTAGATATTTGTAAAAATAAAATTAGATCTGATTTCAAAAAATTTTGATTAGCTTTTTAGTTTACTTATCGAGAAAAATTGGGATGTCTTATTTAAGACATTGTATTTGATTGCTTTTTAAGAAACCATCCCACTGCGTAAAATAAGATATTGAATTTTAATTTTAATATTTGTACGATTGGAAAGTTCAAATAAATCATACATTCCAGTTTATGAATTTCACTTAAAAATTTAATAAAACTCATTTATTTACTATTTATGAGATGTTGGTTCACTCCGTGTCAATTTGATTTCTGACTGCAAATGATATTTAAAAGATATGAAAATAACACCTTAATACCTGTCAAACAAAAACGATAGCAAAAAAGCAACGGTCAATTTGATTATTTTGATTATAATTTTACATGGAGCAAGATTTATGATTTGAACTTTGACCGGTCATCTTATCATCTGTGGTTTCTGCGCAAGAAATTTGCTTTGCGTAATCAAAACCATGAAAAATTCGTTGTGCTTACTTTTCCTAACTTGCGGTACACAACCACCTTTTTTAAGCGCCAATTATAGTGCTTTCTCCACGAATATAATGTTTGGGATGGGATAACAGGTGGCCGAATTTAATCAACTTTTTAACGCAATTGACACACGCCCCTGAGATTTTCGAATACTGATGGATCACCAAAACTCAAAGTTATAATAGTTGTGTTCAACCAGAAAAAGGCCAGTGTAGAGTAGTGTAGTGCAGTGCAGGTTCATGAAAACTGTCAGAGCAAACTCAAGCAAAAGCGTCATACGTCAGATGTTAAAAGGAAGAAAACAAATTAAATTCGGCGCAGTAAAATGACTTAAGTCGATGGCAAAAGGACGAAATTCATTTCCAGTGCCTGCGACGACGTTGTTGGCTTTTTAGGTTATTTAATATATATGCTCCTGTACGTTCCTTACGTCTTAGAGAGAACGACTTCTTTTATATCCGAAGACATGTTACTAATTATGGTTTGAACAACCCTATATGTAATGCGGCTTCCTGTTTCAATCAATTTGAAGATATATTAGAATTCCATTTAAGTCGAAATGAATGTAAAGTTTCACTTTTAAATAATATTAATTAACTAGATTTAAGTTAGTCTCTAAGATATTCTAAGAAAGTCAAATGTACTTGTTAGAGTCAAATAAATAAATAAATAAATAAAAAAAAAATCTCTTCCTCCTCTTCACCTTTTTTTCAACGAACTTTCAAACACTTGCGCTCGGAATTCTTCGTCTAAATATACATAGATAGATTTAATTAAGATATTATTGTATTAATTGGAGAACACTGAATCACCAGAGATTGCCCTTCACTCGAAGTTAGTTCTAATCTATGTAGGTACATATGCATTATTTTAAAATTTTAATCAAAAATTGTTTGTACATACAAAGCGCGGAAAAAATTCATCTTTATTCGTTAAAAAATATAATCGAATAACGAAATTAACTGATTTTGACAATTTTCACCAACCTGCACTAGCTTAAAAGGTAGTGCAAAATATTCTGAACTAGAGTACACTAGTTCAGCTCAATGAACGCTAATCATTGTAAGTCAGTGCAGCTACACTTTTCTGCCCAGAGTAGTACAGTGCAGCTGGTTGAACAGAACTAATGTTTATTTAAATGCAATTTTTTTGTTTGAAGTTGTTTGCGAAAGAAAGCCTGAAGATCACGTGAAATAAACGGTTTTATGAATATTAATAGAAAGATAACTATTATGTTAGAGGCTTACTTTTGTGTTATGTGTCTTGTGTGTTGGTTCAAACTTCAAACATGTCAAATATGGTATTTTAAAATATATAACCATCCAATTTTTCCCATGATTTATTGGTGATAGATTTGATTTTACAACTGTACTCATACTCACTTTACAATTGATGTCACGTTCTTTTTCGTTTATAGGACGACATCTAACAACCACTCTCACGTTCTCACCCATCTCGACAGAGGAGAGTTTTATTTTTAGTAACTATTGTCACACCCTGTTTTGATGTAAAAAGTGCGCGGTGCAGGTCATCAAAATGTTTATTCAAATGTTCAAATGTCAAACAGAGACAAAACAATTTTCCAATCGATTGATTAATGTGTTGATAGTGAAAACATTGTTTGCAGTTTTCTTTTTTAACTATCGTCAATATTATTGATTACAATATTACAAAATAAGTCTTTAGTATTCTGTAATTTTATAGCAGTCTAATGAAAATGTCCATAGATATAGGTTAGTAAAAAGATTATCTAAAATATCTCAATAAAAATCATTATTTTTTTATCTTATGTCATTAGCACCATTAAAAAAACTAATGTTTTTTTGACAGTTGGTTATTATTATCAACAAAATTATCTGTATGACTTAAATATTTTTCATTGTTTTTATTTTTATTACGAGCAATACTTTCAAACATTATTTTAAAAACCTCAATAAGAAATTGGGTACATATTTTAAGCTAAAATTACTGCTGGTCTTAAAATTATTTAGCTCGAAGTTAAATAGAAATAAACACAAATAAAAATATGGACGTGGGTGACCAAAAGAAATGTTACGCGCGACCACCACCAACAAGACATAAAAACTATACTGGCTGCTGACCGAGTAATTCTGACCTGTTAAACTAAAAATTTCCTCTCTCTGGTCAAACCTGCATTAATATATAAAATAAAAAACAGCCAGCTAACTTCAACTTCGATTGAGGCATTCTGTATAATATAAAAACATGATTTCACCCTTCAAAATAAAATCTCTCAAACCAAACCACCCCTAGCCATAAAACACCATATTCAAATCGAGGGAAAGAATGGAAATATTGGTGGGGATACTAATTATCTTACTTACTTACTTATCTTACTCATTTTTATCGATACACTTTAAGAAAGGATTGATGTATTTTGATATTAAATAATGAAAAATACTAATACTAATACGAGTAATTGTTGTATATACATATACATGTATATGATAGCTACTCGTATCTAAATGCGAAAGCTATAAACTCCGATACCTATGATCCTATAAAAAATATCAAATTTTCAGGCAATCTGGTATTGGCCCGACTATTTTTTCGTAAAGTTTGTTCAAAATCGTTCCAGCAGTTCAATGTCATATTCAATACACACAATATATTTGTGTTGTTTGATATGTTTGGATCGGCATCAGATTTGTGCCTCTGTAGTTATAATCAAATCTGTTCTGGATAGGTTGGATTCGACCATTGACCATTGTATTTGTCCATTTGAAATATTAAGAAAAGTTACTTTTTGTTCATTTGCGTATTATCTTCATTCAACTTTCGACTATTTATTTTCGATGTTAAATTTGAAAGGGTTTGTTCTAAGATCGATGATAAAAGAATTAAAAAGGTGACAATCCGATCATTTTTGTGCTGAAAATTATTTTTATATTGTTCAATTTTTTTCTTTACATCCTTTTGACATTTTTATTCTTCTTTCGGGCAAAAGCTTAACCCATAGCAAATGAATATTTGTTTCACTGTCGTTGAACATCATCGTCAATAGAGTATCCCGTTTTTGTATGTACATTCGTACACCATGACTTTTGAGAAGAATTATTATCCGTCAAAGTAAATTTGATTTCAATGAAAATATTTAGTGGTACGTACCCATTGACTTAATGATAAGTGCGTTGGACTATCACGACACAGGTTTGGTTTCGATTCCCAGACGTTGCCCCTAAAAACATTTGTTTTTCCAAGTAAAGTGGCTCTTGAGAGGAAGTGACAATTCCTTCAATCTTTTTTTTTTGTAATGGAAATTACATAAAGTCTTGGCAGACTGGTCAGAAATTTGCAGGTTTCTATTATTCCTGCCGACAACACGCGAAAGGTTGAGAGTTGAATGCAACTAGGGCAGTTCTCTACGAACTGTCGTTCCTCAAATGTATGTATGTTTTTTTTTTTCATTTTCCTAATTGTGTGGTCATCTTATTGTCATTTTATTTAGTCCTGGTTAAAGAGGTAGTGTAATTTATCGGCATACGAGGTATTTTGCTGCGTTACGGGTTATTTTCTTGATATAAATTGTATCGGAGAGAAGTATATGGCACTGGAATATGAAAATTAGATTTTTGGCAGTAGCTATTAAAAAAATTTCAGAGGCTTATGAAACTGTACAACGGTTGCAAAACAAGAAAGCCTGTTGCTGGTTTTTGCGTGAAAAAAGAACTTTAACAAGGAAATGTCAAACTACTTTGCCAGTTCTATGAGTCAAACACGAGCTCATGCAACGGGTCTTTTATTAATTTACATCGCACCACTCGAGTAGAAAAGGTCTTAAATACAAAAAAAGCAAGTAAAGGCTAAAAATTATTGGAGCAGCCGAATTTGATATGCCCAAGGCGGCCCAAAGCCTAAATACGACACTGAATGCATCCATACATTTCAAGGCTATCTTCCACCCCACATCAATTTGTTTTAATGTTTTTAAATTAACTTAATAGCAGTCAAACATGCAAACCAGTATTCAGGATTCAAATCGGAACGCAAACTCCGTGGTATAAAAAAATATTGTCTTAAAAAACAAAAACTTAAACCGAAATCCAAATTAACATACAAATCAAGTATATTTGCGGTACTTAGGCCACATTGTTATATCAATTTTTTCAGAACACGATTTTTTATGTTTATGACCTCTTTCTCTTCAGCACAACTCAACTGTGCAGTAAAACAGCTAATATACTCGTACGCATGTAATGACAAAAGATTTTTTTGTTAATATGAACTCTCTATTTCTTTTCAACCCTTAAAAATATGAACCTTTATAAAAGAATTAATTTAATTTCAACTGCAATCTTAAGTACTTGAGTTCTTACTGGACTGGAATTCTAACTGGACACTGCAACCTTAGAAGACACCTACGAGTAAGTTTACTTGGGTATGGTAAGCAGTGCCACGTGCAGATTCTGCAACATGCATGAGGAAACACCGGACCATACTAGGAAAATGTTGTCCACTTATGCAAACCCATCTCTGAAAGTACCCCAAAAGCAATATGTTTGGTTTGGAGGAGGAACTGTAGGGGGGGCAGCGTAATGCGTAAGCAAGCAAAAAAGCAAATATCAAATAAAAAAGTAGTTTTAGTTATAGTACTGTGGGTGGTCCGCTTATACTTCACTTTTATACCATAAAAAAGTGTTTCTCCTCCATAATTTGATGTTTTTTATCAACAGCAAACACTTTTTTATCGATTCGTTAAAAAAAAGTTCATTTTGGTAGGGGGGGGATATAAGAGACAAAAACAGTATGCTATGCAAATATGAATTTACGCAAGAACAAAAATTATAAGTCCTTGTAGTGGTTTCTTAAAAAAAAAGCTTTTATATAGATACTAAATTGAAAGATTTTTAAGAAAAAGTTTTGGTACGCCAATTTAAAGCTTTTATTATTGTTCGAATAAAAATTTAATTTATAAAAAAAAATATTGAGCCGTTTCTGAGATATCGAATTTTCAAAAAAAGAAAAATAGATTTTTTTTTCCAAAAATTCAAAAAATATTTATTTTAAAGTTTTGAAATGCAATGTGTTTTAGACTTTTTAGACGCTTCTCTTTAAAAAATTTCATTACGATCCGTTATGTGGATAATGAGAAATTCAAAATTCGAAAAAATGGTTCTATGGTAGATACAAGCTGTAATATCTTAATTTAAAATTTTTTTCTTATTAAATTAAAGATCATACAAATTAATTGAAAGAAAAAAAATTTTATCAAAATTCTAGGCGCCATTTTCGAGAAAAATATAATTTTTGAAAACCATTTTTTTTTATTTTTTAACATTTGTATGGTAGGTACCTTTATTTTTAGGTAAAATAAAAATTTTTGCTCACATCTTGTAGACTATATTAAGAAACTTTTATTTATCAAGTTTAAAAAAAAATCTAGCATGTGGTTTTCGAAATATTGAGTTTTGAAAAAAAAAAATTTGAAGTTTTTTTTAAAAATCCAAATTTTTTTTTTTTGAAAATTTGAATGCACAGTTCTATTTAAGTTCTTGGGGAGCCTTAGCAAAAAAAAATTATCAAAATCTGATGTACCGTTTTTGAGAAAATCAAAAAAAAAATGGTTCCATGTACACTCAATAACCATTTTTCGGAAAATTTTTTTCAACCATTACCTAGCTTTAACTAAATGATTTTTTTTGTGTTTTTATTTCTTAAATCTGTGGAACAGTTTTCGAGAAAAAAAAATATTTATAAAATTTCGAAAAAAAATTCGTATTCGTTATCTCGAGTTCGATTTTTTTACGAATGTATGACTTGCCTTATAGTACCTATAAGTCGCAAGTAAAAAATGATGGAAAGATAGATCGTAAGATTAAGCGAAACAGACATAACATAATAAAATTTTCGAAAATAAATTTGCAACATTTGTATGGTTGGTACCTGTTCGTTTTTTAGTCGCACAAGAATAATTTACCTGCCACAGTTTTCCCTTGCCATTTCAATTAGCAAACATTCAAAACCAATGTTCATCGACACTACATAGTTTCTCTCCGCCCTAATTGTGATTTTTAAAATATTGAGTTTTCAAATGTAAAATTTAATTTTCTTTTAAATCCAAAAATCCTTTTCCCGATTTAAAAAACAAAAAAAATTTAATCATAAACTAACAAAGGGAAACTTTTTGATTTTTTTTTTATCCGTGGAACAGTTTTGAGAGAAAAATTGTTTTAAATTGCTTATAGATAAATATAACAGATGGATCTAATGAGATAAAATTGTTCAAATGCATAAAATTGGAATCTGATTTCTAGAAGAGTATGAAGTAAAGTTTAAAAATCGTTTAATTAATAAATTAATTTTGTATACAAATTTCCTTAAAATTTTTTAAGAGTAAGTAATATAGATTTTAGCTTTGTATATAAAACTTATAGTACTATCAAGAAGACGAAAGATTGTGGCGACATCTTAAGGGAATCGAACAAACTCAAATCCCCCCTGTATGCTACAATTTTTGATCATTCGATCCATTGGGATGTCAAGTAAAATTGATACTGAAAACCTGGAACACAGCAAGTTCAAGTATAAATTGGTAGTAAGCAGAACTCAGTTACTTAAGAATGTCTGCACATTGAAATAAGTGAGAAATATTGGGCCGGGTAAGGCATTCCACATTCGTGTAGTGCGGCTAAAAAAGAAATCTTTGTACTTGGCAGTACCTCCGAAATTGGGCTCAAGGGTAAATTGATGAGCATTTCTAAAAGCGCGAATATTACGGTTAAATTTTAAGGGGAGGAATGCAACTGGTTATTTCACTAGAGCATTATTTATGAAAATAGCGATAACATAATGATAGACATGAAACATTGCGGTGGTGCTCGAGAATTATAAATGTTTCAGTTAGACAACGGTTGCCTATCATTCTTATAGCTCTCAGATATGGGAAAGGGAATTGTACGCGAGCTTCGGAAGAATAAAGGCTTTAAATATAACAACTAGATCAGATGGGGAAAAAAACTTCTTGTATCGGCGGCGGAGAAAGCCTAAACACTTAGCAGCGTTTTTGGCGAGGTTAAATATGTGATCACTCCACAAAAGATGGTCTATGATGCACATTCCTAGAACTGAAAGCTGTTCAGTCTCCTCGATGCAAGTGCCAGTCATAGAAAGTGGCGTTGGAGCAGGGTTACGCTTTAGCGACAATAAACAGCATTGAGTTTTCGAAGCATTTAATTCTACACGGTTTTTGATTCCCCATTGGACAATGCTGTCAAGATCAGAATTTAATGAGCTTATCATACCCTGCCATTGAAAGTCCACATCTGAAGGACAAATATGTGAATCTAAAATGAATATGAAAAGCTGAGAGTATCTATTGTCGTCAGAGAAACAATTAAGTGGATAAGAGTTTCAGACAAAAGTTCATTTATGAAAATAAGGAAGAGTGTTGGAGACAAAACGGAGCACTGAGGCATCCCAGCATTTATTTTGTGGATAAAAGATTTGAAACCATCCAAAACTACAATGCAATGAAGAAGAGATTCATCGATACCAAATGCACGCATTTTCGATAAGAGAGCTTGATGCCAACTTTATCAAATGATTTTGAAATATCATGTGCAATAAACTGTCTTTTTCCAAAACGATGTAAAGATTTGTTCCACTCTTCGGTGAGATATACCATCCGATTACCAGTGGACCTATTGCTACGAAAGCCACACTGCCGGTCATTAAGTAGCTTTCGTTCCTCAATATATTTCTCAAGCTGAAAATTCATCAGCGTTTCCATGACCTTAGAAAGAAAGGTTGCAAGTGCAATTGGACGATAGTTAGAGGGGGAAGAAGAGTCGCTTTTTTTAGGGACAGGCTGGGAAAATGCTGTTTTCCATCTACTAGGAAAGATACCTGAAGAGTAGGACAGATTGAAAAGCTAACGCAGAGGTTTTGCCAGGGTGGAAGAACACCTCTTCAGAGTTCAGAACAATAGCAGGATACTATCCCGGCCAGCGGATTTGTGAATTTGTGAATTACTATCCAAACTTGGACTGCAATAAATAAAACATGTATGAATGATGCGCCTTTGTGAATCTTAAACACATAATTAAAATTAGTATTTATACAGGGATCATACTGTGGTAGAAGCTGATAGGCAACATCATTACGTACGTATACCATGATGAGAAAAGAATAATGGTACTAAACTATAACCATGTAGGTTAAGCTCTTTATGATCGATATTTTCACCAACCAGGGTTACACTTAGTGCCAAGACTGCTGGCATGTTTAAAACAGTGTGAACGTACACATATATTTTTTCGGATACTTGATGTCGATGTGTTTGCGGCAAGTATGATAAACAGGATTTTTTATTAAATGCACTCTGGTTATCGTTGTTAAGAACCATCGGATCATTGTTAACGAAACCCATTTCGATCAATTCGGATCAATATTTTTTATACAAATTTTAAGGAAAATTTAGTACACAAAAAACATTTTTCAGTGTGTCTGTATGTCTGTACTTCTCCCTTCAGCCTAACCTAAACCAATAGACCTATGCTCTTCAATCCCGGTATTTAAGGGTCTTCGGTGATTCCCTAGAGGAGAAATTGAAATTTTGTCTTTAGCTCCAAAACTAACGGTACCCCCCATACACCCGTAATGCAAAATCTTATTTATCTCAAAAACGGCTCTAACGATTTTGATAAACAAAATTAAGTGTGATATTATGGACATGGACTACATTTAAAAAAAAAAAACTTGGGGCAACATTTTATTAACGGTACCTGTCATAGAACCTTTTTTTTGATTTTCGAATTTCTTATCAACGGCTCTAACGATTTTAACTAAACATTTTCACCAGGAGCTACCTTAAGTATAAAATAATATTGTATATAAAAAAATATTTTTTTGTTTTTTGAAAAAAAAAATACAGTTTATTTTTTGAAAAATCAATATCTTGAAAACTTAAACGATTATTTTTTGAAATTATTTTCTAAAATCTATATTACTAAGCTCTTAAAATTGGCATCCCAAATTTTGTTCTAGAAAAATTGGAAAGAAATTTGTTGTTTAAAAAATTACTTTAATACATAAAACGATTTTTAAACTTTATTTGCGTAAATTCATACTTTTCCGGAGATCAGACGGCAATTCCGTGCATTTGAACATTTTTATCTCATTAAATTCATGTTTTATATTTATAAAATGTATTTAAAATTCCAAAGAATTTTTGCATAAGAGCAAGTTCGTGGGATCCAGTCGTGCATTTTATTTTTAGTATCGTGCTAACATAATGTCCCTTTGACATTTACAAACTTCAAAACAGGTCTGTTTACTTGGTTTTTTGCGTGGTATCATACTTTATAACTTAATAATAGACTGTTTAAAATTTTGCGGCTATGTTTTTATAATAACAGAAGCTCGTAGGGAAGGTTTACGTTGCTTATTTACAATAGCGCAAGGTTCTGTGTTTGGCTGTAAAAACGTTTTGAACATAAAGACAAATTGAAATTGTGAAGCTGGCTGCAATTCCATGGATTATTTTATAAATTAACAGAGATAGCCAAATTTGAAGAGGCAATGAAAAGAGTGTAGGTACCCTTTTAAGTACGATGCATTACATATATAACTCAATTTCGGAAAAACTTTTAGGATGGAACATTATAAATTTTATAACGATTAACACAAACAATATTTTGTCGGAAAGTGGATGAATAAACCTTTTAAAAAAATAGATAGATAATGTAAATGAAATATTATTATACTCAATTAATAACAGAAATTCTATATAATAATGAAATAAATCGGCCAGACTATTTAAGTGGACTTGGTGAATTTTTGGTTGAAAATATCTTTTTTGTCTTTAGTATTAACAAAACTCTCAGCAGTCAACGATGAGTCCAGATGAGAACGCCAAGAAAGCTAATTTTGAAGATAGTTGTAATAATTTTGACTTTAAAATTTCTTTAAAACTATTACTTGGCTATGTATTTGCTGTTAACTTACCTATATCTTCTGAAAACCGAAAACCAAGAAAATATTAAATAAATATTTTTTGGGTTTTATTGCATAGTAGTTTTATTTAAAAGAACAATACCTTGACGTAATAATTGAATATGAATTCCAAGAAAGTAACAATACTTGTGTCTTTTTTTTTATATATCCTGTGAATTGAATTTGTATTTATTTGATTTAATTTTATTTTTAAAATAAATTTTTATTTGTTTGTTCTTACATAAAAAAATAATACAAATGTGTATAAACTTTTGTGCACTTTTTATGTATATTTATATGCATCTGCTTACAAAATAATCAACCATATATATTTGTATATATTTAATTTTAGAAAATAATATAACTATCATATAACATATAACATTTTGTTTTCTTTTGTTCTTTTTATACATATTGTTTTATTTAATTTAGTATAATTATTTGTTGTTGGTTTTTACTTTTACTTATATTTTAGCCGCGCATCATCTATCTTTAAATGAAAAATACTGTTGAGTTTATTGTTGTTGGTTTTAATATTTAATAATTTTTAATTAAAAATTAACTTTAAAGTTATAATTTACGTCTGCTTGCATTTTGTTTTCTATTGTATAATTTTTTTTTAGTTTCTAACGATTTGTTTTGTTTAAAATATAATAATAATAAAAATAAAAATATGTACATTGGCCTATGGAATTTTATTTATTTATTTTTGTATTTGTGCATGTAATTTTAACGGTCCTTGACCGTTATTTCACAAAATCTTTTTTTGAGGAAATTATTATTATAAATGAATAATAATCGAAAGCTAGCACCTTTTTCTTTTAATGCCTAGCAACAATCAAGAGAGAAAGAGAGAGAGAACAAATATGTATTTTTTTTACAGTTTTAAATTAACTACAATGGAGCTGCTGTCGCAAGTGTTACTCTAGAAAAATATATGTATTTATCAAAAAGTGACTATTTAAACAGTTTAATTTCGGTAAAGTAACTTTTTTTCTTTAAATAAGAAGCATTATTAATTTAACAAACAACAAAACAGCAAAATATTTAACGCAAATGCATGTCATTTGTAGACAGTCAGCGAAAAAGAAACATCTGTTAAATTCCATGTTAGATATTTTTATCAAAATATAATTGAGAGAGTGATTTAATATTGAATCATATGATGTTAGAACTTGGTGCTAATTTAAAGTTCTGAGAATAGGTCTTTTCCCAATATAAAAACAGCGATCAAGAAAACGAAGAGAAATGCAGAGTTCTTTTATACATTTTTTTCACTTTCCCACATATTATTATTAATGAAAAGAGTCAAGAGAAAAAGGCATCCTGTATTAGTTGACATAAAAAAATGTAAATAAATTTGCTTGACTAACTGAATCAGGGCCTATTGTCTTCAACTCTCAAGTGTCAAAGGTCAACCATTTATGTGTGCGTTTTTAGTCGGCACGAATGGACAAATGTTCTGTTTTTTTTCTTATGAAATAATTAAGTATAATTACACGATAATTTCGATGTCTCAAAAATTAATATATGACCATTCATAACTATCAATATTTCATTAAAAACGTACGAAACTTATTCGCATTTTTTTCTCCACAGCGTATCCATCAATCCAAAGTCTGATTCCTCTTTTTTGTATACACCCTTTCTAAGTGGTGGAGACGATGGATGGAGTTGAAATTATAATAAATTAAAATGTTAAGTCGTATTTTGGTAGAATTAAAATGATTTAGGGTTACTAATGAAACACACATACTCTAGGGAAGTTATTATCCTTTTTTAAGTTACTCGTTTGATGATTTTTTAAGTACACTTGGTAAAATATAAGTGAAAACAATTCCAAAATGATGATATATTAATGAAACCTGGAATAAACGTTTTTATTTGTTATTGGAAACATCGAAAGAGTCTACGAGTATATTTACATCTTTTGTTTAAAAATGTTTTTTTTTAGGCTAATTGCTTAACCTGTTCCACGGAAACACAATTTCGAAAATTAGTTCTCGCTAAAAATAGGTGGAATCATTTTAGTTCTCTCTTCCCTAAAAATCACGCTTTTGATTTTTTGGTTCAAATGACAACTGAACCATCTCCCAACATTTTAACAGCGACTATCCTAACATTTTAGGGACTTTGGAAATGCTGCAGAGGGTGAAATTTTGCGTCGATATATATAAAATATTGGAATCATTTTTAATTGGGATATATACTAGGTACTACAAGTATATGGCAAGTTATACATTCGTAAAAAAATCGAACTCGAGATTTTGTTTAGACTTGACATTACGATGAAAGGGAAGACGAAAAATTGGGTCCCTATCTGTCTATCCCCCATTTCTATCCAATTATGGATTACCATACGAAAGTAAAAAAATGGGTTCGAAAATCTTATTTTTCAGGAAAAGCTGAAACTTTGATAATTTGTTTTCTTTTTCGCTTAGATCGTAAATAAAATAAATTTGAAATTCAGATAGTACCGACAGTACCTACTATGTTTTTGATTTTTGACCTTTTAATTACCGAAATAATAGATTTAAGAGAAATTTTGTATACAAAAGCTTCTAAAAAGTTTATAAAAAATTGTATATTAAAACTTAAGAAATATATTTTGTTTTAAATTTCTATATCTCAAAATGATTAATATTTTTCATATAATTGCAAACTAATAAAAACTTAAAATTGCCGTGCCAAAACGTTTTCTTAAAAAATTATAATTTTTGTTCTTAAATAAATTTGCCTAAGAAATCACATGGCATTCTGTTTTTTGCTTCAACTACTAAAGAAGGTTTTTTAGCCAATTAGATAAGGAATTTTATGATTATTAAAATTTATCTCTAATAAATAACAAACATTTTCAAAATTCTGAGTCTATAAACATAAGAGCAAGTTCATGTAACCCAGTTGCATTTTATTTCTTTTTTTTATTATTCTCGAGATATTACAAAAATTGCCAACATATCACGTTCTTACAAACTTAGGAACTTAAGCCGCATTAATACAAATTGTGTGTTTATGGCAAATCCAGAATATTTTTAACAATGTTTTTTTTTTTTTTTTCTTTGAGAATGCTGTTTTAATTGCATTTACTGGCAACTAGTCAAAATGACCGACAATTTTTGACAACCTTCGTTATAAAGCTGTGAGTAAAAAAATTTCAAAACATTTTTCAAATACTTTTGCCTTACAATAACATTATCATTTTATAATATACATACATATTGGCATAATTGATTTTATGACAAAGAATGACTAACATAAATCCAGTAACCAGGTAGACCTATAATAGCTGGAATGGTACGTAGTTACGCGAATACAAGAAAATCATATGATGCTCACATAATTGCGGATTTCAGAGTTTCCTCCTGCTTACATTTACGTTTGCTTTCTTAAGTTTGAATTATAGTACTCAGAGTCGGAAGAATTGTCTATCCCGTTTTAGTGTTTATATTGCATTAAATGTCAGTTTCGCTTAAGCGGTGTGCGTTCGGCGAGCACTCATTACTTACAAAAGCAAATCTGAACTAAAATAGAAATGTTATACTCTGCAATTGTGAGGGCATCATATTATATACTTTGTATTCGCTTGTTTTCGTATAACAATTTGAGTGTCCTTCTGACAATTGTATAGTTCCAATTTACTCTTGACTGCAATTAAATTCACTTATGTTAATTATGAGTGACTTATTCATTTAACATATCGATACTTTTCGTTCATTTATGACATTAAAAGTGTGCCTGGCATCTTTTTGTTGAAAAATGTATTAAACCTGTAGTTTATTTTAACATCAGTCACAAATTTAGGAAAATTGGTTACTATTTCGTTTTTAGAGAAAAAACAGGAGTTAACTTGGTTAAGCTTTATATTTTTTTCGATCGGTATAATCCGGAAGTTCTTTCCAGCTGAGGGTGATATAATTAATTTAATTTCATGCAAATAATATATTCCCATGTCTGTTCTTGAAAATTCGCTGCGGTGTATGTAGTTCTTTTGCGTCGTACCTTTAGGATAAACGGTTTTGATTGAAAGTCATAGCTTTATTAAGAAAATCACAGCTGGATAGTAATCTTTTAGTATTTGATGATATATTTTCACCTTTCAAATGGTAAACCTCACCCTACCAAAGATTTCTGTTTTGTTTGTTGTGTTATTTCCCAATTGATCTACCTAATACATCATTACAATAAAGCTATCACGTAACGTGACCTTATGAAATTTTGAATAATTATTTAAGTGTTAAATTTTTGCTTAACTCTTTTTTTGGAATGTTATTTTTTTATTTTTTCTTATTTTTATTGTTTTTATTCCTTATTTGTTCATCATTGTACAGTTAAGAGGTTCGAAAAATAAAATATTAATTCTTTTATTTTTTTTTTTGAATTAAAAAAAAATCTAATAGTTCAATAATTACACTATTGTGGCCAGCATTTGTGTCTAAATTTACTTCTCTTTCTGCTTCTTTTAACTGTTATTTGTGAACTTTGTTGAGGGCTTGTTGTATAGTTGTTGTGAACTCTATTGCTCTTTGCCGTTTGTTCGTCCTTCTAACCACCTATTGCAGTGATTATCATGCTACCATATCAATATCACTTACCAAAGAATCCGTATCAGGTGAGGATAAAATTGAATCCATATTTGATCGATGCGAGGGTGATAATAAGTTGTGCGTTGATGATAATATCGAATCACCGATACAACTGAGATCAACTGATTGCTGATGTGAGGACGAGAGCAAAGGATCACACCCGTGATGTTGTAAAGACGATGGGGAGGGGTGGCTGTGATGGCGATGATGAGAATGTGGTGACATGTCGCTACCAGGGCAATCCAAAACACAACCATTATTGCTGTTATTTTGACTATAATGCTGATGATTATCATTATTGTTATTGTTATTGTTATTTTTATTATTATTATTATTATTGTTGTTGTTGTTGTGTTGCTGGTTGTGATGATGACGTCGATTGTTCGGGTGATATAAATCATCGCTTCGAAGCATACTGTTGTGTGTGGTGTTGAGGCATGTACTGCTATCACTTAAACAACTGCTGCCATTGCCATTTGCATAGACACTGCTGCCATTCGACATCGAACGTTGCAAAGTTGGTGAGTGAGGCGATGATAGCAGATGATGTGATAGCATAGGATCACTACCTTGAACAGGATGTTTATCTTCCATGAGTTCCTCCATCTGACTTATGCTAAGATTTCCCTCGGACACAACATCAGGGATCTGAAATAAATGTTTGTATCAGTACTGTTTTAATTTAGTCTTTGAATTAAGAATTAATTTCAAAGAGATATATGGGTCATTGTCAGTAAACTAATATGTATATTTATGTTCCTCTTTTTATTTAGTGTTCTGTTTTAGTATTTAATAAATATATTCTGATAATAAAAGCAAAATTTTTATATATGTATATATGCCCGATGATGGATATATAAAAAAACCGAAACGCGTCGCTTGTTAAAAAAATTAAAAATTAATGTTGCGAAAAATTTGTTTCTTAAAACTTAATAAAACTAAAAATCTGAGACAACCACCTTCAGTGTCAGAACATCGTGCCACACATCTTTCCTATCCTTCTTTCTCTTCCTTAACTTCACGCCCGCGCTGTGTTGAAACATTTAAAGGTTAGTTATAATCCCTTGCTTTTATTATCAGTTTATTTTTATTAAATAATGTTCCTCGTTAATTTAAACTACTTACTTAGACTTTTATTTACAAATAAGAAATGTTCGAGTTTTTAAATCATAAGTAAGTATAAGACAAGACCAGAAAAATGAAATAGTACATACATTTTAAAAATGTATAATGCAACGCAAATGCACGGATTATTGTATATTGTGTATCTACAAAATGGAACAATATTCACCCGACCCAGTATAATGGTATTTTCAAACTTAGTTTCCACTTTTCGTAATTTTCATAACAAAAATACGACATTATAAGAGCTAGAACTATCTTATAGGAAGAACGGCAGTTAAGTCATCGTGCATAAAATATAGAAATGCACAACTATTAACCCTTTAATGTAGTTTCGGACGTACTACTATATATTAAAGAGATTCGTTGTTTAGCCGTACTACACGAATGTTTAATGCCTTAGATCGCTCTATTTTTCCCTCATAGTTTGATATTAAAGGTTTAAAAACATCTTCTCTTTTATCCTTTCATATTTTCCTAACGCTGGAACAATATTTAGTCACAGTCAAAATCCATTTGGTGGCGCTCATTTTAAAAACATAATAATTGCACATTTATACTTCTTCAAATGGTCCGCTAGCTCCTGAGCTTTATCTTATCTTGATACTATTGATAAAATTATAATATACATACTATATACTCGTAGTACCGATATGGACCTCCTACACAATAACATGATTGTGAAGTGGTTGCTTTGGATCTATATACTTTGACAGCGTTCAGCTTTAATTTTACAATAGAGGATGGATGAAGAAGCTGTCGCCGCTACTGCAATGTTTTTATTAAAACAATGAGTAGTGAGCACAACGTACAAGTCAAAAATGTATATTCTAAAACAAGCAAAATTCAAAACTCTAAACAAGCCATTCTAGCACGGAACCAGTAGAAATCTCGAGGTTAGGGTCGAAGCTGCTCGGTTTCGAAAAGCTAATCCGCGGTTTGGTTTCAGCAATTGAAAACCCAATTCCTAAACTGAAGATATGTCTTTGCATATGAAATCTGGATTATACAGGGTGCTTCATTTTTTATGCCGGCATGCAACAGTTGATTCCAAGCAATGTGGTCTTGCTGCCGAGATATTCTTTAAGTAAACTGCACAATTTTTAATGCACAGCGTCATAATTTTGCAGCGTTGTTTCGGTTAAAATTGTACTGTATTGACGTTTCAAAAACATTACCACTTGGGAATAACAGTACTTTCACTGGGATACATTGCAGTTTGGTGGATCTACAACAACGAACCCATTCGTCCAGAAATGGGCCTCGTCACTGAATAGGACTTTAAAAAATGTAAAAATTCATGCTAAAAAGCGCGAATTTTCCATCGATTATTCGACATTATTCGATAAATCGGTGCCAATTTTTAATTTTTCCATTTTTTTTTCATTTTTTAGTTCAAATAGAAATTATATCATCAATTAATAAGTGATTTTTTCCTGGACAATGAATGAATGGTCTCCAGAATGCACGCAGATCGATGCCTCACCTTTGACCCTAGTGTTTTCGAAGGCCTATAAATCTTACATGCTTCCATGAAAAAAATAAATAAAAATATGAATTTGTAGCTTTTATATGTTGTAAAAGTCAGGTCAAGATTAGTCAATTTTAAATAAAAATGTTTTAGTTAAAAAAAAAAATATTAAAAAATGCTTGATTATTGGCCTCTTAATTGTATTTCCCCCCTTAAGGACCTACTTTAATAAAGCAATTAAATCATTTACTACGTTTATATGCAGTATCGAAAGATCGAGTTGGATTAGGGTCGGATTTTCGACCCAGGTTTTTCGTCATTTGAGTTGAGAGCTCGATTTGGAGTTGAGTTGAAATGGTGTTGAGCGATTCTGAAACATTTTGTTAAGCCAACTCCTCGACCCAGGTTTTTCGTCTCATATTTCGACTCGACACCGCTGAACGAGTGAGATCGAGTCGAACGAAGCTCATTTCAACTCAATACCCGTTTACAAAGGGTCGAAGCAAGCTTCAAGCTCGCTTCAATACCTCATATAAACGTAGTAATTTACACATTTTGTTGAACGCAAAAACTTTGCATGTTGTTTTGACATGTTGAGTGACTTCAACTAGTTATATAGCCATAATCATCTGTCAAAGTTCGAGAGTTCCTACTGGAATCCCTTTATAATTGTGGAAAAATGTTTTTTCAAATAATTTTATTATTTAGTTCAATTCAAAATGATTTCTTAAAACTCTTTAGCTTGAAATATGTTTAAATCTGAATTATTATATTATTGAAACATTCGTAATTTACTCTATTTTAATTGAACTTCAGATTACAATCTTTTTGTTTGTTAAAATTAAATTTTATTAAGAATATATGAGCTTGATGCAGCTTTAATTCCAGCATAATTGAACTGGTTATATACTTTTTAGCAAATCCATCGGAAAACAAAAAAACCTGTTACAGGGGAAAAGCGTCTCAAGACTCAGATTTTATGGGACAAAATAGCGTACTTTAGAAATTTAGAAAAATCTTCCACCATTCAGATTGATATTAATTAGTGGGGGCCATTCGAATGATATAATCGATTCAGACAACATCTCGATACATCTCGATTCTTCACTGAAATCATTCGAATACTCAAATTAGTGTCGATTCGAGACCGAGAAGAGAATATTGAACGAAAGGACAGAAAAGAAAACACAAAATCGAGAACTCGAGCATTTGGTTATTTGTTTATCTCGTGTGTGTGTATTCAACGACTTTGGGTATATATGGGTGATTCTACAAACGATGGAATTTTCGGCGGCCCCAGAAATATTTTGAAATCCGTTGAATTATTTGATCTGATTTTTTTTTATAAAATTAAATCTGACTGATATCTATCTGGCCTAACAATATTATTAGGGTGACCTTATTTTATATTGCTCAAAAAATTCTTCAAAGTGTCCGATTCTCAGTCCCCTGACGTGTCCCCAGTGCGTTTTCGCAAAGAAAAATTATTACCGTTCTCTTATTTCAGGTCTCATACTAAAATGAATCCCACCGAAGTTACGTCAAATAATACGTCTTTGCTACGAAATAGATAAATATTTTTTAGTAATTTATTTTATTACAAAAAAAAATGCATTAAACTTTGTCCCCCGCTTTTTGTATCAGTCCCCTGGCATATTGAAACAGTCGAAAATATCAATAACTAGGATGTGGATCAGATTTCCAGCACTGGCAATTTGAAGTACCAAGTCTCCTTACAATAAAATCATGGTGCAACTCGATTCTGTTTCTTATGTTAGTATTGTGAAAAAGACATTTGTGCATGAAGTCGTGGAATGTCCGTTTAGTTTATCAGTCCTCTGGTGAGTTTTTACGAAACAAATTTATATGTAAGTAGGCATCTTTTTTAGCAGTATAGTATAGGTTTGATAAAACTGTAATATTATATATATTTTTTTGATTTTTTAAGTAAAACCTTAATATCTTTTTTGCGCAAAAACCATGAAAAACCTCAGTCCCCTGGTCTCAGTCCCCTGGCTAATAAATAAACAAATGATATTTTATTCCGAAACCTGAGGATTTTTAAGTTATGTTGAACTTCGAACTTCATTGCGAAATATTTTTAAAATTTTTAAAAAGAATATAATTTATTTTAAATTGATTCTAAGTAGAAAAAAAAATTTATTATAATATATTATTTTCTTTTAATAAAATGCTAAGTTATTATGTATTAACCATGAATTTGTATGTTTATGAAGGCTAATTAAATTTAATTTCTATATTTCAGTGTGTACCCAAGAGAAAATACAAAAAAACTTAAGATTTATTCAGTCCCCTTAAAAAAAAAACTCAGTCCCCTGAACATCCTTTTTCAAAAAATGTCCTTAAATTCATCATTTTTAATTTTTTTTACTGGCCGCTTTCAACAACGCAAAGAGACGTTCTAAGGTTCAACTAGAACAATTCTTACGACTTTTGGCTTCCAAAAATGTCGTGCCGAAATTTGTATCATTTTATTCCATTGTTTGTAGAATCACCCATATTTATATCCATTTTTCGCACTCGATGCATGGTTGAGGGTTGAATATGGGATTGTAAAGAAAATTCATGAGGCGGAAACCCATACCCTATAACTTCTTGTCTTTGGTTTTGCTTTTGTTCTTTTTACTTGCGATATAGAGGTACTATAGGGCAAGTTCTGCATTTAGAAAAAAAAACGAACCCGAGATTTTGATCAAAGTTGACATTATGATGATAGCGAAGACGAATAAAGTGGGTCCTGCAATTTCGTCTGTTTGTCTGTATGTCTGTACCTCGAAGCTTAGGTTTTTCTTTAAACTCGGTACTAAAGGGTCTTCGGTGATTCCATAGAGGGGAAGATCTGGTTTATCTCGAAAACAGCTATAACGATTTTGATAAGAAAGTTAGGTGTGCTAATATAGACATGGACTACATTTTGGTCTACACAAATTTTAGGAGAAAATGATATTAATGGTACCTGTCAAAGAACCGTTTTTTTTGATTTTCGACTTTCTAACGATTTTAACCAACTTTCTTAAGCAGGAGCCCCCTTAAGTTTAAAATAATATTGTAAATACAAATATTCGAAAAAATATTTTTTTTGGTTTTTTGAAAAAAATTTTTTTTTTGAAAAATCAATATCTTCAAAACATGTGAACGATTAGTTTTTGAAATTATTTCCTAAAATCTATACTTCTGAATACTTAAAATTGGCATCAAAAATTTTGTTCTTGAAAAATATTAAAGAAATTTCTTATATCAAAAATGTCTTTAATAATGAAACGATTTTTGAGATTTGTTTGCATAAATTTAAACTTTTCTAGAAATCATTCGGCAATTTCATGCATTTGAAAATTTTTATTTTATTATTTACTTTGAAATGTAGTGTTTTTTTCCTGCTTTTTTTTAATATATTATATTAATTCGAATATCATTCGAATGATCTTTTGATTCTTTAAATCATTCGAATACTAATAGCTCGATTCTTTACATCATTCGATAATGCTCATCACTAATATTAGTATTCCATAAATCGTAAAGTATGAAATTGTCACCAAAGTATTGAATTGTGACCTATCCTCTCCACTGCCGAGTTAGTAAAAAAGGAATTTTAGTTCATGATAATTAGATGTGTCGTTCTCCTTAGAGTTCTTGGGCTCGTCCATTTCACATGGTAAAAAAAGGAAATGGTATATGGAGGCCTTGTGAGGATTTAAAAAAACGGCAATGAATTTTATTCCCTGCTGTAGAATTTTCAACCAAAATGTTGTACGGTGGGTGTCGATATTTTAGGACCTAAACAAATTAAAAAAATCCTCTGTATCTCCAACTTAAGATGTTGTAGATACAGATAGACGAAGGAATTGCTTTATGTTCTCTATCAAAATCAAAGTAATAACATGTTTGATCAAAATTTCGAGTTCGATTTTTTTCCAAATGCAATGTCATAAGTTGGAATCAGAGCGCTTCCTGTATACACTGAAGAATCCTCTTCCAAGGAATCAATCGTAGACCGCTGAGAATTCAGGTATGTAGCCAGCCAGGTGTTAGACTATAAGCTGATGTACTTTAATGGCATATATAATGTATGACATTATACCTTACGGTTCCTACTACTATGGTTTAATGGAATGTAAGTCCAAATTTTAAAGCACAAGTATAATAAATGAGAATATTTTTGGAAATTTGATTTTGGCTTTAAAGATTCTTTTGTTTTCAACTTACCTTATCTACAATATCTGCTATTAAAGGTGTCGCGTGATGACTATGTGATGATGGACTTGAGCATTTGAGATACGATGTAGGTGTGGGCGCCGAAACTGATGTAAAATTGAATTCCGATAGAGGTAGACCATGTGATTTTGCTTGTAATTCAAGTTCCTTAAATTAAAATTTACAATGTTGAAATATTTGTTTGAAAAATATTAAGAAATGGCTGGATAAGAGCAGAGCGGATAATTTATGATTTCAACACCGTATATATTTTCAAAATAATATTACTTGGATGAATACAGTTTTTAACTAGCCGAATATTATAATATAGAATTTTGGAACTTTTCAAAGTTTGAAATTGTCGTAAAAAAAAATTAATATAAAGGCATGTTTAAATCCGATCATTATTTAAATTTTTGAGAAAATTTAGTTGAACACATACGTAAAATCAGCTAATATTAACCTAGCGATGAAATTTAACACACATTGGAACTCAATTGACACCTGGCCTGAATGCAAATTTAGCCATTCGCGTAAAAATGATAAAACTGAACAAGACAAAATTTAAAGACGTTTTGAATTTTACCCAAGCACAGAACAATTTCCTCGAACGAAAATGTAATTCCAGCTTAAGATTTTATTATGAGTGTGTCTTAGATATTGTATAATAACTTAAAATCTATTTTATACCTAAAGCCAATATAACGTATATGTTATTGTCAAATTTATCTAAGATCAGCTTACCTTAATTCTATTGATTAAACGTCGATTTTGAACCTCCATTTGTCTTTGACGATATTCGTTTTGTTTTAAGCGATTAACTTCATGTTTCAAACATTTTATATAATCAACTGATGATTTAAGTATTGTGCCTTTATTTGGACGTATATCACGAACAACTTCATAGTATGGATCATTTGTTTTTGGCAAGAGTGTTCCAAGTTCTTTAATTCGATCATTGATATTAAAACGACGCCGTCGTTCGACTTTTAAATAAAAAATAAAATTAAAAAAATTTATTGTTTCTTAATATTTCTTATTAAACAAAGAAGAACATACTCATATTGTGATTATCTTTCTTCTGTCGATCTTTAGCCAGCGCATGCATTTCGGCATCTGTTAATGATTGTGGTTCTTGTTTGATTGATAAATCAGACGAATAATTACTATCGAATTTAAATGAATCATGTAAGGCACTCGAATCGTATTGTAAAATATCGTCCAAAAATATGTCATCCGCCTGAAAAACGAAAAAGAGTTATATATAAAAACTTTAACATAAAATATTTGTATGATATTTACTTAATGTTATATATTAAATATCAAGAGTTTTATCATCTGTATTTCTATTAAGAATATCATTTTCGAAAAAAACAAGACTAACTCTATAGGAACTTTCTATACATATTCACGGATAAAATTGAAAAAATGTACATCACTTAAAATTTTGGATAGTAAAGTGCAATGCAAAATTTTTGTCATATCTAATCTAACACATTTTACCAATGTTAATAGACAGATTTAAGGTAGATCAGAAACTCAAGGGTTTTCCAATAAGAATCTTGAAATGATATGAGAATACAACATATACAAATCTCATGTCTTTTTTTATTTAGAAGGCACATGTATGCCAATATGGTATGGAATATAATATAATTTAAATGATTGCCGTGGCTTTCTTGGTGTTTAAATCATGATGAATTTGTCCAATGGCATTGATTATGTTGGCTTTCAAAATGTGCTCATGCAAAATGTCTATTGCGGAATGAGCTGTGTGCCACGTAACGTGCGTCGGTGTCCATTTAATCATTTGAACATGCTGTTGAAAGATAAAAATCTCACCATTGATTTGCAAAAATAGACTTAAATAAAATGCACGACTGGATCGCACGAACTTGCTCTTATGTAAGAGTACTTTGGAATCTAAGATACATTTTATAAAAATAAAAAATTGATTTAATGACATAATAATGCATAAAATTGCCGTCTGATTTCTAGAAAATTATGAATTTATGCAAACAAACTTTTCGTTTTATTATTAAATACAATTTTTAAATAAAAAATTTCTTTCAAATTTTTAGGAAATAATTTCAAAAAATAATTGTTCATAGATTTTGAAGATATTGATTTTTCAAAAAAAAATTATTTTTTTTTTCAAAAAACCCAACAAATATTTTTTTGAATATTTTTATAAACAATATTATTTTAAACTTAGGGAGAATCCTGCTGAAAATTTTTGGTTAAAATCCTTAGAGAAAGTCGAAAATAAAAAAAAAACGGTTCTTTGACAGGTACCGTTAATAACATTTTGCCCCAAAAATTTTGTTGACCAAAATGTAGTCCATGTCCATAATATCACACTTATTTTTTTTTTATCAACATCGTTAGAGCTGTTTTCGAGATAAATAAGATTTTGCATTACGGTTGTATGGGGGTACCCTTAGTATTGGAGCTAAAAAAAAAATTTCAATTTCTCCTCTAGGGAATCACCAAAGACCCTTAACTACCGAGATTGAAAGAAATAGGTCCAGTGGCTTAGGCTGTAGTGAGAGGTACAGACATAGAGACACACTGAAACATGTTTTTTGTGTACTAAATTTTCCTTAAAATTTTTATAAAAAAAAACTTTTTACGCAAATTGTTAGTATTTAATGAAATACAGTTTAAAACGTAATTTAAAAATTTAATCGTGTATCGGTTTTCAAGATATCGAATTTTCAAAAAAAAAATTGTATTATTTTTTTAAAAATCCAAAAACTATTTTTTCGAAAAAATGTTTAGTTTTCAGTTTTTAAAATGCAAAGGAGCTCCTGCATAAAAATTTCGGTAAAAATCGTTAGAGTCGTTTGGTGAGAAAATCGAAAATCAAAAAAACGGTTCTATGACACGTACCCCTAATAACATTTCCCCCCAAATTTTTTTTGACCAAAATGTAGTCCATATCCATAATATCACACCTAATTTTTTTTTATCAAAATCGTTAGAGCCGTTTTCGAGATAAATAAGATTTTGCATTACGGGTGTATGGGGGGTACCCTTAGTTTTGGAGCTGAAAAAAAAAACTTTCAATTTCTCCTCTAGGGAATCACCAAAGACCCTTAACCACCGAGATTGAAAGAAATAGGCCCAGTGGCTTAGGCTGTAGTGAGAGGTACAGACATACAGACATACAGACAGATAGACGGAATTGCCGGACCCACTTTTTTCGTCTTCGCTATCATCGTAATGTCAACTCTGATCAAAATCTCAAGTTCGATTTTTTTCCAAATGCAGAACTTGCCCTATAGTACCTATATCGCAAGTAAAAATGGCAAGCCAAACGAAGCTTTAAAAATATAGCTGAATCATCTCTCAAATCTTGAAAATCCCTATTTACAATCCTTTAGCTGAAAACAAGGGCAGTGCAAGGCGCGTGCGGTGCGTGCCATGGTATTGAAAAATCTGCACCTCTTCAAATAATAAAACCCAGTAAACCACATCTATTCCCTTTCTTAATAATAATGCACAAACATTTACTACGATCGTATGTTTAGGTGATGCGGGCTTGAACTACGCCTAAACCCTTTTCGTTTTTTCTCACATTGAGTTAAAATGGACTTGATTCAACTCGCTGACTCGGAGTAGTCGAGTCGAAATTTGATTATACAGGGTATCCCTTAATTCGTGCATAATATTTTAGGGTGTGATTATTGAGTATCTAAGGAAAAAATCGTTCTACAGTAAGGACCTATCTCTAATTTTTATGTCATATAAGGGGGATTTAATAAAAAAAGAAAATAGTTTATCGGATTTCTGGCTAATTTTAGAACTACTGGCAAGGAATAGTTTAAATATACATCTCTGTCGAGGTCAAGGATACAACAATCAGACAACTATTATCGGCATAAACAATTAAGTTAAAACTGGTATTTATCAGACACAAGGTGGGAAATCAGAGTCGCAGCTGTGAAGGTAGTACGGCTGCAGTTTGATGGATGATTTAGTGTAATGGATTGAAAGCTTTAAGAATTGGCCAGAAAAAAATCCGATAAATGAGACACTAATGTTTTTTTTTTTGTTTGAACACAGCGCGGGCGTGCAGTTAAGGAAGAGAAAGAAGAATAGGAAAGATGTGTGGCGCGATGTTCTGAGACTGAAGGTTGTTGTCTCAGATATTTTATCTCCAGGGATGGCGGCTGAACTAAAGCGGAGAATGCCGTGTCTTATTTTTATGTCGCTTATAATTCACATTATTTTATTCGTGTTCATCCTTGTTGGGCATACTAGTTTAACTCAATAACATGTTGTAAGTGTTATGCCTGAACAACATGTAATGAGTAAACCACCACAACCCATTGATGACAATTTTAGAAGGTTTTTAATGGAATTAAAACGACATAGACCACGGCAGGGATCGAACCTGCGATCATGAGGTTCACAGGCGAGCACACATCCATCGCGCCACGGCCACCCCCATCATATCTTTGCATTTATGGTAGGTGATAATGTTGCGGGATAATGTCCAATAACCAACGGTGGACCAGAATCCTTCAACTCTGATTCAGGGACACCCCACTACAGTGATTTTAGAAAATATTTTTGAACTGATTCATTATTGATTCCATGCAGAAGTTGTAAAATAAAATAATGAAAACAAAAGAAAAGTAAAGCTTAGGTGGAATATGATAAAAATCTGATTACTCATGTCATGAGCCTTGATGAAAAGTGGTAACTCGAATAAATTTGATTCAACACGCGGTAACATTTCCCCAGCTTCAATTTGTACAAGCTTGTCTAAAGTATTCTTCAAGGTCAAAGTACAGAGATCTTGATGAGCAAACCACAGTCAAACCAAAACGATTGGTCTACTGCTATCAGTAAACTGAACAGATCTGCAAACCATTTAAATAACAACCCTAAGACAAAAAGATTTTAACAAAAAACTACACTGTTCCCCGATTTGGTGCAAGCTGCACATTACTTGCTGTATTAATTAGCAGATCTCAAACAGACATTAAATATGAATTTGTAAATACAACCAAAGTTTATGCAAATAATTCGAGTTTACATAGATTGATAATTGACCGACTTCGTGAAACAGGCACAGGTGCGTATTCTTTCTCTCCAAGGAGACAAAGAAGTCTTGTTTTTTACTCAAAGGTCTTGACAGTGATAAACCAATCGAAATAATTAGAGCAAAGTATATACCAAGCTCAATATATTTTGTTTGATCATATAATATATAATATAGAAGGTTTGTGATCAGGTGCTACCCTTATCAATGGTTTGATTATACAGGCAATTGCCTACAATGAAAGGTGGGTCGAATGCGGAGAAAATCATGCCTCTGAAGCCAGTATTAAAATGTTCAAAACTTAAAAAAAAAGCAAGAACAACCAAAAGTATTAACTGCAATGAAGTTGATGTTGCATCTAGTTTTTAAAATTGTCCAGCATATTTAAAAAACAGGGCAAGAAGGCAAGGCTCATCCCAAAGAGAAACTTTGGTTGCTCTTATTAAAAGAACAGTTGTAGATACAAAATACTTTTGGTCAAAACAAACATTTCTTTTGCTGATATTACTGGGAATCCTCATAATGAACCTATTCCTTTAACTAAAGAAGTATCTCAACCAGGAAACCTCAATGACTTCCTCAATGAATCTTCAAACCTATTTAACATTCCCTTCAAAAACCCTTTCATTCAAATCCGGCACTTTTGGCCAAAATATCAAAAACTTCAATCTTAAGAAGAAAAATGTTTACTTACCTAGAGTTCCTCACTTCTATAGTAGTATATCGGCTTCAACAAAACTAAATATATAATCTATTAATTTTAACTCTATAATTTCTTATGAACGACGACTTTTTGGTTTTAATATCTTAAGAAATGATTCAAGAAGGCACTGTTATCGTTCTTTGACAAATCTTTTCATTTCGACGTATCCCCTTTCACAGCGATATTATTACTTTTCATAATTCAAGGATCTCTGATCTGCGATTTTCTTGGAACAATGTACATATACATATATACCTGGAAACTGTGCAAAATGTTCTCGACAGACAATTTTCTTGTAATTTTATGATTATCGGTGGAGACTTCAATGCTCAGCATCCCCTCATTGTGAGGATAGTTTTGAAAACGTTTCTGAATTAACTATCCAACTTATGAAAAAGAGGAGCTCTTGTATAAAACGGTTAAAAAGAATATTCCACAAGTTAATTTTGAGTGCTGTTACTCGTAGCTCTCATTCAGAACTCAAAATGTCAAGCTCATTAATCAAAAAGATAATTTTGATATCATTAACACTTTTAAAAGTCCATCTGCTCAAGCATTCAAAGGAATAGATAAAATTACTCGTATGGGAAGAAAATTTCCTTGATTAATCTGACACTCAGTCAAAAATGAATGCCTTCTATGACTTCCTCTCAGCCTTATACACATAAAAGATTCCAAGCTTTAATAGCAACTTATTTACCCTTTAGTTCGCCCAATTTCGATATACGGGTTCTACTAATGGTTATAATATATTTCTCCTACGACCGCGAAGGAAATAGACAAAATTGAGAAAAAAAGTTGAAATTTTGTTGTGGAAAATATAAACAAAAACTACGTCTACGATTCCTGTAAAGTAACGCAAATTCTAACACATTTAATAAACTTTACAACAAAAATTGCACTTGATTTAAACGAGTCAATTGGTCCTTCATAAGAAAGCCTCACACCTAAGCTAGGATTAGATATACTATAGTCCCAATGAATTCATTTTAAAGATTGTATGTAAATATTTTTTTTATTGAACAATGAATTTGTTTTGTTTAAGAAAAAAAGTATAAATTTTATGAATTAGTATTGTTTACTTTGGTATGTAATCCAACATTTATGTAAATAAATGTACGAGTATGTCTAGTCATAGTTTTTAAGTAGATAAGTCATTAAATATAATAACTTTTTCGAAATACTTTGAAAGGTATACTCGTACATTCAAAATTCGGTTACATTCTACTTTAATGATAAACAAATATTGTTAAAGAAAATTGTAATATAAAAAATACAAATTAGAGGTCATTACGGCTCGTAAACATTCCTGGGTGCGTGTTATGGAGGGGACTTACAATTTTCTGCCTATTTCGAATGGCTAATGAGCAACACCCAAGACCTTCTGCATGACAGTCCAAAGCACTAACAGTTATGCCAAGGGAACTTAAAACATTATGTTTCAAAAAGCTTTAATACAAAATTAAATTGAAGTCTGATGTCAGAACTGATAATGAACTGATTATATCCAGCTACTCGTACCTTACAATTCTAATTAGTCAGTTCACATGGTTGGCATATTTTGCCCTAAGGTCTGACAATTTCATTGTGGTGGTTGTTACATTGTTTATTAAAAATTGGTCGAGCATGTATTTTCAGAGCCAAGTTAAAAACTTTATTTTCGTCGCGTAGAGAGAAGTGGGAAGGAAGCGTGGTTAGTTTATAATCTTGTATACATATTTAAGAATATCTTTATTAAATCATTTACCACTTCTACTTGCAATATAGGTACTACATTGTTTTATAGTTTTGCTCATTAGTTTTGTATTTGGAAAAACTCGAGATTTTAATCAAATTTGACATTAGAATTATGGAAAACGCAAAAAAAGTAGGTCCCGAAATTCCGTCTGTATTTCTGTATGTCTTACCTGTCGACCTTAACTTAAGGCCACCGAAGCGATTTTCTCATCACAGGGCTTCTCACAGGCCACTGTAAGTTGAGAAGACATCTCAACATCCTTGGCCTAGTGAACAACGCGTCTTGCAGATTCTGCAACATTCACGACGAAACACCTGACCACATACTGGGGAAATGTGGTGCATCAAAGGCATAGCTATCTGGGCAAGCACCACATAAAAGAGAGTGAATTATCTTCCCTTAAAATACTCCAAATACTTCGATTTCTCGAAGGAACAAACTTGGAGGAAGAACTGTAGTAATGAGCTACGAGTAACATCATTCAGGTTTTGATGGGGGCACAATAGATCTTTAGGTCGCAGTGTTTTTTTTATACCCCAATTTATTTTATTTTGGAATGAAAGCATTATTTTAGAAAAAGTCAATTAAACAAATTGTTTTTCAAGATAAGAATTGTAAAATTTACCGAAATTAATTGAATGCAGTTAATATATCGCTCTTTTTTTAAACTCAAGTTAATGGTTTCATCTTGAATTTTTACTTCATCCAACCATCATACATTTATTTTTTTAACACTCACTCGATATCATAATGACGATGGCAGTGTTCAAGTGACTCAAATGCTTCCATTATATTTCTATCCAAGTATCATTTTAAAAACTGTTATATAATCTTACTGGACTAGTTTTTAGATAAACTTGGCATTACTGTCCAATGACAAGAAAAGTAAACATAAGTGAAGAAAATTCTAATAAAATAAATATTTCACCGTTTTCAAAAATCGTGATGTTGCTATTTACGCATTGAAATATTTTATGGAAAAAATTGTTTAAATTTCCATAGAAAAGAAATATATTGTACGAGTATGTATGCTTGTTATTGTATTCGTCTATAATACTTTATTTGTGTAGGCATTAACAGTACTTATTTAGGTAATTTGATTTAATCATTTATCAAAACTTTTTTATTGTTAAACTTTATTTGCTAATTTTAATAGACTTGTGCAGTCGTTTATTTATCTGTATGAGGCAATATGAAGGCGTTAGAAAAGATAATCAAGGATGTTTTTACGAAGGCTGAAAAATGTTAATTCATTATATAACATGTGAAGAAATATATTGGATTGAAATTAATTTTTTGTAGAATAGTACAACGAATTACTGGACAATATTTAATGGCATGAACATTTTAATATGGATTTTGCTTAATATGATTAATAATGTTAAATGAAAAGGAACTCTTCAACGTCTCAAATAGACATGAATTGCAGTCAGCCAGCTGTGAAGTGAGCTGTGGCACTGTCCTCTTAAGATAGCGAAATTTGAAGCAAAACAGCTTGTAGAAAACGCGAATCTAGTGACTTAAAACTCTTAAGAATTCTGTTAGAGTATTTTCCACTTCCTCGCAAGAGGCAGTACCCCTGCAAAAAAAAAAAAAAAGTTGTCTGTTCAATGAAGAAAAACGATCAAAACACTGCCAACTGACGCACCATATGAATTCCTTATAGGAACATAGAAAGCAATAAAGTAAATTCACATGATTCGAACAGTAATCGTAACTACATATTTAAAAACGAGAGTTGAACAAATATTTCAGAATAGAATAAAAGCTTAACAAATTAAGAGTGACAAAAAAATTCTCTACAAATCCTTGAAATACAAAAAATTATTCGAATTAATTGTTAATCGCTTGCGGTGTTCTATGATCTCTTTGTAAGATAATGGTTTGTTCTGAAACTTAATTTATTATAGACAGGTCGGCTTGATATAAATAAACAATTAACATGAATGTGTGCCTTAAGCATTATCGTACACACATTTTTTGGCCATTAATGTTTTTGTTGTTAGATAACAACACGCTTATCGTGTAGTAATTAATTACAATATTTCGAGGCCTCAATCAATTATCGTAATTATTACTTTATTTCCCGCCAATTAATTATAAATATCAAGCATATAAGTACTGTGGGTATATTGTGCCGCGGAAAGGCTGGGAGAGTCTGAAATAAAAAAAATCTTAAACCGTAAAATTGTCGAAAATATGTATCTTTTTACTATTCTAAGGCCATGTGTCAGTTGTGACCAAGAATGGGTGATGGGTTAAATTTTACAAAAAAAAAATGTCAACAAAAATTATGTTCATAATTTGGCTCTCAATTGATCCAATTTTATTATTTTTTTTTTTTTTTTTTTTTTTTTAACTAAATAGTAAATTGTGACTGAAAATTGGTCTGAATTCTTCAACAACCTTTTTTGATATTCTTTTATCTTTTCGTTCTCCTCATTTTCTATGAATTCTCTTTTGAAATTTGTGTTCATTTCATATTAAAAACATTCTGAAAGATATCTATGCAAGATCTGCAAAATTTGAAGAAGACAATTTTTCTTAAGCTGCATTTAGATTTTATCTATGTGATCTTCAACAACATAACTAATTGCTACGAAAACTATGCTGAAAAAAATATTCATGGAGAGTTGCGGCAATTGAAAAAGTAAAAACAAAAACAAACGCAAATATATCACAGAAAATTGGCTGTTAACAACGTTTTGTATGTTTCGCATTGATTTGGTAGGGCCTTAGACAACAAATATTTAAATTCAGCTTTAACATAAAACAGTAAAAACTATTGCCATATATTTCAACGTAAAAATACTTTAAGGTCTAAACGAAATACGGATACACGAAAAAAAAAGTCAAGATCAAAGCTTTAATACTTGTTTCGCATAGCAGAGAACTTGCTTCTTGACATAATCTTACATCTGATCTTGAATTTTTGTTGTATATTGCAACTATCTGTGCGTACTAGCCTTATTGTTAAAAGTATTTTAAAGTGCGGAGGTAAACCAGCAGTTTTTACTGCCAACATTTAGCTTATTCTCAGTCGTCATCATCATTCTTTAAGTTCAATATCTCGGTCAACAGAGTTGCTGGGTCTGTTTCGATATAAATAACACAATTTAACAAACAAAAAAATTGTTAGTTAATTGAAGTTGAAATTAAAACTATCAATATAATCCGATGAATAAATTGGGTAGATACTTGATGTAACAGGTTTACGCACAGCAGTAGAAAATGATTGCATTTTTTTATTTTAACATACATACATGGTTGATTAATGAAATAGAGCTCAATTGAAAGATCTAGGGTTTCAACGTTTCTAAATTTCTTTTAACCGGTTCCTTAGACTAAAAAACTCTGCGTTAAATGTGACCTCTATCTACATTTTACAATAAAGTACCGATATACGATCTCAATAAGTTCTCGCTCCGGTTATTCCCATATCTTAGCATGGCCGGAAATTTTGTACGAAATTGACTTAAAATGCAAATAAATATTAAGAGTAAGGCACTTATCTGTTGGCTATTTTGGATCTTAATGATCCTAAGAGTCTTCAGGATATTGTCGTATCCCCTCTAACCCGCCTTCCATTAATTTGCATCTTAAATAAAAATCGATTTTTCAATTCATATTCATACAATGGCCATTTTACCACGAAAGAAGGGAACCTTCAATTTTCTGCCGATACCGAGCTGTTAACGAGCAGCACTTTTTGAGATTTGTCACTTCCCCCCATACAGTGATAGTGCAGCAGCTGAGACTCGAAGTTTGAATATTATTGTGTATTCAAATTTTCAATTTTTTTTTTTGGATTTTAAAAAAAATGTTCGATTTTTTAAACTTGATAAATAAAAGTTTCTTAAGACAATCTACAAGATGTGAGAAAAAAAATTATTTTACCTAAAAATAACGTTATCCACCATACAAATGTTGAGAAAAGAAGGTGTCGATGAACATTGGTTTTGAATGTTTGCAAATTGAAATGGCAAGGGAAAACCGTGCCGGGTAAGTTATTCCATAATCGTGTTGTGCGACTAAGAAACGAATCTCTATATTTGACGGTACGACCAAAATAAGGCTCGAGGGTGAACTGATGACCATTCCAAGTGAAGCAGGTATCACGGGTGAGCTGATAAAGGGGAGGAATGCAACTGGCTACTTCGATTGAGCATTGCTTGAAATAAAGCTTGTGTAAGCGATAAAACAAGGAAATACATGGAACATTCTGACGGTGTTCAAGAGATGGAAATGAATCCATGATAGCTCATACCAAGCAAAGGGGTGGCCGTGGCGCAATGGATGTGTGCTCGCCTGTGAACCTCATGATCACAGGTTCGATCCCTGCCGTCGTCTATGTCGTTTTAATTCCATTAAAAACCTTCTAAAATTGTCATCAATGGGTTGCTGGTTTACTCATTGCATGTTGTTCAGGCATAACACTAACAACATGTAATTGAGTTAAACTAGTATGCCCAACAAGAATGAACACGAATAAAATAATGTGAATTATAAGCGACATAGAAATAAGACACGGCATTCTCCGCTTTAGTTCAGCCGCCATCCCTGGAGATAAAATATCTGAGACAACAACCTTCAGTCTCAGAACATCGTGCCACACATCTTTCCTATCCTTCTTTCTCTTCCGTAACTTCACGCCCGCGCTGTGTTGAAACATTTAAAGGGTAATCATAATCCCTTGAGCGCGGGTAGATTATAAAAAAAAAAAAAAAAAAAAAAAAGGGTAGACAAAACTTGGCTGGTATAATTCCAATATATCTGTTTTATTATCCAGACAAAATTGTTCTGTTTTTCTATTTAAGATCAAATACAGTTTTTGTTTTTTTTTTAACTGGCTTAACGTCGGTATTTCCGTTATTTCAACTGTTTACATAAACATACATACGAGTATAATCGGGAGCCTGATTGCAAATATGATTTTATGCAATTCCTCTAAACTACTTGTAGAGAAGTCGATATAAAAGTCATTTGTAAAGCTCATGTCATAAAAACATAATTCTACAAAATATGCTTACAAAAATAGTAGATTTAAGACATTTTAAATGAACGAATAATTTACGGACTTACCGCGATTACTTATTTTAATCAAATTTATATTTGATATTGCCCAACGTTTCGAAACAGTCAAACTCGTAACCACGACAAGTGAAACCCTGATGTCGAAACGTCGAGCAATATCAAATAAAAATTCGATTAAAATAAATAATCGCGGTAATTCCGTGAATTATTCGTTCATTAAAAATAGTTACAAAAAGGCTTCATTTAAAAAATTCCATTAAAATTTAACATTACATTTATTTATAGAATGTTATATACTATGGAATAGTTGAGTTTATGAAAGCTGAAAACTAAATGAAATGGACCGTCAAGAATTCTTTCCATACGAGTATAATCAATAAGGTTTGTCAGCAAACAAGGGCAAGCCGAAAGTTTTTTAGGATGCGTGCAGTATTATTCACATCGATTACCTTAAAAAGGGCAAAGCGATCACCGAAACGATGGCCGAATTTCGCAAAGAAAAAAGTTCTTTTCCGCCAGGACTACACACAGGTGCTCCGCGGTGAACAAGTCCGCAATCGCAATGACGAAATTGCATGAGTTAGATTACAAAATTATCTTTCCGAATGCGACAAAATGGCTTTAGCAATGCTCCACTAAAGTATATAAAAGCCATATTCTTCCGTACTAAATCCTTATAATGTTGACACGAGTAAATCGTATCAAAACGGCGCACCCCAGCGCTAATTGAGTCGCGGGCCCAGGGCTGGCGACTACCATCTCTACTTACCTACCTAGATTACAAAAACTTCCCACATCCAGCATTTTGCACAAATTTATGCACCCGCTACTATTTCTTGTTTCCAAACAAGAAGAAATAGCTCAGAGGTAAGAGGTTTGGCTTGAATGAAGAGGTCATCGCTTAAACAAAAGCTTAATTTAAGGGGCTCCAGAAATAGTATTATTTTGAGGGCATCAACAAATTGGAGAAACCTTGAATGAAATGCATGAAGCTAAAATGAGACTATAATGAGAAATAAATTGGTTTCATTCCGAAAAGTGTGTTCCTTATTTCATTTTTGAGAGACTTATTTACTCACCCTTTTAATCCGATCCATGGCCACATTAACAAAATATTTTTTTTTGTTATACTTTATTGCTTAAGCCTAGGCTCGGTAAAGAGAAACTATCTTCGGCAGCCTTTCGGTCGGTTGAAGATAATCATAATAGTTTGTACCATTTCTTATCATCCAATATTTTACGGCTGTGTCCATGACAGGTCAACAATATTTTAATCTTAATTGCTAATAAATTTGAATCTTGTTTAGATGAAACCGATGAGTTGGGTAGGCAATATTCACATCAAGAAGGCGAAATTACTTTCTGTGATTTGGGCAGTGGAGATAGAAATTAAGGCTTTTCTGTCCCGGTGGTACAACTGCATCATTGAAATGGCATTCATACATGTAAAAAAGAATTATTATTATTCTGTTTTTTAGAATAAAACTTTAGATTCTAACTTAGTAAGGTAACGTATACCTTACATATAATTGTATGTTTAAGAAACCAATTTTTTAAATACACAAAAAAACGATTTTCAAGTAATTACATGTGTTTTTCTCAATACACGTAAATAAAAACGTGGGTATTCGTTTATACACGTGCAATAAGTGGCCCTAGAACAAGCTAATAAAAAACATCATATTCATCGATATACATATATGGATATAGACAGTTTGGAAGAAAAGTGACACAACTCAACATACCTCGTTTTTTCACAAGAAGCGAAAGAAAATTAAACACAAATTTAGTTTTGTATGCTTAAAGTATTTTTGGTTTTTTGATATTTTTTCCAGCGAAAACATTTTTTTCTACACAAAATTTCAATTTTGACTTAAAATTTAATAAGTTTATTGAGTAATGTCCGTTTTCTTCTTGTAACAAAATGTCAATGATAATATCAGCGTCACACAGTAACCTAAGCCAACTGAAAATCATGTATCCATGCTTCGAATAACAAAAATATACTTAAACAATTTTCGCCGAAGCTATCTGGGACAAAAATAATTGCTTTTTTGTCCAATACGTGACTTGATAAAATATAATCAACTCTGAATTTCAACTACATAACATGCAATGATTTTGACAACAATAAACATTCAATTGCCACAGAAAAAAAACTAATTTAGAGAAAGTATCAAAAATTACCAAAATTAAGATTTTTGAATTTAAATTAATTTCAGGAGTTAAATCCGTTTGATAGGAAGTTTTGCACGCTCTATAAAGAGCTACTAATGGTTAAACGATTAGGGGAAAGTCTTTATACTCAATGTATTATCACAATGGACCAACTTATTGTCTAAGTGTGGCAACTTTCATACATGCAACCTACCCTTACCTACAGCTCTTCGAACTCTAGCAGTGTTAAAAGTAAAATGATATTTTAAATGTTATAAATATTTAACAGTGCTTTTATCACAAAATGTTTCGAAAAAAATAAAGTAAAATGATATTTTCGTTTCACTTATACGTCATTATAGCTTTTACGAAGAGAAGCACGCTGATAAAAAAAAAACACTTTTTCCAAAGTATTTCATCGGGCTCATTGAAGGGATGCATTGATGTGCACTATGCAATCATCACACTAAATTGATCGTACAATGCACCCAAATTTGCGAATTGTTGCGTTTCATCAAGTTTCCGTTCACTTTTATTCCAAAATCCTCTGCAATGACCCTTTTCCTAAACTACGACTAGGAGAATTCTTAACTAACGAAGCAAAAATAAATTAAAACTAAACGAAACGAAACGTAGCAAAATGTAGGCACTTTGTCCAATGTCTTAAAATGTTTGTAAAATTTGATCCCGATTAATATCCATATTAATATTAATACTACTGCGGGGTCTGGTTCTCGAAATATTTCCATCAAAAGAAAATATCGATCCATACCTAAAACAAGTCTTCGGATGAAGATTTATCCACAACCAAGGCTCGAAAGAGGTTTGCAGTTCTCAATGCTGACTAGAAAATTCACAAACCTTTCTATGGATGTTCATATCTTGGCAAATCTCGAAAAAAAACATTCTTTTTTTAATTTTTGAAATTAATCATAGTTATCCAATGTTTCGCAAATCTATCGAGACATACATGCATATATTACAGAAAAAAAATGACTTGTCCGAACGTTTTTGGTGTGATGAATTTGAATCTGAACTGAATATTTGCAATATTTTTGTCATTCTCACAGAAAGCATTAGATTCTCGTCGTGAGTTAACCCCACATAATTTAAGAGAAACTAAGATAGTATTATGCTAAAAAACATATAATTCAACAAAGTAAAAGGGATATTGACAAGATTTAATTTGATTTTTGGAGAAGAAGATTTTGGGAATCATATTTTTTTTAAACTACACCGCTATGCTACATAATTTAAAAAATAGTGAAAAACGATTTTTTTAAATTTTCCAACGGAAACATCTCAAAAACCTGACTAGATACAAAAGTTCTGAGTTCAGATTTGAATTCACCAAAAAAAAATATAAAAGAAATTGTTTCGGTGTCCAAAAAGTTTGATCGCTTCAAATCAAACCAGTTAGTTTTTTGTCGAATTTTTGAAGCCACTTTTAATGAACTATGATCGTCGTGCGATGTTATTTATAAATCCTGGTTGCGCTAATTAGCGACCGATATTAAAGCACTATTCGTAAACGACGAACAAAGTTCATCGTTCGTTCGTGAGGTGCATGCCCAATTAGGGTGAAGCCCTAAAAAATGTTACCAATTGCCTTTTATAACCATGTGAACTTACCATTTTTTTCATAATGTTGTCAGAAACATCAATGTCAGGCCAACTTCCTGGCAATAAAATTATCAGATTTTAGAACAAATATTGCCAACTGCCTCAGTTGACAGTATCTATCATTGTAAGCTCATTGTCAGACATTAAAATATATGACCTTATTGCAAGATCTGACAATCATCTGTATACTTAACTTGACTTCTCTGATAATTGATTTTCAAAAATAAATTTGCCTCAAAGATATAACGTACTTCAAATCTCATTTCTGAAACCCAAGTAGTTTCAGTACTTATATATATGTATAATGTGTGTACGTATCTATTAGTATTATTAAGGTAAATATAGTTGTCCAAAATGTGCAATAAAATTGGCGCCACCAGTAAATGGGGACAAGTTATTTTCATTGTTCTTTACCTTCCTAGAGATAGTGCCTTTTATTCAGGGAAAGTTTTATAATGATTGTTTAAATAATAATTAAATTTATTTTGATATAGGGTGTAGGCAAACAAAAAATAATTAAGTTTTAAATCCATTCTATATTTAAATCGTTATTGTACATGCAGATGAGAGCTGACACTTGTCTCAGGGAGGACCTTAAAAAAATGAGGACATGCTTCAAATTAACACAATATGCTACCCTGTCTCCCTTTAACACTTCGAAAACGGCCAAATCATTTATATTTTGTGTGTCACCAACGCAGCGCAGCAACACGATTTTCCTCTTCGAATCAAATAAAAAAATGAACTTTGAATAAATAATAAAAAGAAGACGAATAAGAAGTGGAATTGTATATCACACCTCAATTATCTGTGTCTCACGTTTGATAATATTTATTTAGCCTTTTTTTTATTTCGGCATTTGCTACCAAGCCCGTTTTATATTACTTATTCTTAAAAGTTATCTTAAATAATAAAAGAAAAAAGGAGAAAATAATTTCTGGAGCACGCTGTCTTATCACTTTTTAGATTGTACATATTTGAATAGATATTATATAAAGAAGGTGATGATCAGGTATAAGTAGATACAGATCATCATACTGGATATAAATGACAAACAAATTGAATTATCTATTGTATTGTTATTTTGTACCCATTTATATTGTTAAATGAGTTTATGTCATGAGGAAAAAAAAATATATCCAGTATGTTAAAATGAAACTTTACTCAAATTGAACTTACAAGAATGGAACGAAGTATCGGTTGAAATGCATATATTATTTCGATTACAGCTATTCTAGCGAGCTTCCAATTTTTCGTAAGTGAGCTGCCGCCAAGAATGCTCTTCACTTACGAAAGCAAACAATTAAGAAAATTGAATGAGCAATCCACAATTAAAGACATAATATACATATATAATATAGTTCTACCCTACAAAACAATACCAAAATACAGTGAACGTAACGCAACCGACATGTACCGTAACGCGATCATTGACGCACTACACAGACAAAAAATTGGACTACTGACAAGACGAAAACTCTTGTACCGTCGGTTTACTCACGCGATTTGGAGATTAGGACACTGCAGTGGTCAATTAAGAACATCCACCAACTGATCAAAGAAAATTATAGGTTGCCTATTAATTTGTACTGAAACAATTAAATTCGGGCCGTTAACTCCAGCGACCCGAATATGTTTTCACATATAACAAAATATTTAGAGGGAAACATCAAAACAAACTTCCGTATCTCAAGCTCCAGAGAACGACAGAGAACAGAGACGTACGTCTGATAGCGGGCATAAATCCAGAGGACGCCGTCTTGGACAATCAATGCAAGAATTTGTCTCAACCATGACCTGGAAAACTGAGCCTTACTCCACCACTTCTACCTTCGTAACGATTTGATGCAATAGTGATGAGAGAACCTCGGTTTTACCGGGTTCAATGAAGAACACTTGACGAATGCCATCATCACCGTGCAAAATTGAATCAGTTCCCTATTAAAAGTCCTTACACACCACTTGGCTAGAAGGTCTTTATCTAAAACTGACCAGGCTTGGTATAAGTAAACCACTTTTGTATATGCTATATGACATACTCAATGGTAGAAAGTTTGTTGTCAAGAGTGGTAATGTAACTTCTACCACAGCATTCAACATTAAAAATGGTCTTCAGCAGGGTGCCGATTTTCTTCAGTATTTACACCAGCAATCTGATAGGTAATCTAACTTAGGCAATTGAACGGCTCCAAAAGTTGAGGTTGAGGAATAATCTTGCGTGACTTCCACAAGATTTAGCGATATTGTGAAGACTGGAAGTAGAAAATCAACTTCAGAAATCAGAAACTATTTTGCTTAGGACTCCGTTGGCCGAAGCCCCAAGGGATACGAGAAGGAACTGGCACAAGTTGTTGATCATGGAGCCATATGGACATCCACTGGCGAGTAAAAATGTAGTAAGGTTCCTTGGTATCTGGCTGAATCAGTATTTGTATTTCGACAGACATATAAATGCTGCTTTAACAAGGGCTAGGGCAGCTTTTGCCGTGACGGGTTGTTTTATATTAGCCGGCTTGACACCAGGGAAAGGTGATTTGCTATATGTCTCTCACCAGGCCGATGATTGCCTATGGATGCCGGTATGGTTCAACGACACCTCATCTCAAACGGAAAAGGTGTTTAAGAGGCAATGCTTACGTCGCTGCCTTGGATTACACAAAACACCAGAGTCGATGTACAAACATTATTATTCCAACAGGGTTCTATACGACGGACCCAATATAAACAGAATAGCTAATTTCTTAGTTAATCTCATTCGTTGTTATATTGCAAGAGCGATGGCCTCAGCTAATAGTTTAATCTTTGGGGCTTACTACCCCAACAATGAATATTTCGAGAGTGTGCGTTTAAATAAATAAAATAAATTGTGTGGTGCAACAGCTCGGAGTGAACCAGGACATGTTACCAGGAACGGAGGGGACCTACAATTTTCTGCCGATTCCGAACTGCTAATGAGCAGCACTTTCCATGACAAAAGATAAAGTTTGCCAATTCCTTGCAAGAGCCAGTACACCCCTGAAAAAAACTTTCTTGCAGCGGCTGAGAATTTAACTCGAGACCTTTCGCATGACAGTCCAACGCACTAACCATTATGCCAAGGGGTACTACTATTCCTTTTAGATAGTCGAGGGCTGATCCACGATAGAGAGGCGGTTCCGCTTATCTGCAACATCGACCGTAGTCCTGTGGATAGGCGACTTCTTTATGATCGAGAAGTGCAAATTCGGTTCAGTAAAACTGTGTCCGATCGGGACCGAAGAAATAGGAGGTAGTAAGAAAACCAGTTTTAGTGGCTGAAATCAGAATCACATGACAATTAAATTCGACTAGACGTCGCACAGTGGGGCGACTTGTATGGGAGAGCGGAAAAAAGTCCATAAAAACCGAACCACTTAACCAATTTGGATGAAATTTTCAGAAATGAAAGTAGTTTTGGAAAGAAAGCTCCACAAAAAATTTCCACCCACTGCCACGCCCACTAAAAAAAAAATTCAAAATTGATAAAAATCCAGGTTTTGTTTGAAGTAAAGATGGTGCTCTTTTTGAAGTAAGTTGGCCATTCAAATTTTCCACACCCTCTTTTTGGCGTTTTTTACTATTTTTTTTTAACTTTTTTGTAGTATTTACTTGTTTTGTATGAAGGCGATCTTTTTTAGTGCGATAAAATCGGAACCACGAAACTGATTTAAATAAAGTTTTAAAATTTTATAAAGGTTAGCTTAAGAAATGAAAACAAAATGTTTCCACCCAATGACACGCCCACACAAAATTTTATCTAAATTTCAAAGTTAAAAAGTTAAAACGTTAAATTTTGAGTAATTTGAAAAATATATTTATTATATTTTCGCGACAAAAGTAAATAAAATACTTGATTCATGGAATCATTATGTATGTGTCGGCTTATACGTTAATTTTTTTTAGAAAGATAATGGAAAGAAGCGATGTTATTCTTATTATCGGATAAAAATTATGAAAATTCAGGGTTTCGTGTTTATTATAGCGAAATTGAGTGTATCCAAAGAAGTAACTTTTTATGTTGTGGTAAATCATGAAAATATTGTAACCATTAAAACCTGACAAGTGTTAATTTATAAACGCATAGTCAATGATTGCATTAAACCAGCAACACGTTATTTATGTTAAGTGTTTACTACTGAAACTTGCATCAAATAATAGGCAAACTTCAAAGCAGAACCAAAAAACAACGAACAAAATTTTTAAGACATTTTTCTCAATTTTGAAAAAGAGGCTTTTGGAAAGAAGTATACGTTACGAAATAGAACCATATGTATGTATGTGAAAAAAAAAGAAAAGAAACAGTTAAATTTATATTAATATTAATTCTAAGTCATTAAAAATGTATATAAGTTCGCCCATTTTACACCTAATTCTTATTGATGTAACATTTAACTCTGTTTTTTTGCTTTTTAAATAAAAAAAATCACTAATTTATTCAATATTGTTATCATATATTGCAAGCTATAAGTAATTATTGTATATTTTTCCTAATTATTGAATAAAGATTATACAGATACAATACAAATATTTCTTTTTAGAAAACAGAAGTGAAAAAAAAATGATTTTTTTTGCAAGATTTCGTAACTTCAAACCTGCTCACTGTGCGGATTTGCAGGTATTTGCAGCTAAATTTTGTTTGAATGTAAACTTGGACATGTCTACATCGAGAAAATAGCTATCTCAGAGCAGAGGAACGTGGAGCTTTTTTTATATGACTACAACTTTCCATTACTGTGGACTGAGTCTTATTTTGTACTGCCGTAATTCACTCAAATTTTTTTTGCTGAGTTTGACCGCTGTATTGTATTACTAGACATCCCAAATAAGCAAACAAAAAACAATCCCATTTTAAGTTCATCCCGAATAGACGTAATACCCTAGGAAAGTCAAATCAAATTCTCACACTATTTCAAATATTTCGACTTTGAGCGTGTTTTTAGGTGTTAAGACTTCAGTTTTGGCCCAAATTCTTAGTGTTCCCAGATTCTCTGGCTAATTTACTGTGAGAAACATAAATCAGCTAATCGAAATCAGCACTTTTGCAAAATCGAGTTTTGTCCACCTTGGCCCCACTGTGCGTCGCCGTCGTGGCGGGCTTACATATAGGTATATGTATTAATTTTAAGTAGGGACAGTCAGGGTGGCACAAAAAAAATATATATATATATAAAACCGAAAACGTCGCTGTGGCTATTCTAGTTTTTTAAGTACTTTTAAGTAATTTTAAGTAGTTGTAATTATAGCTTCAATATAATATTAGGTAGTCTGTAAGTTTTCTATACATAAAAAAATTATAATTATACTCGTAACTTTCAAGTTTTTTTCTTATAATTATTTCTTGATCAAATAAAAAAAGACATAATGAAAATTTATTTCTGGTAACACCATCCATTCAAAATGGAGCAAGTGTTCAAAATAAAACGTTTTGTTCTTTAATTTATTATCAAAAATTCAAAGTGAAATCTGTCGATATATTCATATTAATTATTTACTCGTAGATAACACATAATGTTTACGGGTATTTTTATAAAGAGAATGCCCTTAAAAGAAAATGGCTATCAATATATACGTACATATGTATGTATGTGCAAAGATATGTTCTTACTGATGGAATTATAAAATTAATACCCTGATATAACTTTGCAAGACCAAAACCAAATTAAAAAAAAAAACAAATTAAATTTAAAGCTATTCACAAAATTTCAAAATATATATCAATTACATTCAATCATAGACAAAATTTTGAGGAATTACCCAGCTTAAATTAAACTTATTTTCAACTTTTTTTCATTGAAAAACAGGTACGCACGCGATAAAATAAATCATTTAATTCCTTAACAAAAACTGCTAGTTAATTTTGAGATAAAATTAACCTCGGAAGGTAATGAAGTGTTTTATTGAGTCACTGTCGATGAATGAAATTTTGCCTTTTATAGCAGATTATTATTTTTTGATTGTTATCAACATATTTTTATTGTTATTGGTTCTTAATATTTTTTTCTAAAATCATAAGGATACTGATTAGACGCCGCGGTCTGATAACTGACATCCACAATTTATGTGGCCTGTCAACTACGTTTGAAAACGTCTTACATTTTGTCACTATCGTAAATTTTGATACTAATGACGTGGATGTAGAAGTAAAAATGTCAAACATTTAACGTATACGCTTTTTTTAGTTACTGCCTTATGTTGATTGAAATTATCTCATTTTTCAAACAAATTCACATTGCGGAAGGAGGTATCTTAAATCAAAAAGTGTGAACAAAAATCAAGCAAACTTATACCGCTTGGTAACTGCCAATTTTTTGGGTTAATGTCGACTGGCTGTAGTGTCAATTTATATTGGGCTGTGGATATGAAGAGTTTTTGATGCAATTCACATGCAGCATACAATTAATTTAATTGAACAGGTTTTGAACGAATACATCAAAAATTGATGTACGAAAATGGAGACCGGAAAAGTAAAACAAAAAAGCCTTCAAATGCTTTTGGAAATATAACGAGTTGTCAACACAATTTCAACTAACTACTGTTTGTTAACTGTTTATTTCAATATATCCAATTTAAAAAAATATTAAATTATTATTCCAACCTCTCTTTCGCAAGTCGTATCGGAACCTTATTAAATTATTTGATGTTATTCTTTTATTTAAATTCTTAATGTAGATTAAAATTATTAATTATTTTCACAGATTTTTTTAAAATAACGATTGGAGGAATTTTTGCATAATCCAGCACATACTTATGATCACTGATTTCGATATATGGTGAAGTAAATGTTGGCATTATATTTTCTTCATTTCATCTGTCACAGGTTTTGCAATTATTCCTGTACTTCATATTATAATTGGCATGGCTCGAATTTCGCGGTAAGGTTCTCCCGCATGTGCATCCTTTGTCTTTATTGGCCCTGATTACAACATACACAAATTGAACATTAAATAAACAAAACTGAATTACCCACCCACAATCTCACCTCTCTATATTCGTAATTCGATATAAGCTGAAGTTGAAGCAGAGTCTGAACAATTTGAGTGCAAGGACAACCAATTCTTTCATATTTTCTCTTTGAATTTATGTGATCCTCTTGTTTTACTACCGCTGCTTGGTAGTTTCATATGATAAAATAAAATGCACGACTTGCTTACACTAACTTACTCTTATGTAAAAGACCAAGAATTTCAAAAATGAATGTTAATAAAGAAAAACTGTTCATAAAACAACACCTTTAGTAGTTGGAGCTAAAAACAGGATGCCATGTGATTCAAGCAAATATTAGCTTATGCAAGAACAAAAATTATAAGTCGTTGTAGTAGTTTCTTAAAAAACTAAGCTTTTATATACAATTTTTTTAAAACATTCTACGGATAAAAAATAATTAAACAAAAAATAGCGGTTTTTGAGACATAGTATTTTTTCAAAAAAAAAAAAAAAAAGATAGATTTTTTTTCCAAAAATTCAAAACATATTTTTTTAAGTAATGTTAAAGAATGTAATGTTTTTTAAACTTTTTAGAAGCTTCTCTATAAAAAATTTCATTAAAATCCGTTATGCCGATGATAAGAAACTCAAAATTCGAAAAAATGGTTCTATGGTAGGAACAGTCAGTAATATCTTAGTTTCAATTTTTTTTCTTATTAAATTATAGATCGTAAAAATTAATAGAAAGAAAAAAAATTTTTAATTCTCGGATCGTTTTCGAAAAAAATACGATCTTCGAAAACCATTTTTTAACATTTGTGTGGTGGGTACCTTTATTTTTAGGTAAAATAATATTTTTTTCTCCCATCTTATATAATCTTATAATGATATTTAAGCTTTTGGGGAGCTTTAGCAGGAAAAAAATTATCAAAATCCGTCTTACCGTTTTTAAGAAATTCAAAAAAAAAAAAAAAAAAAAAATGGTTCCAAGGGACTTACCAAAAATAACCATTTTTTGGAAAAAAAATTTCAACACTTATCTAGCTTTAATTAATGAATTTGTTTTAATTTTTAATTTTTTTTAATAAATCTGTAAGACAGTTTTTAAGAAAAAAATATTTGTTAAATTTCGAAAACATTAATATGACAGGTAGGTACCGTTATTTTTGGTCCTAAGAACAAAGAAAAAAACGTGCGGGGGTGTTTAAAAAAGAAAATCGGCTGAGCCGCAGAATTTCGAGACCCACTTTTTTCATCTTCGCTATCATCGTAATATCAACTTTGATAAAAATCTCGAGTTCGATTTTTTTACGAATGTATAAGTTGCCTTTATGTAGTACATATAAGTCGCAAGTTAAAATCTATTCAATTTATTGGACCCCCTGAAACCTCGTTAATATTATTTTGACAACGAATTATATTGGAATTTTGCTTTGTCCTCAAAAAGCTGGAACAAGACTTTTTTAGATCACTGTTTTTTTTTTTAAATAATAATGTTACGCATGAACATACACTTGTTACTTTTAAATACACTTTTCAGCTACATCTAATTGTTTCTTTCATATTTAATCAAAGATGCTTTATGACATAAATTAAAATCGGTTGAAAAACATTGAAAATAAAAAGCAACTGTAAGTTCTTGCTTTATCTTTGAATTTACATTATGTTTACCATTTCGTTAATGTGAGAACAGAGAATTTTGAACAATTTTCTGGGCTGGAGCCAAAATTGATTTGGAAGCACTTGACTTAAAATGATAGTAAGAAGCAGCAAAGGACTCTTGTTTACTGAAAATACAAGTAAAGAAAATACGGCTAGCCACTGAAGAACAGAGAATGAACACACCCTGCGGACGGGTAGTTAAAACTCTTGTTACTTTAAATTTATCATATATTATGTCTATTTAAATTCAATACATCTTAATTAGTTGTAATTTAATGTTAAGCAAATTGTGCATAATAACGTTCAATAAATCAAAATTGAATTGTATTAAATTTTTAAAGCCCAAAAAAAATCCATGAAACATTTTTCTGTTAAAAACATTCATATGCATGTAAATGAAAAAGACTACAACGTATATATTACTATATTAGTACTATTCGAGGCATTATCTATATTTTGGTCAAAACTTAAATAAAACAAAACTGTTGTTAACACTTCCTGTCATATAACCATTTTTTTTTTTGTTTGCTTTTGGCTTTCCCACTCACCAACTGGATAACTGGTCATAGCATAAGTTAGGCCCCCCCTATGTTCCAACAAATTTTTATATTCATATTATCCTTAAGTTTAAGTTTTCCTCCCTGTGCAGGGACGGGTTAGAATATTCCTGCAGCGCCTCCCCGCTTGTCGTAAAAGGCGACTAAAGGAGTAAATACATCTAGGCCACAAACAGCAAGGTGAACCTAGCGACACGTAACACCTATAAACTTTCCCAAAAGTGTGCATGCCAGTCCCTGGGTTGGCACGACTGGAGATCACCGGTGCCGTAAAAGAGAGATCAAATACAAAACTGGAGCATGCACATGTCGATACTTACAACGGATTTTGTGAATTCAAGCATTATGGAAGTACTCGTCCGAAATGACACTACCCCGCCAGGCACTACCATTGTTACACATGGTACTGATCCTGGACCGAGCAGCAATGCTCGGGTCAGAGCTAGACGGATTCCGGGGGCTAGCAAAGTAATGCCGCAGATTATACAAAATCTGAGAGTTGCGAGTTGGAACGTTGGCAGTATGACAGGTCGAAGCTTCGAGCTGGAAGAGATGATGAAAAGAAGGCGAGTGGACATCTTATGTGTTCAAGAAACAAAATGGCGAAACACGGGAAACAGGGCCCGTTTCTTGGATACGAGGACAAAAAACTATAAGATGTTCTACTATGGAACGGAAAAGGGTAAAAACGGAATCGGAATCATCCTTGCAAAACATCTATTAGGCAGCGTATTGACCATTTCGAAATCCAGCGACCGTTTGATGTCCCTTAAATTGGTGATTAAAGGAAAGTTGTGGAATATTGTCACTGCATATGCTCCCCAAATTGGATGTGAGCAGGTGGAAAAAGATGCATTTTGGCTAGACTTTCACAATCTACTTAAGGACATCCCAAAGGAAGAGTTTTTGTTCGTGGGCGGAGATTTGAACGGACATGTCGGCAAGACAAACGAAGACTATGAAGATTGCCATGGAGGCCTCGGATACGGCACCAGGAACCCTCCTGGTGAAGACATCCTGAGAATGTGCAAAACATACGGTCTTCTCGTACTAAATACCATGTTCGTCAAACAAAGCCGACACCTGGTCACTTACAGCAGTGGTGGAAATGAAACCCAGATTGATTACCATTTGGTATCTAGTTTCATGAAACCCCGGGTAAAAGATTGCAAAGTGATACTAGGAGAAGCGATCGCCCACCAACACCGTCTCCTACTGACAGAATTTTTTATGGAGACAGTGAACGACAACAAACATACAAAAACTTTTGGGAAGATCAAATGGTATAATCTGGATAAGGAAAAAGGCGAAGCTTTCATTTCGAATATGCAAAACGTTCTGTATAACAACACCGATATAGTTCGAATTGAAGAGAGTACAGCACAAAGTATGTGGGATCTCCTACAGAGAACTTGCAAAGAAAAAGCCAAAACACTGTTAGGGGTTTCAAAAGGACACAACCAACAAGGCAAAGAAACATGGTGGTGGAATGATGAAGCTAAATCAGTTATAAGTAAAAAGAAAATGGCTTTCAAGGCTTGGTCGAAGTGCCCCTCTAATGATACAGAGCAAAAGTCACGCCTCGAAGTGGAATATAGAATCTGCAAGAAAGAAGCGAAGAAGAAGTGCGCCCAAATTCAAGCAAAGAATACAGAAAACCTGTATCGGGAGCTGGATGAAATTTCTACCCCGACAGCTGGTGCTATTCAAGAGTTACGGCAAAACACGAATAAGGGCGCAACTATCTTCAAAATAGCCGCTCAAAGAAGAAGAAATGCCCAGGAGATTCGTTCGCCAAAGTTCATTAACAATGCTCAAGGCCAACTACTTGTGGAAGACAACGAAATTCTTCACAGGTGGCGACAGTATTGTGACGGACTTCTAAACGAACAATTTCCAAGGCTATACTTTCCAATAGCTTCACCTAACTTAAGCGAAGTATCCGACGTCACAGTCGAAGAAGTTAGTGAGGCGGTAAAATACTCCAAAAAGGGAAAAGCTGTTGGCCCAGACGAAATACCCTCAGAGTTTTGGAAAAAGATGGGAGACATCGGGTTTAGATGGCTCATGATTCTTGTCTCCAAACTTATACGAGGTGATCGCATGCCTAATCAAAGGAGGGAAAGTTACCTTCTTCCAATTTATAAAGGAAAGGGTGATACTCGAAGCTGTGATAATTACCGTTCGATTAAGCTGATGTCACACACCATGAAGATCGTTGAGCGAGTCTTGGGTAGCCGACTGCGAAAAATAATTAGGCTATCTGATGACCAGTGCGGGTTTGTCGGGGGTAAGTCAACCACGGATGCAATCCAGAGTATAAGAATAATTATGGAAAAACATCGGGATTCTTTGGAGGATTTGCATGTCGTATTGGTTGATTTTGAAAAAGCATTCGATCGGCAACCACGAGATCTAATATGGGTGGCCCTCAGGCAACGAGGAGTTCCAGAAACCTATGTGCGGATAATTATGGACATGTATGATGGAGCAGTTACTAAAGTAAGATGCGCAGCTGGAGTCACCGAAGAATTCGAAATCACAGTAGGTGTACACCAGGGAAGTGTCTTGAGTCCCCTGCTCTTTATTACAGTTCTTGATTACCTGCTTGAAGGCAAAGTGACGGATCCAAAAGTGCATCAGTTATTCTTTGCTGACGATGGAGCCATCATAAGTGAAGACCCGATATCCCTACAACGAGCACTTGACGTATGGGTGGATGTTCTAGAAGGAAGTGGGTACCGCATAAGCGCGAAAAAGACAGAATACCTATGCTGCCCATTTTCTGATCCACACAGGCCTATTCCAGACATTTATTTGAATGGAGTAGTGCTTCCCAAGTGTGAAAAGTTTAAATATCTGGGGTCTATGATAAATAACGAAGCTACTTGTGATGACGATATCAATCATCGCGTAAGCGTAGGGTGGATGAAGTGGCGGGAAAATTCTGCTATCTTCTGTGACCGAAAAATGCCCCCTAAGCTGAAAGGAAAGCTCTACACTTCAGTTGTGCGTCCAGCACTCACATACGGTTCACAATGTTGGACAATGTACAAAAAGTATGAGAGTAAGCTAACGGCAGCTGAGATGAAGATGCTTCGTATGACAGCAGGAGTTACAAAGCTTGATCGAATTAGAAGTACGAAGATCCGAGGAAGCCTTCATGTTAAGAATACCATTTCCCAAAAAATTGAACACGACCGACTCAGTTGGTATTGCCATGTTCAAAGGAGAGATCCTGAGAACCCCGTCAAAAAGGCAATATCATACAACGTTCCAATTCGGAATAAAAAGAAAGGTAGGCCTAAACACTCCTGGTACAAACAAATGCAAAAACACCTGCATTCAGTTGGCCTCAGAAATGGAACAATACAAAGCCGGGAGGCTTGCCGCCGATTTCTGAGGTCAACCCGGCGAACCCCACAGGCGGATCACTAGTGTGAAGCAGATACGTGGGAGAGTTATGATCCCCTCGACATCGAGATCATAACAGCGCCGAAACAAAGGAAGAAGATCCTTAAGTTTAAGTTTTCCAATTGTATATATTTAAAGTTCAATAAAAATCCTTGAAAACTTTTCGGCTTTCCCATGAACAGCTCTACCGATTTGGATACAAAAATATCAGACCAAAAACATAAATGTTAAAAAAGAGCAAAAAACAAAAACCTTTGTGTAACAAGTCAGCCGTGAAAAGTACTGAGATCTAAAAGTACCCCAAGTTTTTACTTGATAAAGGTTTAATACCGAATATTCAAGGTAGAATAATATTGAAACAGCTACAATGTAATAGAGAAATTTTATTATTTAATGATTACTGACTTAAATTTGATGGGCCCAACTCGAAAGGTTTTCAAAACGTAACTTCTTACTTTTTGGTAGTATATTTGACACAAGCTCATTATAACTATGATGGGTAGGCAAATGTTTTATAAATATGAATTTGTATAGTGGATGAATAAGTCCTTATGCATTGCATAACTATTCACCCGCTTAGCGAATTCTAATAAATAAGGCTGTAAGTATCTATCTTTAATGTTGACATCATTTATAGGTGATTAAAAAGGCTTAGATTTGTGTGCCCTGACCCATGTTAACGGCAATTACTCTGTTAAAACTAATAGTAGAAACTTCATCTAGGATTTTATATTAAAAAAAAAAAACGTGGAAACCGCATTTCAAGAAAGTTGATAAAGTTGTTTTCTGACATTCAATTTATACACCTGTTCTATTTTTCTTACCCATGTTATTTTTAGACTTTGAAGTCAATTTTTCCAGCAAATAGGTAATAAACTAACATGTTTACTATTTTGTAACAAAGTATAATATAACTAAAATACAAATCAACAACAAGTTTCTTGTGGAATGAAGGCCCTTTTTGAAAATTTACCAAACAACACTGGCCAAAAATCGAAAAAAAGAATAATTCATCATTTGAGTACAGTTTCTGAAATGTCTGTATTTACAAACCAAAAATATTCAATATTCCCGCGTAAAAAAATGAAACTTTTTTCGACTTACCAACATCACTTTTAATATTAGACCAAATTGATTTCTCACATATATTAGTAATAAGCACAAACCAAAACGAAGCTTGCGAAAGAAAACTAATCAAAAGTAGTATAATGAGTTCTCATTGCAATTGTCAAAAATATTGGTATCTTGTCTATGATGTTGTTCTTAAATTACAAACTGGTGCCTACCATGGGAAAGTTCATAATTATATGCAATTATATTATAATAATAATATTTCTGCAATACATTTTATAACAAAAAAAAAAACGTTCGCTTTCTTACTTAATTTACAATTTTCCCAAAAAAAAACTTAAAAAAAACGACTCATAACCGGTAACCATGTAAGAATCTGACTTTCATAGAACAATTAGGAAAGTAGGATAGGATTAGAAAGGAGATACCGATGCACATTGGTTTTGAATGTCTGCACATTGAAATGAGTGGGGAATATTGAGCCGGGTAAAGCATTCCACATTCGTGTAGTGCGGCCAAAAAAAGAATATCTGTACTTGACAGTACGTCCGAAATTGGGCTCAAGGGTAAAGAAAACATCAACCAAGTCCTGCCCAGCATTATTTTATGAAAGGCGACCCAGTTCAATATACATATATGTTACTTCATCGCACGACTTAGGGGCCATATGTGAAAGAGAATTACATAATTTCACGCTTATATTGATAATATCATAGAGAGATAATATCAATAGAGCAATTTGAATGCTTGGATTTGCAAAACATTGGTCCAAGGAATTCTGTAATCCTTATGCCCCAAAATAGCTTTACATTACCTTTGTAAGACCTATTCTCGAATATGCTTCCAAAGTCTGGTCACCACATTAGATTACCAAAATTGAACGAATTGAAGTTGTCCAGCGCAAATTTTTCGTTTGACCTGCGTAGTCTATCGTGGGATAATTATTATCAACTGCCCCATATATTGATCGCTTGCAGCTTATCAATCTTCAATCCATAAACCAAAAATATTATTTAATACCCACTCGTCATCTTTATTGATGATTTGCTTACTGGCAACATTGAATGCCTAACATTATTGAAATAATTCCTTTAATACCAACTCCCGTAACTTAAAGTCGGCACCCTTTTTTGCATCCCTTATTACCGCAATAATTATTTATTTTATTATCCCATGTATCGATGCGTCCGTCGTAACTGTTACAACTTCTTGAATGAAACGTAACGTAAAAGCCTCCTCTCAAGCTTACCTCATTGGTGTGTTGCTATTCTAAGCCCATAGTTAAACTTTTCTTTAATACAATTTTAGGTGTGTTTTTTTTGCAAGTCCATATAGAATTGTAAAAAAAAAACGACATCGGGACTAAGCGCTTTACATGCAAATGCAACAACTACTTAAATCTATACAGAGTTAGCTAAGACCAGATAATTATCGAGAGTTAATCTATGACCCGATAAAAATGGTGATGCCAAAATAGAATTATCTATATGTTATCGATTATTTGCTCAGAGACGTCAAAAGTGAAGTTTTTGGATTGGTTGATGCTAGTCGTCAATAAGCTGACAAATGTCATAGCGTACACAGTGCTTCCAGCTATGTGGAAAAAAAGCTCCTAAATCCCGATGTCGTTTTTTTTTACAATTCTATATGGACTTGCAAAAAAAACACACCTTGTATTGAGTTTTATGTTTTGTATTCTTATTGATTAATTAATCTTTTCATATCAATTTTGTTAAAGTTCTAGTTTTCAGACTTGCTTGTACTAAGCGTAAAATAAGTGTTTCCGTAAAAACGGGACTTAAAGAATTTCGATGATGGTTTTATTTAAAAACAAACTAAATAAGATCCCATTGATATTTTCATTGTTTTGATCAAAGATATTCTACCCAATGTAAGTTGTAATAAGACACATTAACATTGCAAGATCAATTGGATCAGATGTTAATTCCCTTCAAGACAAAAAAGAAACCATTTAACAGCATAAACATTAAATCGTTTTTTTTTTTTTTTTTTAATAAACACCAGCTTCTGATTATTAAACTCAATATCTGTCTCCCGTTAACTGATGTTCCCCTCTTATTTCTAATTGTAATATGTATTTATTTATGAAAATACAAGAGAAATTCAGGCAATTATTCTGATCTGTCATTGGAAGTTGATGTATGTACATAATACGGTGCATAAGTACAAAAAAAGTTCAAACATGATGTTCCGATTCTAAATGCTGGAAACTTTGTTTTTTTTTGTCGTTATGTTTTGATAACAAAAAAATGAGTTAAACATTCCTTTTATTCATATTTTGTTGTTGTGGTTATCAAATAATAAAAAAACTTCTGGCGGCCATGACAAATAACTGTTATTATATATACATATTTATAATTAAGGGACTGAGTAGTTATTTTTACAAACAATTGTGTCAGCATTGGAATTAATTGATCAATGTATACAAAAAATCTAAAGCGATGGTAAAAAGAATGGGAATAATTGTCGTAATTTTAGGCATTTTCCATGCAAAAATTATGGAAATTTGTCAGTGAGAAATTTGTCACATACCTGATTTTCACAATTGAGAAAATGCAAAAACTTTTGTCGCAAAATTCGGAAAATAAAAGATATAATCAGTTTATTAATAAATAGCTTAACATACCTATGTACATTGACAATCCAAAAATGCTGCATTGTGGCTTTGTCAGTACGTTTATAAGAAAAATCTGAAAGAAGTCATTATTAATATTCGTACTAGGATTGCCATTAATAATTTAAACGTCAGTTCAGTCTTACAGTTTCTATAGAACAAACAAAAAAAAAATATTCATACTATAGGTATATCATTTACACGAATATGTGAAACATAACAACTAATTGAAAACAGTCTGACAGTCATGAAAATTTGGCATAAGGGGAGAATTATAATCTAATTAATGGACGTTACCTGAAGTTGTCATAAATAAATGACAAATGGAGAAGTCGGCAAAATAACCTCTAAAATAAATATGTTTTATAAAGAGGTTTCTAGATGGGACACTCCTTTTAAGTATTTTTGTTATGTTCAAAGGAGAGTCTAAGTTTTCATTTTTAACATTGTGAAGTTAAGGAATGAGCAAAAATTTGAAAATATTACTACTACCGAAATTCTGAGTCGGTGGTCTCAACTTTAAGAGCGCTTATTGAAATTTTCCATAGGCTGTGCGTTCTATTGTGGATCATTTGAGTCAACTTACCCAATATTAATCGTTTCTGTATACCAGTTGGATAACACACCTGTTGAGGTACCGAAACTATCGCTGCCGAAGGGTGCTTCAGTTCAAAATGAGAAATTTACAGGAATTGAAAATCTTTCCGTTCACATTGTGGCGAATTTTGCTTAAAGATCCTTGTCTTCACTTTAACAAGATCCAAATAACTCAAGAACTGAATCATCTTGATCATTTAAAGATGCAAAACTTCTCCGATTCCAGTCTGCAAAATTTTGAAGAAAATCCTTAGTTTATTTTTGAAAAATTCTTCATTTCAATTTGCAAGCAAAGTTCGGAAGAGTATCAATCAAAACATTTCTTCCTGATTACACCATTACAGTGAGCTGTCAAATATTCATACTTTGGCTGATTTCATTTATAGAAGCAGAAGTGAACGAAAATTTGACGAAACCCCACTACAAAACTACCTACACTACAACACTGGACGGGTAATATGAATTTCTTATACGTACAGCTAATATTTCGAAGTACAGTTTGTGAGCTAAAACTGCAATTTCAACAACAAATTTTAAGATAAAAATGTATTTATCATAAAACATAGAACAGATAAGATACGCTATTAAAAGTTAGTAATAAATTACTATCAATTAATTCGCGCTTAGTAGAGTTAACATCTCTTCGTACTTTCTTGAGCAAAAATTATAATTTCAAACAAATTTATGAAAAATAATATGCCACAAGCCAGAAAACCTTTACTTAAATGTATAGGAAAAATCAAACGAAGCTGTTAACAATCAAGAATGAACTATTATATTAGTCCCTGCCGTGCTGGTACCTATCCCCACCTACTCAATTTGCCCTCCCTTTGTAACATTAATTTCAATTAAGTATTAAAAAAAAAAAACAAAAATATCAATGTATTGAAAATTCCGATTATTCACTTGTGTCCACAAAAATGTAATTACGGGATTACGAAATTAATTGAATGCTATTGTTGAGATGACTCCGCATGCCAAGGTGAACATAATTAAATGTGTATGTTCAGATTTGATTTGCATTTCCGTCCGATAGAACGATCGAATGAGCGAAGACGACGTTAACTCTTCCAAGACACAATAGCATCTGTTAGTTTGTCTGATCTTAAGATAAGCAACAAAAAATTCAACTGAAAGATCAACAATTAATTTCGGGCTTATAATATGAAGTATTAACATTTGGCGTACATTAACATAATGTACGTGGTTCTCCCAATACGAGGCTGCCTTTGATCTAGAACATTTCTGGTTCTCTATTGGGTGGAAGGGCACAATACATAATTCATTCATTCATTGGGTGAAAGGAGATATTAACAAAAAAGATATGATCAACATTTTAACAGAATTACAGTTCATTCACTGCTCCATATCAAATAGAAACAATTGGGATGTTTGAGAGGCAGTGTCTTAGACGTTCCCTTGGACTACATAGAACTCCAGAGTTCGAGTACAAACATTATTATTCCAACCAGGTTCTAAACAACGGAGCTTACATAAACAAAATTGATAATTTTTTGATAAAGCTGATTCGGGGTCACATTGCAAGAGCGATATCCTCGATCAACAGTCTAATTTTTGGCGCTTACTTCCATAACGGCAATTAATATGAGAGAATGCGTCTAAGCGGCTTTATCCCGCTTGATACAGTCGAGGGCTGGTCCAGGATAGAATGGGATATTCGTGATAGCAAATATTTGTATAGTCTTGCAAGCCTTTTTTTTAATTTTCTTATTTCTTTTTAATTTTTTCATACAAAGTTTTCGAGGGCTTTCACCAATAATGTGTAAAAGCTTAATAGTTGATACAAAATTACTAACCTTGGCACATATTTTAAGTACTTAAGCAGCATACACATAGTTAATTTTAATTTTAATAAATAATAATTTAGACTAAGAATGTTTACCCTGTTAAAAATAACCATAAATATGTAAACATGTTACTTTCCCAAACGCTCGCACTGTACTCAAAAATTTCAAGTGTAGTCAAAAAACATTAAGTGCACGCCAAATTTAAAACCAAATATTAAGTTCAATCCAAATCGTTGGAGTGTTTTTCGAGAATATCTCCAAAAAAAATCCTGGCAGCTACCCTAGAAAAAATAAAATGCACGACTGGGTCGCACGAACTTGCTCCTATGTAATAGACTAGGAATTTTAAAAACGGATGTTATTAAAGAAAACTGTTCATAAGGATAAAATGAATTTTTTAAATTCTTTTAGTAGTAAGAGATAAAAACAGAATGCTATGCAAATATGAATTTATGCAGGAACAAAAATTATAAGTCGTTGTAGTGGTTCCTTAAAAAAATAAGCTCTTATGTACAAAATTTTTAAAGAATTTTTAAGAAAAAATTTTGGAACGCCAACTTTAAGTTTTTATTATTGTACGAATAAAAGTCTAATTTCCAAAAAAAATACTAAGCCGTTCTTGACATATCGAATTTTTCAATAAAAAAATTACTTTTTTTTCTAAAAATTGAAAAAAATATTTTTTTTTAAGTTTTTAAATGCAATGCTTTTTAAACTTTTTAGGAGCTTCTTTATACAAAATTTCGTTAAAATCCGTTATGCCGATAATGAGTAATTCAAAATTCGAAAAAATCGTTCTATGGTAGGTACAGTCAGTAATATCTAGATTTCAAATTTTTTTTTATTAAATTATAGATCGTAAAAAGTAATCAAAAGAAAAAAAATTTTAGCAAAATTCTCGAAACCGTTTTCGAGAAAAATACGATTTTCGAAAACCATTTTTTAAAATTTGTATGGAAGGTACCGTTAGTTTTAGATTAAACTAAATCTTTTTTCTTAAATCTTGTAGATTATGTTAAGAAACTTTTATTTGTCAAGTTTGAAAAAAATCGAGCATGGGGTTTTCGAAATATTGAGTTTCCAAAAAAAATTTGAATTTTTTTTTAAAAATCCAAAAAATAAAAAATTGAAAAAATTTGAATATGTAATAATATTCAAACTTTGGAGGAGCTTTGGCGTAAAAAAAAATGATTTAAATCGGCTGTACCGTTTTCGAGAAAATCAAAAACAAAAAAATGGACCCAGGGGGGCTACCAAAAATAACAATTTTTTGTAAATTTTTTTTCAACCATTAGCTAGTTTTAACCAAATGAAATTTTTCAAATTTTTTTAAAAAATTCTGTGGGACAGTTTTTGAAAAAAAAAATATTTATAAAATTTCGAAAAAAAATCGTATGGCAGGTACCGTTATTTTTGGTCTTAAAAAAAAACAGAAAAAAACGTCCGGGGGGAAAATTAAAACCCATATCTACCAAGTTTGAAGATAATCGGCCGAGCCGCTTAGGCTGTAGTCGAACAAACAGACAGACAGACAGAATTGCGAGACCCACTTTTTTGGTCTTCGCTATCATCGTAATGTCACCTTTGATCAAAATCTCGAGTTCGATTTTTTTTACGAATGCATAACTTGCCTTATAGTACCTATAAGTCGCAAGTAAAAAGGATTTCTCTTTCTAGGGAATCACCAAAAATTGAAGCAAGCAATATCTTTCGTTTAAGCTATATCGCGATGTACATCAGAAGCCACAGGTGCACACATTTTCCATCATCGAAATATTAATTTGAGAAAATAATTTCTAGACACAAGACCTACGGAGTAAGTTAAAACTAAAAATCCGGAAGACATGGATACATTTTAAGATAAAGACCTGAAAAGTTCTGTGAAGTCTTCCCATGTATTTATACATATTATGTTCCTCTATTTGCAAATTATAACTTTCCCAATCGAAACAGTTCAATTTGTTTTTTTTTTTTTTTTTTTTTTTTTTTATAATTAACGCGCACTCAAGGGATTATGACTGCCCTTTAAATGTTGGTTGAACACAGTGCGAGCATTTAGGAAACAGTGGGAGGATTGAATAGGAGAAACCGATGTACATTCGTCTTAAATTTCTGGACATTGAAATGGGGAGGAAAAACAGAGTCGGTTAAGGAATTCAACATTCGAGTCGTACGGCAAAAGAAAGAATCTCTGTACGTAACTGTACGTCCAAAGTTTGCCCTGTGAAAAGATGTTTATAAAAAAAAGTGAGTACCGGGACTCATATTGCACGGTTAAGATGTGTAAACATTAACGTGCGTCCGAGTGCCGATTTTTTGTTATCGAACGTACCCAATTAACATAATAATATTGAACTCGTAATTTCAACATTGTTTTTAAAGTAAAACTTCTTTTCCGGCGTTGGGGGCAAAACATTTTCTATGGAGTTGTCAGTGACATGTCAAAACGACACGTTATACGTCAAATACAACGGCATGGTTGTTACATTTATTGGTTGAACTTTGTTCGAGGTTGCTTAAAACACTTTAAAAACACCTTTTATGTCCGAAAGAGAATGTTCTTTTAATGAAAAAACCACAACTACTAACCAACAAAACAATTAAAAACATAATTTCATTAAAAAAAGACATAATAAAAGCCTTTTTTTAAATGAATTATGTGGCCGAACAATTTCTCAACCGAAAACCACTTCCCAAACAAATATATATTTTTGTATAGTTTTATTTATTTAAAACATTAAACACGTTATCGAATTTTCGGTGAATGGGATTTTGAAAAGTTGGCCGAAGATACACTTTTTTATCGAAAAATTGTGTTCAGAGGCGAACGCGAAGCTCATTTCTGGTTGAATGGATACGTGAACAAGCAAAGCTGCCGTAGTTGGAGTGAAGAGCAGCCAAAAGCATAGCAAGAGCTATCAATGCATCCAGAAAAAGTTACTGTTTGATGCGGATTATGGGTTGGCGGAATCATTGGGCCGTATTTCTTCAAAGATGACGCGAATTGCAACGTTACTGTGAATGGTGAGCGCTTCCGTGTGATGATAACAAACTCTTTTTACCCAAAATGGAAGAGCTTGACATGCATGATATGTTGTTTCAACAAGACGATGCCACATATCACACAGCACTCGTAACAATAGACCGAATGAGAGGCGAGTTTGGTGGACAGTTTCTTTCACGTTTGGGGCCAGTCAATTGGCCGCCTAAATCGTGAGATTTAACGCCTGTAGACTATTTTCTGAAGCCAACATTGAAGCATTTATTCGTGAGATACCGGCCTAAATGTTAGAAAGATTATGCCAAAATTGGACTTAGCGGATGGACCGTTTGAGGCGCAGCCACGGGCAACAATTGCATGACATAATCTTCAAACATTAAATTATATCGACCGTAATATCGATTCAAATAAAGATTTCATGCATTTTTCTGAATTTTATGCTCGTAAAAAATCACTCGTTATAAACTAGCATTGCCATATGCGAAGAATTTTAAATTGGGTGTCAAAATAAATTAGCATTGCCTACAATTATAAAATCCTTTGGCTCGAACACAATGAATGCGATAAGAAAAAAGAGATGTGAGCGTGATGAAACCTCGTCGTTATTGTAAAATCAGTTTCAAACTATGAAAGCAGACGAGGATATACGTAATGAAGCATTTCTGGTCGTCGAGTTAAAATAAATTAATAAGTTTAAGTTTAAGTTTAAGTTTAAGTTTATTTCATTCAAAAAAAACTAACACTGTAAGAAAAATCTTATAAGTTAGTGATAGTATATGGTTATAAATTGTTCAAGATTAAATAGATAACAATGACGATAGAATCACAGTAATGAATCTTATACATTAAATAATAATTATATAATCTAAGCAAAAAGACAATATTTCAAGTAAAAAAAAAATAATAATAATAAATTTTGAGAGAAAAAGATTGGAGTAGAAGAAGAAGATAAGTCTATAAGAAAAAAGAAAGATGAGTCAATAGGGAAAAGTCTATAAGGAAAAGAAGAAGTTAGTTGCTTTAGTCAAGAAAAAAAAGTTTTAATCTTCTCTGAAACTGTTGCATGTTGCTAAACTCTCGGAGATAAATTGGAAGTGAATTCCAAAGGCGGATTGCAGCAATAAAGAACTGTCTCTCAGAAGTGAGACAAGAGAACCGAGGAAGTATTAGGGAAGTTGATCTGGTTGATGCCGGAAATCGAAGTTTTTCGAAGAGGTATGTAGGTTGACGTGTTCTTAAGATACTAAACAGTAGTGTCAGAGTACGATACTGAATAAAGTTTTCAAAGCTCATTTTAAGGAGATTCTTAGATAGATGCGAGACATGATCATATTTTCGAAGCCCGTGGCGTATATATATCGAATAGTACAGTTAAATGCTAGTTTGAATTTTGCCTTGCTATTGAAATCACAGTTGTAAAATATTTCACATCCATATATAAGAGTTGGGATGACCAGAGTCTTGGTAAGAACGATTCTTAAATTTATTGGAGTAAATTGCTGCACGGTCCACAAAGTTCTAAGAACTCCATAGGCTTTTCCCACTAATGAATTGATGTGGTTTTTCCACGTCAGAGTTCTATTAAACACCATCCCCAAATTTTTTGATGTATCTGCAAATTCTAAGGGGAATCCGTTCAGCATAATCGATGGGAAATAAGATGTATCCAGTAATTTTTTTTGATATAACTAAACATTTACATTTATTTGGGTTCAGAGTCAGGCTATTACTTGTTGCCCAATTGAAGAGACACAATTTTCTATTAGTCCTAGGATACAGCTTTTATAAATCTGTATATCATCAGCATAGAAGTGTTTGGATGCTTCCATGATTATTGAGGATATTTCGTTAATATAAAGTGAAAACAAAAGTGGAGCTAAAATCGATCCCTAGGGAACACCTCGTAATAATGTAAGAAACTCAGAGAATCTATTTTGAAAGTATACGGCTTGCTTTCTGTCGCTTAGGTAAGAGGAGATAAACTTTACTGCTCCTGGAGAAACATTGAATTTATGACGCAGCTTATTTAAAAGCAATGAATGGTTAACCATATCGAATGCTTTTGAGTATTTGAGAAATCTAGTAGCACGAGAAATGAAATATCTTCAGTCACCTTTAGAAGAGCAGTTGTGCAACTGTGTTTAGGGCGAAATCCCCATTGAATATTTACTAAGTAATGATTTTTTGTTATGTGGTCATTGAGTTGTTTTTGCATTATGCGCTCACATACTTTTGAAAGAAAAGGTAAAATTGAAATTGGTCGGAAGTCATCACATAACGAATTTTTTGGTATTGGTATGATTTTCGCCAATGTCCATTGTTGCGGAAAAAAACCAGTCGTAAGGAGAGTGTTTAAAACGTGGGTTAGGAAAGGTGGCAAAAACGGCAATATAGCTTTTAGAAAAACAAGATTACTTCATCGACACCCACTGCATTTGATTTAATAGAAAATAGGCATTCTAGAACCTCTAGATCGCTTACTCCTGAAAAACTAAATGAAGAAGTTGAAGAAACCAAGTGTAAGTCATTCAAACTATCATACGCTCCCGGTGGTGCAATACTAAGAGGAGACAAGAATTTCTTATTCAATTCATTTCTGTCGATATTTGTCTGTAAAAGGGTTCGTTGCTTACCAATTCCTAGCTCTCGAAGACTTTTCCACGTCCTACGACCATCAGAGAAAACATTTAACCGTTTAGCATAAAACTCTATTTTCGCAGCTCTTACTTTTTCGACGACTCTGTTTCGCAATGTTTTATAGGCTACGTGAATCTCTACCATGAAGTAAAAACAGTCGCACACATTAAATTTTTGGTTTCATATCTGTTTGGTTGCCTAAATGAAACATATGGGCTAATGTTTCATTTTACTATATACCTATTTACCATATGTTTCATTTTACCAACCAAACAGTTGCGGAAATAAAAATTGAATTTACCCTCCAGGTCTAAGGAATTGCGGAACAATGAAAAGGTGACAGTGAACCATGTCTCGCTCTCGCTCTCGTCTCGTGTTCTCATCGCATTATGAACTAGGCATAATTATAAAAACTTTTTTCTGTCGTTTTCATTTGAATTTTAAAGTCGACATCTGACAAAATCGCTTACGACGATTTTTGACTCACCAATTCTTGAAGCTACATATTTCGAAATTAAATGACCGCCAATGAGAAACAACATATGATTTAACTTAATCTCGTCGTGAAAAATTTCGTGGCATTGAGAATTGCAAGACGATTTTAAAACTACAAAAAGTTGGCAGTGAATCATATCGCGCTCTCGTTTCGTGTTCTCTTCACATTACGAATCGGGCATAATTATAAAAACTTTTGTCTGTCGTTTTCAATCAATTGGATTTTAATGTCACCAACATAAAAATGCACTAAAAAACGACTAGTATTGAAATTTTGATATCTTAGACGTCAGTGTCCTTTCAAGATTTATGATGTGTACCCAGCTTAGTAATAATGTGCGTTAAAAAAGCGCCATCTTTTCGTCAAAAAGAGCGCCATCCATTTTGCTCAGCCTTGGTTACAAACAAGTTATACATAAGTTTCTTGATTTTCTCAATAAGTTCAAGAAATCGCCAGATAGACCAAGCTGTCATTCCAAAACTAATTGCATCAGTTGTATAACTAGCGATATTCCTCAAGAAGAAGATACCATAATAGGTACGTTTGCAGACGATACGGCTATACTTGCAACATCCGATTCAGTTGAATCTGCAACCGAGAAGCTCCAACGAGCTCTAGATAAAATTTCGGTATGGACTAAGAAATGGCGAATTGTTCTTAATGAGTCCAAATCAACACATATTAATTTTACCTACAAACAAAATTACCAATCTGCCCACCTCCATTAATTCGGTGCAAATACCATATGCTAATGAAGCAAAGTACCTAGGAATGACACTAGACGCTAAGCTTAAATGGAAAACTCACGTTAAAAAGAAACGAGATCAACTTGAAAATAAATTACGTGAAATGAATTGGCTTATTGGAAGATATTCCAAACTCAGCATCTACCATAAATTGCTTATCTATAAGCAAGTGATAAAACCAGTATGGACGTACGGTATACAACTTTGGGGTTGTACTAAACCAAGCAATAGACAAATACTACAATCTTTTCAGAGCAAAGTTCTCAGAGAAATCGTTAATGCTCCGTGGTACATTAGAAACAGTGATTTACACAGAGACTTACGATTGCCAACTGTTGAAGATGAAATAGCAGTTTTCGCTGGGAAGCTACGAACTCACTTAAATAACTATAGCAATAGAATTATTCGACAAACAATTGATGAGACAAACCTTATGCGCCGACTTCAAAGAACGAGACCGTTCGACCTAGCGCCATAAGGAGTATCCTCTTTCAAATGTGAAATCCGCAGGTCCTCTCAGTGGGGAGCTTCCTGCCAAACGTGATTATAATATAATGAAATTTAAACTACTTGATAAGGTAACTTAGTTGTAGTCGCAAAAACAAAAGGGAGGTGTTTTTTAGTGAGTACAAATCTCACACTACTATGAGCACCGGGCTCATAGTGTCTATGAAGATTTTTCACCTACCCACGAAAAACAAAACAAAAGTTGTATAACTGAAACACTGAAGCACTGAAAGAAAAAAACCAACGAAAAGTAGATTTCCGTACCGTCAAAAGGGGAACACACCCAAATAGTACTTTACATTTGTCACAAAACTCATTTTTTTTTCTAGAGAAGATAAGTGATCTGTTTCATTTTTTAACGATTTGAAAACTTATCGGTTATTATAACCAATTTGTAAATTCATTTCAATCTTAATCAGCAATTAGTGTTTATGTTGGTTTGTACGAGTACGTTTATAGGTAAGAATCTTACAGGGGCTTTGCTTGAGGGAAAAGAAGTTTTACTTCTCACGCGGGTACGTCAGTACAAACACTCTTTTTTTTAAATATTGAACACAATTTCTGTGCATTTAGTAAAATTAAAGTAAAGGAACAAACCTTTTTATTTAAAAAGTTAAATATTGTTAGAAAAATAACGCACCAGCGGAATCCGCTACGTAACGTAAAGTTTGTTATAATTATGTTTAAACAGGGATGTTATTTGATACAACATTCAACTTTTCCACCTATGTTTATTCAAACAGATATGTTATCTGATACTACAACTATTTTCTCGTAGGAATAATAATAGGGGTGTTTTATTTGACAAGAACAGCATAATGAATATTTTATTGATAAAAAACATAAAATTTCATATTAGTCAAACATTACTTTTCATTCGAATTTTGACCATGGCGGATCAACTCAGAGCATAGATGAGATCTTAGATACGGAAATTTGCTTAGTTTATATATCCAACTTCCAAGTCTGCAAAAAACATATATTAATCTAATAAAATCCACATGAATTACCACTTTTGCTTATAAAAATGATCAACATCATGCAGTGCTTGTCAAACATATTTGAGAATGTGAACGCCTCTAATGGTGCACGAAAATAAGATACTTCAGTTTGACTCTTGGAGCGCGATTATTTTGTTCATTCGTTTTTTTTTTTAATTGTTTAGGCGAGGGGTGTAGAAAGGTAGCTTCATTCAGCTACACTTCTTCACCTCACACCAAATATGTCAAATGGACTAAAGAACTAACTGCTTTAGCGTACAAACAGAGTGGAGCGGAGAGCAAAGCTACGAAATTCATCAGACAGAAGAGCAAAGAGCACGAGAAGAGAGCAAGGATGAAGCCTATTCAGAGTGAAGGGCAAGGAGCAAGATCAAAGTAGATGTAAACAAGCAAGCGATCATTCTTTTCCATTAAAATATTTGTATTTTTTCAAATAAAAATGGATTCTACCAATTTGAATCTGTATCTACTTTATTGAAAACACATTCTTAAGCATATGATATTTTCTGAAGCGCGGAAACAGGAGTGAAGGAATTCATGTAATTAACCAACTGGGTTTCCTCAGTGAATTTCAACATTTATTCCAAGAGCTACGAGAAAATTATGTTGAGTTTGAAGAATATTTCCAAATGACGATAAAAACATTCGGTTATTTGCTTGACAAAATTCAATACAAGCTGACGAAGAAGTGAACAGATTTTATAGCAAACACAATTCTAGTCAATAATACATCTGGCAGTAACTTTAAATACAAAAAACAGATCGAGATTTCAAATAATTCTAGTTAAAAACCGCAGCGATGAGAGCGGAGAAATCAAACATGTTTGATGTCGCTTTGCTTTCTTCATGACTCTTTGCTCCATCTTCGAACGACGCTGCACTCTGTGTGCTACCCTTTTTCACTACACGTGTTTGATTTCTCCTCTTGGCTCTTTGCTCGTTGCTTTTGCTCACTCTCAGCTCGACTCGGTTTGTACACTTAGGCTAGGACCGCACTTGCGATTTGAATCGCACGATTTTTTAGTCGCAAAAATAGAACACATGAATTTAAATAAGAATGGACGCACTTGCTACCAACAAATCATGACGATTTAAAAGTCGCAATTTGTTTCATTTTTCTTGCGATGCGATTGTCGTAAGCTTAAATGAAACAAATGTACTCAAATGGATATGCACACACTTGCGATTCAAATTACTACGACTTAAAAATCGTAGTCGCAAAAAGAAATGGGCATGCACGCACTTGCGATTTTTAATCCACGATTTCTTAGCCGCAATGAATAAGACACATGGCGTTAAATGTAAATGCACGCACATGCGACTTTAAAATCGTAGCGATTATAAAAATGAAACAAGTTCTATTTTTTCAAGCAATTTTTTTGTCTCTACTTATTTGTAGCAAATGCGTGCACTCATATAAAAAGTAGTGTGTTTTAATTTTTGCGATTAAATAATCGCGCTCAAAAAAATCACAAGTGCGTGCATGACAATAATTTGTAGCGACTACGATTTTTTAATCGCCTCGACAAAAAATCGCAAGTGCAGTCCTAGCCTTAGACGGTGTTTACACTGAACTAAATCCTCCGACTTTTTTTTGTCGTTTCTGTACTTTATCTCACTCTCTCTGTCAGAGATTTATAAACCGATTGACATCATTCCCATCTTGTAATGAAAATTGTCAAAGTAAATATAAGCGAAAAAAAAAACAAACATTTTTAATCCATTGGTGTCATCAACCAGTTTATGGTTTGACAGATGGAGAACGATCTATATTTTGATTTATATAGAATATTCAATTCCAAATTTGTCAGTATATGGTTTGACATATAAGGGACAAATTAATATTTCATTGCAAATGTCAACCGAATGCCCTGAAAATGCATTTTCCGGAACAGAAATACAAAAAAACAACATTTTTCAGATTTCTTAAATGTCTACTCCGAAAATGCATTTTTCCGGAGCATAAAATAAAATAAATCGTTACTATATTCACTATCGTGAAAGGAATTTCTTTAAAACATTGAATGAACCCGGAGTGAAATTTGACTCCAGTTGTTTCGTTTTTCGTCTTTTTGACATATTGGGTGAGAGGTAATGAAATGTTGGGGGAATGAAAATATTTAGTTCTAACTTTATATTTCGTCTGATGTCCATACACATTTGTATGGTATTTTGTAATTTTTATATTAATTTTCTCTACCTATGCAGCTATTATAGTTTTTTTTTTCACCTTGACATTATGTTGATAGACAATACGAACAAGTGGGTAATCGAATTCTGTCTGCATGTTTGTCTATACTTCGATTTACAGTCCAAACCGTTGAATGGATTAGAGACTTGGCGATTGTCAAGCTATTCTATGGAAGGGAAAATTATTTGTATTTACCTGAAAAAATAATGGTTTAAAATATGTTTATTTATCTGAAAAACGAATCTAACGATTTAGATGCTTGACAATTAGAAAAAAAACTTATAATTTTTATTTTCAAATTTGATCAGAAATGTGTGTTTTTGATAATACCGTCGTTTTTAAAGTTGTGTTTGTTCTGATACAGAGTTTTATTTTTTAATAGTTTTCTTTTTTCAGTTATATTACTTTATATGACATTATTACTTCTAAATTTCGGATAAGCCGCGTATAAATAATAAATATTATAATGATGAGTTCTATATCGTACTCACCCCGAACGTTTTGCTTCAAATTTCATTGAGCGTGGTCACCGGGAAACTGCCATAGAAATGTTAAGAGCGATGTTATCTACGCAGGTTGTAGCGATGTGTGGAAGGTTCTGTCTCTTGCTGTTGTTGTTGGTGAGACGCAAGTTGAGAGCAAACTTAGGTCACTGTATCTTTATTGGTATTAAGCGGCAATTGTATCGACCGTGAAGAGTTTAAAATGGGATCCCAAGTTCGCGACAGATTGAAACTGTCATCTCGATTGAAATTTCGGTGACGTTTGATATGGGCTTACCTCTGGCCCCTTTAATTGCAGACCTCTGGATGGAAAGTTTTGAGCAAAAGCTCTTAACAGCTCTACAGAAAAACCGAAAATTTGGTTGCGATATGTTGATGATACTTTTTGTATTCTTAAAAATTCCGCCATTTTAAAGTTTCTAGAACACCTTAATTCGCAGAACCCAAAAATTAAGTTCACAATGGAAAAAGAAAATGACAATTCTATTGCATTTTTGGATGTGAAAGTGATGCGGAAACAAAATGGCAAATTGGCACACACAGTCTACAGAAAATGTACACACACAAACAGATACCTGCACGCCCCTTCCCACCATTATCCTGCGAATTTGAGATCCGTTGTCTCTACACTTTTTCAGCTAGCCCACAGGATATGTGACAGCGACCATCTTGCTCCTGAACTTATATTGTTGGACAACGTTCTAAAAGCTAATGGTTATTCCAAGAGACAGAGAACATGGAAAACAACTTTACGCACGAAAATGGAAGAGAGCGTCTTAGATAAGAAAGCTTTCCTGCCATATTTGAAAGGTGTAACTGACAGAGTAGGAAAAGTCTTAAAAAGATATGGTATAAAATCCATATTTTTACCACCTAAAAAAGTGGTGAACTACCTCTAATCATCAAAAGACAAATTCCCGCTACAGACACCAGGAGTATATGCAGTACCCTGCAGCTGCGGGTCATCTTATGTGGGACAGACTTAGAGGAGTATTGCTACGCCATTAAAAGAACATTTAAGCGCTGTAAGCAGAAACCAAAGAGAAAAATCAGCCATATGCGAACATATACTAGATCATTCAGATGAACACCACTGGATTCACTTTGATCAAGTTAAGGTTCTAGCTAGCGAGCCGCATTACATACCTCGTTTGGTACGCGAAGCGATTGAAATCAAACGTCACCGAAATTTCAATCGAGATGACAGTTTCAATCTGTCGCGAACTTAGGATCCCATTTTAAACTCTTTACGGTCGATCCAATTGCCGCTTAATACGAATAAAGATGCAGTGACCTCGGTTTGCTCTCAACTTGCGTCTCACCAACAACAACAGCAAGAGACAGAACCTTCCACACATCGCTACAACCTGCGTAGCCAACATCGCTCTTAACATTTCTATGGCAGTTTCCCGGTGACCACGCTCAATGTAATTTGAAGCGAAACGTTCGGGGTGAGTAAAAAAAACTAAAATAATAGACGTGCAGCAAATTGCTAAGAAAATAACTAATATTAAAAACAGATTCAAAGAAAGTGTGACAAAAATAAAACAGGTAACAGAATAATGAAACTAAAATCTTGATCCTTAAATCTTCGACAATTTCACTTTGGAAACCAATATCTACGAAGGGTAAGAAAACCATTTAATTACTCATCGACTTTCCCGAATTTCCTCATTATTTGTAGAAAAATTATTTTTTAAGGCTTCAACATGGGATGGGGTAAGCCTATAAGTAGTTTTATAGTTCCTTGTTGGTTGGTTTAAAGGGATCAAAAATGTTAATTTATTCAGCCATTGTACTTCCTGAGATATCTAATTTCCAGGCTCAACATTTTAGTAGCTTTATCTCATTAGAATGAGATTTTGGTTTTTTTCTGCATACGGAAATCTCTAAAATGAGATAGATCTCTTAAATGAGATCGATCTCTTTTTTGACAGATTTGTCTCAGAATTATTGTACATACGAAAGCTAGCAATTGCTCAAAAAAGTGAGATTTGAGACTGAGATAAAGCTTTCTGCATACCACCCATGGTCTACAATTTGGTAAACAATTTTATTTGTATCCTGCCATCATTTCGACTTTCTCGTTTAACAGTTTAATCTATTTGATTAAAATTTATATTGTTGGAGCTCCTTCAAAGTTCAAATAATATCGCACATCAAAATTTTCAAAACATTTTTTTTAAAACTCAATATTAAAGTTCGTTTGACACAGTCGTGCATATTTTTTAATTAGTTACACAAATTTAATAAAATATTTTGAGTCAATGTTGAATACTTAATTGACTTAATAATTAAAAATAGTGTGAAAATTGAGAGAGTGTGGTAAGCATATTTTTTAATTTTATGTATATGATCATAAAGCCGTCGATCAAACAGGAGAATTGGGATTAATTACTTTCTGGATTGTTTCTATTCAGAACTTGGTGTTTATGTTGCTTCGGGGGAGTTAAACTTTTAAAAATTTTGTATTTTGCCAACGGATTGCAATGTATCGATTTGGCACGAGTACGATAACTTGGCCGCCAAGATTTGATGACGGATTTTTGTAGGGGGGTCAAAAATAAGCACTTTTTACTATGGGAGGGGGGGTCTATCTCCCCCCGTTTAGGAGGAAGGGGCACTTTTAGAAAAAATGGTTTAAATTGAAAAAAAAAAATATTACAAAACAACGGCAACACCTACAATAAAGTGCTATACCGCGTTTGAAAGCCAGAAGATTATTCTATAATCCTGCATTTAAATTAAATTAGTAATATCAATAGTTTTTGAGAAATTCGCATTTAAACTCCAAATTTTGATAAAAAAAACGTGAAAAAAAAGTTTAGACCGGTTGTTTTCAAAATTGTGAAATGAAATTGTAAATTAGCTTATATGTGTTTCATGTATCTATCAGTTCTTAATCGAACACAAAAAACCGCATGGTTCTATGTCTTCTGGTTTTTGAGAAAACCTCCGTTTAGGAGGTAGGGGCACTTTCAGAAAAAATGGTTTAAATTGAAAAAAAAAAAATATTAAAAAACAACGGCAATACTTACAATAAAGTGCTATACTGTGTTTGAAAGCCAGAAGATTGTTCTATAATCCTGCATTTAAATTTAAATTACTCGTGTCAATGGTTTTTGAGAAATTCGGATTTAAAGTCCAAATTTTGATAAAATAACGTGAAAAAAAAGTTTAGACCAATTGTTTTCAAAATTGTGAAATGAAATTGTAAATTAGCTTATATGTGTTTCATGTATCTATCAGTTCTTAATCGAACACAAAAAACCGCATGGTTTTATGTCTTCTGGTTTTTGAGAAAATCGAAAATAACTAAAACTACTTTTCTACAAAATGTTTGATATTTTTTGCTTCCTTACATAAATAAATCAGTTCTAGCTTCCAACATTACAATATATAAACAGTAAAGTAGGTATGGGGGGGCATGCTGCCCCCCTGCAACCCCCCTGCTTGGGCACACTATAGGATTTGGGGTAGGTGCAAGTTTGGGTGCATGCAAAGTTTCTTTTGCATTCACAGAATCTGTATTTAAAAAAATTCAAATTTATTCTATTTATCCAATGTCCACTAAATACATATAAAATACAATAAACGATCTTGAAAACCAAAACAAATTTCTGACCATGTTCACCAATACATGGCACTATTTTTATATCGAAAATACTGCCTAGAAAGGAAATATAAGGACGACTGGGGTTCGCAAATAATAGAGTTTTTATCAGATGTAAAAAAAGTTTACCCTTGTTATACCGATGGTGATATATGTGAGGGTTTACAGTTAAAAGACATCGATCCTCCCACCCTTCAGAGCGAAAATTTAGAAAGTGTTTTACCGCCAAAACATCCTCGGCTTCCCACCATAAAAGAGTAACTCAACGAACTCGACAGTTATAGTACGGACGATGGCTTTATTGACGAGACTTACACACCTTTTTAATACATTTTGACCATTTTTAACTAACTATGACGGACTAACTCCTGACTAACTGACAAAATAACTGACCCAGATGCAATTCTACCTCCTCATGGTGCATTCTGGATAACGCTAAATGAATTGCGGTACTGAACTAACAAAGATTCATTATGTTTATTAACATTAATCCTTAAAACGGAATCACCGTCACCACCAAAAATCAAAAAAAGTAGTTTTGGTAATTTTCGATTTTCTCAAAAACTAGAAAACATAGAACCATGCGGTTTTTTGTGTTCGATTAAGAACTGATAGATACATGGATCACATATAAGTTGATTTACAATTTCATTTCAAAATTTTGAAAACAATCGGTCTAAACTTTTTTTTTTCACGTTATTTTATCAAAATTGGGACTTTAAATGCGAATTTCTCAAAATCCATTGACACGAGTAATTTAATTTAAATGCATAATTATAGAACTATCTTCTGGCTATCAAACACACTATATAGACTTTATTGTAAGTGTTGCCGTTGTTTTTTAATATTTTTTTTTTCAATTTAAACCATTTTTTTTCTAAAAGTGCCCCTACCTCTTAAACGGAGGTTTTCTCAAAAACCAGAAGACATAGAACCATGCGGTTTTTTGTGTTCGATTAAGAACTGATAGATACATGAAACACATATCAGCTAATTTACAATTTCATTTCACAATTTTGAAAACAACCGGTCTAAACATTTTTTTCACGTTTTTTTATCAAAGTTTGGAGTTTAAATGCGAATTTCTCAAAAACTATTGATATGAGTAATAAAATTTAAATGCAGGATTATAGAACTATCTTTTGGCTTTCAAACGCAGTATAGCACTTTATTGTAGGTGTTGCCGTTGTTTTTTAATATTTTTTTTTCAATTTAAACCATTTTTTCTAAAAGTGCCCCTACCTCCTAAACGGGGGGAGATAGACCCCCCCCTCCAATAGTAAAAAGTGCTTGTTTTTGACCCTCCTACAAAAACCCGTTATCAAATCTTGGCGGCCAAGTTATCGTACTCTCCCCATCGATTTTATTCCGCTTCCTAAGAAGTAAACCCTATATATGTATATATCGTACATGGCTATGCAGTAGCAAAAACTACCCAAAAATGGTCAACAAAATATCTTAAATACATTTCTGTATGAGAAAATGGCTGAGTTTAGTAAATGACCCATAAATTTGGAAATAAATATTAATTTTTAAAAAAGATCACATCAACTCATATTTATTTATGAACTTTTCATATTTTCATATTTTAGATTTCTCTAATTACGAGTATATCAACATTTTATATTTTAAATTAAAAACAAATAAAATTACAATATAATAATATTAACAGTCGTGGTAAATAATATAATATTGCCGGTCATTTTCCTTTGATATTTGTTGATGGCGTACATTTAGTTCGATTGTCAAAATGCCATTATTTCAGCCATTTTGTACTAAATTACTCTCCTAAATTTGATTCTGAAAACTAATGGTACGGAAGAAATAATGGCACTTTGTCTCTCGTGTAAATTCAGTTTGAGATAAGCTGATTTCTTGATCGAAAACAATTTCACGACGTCAATTCAATGCTAACAATTATTCTTAAAAAAAACTATACCGTTTTTGTAAAAAAAAATATGGTACAAAACTAATCAAAGATGTCTGTTTCATGAGACATGTGAGAGCACCTCCAGTTTTTTTTTTTTTTTTTCATTTACCATAAAATTTCTCCTCAACGTTTGTTTTATGACAAATATTATTTGTATGATCACAACTCACAATTAACACTTTTAAATTAAAAAAATATTAGAAAAGAAGTGAAAAAACAAATGCTTCAATTTATAGAGATCATCTACAGATGAATATCTTTTTATTTAAATCGAAAATTTCAACAAAATATTCACCAAATATCGGAGATTGTAAGACATTGACAGAATGCCATTGGCAATTACTCAATGATGACTTGGAAAGCACAAGGTGCAACATTTTGTTTCGACAGTTTCGCGGGTACAATATAAATAATCTTCAATTATTTTTTTGGCAATAATTTAATTGTTTTAGTTGAAATTTTAATTTGACTGGAGTAGCACTTGAAGAGAGAATCACTAGAAAACTAATTGTGAAACGTTATGTAGAATGTGGAACGTGGTTATATTTTTTTATGGAACAAAATGGAAACTAAAATGCAAAAAGGATCCGTTTGAGCAAGTTGACAACAAATAGTTGGTGACCTCAAGTAATGCTGACCTATGTAGTGAAACAGAAAAACTGAGGGGCAAAGTACATATCTGGGATAAAGGCACAAAAGTTAAAGTAAAACACGCTTATAGTCACATTAAAATGCCATCCAATGAGCGAACGAAAAACAAATACCATATTGGTAACGTTCAAGTGCTAAATCATCATAAGATTGTATGATTATTAGTAATTCAATATTAAAAGGTAAAAGGCATGAGTATGATGATGTTAAGCGGGATGTGCTATTAAGCGATTACAAGCGGACTTTTGGCTCACGAATTTTCCAGGAAATTTACAAAAAGATAACATTCTGAACTTTGATCTTATTTTATGGGCAACTTTGATTGAATATTTAAAATGTCTTAAATCAATGTTGCTTATATTATAATACAGTTTTCATGAATATACTGTACTATATTATCTTTGCTTATCACATAGATTTTATCAATCTGCATATTGCTTATAACCTCTGTAATCTTACCCTTTCTTCCCTATCCCTTATACAAGGAACAAAATGGGGGTCTTAGTTCAAAAAGATAAGAAGCCAACTGCGAATACTTTAGTACTTTTTTGGTGCTAAGCCATACCTCCCATAAAATCTTTAAATAAAAGGTAACTTATCTCAAGAACATCTTAAAGGATTTTGATAAAATATTTTTGTGTAGGTAGTTTTACATGCACATTAGTAAAAAATTGAATTGTTTAATCGGTACCTGCTATAAAACCATTTTAGTTAACGGCAAAACTGAATAATTAATATTCCAAAATCAAAAATGGGCTTGGAGTATTCTGAAATTTAGTTTGTATATTAAAATCATTTTTTTAAGAAAACAGCTCAAACGATTTTGAATTTGTTTTTGTATAAATTTATATTAACTCTAGAATTCAGATGGTATTTTCTTATGAGCTCAAATTTATTTAAAGAACAAAATTTCATGCTCTTTTATATTTAATTACGTCCATATAAGTATTTTTAAGCAACTGTAAAAAGAGAAGGTTTGTGAGACCCAGTCACGCATTTTAAAATATTATTCAATGTTTTTGGTTATGTCTTCATTCAAACAGAATAAACTGGAATCGTGATAAGCAGAAGAACCAATCTTAATTTCGATGCTGAAAGCCTAGCTTACAGTTCCAATAGCAACACTAAAATTAGAATAAATGATATTTGTCGAATTAGTTTTATTTGCATGCAAAACAATTGACCCGCAGTTGTTTTGGATGTGAAAAAATTGTGTTGAGAATACAAAGTTTTTTGCATGTAACACAAATTAATTTTCATTTTTAGTCGTTCAGTTTATTTGATCAATTAAGCTATATAGGGGTTGCTTATGCCTAGGCAAACATTTTGACTTTAAATACTATGCTATATGATATGCAAGATACAACATTTTATCATTTTAGAATGCATTGACATGGTTTTGCTTTCATTATAATATATATTTAATATACGGGAATATAGATTCGTTGCACCTTCTGCCCCGTATTGACTTTAATATTCCCAAAGACCCTTGGGCCTCGCCTGAACTAATGCTTATCTGAACTACACGAGATGAATAATTCAGTATTGGAATTGCCCTGGTGTTAATGTCTTTGAATGCATTCCCAGCATTCAATTTGGACTCAAGTACGATTTTTTTAATTTTTTGTTGAATTGCTTGAAAAAAGCCTGCTTGATTGTTGAGTCACAAATCCTTTTTAACTGGATAAGTCCTAAATATTTGTATGATTCGGTGGAAGTTAAATTAGATATAACAGTTGGCTTGTCAATATGGTGTCCAATATCATCATTTTGTACACCGTCGTAATTATTGTTCTCGTCTTACTTTGTTTTATCGCTTCTTCTATAAGACTGTTCTAATGCTGCATTCCTCCCTTAACAAAATTTCCCGGTAATACTCGTCTTGCTAAGAATGCTCAACAGTTTACCTTTGAGATTAATTTCTGGCGCACGGTAAAATACAGAGATTCATTACTTAACCGTACTACGCGAATGTGGAATATCATACCTCACTCGATTTCCCCCTCATTGTGATGTACAAGTCGTACTTATAGGAATGTACATCAGCTTACATTTCAGCCCACATCGGACGATCAGATAGAGATTCTTTATTTAGCCGCACTACATGAATGTAGAACGTTTTACATGTCTCTATTTTCCCTTCCATTTTTGTATTCAGAGCTTCAAAACCAATGTGAATCATTATACTATGTTCGATCCTTCAATTCTTTCCCCATGATAGGGTTTATTATTTAAAGGGTGGTCCAAACCCATTTAGTGTGCTCTTACTCGTATAATAAAAAATTAAATACATTATTAAAACCACATTTGTATTAAATATTTGAATATTCTTGAATGCTTCTTCTAAAAGTCTTGGGTGATACATTCATATTATTATGCAAATAAAGTAAACTTTGCTATATATTCTATTTATGCTATTTATTTAATTTTTGAATTCTTACGAGGGAACGAATCAAATTTATCGTGCTCCGAACCTTGCTTTTTCGGACTTCTTCTTCTAAATAGAGTCGGTTGAAAATCCATCTTTATTTACATCATATCAATAGTTGCTGTTTAGACCAGGAAAATAACCGATTAATCAATATCGATTTCGATATTATTTATATTTAAAACTTATATTAGTCCAGAATTGGAGTATACTAAGTGCCATATATTGGCTGGTGGACGTTGAACTCACTTATGTCTTTTGGATACAATATTTATTTATTTATTTTTATTTTATTACATTATGACGTCTCTTAAACATAGTAGGTATTGTTATTTTCTCTTCTTTAATAGACAGTGTGAAATCCTTAAACAATATTCACCCTTAATAGTCGCATTTTTATGAATTTTTTATAAATTTAATATTTTATCTAACTTTGAACGTATACTATTTAGTGTAGAGATCTTTTCTTAGGCGCTGCTACACGAATGTATACTCTACCCTGCTTTGTTTTGCCTCTCGTTGTGATTAACAGGAATTCATATCCAATGTGCAACGGTACCTCCTTCCAATCCTCTCCACTTACTCTAATACTCGTTATATGTTGTCTAACACATGAAGGGTACTCACTACCCATTAAGTGAGCGTTAATAAAAAATATCAAATTAAAAATATCGTAGCGCTGGTTAAGTATTTTTCAATGTCTTGTTTTTAGCTGTTTTTTATTTTGCAAAATTCTTGTTTTTAATTTAAACAAACAATGGAAAACGAATACAAAAAGTCATCAACATTCATTCAACTTGAATTCATTTGCACTTAATGTTTTTTTATCGTTGTATGGTTTTATAATGTTGTGTGTTTTTGATTGAGCTTATCTGAGCGGTTATTTTTTGGATGTGTCACGTCTCAAATTTTACAACATTCTTCTTAAGAGGGCTTTGAATTATATGTCAATGCAAAAAATCACTTATTTACTTATGCTTGGCGCGTGAATCTGTGAAATATTATGCTTTCTTGTTATCTGAAGCTAAATCCAAAGTGGAGGTGGGCTATTTTATTCCGAACAGGTAGATGGTGCACAAACTTTACGAGAAACCTATTTAGGTGACACACATATATATTAAGCAAAAAATGTAGTATGGTCGCTCATAATTTTGAAACGTGTGCAAATTGAGAGAGTTTGATTTCTTGGTCATTAACTTTGCTGAATGCGACTACGAGTGATGTGCTGGTTTCGTGTTAATGAAGGTACTCTCCAATTTATAATACGCTTATGAAGGTTTATCAAGTTGCAAGTATGTTGTTTTTGTAATCTCTATATTGTTTGAGCTTGCTGAAATCCTAAAGAACCAAACTATATAAGCTTTCGATAATGGAAAAAAAAATATTTCGGATTGCAATGATGAAAGTTAATAGGAAAAACAATTATTTTTTAATCGACAACCATTTAAACGTCGCTATTCCTATGAATTCATAAATAAATCTTTTTTTATTTTTTTGTATTCCCACCATCATTTATTGAAAAGGTATAGTTAAAGATAGAAAGAAAGAAAGGGAGAGCGAACAAATTAAATGAATTATTTAACAACTTGAAATCTGATTAATTTTTGTTTGTGTTACTTAAGCCCTCAGGGTAAGAAAAGTTTTTTGCATTTTGTTTATTTTAGTTAACAATATTTTATATCCTTTTGCTAGGAACGGGAGAAGAACCAATTGTTCCTACCATAGTTTTTGTACACAATTTTTTGGCAATCATTTGAAATTTGGTTGAAGATATTGGTTCCAAGAAGTCTGGTATCTGGTGGTAGCCGGCAACTTCTTCATGTATAAAAATTAGCTTTACAGACTTTGCATTTTTAGATTCTATTCGGAAGCCACTGAAAAGTAGTATAACTGCGTTCGCTGATGACATGACTTTGACATACACAAATAGTTCCGTATTTCAATCGGTCACAGATTTGTAACAGGATTTATTTGTTCTAAGACAATGGTTTGCCAGGCACGAACTTATCGTTAGTGAAAAGACTAAGATTATGCTCTGCAAACTCAAAGATAATTTTAAACTTACTGATTGCAAAGTTATGTTTCATTCAGCAATATGTGAAAAACTTAGCTTAGGCACTCATTCTTGTGGTAATTGTAGTTTTCTGAAAGATAATGTATGTTCTAATGGTTGTTTTGAGATCGAGTTTGTTAAAACATTTAAATACCTAGGAGTATTTATAGATCAAAATTTAAACTGGAAATTTCATACTACTAATCTTAAGAAATATATGATAGCTTTGACTCGTAAACTATTTCTATTCAAACGAACCTGTTCAAAAAACCTACTTACTGCTATTTACTTTGGTCTTATTCATTCAAAACTTCAGTTCGGTATAGCTAGTTGGGGTGGTGCCTACAACAATACGCTTAACTCGGTGATTTCAGCGCAGAAGCATATTGTCCGAATCGTATGTAAAAAATCAAGACTAACAAGTAGTTGGCCTTTATTTTGTAAAATTCTTGAAATGTTTGTAGCTTTAACTATAATATTCTAGTTTAAGCTATTTTTATTCACACAAATTGAAGCTTAGGCTTGGAAAACAAGCTAAAACTAAATGAATTTAGCGTGGGCTGTTTTAAAATAGCTATTACTAGAAAACATCTTTAACTAGCTAGCTTAAGCTTATTTTTATTCACTAAAAATCCAGCTTTTACTTAAAAATCCAAGTTTTAGCTTTAGCTTTTTTTTATTCACAAGGCCCAATATAATTAGAGTAGATCCTTGAGAATTGAGATGCCATCAATAGTTTAGGCATTGACTCATCAACTTCAAATCAACGAAAGCTAGTTTCATTTAAACATTTATAAGACTATAAGTTGCTCTTGGGTCTGTGTTGATATTTTATTGTTTTTTTTTTTTTGGATACAAAATTAAAATAAGGGCCTAACATCTCAGAAGCAAATTAAATATGTGATTTGAGCACGAACATATTCTTGTTTTTAAGATGACGGATTTTAATTAAAATATAATGCACTACTGGTTTGCACTTACATAATAAATAATAAAAATAATAAAAAAAATGATAAGTACATGTACGGCTGGACTTTAACTTTGGAATGGCCGATAACGCTTGATAGCTTCTTCAGAAGATGTCCGACATACAAAACGCTGATATGTAGTTCTTGGTTTACGAATCCAAATTTAACGAAACATATTAACTATATTAGCAAAAACAAATCGATGCTGGTGAAAACGAAGACAGACATCAATAAGGCTTCTTTGAACTGGAGGTCCAATATACTATTGTCTGTTAAGTGAATGCCCAAGTAAAGCACAAACAATACTTAGCTAAGCCAAGTTGAGGTTTTAACACCGCGTGTTGTGAAAGATACAATTTGCCCATTAAGGAGATATACCTACCCTACGGGAATGGTAAAACTATAATTCAATTCTCTTTCTCAAAAAAACGTCACAAAGTTTTTACAATAACTTGACGCATTACTGATACAAAGTCTAATCTAAAACGTAAGAACTTAATCGCTTGAACTTAATTGTTGGAACCTTAATGAGGTACAAAATTACAGTTTTTTTTTAAATCCAAGGCCATCCAAGAAAAATGTATTAGACTGAAATTCATATAAGGGAGGATGGAGGAATAATTTACTATCTCCAGACTGCTGAATTTTACGAAAAACTACACAATTGGAACATGACTTACCCCTCACGGTTTCCGCCTTAACGTTGGTGAGGGGGCTTACGTTTGACACTCCAGCAATCCAGCTGCAGGGACCTACAACTAAGAGAAACCAACAAAAAACAGGGATGTTCATCCAAACTAATAAAAATATGAACAAAAGTGTACAAGTGTCGGCAGAAGCCACGGCTGCCGGCGAGAGCTTGGCTTCGCAAGAAGCTAAGTTGCCAGTGACCAAAAAAGTAAACAAGCCAATCCTTATTAAACAGCACAACCTTGCAGCGGCTCTTCTCAATGCTCTAGATAGCCTGGCTATTGACGGTAGGGAGACCTCGAACAGACCTCCTTCTATAGGAAGTCGAACCGAGGACGAGTTGCTGGAAGACTCGAGTCAAGAAGAGACTATGCTGAAGTCTACTGCACCGCCCAATGCTTCGAGGCAACGCAGTAACTACAGATCCTCTAAAAGATTCGTGAGTATTACAGAGAAAAAGGACCCAACTGATCTCAGTTCAAGAGTCAAGGCCCTTCTAAAGAAACATAGAAAGTTGGTAAAGAACTATGAAAGTCAGTTGACAAAGACTAAAACTGTACCCATAGCTTCCTCCCAACAACAGAACGATAAGAAACCAGTCAGCGAAAGAGTCGTTGCTTTTTTTCTACTCACATCGAAGTCTATCCCTAAAAAGATAAATTTGGAAGCACCAGCAGTTATGGTCATGGGTCTATCCTGCAAAGGAATGACAAAGTGGCAGGGCTTTAATGTAACAACTGACTACTTACCACACAGAATAGATTTCAACAAACACTTCTCCACTACAATACCCGAAAGGCAGGAATAGGAATCCAACTCACTAATTAGTGAACAAGGTATTTCATTCTACAAAGATGGGTCAAAAATGGAAGAAGGAACAGGAGTTAAAGAATCCTTCAAACTCCCAGATGAGTGTAGTGTCTTTCAGGCTGAGATCTACGGTATTGAAAAGGCTAATATAGAAGGGAATAGAAGAAAAGGGTCAGTATCAAATAAAAACAGCAGTAGGCATTTAAATTTGGGAACAAAAATCCCGATTGGAGTGATTAAAAGGAAAATAGACCTAATAACGAAAGAGCAAATCAACAACTCCTGGTCCTCCAGGGACGAAGTTATCTCTAGAAGTTTATGGCCTAGAATTAATGAAAAGGAAATCCGATCTATCTTATCGCTGAGTAAACTGAGTAAAAAGAACATCAGGGTCACTGCGCCATTGGCACAATGGCCACTAGAATGTGTGCATTTGCACCCGATTTCTGTAGGAGCTGTCAGGATGTCGAGGAGATTGAAACCATTAAACACCTGCTCTGTGACTGTCCGAACCTCCAAACAAATCGCTTCTGCTACTTTGGAAACAGGTTTGTCGGAGAACTAGACAATCTAACGCAGGTCTCAATGGCAAATATGAGAAAATTTATTGTAAGCACAGGCTGGTTCGAAAATGAACCAGTCTATATAAGGCATTAGTTAGGAGCATCTCTGCTTTTATTAATAGGGGATCACAATGGACCAACAGGTCTCCGTGTACGCAACAGCCTCCGTGCTGTGCACGCCCCTCCTAACATAACCTAGTTGAATTTTGTAGTTTTGAAAAAGTGCACAATTTTATACATCCAAAAATCCTGTAGGAAGTCAATTCTTTACTTTGAAAAACTATATTCCAAAATTTTGAAAATTTTGAATTCTCTTGGTCTGAAAATCCGAATTTCAAATACTTTTAGAGGTCTTTATTGAGTAACAAATATCCAAAAACAACTATGAGTCGAGCACCCCGGTCATTATTTGGCTTACGCAAACAAGAATTTCATGCTAGACAAAAAAGCACTATAGCAGTCTGAATTTTGTGTGGAAAAAATGATAGTCTATGAACTTGAAGGAAGCACACTCATTTTATTTTTATATTTAGACCTTCAATATGGTGGTGCCAAAACATTGCATTTACCCTGACGTTATGTTATCGTATAAAATCCCCTTCGCAATGTATCTGATACGAGTAGCTCATCAATTAATAATAAAGTTGTGAATATGATATTCAAGTTTATATGACTATAAATATTGAACTTAAAAAAACAAAAAAAAAAAGCAAAAAAAAAAAAAAGAAATCTTTAACAGGTTTTCAAAGATTACTGAAACTAAAATATTTGTTATTGGTTTTATACGAAAAAGGTCACAGTGTCATTTATAAAATTTAAGACTTTGGAAGAATTGAATTTTTAATTTGAAAGAATCTGCGTCTGAGGTTTATAAAACTTTTATTTTGTTTTCTTTTTTATTAATTGTGTTCTTATTGAAAACACTTTTTCGTTTTATATTCTATTTTGCGCATAGTATATGTATTATTTTATTGCAGGCAAAAATAAATATATTTTATTTAAATTTTTTATGCACGGGTTAAATTACTTAATACAAATTATTTTGTATCTGATATTATATTTATGTAACCGCCTATTTTTGAAACTTGAATTATTAATAGCGTAAACGAAAGTAAATGTGTAATTACGGCCAACATCTATTTTTTTACAAAAACAATTCGTGATGAATGCACTATTCTTTTGGTAAATAATATATTCATAGTAAACAAAGGTTCATACTGTTGGAAAGAGATTTTGGCATAAGAACTAATATTTTAAATAGAAAAATAGAACAAAAATTGAAGAATTAAAAAAAAAAACAGTATAGCACAAAGTTGTTGACAGAATCCTTCTCTGAAATAACTGTAATGAGAACTTCAACAGTAAAATCGGTAGGTGTGGTCTCGTTTTAATAAATAAAGATTTTATTGATTTTATTTTGAAAAAAGGCCTTTACTCTACCGAAGCTCGAGTAGAATTCCCATATCGGGGCAGGTTCTTCAAAAACCCACTTGAGTTTCTTGGACAGAATTCAAAAGAGAGCTACAAATAAGAATGATAGGCGACCGTTGTGTTTCATGTTTATCATTATTTTACCGCTATTTTCAAAAACAGTGCTCTAATAAATTAGCCAGTTGCATTCCTCCCATTTAACAATTTAACCGTAATACTTGCGCTTTTAGAAATGCTCATCAATTTACCCTTAGTCCAATTCGGACGTACTGTCAAGTACAGAAATTCTTTTTTTAGCCGCACAACATGAATGTGGAATGCCTTACCCGGCTCAAAATTTCCCACTCATTGCAAAGTACTGACATTCAAAACCAATTTTCTAATTGCTCGCACTGTGTTTATTATTATAAGGGTATTCATAACCCCTTGAGTGCGCGTATAATATAAAAAAAAACACGGTTCCATTTATATATCTGAAATTTTAAAAATACTTGACGGATCTACAAGACTCAAGGTCTAAGGGACTGCAACGACTGCAATATTCACAGTTTAAGATATGTAGGAACACGCACAAAATAATTTTTTAGGGCTTAATTTAAAATCTTAAAATAAATATTGCAAATCTTATTCATTACTGGTGTGGTTAATACTCTTTTTTTCAAAAATGATTTCCTCTGAATGTGCTAAAATGATGATTTCTTCAATGTAGCCGATATCCTAAAAAAAAGCAATTAGAAAAGGTGTTCACAGCTACATAAATGAATACCCCTCACATTTGATTTTTTAAAGCTTAATTTATTCCAAATATTCAAATATGAGTTAATTTTGACATTTCTAAATGTCAGAAAAGCACAAAAAGGCTAAGTTTGTTGGACGAATTGCCATTGTTATGGTGCGTTCGGGAGCAATTTATTAAAAAACGTTACTAGTTCAATATTGTTTCAAATTAAGAATAAGTTAGTAAAAAGTTTTTAAGTATGCACCCGAGGATTTGACTGGATAACAAGAATTTGAAAAACGTTTACAAAAATACCTAAAATATGATTGAAGTCAATATATTGTTAATAGAATTGAAAGTTTAAAAAATGATTTTCATAATTATAAATACGAGTATGTATATTTTAATTATATGCAATGTTTATTGAGTTACAAATATTTTAAACTCTCTCCTGTAAAATTACATTTTGAGTACCTCACACTTGTGTACTAAGCCCTCGTTATGCACTTCTATTGATATTTCAAAATAGGCAACAAATTTTGATTTTTTGAGAAATACCATTTCATATAGATTTTGATGGCTGATTACAAAAATGAGGATGCAAAACTTAAGTTAGTTGCCAAAAAATTCTTGTATGCTTTTGACTGCAACTTTTTTCATTCAAAATTCAATTAGAATTTTTCATACACTATATTCAGAAATTAATAAGAGTCAGGTGAACACTATCAACTAACTAAATATTTCTCGAAGGAAAGCATTCTCAAATGCAATACCAAACTTTTCGAAGACCAGAAACTTTGTGATGTATCATAACCTCAAGTATAGCTAAAAGAGTTTCTTGCTTTTAAATTTAATTGGAAAAAACTGAGGATAAATTCAAATTCAGGACATACAAAGTCATTAGAAGATTATGTTCTTGTTTCTAACACCTAAATTGCATTGCGTATAAAACCGAACCAGACATATCTTACGATTCGCAGGTGTGTAAACAAAAAGAAGAAAAAAAAACTATCTAACTCACCTTTTGTTGCCGGCGTGATATTATATTAAACACCGGCATAATTTGTGATTTTGTATCAGAAGTATTCCGCTTGCAGCGTACTTTCGGCAGTTTGGCAGTTTTATTTTTCTATCGATATAATCACAAAAAAATGTGCTTTTTTAGTAAATCAAAATAAACACAGGTTATTTTTTGCTTTATTGAGTTAAAATTCCAAGATGATTTCTTTGATTCTTTCAAATTCTTCTTTATACTAAAATTTACAAAAAAAAAAACAAACAAACAAACAAACCAAACCAAACGAACCAAACCACTTGTTGTATGATGATGATGAGAGTTTTGTTTATTTATAAATAACTCAAATTTTGTGCACTATTCATTATGTTCGTTTCTTATATTAAGGTAGGTAGATTGGTACCTAAGGTGTCGTCGAATAATTCTTTCTTATAGAAAAAAACTCACAGGGCGAATAAGAAAATAAACTTCTATGATTGATGTTTAATAAGATATAATATCTTTTCTAATAAAACACGACACTGAATAAATAAAAAAAACATTGTTTTTGTTGTTGGAGATTATAGTAAGGTACATACATTATTCTATTACATCACACAGTCGCGCTTCTTAGTGCCGAAAGACCAACAAAACGAACAATAATTGGAAACTCATTATCAACTACACTTTTCTGTAGTAGTTGTCTTATCTTGATTACGGACTATATCTTGACATATTATGAACCGTCAATCTAATTTATTTATTTTTGTTTTTTTTTCTTTTGTTTTTATCCGAAGAAGGGATTTAAATTTTTTGATGATAATACTTTTCTTGTGAGTTAGATTTTTTTTGTTTTTATTATTTCGTTCACACCATCAACTATCTTTAATTACCAAGATAATATCCGAAATCACTTTGTGTTTTTTCAAATGACAGAGATACACCGAGACAAACAAATCTTTCACCACAATCATTATTATTCCTTACTTATTTTATTTTGTTTAGGTTGTATCTAGATCTGTTTTGTTTTATTTAGAATCTTTATTTGAGCACACACAGAAAAACTTACTTAAGTTACATCACATTTGGTCATAATAATAAATTTAAAAACAACTAACAAAAAAACTCTTAAATCAGTCTTAATGTTTTTAAATGCATTCCTTTTCAATTATAAGTTAGATAGTTTGTGAGATAGGTAGGTTAGCTTAGTAGGTAGGTATATCCCCGAGCAACAGAAGCAGTCATCACTGCTGGGTATTTGAATTAAGATTTATGATTTTTATATGTTTGTATTAAACAAAACAAAATTAAAAAAAAAAAAACAAAACGTGAGAATGAGCTTTATCCGAAATGTTTTATTTATCAAAGTCAGTTGCAATAATTTCAATGTGTTTATTTTGGTTTTTTTTTTTAGTTTAGAATTAGTATCTGTTTGATTTTAGTAATTTTATATTTTGACGTGGTTTCATGTTTTAGGTTTGAAGTTTTGTTTACGTTTATTTATTTTCATTTAGTTTTCCGAATTTCCAATTTGAATATCGGGACAAATTCCTAAATTGCGCCTTTTATTCAAACTTTTAACAAAAATGTTATCTTTTTTATTGTTGTTGTTACTGCTTTAAACATTTTTTATATGTCTCTAATATTCAAAAAATATCTTTTTGAATATTTGAATGTTTCATTATTATTATTTTGTATTTTATATATATTTAATTTAATTATATAACTGGCCAACTATTAACTCCATTAGAGTTTAGTGAATACAAATAGCTTTTTACTGAGAGAGAATTCAAACTATAACTGATGGGCAACGTGCTACCACCTACTACGCTTAGCTTCACCCAATGGATCGTGCAGCCAGATAGACCAAACAAAACAATCGATCCAACCACCATACCAATAGTGTATAATTTTTTTTTGAAAATTTACCAGGCAAACAGGCAGCAGAGTAGTAATAGTAAAGTTAGTAAGGCCAACGGTGGTTGAGCGACAACGACAATGACGGCGACGAAAACGAGACGATACGGCAAGCTCAAGGCACAGAACCACAGTAAAAAAAAAAATTGAAAAAAGTAATAAAAACGTAAACGACTTCGTTTGACGATATTATATGAATTGAAATCCACAACAACAAGAACGAGTACGAGAGACGAATGACTGTGACTCTGTGACGATGATATATAGCAAATAAAATAAAGAAGTAAAGAGAACAATTAATAATAATAACACTGTGTCAAGAGTGTTGCCACGGTATCTTTATCTAAATAAATATATTGGAGTTAAGTAGATTCTTCTTGTGGTGAGGGCCTTGTGGGTCTGGGTCTTGTCTCGAGGCGGTAGACATACACATTAAGACAGAATTCAAACAGGCCCGAGATTACTCTTGTCTTGTGTAGACTTTTAAAGAATGAAATGAAATGGAATTGAATTGAAATGAGTGACGAATTTCCCTGACGAATACACCGTCAACGTCACCGTCATTGTCACACCAGTCATTATCTCGGTCACACAATTATCTCAAGCTTAAAAAACATGTAGGTATACAACAATTTTATCGTTTAGGGTTTGAGCGCTGGCGCCCTCAAAATGGACAAAAGTAGTAAGTACTTCAATTAAAAAGTGATCTTTTATCCCGCGCAATATTCGTAGGTATTTTGTATCTACAGTATACCCGAGGATCGACGATAGAGCGCAGTACTTGCTCTATGTTGTTTATTCGAGGGAGTTTATTGATAAAAGAGAGGAGCACTTTTACAAGAGATGAACTTTTAAAAAATATGAAAGCTTAAATTGCTAGATGTATTTATTAATTCGATTGGATTTTTTTTGCCGTGCTCTTTAGATAAATTTATCATTTTGTAAACTGTGTCATTTATTGGGGTTTTTCTTTCCAAGCGAAACGAAGAAAAAATTTTGTAAAAAACCCCAAACCAATGAGTGTGCGTATGATATTTAAAACATAACTAATTATGATAATTGTAGACGTTTTTTGTATCAGAAAAGCCTCTAAAAATATGAGCTGTAAATATTATAAATTCATTATTTATTTCAGTGACCTTTACTTGTATTATTATAAGTTTTTCTTTTTTCAGGGTTATAATAAAGCATAATTATTTAGGGCCTTAAGAAATGTTGCCACTCTCCAAATTATGGCTTGGGACTTGGGGAAAAAAGCATCTACAATTATGAGTGTATTACATTATTTCATCTGAATTTTAAGTTTTGGTTACAGAAAAAATGTTTTATGATTTGAAATTTTGTGTGTGTCGTTAATAGTTGAAGTTAAATTCTTTAACACAATTTTTTAAGGATTTTCTAACAAACATTTTTGATGTATTTGAATATATTAACAATAATTTTAGTCTCTAATTGAATTTTGAAGTTTTAATATTCCTGCGAGACCATGTCTGATTTAGTAGTTATTCTAAACAGCAACATATGTACTGTTATGATTGATTTTTTGTCGCTCTTATGTGGCCAATACCTTTATACTGCTTTTAAATTTTCTCTTCGATTTTCGATTCTGATTACATACAACAACTTCGGTATATTTAAAACTATTAGCTTCAAGATTTGTGATGGTTTTTTTTTAAATTTCAAATCAATTTTTTTTTTCGAAATCCCATACCTACATATGTAATATCTCTCCTCCTATTAGGTATAATAAATTCTGAAATTTCTGAAAAACAAATTCAAAAAAATTCAAGTATGTGATGAAAGCCAATCACATACCTGAACCTTTGTTTTTGATTAATATTATTTTTTTTTGCATAACAAAAAAAAAATATAAGAAAATTAAACTTTACATTAAATAAACAAAATAAAAAAGTTTAGTTTTTCAAATAAAAAAAATATAGAAAATTTTGTTATTTCAAAAATTGTATGCAAAAATGTTCATTAGGAAATATAGAAACCTTTAATTTTGGCCCTTAAGAGATAAAAATTTTCAAAAGTTATAAGTTTGAATCGTAAAACGAGTTGTTTCAGTATTAGTAGTTCCGAATTTATACAAGGAAACTGATCAAATTTCGGGACCCACGGCTTACGTTTCTGACAAAATCAACCCACTTAAAATTGTCGTCGTATTGCGAATAAGGTTGATAAATAAACGTGTTAATAATTTTGTATTTTATTTTTTGATTAAAAAAATATATGTATGTATATATGAGTATAAATATATGATGTATTAAATTTTCTTATACAAATATCTTGAAAATAAAAATGGATTTAGAATTTCCATTTTCGTTTTAAGATAGAATCAAATAATCTAGTTCATCCTCGAAATAAGGTTTTAACTTACTGATTTCTGTGAATTAACTGAGTTCGACTAGGGTTCAAGTTCATCTTGATTGAAGTTTGATTATATAAGTTTATACATACATGCATATATTTTCTTGCATAAAAAACGTTAGTAACAAATATCAACCCATTCTAAAAATATTAGTATGATTTGCACATAACTTTAATCCGGAAATTTTTATGAGGAATTTAGAAAAAAATTGTTAAAAGTCATTGATGTTTCGAAAGGAAATTGAATCCACAAAATATTTAAAGAAGTGCATTTCCAAATTAAGCTTGGGTTTTTGAGTAACAAGAATACCCAAAATTATACTTTTTAAACATTTTCCGGATTAGCCGCGTATTTGAAATTGAAGTGTGTACCTCGAACGTTTCGTATCAAACCGGGACCGGTGACCACGCTCAATGCAATTTGATGCCAAGCTTTCGGGGTGAGTACTAAAGTACAAACTTTATATTTCAAATTCGTTGCTAATCCGAAAAATATTTAAAAATCATGTCTAACAACCACGAAATTCTTAAGAGTTACATATATACCCTTAAACGCCAAATCTTACTTTTTTAAAAGCTAAGCATTTTGAAAAAATGTGTAGGTACTTTCTCCAGTTCTTTAAGAACTAGAAAACGTAAGCCGGTTTTGTTTTTAACGTTCGAACAAAATTCAAATGCATTCTAAATTAAATAAAGTTTTGAGAAAAATCAGTAGATTTACTTGAATTTTTCTTGAAAAATTTTGAGTTTGAAAATAATTCATATTCTCCATCACCGTAATGTCAGTTCTCATTATAATCTCAAGATCGATTTTTTTCAGAATCTAAGACTAGCCCTAAATAATGGGTTAAGATGTATGCACTGCACATACATAGATAAAACATAATTTAATCATTTTTTGATACAGTTTTGATTAAGGTGTTTTTGTGGCCTGCAACCGTCGGCATCGCCGCGGCCCCTTCTCAATTCTAGTTATAAGTTAAGTTTCAATCGTGGGATATCCAATGATTAAGATAGTTAAATGTAGGATAAAAATAAGAGGCTTTAATGGGTGTCGTTTATGCTATTGTATGGGTTAAAAATAATACCAACTTCCATAGTGGTAACGCAAAACCTGATATGTCAAATAAAATATATATCGTTTCTTTTTGGTAATTTTTGAAAAGAATTTAAATTTTTCCAAATATTTTTCTTTGAATTTATTCCGAAAGTTCTTATAATTTTGCATTTTTAAGATTTAATCGAAAGCCCGCCAACATCGATTTTTGCCTTAGTACCACAGACTTTACATTCATATTGTGCGTAACTTAAGAAAAGGAATTTAAAAAAATATGCAATAGTGAATTTAAATAGAAAAAGGTACAAAAAATAAACTACAACGCATAATCGTAAAATAAAAAATTAAGCTAATTATTGCCAATGCGATCACCAAACAAGGTCCACATAAAATCAAAAAAAATCGAATCTAAAGAATCATGAGTGTGCGGTGCACTAACTAATGCTATCAGCATGCTTTGCTGCAGTAAACGCATTGCATGGTCATTTTCTACCATGTGAAGGTCTGTCAATAAAAAAAAAAGAAACAGAAAAATAAACACTTACAGTAAAATCTCCTTAAGGTGAAGAGTTTTTTACTTCTTTTTCTTGTAAAGCTATGTCTGTGAACTGGTATATTTGGAATCGGTAGGTGGATCATCCCTGAGTATTAAGAAAATGACGTAGTCGTAAGAGTTGTGTGCTTCAGCTGCCATTAAAAAAATGGAGTTTAACTTATAATTAAATTTGTAGGCACTTTCTGGTAGGAAGTCTTACAGTTATTTCTTAAGTCTTCAATTTTATCTTTATTTTAGAAGACATTAGAAGTGTTAAAAATGAAAAGAATAACAATACTTTTCAGTTATCTAAAATTTCAAACATAACCTCAAGTACAATATTTTATATACGAAATGAAGGATAGTTAAATTTCCTTTGAAAAAAACTCAGTTGAATTTAATTACTAGTTAAAAGGTTTAAACACTTTGCTTATGAACGTATCTAAATCAGTTACAATTCGTGACCCCATAAATATATACATATAGAAAAACTTTTATCACCAGTATTTGCTCTCTTTCTATTTATGTCACATATGACACAATGCTTAACAAATTAGTAAGATTATATTATTATTTGTATACTATATTAGGGCTGCACGGATGCAAGCAAAAAGTACTCTTCGAAAAGATACATACATAAGTTGAAAGCTGAAACTGATTTACATAAGAGTAAATTGAACGAATAATAATCAAAGCTGGACCATATTTCGCACCCTCAGAATGAAAGTGACCGAACTCAAAATTCCCGTAACTTATGATTTCTTAATAAACTGACCTTAAAATGGGATCTCTACAGCCCTGTGGTGAAAAATATACCGAAATATGAGTAAGAAAGGAGCAGTCTATACATCGGTCACTTGAAATATGTGAGAGATACATTCAACCTTACTCAAAACTATACTTTCTTGAAGACTTTATTGCTCATTTCCTTTTAAAGTTAGGTCACTTTAATTCTAAGGGTGCGATTTATCCAACTTTCTAACTTAAACGAACGTTTTTGATACCCTGTGACTGATTTATCAGCTCATGTTTTTGAAAAATTCTTACATAAAATCATAACAGATATGTTCGAGTACAGCATTGCTTTCATCAGACTCAAGTTCCTAGTTAAGAGGAGGAGAACGAACTGTTTAATACTGGAAAACTCAGCGTTTCAATTGTATCTTTATTTTAAGCACTTGTTTGCTGGGTTTTTGGAACGTAAATACTGTTTTTGAATTAAAAAATGCAAAATCTCACGAAGGGCATCAAATTAAGTACAAATTGTTACTTCGATGTGCTTAAGATTCACTTTAAGACAGAAAATACTGTTTCGATTTTTGGAGTCGAATGGTCAATAAATAGCGGAAATAACAGAAATATTTTCAAGGACCTACATGGTGTGAACAGCTAAGAAACTTTAAATGATAAAACTTTAAATCATCGAATACCTATTTTATTTTTTTAGTATCGTGGTAACTCCATATATGGCTCTTTGACATTTTCAAACATCGAAACAGGTCTATTTACTTAGTTTTTTTTTGCACGAACTGCCATTACTTTAGGTGTGTTCAGAAACAATTTATTAAGAAAATTGCTTAAGTACGCATACTAGTTACAAAATGGTTAAAATTACGAGTAAGAATGAGTTAGCAAACTACTTTAAAGTTACCAAATTGTTAAGTAGTATCATACTAAAATCTTAATAATAGGCTGTTTAAAATTTTGCGCCTATGACTTTTTAAAACACTCTCAAACAAAAAACCAAGCAGATTCATTGTATGGAAATTATTTTGAGATTCCCGAAAATAAGATATATGAATTGCGAGTTCACAATTTGGCTTTTTTGTCGACAAGAAGTATAAAACTGTCAAATCTAATGTCAGTGGAACATTTTTTTACATGTGTTTCTGTTAATGTACTCAGCCGTAATGATTTCTGAAATCGATTTAAAAGACTCTTCCAAAGATATATTTAAAAATTATTATTTTGTTTTTTAAGCTTTAAAATAGGAACAATTTATTCCATTTCGCAAGCTGCTGGAATGCTATAAGTAGATAAGAAAAATGTCACGCCATAAATCGGAAAATCCTGGCCTCCACCCGTAATGATGAAAAAAAACGTGAAACTGCACAATCCGTTCTAAATGTTTTACAAAAATTTAAATAAGAATAGCATTTTGGCTTTGGATGACTTGAGGCCGTTTTTTTTTTAATTTCTCAATTTTTTTATTTCAAAATTGCAGGGACGTTTTTCGTAAAATTACTGAAAATATAAAACGTGAAACAGAATTTGAAATTATATTTTCTAATTATTTTGTTTTGAAAGAGCAGATTTTTGAATAATCTTTGAAAGTTCATACAATTTAAAACTTTCTAATGGTTTTTTAACTATAATTACAATACTAATAACATATACGTTTTCCAAGACGACATACATATGTATACATATGTTTTCATCAATGAATTGGATTACAAAAAATATTCAAAAATTCACTAAGTTTCTAAAAATATAATATTTTATAAGACTGCTTTCTTTCTTCAAAACATCGTTTGTCGAAGATTATACATATTTATATCTCACCTATTTCCCACAAGATTGTTCGATTTCGAAAAAAATTACCAAATACAAACAAAAGATACCTTCAAATAAAACAGTATTTGTTAGGAGTAGGAAAAGCAAGTTGGTGTTTGTTGCATAACCGGTTTTTGGGTTGTAGAAAAGAAGAGAACAACAGCCTCAGAATTTCAGCAGCGAATCTGACAGTAATTATGTATTGTTTTGGTTTCATCCGCGTTAGAGATAGAAGTGGGCCGATCCAGGATCGGCCAGTGTAGATTGCAACTGTTTCTACGTTGTCAATTGGAATTATGTTGTCATGCAGTATAGATATCATTATGACTAATTATAACATATTTTCTTGACCTGGGGACTTACTAACTTATTTCATCAAATGAAAAATTGAAAATCGTTTATATCAATTGATGATGCTTCCTCGTGTAAAGAATCTGTTGAGAGAGTTCAAAAATATTCAGCTGAAGTTTCTCATTCTCATTAAATCTACAGAATGAGCTTTAAAGTTAGTTGATTTGATTCGTATTAGACATAGGTATATCCAATACTAGGCTCTCATTTCATATTTCATCATTTTATAGTATTAGACGATATGATTTACAATTTATATTGCGGTTTTTTTATTATTGCAGCAACTACCGTAATTATCATAGTATATAAAATAGTTTTTTTACTCAAGCGAAAATAAAATAAAAATGATCAGAAAAATATTAACTCAAAAACTTTAAGAATCTCAATCCAGCAGTCACGAACAGGATTCCTAAGCGAAATCTCTCAGTTTTGGTGTCAGGTATCCGATTTCTCACATTTTGATTGAGCAGCCTATACAACATAGTAAAATTATCCTTTTTTTAAAACGATCAACTTCGTAGTCATCCTTTTACGAGTATTTGATTTGAAAAATGAAATAAAACATTTCATTGTATTTAAGTTTGTATTGTTATGTTTTAACCGGAGATCTTGTATTTTTATTGTAATATTTGTTTTATAGTATATGAGTGCCAAAAAAATGGTTCTGGGTATTTGTTTAATCTTAATGCGGCCCCATTATTTTCATTAATATTATTGTTATTATTACTACTACATATTTGCGTCATTATTATTGCATTAGCAATTTTAAAAACGAATTTCATGCCTTTTTTAGATTTTTTCTAATTACATTTCATCTAATTAAAAACAGTTCAGCGGTAGAGTTTTAAGCTTCAACTACTACCATGCCGCGAACTGTAAAACAAAATGTAAGATATTGTGGCAAAAATCGAAAACCAATTTTTCTATTTGGATATTTTGTATTTCTTTTATTTTTTTAAATATAGATAAAACAGTTTCAAATTAAAAAAAAAATAAATACGGGGTAAAAACCTATCTTTGTTGTTATTTTCCTCGTATTACTCGTATTACACACACTCGAAAACATAATCATTAGTTTAAAGTAATTGATCATAATTCTATTTAAGTCAAGTTAAATAAAATGCACGACTGGGTCGCATTAACTTGCTCCTATATACGAGTAATAGACTAAGAATTTCAAAAATGAATGTTATTAGAAAAAAAATTTTCATAAGCATAAAATTAATTTTTTAAATGACTAAAACAACTTCTTTAGTAGTTGGAAGTAAAAATAGGATGCCATGTGATTCAAGCAAATATAGGTTTATGCAAGAACAAAAATTATAACTCTTTGTAGTGGTTTCTTAAGAAATAAGCTTTTATATAAAAAAATTTTAAAACATTTTTAAGAAAAAAATTTAATACGCCAATTTAAAGTTTTTATTATTGTTGGAATAAAAATTAAATATACAAAAAAATATGGAGCCGTTTTAGAGATATTGAATTTTCCAAAAAAAAATAGATTTCTTTTTCAAAATTCAAAAAAAAAAAAAATATTTTTCTTAAAGTTTTGAAATGCAATGTTTTTTAAACTTTTAAGAAGCTTCTCTAAAAAAAATTTCATTAAAATCCGTTTAACCGATAATGAGAAATTCAAAAATTTGAATAAATCGTTCTATGGTAGGTACAGTCAGTAATACATATCTTGTTTTCAATTTTTTTTATAAAATTATAAATCTTAAAAATTAATCGAAAGAAAAAAATTAATCAAAATTCTCGGAACCGTTTTCGAGAAAAATACGATTTTCGAAATCCATTTTTTAACATTTGTATGGAGGGTAGGTACCGTTATTTTTAGGTAAACTAAATATCTCATTGATTGTAGATTATTTTAAGAAACTTTTATTTAGCAGGTTTTAAAAAAAATCGAAATATTGAGATTTCAAAAAAAAATTGAAAATTTTTTTAAAAATACAATTTTTTTTTTTTTTGAAAATTTGAATACACAATAATATTGAAACTGCCGGGGAGCCTTAACATAAAAAAAATGATCAAAATCTGTGGTACCGTTTTGAAGAAAATCAAAAACAAAAACAATGGTTCCAACGGGGGTACCAAAAATAATAATTTTTTGGAAATTTTTTTACAACCATTAACTAGGTTTAACTAAATGAAATTTTTTGAATTGAAAAAAATCTGTGGGACAGTTTTTGAGAAAAAAAATTTATAAAATTTCGAAAAAAATTCGTATGGCAGGTACCGTTATTTTTGGTCTTCAAAAAAAAGAAAAAAACATCAGAGGAAAAAATTAAAACCCATATCTACCAAGTTTGAAGAAAATCGGCCGAGCCGTTTAGCTGTAGTCGAACAGACACTTTTTGGTCTTCGCTATCATCGTAAAGTCAACTTTGATCAAAATCTCGCGTTCGATTTTTTTTTACGAATGCATAACTTACCTTATATAGTACCTTTTAGTCACAAGTAAAAAATCGCGGACGAAAAACAATTTATCTCGAGATTATCGGGCGAAAAACATTAATCGATACCTTCCCGTAAGAATATATTAAGCGAAATTTTTTTCGAAAATGACTTTTTGATGTGGAACTATACTAAAAGTTAAGCGCCACATTTTGGCCAGCCCTATCATGTATGCAAAAGAAACTAGAGAGAAAATAAAATTGTAGTAACCGCCAAGTTTTCTCACTGGAATAATGTTGTTTAACCGAAATTTTCGCTTAGCACACTCATCCAAATAGAACTTGATCCATGTTTGTCGCTTATAATACTCCAGATACGGTTTTCTTTGCTTTTAAATATTTGTCTATCAAGCAGGCTACTACTTTTTTCCCATTTATTTTGTGTTTTTTTTTTTTTGTTGTCATCGTAAGCGCCATTTAACATCGTATCAAGCGCCAATGCTTTGACCACGAAAATGTACTAAGCGACAAAAACTTCTTATCTGATTAAAATTTCGATTTTGCAATGATGTCAAGTTTTGTATTGTAAAAATCCCTCTCCAAATCTGTTTCTTCCAATTAAATACAAAAAAAAAATATTTAAATGAGACGTTTTTTTCGTTTCCTGAACAATTTCTGAAATGTCGCTTAATACATTCTTGCGGGAAGGTATCGATATGTATCTCTGAATTTTCAGACAAAAACATTCAATTGCATTATTTTTGGATGTAAAACATTATATTTTAAAATTATTAAAAAGGAAACTTTCGAAATTACCTAAAAAAATCCAACTTTTTTACATTTGAAAAAATCAATTAACTGATTATAAAGCTTGGTTTTTCAAACTTGTAAATGTTTTAGTAGTTCATTTGGCTTAAATTGATTTCAGTGGATAGATTTCAATTCAAGAAAGAGTAATTTTAAATTTGTAGCCCAATATATTCGTATTGAAATATTTTTCATCCGAATTTTCTGAATTAGAATATTTTTCGTCCGGACTTTTCAAGTTAAAATGTTTTTCTTCCGGACCTTCTGAGTTAGAATGTTTTTCGTCCGGTTTTTCGAGCTAGAATGTTTTTCGTCTGGACTTCCCGAATTAAAATGGTTTTCGTCCAGTCTTTCCAAGTTAGAATGTTTTTCGCCTAAGCTCTTGAATTGTAATATTTTTCGTCGGAGTGCAGGTGCAGAATGTTTTTCATCTGGGGCGTCGATATATTCTTATAGTAGTAAATCAATAATTCTGATGAACATAAATTGAAATTTCTAGAGCCGAGTCTTTGAATAAATACATTTTTGGACCTAAAACTCTTCGGATAAAACTGTTACCGCCTAAGATTTTGAAGAGTTAGATTAATGAGAGTTAATGGGACTTAAAATGGCCTTTCGACTGCTATTTTTAATCCACCCAATATGTTTAAAGAGGAAAACTTGTGTGAATTGAGTGAAACTTTGATGAATCTGGGTCCGAAGTCCAATGACATTTTGATTGAAAGTGACTTTAACGTAAACTTTTTGATTAACAACTTTTTGATTACGCGTTTATTACATCATTTCTGTACTTTCGGTCTTTCTGTTGTTAATAAATCGGTGGCCAACTTGTTTCAAATCAGAATTCAACCCCTCTTTATTTGACATGTTTTTGACCAGCTCTAGATACAGAATTCTGGGAAATGATCAAATAAGACCATCTTCCGACTTCATACCTGATTTCATTTTTTGCTCTTTTCATTTCATGTTGACATAAGAAATATCACTCGAACTTTGAGCTTTAGGTCGTACCGTGACTTGAACTTTGAAAATTTATTGGTGAATTTTAATAGCTTGAAGGGGTATGAAATTAACTTTTCTCTGAATGTGAATGTTAAAGTTACATTATTTAACATAACCTTCTATGTTGGCTATATGATAACTATGTCCCGATAGTCACTAGGGAACTAAAGGTAAATAGATGTCCCTGGTTTAAAAACAACATCAAGTATCTGAAAGAGGAAAGGAAGCGTTTCTTCCGGAGATATAAGCGCAATACTTCTGAGTTCAATAAAAGACAGTTATTTATTATCCGCAACTCTAAGCGTACATACCTTCTACAGAAACTTGACCCGTCTCTTAGCTATAAAGAACTTTGGAGTAACCTGAAAGAAGTTGGAGTAAAAAAAGATAAAAATAAAAATAAATGCCTTTTTTGTCCGGAAGTGATGTCTAATGCTCTGATTCCGACCTTATCAAGTTCGTATATTCCCCAAAAATTTTGTATTATGAGAGTGATACTCGTTTTCATTTAATTGCATCAATGCTTACGAGCTGTATCACTCTGTTATTTCTAAGGAAATAACGCTCATACTTCCCATTGTTAGGAATTATTTAATTCATATTTTCAACTTTTGCATATATTGCGGTGAATTTCCTAATGCGTGAAAAAGTGCTAGTATCATACCAGTTCCCAAAAAATCACCCTTCTATACCTTCTGAGGTATGCATCTTATCCTATCCGTGCAAGTTATTTGAAAAAAATAATGCACGATCAAAACTACCTTAATGAAAACGGATTGCTTTCAAAGTGGCAATTTGGGTTCCGAAATAAGCACAGTTGTTAATCTGCAGCAATAAAAGTTACGTCAGATATCCGCTTTGCACTTGATTTTGGCAAATTCGATGTCATTGTGCTCTTAGATTTCGCTAAGGCATTCGACTGCATTGATCACTCAATCCTTCTTTCTTAACTTAAGAAAAATTTTAACTTCTCTGGACATCACTTAAGTTACTGTGTAACTACCTAGTTTACAGGGTACAGCGAATAAAAACTGGGGTTGGCATTTCAAACCCCCTTATTATAAATCAGGAAATACCCCAAGGCTCCGTCTTGAGTCCTCTGATATTTTCATTGCTTATAAATGACCTTTCCAATGTCATTTGCAATTGCCAAGTTCATAAATGTATGCTGATGATGTTGTACTTTACATTTTTCGTACAACTCGTTTGATGGAGGATTGTATAGCTCGTTTAAATGAGGACTTAAGCCATATCCTTTCTTGGTCTAATGGTTGAAGCTTAATCCTGCTAAGTCTGTTGCTATGTTATGTTCTAGAGATGAACTCAACTTTTTGATTTTCCCACAGTCATACCTTATAATGTAGTTATTATCTATGTGAAGGATGTAAAGTACTTAGGATATAGAATATATGTATAATAATCTAACTTGCTGTAGAGCAATTTCAGATACCATTAGGAAAATTTACTCTGGATTACGTTCTCTGAGATCTTCTTCAAACTTATTGCTTCCCAATATAAAAATCCGCCTCATTAAATCATTAATTGTGCCATATTTCACTTTTTTTTCTTCTGTATACCCAATTTTGAACAGTGAGTATATGCGCAAATTGAACGTTGAACTCAATGATTGTATTCGATTTATTTATAATGTACCTAACCTATATATTTTAGTGTTGCCCATCTGCGTCACACACTTTTTGATTTGAACCTTGATGAGTATCTCAAGCTCAGGCTTGTTCTGAATCTCCACAATATCATCCACAACAGGTGTTCTAATTACATATCTCAGTGAAATAATTAATTATGCCCATTCCCAAAGAGGTTTCAAACTAATTTTACCGCGTTTCGCATACAGTATAGCGGAACGTTCATTTTACGTTCCAGCAATTCGTTTATGGAATTTTCTTCCAAATGAGTAGCAAAGTACTGCCGCGCCCACAGCATTTAAGAGGAAATTATTTTTGCACTATAAAAGTCGAATTTAGGAGCATATAGAAATATATTGCACATATTCTTTTTCTATTCTTTTTTTTTTCTCTTTTTAAATAGGTACATTCTTTGCTTTGTCTTAGGGGCCAGTTATAGCTATCATTGAAATGCATCATTAAAAATTTTCATTCCCATTTTTGAGACGAATAAACAAACTGCAATGGCTTTAATTGGTACCAAAATGAAGGTAATGAGTAGTAGAATTTTTTTACTCTTTAAAATACAAAATTCTGATTTAAACTTTCTTTTAAATCCACTTTTATTATTTCACTGATAGAAATCAATTTCAATGAACAGCTGATTTTCGTTTCTTTAATATGGAATATAATCGTTCCAGTGAATGTGTTCGATTCTCTTTCTATTCTCAAATGTCAGTTTTCCTCTCAATGATCAACTCCAACCTCAAATGGATAGATTGGTTGTAATCAGCCACTGACAGGAATCAATTTTTCAATGTCTGCTATAACTGGCTTGTCAAAAAAAAAATGAAGTCAGCATTCCACTGATTTGTTCCAATGATGCATTTCAATGATAGCTATAACTGGCCCCTTATTTTACTTTTTGGCAAATCATATTAAGTCTTGTACAATTATTATATTCCCGCCTGATTTGTTTATCCTAGCCTTAAGAATTATGTTTCATATTTTTCATATTATTGAATATTTAAAAACTATGGCGCAAAATTTTAAACAGGTCTTAGTATGATACTACTTAAATATTTGCCTTAAAGTAGTTTACTTCTTCTTAATTTTAAACATTTTCTAACTAGTATCGTACTTAAGCAATTTTCTTAATAAATTGCTTCTGAGCGCACTTAAAACAGTGACAGTTCATGCAATAAACCTAGTAAACAGATCTTTTGCAGCGTTTGCAAATACTCGTAGCACGATACTAAAAAAAACAAAATATTCGATGATTTTAAGTTTAATAAAAGGGTAGAGAAAGTATGATGCTATATTCGATTAAAATTTGCAAAATCGTTGTTTTAATCTAGTTTCATACTAAAACAGCTTTAACATCGTACTAATTCAACTAAAATTTTGCGCCTATGTTACTTCTATCGATACTCAAAAAGATTTTGATCATAATGTGTCATTGTAAATTGAATCTTTCTTCGAAATAAATGAAAAAAATGAAAACTAAAAGTATTTACATTTTAATTTGGAATGAAACATCAACAACAACAAAAGTGCAGTGTATAGTTTCTGACGACGAGCAGGGCTGCCATAGAAGCCAACCCCATCATTACACTCCTCATTTTATTTGAAAAAACCTTCGCCGTTGAATTTACAATTTTTACACATAATGATGGTTCAAAGATGCGTTCTATGGAATTGTTGATGCAAGATTATTCCTCCCAATATATCTTAGCCCTAAAAAGTAAAAGTAATCAGGGAAGCATGAACAGTTCTCAACCAAAATATAAACCAATATCGGGCAGATCTAGTTTCCTTACAGACAGTCAGGTAATTGTAGAAAACATTTCCAAACTCGATCTATGAATTTGTGTGAGTTTTGGTCAAATTTTAGACCAAACGTAGTCGCACTTGGCATACACCTTAGTGTGCTGTCAGGCAGAAGGGGTGGGTTCAATTCCCAGTGCCGGGAATATGTTTTTTAAAGCCGTTCTGCCTCTTGTGAGGTTTTGACAAATGCTCCAAGAGTATCTATTGTCGTCAAAAGTGCTTCTCGTCTTAGCCGCTTGAAATCAGCAGAAAATTCCTATAAGCATGTACTCGAAATTTACCATTCAATCCAGATAGGAGTACGTCTGATCTGTTTTATCAGAACGGGCAGCCAGCGTGAACCAGTACTAAATGGGTCAACGAGGTGTTGTATTTCAATCCATCGAAAAAATCGGATATTTGTATGGTATTTTTGTATGAAAATTTAAAAAAATGTGACGTTTAGTTTGACAGTCACATGTTTTTCATAACAAAATAAAATTTGACGTTCAGTTTGAAAGTTCTGCTGTCGCAAAAAATAAACACAAATTCAACATTGATTATTGATATTTTGCGAAAAAGAATTTAATTGAAAGCGATAGTTCAGTGTTTCATCGGTGGTATACTCGTATCTTTGCTAGATTCAATACCCTAAAATTCTTCAGTTTGGTGTGTAGTAAAGGTTACATTAATATCAATTTGTGGTTACTTTATGTGCAAACATTTAGTTCGCGGTGTTTTTCTTTTAAACAAAATTCCGACAGTGACGACTTTAAATAAAGAGCGGAGTGTAGCTACGCAAGCAATTAAATGATCTCCGATTAAATGAGACTGACAAAGAATGTAGACTGTGTTTGGAGGCAAATCGAATAAGTATTTCTCAAGCGTGATCCGAAACAACGAACACACTCGAGCTCCTCTTGATCAGTTGAAGCTTCCCCCAAAATAATTTGCAACGTAGAAAAATAGACACGCATTATACTACTCGTAATTTTAAAAACAGTGCACTAGTGAAATAGCCAGTTGCATTCCTCCCCTCAAACAATTTAACCCTAATACCCGCGGAATTCTCATCAGTTTTTCCTTGAGCCGATCTTTGAACATACTTTTAAACTCCGGGATTCTTTATTTAGCCTCTCTACAAGAATCTGGAAAAAAACCGAACACGACAGTTCGAAATCAACGTTTTTAGTTCAGAAACGATCCAATAGTCGATTACGCCGGTCGACCTTGGAACAATGAGAACTGTTTGTAAATATTGTAATACACTTCATATTTATAAAGCATTTGATAGAGTTCGGCATGACGCTCTTGTATCGAAGATGCGTGCATTTGGGACTGATGAGTCTCTTCTTCGCTAAAATAGAAATCACCTTTCTGACTGCTCGATTTGAGTTCTTCTGGATATAGTCTTCCTTATTTTCAAAAATGATCTCTTTTCTGAAATTTCCAATTTTCTTTTCTTGATTGTTTCGCTGACGATAGCACCCTTAGCTTTTCATATTTGTTTGCAGACTCAAAACCCGATTCTTTGATTGTGGAACTGAATCGAAAGCAAACGCTAAGTTCGTTAGATTCCGATCTCGGCAGTATTATACATAGAGGTTTGCGATTTAATGCTTCGAAAACACAAAGCTGTTTTCATTCGGCCGAACGATAAACACTCACTCAAGGTGTTATGAACACCCTTATAATGTTAAACACAGTGCGAGCAATTGGGACAGTAGGATAGGATTAGAAAGGAGATAGATACCGATGCACATTGGTTTTGAATGTCTGCACATTGCAATGAGTGGGAAATATTGAGCCGGGTAAAGCATTCCACATTCGTGAAGTGCGGCTAAAAAAGATTCTCTGTACTTGACAGTACATCCGAAATTGGGCCCAGGGGTAAACTGATGAGCATTACTACAAGTACGAGTATTACGGTTGAATTGTTTAAGGGGAGGAATGCAACTGGATATTTCACTCGAGGACTGCTTATGAAAATAAGTGTAAAATAATGATAAACGGTGCGGCGGCGATGCTCGAGAGATACAAATGTTTTAGTTAGACAACGGTCGCTTATCATTACTGGCACTTGCATTAAATAAACTGCAAAGCTCCTCATAGTTGGTATGAGTGTCTTTTATGGAATGATCATATATTCCACGTAGCCAAAAATTCTGCCAAATGCTTAGGTTATTTTTTTTTTAAATACAAAAATGTTTGTTCCCTTTTAATTTGCTACCATCTACAAAGCATACAACCAATATCTGGGCTCTTGTACTCATTACTTATTTGAACGTGTTGCGTAGAATACATAACAGACCCCTAAGACTTTTCCAGTTGCATTCCAGTTGCATTCCTCCCCTCAAAAAATTCTGCAGTCGATCATGGAAAGGCTCAAGGGTAATTTCAGATGTACTGTCTAATATAAAAGTTCATTCTCTAGTCGGACTACTATTATATGGAATACTTTCCCCTTTTCAATTTTCCCACCTTATTGCGATGTACAAGCTTTCAAGACCAATGTGCATCAACATCTCGTATTAAATCCTTTCCTTTTTCTTTGAAAGCTAGTTAGCACTGTGACACTTTAGGGTAAGGATAGTCACAACCTTTTGAGTGAGTGTTTAGCCACACGAAGCGTCAGGATTATGTTGTTAGAGCTAAAAGGTCCAATTACCAAAATTGACGTCGCCACCAAAGCCTCTAGAATCAAGATGCAGGGAACTAGGTCCACAGGTACTAAGTTCACTGAGGTACTTATGTAGTTCCCCCTCAGTGGAAATGAAATCCACTTTAGTAAAGTGGCCTCAGTTCCCACTGAGTGGGAACTAAGTTCCTCAGTGGACTTGGTACCCGTGGACCTAGCAGTCTGCACACAGAATCATTGCTTTAGTGCTAAAAACCTCCATCGATGCATTTCAAATTATAACAGTTCTTTCCATAATTTTGGAAAACATTATCGGAGAACGATGTTATAGCCGAATTATTTTACAATTTTTCCAGATTTCGGTTGACTTTGCATTCGCAATGAAGATCAATGTCAATTAATTTATCACACGTTCAATTATTGCGAGTGTGTAGAATGAAACTTAAATTCCCTTGGATTTTCCATGATCAGTGGCTAGCTTAAGGCTAGGCGCGCACATTCAATTTTTAGTTTCGCAACTGTTTAGTTGCTAAAATGAAACATATGGGCTTATATGGGAAACTGCGCACTTAGAGCAACTCGATTCAAGCAACTAAAAAGTTTGTGTTTTGACGCAAACTAAACGATTGCCTAAAATTAATTCGCAACAGTTAAGCTGTTTTCTATAAGCGCAAGAGAGAAAAAGAGTGGGAGCGTGAGTAAAGAGTTGCCAGTGCGCGGTACTCTATCAACTGGTGATTAAACTATTTGATTTCGATCACAGTTGCCAGTGCGCGGCTAGCCTAAGAGTCGGTAAGCTAGTTGTGCTCCGAACGGAACGGAACACAATTAAATGCTAAATTTTGTTGGATAAAGTGACTGGCCGACAACGATGCCAGGCATGAGCAGCTAGTATAACAATAAAAACGCAAAATCTATAAGGAAAAAAAGAAATTATAAAAAGTGCTCCAATAAATTAGCCTTGGAACTAATGATAAAGCCATTAATCAATGTTTCCTTTCTTCGTGAAATCACATCCGAAACGTCACAACATACAAAATACAAAATAATAATAAACAATTATTGACCTTGAGCCCACTTAAGGAAAAACATTTAATTAAAGCTTTTTATGTTGAACACGTGTTAAATTCAGTTACATAGATTGTTAAATTGTATGAGATAAAATTTAATATTTTGTTTGCACAAAAGGATATTTGTTATATTTGATATTTCTGTGTTGAATGGATAAATCATGTGAAATTGAATCGGCTTTAACTCGAAATTTTATTTGGCTTATGACATTTTCTTCTGAGATTCTAATTATTTCACAACAAATACTAAAACTGTTCATTTGCTATCATATGTAAAATTAAAAGATACATTTTGTTTCCAAACTATTACAGATTTGTACGAGTATATGCAAAGCGCACCAAAGTTCACTTTGGTAACTTAAAATCTTTCATGGCCTTACATAATAAGAATTTTGAACAGTTGCAAAAAGTTAATAATTTCATGAGAGTTAATATATGAACATATTATGTTTATGGGAAGGTATTCTGTGAGTTGGTTTTTAGGTTTTTGTAGTTTTTGTTTGTTTAAGAAAATGAGAGAAATATCAGGGGCCTATTGCACCAACTACAAATTACAAGTTCAAATTTGTGATTAAAAAAAATTACATATGAAAAAAACTTGATTTTTTACAAATTTGTTAAAAAAACGCTTGTAATCACAATCTTGTAAGATGGTGCAATAGGCCCCAGATGTCAATCAACAAAATGTAAGAAACTAGAAAGCCTACCGACATTTTTTATGAAAATAAAAGAAAAGTATTGAAAAATAAAATTTCAGAATTTCTACGAGCATTTTGAGTTCTGGACGTTGCTATTAACTTTTAAGGACCAGTTCTTCTATATTTTTAATATGTTTCTCAGAAATGGGTATAAATACTTTCAGAGTTTGTTCTAATTAGCGAGGAAAATGTTCAATAAGTGGTTTTAGAAAAAATCCGCTGTCTTCCACAATATTTATTACTTATTTCTAATTTATAAATTAAACGCTCTTTTAGATTGCGAGAAAATGCCGTTGCCGTCCTGTAAACTTAACGTGAAGTTAGCAGGGAACCTTTCTCAAAATTTGGATAAACATGATCCGAGAGTGGGCAGATGTTTAAGACTAATTGGTCGCTAATTAATTATGTCTATTAATAATGTCTAGCTAGCAAGACAACTATGGATATTGTTTTACAATTAATTGATTGCTTATTTTTGGAAATCCTAAATAGTGATTTTTTTTGAGAAGCTAGTTTGCGATCGATTACCAGTTCATTATAAAGTATTGTTAATTTTAGTTTGCCTAAGTTAATAATGGACAAACATAATATTTATAGTTTTTCGGAAACGTATCTAAGGATTTTGATGAAATCTTCAGTTTGTTCTTACTATCTGGAAAAGGGTTAAGGATTTTTTTGTATATCAATAGTTCCCATGGGAGAAGCCCAGTTGAAGATTGGTATATACTTAGTCAAGAGTTCAGACTAGAGTGGGGCTTGAGCTCACACCTTCAAGTTAGATATCAAGGACTACATTCACTGTATCGTATTAAATATATATTTCTGAAACGCGATTGGTTTGGTATAAAGATCATTAGGGAAACTATTTAATTAAAATGTACTAAATAAATTATTTCTACTTTATAAGAAATTTTTTATATCCTATGATCTCAAAAATTTGGAAATTAATTAAAAGAAAATACATTTTTCAACAAAATGGGTTCTCTCTTATTAAAAAAAAAAAAAAACAATATTTTGTTAAGTAAAAGTATGGTATAAGAAAAACACTCACCTCGGAATTACTGGTTGCAACAGAACTCAAACTAGGTGAAATTCCACCAGCCGATGCTCCCGGACTAGCATTTGTCATATTGCTCGAAAAATTACCGCTGGCACCGCTTGCCCCGCCACGCCCGAAATTATTTTTACCGCGATTATTTGTTTCAGTGCTACTACTACAAGCTGATTTGCAATGACTGCCTATCAATTTTGACGAACTTATATTTCCACTATTATTTCTCAAGGCCAAAATGTTATTGGAATTATTATTAAATCCATTGCTTCCACTGAAGTCTTTATTGCTAATCGAATTGCCATCACCAATTGAAGCTGAGGCTGCCGAAAAATTTCCAAAACTAAATGGCGATGATTGCATTACGTTGTCATCGCAAATTTTGGTTGTTGTCATCGGTGAACAATTATTTTCCTGACGATTTTGTTCATTGTAATATGTGGAAAAGCCACTGGGACGAGAATTATTGTTCGATGTGGAAGATTCCAAGGGATTTTTTCCATGCTAAAAAAAAAATTAAACAAGAACATAGAATCAAAATTATATCAGACAATACAAGTTCGCAGTTCATCAAGAGTCATACGTAGGCTTTATGTTTTGAAGGTCTTTTGTTAATTCACGTGAAGTAAATATGGCCAGAAAAACTGATAAGTTATTAAAGTGGCCGTAAACCTCATATGGAAACGTGCCACAGAGTTTATAGCCCTTGTAAAGGCTTAAAGTCTTTGCATAAAGATAAGAATAGCGTGTTATAAACACTCGACTTACCTGACGAAATATCTGTTCGTCCCATTCCCCTGATTGCTTAAACGACTCACTAAGAAATTGGCGAACTTGACTTTTTTGTTTTTGTATAACATGATAACGCGTTGGATTTTCCAATACTGTTCGGACCTGGAGAAAAAGAAAAGCAAAATTTAATTGTATGGCGATTCTCTTAAGTATGAAATTAAATGTTTCTTACTTGCAACACTTGTGGCGGCACATCTACGCCAATGCTCTGAAGTGGGACTTTAAGTGCTGGCGTCGTCGTATTGTTAATTTCGCGACCCAATTGATTGTGCTGCATAGGTGATAAACTGTTGTGATATGTTGTTTGTAGCATGGGTTGCATATGAGTTGATTGTTGATGCTGCGCAGAATGTTGTTGTTGACGTATTACTGTTGTTTGCATTTGTGATGTGTCCATGGACATGTCTGTTGAAGATGATGATGTGCCCTGCTGGATGGCTATAGTCCGCTTTTCGGCTTCACGACGTTCGATTTCTTGTTGTTGTTGCTCCCGTTGAAGTTGGAGTTTTAGTTGCGTACGTGATGTTGGTGTTGCAGTTTTAAATGTTGGGCTAAAATAAAACATTTCGGAAAAATTAGAAAAATAAAATTAAAAGTTTTCCTCTCTTTTAAAACTCAATACGAACAATTTCACCCCAATTAATCCTCCTCCCCGACCATCTGATATTCATCTTACTCCATAAGTCTTAGAAGGAAATAACATGATCATTCAGTTTAGAAATTATCAAGCAAGACTTTATAGCAGATCTTATTTCATAAGCGAAATACATAACTATCAATTAGTTACATTTTAATATGAAACACCCTGTACGCAATTGAGTGCAATTGCGAATTCATTTACTTAGTTTTATTATGTAACACAAATCATTTTATGTAATAATTTAATGAAAATGTACTAACGTTACAAAATGTTGCATTGCTGGATTTAATTTCATTTTTTAGTTTGCATCATCATTCTACTAATTTTGATAAGAACGTCCAGTTTTTAATAACCAATCTAATAAAGTAAATAAGGATAAATTTACAGTGAGGTATTTGTACTTTATCAAAGAGTTTTGAAATTGATCACAGTGGTGGTGAATTTAACGAGCTAGATCACTTCCGAATGCCTTAACTTAAATCATTATCGTCGGATCTTAAAATCGGAGGTGTCAAATACAATACTCAAAAGCTAATGCAAAAATCTTATATATTTCAAAAACAAAAAAATACACAGGTACAACCCAATCTGTTTAAAATCCTATTAAAAACTTGAGCAGTAGTACTGCGGTTAATGAAAAAAAAGAAGCACTTTTATGAAAAACAAGTTTCAAATATTTTAAAAATGTCGGTATTGTTGGCTTAAAAATCTTAAATCTTAAGTTCTAAAAGTCGGTCCTCAAGATTAAGGTTTTTAAATTGAGAAAACTAAATAGTTTTATTATTTAGTGTTATATTCTCCATGTTGTGTGTTTAGTATTTACTAAATATAAGACGAGTAAAATGAAAATTTTGTATATATATAATTTAGATTAATTTGCTTTTTTTAAAAATATCACAACATTTATTTTATTTTTGACCGACCCGTTTGGGATTTTATTTATCCATCGTCGGGTCGGGCTTAACTTCATGACTTAAGGTGTTTTTTAGTTTGGCAAACAACACCTTAAGTCATGAAGTTAAGCCCGATGATGGATATAAAATCCGAAACGCGTCGCTCAAAAATAAAATAAATGTTGTGATATTTAAAAAAAAAAAAATAATAATGTTGTATATATGTATATACAAAATTTTCATTTTACTCGTTTTATATATATTAAATAACTATAGTTTTGTTTTGGTATACCAATTATTAAGTAATAAAATAAAGATAAAACCATACTTATTTACAACTGTCATTTTTGCAAGAATATTCTAATATAATTTTCCTGGATGTTTAAAATTCAACAGAGGAACCAATAAAAATGATCATCAGTTGCGAGTTCAAAATTTTTAAAAAATACTGCTCTTTAGAATTTCTTGACAGAAAAGTGCGATAGATATTAAAGTAATTAAATATTAATTAAAAAAATGAAGAAAAAATAAAATTTACCCTCCTGTCAATGGTGGCAAGCCAATAACCCGAGGTTGCTCTAACACTGGTACATCACCCAAATCCACAATACTTGGATCCATTTCTAAAATCATTTCCAAATCTTTGTCAATTCCCACGGTAACTCGAATATTTTTCAATTGTTGGTAATGTTGTTTTTGTTGTTCGTCTCGTTGTTCCTGTTTTTCTGCTTGTTGAATAAAATCATCATTTTGGGAATTTTTTTTGTCATTTGGGGAAAATGGTAGCTCTAAATCCATTTTATCATCAACATTGTTTTCCATTAAAAGCGTCGGATCAATTCCAACTTCAACTTCGCTTTGTAAATCTCCCGTCGCCGACGTTGGTGTTGTCTTCCTAGCTACCAGGTTATTGGAAATATCAGCTTGGTTGTTATTGTTATTGTCTGTTCCGATAGAATGAGCTACATTCGCAGAACCATCTATCGGCAAAGAAGCGGAATATTTGCTAAAATCATAAAAGGGTGTATATGATGATCCACCAAGACTAATGCCATTCATTGTTCCATCTCCTCCACCAGCACTAGCAGCAGACATTTGTAAAGTACACACTTTTCTAATAAATTCCTTAAAATTATTTTCCCTCAATCCTGATTGTGATCCTACCACTGATTTTTGAGTTTGTCGTAGCATATAATGTTGTTGTTGTTGTTGATTTGATGATGTATCAGATTGGTGTTGATTTGATGTCGAAATCATTTTGCAAATAATTTTTTCTTAAATTCTATCCGCACAGAAAAGTTCAAACTTTATCCATTTCATCAGACTCATCTTCCGTCCCCGTAAAATTTTGAATTCTCAAAATTCTTGCAAAGTTAAGGGTTTCTAACGTGTCTTTATTTTTATTTTCTTTGGTTTTTGTCATACAAGTGAATCATTTCACACACGAAAAATTCAATAAAGAATAATTTAAATTCGGTAATTTTCTTGTTGCGCGTCTTTTTAAATAAAATTTGTTATCTTCTTATGAATTCCTTAGAACAAGTTTTTTCGAAACAAATAAAGTTCGCGCTTATTATTTGTTTTAAATTTTGTTATTACTCGCGTGCTATCTTTATTCGAAAAAATTTACATTTGAAGCAAAAATACAATATCTAAACGCACATTTCACAGTTCACCTCGAAATCATCAGTTTAAAAAAATATAAGAAAAAAAAAAGAGATAGATCATTATTTGTTCGATTAAAAGAAACGTTTTGTTTCATGTATGAAAAACTTTGCCAAAAATCTAAAAACACTACCCTCCCCTTACTTCCCCTCCGCCAATTGCTCGCTCGAAAATCTCTTGTTTTCAGAAGAAACCATCGACTATTCTTATGCGTATCATCCCTTTCAATGGTGATCAATCTTTTTTGTTGTTTACCGAAAACAGAAATCATTTTGGCTTTAAAAAACGCATGCGTTTTTAGCTTAATAGAACAATACCGACGACGACGAACTTGTTTGTTGGTGAATAATTCCTAAGTCAACTTTTTGATTTCATAAAAAAATGTCCATGTTATATGCAATAATAATAATAATAATATTAAATTGTTTTTGGAATCTAGATTGTTATATTTCGCAATATAGAATTTTGTATGTCAAATTCAAATTCAGTGCATCAAAAGCCTTCAAAGAAGCAATTTCTGGTTTCGGCAACAAAATATTTTGTATAATAAGCTTTTTGGGGCCTCGCAGTTTTCAAATTTGATTTAAAGAGAACCTTGGTCTTGCGAATTTAAAAAAACATGTATACGAGTAACAAAGGTCCGTTGTCAGAAGCAAATAAAGATTTTTCACAATGAAAATATATGCGGTTGAAATTTGTGGGTCGTTCCTGAATATAAGAAAAAGTTATAATATGGTATCTGTGTTGTGTCTTAACCACTATTTAAATAAAAACTCATTTTTATCACTATCCCACCAGCTCGCTTCCCAATTTGTGTTCATGTGCTTTTTAAAATCCTGGGCTTATGTGCAATGTCCTACAAGGACCCTACATTTCTAAAGTACAACATCCGGGCAAAAATTTCCAAAATACCCGTGGCTATGTGTATATGGTCATGACACACACCAGAAATCGGCATTTTCTGTGTATTAGTGATGAGAAATGAACTGTTCCTACATAATAAAAATTAAATGTACGACTGGATGAAACACACTTCCTCTTATGCGCAAGTAAATTCAAAACTTAATAATTTACATGATTTATATTGTGCGCGTACTAAAGGTTCTTACACTACTCTTAAGACGGTTGGCACAGTGAGACCTTTAAACATATGGGGAAGGATTTAATAGGAAGTATCGATGCACATTTGTATAAGGAAACCCAGAGTCCAGCAAAGCATTCCGCATTCGTGTGGTACGTCTAATTTTTTTTTTTTATAATTTACACGCACTACCTAAAGGGATTATGACTACCCCTAAAATGTTTTAGCACACTGCGAGCGTTTTATGAAAGTGGGAGAGGATTTAAGAAGAGATACCGATGCACATTGGTTGGTAGGGGGTCAAGTTTCCCAAATCATTTTTCCCAATCCATTTTGCCCAAAATCCATGGCTCCAAACGGGATATTTTTCTCAATTTTTTTTTCCCAACAAATATGCTTTCCCAATTTTTTTCCCAAAAAATTGGTGTCCCAATACAATTCTTTCAATTGAATTTTTCATAATGTATTAAATTTTCATGTCTGAACATTTTAAATGTGGAACTTTGGGCTACGTACATATATTTAGTAGGGTAAATTCAAAGTTTCTTTAAATCCAGATTCTGTAAATGCAAAAGAAACCTTGCATACACCCAACCTCACACCTACCCCAAATCCTATAGTATGACTGAGCAGGGAGGTTGCAAGGGGGCTGGATGGCCCCCCATACATATATCTCACTGTTTAGCAAAAAAAGCAAATATCCCATAAAAAAGTAGTTTTAGTTATTTTCAATTTTCTCAAAAACTAGACAACATAAAATCATCTAGTTTTCAGTTTTTGAATAAGAATAAATTAGAGCAACGAATTTTAGAAAAAATGATAATATATAACTTTGCAGTTTTGAAAAATTAAGCTTTAAACTTTTTTTATGTTTTTTTTTCCCAAAATTTGAGTTTAAAACTCGTTTTTTTTCAAAAACTGTGCATAGATTTCACTTGATTTAAGAACTATCTAATAGAACAGAGTATTGGCTTTAAAAAAGGTATAATACTTAATTGTAAGTATTACCGTTATTTTTTAATATTTTTGTTTCCATTTTAGTGCCTTTTTATAAAATTGCCCCTCCCGCCCAAACGGGGGGAGATAGACCCCCCTACCATAGTAAAAAATGCTTGTATTGAACTGTTCTACAAAAAACCGTTATTATTTCTTGGCGCCTAAGTTATCGTACTCTTGCCGTACCTTAAATTTGTAATAAATTAAATTATTCATTTTGTAAAAACTTAACATTGGGAACATTATTATTGGAAAAACTTGGCATTGGGACAAATAATGATTGGAAACCATTGCCTTGGGAATGACAAAAATTGGGAAATTACATTTTGGGAAAAATGGACATTGGGACACACGGATTGGGAATTTTGTCCTACAATCCATTGGTTTTGAATGTTTGAACATTATAATGGGAGGGAAATATAGAGTCGGGTAAAGCATTCCACATTCGTGTGGTACGGCTAAAGAAAGAATGTCTGAATTTAACTGTACGTACGTCCGAAATTGGGCTCAAGGAAAAACTGATGGGCATTCCTTGACGCGAGTGTATTACGGTTAAATAGCTTAAGATAAGGAATGCTTTAGATTTAGATTTAGGTTTAGATTTATTTATTCTATAAATTGTATTAAAATATAATTTATTACTTTTATATCTTTAAAGCATGGCATTATTCGCCATCTGCCTGATTGACAACTTAATGTTTACATTATTATATTGTGTTTTTTAAATACAAAAGTTTCAATTACAATTTTTTCTGTATTACAATTATGTTTAGAAATTTCCACTTAAAATTCTGCTTCTATAAGCTAGTTCTATTTTACAAAAGTTGAAAAGTACAGGAACCTTAATTTCATTAAGATGTTGTATTGCGAGTTCTTCTGGTAAAAAATCTCTTCTAAACAAACTTCTTCTTGTTTCTCGCAGCACAGGACATTTACCGAAAAAATGAAAAATATCTTCTCTTTCTTTAAAATTACATAATTCACATAGCAAGGGTAAATCTTCCCGATGGGGGATAAAGTTGAGACCAAGGAGTTCACCTCGTAATCTAAATATCATTGATATTTGTTCCGTCGTGTTGGTATCATGAAAATAATTCTTTTGATTGAGATTATGGTTAAGCTTACTGTACAACATTCTGTAAATTGATTCTTCTGCTTCAGCTGCGTAACCCAATCTTAATCGCTCATCCGTAGCAGAAATCAGTTGATATAGTGAAGCCTTCCAATTTAAGCATTCATTTGATATGAGTTCAATATTAGCTGCTTCTGCAAGCTCTATCCACTCTTTGTACCAGGTTGATCTGCTTTGTATAACTTGAAGTGCTGCTTTTTTTGGGAGATGATCATCGGACTTTTGAAGGACATTGTATATATGGGCTTATCCGTGCAAATTATTAAATTAACTTTTGCCATGCGTCGAAATATATAGACATTATTATTAAATATTCAGGTTTTGGAACTTATAATATTATATATATCATTGAGTTTTAACTATTCAATTTATAAAATGAACCGAGATGAATCGAGATAGTGCGAAAGTGATTGAAATCGAAAAAATCATCGAATATTGAGACTTTTGGCTGCGTGCGTGGACAATTAACGTTTTGTATTATTGCAAAAATAATGTTTAACATAAGATTACTTAGTACAATTTTTATTTTTTCAGATAAATGAAGGTCAAAATTAATTGAAATCATTCATTTTGAGTGCGTGCCTTCCTTATAAATAATCCTATATGATATAAATTTTAGAAAAAACTGCCATGCGTGATTTTTCGTAAATCTTTAATTGCCACAAATTTTCGTGTCTATTTTTTTAACATTGATCATGGTGCATTTTTTTATGGTCTGCATCATTATTTAAGCTATCTAGAGTAAAAAAAACTTTGGCTTCAATGCGTGCTTCATTATGTACAAATTTTATGAAGTTAACAAAACGAACGTAAAAAACGTAACTGTTTCAAAAAAGGCACATTTTTTACTAGCACACCAAAGCATTGTTTGATTATACCCTTAGAATGAGCGTAATTAAAACTGTAGAAACTATAAAAAAAAAAAATGGTAAAAGTGTTAAACAAATAGGTTTGAAAACAGAAGCTGTGAAGATTAAAAATAAAAACCAAATCAACTAACTCGGTGCTTAAAATAAATTATTTTAAATTCATTTTTCTATGTTTTATACCTTTATACTCTTCAACAAACAATACAATATGAGTTATTTTGAAGTTTTTTATTTATTCGTGGTCTATAATTGAAGAAAAACTCAAATTTACATGCGTGCCTTAATTTTTTTTTTGTTTTTTTTTTTAAACTCAAGAAGTTAAAATTTACAGGGATAATCCCATATAATCTACTTGTAATTTAAGGGTTTTAATATAAAGTGGAGAGACACCAGTTTCTAACATCACCATGTAGTTGGGCGCATTTGGTGGTAGTCGAAAGATCTTTTTGGTAAAGAACCGTAGAAGTTTCTCTACAGTTTCGTATTTTTTACTACCCCATACCTGCGCTGCATATAGCAATGTTGACTCAGCCACCGATTCGAATATTTTGTATTTGCTGCTGTGAGCTATATACTTATTATTAAAAATGTTTCGCCATTCAACGTTAATTGTGGTTTTTGCTTTTTGTAGTTTTTCTGTGAGATGTCTTTCCATATTATTATTCTTTGTAATTAAAACTCCCAAATATTTGTATTCATTTACGACATCGATTCTCTCGTTGTTATATGTCCAACATTCGCGTCTATTTACTCTTCCACCTCTCTTACGGAAAACCATTACTTTCGACTTTTGCAGATTGACAACTAGTTTCCATAATTTGCAATATGCACTTAGTTTGTTTATCATAAGTTGCAGTGATTCAGGTGAATATGCAAACAAAACTATGTCGTCAGCGCAAAGAAGAGCCTTGATGAGAGTTCCAGCATATTCAACCCCTCCTGGTAAACAATCGTTGATGTCATCTATGAAAAGTGTAAATATTCTCGGGATTAACATACACACCTGCCTTACTCCCGTCCGTGTAACAAACCAGCCCGAGATGTTTTCTCCATCCCATACAGCTGCTGAAGTTCTCTGATACAAGTTCTGCAAAACCCATCCAAACTTGAATGACATTCCCATTCCATATAACTTGTACATCAATGAGTTCCGGTCTATTGTGTCAAATGCTGCCTTAAAATCTTATTTTGTGTGAAAAAGTAATCGACGATGCTTCTGAGAACAAAGATATTGTCTATGCTGGAATATCCTGGTCTAAAGCCAGCTTGGGATTCCTTCAAAAGTTTCTGTGACTCCATCCACGATCTAAGTCGCTCTTGCAGTATCGAGGTAAATATCTTGTAAGATGAATTCAATAACGAAATTCTTCTATAGTTTGCAGGGTCCCTTGTACTGCCTTTTTTATGGATGGGAAATATAATTGCTTCTTTAAACTCATTTGGTATAACTCCATTATTCAAGATGTTATTGAAAATATTCGATATTTTATTGATCAACTCATCCGTGCCGTACTTATAAAACTCGGCAGGTATGCCATCCGATCCAGCAGCTTTACCATATTTAAGACGTTTAATGGATGCATAAACCTCATCCTTTAAGATTGTTTCATCTAAAAGTGAGTTTTCGAAAGCAGGTGTCGCAAATTGTATTGTTTTTCGCCAACATCCGATTGGTTAAGCAGTTCGCAGAAGTGTAGTTTCAAGGTATCACAGCTGAGATTTCTATTTATAATATAAACCTTGCCATTTATTTTTTCTACTGTCTTCCAGAAATCACGTGTGTTCTTACACAAAGCTAAGTTTTTTGCTAGGTTTTCATCATGTACTAGCTTTTTTTCCTTACATAATTTTTTAAATTTACGATTCTGTTCGAGATATTTCAGTTTCATAGACTCTTCATTGACTTGTCTATATCGTTTAAGCCAAATGTAGGACTGTTTTCTTAGTAGCATGCATTCCGAATCAAACCTGGTTTCTTTAAACACATCAATTCGTCTCCCTCTATTGAGTAACGGAGCCGCTTCCTTAATACACTGTCGAATATTTTCCAATTCACTACCATGTTTTCCCAAACTTATATCCAATTTGATTCTGTAGATAGTTGCTCTTGAATCATTCCAATGTACTAATGATATAGACTCCGATCTTTACAGCATTGTTAAATGGGGTAAAAAAAACCGTGTGGAGTTTAATGCTTCGAAAACTCAATGCTGTCTATTGTCGTTGAAACAAAATGTTCCCCTTATGCCATTGTCGCTGAATGGCACTTGCATCGAAGTTCGAAGAAACCGAAAAGCTCTCAGTACTCGGTATGTGTGTTAACGACGATCTTCGTTGGAATGATAACATACTCGAGACCGCCAAGAATGCTGCTAAATGCTTAGGGTTTCTATATCGATGTAAGAAATTTTTCATCCCTTCTGATCTGGCTACCATTTATAAGACGCTTATACGTCCAAAACTCGAGTATAACTCACACCTTTGGACAGGCGCTGCTCAATCTTCTCTCCATTTATTGGATAAAATTCAGAACAGAGCGTTAAAACTGATTGGAAATAGAGCTATCATGGATTCATTCCCATCTCTTGAACACCGTCGGAATATTTCATGTATTTCCTTGTTTTATCGCTTCTTTCACAAGCAATGCTCACTCGAAGTAGCCAGTTGCATTCCTCCCCTTTATCAATTCACCCGTGATACCCGCTTCGCTAGGAATGCTCATCAGTTCACCCTTGAGCCTAACTTTGGTCGTACCGTCAAATATAGAGATTCGTTTTTTAGTCGCACAACACTATTATGGAATAACTTACCCGACATAGTTTTCCCTTGCCATTTCAATTTCCAAACATTCAAGACCAATGTTCATCGACACTTCCTTTCTCTCTCCTCCTAATTTCCCCCTCGCTCGTGCTGTGTTTAAAACATTATAAGGGTCTCGTAACATACCCTTGAGCGCGAGTGAATTATATAAAAAAAAAATTAGGCTAGTCTTGAGATATCCAGTTTCTAGCATGTTCCGTTTTTCCTGCCCATGTTAATTTTTTTACTTTGGGCTCATTTACGTACGTTTTACTACTTTTGTAGAAGAGGATCAAGAATCCCAGTTGTTAAACTATTTTAAAAATTATTTCATTAAATGTATTCCTGCAGTCAGAAATAGTACTTTTGGTAGAGCGAGTGGAGGAATATTGTGTGCAGTAAAATGTAATCTTAAAAATGTTGTCAATTTTAAAACTTTGAGTGGAAAATTAGTCATTGATATACTTAACAGGCATGATCACTACTATATAATACCTTTATATTTAAATTGTAATAACTGGAATCACGATTTCTCAGAACTGCAAAATTTCTTAAATTTAATTAACTCATCTAATATAATGCTACTTGGTGACCTTAATGCAAGAATAGGAATATACCAAAATCCAAACGATTTAGTTGCAAGTCATCCTGAAGTTTTTCGAACGGTGAGAGGGTCTCTGGATAAAACCGTAAATAGTTGTGGAGGGCGTCTTTTAGGTATATTTGAAGATTACGGATTTGTTGTTATGAATGGTGTAAGTAAAGGGGACATTAACGGTGAATTTACCTTCGTTACAGAACGCGGTTGTTCTGTCATTGATTATTGCGTGCTAAAAGGTTCTTGGTTTGACGTTCTTGCGGACTTTCAGGTGCTTACAGAGACATTCTCTTCTCATATGCCTGTTAAAACAGTTTTACAGTTTTCTGAGTTAGCTCCGCAATCTACAGGTTTAAAAATTCAAAAACTTAAATGGAATGATAACTATCTTGATGTATATAAACGTAAGCTTTTCGGTGAAACCAATCTCTGTCCCACTCTTCAAAATCTTTCAAGCGAACAAATAATGAATATTTTGCATGATATAATCAAAAAATCCTCTCCAAAGAACAAAGGCATTACTAAGGAGTTTAAGGAAGAATGGTACGACTGGCAATGCGTTAGATATAGACAAAAATCCTTCTCTCTACTGAATCTTTTCCGCAAAACAAATAGTACTTTTTTTAGAAAGCTTTACATATCAAGTAATAAAGATTATAAAACCATTTGTGAGAATAAGAGAAACCAATACTACCAAAGAATAGCTACAGAGTTATTTAACTGCAAAGATTCGAAGCTTTTCTGGCAGAGAGTTCGTAGGCTAGGCCATTGCAAATCAACAACAGCTTTAGCAGTTGAAGTAGAATCGTTTGCTTCTTATTTCGGCGGACTTTTAACCAGAGGAACATCTCCACTTCTCTTTCAATACGCACTCCCGAATGTTGTAGATGACGAACTTGATACACCTATTGGTTTAAATGAGCTGGTTAATGCCCTAAGCAATATGAAAAACAACAAGGCGTGTGGACTTGATGGGATTCCTGTTGAGTTTTTTAAAAATAGCACTGCTAACTTTCACGAGTTTCTTTTATTTTTTTTCAATCATGTGCTTCGAAACGAGGATGTTCCAAGTTTATTCCTAAAATCCGTCATTTTTCCGATTTTTAAAAAAGGAGATATATCTTTGGTTGAAAACTATAGAGGTATATCAATTTTCTGCAGCTTAAGAAAAATCTTTGCTCAAATATTATACAACCGCTTATCGAACTGGGTAGAACATAATAATCGACTTAGTATCTTTCAAGGTGGTTTTCGTGTAGGACTGTCAACTGTCGACCAAATTTTTGCGCTGGAAACAATAGTTAGAAAATTTATAACAAAAAAAAAAAAATCTACGCTTTTTTTGTTGATTTTAGGGCTGCATTTGACACTGTCAATAGAAACTCACTTATATACAAGTTAAGTTTGTTAGGTGTTTCTACAAAATTCCTCAACATCTACAAAAAACTAGTAACTAGTACTTCAGCGTCAGTTTGGAACGGTAGCGATATGTCCAATTCCTTTGCCACAGAGACTGGAGTTCCTCAAGGTTGCGTTCTCAGTCCAATTCTGTTCTCCCTTTTCATTAACGATGTATCGGATAATCTGCCTGGTGGTGTTGTAGTAGGAGGTGTACACATAAAAACACTCTTATATGCAGATGACTTAGTAATCTTAACAGATAACCCCCTAACATTACAGCTCCAAATTAATAAGCTTAAGAATTATTGTGACACTTGGGATCTCAAGATTAACACGTCGAAATCAAAAATCATGATTTTTCAGAACACAGCAACTAGAAGACCTCCGATAGAAAACTGGCAGCTGGCAGGCCAACCTATAGAAGTGGTGCAAGAATTCAAGTATCTAGGTTTCTTGTTAAGTTATAATCTAAATTTGCGGCCACATATAGAAGAAAAAGTCAGCAAGGCAAAAACTGCAATTAATCTTATGTGGCCTAAGTTCTATTGTAATAAAAATGTGGACAACGCATCTAAATTTAAGGTCTTTAATGCAACCATCAACTCCTGCCTTTGTTACGCAAATCAAATTTTTGGTTATAAAAAGGTGGAAGAATTTGAGCGCTTGCAATACTTTTTCTTTAAACGTATCTTCAAACTACCTACCTCAATCCCTTCCTACGCTATTCACGTGGAAGCCGGTATTCCTCAATTATACTACAAGAACCTCAAAGCAAGTGCGGACTTCATTATTAAAATAATGAAGCGCCCAAGCACTAATCTTCAAAAGCAGCTACTTACGTATGCTTTCTGGTGCAATCTTTCGCCTTTCAAGGACTGGCTCGATCTGGCTACGGAACATTATGTGGTACTCAATTTAACCCTTGAAAACTTAAATGATTGGCAAAACAAGTTTTATGATTGTATCGCACAGATAGATCAACGTTTTTATGAAAGCTGTCTAAGCAGAGCGCGATTGTCTGAATCTAGAAGTCTGTACAGAACGTTGAATCACTCTCTAGGCTCTAATAGTTACTTCAACAACAGCATGACTAGCTATGAAATCAGCACTATATTTAAATTGCGAACTGAGACTCTTTACTTAAATTATATGCCACATAGACAGGATCTAACAGTGAATTGCAGCCTTTGTAATCTGAATGCACCGGAAGGCATTTTCCACATCCTTGCAGAATGTCCAATCTTACTTGAAATAAGAAGACTATATTTTTCGAAAAGCTTTCTCACTCTTCAAGAAACTACGGATTTTTTAAATGGTATTCACGGATGGAAGATATTATCGCAGTATAGTATTCATGCCTATAAGTATCGCAATAGTTTTCTGGAATTAACATAGATGTTATAATTTTTATATAATTTGTTTAATGCATTCTCCATTTCTTCACTCTTTTTGTTTTTATTATTTATTTTGATCAGTTATTTATTGATATCAGTTATTTATTTTTTATTTTTTTGTATCTCTTTTATTGTCAATCAATCGGCAGACGGCAAAAACAAGCCATGCTTTTTTTCTTTTTGTTAAACTTTTATTGTAATTAAATTTAAGTTGTTGAATAAAGAATTAATAATAATAATAATAATAATAATAATAATAATACTATTTTTTTATTGAACCTAACAATATTAAAAATAAAACAATGACAAAATTGCGGAGAAAACTAATTGGTTTTATGATATTTGGAAAAACCTGAAACATTTTAGGTTAAAAAATTGGGTTTTTTGCTTTTTAGTTTTTTTTTTTTGGGAAAACGTGCAGCAGGTAAAAAAGAGTTTTCTGATTTTGGACATGTTTCTAACAACAGTTGACTATAAGAGTGGTTTTTCAAGAATTTTGCTATGTATTTTAAAATAGCATAGCGGTTTTAAAACGGTCTCGTTTTTTTGAGTACCTGTCAAAACCCTCAATTTCTCTCCCGATTCCTTTAAAGTTCTCCAAAAGATTTATGTTTGGGCTATGAAGACCTTTTTGAAAAATCAACCTAACAAAAATGGTATAAAAGGTTAAAAAATGAAATTAATTCATCAGTTTAATTTTTAACGCCAAAGCAACAGTTGTTTAGAAACGCTGTTTGAAATGTCTACATTTACAAACCAAGAATACGCAGACATTAATTTTTTTAGTTTATGGGCTGTGCAATGGCACTTAAACTAGAGTGCGACAAAGATACCAGGAACTTTATCCAAACCAACAACTTCCTAATTAAGGAGTATTTGGAAATAAATGTCGAAGACTTCAAGAAAAGGAAGCAGTCAAATACATGACCTGGAATGCAAGATCTCCTGACCTTACAGTATTAGATTTTGTTTGTATGTATTTTATTTGTATGGGGAGATTAAAAGAACTTGTTTTTTTTAACCAAAATAGCAAATTTAGATGAATTAGAAGATCGTATTTTGGATACGTCAGCAAAAGGGAAGCAGCAGCTATCATCCTCAAAAACGGGCTCTAGCATGCATAGAAAACCAAGGACGACACTTTGAACAGCTGTTATAACATATAAAATAAAAATAATTTAGACCCACACAAACTAATTTCTTATTCATAGATAGAGCCTTTGGAGCTTAAAGCAAAAAAATATTTTTTTTTTAATTTTACATGTCTCAGGTTCTACCAAGTATAAAAAAATCTACGGGTTTTTCCGCAAACTTGTCCATCAGTTTTATTTTTATTACTGTTACGTTTATATATACCTGGATAAAATTATACAGTTTGTATTGATTCAAGTCAATTGAAGTGATAGTGAGCATTCGTGGGAAAAGATACTAAATCAGCATTTATGCTGTCGATGTTTGTTTGTATCCATCAAATCTTTTTGGCATAATAAAGTCAGCTGAATTTAAACACTCGAACTAATTTTTCTTTTAACTTTTTGTTTATGTAAACGCACTTCCTATATTTTGCGCAGTCTGTGAAGTACGTTGAGAAAAAAAAATCGGTGCAAAGTAAACCTTTAAGAAAATACAACTACAGTGAAAGCTCTAATAAGCGGACACTCATGGTCCCCCAATTTTTGTCCGGTTATGAGAACTGTCCGGTTAAGGGAAAGCAATAAAAAAAACTTTTTTTTTTAACTTTATAATAATTCTGATTAATATTGGATCTACGATCTACCTTGCCATTTTCCACGAATATCTTCTTTATTTCTTGAAATCTCTGCAGCTTGTGTTTTTCCAATATTAAATCTAAAAAACTTTGCATAGATAAAATATTTCATGTCGTGGCTGAAAAAAAAAACAAATCTTTTTGCCAAAGCGCGAACCAATAATTTTTTGTTGCCCAATGCATTGGCAATTTACAACTTTTCTTGCCTCACCCTTTTTAATGGAATATGCTCTAGTGAAATGGCCAGCTGCATTCCTCCCCTTAAACAATTCAACCGTAATATTCGCACTTCTGAGAATGCCCATCAGTTTACCCTTGAGCCCAACCTCGGGCGTACTGTGAAGTACAGAGATTCGTTCTTTAGCCGTACTACGCTAATGTGGAATTCCTTACCACGCTCTGTCTTTCCCAGTCATTGCTATGTTCAAAAATTCAAAACCAATGTACACCGACACCTCCTTTTTCACCCCTCCCTTTTTTCCTATTGCTCACACTGTGTCTCTGACATATTAAGGGTATAGTCTAGTACGCAGATTGCGCTAAATTTAATCTCCCATACAAAATTCTCTCCAAAATTTAGCCAAGCTAAAATTATGTCAAGAATTTTAGCTGAGAGGTATGCTGCTCCAGATATAAAAATCAAAACTTCTCTTCGAACTGTACATAACTTATCTGTCAAAATTTAGCGCACGAAATAATTGTCCGGCACATTTATTCTCGAGCTAAATTTCAATTTCAATTTGAAATGGAAAAATATTTGAATTATATTTAGAAGAATATTTGGTGACGGGAGTCTTACAAGATTTTCGACAACAAAAATCACTCATAATTCATAATTCTCATTCGTTCTCATTCATAATTCTTAAAAAATCATACTTTAAAACAAATTCTTTTAAATCTTTGAAAAAATTCATTTAGAGAACAGCTGTTTTCTGTGACATATTCTCCACAAAGTGCTTATGTCAAAATTTAGCTTGGATTTTAGCTGATGGTTGGAGAAAAATGTGGGAGATAAAATTTAGCGCGATCTGCGTATTAGGCTAATACAGAAAACTTTTGAGTGTGATGAATGAGTAGCTGAAGGAAAGGAAATGACATGTGTAAAAACGAAACGCGCTGAAAAAAGGGAACCATACCCTCTCAAAATTACACCAACTACCCCCAGTAACTAACTCGGGAAATCCCCTAATAACCTTTCAACATAACATCGCACTGTCCAGTTATTAGAGCTTCGCGTCCGGTTATCGCAGATTTTCTATAGTTTTACTTACGTATTAAACATAAACTGTACTTAGAACAGTTCTGCTGTTCTTTTCCGTTACATTTTTGAGAAAAAATAATCCCTAAATAAAATAATGTGTCCGCGTATGGGAGGTTTTCTATCTAAAATGGGCAAGAAAACGTGTCCGTGTCCGTTTATGAGAGTTTCCGTTTATAGGAAAGTTATTTGTATGAGATTTTCGAAAAAAAAGTTCGTTCCCGAAAATGTGTCCGTTTAAGGGAGCTGTCCGCTTATTGGAGCTGTCCGCAAGTAGAGCTTTCACTGTACATAATCCGCGGCAGCCACATGCCCGAAATTAAACATGCACTTTTGAATTAATAGTCGAATTGCGTAAGTTCTCATAAAACACTTTTCCAAATTAAAGTTAACCTTAGGTTTAAACCCTATCAAGTAAAAATGATAATATGCTTACTATTCAGACAGGCGACGCTTTTTATCATTAAAATAATTTAAGAAGCCCTTAATTTCATATAATTTCAGAATCACACTGCTTCTATTTCTCATCAGTGCTCAAGCTCATTAAAGGACCAGGAACCAAAAAGTGCTGTCCTTGTGAGAATAACGGGAAACCTTGCTTCTGAGGATGGGAAGGGCTATGAATAGTTATAAACTATCTACAAAATAAACAAAATAATGTAACTTAAACTTTAAATAAACAAATTTTATTTCAACCAAAATTATTGAAGATTTGAATTTATTAATTTTACTAAGCAAAATGAAAAGCAACAACTATTAAGTGAAATTGATCACGTGCGAAAAATAAGCAATCATAGAACAGTAGAATTTTTGATGGTTAAAAATGCCTTTTACGAAATGAGCTATGTTTCAAATATAATGTTACAACTTGTCGATAAGAAAATGCAATTGAACTTGTGAGACTAAAACATCCTTTAATGTAGTATTTCTTAGATTGAGGATATGCAGTTCATTCGTGAGGTTTCCCAATACTACAAACCACGTGATCTTGTGTTTGGAACTTCTGTATTAGATCTTCACAATTATAATGAAATAATAGGACTTGAGTTATATCAGACCAAAGGCAGAAAAGTTTTTGTTATTAATTTTTCTCGTATGTTTCCCGGAGAACAACACCACACCATACCACCGATCATCAAATCATTCAATGGACATATATCTAAGCCCAGGCCCACGCACCCTTTCAACATTTGACTTTTTTCTGGTCAACTGGAACTGAAGCATTATATCAGGTTGGGGAGAATCATCTAGAATCAATTTCTTTCTTATCTATAAGACACTTCAACAACAGTGAAATCGACGGACAATTCCGACTTTCAACAAAGAGTATCCTGTCCAACATCCGAGTACTGGTGACAGTTCACCAATCCTAATATATCTTATAAAAAACTCTACTCACTGCAACTGTTCCATGAACTCTTGTATTCTATCTGTTAACGCGCAAACTAAGAGCTTTGTTTTTAAACCATTTACTTCAAGTGAAATTTATAGAGAAATATTATCTGCAAATAATAAAAACTCCAATACCAGCGATGGTATATCAAGTACTTTATTGAAAACGATTGGCCTAGATGTGGTTGACGTACTATGTTACTTGTTTAATACATATGAGTGTTCTGAGTGGTTTTTTTCCCAAGCATTTGAAATGCGCGGAAATTGTACCGCTTTTTAAAAAGGGCAATAGAAAAATATTTTCAATTATAGACCGATTTTACTGCTTTCAACCAAATCTAAGACTTTCGAAAAACTTATTAAATCTCGTATTATTCAATTTTTAGACAAAAATAATTTTTTTAGCTGTAATCAGTTTGGATTTAGGAAAGGAATGTCAACAGAGGATGCCATCCTTAAAGTTTCGAGTCAATTATATAGTGGCATCAATCGTAATAAATCTTCAATGGCGCTCTTTGTTGACATGACAAAAGCATTTGACATGGTTGACCATGATTTATTGCTACACAGTTTTCGCAGATGACATCACATTTACGTATCAATTTAGCTCAAATTTTGAATGTGTTTTAAAAATTTAAGCAGATTTAGAAAGGTTTCGGATCTGGTTCACACAGCATAAATTAATAGTAAGCGAAAAAACAAAGCTTATTTCATTAAATTATCAGGTTATGAATTATATGATTTCAATCTTTATTTCCATGTACATGATTTTAAACAATTTTGCCCTCCCATTCATAACTGTGGGAAAAGTTATTTCAACGGTAGTTTTAACTGCTCATCTAATTGTTTTAAAATTGAATCCGTGCAGAATTACAAATATTTAGGAATACTAATAGATTAAAATTTGAATGGGAAAGCTCAGATAAAATCTATTAAGTCTCACATGCTGTTGGTTACGCGGAAAATGTACCTAATCAAACAATTCTGTTCTAAAAAAGTTTTGAAAACGATTTACTATGGCCTGGTCCATTCTAAGTTGCAGTATGGCACAACAATTTGGGGTGGTTCATACGAGTATTATAACTCTTTTGGACACTTGCTTACCGCGCAGAAACATTCAATTCGGATCATTTGCAACAAAAATCGTTTAACACATAGCTGGCCTCTTTTTAGAGATTTAAACGTCTTACCAATGAGACACCTTTATATATTCAAAGTTTTAAAAGATTTCTTTAAAAAAAATTGGTAATATACCTAGCAGAAATTCTGAAATATACGGTCTCACAAAACCCACTTTGCAAACTTTTACACCGTTAAAGCATCTTCATTGTTTAACAAGCTTCCATATCTTATTCGAATAATTACAAATCTTAACTCTTTCCTCAGTAAACTTAAAGACTGGTTATTTACAATTGACTTTCCTACTATTGAAGTAATTTAGATGTCATTCCACACTAACTTTTTAAACTATAAAATGCATATTATTATTTATCTCCATTATTTTTTTAAAAATGTTTGTTAAATAATTATAAGTTTGGAATTAAATAAACTTTTTGAAATTGAAAAAAAAAAAGAGAATGCTTCCATCAATGCAACAGGACTTGACGGTGTCTCAATCTTTGTATTGAAAACGCTGACCAATATTGCTATTTTTCTATTGACGCTTATCTTTAACAACCGCTTGAAAAATGTTTGCCGGGAAAGTATTTTGATTCGAAACTTCTTATACGAATTCCGAGTAAAGTATTCGACAAAACATTCTTTACTTTGACTACACAATTGAACAACTAAACATGTTACATGTCTTATAAATAATGAGAAGGCCTTCGCCACCGTGTGGATAAAAAGTATAATTTCCAAGCTGATCAGATTCCGGTTCCCCGGATATTTGATAAATATAATCAAAAATAATTATCTAACAAATAGAGTCTTTTTTATATAGGCTCTGAACGAGAATCAAGGCTTTCAAGCTTGTAGCATGCAAGACCATATCAACAACCTTGCATTGCAGATCAACACCACCAAAGCGGAACTTATATGCTTCGTGCCACTCCAAAAAAGAACATGAACACGAAGGATAATTGCATCTGGAAGTCAAATCATTATTATCATACTACCAGACAGCACCGTTATTCACACCAAAGACACTACTTAATACCTTGAAGAAAATATCGTAAATAAAATTTTATTTATGAAACACACATTAATGTATAAGATTAAGAAGAAAAAAAAATTAATTTTTTTCACAAAGCCCATTTTTAGTAGACACTAGAAATAAGTCAGGATCCTTCTGAGCCGACGCGGCGTTTAAATATTAGTCTTAAGAAAAAATAAAACTCTCAATCACATCATTAATTTTCATTTCTCTTAAGAACTTCGTAAAGCTTGTGGTAAAAATGTAAAAAAAGGTGCATAAAGAAAACCATCTCAGGAATAACCAAATTCAGTTCATGTAAGGTCATGTAAAAATAAAAAAATCTGATTCAAATTTGTTTTAGTGAGATCTGAAAAAGGGGAGCTATGTTTCCGTAACCTGAAGTTAAAAAATTTCGAAATGTTGACCAAGGTCATAGTTTTAAACACAAAGCAAAACAAAAAAAACAAGTCCGAAAGATGAAACCTTACTTTTGATAAACGTAGTACGTAAATACGAATCAAGCGATTTATATAAATAATTGAAAACTTTAATGTACGGACCATAGACATTTTCTTAGTTTTTTTAATAAACTAAAATTCGATTAAAAACTAAGGCTTGAACAAAATCAAAGATAAGCCAAGCATCAAACAAATTTCGGTAAGAAATTCAAACGTTACATTAACATAAATAAGAGGCCATGACGACTCGTAGAGAGCCTAAGCCTAGTGATTTACAACTCTCATGCCCGATTTCACGAAGGACTTTTAAACATTTAACAGGATTCTAAGCCTTAAAATGAGATGTTTTGGTTTCACCAAGCGCTTTTAAATTAAACAAGCTTTTAAACACCCTTATAAACTAAATGCCCATTTTTGGCTCATTAAATTTTAAAAGTGTCATTGAAATGTCATCAGATGTAGATAACAACAATTGGTTATAGGTATAGCAGCTGAAATTATCGTTCTGTAAGGATTTAGTGTTCAATTTTTGAAAATACAAAATAAATAAATTAATACTAAATATTTAAATGATTTGTTTCTTTATTTCGAAAAAAATATTGATCGTCTTCATCCAATAATAAAGTGCAACACAAAGTTATTCGCTGAGCAAGAATATTCACGGTTCACAAAAATACATTATATGACTTCAAAATGTGGTTCCGACTTTCCAACGCATCTGTGGATGAGTTTGTTGAATATGTTTGGTCTTTATTTGGAACCAAAACAAACCCAACAATGCAACAAAAATAAATTAAGTGGTTATTACTTTGCGATTTTATGCCACAGAATGTCAGGATCAGAATCTTTCCTAATATTTTGTGTGCATTTCTTTTTTTTTCATTTCTTGGCATTTGTTTGAACACATAACGCTTTCTCATTTCTTCTCATACATTTCGCTTGTTAGAAAGAAAAAAGGAATTTATTTTTCCCAGGGATGTGAAGAGAACTCAATTTTAACAAAAATTTCCCCAAAATGTCCCTTTTATAGATTGGTGAAACTAAAAATTTTTAAGAGCCTGATAAAATTTAAGAGGATTTTTGATAAAAGTGCTTTTAGTGTTTGTTTATGAAATCGGCCATCAATCATTTCTGTGTGCGTGTTTGTAGAAATTGAGGGTACCTACGAGTACAATTTTCTGCCAATTCCAAAACGCTAATGAGCAGCACTTTTCAAGACTGATGAGAATCAAACCCTAAGCCCTTTGCATGACAGTCCAATGCACTCAACATTATGTCAAGGTGTAGTACCTATAAATTGCAATTAAAAATTTGTTTAATCCGTCGTTTTAACGTTTATTTGAAGTGAGGAAATGGTTGTTCCGAAAATATAATTTGAATTTTTGGTGTAGACAAAATAAATACAAACAGGATATACAATAAAAACAGAACAATATATGATAATATTCAATTCACATGATCAGGCCAACGTCAATCGATAATAATAAATGCAGACATTAAAAAAAAACAGCATAATATTTCTCTCTCTTCCTTAATAAAAAAATAATACATTTAATTTGTGTTATCTTAAGTTCTACAATCATCATTTGATAAGAGACAAAAACGTAGATACCGATAGGCATTCGAAAATACCTACATTCTACAGACTAAAGAAATGTAAACAAATAAAAACAAAATAAATCTTTTTAAAAAAAGTTTTTCATACAATTTATAAATTATACTTTTCGTGATATAATATTTACCACCATTGAAAAATGATCCGCGTTACACTCTACTCAAAAGAGCAATGCTCATTTCTGTAGCAATGTTTGCTTAAGAATACTAGAATACTATGTGATGCAAAACAAAAACACTAAATATAGATAGATTTGAAGATTTACAAAAGCAAGAAATTAAATCTATTGAGAGTAAACTTAGTATTAAAGATATATGAAATATGAACATTATTTCGGTTTAGGTGGAGTGATTGGCGCAAAATTTTAAACAATGCTCATTTAAGGAATAAAACCGACTCTACTTAACACAATCGTTTAGCTTGGAGACTTCGTCTAACTTTTTCATAATTTTAAACACGTTAGACAACTCTTCTAACTAACGTGGATTTAACAACATAATCTAAGCGAATTTATGTTGAACAACCCTAAATGTGACAGATAAAGAACTCAAACAGAACTAAACAAGACAAAAATTAAAAAAAACATAAACTTCTTACCAAATAATTTTCCCCGAAAAAAGCTCATTTTATATAATACCTACATACAGATTTTGATTTTTATAAACTATTTAAATTATTTAAGATAGAAATTAAGTATATATTGCTCATTCACAAAATAAGACCTAATTTTTGTTGTTGCAAGGTGTAGATATAGATTTGTTTGTCCATCGCTCGAAGCAATATTTCAAATTAAGGACCATAGAGCACTTTTGTACAATTGTTTCGCATCTCTAATATTCAGTTTATTTACAAAGAACATCTTTTAAAAAATCGAATAAAACATCAGTAAACATTTTTACTTCGATTTGCTTTGGTATAAAATCACCATTGTCAATATAGATTAAGTATACTTTTAAAAGATAAACTAGCTATTTGCTGCTGGTAAAGTTAGACGAGCTCTTTAACGCTAAAGTATAGTTTATGTCCTCTAAAATTAACAAAAAGTAGGTTCTCGTTTTATATACAATATTAAGAGTCGACTCCCATTCTAAAATTGATTAAGAGCAGGTTTTAAATGTTTAAAATTTTGCGCCATTGAATTTAATTCAATTGCTGGCTCAAGTGATCTCAACTCCAGGTATGACTTAAATAATTAAACCGAAATAATTTTCATATTTCATATATCTTCATTAATTAATAATCTGACCACGGACATTATTGCTTTAGGTGTCTGAATTTAATCAAATTCCCCTAAAAATAAAATTCACAGTCTATTAATGTTGTACATTTTATAAGAGTCTGTAAACATCGACCAATATTTGCGCAACAGCATTAAGGTGACAGCAACAGCAGACAAAGTGGAAGTTTTCGCGAATCACTTCGAGGAAAACTTCACACCCAGCCCATCAATGGACCCTGTGTTCCTGGTTGAAATCAGGACATCCGTCCAGCTGACTTTTCAGCCAAATTCAGAAGGAGTGGAGTTTGACGACCATCATCCAGCTAGTTGCCCAACGGACAACCCCCAACTATGCCAACCAGAGGAAATTGCGGAAATCATCGTCAACTCCAAACCAAAAAAGTCGACAGGTCCGGATAGAGTCTCCAACTACATCATCAAAAGGCTTCTACATGGAGTGATGATATTACTCACAATCATCATAAATAACTGCGTCAACAACTGCTACTTCTCCAATAAGTGGAAAACGGCAAAAATCGTGGTAATCCCGAAGAAAGGCGCTAGAAACCAGGTTTCCAACTACAGGCTTATATCCCTCCTCAACAATGTCAGCAAAATACTGGAAGAAGTCATCCTAAGGAGGCTCAAGAAGTACTGCAACGAACACAACATCATCCCAGACATGCAGTTTGGCTTTCCGGAAGGGCATTCAACACTGCATCCATTAATAAAGTTCCAGTCTGACGTCTCTTCCAGCACTCAAGAGCCATCGTGCCACCGTAGAAGCCCTTATCCATAAGCTTCGAGTACTTCGATTACCTTTGCCAAAAATAATAAAGACTTCTTTTTATTTTCTCTCTTTTAGGAAATTCTTCGTTCAGCTAGACAGCTGCAAGTCTTCTATCAAATCCATCAAAGCCGGAGTCGCCCAAAGATCAAATCTGGGTCCCTTCCTATATAACCTGATGACGTCTGATCAACCCGTGCCAACTGACTGCGAGAACTTGCTATTCGCTGACGAATCGCTGACCTACTCCTCGTCGATAGCGCCAAACATTGCAGCTCGGAAAGTGGAAGCCCACGTCTCCAAACTCTTCGAGTACTACAAAAAGTGGGGTATCCGAATAAACACTGCCAAATCGGAGCTTGTGTGTTTCAGGAGACCCACCACCAATGGTAACCGATGTCGTTCAGCAGCTACTTGCAGAAACTTGACCGTGAAGCTCCCCGATGGTTCAACGATAGCAGCCAAAAGAAATGCTAAATACCTCGGAGTAAACTTCAACGAGCTGTTTAATTTCAACCCGCACTCTAGGCAGGTTCTAAGGAAGGCCAACTTCGCGTTTCACCGTTTGCACCCGTTACTAGCCAGAAGAACCGGACTAAGCCAGCCAGTGAAGCTATTGATATACAAACAGCTCATCAGACCCATCATCAGCTACAATTTTCCTGCATGGTACACCATTTCGAAGACAGCAATGCTGAAGCTCCAAATCTTCGAAAGGAAAATACTAAGGATAAGCACCGGACTTATCTTCGATCGACAGCGAAGGAAGCACTTCAGCAATGAAAGACTCTATGAAGAAGCAAAAATAAAGCCACTGGACGAGTTGCTTGTGCAATTAGCGAAGAAGCTTATAGCTAGCACTACCAACCACCCAATCCCGCTGATGAGAAGGATGACCATGACCACCCAGGAACGACATCCAGAGCCTAGATACCTCACTGCTCTGGATATGATAGAAAGGATCCCAGCCGACAACGAACCAGCAGTTCTTTTCTACGCTGACGCCGAGTCAGCATATCACCGTGGCTGAAAACATCAAAAACAACCCCCAACAACCCACCAATTGGACAACCGGGACTGAACAACCCGAGTCAAAAACCAAGACAATTTTTCATAATGCTAATTTTGAACCATGTACATTACAAATATTATAATTTTTAGAGTTTAAGTAATTTTATAAGTCAGGCCCCCTATGTGCCAACAAATTTCTACCCTATACATATTATCCTCAAGTTTCACAATTGTATATATTAAGTTCAATAAAAAACCTTGAAACCTTGTATATATATATGAGTCTATAAGAGCTTATTTTCTGATTTATGAGAATGAAAAAAATAAAATAAATAAATGAAATATGAAGCAAAACAATCTCTCTTCAAAACGATGTAAAGATTTGTGCCACTGCTTAGTGAAATATACTGTTGTGAACATTGACTTATTATATATGGACTGCTAGTTGTGTATAATTCTCATACAAAATTTGCAACCAAAATGGTCCAACGGATACAATCGAAACTAGCCCTCGTGCCGACACTAGTGGCAAAAATAAACAACATATTTAACGCCATCTCTTGTTCTACTAGTGCCAACAGAAATGTTTACTCATAGAAAATAAGGACATCTATTGACATTGCTTTGAAGAAACGGTGCTAGTCTATGGTTAGAGAGATAATCGGCTGAGAATAGTGCTAAGGGATCTCGAAAAAAAATCCCATTTAAAATATTTTATGAATCATTTTGGTTTACTTAATGATTTTATGTCCGCGCAGGTGCATATAATTAAATGTTACACAAAATAGCGAACTCATTTTAGGCAATCGTTTAGTTTGTGTCAAAACACAAACTTTTTAGTTGCTCGAACCAAGCAGCTGAGAAACTAAAAATTGAATGTGCGCGCCTAGCCTTACAGTTCTAGTTTAAGATAAGGTGCGTTTTATTATTCACAAATCTATCTGGATCCGGATCTGGATTAAGTTTTAACATGTATTACAAAAACAATTTGGGATCCTGTTTTCTATCGGGATCTATTTCAAAGATCCAAAAATCAGTTATTACACTGGCGAGTAGATGGCTTTTTATGGCAAGGTAGTGTAAGCTATAATGTAAAGAAAAAAAACAAGACATAATTTAAAATTTACAAACCCAAGGATAAAAAGAGACGGACTTATAACACTGCTGTCACTAAGATCCGCATCGTTTTATTTTCAAAGGAAGATCCAAATCCGGATCCAGATAGATTTGTGAATAATAAAAAAGCACCTAAAGAAAGTTTTTTGTAAATTTGATACAAATTGTAGGATTGGTTTTTCTCTAAAGTGAGTTGTTAATTTAAATCAAAATTAGGATTTATTTGCATAACTAATTTTTTTGCAAATATTTTCGCTCTAGCCAAAAAGATCTTAGCTTATCTCTTGATTTCTAGTATAAAAATTAAAATTATTTGTAAAAGTGAAACTAATTGCTTTAATAAAAGTATTTTTACAAACAATAATAATATTTGTTAATAGATAATACAAGTAAATGCAACGAAAACTGTGTTGCAGTATATATTTATACGTTGAAAACAAAAATGAAAAAGGGAAAATTAAAAAGGGAAATTTTCAGATTTGGCAATTGGACTATTTGCACATTAGCCCCTTTAGCACTGGTTCCATTTCATAGTATTCAAATTTTCCGTCAGTGTCGGCACGAGGGGCTAGTGTCGTTTGGTAATCCGTTGGACCATTCTGTAATCAGCTACTAGCAGTCCATATCTAGTATGTCAATGGTTGTGAACAGAGCTTTATATTACTACAGCGCTATCTGTAGGAAAATTGCATATCTAATTTTAGAGGAAACAAAAAGCTCTTTTCCAATGTCAAATGTATTTCCCCTTATTCCAACCATCTAGAACATTCCAAGACAAGAACCTTCGAGAACAACTAATTTGAGTATAAGTGCGTTTTATTATTCACAAATCTATCTGGATCCGGATCTGGATCTTCACTTGAAAATAAAACGATACGGATCTTACTGACAGCAGTGTTATAAGCCCGTCTCTTTTTATCCTTGGGTTTGTAAATTTTAAAGTATGTCTTGTCTTTTTTCTTTACACTATAGCTTACACTACCTTACCATCGAAAGCCATCTACTCGCCAGTGTAATAAATAATTTTTGGATCTTTGAAATAGATCCCGATAGAAAACAGGATCCCAAATTGTTTTTGTAATACATGTTAAAACTTAATCCAGATCCGGATCCCGATAGATTTGTGAATAATAAAACGCACCTTATATAAGGGAGTGTTCACGGTGAGCGAGGGATAGTTTATTTTCGATTATGAAAGTGTGCAAAGCTGAACTATTGGATTGTGGAAAGTGTTATTAAACAAGTGTGATTTAAATTTGAATAAAAGTATTTGAGTTGATTATAAACTGAGATTTATTGTTTTGATTTGGAAAGTGTAAATAAAGAAGAAATACTAAAAAGAGTAATAAGTTTAATTTAACGAACCTTGCAAAAAATATTACAATAACATCAGATCGTCATTAGACCTACTACAAAACCTATGCTACTGAGAAGATTTCGTTCTTCAAGATATTCATCTAAGTTTAGACCAATTTGAATGGCTGAGGATACAATGGTCTTCAAAAAAGTTAAGTTGGAATTTAAGACAAGATATAGTTTATCAAGGACGATAAACGTTCATACAGAAATAAATGTCTTATTAGCTTTCCGAAAAATTCTTGCAAAATTTAAATGCACATATCTTGGATCTTTAATCATTATGGTGACGAACTTATCAGTTGTAAAAATCGAATGTAATTTAAGGACCCTGAAGTTCTTCAACTCACCACTTTACAAAACCTAACATAGAGTTAGCCTTATCGACGAATACATTGATCTGCTCCGTGAAATCAAGGCTACAATTAACAAGCAGAAAGCACTCTGAACACGAATTTAAGTATGCTGTGATATTTTATAATCATACAAACTAAGAATTGGTATTTTTTTTTTCATAAAATTTCATGTCTTGGGATTTAATTGGGTTAAGATATAAACTGTTCTTATAGCACTACATAACAAATGTATTAATATCATCTTCTAGAACAAAAGAACCACTTTCGGATTTAATAATTTTAAAATTATTTTTTCACATTGTCTGCTAAAATAAGAATTTTGGTATAACTTATACTCAGAGGTACATTATTAATAGCTAATATGAAAATAAATGACACATATGTGACTTCCTTAAGGATTTCCCGATTTAGCAATAAAAGGTTAAAAAATTAGTTTCTCAATGTCGATTCTTTAAGATCTATTTCTGAGTCGAAATCCAAGTCCTGAGGGAAACTCAAATATTTTTAATTTAAACATGACGACTGCAAGTTTATAAAAAGCCTTAAAATTTTTTTCAAAATCTTAAATCTCCGAAAGTTCTTCGGCGATTGGTTTTATACAACCTTACAAAAAAGTAGTACCCACTTGACTTAGTTTTGATGGAATAAAATCTCGGAGATCTCATTTTCCTGAATCTGTCAACAGGGATGGCCTTAGAGATAAATATTTTTTGTAAAATGTATTTATTTATATTTTGAAATCTTTTAAGAAAATAGTTTTATAAACTAACCCTATACCCGTTTTCAAGATATTGAAGTTTCAAAATAAAGCTTGTTTTTTATTCAAATTTTACAGAATATAATTTAAAATTTTAAGAAACCCATTAGAATTTTTTGTAGGAAATCAGTAGAGCCACTTAATGTTTGGTATACAAATTTAGTCTAAGCCTCTCAACGAAAATCTGTTAAAGGCTTAAACTGTCCTTAATGTAATGTGGATAGAAATGTTTTAACAATAAGAACATCATACACAGCATCAAATATAAAGTTTTGTAAAGCAGTATTTTAATCTATTCTTTTTTATGCGTCTGTATTGTGGAGGTGAAAAAAGTATGAGGTCGTGAAAAAACTGCGCAGGTTTTACATTAAACGAATTTTTAACCTTCCTCCACCCAAATTATATGATGAAAAAGATACATATATCACAATTATTCATCAAAACGTTGAAACTACAAGTGGACTACATATAAAAAGTGCTTAGTATGTCTGATCGCCTTCAAGCATTATAAAGCAAAACAGGATGGTTTAAAGACGTGGTGGAGCTAGCACACGAAACTGGTCTTGAAATAAAAATAGACGAACGGAGAACATGGAAGGAGACAAGAAGTCGTTTAGATGGAAACTATAGAGAGCGAAGAGGCTTTAAGTTCTTTATATGCATAGTGAATTATTTTCGAGATGATTTTTCAATTGAAAAAAATTCAAGCATACTTCGACTCACGGGGCAGCTCCTTGACATAGATCATATACCTCATCGCGAAGAGTTGTCAAATGTATAATGTCACAGAGCGAAAGGATATTCGGTTCTAAGAGAAACAGGAAGACATACGAGTATATTGAGGAGTAATGCACTTTGCTATCAATTGCTATCAAAGACGTTATTACAAAAGTAATTTCATGTAGTTTACTTATATAGACTGATGATATTAAGTTATTTAGTCATAAGAAAATCTATAGAGACTATTTTGAAAGAGGGTCAACATTAAAAAAATATTTTCCCAAAAACTTGTATTTAAATTATATTTCAAGATCAAAGGAGATCCTTTATAAATTTCTTCTTCACTATTTATTCACTACAATGCTAATGCCACATCACTAGACAGTTTTTAAACTTAAGCCACAAGCTTTTGAATATCCTTAAGACTATTAACTAATCTCTTGTGGAATTATAATATTAACAAATACGTAAATATGAAATAAAATATCTTAAGATAAAATAAACTTTGTCATTTTACATGATGAAAGAAAGTGAGTTATTTTATTAGCGAGGTTAATCAAAACAATTTTCGTTTTCACTTTATTGCGTAATAAATCGTCTGGCACAGCAATTAAATAGAACGTTTGCTAGTACCGCTAGATCGGAATCTAGGCAAAAAGTGGTAAATAAGAATCAAAATTTTCAATTTTTTATGTTTATTTATTTATTTAATTCGTTAAAATCTAACGTTAACAATATTAAAATAGTTCTTATAATCTAATATAATCTAATATCATAATTTATATTTATTATTCAATATTGTTGAAAAAGATAAGTTTAAATTTTTTACATTTTATGTTATCATTTACAGATTCTAAACAAAATTGAAATTCGTTATAAATTGTAATTAATTGATTGAAGGGGCTACATACACCATAGTTTGATCTGCTAAATATTTGAGTAATAGGTTGCTGTCGCCTTAAACATGAACGGCTGAAACTGAAATCAAAGGGCACGGTAGTGCCCAGCCAAGTTCTGGCACTACACCCTTTTTACAGGAACAAACTCAGGCGACTTTTGACCCCTCCCTATCTTCAGTACCAATCAAGTCAGAAACTTGAAATTCCGAATATTTGCTAAGCTAGTCAGGCACATGCGCCTGACCAAATTTAAATTTTCTAGCATAAGCGGTTCCTGAGATATAAGGCCTCAAAAATCACAAAAACCGTAACTGACTGACTGACTGACTGACTGACTGACTGACTGACTGACTGACTGACAGATCATCAAAATTATGGAGCACTTCCCGACATCGTAGAATCTTGTAATTTTGCACAACGGTAGGTCTTGTCATGTAAGCAGAGGAAAAAATCGAAAAATTGAAATTTTCCATTCAGGGGGCGTGGTATCCGCCCACTTTCTTCGAATTGTCTCCGAATTGGTGTTGGTTGAATGGAGCACTTCCGACTGCTGTAAAACGATGAAATTTGGTGAACCGGTAGGGCTTATATTGCATATAAAAAAACAAAAATAAACACCAAGATTTTCCTTTCTGGGGGCGTGGTATCCGCCCACTTTCTCCGAATTGGTGTTGGTTGAATGGAGCACTTCCAACTACTGTAAAACGATGAAATTTGGTAAAGTGGTAGGGCTCAAATTGCGTTCGAAGAAAAAAATATAAAATTAGCGGTTTTTTATTCAGGGGCGTGGTATCCGCCCACTTCCTCAGAACTGATGTAAATCATATATGGCGCACTTCCAATTGCAGTAGAACAATGAAATTTGGTAGAACGGTAGGGCTCAAATCGCATATAAAGGACCGAAAATAAAAATCGAGGTTTTCCATTGAGGGGCGTGGTATCCGCCCACTTCCTCAGAACTGATGTAAATTATATATGGCGCACTTCCAATTGCAGTAGAACAATGAAATTTAGTAGAACGGTAGGGCTCAAGTCGCATATAAAGGACCAACAATAAAAATTGATGTTTTCCATTAAGGGGCGTGGTAGCCGCCCACTTCCTCAGAACTGATGTAAATTATATATGGCGCACTTCCAATTGCAGTAGAACAATAAAATTTGGTAGAACGGTAGGGCTCAAATTGCATATAAAGGACCGAAAATAAAAATCGAGGTTTTCCATTCAGGGGCGTGGTATCCGCCCACTTCCTCAGAACTGATGTAAATTATATTTCGCGCACTTCCAATTGCAGTAGAACAATGAAATTTGGTAGAACGGTAGGGCGCAAATTGCATATAAGGGACCGAAAATAAAAATCGAGGTTTTCCATTCAAGGGCGTGGTATCCGCCCACTTCCTCAGAACTGATGTAAATTATATATGGCGCACTTCCAATTGCAGTAGAACAATGAAATTTGGTAGAACGGTAGGGCTCAAGTCGCATATAAAGGACCAACAATAAAAATTGAGGTTTTCCATTCAGGGGGCGTGGTATGTTTAATTTATATGGAGCACTTCCGATTGCTGTAATTAAGGTAGGTATGTTAGTGTTATGTATCTTGCCACGATAAGAAGAAATAATTGAAGCGCAAATTAAAACAACCAATAACAAAAAGAAAATATACCAAAAGAAATAGGAAGCTATAAACTAAGTTGATTTAAGTAGGAAGAGTCCACCCTTCTATCTTTCCTTATCTTTCGAGATTTTGACATGGCAAAATATTTAAATCTTTGCAAAAAGGAGTGAGATCAGACCAAAAACATAAATGTTAAAAAAAGAGCCAAGTTCTTCTATACAAAAACCTTTGTGTAACAAGTCAGCCGTGAAAAGTAATGATATCTAAAAGTGCGCCAAGTTCTTACTTCATGAAGATTTAATACCGAATATTTAAAGTAGAATAATATTGAAACAGCTACAATGTAATAGAGAAATTTTATTATTTAATGATTACTGAGTAAAATTTGATGGGCTTACTTGGCAAGTTTTTTTTTATGCCCAATTCAAACGGTTTTAAAAACTTGACCAGTAAACCCATCAAATTTTAGTCAGTAGTCATTAAATAATAAAATTTCTCTATTACATTGTAGCTGTTTCAATATTATTCTACTTTAAATATTCGGTATTAAATCTTCATGAAGTAAGAACTTGGCGCACTTTTAGATATCATTACTTTTCACGGCTGACTTGTTACACAAAGGTTTTTGTATAGAAGAACTTGGCTCTTTTTTTAACATTTATGTTTTTGGTCTGATTTAATTTACTTAGAACTGATGGTAATGATATCGAACCATTAATAATCCCAACAATAAAACAAAATTGTAAAAACTTTCTGTGGTTAGTCAAAGAAGGAAGGCTGATCAAAGCTAGTCTTTGAGAATAAGGGGGAAGTAGATTTTCCCTTGACCATGGAAGAGACCGAAGACAGAAACGCAGAAACCTTTTTTGGATCGCTTCAATTCTTGTAACATGTATTGTTATAACAATAAAAATAAAAAGATTGAGCAAAGTAAAATTACAAGATTCTTATGGCTATTTAGACAACGGGCTATCAATTTTGTTTTTATTTGTTTATTTCAGGTTACAATATTTACAAATTTCACATATGTTTTACAATTTTTCTTTATACCAATTATCAAGGAATACTTTATTCCCTACTGATGGAAGTTACGAGAGAATGTTTGGAACAATAGCAACAGTGCAACAACAATAGCAGACACAGAAGACGATACGGACATAACTCTTGATCCATCAAACATTAATATTAGAGGTCATTCATTAAATCACGTCATCACGAAAAAAAATACTGCCATGGACTGGACGCGAGGTAAGGTAATTAGGGTTTTGACAGCAAGTCAAGTATGCATAATTAAACTTTTAACCCTTTTTATGAGTGCACAGTCTTAAAAATTACCTAAAGACTATCTTCTTGGCCATTCTTTTTACCTATTTTAGATTTTCCCAAGTATCATAAAATGTATGGGTTTTTGGGTGCACTTATTAATGAGTTTTTGTATTATTGTTTTGTTCATCAAGTAAAAATAAGAAAACTTCATGTTTATTACGCATTTTTTTTGCTCGGGCAAGAAAAATTAAACACCATTTAAAATTGAATATCTGGCAAACTTAAAAACAAATCAGCTCAATTTAAATGTAGTTTTAAAAGATAGTATTTCTACTAAAAAAAATTCAAAATGAGGTCCCTACCATAAGTTGACAGAGAAATTGAGCTTAACATGGTTAGCCATTTTTTAAATCGTCAAAAAGTGATATCAAAGTTAAAAATCAGACTTTACTGTAGAATAATTTTTTAGAATATTACTAGGAATCACATCGCAAAGTATGGCACACGAATTACCGGACACCCTGTATAATGAAAATCCATGTCCTGATTTAATAATAGTGTTTTGCTTTAGAGAAGGAAAAATATTATACTGCTGTATTTCTTGTGGTTGATAATACATTTTAACCAATAAAGGGTAATAAAGTGGTAATACGGATAAGCGCGATTGAAGCAAATGCTTTGCTTAGCACAAGTGAGGTAATAAATAAAATACGTAACTGGTTCGCTCTTATGTAAGAGCCTAAGAATTTTAAAAATTAATTTTATTGGAAAAACTATTCTTAAGCATAATATTAGTTTTGTAAACTCTTTTAGTAGTGAGAGATAAAAACAGAATGTTACGTGATTTCTTAAGCAAATATGAATTTATGCAAGAAAATAAAATTTCTTAAGTTTTGAAATGCAATGTTTTTCGAACTTTTTTGAAGCTTGTCTATGAAAATATTCATTACAATCCGTTATGCCGTTCATGAGAAATTTAAAATTAAAAAATGGTTTAGTCAGTAATATCTTAATTTCAAAACAAATTGTGTTGAATTATAGATCGTCAAAGTTAATCGAAAGGAAAAAAAATTATATCTTTTTTGAGAAAAATACAATTTTCGAAAACCATTTTCTAACTTTTGTGGTAGTGGTTACAGGTAATAAAAGACTTTTTTAACTGGCACGTTTGAAAAAAAAATTGAGGATGGATTTTTTGAAATATTTAGTTTTGAAATTTTGTTCATAAATCTAAAAAAAAACTCTTTTGAAAATAAAAATATCATTGAAACTTTTGGGGAGCCTTAGCATAGAAAAAAAATATCACAATCGGTTTTATCGTTTTTGAGAAAATCAAAAACAAATAAAATGTTTCCAAGTGATACCATTAATAAACATTTTTCGGAAATTTTTATTCAAACATTACCTAGCTTTAACTATACGAAATTTTTTTTAAATCTGTAGAAGTTTTTGGGAAAAAAATATTTATAAAATTTCGGAAAAAAATTGTATAAATTGTATGGCAGGTACTGTTATTTTTGGTCTTAAAAATAAAAAGAAAAAAACGTGTGGGGGGAAATTAAAAAATGATATCTACAAGCTTAAACAAAATTGGCCGAGCCGTTTAGGCTGTAGTCGAACGGACAGACAGACAGAATTACGAGAACCACTGAACACAATGCCTACAATAGTAGGTACGCATAATTTTTGTATCAAAACCGTTAGAGCCGTTTTCGAGATATATTTTTCATAATGGCTATATGGCAGGTACCGCTCGTTTTGAAACTTATCTTAAAACCCTTAAGTACCAAGTTTGAACAAAATTATTTCAACGTTAAAAGCTATGGGTCGAGGTACAGACATAGAGACAGATGGAATGTTTTCTTCTTCAATGTCAAGTTTTATCAAATTCCCGCCTTCGATTGTTTTTCCAAATACAAAACCAGGGACCTTATTCGGAATTCCCCACCCCCTCCCCCGCCAAAATGAACTTTTTTTTAACGAATCGATAAAAAAGTGTTTGCTGTTGATAAAAAACATCAAATTATGGAGAACAGTTTTTTTGTTTAACAGTACTGTGGGTGGCCCGCTTCGCGGGTTCTCAGGATTTTATCTCCCTTTTCGGGGGCCAGACCCGCTCACGCAACTTCGTTGCTCCGCTTCCTTAGGGTATGTAAAGACGCGAGGCAGGCGCCTATGTCAACAGTTTTTTTGCTTAACAGTACTGTGGGTGGTCCGCATCGCGGGTTCTCATAATTTTAACTCCCTTTTCGGGGGCCACACACTGCCCAACGACCGTTTTTTTTTTTTATCGTATAATTATAAAATTTTCATTTTTGTATACTTCACTTTTTACCATAAAAAGTGTTTCTCCTCCACAATTTGATGTTTTTTATCAACAGCACACTTTTTTTTATCGATTCATTAAAAAAAGTACATTTTGGTGGAGGATTCCGAATAAGGACCAAAACTAGCCCTATAGTGACTATATCGCAAATAAAAACGTAGTTTATAAGAAAAAATACGCAAATAAAAAGTTGCCTAAGAAGTTGCAATTGGTACTAAGTGCAAATGGTGTGGATGTTAGTGTTTTGCTTCAAATGATATTTAAAAACAAAATACTTTTTCAAGCAATGTCTTGGAAGATTATCACAGCCATTCTAGAGACTTTAGTTAAAACACATTTTTTCCAAACAGCGGCTGAAGCAAATTCAATTAAAAATTTCATCTCCATATTCATACATTGTGAGAGCATACCCTGTTGTTTTACTATGTTTCAAAAAGTTTCGTTCAGTTTCAAAAAGAAACCACAAATAATTTTATCACAGTATGAACTAATATCGAAGATAAATTTTGCGCTTAACTTATACGAAGGGAATATGCGAAGATAACAATGACACGCTGATCAAATTCTCACGCAGCAACTTAAAGCTTTTAGCATGATCTGTCACAACGATAAATATGACGACGACGTCGGCAATTAATACCTAACATTGTGAGTGGTGATAGCAAAGAGGCACGGGGTATAGGCATAGGGTTGCTCAGCTGAATATAAAAGAAAACAAACGAAAACACAGATCCAATTAGATATTGAATTCGATTTCCATCCACAAAATTTTGTATCAGTTGTTTCAAAAGCTTGCAACTATCTTACAACGACCCCAAATAACTATTAAGTTGAATGGCTTGCATGTATGGATACGTAAGTATATACATTTTTATGTATTTAGAGAGGCATAACGATATTCGCAACCACACGTGATCGATATTAAAATTGCAAACAAAATTTGAAATAGGTAGAAGAAGAAAATAAACCTTAATTTAATACTTATCATTGCTGCTGCCGTCTTGAAAGTAACACTTTGGCTTTATCAAAATGAACTAGGCGTCTAGGTTTGCTTTCTTCTTTTTTCAATCTAGCTTTTACAATTATTGAGGGGGATACATACATTTATAAATTGGTTATTTGTTGTATAAACTTACACTTCGTCTTGGGGTGGAATTCGGGATTTCAATTCATAAAATTCCAAACCAGGTGCATTTAAACCATTTGTTGCCGTTATCGTTGTCATTTCTTCGAGATAATCGATATCGAAATCAAAGCCTAAATCAATTCCAGATTCTGCCATAATTCTTGTTTTCCCGTGTTGATGTTTTTGGGGGAGAGATGGAATTTAAAATTTAAATCGGCAGGTAGGTACACCGGCCTTTCGTTGAATGTACTTTCAAGCACTTTTCGGTGTTTTTTGTGAGGATGACATTTTATTTTTTTCTGTTTAATTAACAAACACACGCGAAATCAAGTTTTTTCCAAAAAGAGATGATTAATAAAAAAAAAAGAAACAGAAAATTAAAGGTACAATATTACGCGCTCCATAAAAACACCGATGAATTTCACCAATCGTCAAATAAATTTTCACATTAGATACAAATAGCGACTTTCTCCCATTTTTAATTGGTTTCTTGTTATTTATTTATTTAAATTTGTTATTTTTTTTCATTAATGTGCGGCAACCGCGATCATCAATAACCAACTAGAAATCGAGACTTCCTTCGATACCCCGATGAAGCAGGCCCGATGATGATGATGGTGGTCAACAATTTTGACAGTGTAACTCTTTTGAGATTTACTTAACGAAAAGGGAGAATTATACACAACACAGAAAATAGAAAAAATCTCAAATTTAATAACACACAATACCAAACCAAACCATTGCAGCCACTGCCGCCACCACCGCCGCAAATACAATCAGGCTGAGCGCTGAGCAGTCACAGGCAAGGCAGGAAGGCAGACAATCAGTGGTTATAGATAGTTGACGGAGTTAAGCGTATAATGAGCGTAAGTGGAACGGTGTGCTTCACCAGCGCAGTGACGACGCGTTTAGGTACGATAAAGTCGTGGAGTGTTATAGCAAAATATGTAGAATAAAATAATGGCAAATGACTAGTTGTTGTCATAGAAAATAGTTTTACAGCAGCGCCATCTATACGTATGATAATCATTGCTCTTCCAACAAGAATCAAATAAAAAATAAACATTTATTCTATATAAATATTCATAGTGGTTATATTACAAACAAAATACAGAGCAAGCAATCTTACGCTTCGACGAAAGTACATTTTATCGATGGTGGTCATTTAATTAAATATTTGAATTGTTTGTGAGAGATAGATACTTTTTTTCCTGTAGAGAAATTCAGAAAAGATACAGCAACATAGAAAGAGTAGATATGCATAGAGTTAAATTAAAGAAAAAGATAAAAAAGTACGAAGCACGGAGTGAAGGAATGATTTTCAAACAGAGAGAAAAGTTATCTGTTGAAACAACAACAAAAAAAAATTAAGCTTTGGGAAATATACATACGAATCTATACCTCGTTTTGTTTTTAAGTTTTATCTCGTTTTCTCGAATGTAGGTATTAACCCAGTTTTTATATGGGCTCATTTCTTGGGCTCACAATAAGACATTTCGGAAAATTTAGAATAATGTAACAATATGCGATTAAATTGTCTTGTACAAAAATTTGAAACATAGTTTCAACTTAAAAATATATCTAAACATAATATATTATTCTACTCCTAAGTCACAAATATTCTAGGAAGTCATGATTTCGAGATATTTCCGTTTGAACATTTTTTTTCGCTGTTTCCGATGTTAGGTTATAACTTGAGTTAGTCTTTTTCAACATAATTTGTAACAGTTTCTATTCTATTAAAACTAATTTTCTTCTTTCAGACACATCCTTTTTCTCCTCGGAGTAATCTTAAGCTTAAGTTAATGTATTAAGCGGAAATGTATCGTTAAATTTGCTAGTCAACAAAATTTCAATTTTGATTTGTTTTAGAAAATTGCATTCATTTTTAAAATATAGTAAAAAAAAATGTATTAAATCTTAATCAGGATAAAATATCTTTGTTGCATACTGACGTTTTCTCGGGGAAGAAAAGAGATGTCGGAAAAAAATAAGAAAAATCTTTCGGAAACTGTTACAAATTATTTTAAGAAATTAACTAAAGTCATAACATAACCTCGGAAACCGCAAAAACCGATGTTTTTAAATTTTTAAACGGAAATAACTCAAAAATGTGACATCTTAGAATATTTCTGATTACGAATTGGAATTTAGCTTACCAAAAACATTCGGAAAAGTACATCTTGGTCGAACTTGATATTTTAATAAAACTTGACATAACGCCGATGGAGAACATGAATTCTGCCGTTGAACCACATATACGAGTTACCAGCATTACTTAAGTTGAAAACTAGGATCGATAGAAGATGAATATGCAAAATTAGGAAATGTGTTAATTGATAAAATCATCTCCTTAATAAATTGAGCTCAAAGAATACAGTGTCGTGTAATTTCTAGAACAAATATCAGTTTATATTATCAAAACTTAATTAAAATGCATTACTCGATCGCACAAACCTACTCTTATGTTCAAGAGACTTAAACGCAAAATCTTAAACGGTGCTCGTTTAAGGAATACCACAATTGTTTAGTTTGGGAAATTTGCTTAACTCTTGCATAATTTTAAACACGTTAGACAATTCTTCAAACTAATGTCGGTTTCGCAACAGAATCTTAACGAATTTATGGTGAAAAACCATAAATTTGCAGATAAAGAACTCAAATACAACTACTCAAAAAAAATTAAAAAGAACACAAACAACTTCAAACTAAATAATTTTTCGCCGAATTTTTTGTCTTATTTGGAGACAGTTTAAAGTAGTTATTTATTAAACAAAGAGAGCACACTGTATTTATTTCTATGTTTTACATAAAAAAAATGTAATTCTGTAATAGTATATCGGAACTGAAGCAACAAATCGCTCTGCTTTTTTAAACCGATTTTTTCGACTGAATATGGTAATTTTGTTAAAATTTCCAATGATTTTTAAAATGTTCAACTTTTAGAATCTGAAAATATAACTGATTTTTGTTTCAAAATTTACATTAAAATGTCAGTACTAAATAATCAATTCTTATGTAAAATGTGTAAACACAAAAATAAAATCGCATTTTAGATAAAACAAATTTGTAAATTAATAATTTTTAGGTCTTTTGATTTGTTTTATGTCCTTGTGGGTTGTTTTTTTTTTATAATTTGGGCACGCTAAAGGGGTTATGACTATCCTTATAATGTTATGATGTAATACAGTGAGAGTGTTTAGGAAAAGTGGAGAGGATTTAGTAGGAGATGCACATTGGTTTTGAAAGCTTGTACATCACACTGAGGAGAAAAAATCGAAATCGGAAAAATATTCCGCATTCTAGTAGTGCGGCTAAAGAAAGAACCTCTATATTTGACAGTACATCCGAAATTAGACTCAAGCGTAAGCTGATGCGCATTCATAGCTAGACGAGTGTATTATGGTGGAATTGTTTAAGAGGAGTAGCATTGTTGAAAAAAAAGCGATAAAGTAATGAAAGACAGGAAACATTTCGGCAATGTTCAAGAGAAACAAAAGTTTTCGTATCCGTAGTTGATCTGTTTCCTATAAGCTTTATCGCTCTATTCTGAATTTCATCTAACAGGTTCAAATAAGTAATGGGGACACCAGCCCAGATATAACAGTTGTTCTAAAGTCTTGGGCGGAATATATGCCTTATAGTTTATAGATGGTAGCCAGATCAGAGCGGGAAAAAATGTCTTGTATTTTTTATGAAAACCTTAGCATTTTGCTGCGTATTTGGCAACGTCGAATATATGATCATTCCATAATCGATGGTCAGTAATATAAATATAGACAATAGAAAGCTTTGCGGTTTCTTTAATACAAGTGCCATTCATGAATAATGGCAAGGGTGGTATATTTCGCTTAGCCGAAAGAAGACGGCATTGAGTTCTGAAAGCACCACACGGTTTTTAATTCCTCATTGTATAATACTGTCAAGATCGGAATCTAATGGGCTAAGCCGTTCCAGTCCCACAGCCGAATAGCTTTAAAAAAGAAGTCTGCCTTTAGAACAAAAGATCACGTAAAAAGGACGAATGGAAATTATATATTATTAATTGACAAAATTGACCATTTTGTAAATGTATACTTTGGTAATCAAACAATCGAACATTAAAACAAAAATGTTGCCTACAAATGAAGCCAATAAGTAGTGAAATGCTATTTTTTAGATAAGTAAATTACAAGGACAATTTCCTCTTAATAAATTTGTAGGAATTATTTTTGTTGTTTGTGAAACAAAAATTCAGTTGACAAATTTGAAATCATTTCAACAAGTAAAGATTTTTTCATTGCAATTGTAATCTAGTGAAATGAAAAATTTTCAATGGTATGCAATGTATTTTAAACTTTTTACAAGTTTCTTTATGCATAGATATAAAGGTACTATAGGGCAAGTTTCGTATTTGGAAACAATCGATGACGCGATTTTCTTCAAACTTGGTACTTAAAGGTCTTCGATCATTGCCTAGAAGAGAAATTATTAGTTTTTATTTATTTCAAAAAAGATTTTGAAACAAAAATTATGTATACTATGGTTAGCACGGTCTACATTTTGGTCAAGAATGGTACCTGTCAAAGAACATTCTTATGATCTTTCTTAGAATTTCTCATAAACGGATCTATCGATTTCTATCAAAATTTGTAAGCAGGAGCTTTTTCCAAGTGTAAATAATATTATAAATAAAAATTATCAAAATAATTATATTTTCGATTTTTGAAAAAAAAAAGAAATGAAAATATTTGTTGGAAAATACAATATTTGAATTGAAAACAGTTGAATGATTATTTTTTTTAACATGTCCTTTATTGTATTGTTATAAAATCCTTCGAAAAATCATATAGAATGCATTTTTTACACAAACTTCTTAAGGGTTTTAAGCAATGAAGTTTATGTTTTTGAGCATTTTTCAAAAATTATGTCCAAACTATTTGTACATATATACTCGTAAGAGCAATACGTGCGATTCAGTCTGCATTTTATTACTACTCAACTAATATACTCGTATTTTGTTTTGCCTTGTCTTCCGTAATTTTCACTGTTTAGTGTGAGATTAACGAATAGGATGATGAAAAAAGTGCGGTAAAACGTATTAATATTTCTGTATATCGTTTTTATCACCTATCCTCAAGTGCATTCGTCTCAGGAGTCGATGCATTGTTCGTTCATTTTCATAATATATTCATGTAGAGTTTATATAAACAATGCTTTTAATTAAGGCAGGTTTGCGTGCGAAGTAATGTAATATTGCCGCAACTAAAAATTTTCCACTCTGGACCCGGGCCTCAGGGGCCACTTATGCCAATTTACTCCTATGTAAAAGCCGTTACGGTAACCATGTGTAAACACTGAATACTGAAAAATAGCAATTTAAGTTAAGAAAAACCCACAATTTAAAAGTAATGTTGCTTTTACTAGACTTGATTGTAGCTTGTTATTATTGATATTTATTCTGGAATTATATGAACAATATATTATTCAAACAAAAAGTATACATTTTCCAGGTCCTCGTGTAGATTCTTTTTATATTTTACAATTTTTTTTTTTAAATATTCTAAACTTGGCCTAAGCTTTAAAATTTATTTTTGAAAATAAATTGAGTTTAGAAACATTAAAATTCACAATATTGACGGGGATCCAAATGTTCACTTCACATTATTTTGTAACGAAAACGACCTAATGACCATATGAAGCTAAACGATCCACGTGTACCAGTTTCGTTTGCCTTTACATTGTATCCTGTAAACCAAGTCGGACAGTCGGAAGCTTCCCAGTCGCTTTGTAGTTTTGGTGATACTCCTTTTCTTCGTTTATGGTTTTGAAACCACGCATCTTCACCTGGAATAACACAAATTTGTTTTTTTTTTATGTCATACCATCGCTAGATGCAGGTTTTCTCGAGCTGTTTCATGAGTCGTAAGCAGGCGTCTGCTGAGTTCTAGGGCGTATAAGAGTGCATTCCAATTATAGGCATTTGGAGTTCCAAAAGCCAGGTCAGGAGGAAGTCTTATTTCTCGCCCGAGATTCAGGTAAGCTGGGGAAAATCCCGTAGCTTCATGCTCTGCAGATCTGTATGCCAAAAGATCTGGTTTCAAATGTCGATCCCAATAGGTTTGGTGTAGGCTTACGAATTTGGAAAGATAGTTTGAAAGAGTGCGTTAAATCTCTCAACCATGCCATCTGATTGCGGGTGTAAAGGTGTTGTTCTAGTTTTTTCAACACCAAGTATTTTCAATTCCGCATGAAACACGTCAGCCTCAAAATTGCGATCCTTATCTGAGTGTATGATCTGTGGTACTCCAAAGCGACAGAACGCCAAGGACTACTCCTGCTGTTTGATGGGGGGTTGCAAAACACTTCTCACCATTTGGTAAAGTAGTCCATGACAACGACTATATAGCGATTTCCATCGATAGTGCGGGGAAGTGGGCCTAAATGACCACCACTATAGGACTATGGTGCAGTGAGGTAATTATGTTGGGTACTAATAGTTTTGGAACCACTATAAGTTTAATGAAGTTGTCTAGTGTTTCTTCCCAAAGTCGAACTAGAGTTCCATTTTCTAGGCTGAGTTGATCATAGATAGACCAGTAGGATCTTACATCCTCGTTTTTCAGGTCGTCTTTCCATTCCATTACCATCTTGAGCGTAGAGTCTTGTCTCTGTTCCTGGGTGCATTTCGGCGATTTTTCTTCCACTTCTTTTCCCTTTGTACAGTGTTTCCAACTGCCACACACTCTTCGAGATAGAGCATCTGCATTTCCGTGTCGCGGACCAGATCGATGTTTGATGTCGAAATGATATTGCTGCAGGCTCTTAGCCATCGTGCCATCTGTCCTTCAGGATGCTTTAAGTTGCACAACCAGCCTAATGAAGCGTGATCCATTTGTAGGTAATGGTGGAAATGACGGACTTCCAGAACAACTGCCAAAAGATCCCTTATTGTTACGCAGTAGTTACATTCCGTGCGGCTAAGAGTCCTCCTAAAATATTCGACGACCACTTCCTGATCTCTTTAACCGAATCGGTGGGTATAGGAAACGCCAGTATGGGGGCAGTGGTAAGTTTTATTTTCGGCTCACTAAAAGCATTCTCACAGCTTGGGCTTTTTTTCATTCAGGAATCTTTGATCCACACAGAAACGGTAGGTTCCAGTAGCGTCCATATAACCCGATTCCTATTGGGTTACCTTTTAAATTTTCTGCTAAACAACAATGTTTACCATGTTAGTTGGAAATATCTATATTGTGCTTTATTAGGCTTGTTCTACCTTGGTATTGGGATCCTGAAGAAAAAACGTCTTTGTATGAAATAAGAAGATTTGTAAAACGAATTATCTGGTCTTGAATAAGACCTTCCGGAACAACAACTATCAGGTATTGAAGATGTGACGGTGGGGAATTTATAGGCGTAGTTGCTTCACACATTTCGGCAACACGAGCTCGTCCAATGACCATGTCTCTTGGTAACTTTACTTCCTTTTTGGTTGTGTTCATGACTCTTACTGTAACCTGTTTTTATTGTTCACTGACGAAAGATCGTGCTAGGAATACACCCTTTGGTAACTGATTCTGATCACAAAATTCAGTCAAGGTGGTTCCTTCATTTAAATCGATTGGTCTTGGCATTTGAAATAGAACATCGGAATGAGCGGGTAGGACTTATTTATCTTTTGTAAAGAGGAGGCTGATTTCCGTCGCGGCAGGTAGTTGAAGTGGGAGCTCCCTTTCTCGGACTTCTAATGACAACTCGGAGAAGTCTAGTGTGCACATATTTTCCTGAAGAAAATCTATGCCTAGTATAGTAGGTACTATTTGGCCTACAACAACGAAAGTTTGATGGAACTCTTTATGACTGAGAACTATTGCAAATTCTGCCGTATCTAGGAACCAAAGTGTTCCTGCAGAGATTCCTTCTATCCGAATATTTAGAAGGAATTTCTCACTTATGATCGAGACATCGGCCCTGAATCTATAAGAAAACTATGTCGCCGTCTTTTGATGTAACCTTCTAGTGACAATCCAGCTCCATTAGCTACTCCTGCAAAAACTGAGTTCGATTGTGGAATGCGTTTTGGTAAAGAAAATTTGAATAGCTTTGGACGTGTTGAGGGGTTTGAAGCGTGTTGTAATGATTCTGTTGGCGTTCGTTTCACTTCACCGGCAGCTTTTAATTTTCCGCCTCATTAAAAGGGAATGATGTTGTTGCTCCTGCTGAGCCGCGTCGTTGGTTAGGTGATGTTCTTACTGCTAGAACATTCCTCTGACTACGAGATGTAATCTGATTACGAGGCCAATTTAGTGACTTAATAAAAAAATAAATTGATTCTGGACTCTAGTTACGATGTTCGTCACAATATTTAAAGTAGTTTATATAAATAGGCGGGGGAATTTATATTTTTAAGCTGAGATAAATGTAACATCGTCAAAACATCCAAAATACACTTGAAGATCCTTAAATCGAAGTATGTAAGGGAAGATGGCCTAAAATGGCACACACCAAGGTAAAATGGCCTCCTTGCTAGAAATTGTAGAACCGAACAGAATTACAATGTTTTGGTAACACAATTCTTTAGTTTATCTGGCATAACTGACATAAACGAAATTTTAGCAGCTTCAAGCTATTGTTTGAAATTTTACAGGTCAAACTGTCTCTAGCCATCTACAAAAGTAGAACCAATAAAATGCTGTAAAAAGTTTGTTGACAAAAAAAAATATAAAAAAACATTCAATTTTGGAGAAAACAGTAAATAAATGTAAGTATTAGATATTTCTTATTAATTTACTGAAATTAGTTGGCCTTTAACCATTTCAGTCTTTTCGGAATTAAAACTTAAATAAAAGAACCCTAAATGGGCAAAATGGCCTAGTAAGCACTCGCCTAAAATGTCACATTGTTCCATTTTATACTTACCTTTACATTTTCATTTTCTTGGTTGGAAAATATAAACGATGTAGAGAGAGGCAATGCTGGACTGATAATGCATTAACAAAAGCCCTCAATGCCTTCCAAAAAAAGTACTTGCAATAATTGAGTATTATTATAATTTCTACTTTTCCTTATTTTGCCTTAAGTGAAGTTGTTTTAAATGAATTGTTGAATTTCGGCGGAAACTTCTGAATATCTCTCGCTCAATATTACAGTGTGGTTCACATGAATAGACGCACCATTGTTCTCTCAATAAATTGCAGTTTTCTTTTTGTTTTTCTTCATGAACTACGAAAGAATTGCATTCATTTGAAAGGTTATTAAATTCTCTGGGAAAATAATCTAAATTCAAGATTAGTGAGAGACACTTAACGATTATTTTGATCTCTTTCTTCGCATTAGTGCTAAAAAAGCTCAAATAAATCGGTTTATTTGAATAGACGCACGAATTAATGCAGTTAGTTTCTTAATGCTGGGTAATACAAATTAAATTTCGTTAATGAGTGTACGTTTTTAAAGTTTTTACGAGTGTTTAAAGTGAAAATGGGTAAAAAGAAAATGTTAACGGCGGCGGAAATAGCAAAAATTGAGGCCTACCACTCAGAAGGGTATTCTATGCCGAAAATTGCAAAGAAAATAGGACGAAATGATAAAGCTGTTCGAAATGTTTTATCAAATCCTGCCACCTACGGAAAAAAACAACAAAAGAAGGACAAAAACACCCTTTACACCACACGAGAAGCGAAAAATTATAAGAATTGCCTCAAATTTAACTAACTCCACGATGAAAATCAAACAATTAACGGGGGTAAGTGCAAGCAAATCGACTGTTCTTCGAGCTTTTTTTATTTCAACACTTGAAATTCAAAAAGCTAAAAAAAAAACAAAAACTTAACGCTGCAAGAAAAGAACAACGGTTGGAGTTCGCGCGTCTTCACATGACGTGGTATGCGCAGGTTGGAAGTGTTTTAAATTGAAGAAATGTGCTGTTTTCTGATGAGGAAAAGTTCAACCTAGATGGTCCTGATAGGTATAAGTTTTATTTCTAGGACATCCGAATGCTTTTTGAACCGAAATCATTCCAAGAAAGGAGAAGTAAGGGTGTGGGGTGCCATTTCGTACTACCGCGCCTTTGAGTTGGTTTTGTGTCTCACAAAATGACAGAAATTTCTTATAAAGCTCTTTTGCAAACAGCTTTTACAGCCATAAGAGAGCTTTTTGTACCTATCCAGTAGATCTGACAACTAGACACTGCTCCGATCCACAACGCGCACGTTGTAAAAGCATTTATCCCCAGTGAAAATGTGGAATTTTTGCAGTAGCCACCATACTCACTTGATCTAAACATCATTGAAAACCTTTCTGGATGGCTGACCCATCAAATTTATGAAAAAGGAAAGCAGTATGAAAGCTGTGAGGAGATTATTGCCGCAATTAAAGAAGCCTTGTCTAAGATTTCATTAGATTATTTAGAAAAATGTATAAATCTCTTAGAAGTAGAATTTTTTATGTAATTTCAAATCGTAGAGTTTGTACAAAGTATTGAAACTGTGAAAAATAACTCAAATAACAATAAAAAAGTAAATAGAAAATGTTAAAAATTGACCAACCTCTTTTTTTTAACTTTTAACAGGTGCGTCTATTCAAATGAACCGATTTATTTGAGCTTTTTTAGCACTAATGCGAAGAAAGAGATCAAAATAATCGTTAAGTGTCTCTCACTAATCTTGAATTTAGATTTTTTTCCCAGAGAATTTAATAACCTTTCAAATGAATGCAATTCTTTCGTAGTTCATGAAAAAAAAAAAAACAAAAAGAAAACTGCAATTTATTGAGAGAACAGTGGTGCGTCTATTCATGTGAACCGCACTGTATATATATAATATCTCTGTGGGTGATCTGGTTTTGGGTTTGGTTTTCATTAGATACTGTATTTAAATTAAAATTTATACTTCCAAGATATTCTGGACAGTTTTTAGATCAAAACGAATGGCATCGGACTTTCATATAAAGATAAAAATGTTTTTTTTGGATTAATTTTAATTTTTACCGATTTAATCTTTCAACTACCTTTTTAAATAGAACATACAAACTTGGATATGTACTTAAATTTACTTCAACCATAGTCGTTTGAAAAAGTCTTTACTATACTTAGGGTTCCCAATGAATTTAAATTCAATAAACGCAAAAAGAGTACCGTTAAGAGATGGAATAAAAACCTTTTGAAAGTCGTCGTTGCGCCTGGTAGTTTATATGTTGTCTTAAAGGATATGATTTTACATCCACCAGTGAGCTTACTTAACCAATTTGCTTAAAAATGTATTTTTTAATATAAATCTAAAAAATTAAAATAATTAAATTTAACAAACAAAAGACCCAAATCCGGATTGCTGTAAGGTCGTGGTTCTTGCACAAAAAAGATCACCAACGTTTGTCACAGTTGGAAATGTTATAATTCTCAATTCACCAGAATCAGAGAATTGCAAAGAATTAAAAAAACTAATTGTATTTCCTGCCCAATTATTATGTGCGTAGCCTTTTAAATAAGATTGATTTTGTAATTCCCCTGAAATTGGATTGTACTGACTACATCGTGCCTTAGCCAATATACACGATGTAACGTTAGTGTAAAAATTTATACGATCAGCATCGGAAGTTCCAAGTTCACGATTGCCAAGACTTTCTCTGTAGCATGTTGCGATCTGCAAAATACAAGTTATTCATTATTTTTATAGTTGCAAATATAGAATCATATTTAACCAAATTTCGAGAATTAATTCGACGAATACATCGAACAAATTCACAATAGCCTGTATAACAATATCCAGGAGCATGTGCATCTGTTGCTGCACGAACACCATCAACAATGGACTATAAGGAAATTAAAGAATTAAGAAATATATATAGAAAGTACGTATAATAAAAATAATAATAATACAAAAACAGCTGGTCTCACACTAGTCGCCCCATGTACATACATATGTACATATGTAGCACCCCCAATAAAACATTTCACCAGAATGTAGCATGTTAATTAAATTTGAATGTGAAAACTTTGAACTTGAAAATCAGACTGGTAGAACAAAAGCTATAAGGTTTTTGGATTAAAAGATTCAATAGGGTAAAGAAACAAAAATTATCCGTCCCTTTTTCTAAATATATCCTACCCATCTTGGGAGACAAAATTAAAATTGGTTATCAGTTTTAAATTCTATATAGATACTATAGTGCAGGTTTTGCAATTTAGAAAGAAAATGGAATTCGAGATTTCTATCAAAGTTGACATTATGATTATAGAGAACACGACAAAAGTGGGTCCCTCAATTCCATCTGTCTATCTGCATGTCTGTGTGTGTGTACCTCAACCTACAGCTTAAGCCGCTGAAGCGATTTTGTTCAAACTTGGTACTTAAGCTTCTTCAGTTATTCCCTAGAGAATAAATTACATTTTTTTGAAAACTAAAAGACTATTCACATGAGAGCGACCAACGAATCAAAAAACAAATGGGATTTAAAACATATATAAGCCTAAATTCTTCACAAAAACTTTACAAAATGGTAGCATTCTAGTTTAATTTAATGTTAATTTAATAAAATATGCTTTGTGATTGCTAAAATAAGAGAAATTTGAGAAAATAAATTGGTTGTCGCGAATTGCAATATGATTGCTACAACCAATTTATTTTCTCAAATTTCTCTCATTTTTGCAATTACAACGCCAATTTTAATAAATTAACATTAAATTAAATTAGATTGCTAACCTTTTGTAAAGTTTTTGACTTATATATATGTCTTAAAACGATGAGCTTGAAAAACTTATCTTACAAATTTATAGCGGGATGATCTTTCTTTAGTACAAAAAAAAAACATTATAAAAATACAAAAATATATGCGTCGAATACAATTTTCAAAGCCGAACAACCAAATTAAAATTGCATTTGCTTGTTTAATTTTGAAAAATTATAATTTTGATAGATTTACTCAGTTTACGACTTTTACGACGTTTACTTTTTTTTCATATTAGGATAAGTTTTTGATTTGATATACAGATTCATGATTAAAAACTAAACTCAAACTTTGAATTTTTTGTTACAAGTTGAAATAATTATGGCTTTAAGATGACACACTGTGAAAAAATTGGCTCCCACTGTTTATCAATAGAAAATCTAAAAAAAAAACAATATTCTCACACAAAATATGCCAGTTCACTTATTTATAGTTTAAAAATATTTTAAGTTTAAGATTTTCTTACTTTGGTACCTTTATGTACATTGCGAATGAAAAATATTAAAATAATATAAAATAAATAAAGACATATGTTTGCTTGTTAAAAAATATGGTCTTCTAAATTAAAAAAACAATTGAAAATTTGCTCCGATACTTCAAATCAATTGACGTACTTTAAGTACTTCAATGCTTTCTGTTAAAAAAAGAGTACGGCAATACCTACTTAACTTTGACAGACCTTGGTGAAAATTCTGACAGTTCATTAAATTTTTTTTCTCATTTATTGTAGATTTTGTAATAGATTTAATAGAAAGTCTGGAGACTAGTTATTGAAAGGTTTAAATTGTTTATTGGTAGCATTTTGTTAAAGCTCAGAATTTTGTTTTAACCTTCCAGTTATCTAATAGTCAACATTAGCGTTTGATTATTAGTAAGGTACAATAACATTAAAAGGTCATACATAATGATAACCTCTTTAGTTGCACACATTTAATTATAAAAAAAAAATAAAGCGTCAGCATTGACACGTACTATATATACTAAGGCAGACTAAAAATGTTGACCATGTTGAACAACAATCTAAGCAAACAATGTTGATCGGCATAGTGAACACAGCAATATTTTGACTTGGTATTTGCACAATTTTATTTAAAAACTCAAGACTTAAAGCTCTTTTAGAAGAATATTTTTTGTTTTGTTTGTTATGCCTTGGTAAAAATTTAAAATTGATTAAATAAATACCTGTAAATTTCTTGCACATTCTCCATAATCAGTATTGGCAATATAAAGCTTAGAGCATTCATTCAATGACGTTAGTTGTGTTGGTCCATTTATGATGCTTCCAGCGCGAAAAAAACATCCATAACAAGCATCACGCATTTGTGTCGAAGTTGTTTGAGTCGTGTTGCAAAGTAAATTCAACAAAGATAAAAGTCTTACACTGAAAAACAATAACAAAAATTTAAAAAAAATTAAAAAGGAAATTAATATTTAGATACAGAAACGAACTTTTGTACGACACACTGGGTATCAGTATTTATTTTATTCCAAGCGCCAAGTCCTCCGAAAAGTTTCGACTGAGTACTCTTTAAAAATATGTAGAATTTTGTTCGTTAGTTACAAAATCATGTTTTGAAGTTCTCTTTTTTATACCAGGTAGACACAAGAAAGACCAAGAACCAACGACAGAAATATGTGCGATTGCCACTGCATATTGGCACGGTTCATAGTAAACTATCTGTAATCTCTCTGACATATGAGATGGTTTGAATTTTTAATCGGAAAGTGTGAATGACACTCTTGTTGACACTATTTTTTATTGCCGATTTCCATTATTAGATAGTTCTAATAACAAAGCATCATAAAATTAAAACCATTGAACGATCATGAATAAAAAATTAATAATTGCTTGTTTCCGTTTGTGGGGAATAAGAGTGTTTCGTTTGACTGGTTTTGAAAATAGGTTTAAAGGAATTTTAAACAAAACAGTAGCATTGTACGAGTAGTAATGCATTCTGTAAATTATTTGATTATGTGCATGAATTTGTCTGCTGCAATATCAAATTTTAATTAAAAACGTAAATGGAAAAACATGAGCCAACCGTAAGAATTAAAAAAAAAAATAAATAGGAAAATAAAGTCGATTCTGTCAAGCAAGATACAAGACCACCCATTTGAATGAAATTCTCTGCTATATTATTAAGTTTAACTAAAAAAACATACATTTCTAATCACTAAGAAATTAAATAAGTGGAACAGATATTGTTTCAAGGAAAATGTTCATTCCAAAATCTTCGGTTAAGCGAAAAAAAAGGTTGTCTATTTAATTAGTCTTCGCCCAGCTGTCAAAATTTAACCGTTTAAATGCTTTTTGATTGATTCATGCAAGCAATTATTGCGTAAAGTTGAACAATGTCTTGCCGCAGTATATAAATTAAAAAAAAATCGAAAATATTGATTAAGATTTAATTCAGTTTGAAATTTATTTAATTTTGGAAAAAAAGAGAAGTACTAAAAACTTTATTTTAGTTAACTTGTAACTTCTGATAGTTCTTGTTCGTGTCAACATTAATTCTATATAAATTACACCGATTACATTTTGGATTAACTGATAATTAGCCCAGATTATATTCAGCTCTAATGCTGAATAAACTACTTAGTGCTACTCCATGGTATTGCCGGACTGCGGTGGCCAAGAATAAATGAAGCACGTTGCTTGAACTTGTATAAGTCTTCCTCTTGGCCAAGTACATACATATTAGGAAAATTTGCTAGGATCTTACCTGATATTTGAGAGAAGATACTAGTTTCCTTGAAAAACTTCATAGCTGGAAATAATACATCAAAACGGGTTTCAGGCTGGATAGATAGGTCAGAGTTCTGGAAACCAGTAAAGGTATTTTGCAGTATAGTTTAATTTGAAATGCAATTGATGCTAATCTCTATTTTGATCAACTGCATTTTGCAATTTTTCTGTGGCTTTCTTCATGGATTTACTAATCACCAATATTGTAATATCGTCGGCAAAGGTATATATAAGAAATACAGGGTTTGTCCTAGGACACTTTCTTGTGGTACACTGCCTTCAATTTTATTTAGTTCCAAGTAATTTTGGTCCCATAGCACTCTAAAGAGTACTATTTGGAAATGTCGCTACACAATTTGTACTCAAGACCCAAGTGCCAAACCGTTTCAAAGGCTTGAGCAACATTTCAACATTTAGTAAATTTTTCTTCAAGTACCTTTTCTACAACATGCATTTTTTTAATTCAATTTTATTCATCATTCTCTTATAACTATCTTAAATCTAAACAAAAATTCATAAAAACTTTCCTATTTACCAATAAATTAATGGCCCTTATATGGGCACTCTAAGTCTATATCTTAATTCTTATGGCTTTTATTCTAAGAACTATATTCATGTTAAAAATATTATAAGCTATCGTTTTTATTTTCCACTGAAAAGTATTTAAAAAAACTTGGTAGGTATATCTATCGTTTGAATTTATATGTATTTATATAAACTCTGAACTACACTCAAACTAAAAAAAATTACTTAGAAAATCTTGCTTAAAAGTGCTCAAAATTAAAACAGCCAGGGCAGAAACTTTTTGTAATACCTTCAATGTTCAAACCCATGTGCGTCGGCTAAGACAAAATCATCTGTGTTATCCAGACACTGCATCTCAAATATCCCAACCATTTAGCAAATCACCTTCACCCAGCCATCAAGCCGGATGCTGTTAACAACCGTTTTGTCAGACAAAAGCTCCCCTAGGCTTGGTTAAATTATATCCGTAATTTGATGCACTTATTTCATCTTGGAATGTTTATTAGTTTGGGATTAGTTTAATTTTTATTCTTTTATTTTGCAGTTTCTTGAAAACTATAGCTATGATTGGTATATATAATATAGATCTCTAATATGTTACTTGTTTTTAAAGCTTAACTTGCATAATTATAAAAATGTATTTTGCAATTTTCCGATGATCTGGGACATATCTCTAAGCTTAAGGCATGTGTTTTATTATTAGTTAGTTAGTTATTAGATGTTACCCTCTAGTAATACTTAACAATACCCCAGCGGGGGTATTTTATATGGGATTAAAAAAATTTTATTAGGTAATTTAGTTGTTTTAAGATTATTGAAAGAAAAATCATCTTTCGTATGATTAGCAGTAACCTAAACTTTTATATTATTTCTATCTACTTAAGATGCAAATTGGGTAAACAAATTCGATGATTTAGCGGATTTTATGAATAACACTTCATTGGATAATATTTTGATGGTCGGAGATTTAAATGCTAGGATTGGTGGATATCAGATTTTTTTTTTAATTTTACGACCGCGATCTACAATATCTGAGTATAAGTTCCAAAGATGAAGTTTTTAACCGTAGAGTTTAATTGAGTTCTTCGAAGTTTTTGGGCTATTAGTTCTAAATGGGTCTTCTAAAAGCGATGCCGGTGGGGAATTTACTTTTGTTAGTACACAAGGACAATCCGTTATTGACATTGCTGCGATATCAGAGAACTGGCTGAACATGCTTGAAGACTTTGAAGTAGCTCTAGTGAACTACTCTGCTTATTTTCCAATTGTTATCAAAATACAATTAACGGAAGTAATCCAACAGACTACACTTACAAGCTTTAAGAAGCTGAAATGGTCGGAAAATAATGCAATTCTCTACAAAAGATTATTCAGTAATCATTTGCTTTCTCTACATCATCTACCCACACTCTCGGTTGAGGAGACATGTAAAAGTATGGAGCGTGTCATTAAGGCCGCAGCCCCTTTTGCTGTGAAGAACTCACATACATTTGCACCGAAAAATATCTGGTTTGACAATGATTGCAAGGTTTTTTTTTTAAATATTTACCTACGTGTCAGTAATGATTATAAAAAAATGTGTTATCTAAGAAAACCATTTATTTAAAAAGTATGGCTAAGAAATTGGAGAACTGTACTTACTCTAAATTATTCTGGGATATAGTGCGTGGACTATGTGGGCGAATTCAGGGTATGAAGTACTCTTTAGAAGCTGAGACGTTAGCAGCTCATTTTAAAACTCTACTCCCAGCTGATGAAGCCTTTCATTCCTTTGATTATGCGATGCCTTATACTAGAGTGAGCGAACTAGATATAGCTATTTCAATACACGATGGAATACACTTTGTGGAATCTCGAAGTAAATATCAGCAAGTCAAAAATCATGATATTTCGAAATGGAACTGGGAGATATGCACATGATGAAAGGTGGAAGTGGCAAGACTTGGAAATCGAAAAAGTCAAAGAGTACAAATATCTTGGAGTGACAATCACACCTAAACTATCTTTCAAAAAGCATCTTGAAGAAAAATTAAAAGAATCAAAGAAAGCAATCAACTGCAACTGGAAAGGTATCTTAAGCAAAAAGAATGTAGCAGCAAGTACTAAATACAAAGTTTTTGAAGCGGTTGTGAGATCCATCATGTGTTACGCAGCGCAGATTTGGGGTGTCTACCAGCATGAGGAGGTGGAAAAGTTACTGCGTTATTTTATAAAGAAAATTTTTAGGCTTCCAGAAAACACACCGACATACATGCTGCATTTGGAAACTGGGCTGCCCCCAATGTATATTATCACGTTGAGGATACATTTTCTGTATATCTTGAAAACACTAGAAATGCCAGACCAAAGACTACCGAAAATCGTAGCAAAGCATTTAATAAGCCGAAACAAACAGTTTTACAGGGAATGGTTGAGACTGGGAAACGAACAAAATGTTGAAATTGTGGGTGAAAGCCTGACTCTGAGAACTAATCTGGAGAAGTTACTAATGAGGATTGAAGAACACACTCATGAAATGTTTAAAGTGCAAGCTCATCAAAGTGAATTTAGAGTAACCTATAAGCTACTTCATCATGATCTTGGAGAAAATAATTACTTTCACGATCGATGCAGTTTGGATCAGATATCAACGATTTTCAAGGCCAGAGGTGAAATATTGGGTTTGAATTATACACCCCATAGGAACGACAGAAGTGAGGAATGCACATTGTGCAACTTAAGTGCAAGAGAGGATATCCAGCATTTTATTGGTATATGCCCAATCTTAAACCAATTAAGAAGAGACCATTGGGGCAAAAATAGTTTGACACAAACGGAAATTGTATCTATTCTAAACGGGGATAACTGGATGAAGCTCTACAGCTATTTAAAATTAGCGCTAAAATATAGAAAACAAATAATTGAAGAAGATTTTTAAATAAAACTTATCTGTATTTTATTATTTTATGAGGAAATATTATTTTGTATATACACAATTCTCTTTTCTTTTCGGGCTGACGGCAAAAGCCAGTGCTACTATTGTGAAAAATTGTAACATTATTTTGTTCAATAAAAACACATTTTCTATTCTATTCTATTCTACACGAATTAGAAGCAATTCTCCAAAAAATGAAAAATAATAAAGCTCCTGGCCTGGACGGAATACCTGTCGAGTTTTACAAAAACTCCACTCCCGAATTTAAAAATTATTTTCCTTTTTACAACATTTTAAAGCCATCTTGACTTGCTAATAAATTCTCATACTTTAAAGACATAGTGTTTTTCTTATTATTATCTTTAAACATCGATTGGGTTCTCCAATCTTTTCTCCTCTCTCCATTTTTGAATGAAGATTTTTATCTAATGATTTCTTGGTATTCCTGCAGATTGGGAGAATATGATATATATGGCGCCAAGAATTGATAACGGGTATTTGTATAGGGGTAAAAAACAAGCATTTTTTATTATGGGAGGGGGGTCTATCTCACCCCGTTCAGAGGAATTACTTAAATTGAAAAAAAAAAAAAAATATTAAAAAACATTGGCAACACTTACAATAAAGTACTAAAGCGGTTTTGAAAGCCAAAGGTCTGTTCTATAGTTCTAAATTTAAAATAAATTATTTATGTCAATGGTTTTTAAAAAATTCGTATGCAAACTGAAAATTTTGTTAAGAAAAATAAAAAAGTTTAGACCAATTTTTTTCAAAATTGTGAAATGAAGTACTAATTTGGCTTTTTGTGGTCAATGCTATTATCAATTCTATGTCGAACACAAAAACCTGAATGATTTTATGTTATAGTTTTTGAGAAAATTGAAAATTACTAAAACTACATTTTTATGAGATTTTTGGCATTTATGGTGATTTCGTTTTGAGGATTAATATTAATGTGGATCATCTTTGTAAGTAAAGTACAGCTATTCATTTAGCGTTACCCAGAATGCACCACGAGGAAATGGAATTGCATGACATTCCGCTTCTCAGTCAGTCAGTTTGTGAGTGTCAGGAGTTAATTAAAAATAGTCAAGTCAATTTTTCAATGTTCAATGTATTAAAAAGGTATATAAGTCTCGTCAATGAAGTTTTTATCGGTAAAACACTCTCTAAGTGCTCATTGTGCACGGTAGGAGGAACGAAGTCCTGTAGTTGTAAACCTTCACTTTTTTCACCATCTATGTAACATGGGAATACTTTTTTCACATCTAGTAAAAATTCCATGATTTGGGAGCCGAAGTCGTTTTTATATTTTTTCTGTTCAAGGCAGTATTTCCGATAAAAGAAAAGTGCCATATATTGTTGAAGGTGGTCCGTTATTTTGCGGCATGAAATGGTTTTTTTTCAGAAGCTTGTTTTGATTCTCCAGATCAAATATAGTGTTGGTTACATCGGTCTTGTTCACATATTGGCTTTTGCTGTGGTTCGTAACTTTATGAGTTGTAGAACTAGCGAACATTTTCTCAACGCTGGCGTGCGGTGTCGGTACAAATTCGATTTGTGATGGGGTTAACGTACTTGTGGATATCCTTATATTTGGAGTTCACTTTAAAAAGCGCCCGACCTAATCTTCTTTGCAAAACAAACCTAACACTACGAAGGTCATCTGTTCGGTTACAGGGCCTCTGTGGTACTTCCTTTTTGTAAGAAAAGTCTCGTCGATTTGAACAGTTTTGTCTTCGCCGCCAATGTTAACATCAACGTGAGACGTTATTATTTCCGCTATTTCACGACAATAGTTAAAGTAATCTATTATAGTAGATTTACTAAGTTCACTTTTACTGTCGTGATGGCGCCAAGCGATTATACCTATGCTTATCGTACAATAATGATATACAATAATATTTTTAAAAAATTCTTAAGTTGTAGCTTGAAATTTAATTAATTTACCTGGAAAACCGTGTTTACAGGCATTTTGATCACAAAAGAGATAATTATAGAAGCACCTCGCGAATCTCTAGCCGACATTGAGGCCCATGGAAAAATGTGCCGGAAGATGGTATTATTGTAAGTTATTTAATAAAGGATGAAGTAGTGGATGCTTTGTCGCCATTCTTTATTCACAGAAAAAAATACTTCACTCTAACAAAGTTTGAATAACGAATGACCTTGGTAAACAACAACCTGCACCACATTTGCATAACAAGAACAACGGGACAAAATTCGAATGTTTGTTTTTTTTTTATGATCTAAGTATATCGACGCCCCAGACGAAAAACATTTCGTGAAAAATTATTTCGGGCGAAAAACATTCTACTCAAAAATCTCGGACGAAAAACATTTTAACTCGAAAATCGCCGACGAAAAAAAAAATACTTACTCAAAAATCTCGGACGAAATACATTCTAACTCTAGAATCTCGGACGAAAAGCATTCTAACTCAAAAATCTCGGACGAAAATCTCCGACGAAAAACAATTTATTTCGAGATTATCGGGCAAAAAAACATTATATCTCTGAATTCTTAGACAAAAACATTCCACTGCATTATTTTTGGATATAAAACATTATATTTTAAAATTATTAAAAAGGAAACTTTCGAAATTACGTAAAAAAATTCCAACTTTTGTATATTTGAAAAAATCAATGAACTGATTACTAAGCTTGATTTTTAAAATTTGTAAATGTTTTAGTAGTTCAATTAGCTTAAGATGATTTGAGTGGATAGATTTCAATTCAAGAACGAGTAATTTCAGTAAGTGAAAGTTAAATAATAAGATAATAAATCAAAGACGTCGCGTTCGAATCAGAAAAGTGATATGCGCTGGACATACTTTTCTATCTCAATAATATTATATAAAAATTATATAATGCCTTAATTAGAAACATAAATAAACTTCCTATTTGCCGTGTGGAATCGCACGAGATTCACGCGCCATTATTTTTTATATCTGCTTTTTCGTTTTAGTGTTACTTTGCTCTCGGCTTTTCCCCTTTTTTCAATTTATTTTCTGATAAATTCTGGCTAAGATTTTTGAAAACTCAATGCACGCGAAATTGCAAATATTGTATTTAATACTGAAAAAAGCAAACGTGCATTGGGATATAGAAATGCGTACATTATTGAGTATATTGTTAAATAACGTTTTTCGAATTACACGTTCGTTTGCATTTCATACACACACGCGCGTGCATGCATAGATACGCACTTACACACACATATGCAGTTACAAAATGACAATAAAAAGACATTTCGAATGAAAAATCTCAGATTTTCTATTTTTTGCTTTGAATGTACATTAAGCCTTACCACTTTACCAAATTTCATCATTCTACGGCAATCGGAAGTGCTTCATATAAATTAAACATTTTCTCATAAAATGGGTGGATGGAAAACCTCAATTTTTATTTTTGAACCTTTATATACAATTTGAGCCCTATCGTTCTACCAAATTTCATTGTTCTACTGCAATCGGAAGTGTGCCATATAATTTACATCAGTTCTAAGGAAGTGGGCGGACACCATGCCCCTGAATGGAAAACCTCAAATTTTATATTTTTTCTTTGTATGCAATATAAGCCCTGCCACTTTACCAAATTTCATCGTTTTACAGCAGTCGAAAGTGCTCTATTCAACTAACACCAATTCGGAGAAAGTGGGCGGATACCACGCCTCCTGAATGGAAAACCTCAGTGTTTATTTTGGGCCCCTTATATGCAATTTAAGCCCTACCGGTTCATTAAATTTCATCGTTTTACAGAAGTCGAAAGTGCTCCATTCAACCAATACCAATTCGGTGAAAGAGGGCGGATACCGCACCCCCTGAATGGAAAATTTCAAATTTTCGATTTTCTTCTCTGCTTTCTCTGCATGACAAAACCTACCGTTGTGCACAAGATTCTACGATGTCGGGAAGTGCTCCATAATTTTGATGATCTGTCAGTCAGTCAGTCAGTTACGGTTTTTGTTATGCTAGAAAATTGAAATTTGGTAAGGCGCCTGTGCGTGACTAGCTTAGCAAATATTCGGAATTTTAAGTTTCTGACTTCATTGGTACTGAAGTTAGGGAGGGGTCAAAAATCGCCTGAGTTTATTCCTGTAAAATGGGTGTAGTGCCAGAACTTGGCTGGGCACTACCGTGCCCTTTGATATTAGTACCAAAACAAAGGCAAGACAGTCTCCTTTTCAAATCCAGTGGTCGGGCAAACTTTTTTAGGGAATAACCCTCCCCCCGACCAATTTTAGAAAAAAAAATAACAAAAACGACTTTCTCTTATTTTTTAGCTTCAAATGTCTAAACAAAATTTTGCAAATACATAATATTACTATAAAACAAAGCCGATATAGTATATTTATCAACTCCAGTGATTTTTTAACTACCCACACCCTTCCACCTCCCCCCTCCCTTTCATCGATGAAAAGTATTGTATAATCATATTTTTCTTCTGTTAAGTCCACTTCAAAAGTAAAATAAAAACAACTTTCTTGATCAAATAGATACTATTTTACAATACAAAGATAACCTACATTTGTCCCTTTAACAAAGAAATATTTATTACTTAAAAGGGTTTCTCTTCAACACTATTTGCTTTACCTTTATTTTGATTTGTAACATTAAAACACAATTATTCATAAAAAAAAACTTTATAAGAATAACCCAATTTTTTTTAGTGTTATGGGACACTACTCATACTTAAAATATACCTTAATACTTAACTATTAACCAAATAAGCCCAGAGTAGCCAAACAAATTTTGATAATTTTGACCGGTATGTCGAGATTTTTAATGGAAAAGATACTCTTCATGATACAGTTGGTATAATATATGAGTTTACAGTAAAACCAAATTTACAGCATGTCACTAGTAGTTCTGTAGAAGTTCCGAACAAACCATAACGAACACAGTGGATGTTCTTCTAGAAAAAGAAGACGATTTGAGGAAATACCACGTGATATGCAACCCTATATGAAAAGAGTTACTTCTATAACACAACTTTGTTTCATTTAGAAGAAATCATAATCTCAAATTTCAGAAACACCAATGTCGATAGGTTTCAACAGTAAAATTACAACAGACAAAAGCGAAACTCAGATTATAGATTTATTTGCCCCAAATTGATATGTATGTCACCAACATCCTATACTGTTGTACATACAGCATTCAAATATGCCCAAAAGATCGGCAATGAAATTGACCAAAAAGAAATCGTATTAACCTATGATTTAGCAATTGCTAAAATGACTATGCAGATTCAAATAAATGAAAATTCAACTTTTAACAATGTTTTCATGAACTTGGGAGCATTTCATATACAAACGGCTTTTTTTAAAGATTTGGGAAAATTTATCAATGGATCTGGTGTAGCTGATATTTTAGTTCATGCTGAAGTTTTGGCCGAAGGATCAGTAAATGGATTTATTGATGGCAAACATTTTAATAGATGCAAAAGAATACATCCATTGCTATTCGGGCAATTAAAACTTTACATTTTGAACAATTTTGTTGATATTGTAAAAGATTTACATCACATACTTACACGATAACCCAATAGAACCAAATGAAGACCTTGTCATGAGTCCATTATTAGACGATGTCATAAGTAAATATAGGCAATATTGTAATGTTACTCTAAAAGGAAGTCATGGAAAAACTCTACAATTTTTCATGCAATACGTTGAGCTTATGAACGTATTTTTTTGACTTTCGAGAAGTTCCAGAATGAGTGATTTTGATTTGTATGTGGAGTCTATATTTGAGTTGTCTAATTTAGTTTTTGTATTTAATCAACCCAATTATGCAAGATGGATATTGAAATACCACAGCAACTTAGTAGAGTTAAAAATTCGTAATTCTGGGTTGATAAATGAGTTTAAACGATCGATTCGATTTCATCAAGGCAGCGTTGGGCCCCCAGTCATAACATACGCACAAAAATGCGTAAATGCAAAATGCTCGCTGAAATCAAGTTTGATCAAAAGGATGACATAACCCATGAACTTGCACATAATCGCATCGAAAAAGACAGAAAGGCGTTATTGGAAATAATGAATTCTTTTAAACAAAATATTAATCAATTTGAACCAAATGTGGAAAAAGTAATTTATATCATATTACAACAGGAAGAGCAGTATCCGAAGAAACTGCAGATTTTCTTTTAAGTGCTTTTCAAATCGGAAACAGTCAAAAAATCGCCTTTATCGAGGAGTGTTTCGAAAATTGTGAACGTTTTGTTAAACCCTTGAGTCGGAATAATATACGAAATATGTATCTCATCTCAGTTTTTGAAAAGGTTTCAAAAAAGTAAAGATGGTGAAAAACAAGCGCTGATTAAAATGGAGAGAGATGTGCTATAGCTTTGGAAAAGAAAATTAATATGGAAGTATGCTTATCATATTCACTTCCACCTGCACCACCTTCCCTTTATCATTACAGTGGAGAAATGCATAAAACTGACAAATCTGTTTTGGCCAAAAAGCTCAAAAACCCAATTCCTTTATCTGAACCAATTTGTCCAAGTATTGAAATACTTTTTTCATCTGTTGGGGCCTTCAGTTCCTGAAACATTTGAAAAAATTTCCGAAATGATTTTGAGAAGACTATGCTCCATAAACGCTTCGGAAGTGCATTTAGTTTTTGATATGTATTTTCATCCATCTATAAATTTGCATAATTTTTCGTAATAAACAAGAAACAGTTAATTACACGATTCGTGGACCGTTACAAAAACGAAATAAATCAAATTTTAAAATTGTTTCAAGGACTTAATTATTTTTACAAAACATTAGAGATTGCAAAATATAAATTTAAATAAAAATACACATAAAAGAGTTTTTATTCTATACAGATGTTTTTAAAAAATCTTCCATATAATTTTATTATTTAGGTGTTTCTCTAAGTTGCCCCATATTCAGAACTGCTTAACTTCTGCCTGAATTCGAGATATGAAATAAAATGTTCAATTCATACCTTTAGTGCGATCAAAATTATAAAAAAATGGGCATTGCCGATAAATAAATTGTTATTATCAAGGCTACATACGATGAATTCAAATGTCATGCTCTGCATAAAGGAAGGTTATCAGAGGTGTTTGAAATCTAAAGTGGGGTAAGGTAAAGCTCTATACTGTCACCAATACTGTTTCCGTTGGTGATATTTCATCGCATATCACATATGGACGTATGTTTGTCGAATAAAAATAGAAGAAATCGGTGAACTCTGCAATCATTCCTCAAACATCAGGACTGGACGGACAAGACATATGCTTAAGAGCACTCTCTCATAGGATCATGGATTTCTATCAAATGACAACATGTATGGAAAGCGAGGCCGATATCGTGGGGCTAGGGATTAATACAATTATTTAAATAAAATGTTTTAGTAACTGTAAAACGTTGTTACTGCGTTAGATGCGCCATATTGACTGCCAAATTCCAACTGGCAGATTTTATTCACAAGACAATGGTAACCAAATAAATCGACCTGGTGTGCAAAATGCAACCTGTATAAGCAATCGAATCGGGACTGCTGTCGAAAATATAGAGAAACAAGCTTAAAGACGAAACTGTTACTCTTTCGCTCAAATGTTGAATCCTTGGTTCTATAACGCATGCTGGGGCCTATTGCACCAACTACAAATTACAAGTACAAATTTGTGATTAAAAAAAATTACATATTAAAAAAACTCAATTTTTACAAATTTGTTAAAAAAATGCTTGTAATCACAATTTTGTAAGATGGTGCAATAGGCCCCTGGACTAAGAGAGTCGCATCCGATTTCACAAGAAAGATTTAATCCTTCGTGAAAAGAGATCTTGGTGCTGATGATTTTCTGGCCTAACCGTATCTCCAAACAATAAACTTCACACGAGAACGGGTCAGGAACAGTGGTACTACTTTACTTCAATTGAAGTAGATCTACTTCTTTTTTTCAAAATATTTTAAAATCCACTTCCTACTTCGCACCATCAGCAAAATACTTAAAACTACTTCTTTTTAAAAATAATCGTTTCAACCTACTTCAAGACAATCTACTTAACGAAAAATTAACATTAAAGACAAATGCATTATTTGACACTTTATTAAAACAAACAAATCGTTAAAAGAAGACAACATTAAAATATAATAAGAGACTGCAGAGACACCACATCAAAAGACATTATTTAGTTTAAGTAGCCCGAAGATGGAATTTTAATTCCGAAACGCGTTGCAATTTAATATTAAAAAAATTTGTTGTGTAAATAATAAAAAATAAAACTGAAATAAAAACATATTAAAATTAATATATATATTTTAATTATCCAATATAATAAAGACAACCGGAGACGTAAACCCAACAAATAAGTACTAATCCGACTTTTTGTCTTGAAGTGGTAACGCTGGTCAGGAACCCATTGACTCAATTATGCGTTAACGTAAGTGGCAGTAGATTGGCCATACGCTTCGAAAAGGTAACGAACCAAGCGATGCACTGGACACCACTCACCCAGAGAGGCAGAAGAGGGGGCCGACTGAAGAATGGTCGAAGAGGATCAGCACAACTTCGCAAGAATTCATCTACTAGAGACATTATTAATAAAATCTGTAACGGTATTAATTTAGCATTAATACAAGCAAAATGCTACATTAGCTTCAATTTTACCCCAAACAAACCACACCATCAACCAATAACCAACTGAAATGCAGGGGTCAAATTACCGCATCAGTTTTCGAGGAATACGTGACTAAATTATGTGAGTTTGGTATTACCGCTCACGTCATCGAGCAATCTAGTATCATAATTTGACATTTTCTCATCAGTAGTCGAACAAAATTTTATTCGTTAGATGAACAGTTGACTGATAGTGTGTATTTGATGTGAATTTTATTTTATTTTTACGAATTTTATTATATTTAGATGTAATTTAAACAATTGTTGTTTCCTTGGGCTTAGGCATTTGCGATAGAAAATACCAGTTTGAAAAGTAAATTGTCTTTCAACAAATGTTCCAAGATAAAGACTGGTGGTGGTCGCTTTGAGAAATAAATAATCCATTATTATTAGATTTCATAGATTTGTAGAAATATCCTAAAATTCCTATAATTAAAACTGAAAAACTCACGAAAACTTTGTTATTTTTACCGAAGAATGAAATTTTGTGTCCAAAAATAAATGAAATGAATACAAATTCCATCTGTCAACCAAAGAAGACTCGATGAAAATCAATAGAGACTCGATGTAGTAGAATATACTGTACTTATTTTGAGATTCGAACGAAAAGCTTATTCGATAGAATAAATCTTTTCATTCGAATGAAATTTGACATTTAAGCGAAAAATGTTCATTGTCGAATGATTGCATAAAATGAACCTCAATGAAATTCATTTTCGAAATCAGCTGTTTGAAATTTACTGAAATTTCTATCTGATTTAGTAAGACCAAACTGGTCTTTTGATGATTTTTATTACACATAAAGTAAAGTAACATTACAACTTCTCTGTATAGTAAAATATTTGATTTATGTTTAAATTTTCATGTAAACTAAATTGTGTTCCAAATTGGAAAAAAAGGATTTAGAAGGCAACTTCAAAGCCTATTTAATTTACCATTATCTGGTCACACTTGAATTTTGAATTACCATTTGTAAATTGTTTCATAAAAATATTGATAAATTCAAGCGAGACGTTAAAAAACAAAATGCCATTTGTTTTATTTATGAATACGGTGTTGAAGTTGTATAAGAGAAGGATAATGGATGCATCAAACCCATTTGATGCATCTATTACTACTAACATTATACTAAACTTACATGTTTTATGAATCTATTCGCCAGAAAAAATTTAACTAGAATGAAATGACATTTCTTTCGAACGATTTGAAAGTGAAAATTTTCTTAGTTTTCGAAAGATGAATGAACTTTCCATTGATGAAGTGAACTTCTAATGAAATCGAATGTCAAAATAAGGCTGATAATTACTACAATTTTAAAAAGTTCAAGGATACGTTAGACTACGAATGCTATCATGCCAAAGTGGTCACTAGTTCATTCGATTACTGACGGACTCACTCACTTGGTCACTGAAGCGGTAATTTGGCCCCTGTTTTTCAACTCGAGGTCGTGCCTTTAACAACTGAAGATTATTCCGAAATCACACTTTCACATACATTTATATGCTCTCAAATGTGGAACTTATTTGGACCTAAGTCTTCCGTGATTCATACAGTTTAGTGTGTGGTTAACAAAAAGTATTATTATTATGAAAAACGTGTATCCCCCGTGGTTCTTATTGGTTAGTTTCACAAAAGAAAATTGATATACATTATGTAGCTCTGTCATTTTGCATCAAGAAAGGAACCAAACTGCGGCCAAACGATACACGGACAATTTTTTTACGGGAAAACGTATACAACACCATGTTCTTCGGTTGTGGATCTGAAACCGCAGCGTATGCTAAGCTCATTATATTCCGATCTCGACAGCGTTTAATACATACATAATTAACAACCGCGTGATTTTCTTTTTCCACCCATAACATTATCCACCAGTGGCAATTGCATAAAAAAATCAAAAAACTTTTCGACGTAGCTAAAAACGCAGCAAACAAAAAAATCATAATCTTTGAATTTCTTAAGCTTCAATAAGCAAAACACAACTTTTTCGAATTCATTTAAAATATGTATTTTAATTATTATTTTGTATATTTAATATTTGAAAAGTTTAACTGTAAAGTAATGACAAACGAAAATTTTTCTATTGTAAGGAAAATTATAAAGTGTGTATAAATTGTTTACAGTAAGACTTTTAAGGATATTATTTTTTATATTATTTTTTTACCAAGTAGCGAGTAAATATCATTTGTATTTCATTTGTTTAAATACATGCAAAATTCATTTTTTTAGTATAACAGTATAAATATGATAAATTAACAACAATAATCAAAAAATTATTTTGTTATGTATATAAATATTTTGGAGGCACTTTGGTGTGGATGTAGATTTTTGTTTTGTGTAAATTTCATTTATTTTTAAATTTAATTTAATAAAGTTTTCTTTAATTATTTATTAATTTTTATCAATAAGTCCAGTTAGTGTCTCTCTATTAATTTTTATTGTACTTGATCAAAATTTATAACACCATTTATTCTAATGTTTAATGAGAGTAAACTTGAGTTAACTTTATCAGTAAATTTATAGGGGTTAATCGAGCTAGTTAACTGACCTTAATTGACATCTTATAAAATCACGACTATCTTCACTTGTAAAAAGACTATAATTCAAATAAAACTGATAGGTCAGCGGGAGAAACGGAAAATGTCGAAATTTTTCAAGTCCATTGAAAACATGGTAGTGATATTCAAACTTAAGGTGGATTTACAGGAGTTTCCAATAATATATATTATATATAGATATATTATATGTAAATTTTGATAGTTCATAGTGGCCATGTTGTTTTATCTGTTGTAAATAATATTCTAATATTAAAAATTAAATAATATTTCCTTTCTTCGTGACATTTTCTTTACTAAATAGCCCGGTCAAAATAGACATTCAAGGTTACATTAATTCGCACAAAGCTGAAAATTGGCATGAATGTTGAGAACACTATTACAAACAATTTGTCAAAAGTCCCCATCGATCCGACGTGTGCAAAAAAAATTATTCAAGGTCAAATGTTGCAAAAATCGGTTTTTTGCATTTTTCAGCTGAACGGTAAGTTTTATCATAAGATAGGTGAGACAAAAGTTATTCATCATGCAATTATCTAAAGAAATTGTCTTAACACTTTTTCTCCTAAGAATCACCATTTTGGAGATATAGCGAAGCAAAAAGTTGAAAAAAAATTATTCAAGGTCAAATGTTGCAAAAATCGGTTTTTTGCATTTTTCAGCTGATCGGCAAGTTTTATCATAAAATAGGTGAGACAAAAATTATTTATCATGCAATTATCTATAGAAATTGTCTTAACACTTTTTCTCCTAAGAATCACCATTTTGGAGATACAGCGATGTTGAAAAATTTGTGTTCTTCATAATATGTATGTCAATTACCGTTATATACATTACACAACGGTAATACAAGTAAAAATATTAGTTTTCGTGGCGTATAGATACATATTATACAATTCTAAAGCCAGATATACACTGTTCAAATGCATGACAAGCACGCGCAAGTGTATTGGTGAAAAAATCACACGTATAGATTGGATTTAGGATTAAAGCAAAATGAAAATCTTTTGAGTTTCTTTCAATCTAGCGTCCTGCATTGAAGTAGTGTATATGCAAGATTGATGATTGACCATGCATTTATTGGTTCATTTGCGTATAGTTCGTTGAAGAGATGAGAACACAGTACAACATAAGCACTGATTGAAATATTAAAATAGTAAACAAAAAATGTATGATGAAATGGACAGACAAAATAAAACAAATTACCTACTCGGATAAAATTGAAAAAATCTCAAAGACGTTCTTATATTCACAATTTCGCCGAAAAAAAACTCACAAAGCGCAACGTCCTCTCACCACACCGTCCATGTTAAAATAAAAGATTGAAGACTCATGCTTGGTGTGTGTATATGCAACTTTAATCCGAATTTTCGAATACACTTGCACAATGTATATTTGGCTTAAGAATATAAACTCGAAAGAAAACCCAGTCCCTCATTTTATGTGACCGTACGGCCTTGAGCAGCATCTGTCTGCGACGCTCGTATACCAGCTCCGTTTCTAAGGGCCCAAACAAAATAGTATTAGTCCCAAGCGTTCCTTCGTAGTAAGAACAAGTAGTTATTGCAAACAGAATTTGTGCAGTTTCTTGTTTGTAAGAGAAATGTATCAATTTTGCTTTATTTGTAGTAAACATTTGGCGGAAAAAGTACACTCGGAAGAGTACCATTACCGTAGTTAAAAGACGTCACGAACAAGAACAAGCTGGTACATCAATAATAAGTCCTGCTCGTACTAGAGCACGCGTAAATGAATCAGTTTTTTGTTTAGGTTACATTACCTTAGGTTAAGGTGGCTGCTGACCGGAAAAGCCAAAACACTTAGACCAATATTTGGTACGTTGTGATTAACAATGAAGCATTTGAGACAGTGAATGTCAGAATTGTTTTTTGTTTAAAAGAGTGCTGTTTATTCTGTGGCAATGAATTGAATAAAGCGTTTGAAATGAAAAAAAGCACTGCAATATCGGCGTCAAATTTGTAATGTAATTAGGTGCTTAGATAAGTTTTGGTACTTATCTTTTGTAAAAAATACTCATAATCGCTTTCGTCATTTCCAATAGTAGTATTTTTCAATTAGATACAAAATTTTCAACTCAATAGGACCACAATAGATCGTTGAATAGGCCTACCGGGAAAGCCACCTTTAAAAAAACGCGCCAAGTGTACTACTTCACGGGTGGCGTGGAACCGTGTGCATATTATGAAGAATACAACTTTTTCAACTTTTTGCTTCGCTATATCTCCAAAATGGTGATTCTTAGGAGAAAAAGTGTTAAGACAATTTCTATAGATAATTGCATGATAAATAATTTTTGTCTCACCTATTTTATGATAAAACTTGCCGATCAGCTGAAAAATGCAAAAAACCGATTTTTGCAACATTTGACCTTGAATAATTTTTTTTCAACTTTTTGCTTCGCTATATCTCCAAAATGGTGATTCTTAGGAGAAAAAGTGTTAAGACAATTTCTTTAGATAATTGCATGATGAATAACTTTTGTCTCACCTATCTTATGATAAAACTTACCGTTCAGCTGAAAAATGCAAAAAACCGATTTTTGCAACATTTGACCTTGAATAATTTTTTTTGCACACGTCGGATCGATGGGGACTTTTGACAAATTGTTTGTAATAGTGTTCTCAACATTCATGCCAATTTTCAGCTTTGTGCGAATTAATGTAACCTTACCCTTGTTTTTGAAGCTAATTTGACCGGGCTATAAAATAATGTTTGTCCTTAAGTGGGCTCAAGGTCAATTCTTTGTTATTATTTTGTATGTTGTGATGTGTTCGGATGCGATAATACCCTTCTTCAGAAAACTTTAACAAATAAAAATATTTCTTATTTGTTTGTTTTTGAAATCCGTGTTTTTTAAAAAATCTTTAAAAGGTCATTTCAAAATTTTTCTTTATCTTTTTTGGTCTTTAATTTGTTTGAAAATGTATTTCAAACAAAATGAAGTTTTATTATATGAATTTTTAATTTCAAATTTATTTTCAAAATAAATTATTGATACATACAAGAAAAATTATCAAAAATAACATAGGTCAGCAAAATTAAAACGATTTTTGTGTCCATAATTAGATTATAAATTTTTCAAGTTTTTGATGTCCTGAATTCAAGCATGACCTCAGTTCTGTTTATGAAGATATTATCACCTCATTGTGGTCGCATGCGCTCTTTAATTACGAAAGGAAAAGTGACGAATATTTAAAATCCTCAATTAGAATATATCCTTGTTTATTGATTTCTTTCTTCACTAACCAAGAATTATTACTCCCGAATGAAAAACTGCTTCGTGAGTTATTTCTCTGCATTAAGGCAGCTACGAGTATTTCTACTGTGTCCTCATTACAGAATTCGATACAAATTGTTTCCTATTCTTCTTTTCGCTTGGATTAGTTCAATCATGGAACTCAAACCAAATAAACGTTTAATGACATTTATGAGCGATACGAGCGATGTGCGAGATGTCGCAACAAAGTCGCGCTAAAACTGTTCTGACAAAAAATAAATCCGCTACCAAATATGACTCTTCAAATCCCCCTAAGTTAACTCAGCACTGAAAACTGGGCCTACGTTTTTTTAATGAAGTAATCCATTTTTAAAATGGATTTTTACTCGTATTTGTTTAAAGTTTGATAAGTTTTTTTTTTAAATTGATTGTTTTTTAAATAAAATAAATTGAGATTCTTAATTCTAGCAAGAGAATGCATGCATTCTTTTTTTCAATTCAAATGTTGTTGATCATTTTCCACCTTTGGCCTGGCTCTGGCTAAAACAGCTTGCAGTTCTATTGTTCTAGCTGTCTTATACTAAAAAAAAATATTCAATTATATCAAATTTAAATTTAAATTTTTGACGTTTTTCTTTTTTTTTTTTTTAATCGGAGTAGGGCTTGAGCAAGTCGAATACATAATGTTCTGAGGAGAAACGCTCAGTCACTTCATTTATTTATGAAACAAACTTAGGAACTTCACTGGCACTTGACTGGAATTCTATCAAACAAAATTTCAAAAAAATATAAGGATGGGTGCGTTCAGCTTCTTCCACCTGCGCGTAAGTCGTTCTCTCACTAGAAATAAAATGACAATTTGAATGCATCGGTGTGTCTGAGCTAGGATTTGTATTTTGGGGTTTTTCACAGATTAATGATTTCTTAATTATTGTTGGGAGGTATTTGGGGATATTTTTTTAAAGTTACACAAAATTAAATTTGTTACCTTTAACCATTTAAATCTCATTTACCACTTTTAAATAAATCTCGTAAATTATGTTGTATACCACCCTGTTCGGTTTTTTTCCGCATGTGTTCAAACAGCGAGTTGTGGGAATTTGTTATGTCTTTGAACTAACCAAACACACCTGATGATTGGATAATTGCACAAACAGTGGCGTAGCGTAGGGGGGCGGTGGGGGCGGTCCGCCCCAGGCGGCAGGCCTAGGGGGGCGGCAAAATGTCGCCGGTGATGCGGTTAGAGTAGAAATCATATGTTTCATGAAAGATCGTTTGACAAGTCAACAAACAACAATGACGTAAATTTGAAATTTGCCACCCTATCTGTGGTTCGTCGTTGACCGCTCTCGGCTGACTGACGGTGAGTATGGCCGTAAGAGTGCATTCCGTATTGTCACTCGACTCGCGAAACTAAAACAAAACGTTCCGAAATACTCGCGAAACTGAAAGGGAGTGTTCCGAAACATATGATATGCACATGCGAGATATGATAAGATAACTAGGATTCGACGGAAATGTTATTCTAGTCTCAGCCAGCTCAATGTTTTTGCTCCCTCCCGCATCACAGAAAGTTGTTTCGATTGTGTTGTTTATAGTTTAAATACTGTTGAATCTTCTAAAACTAAGCACTTAGTACTTCACTCAACCTTTGAACTAGTTTTTGAAAATGAAAAGAGTTAAAGGAAGCGGCGCGGAATACCGCAAGAAAAAGGCTAAGAAAGAAGCAGACGCGAAATATTTCAGTTCTAGTTCTGGTTCAAAAGCCACGTTAACGTCTTCGGCGGCATCCAGCAGCAGCGGAAGTGATTCCAATGTAAGTAAGATTCCTCCATCTACAATCGTGAGTGGCCTAGAATTGTCCTCCGGCCAATATTCATGGGAATGCATAACTTATTTTACAGGCAGAAGAAGAAGACGTGCAGACGAGGACGAAGTCGACTCACCAGAAGTACCTCAAGCATCTAGTCACAAGCCTGCAGAAGAAGTGAACCTCGTGAAGCTGTAAAGACGCTTAAAAATAAGTTTGTGGAAGTTCTTGAGGTACTGAAAGAATTGACGGATCGGTAGCCAGTCTTCTTCTGACAGTCATGCAGTCATTCAACTTCCTCCCTTTTCTTGGCTTTTGAGCTGCAAAGCTACCTGAAGAAGATGACGCAGATTTACCTGCAGCAACGTGGACTGAGTGTGGATAAGTGTGCTCAGAAACTCTGCGTTTTAAAAGCTCTCCTAGAGGAGAGCAGAGACCGTTTCGTCCAAGCCGCAATCGACTTTTCTAAGACTCTTTGGAGAAAATTCGGAATCGAACTCAAAACGAGAAGAATTCGCAGGAAAAAACGCATGCACGGCGATGAATCCGCAGATGCAGCTTTGTCTCACGAACTCCATTCGTAAGGCCCGTAGAATCCGTTTATGAAACCGTTGATCCTATTTTACTTTCAATAAAAGATACTTCATTGCCTGTGAAATGATGTCCCGAAATTTAATTTTAATTTAGTATTAAATGGGGGGGGGGCAAAATGGGTCTCCCGCCCCGGGCGCCGAGATGGTACGCTACGCCATTGTGCACAGTGTGTATAACATGTATGTATGTACATAAGTGCACGTAGAATTGACGAACGTTCGCCATATCCTATTGCCAATCTTTTGGGGCACAGACACTACTTAGCTAGACGTTACCAACATACTGTCGTTTTGTTTTTGTGTAGAAAGAATTCACTCAAATTGTCAATCTCGAATATTAGTGTGAAATTTCCTTTAGGTTTTTAAAACGTACGTGTAGCAGAACCAAAAAAATGTATATATGTATTTTTTTTCGTTTAGCAATACTGGTCAGAGTTAAAATAGAAAAAAAAAATCGTTTGTGCAGCTCAATGCCCTACACTGTTAGTTTCAAAAGAAAAACGTCATTTGAATTTAAAACAAATTTTACGTACACCTGAAACGCTTTTCTGCAACATAATTTGTGATGACAATCTTCTGCCTTCTTTAATGCCAAATAATCCCTCCATTTTCTCAGCTGGCAATGCAAATAGCTCCTCGCCACTTAAATGGTTTAATCGTTTTATGATCTTTTCTGAAAATTCCTTAGCCCTGAGCCATGTTTCGACTTCGGAGGGGCTTGACATTTGTTCAATATAAATTTGTGGAGTTTTTAAAATGTCCAAGTCACGGCGTTCTCGTGAACGAAGAACTTGCTTAAGTTCTTCCTGCATTATATCTGTAGATGCCACTACCGGCACTGGATGTTGTTGACTTTGTTCTGGCGATGACGATGTTGGTGGGTGCATCGAAACAGCTGAACGGGAAGAGACAAGAATAAGATAGCAAAAACGTTCTATCTTCTCATTCTAGTTTTAGCATACAAATATTTTAAATGTAAAACGGAAACGAAAGAATTGTGTGATGGGATTCGAAAAAAGAAGAAAATGATAGAGTGATAGAGAGATAGAGAGATAGAGATAGAAAGAGAGGAATTATCAACATGCTAAAAATTGCTCATATTCACTACCGATGTTAGTATTTTTTGTATAAATTTTATTCGATTGAGCGGCGAGTAAGTTGCTATTCAAAGATGGCGTTGACGGTACGCCAACTATATCTGCAGGAAATGGCGGTGGTGGTGGTGGAGGTTGTGGCGGCATTGGAATTGCACTAATAAATTGATATTGATGTTTGTTTCTATCATAATTATTGTTAGAATTTTGTTTTATTTTAATATCACTATAAATGGCGTTAGATGCGGCAGAGGTATAATAAACTTGTCGTTGTTGCTGTTGTTCTAACTGGAGAGATCGATTTGTTGGTATGGCATATCTTACTGGCGATGATGTTGCTGAAGAATCCTTAAGAAATGCTTGTCCTTTATTCATAGTTTGTTTGTTTAGTAAGAATTTAGTAAGGGATTTGAAAAGAAAAAGAGAAACAGAATAAAAAGAGAATTGTTTGTTGTTTTTAAATTTCTTTGTTAGTATTTTTGAATTTTGTTTGTATTTATAAGTTTTTGTTTGGAAATGGTAAGAATGAAAGAAAAAGAAAATTAAAATGTATAAAGCAACAACTAGGGAATGAATTTTATCAAAACAAAACAAATCTCACCAAAATATACCATATCCCATACACATATTTCTTTAAGCTTAGGATGCAACAGATGAATTTTATAGTCAACCCGTTCTGCTTTTCTGAGTACTTACTCTGAGGGAAACTTTATATTATTATTGCTAAGGTATATAGGTCGGATAAGCAGGCATTTGGCGAACGGAATGGCAATGGAGAGTTGTGTGCTGACTTTTGCAATGAAAAATGAGATTTATCAATGGAGGCATCCTTAACTTCAAAATATCATCAGGCTAGTTTTCTTTATTAATTTTCAACACAAAACCTGTCGACATCGGTATTCGCAGAAGAAAATGGCATTTATTTTGATCACACTGTTTTGCATACAAAAACTTTTGTAGTGACACACAACGTAATCAGGGATCTTTATACCGAAAAAGACAGAAGAGCGAGAGTTCTAGGGGGCGCCAGAATAGCCGATCAGGAATTTCAGAATTTGGAAAACAGTAAATGAGCTTTAAATACATTTCTTAAAACATGACAAGATACGCATTGTTTAAGCGGCAAAGAGCATGTCCTACTTGACATACAGCTTTAAAGTTTTATGTAGAAAATGGATCTGTGTAATAATGTAGTATTATTGAAGAATTTGTAGAACTTGAAGTCTTTCTGAATTTTTTATAGGTTGAAGTCATTGAACTCCCATCGCTTTTGAGAGCCGAAAGGCCTTTAAAGATTGAAGTCTCTTTTTTAAGCAGATTAAATCTTTTAACTGATTAAATTCTTGTTCTCTGTAAAGTAAAGTTTGATCTGAACAATTGCTTATTTAGGCTGGTATTCACCGAGAGCTCATAACTTAAGAAGCTCATAAACCTATTCACCAAGCATTATTAGTGAAGATCTACGAGCGCTCTTAAAAGTTAGGATTGGTCCCGACCACTCCTAAACTTACGAGCGCTCTCTTCGAAAGTTTGTTCGCTTAGACGTGCCACGCACGCATTTGACTGGAATCCATGTGAGCAATGCCAAGTAGAAGAGTATCCATTTGCTGTCAATACCAACATTCCACAAAATTTCACAGTTTGGGTATGCCTGGGGCCAATTCTCTATCTGTGAAACTGTGAAGTGATAAAAAAGTTATCATTTCAGTTTTCACAGCTATTTTTCATTTTTACATTTCATGAACTCACATAATGCGATTCTGGAACTCATTCTGATAAATGCTTGTCAAAACATGTACTAAACAGTACTAAAATGAGAAACGCTCTCTACACGATACACGATACTCTTTTTGAGTATAATTTTGTTGTTGTAATTTTCATATTTTATCAGGGCTTTTCACAAAATCGCTTGAGTGTGAAAACAAATTTAATATTTGAAAATATTTTGACATTTTATTAATTTTTTTCATAAATTGCGAATCGGATAGGGTTTGACAGTTTCACAGATAGAGAATTGACCCCCTGAACAAGAGAGAGTGGCTCTCATTTTTGAACTTCAAAAAACACTTGTGAGTGGTTGGTGAATACCCCAAAGAAATTTCAAGTTGAGAGCCTCGTAAAGTTAAGAGCCGTTTAAGAGCGCTCGGTGAATACCAGCCTTAGTTAGTGAAAAGCTCACATATTTTTAAAAATCTTTAAGCTATTAAAGCAATTTGAACAGAGTCTTAACATAAAAAAAAGTGTACACTAAATAATCACTGTATTTATTGAAAGAGAATTGGTCCTAGTAAAGTCATTGTTAAGCCAATAAGTACTTAAAATAAATTTCTGAAAAAAGTGAAGTTTTCCTTAGGAAAGCTGTGTATAGTAGGATATCATAAGCTACAATATTTAGGTGCTTTGAAATCAAATCAAAAAGCTGCAAACGTTAAGCATGAGTGAAGCAAACACAAAAGGAAATGAAACAAATATGAATAACAGTAATATGAAAAATAAAACTAAAATACAGTGAATAGTATGTGTGTATAACAAAACATTTAATTTTTATTTAAATTAAAATTTGTGTGTAGTTTTTTTTTAATACGCGAATTTTTAATATCAAATCAATCAATCAATATTTATATCGATTTTTGTTTAAATTTATATATATTGATATCATACATTTGTTTTGAATACCATTTGAATGGTGACTTATTTTTATAAAACCTACAAAAATTGCACAATAATAAATTAAAACTCAGAAATTTGTTTAAATAATAAAATAAGTAAAGAATATTTGCTTAAGAAATATCGGATAACACATTTAATCATTTTTCTTGTATAGTACTTAAATATTCTTAATTTTTTTCTTTTGTTTGTATAAATATTGTTTATTTTGTTTTAACTATAGTTTTTGGCTACATTATGTATTAAATAATTTTTTGCTTTGTTTTAATTGTATTTATTTTTAAATGTTTATAATATATATATGTATATCATATTATTAAACTATTTCTCATCATAATTCTCCTCGAAATTTTTATAAGTATTGATGCTTCTTTTATATTACAGGTATATCGTTAATTTTAACTTTCACTTTACTGTCATACTTGTTCCTATTTATAATTGAAACCTTGAAGTGGTTAATATATTATGAGGTATCAATATATGTAGTTATATTGATATTTGTTATTATAAATGTACTGTTTTTTTTTTTTTTTTGGTCAAGCGTTGATGCTTTACTTCAATGAAGACAAAGTTTACTTAATTTTTGAGTCTTTAAAATTCCACTTAACAATATGTGAGTATATATTTTTATTTATATTTTCAAAAAAAAAAAATAAAATAAAAAAAATACAAGAAAATTACTAAATGCCATAAATGGCCGTTAATTAACAAAAAATTACAAAATATACACGAAAAACCTATTTAAGGAAACCTATAAAAGAGAATTTCAAGGTTTTATTGCGAATACAAATTTTTTAATTAAATATTATAATACATATAAAAGAAAGTACGTTTTTGCAAAAGTTTAAAAAAATGCTTTAAATTTCAATATTAGTCTCAACATACGAATTTTAAATTCATAAAGTGTTATACAAAAAAAAAAAAACACAAAAATGGAAAGAGAAACACAAAAGTGTTTTTGAACTATTACCGAAAATTCAATACAAAATACAATGAATCATTACAAAAAATGCAAACAAATATATTGTGATTTAAGAAAATAAACAAAACATAAGCAACTTATAAGTAATTTGTTATATATTTTATAAAAATTATTGATTTTCATTTAAAAATAACGAAATTCTCCTTTCTTACCAATATGCTTGTTACGAACCCATTCGGCAGAGTTTTGAGTATGAGTTCCAGCAGTTCCTCCTAATTGAGAGTTAGCTTCCTGTAAATAAAAAAAAACAATATGGTTTTGATTTAATTTTCTAATATAGATCCTGGAAAAAAACAAAAATCTTACCGCTGCTTCACGGGTACTTGATTTATAATTATGTGAATAAAATTGATTATTAAACTCTGATTCATTAAAATTATTGTAGGGAGTTACAATGGTATGTGGCACATGAGCAACTTGTCCTCGACTATTTCGTGCTTTCCACCATTTTCGGCTATCATCGAGAATCTGAATAAAAAAAACATATAAATATTTTCATTTTTATTTTGATTTATTATTAATTTAAAACATAACAAAAACTTTAAGACCATTAAAAATACCCCTCACGTTTTACGGAATTTTACGGAATATCACTATTTGACTCATAATTTGATTTGACAAAAAAAAAAAAAAAAAAACAGACAAAATTATAGCATTGAAACTATGGCTTTTGACATTTCCTACAAAAGTAAGCTTCGCAGTGGTCTTAGTCCTTTTTTTATAATTTTGCGATTATTTATGGATTATAAATCTTCCCTTAAAATGTTTAAGCACAGTGCGAGCATTAAATTGATGGGCACTCCATGAAGTGCGAATAATACGGTTAAATTGTTTGAGTGGAAAAAGGAACATTTGATTCCAAAGTTAAAAAAAAAAAAATCATGACATTGAAAAAAGTTTATTAGAAGCATATTTTCGCTATAAAAATAATGGTGTACAATGTGCAAAATGCATGTTAGTATTATACTAAGTAAAAACACGATTTAATGTAGATCACAATATCTGTAATATTTCATTAAATTAAAAATCACCGAATGCCTATTCTTTTTAGTATTTAGTCTAGTTTTAGAAAAGAAACTCTCGACTCTTATTCTCGGCTGAAGAGCTTAGTGATACTGAAAATCAAATCGTACATTTTTACCGATGCTCTGGCAGATAAGCGGCTCTTTGAGCTAAAAACATCAAATCAAATATTATTGCAATAGCCCAATTTCATAACACTTGGCTTCATATGACTTGTTGACATTTACAATTGACAAAAATCTCTGTTTTCTTTTTTTTTTTTGACGAATTTTCATTGTATTAGGTGTGATCAAAAGCAATTTATTTATAAATAGTTTTTTTTTTGTATTACACGCGCACTCAAGGGGTTATGAATATCCTTATAATATTAAACACTGTGCGAGCAATTAGGAAAGTAGGATCAGACCAAAAACATAAATGTTAAAAAAAGAGCCAAGTTCTTCTATACAAAAACCTTTGTGTAACAAGTCAGCCGTGAAAAGTAATGAGATCTAAAAGTGCGCCAAGTTCTTACTTCATGAAGATTTAATACCGAATATTTAAAGTAGAATAATATTGAAACAGCTACAATGTAATAGAGAAATTTTATTATTTAATGATTACTGAGTAAAATTTGATGGGCTGACTGGTCAAGTTTTTAAAACCGTTTGAATTGGGAATAAAAAAAAAACTTGCCAAGTCAGCCCATCAAATTTTACTCAGTAATCATTAAATAATAAAATTTCTCTATTACATTGTAGCTGTTTCAATATTATTCTACTTTAAATATTCGGTATTAAATCTTCATGAAGTAAGAACTTGGCGCACTTTTAGATCTCATTACTTTTCACGGCAGACTTGTTACACAAAGGTTTTTGTATAGAAGAACTTGGCTCTTTTTTTAACATTTATGTTTTTGGTCTGATCTCACTCCTTTTTGCAAAGATTTAAATATTTTGCCATGTCAAAATCTCGAAAGATAAGGAAAGATAGAAGGGTGGACTCTTCCTACTAAAATCAACTTAGTTTATAGCTTCCCATTTCTTTTGGTATATTTTCTTTTTGTTATTGGTTGTTTTAATTTGCGCTTCAATTATTTCTTCTTATCCTGGCAAGATACATAACACTAACATACCTACCTTAATTACAGCAATCGGAAGTGCTCCATATAAATTAAACATACCACGCCCCCTGAATGGAAAACCTCGATTTTTATTTTCGGTCCTTTATATGCAATTTGAGCCCTACCGTTCTACCAAATTTCATTGTTCTACTGCAATTGGAAGTGCGCCATATATAATTTACATCAGTTCTGAGGAAGTGGGCGGATACCACGCCTCTGAATGGAAAACCTCGATTTTTATTTTCGGTCCTTTATATGCAATTTGAGCCATACCGTTCTACCAAATTTCATTGTTCTACTGCAATTGGAAGTGCGCCATATATAATTTACATCAGTTCTGAGGAAGTGGGCGGATACCACGCCCCTGAATGGAAAACATCAATTTTTATTTTTGGTCCTTTATATGCGACTTGAGCCCTACCGTTCTACCAAATTTCATTGTTCTACTGCAATTGGAAGTGCGCCATATATAATTTACATCAGTTCTGAGGAAGTGGGCGGATACCACGCCCCTGAATAAAAACCGCTAATTTTATATTTTTTTCTTCGAATGCAATTTGAGCCCTACCACTTTACCAAATTTTATCGTTTTACAGTAGTTGGAAGTGCTCCATTCAACCAACACCAATTCGGAGAAAGTGGGCTGATACCACGCCCCCCGAATGGAAAATCTTGGTGTTTATTTTTGGTTTTTTATATGCAATATAAGCCCTACCGGTTCACCAAATTTCATCGTTTTACAGCAGCAGGAAGTGCTCCATTCAACCAACACCAATTCGGAGACAATTCGGAGAAAGTGGGCGGATACCACGCCCCCTGAATGGAAAATTTCAATTTTTCGATTTTTTCCTCTGCTTACATGACAAGACCTACCGTTGTGCAAAATTACAAGATTCTACGATGTCGGGAAGTGCTCCATAATTTTGATGATCTGTCAGTCAGTCAGTCAGTCAGTCAGTCAGTCAGTCAGTCAGTCAGTCAGTTACGGTTTTTGTGATTTTTGAGGCCTTATATCTCAGGAACCGCTTATGCTAGAAAATTGAAATTTGGTCAGGCGCATGTGCCTGACTAGCTTAGCAAATATTCGGAATTTCAAGTTTCTGACTTGATTGGTACTGAAGATAGGGAGGGGTCAAAAGTCGCCTGAGTTTGTTCCTGTAAAAAGGGTGTAGTGCCAGAACTTGGCTGGGCACTACCGTGCCCTTTGATAGGATTACAAAGGAGATAGGTACCGATGTATATTGGTTTTGAATGTCTGCACAGTGAAATAAGTGGGAAATATTGATCCGGGTAAAGCACTCCACATCCGTGTAGCTAAAAAAAGAATCTCTTTACTTGACATTATGTCCGAAATCGGGCTCAAAGGTAAGCTGATGAGCATTACTAGAAGTACGGGTATTACGGTTAAATTGTTTGAGGGGAGGAATGCAACTGGCTATTTCACTAGAACACTCTTTATGAAAATAGCACAAAATGTTCAAAATTCAAAGTTGGCAAATAGTTAATCAGTATCTTATACTTTTAAAGTTTTGCGCCAATTTATTTAATAAAATCTTTGAAAAGTTAAAATTACGCTTGCCTTTTTTACTAAAAAAGAAAAAATCAAAACTCACCTCTAAATATTCTCCTCGAACTACGCTGAGCTCCTTATCGTTATTAGCTGTCCTTGGGTATGTAACAAGAACAATTTTGGCACCTGTAGCTTGTAATTCATCGAACCATGCCTCAACCATTTGATCGTTACCGCCATGGCCTCCACCGCCACCAGCAGTAGCTCCACCACTAAAAAGTGCACTTCCTCCAATACCTCCACCACTACCACCACTAGCACCTGTCCGCGTAGCACTACCTTCAGCAGCTCCTCCAATCCCGGATCCTAAAGTATTCGAACCACTATTTGATCCAACACGTGACGTGTACATATTTTGCATGCCAGTTGTTATGGACTGCATGACGGCATTTTGCGCTGCCACTTGTGAACTATGAGCGTGTACTTCATTACCAATTAGAGCATTTGTTCTGTTGCTTGGCGATGCACCAACAGCTGGTGTTGTTACACCGCCACTCCTTTCAATTGAATCAAGTGAAATGTCACTGCGTGCACTAAAGTCCTTCATATCACGCTCTCGATCACGATCGCCACGATCTGAACGGTCTCGTTCTCGATCTCTTTCACCACTAGCTCCTCCACCACCGCCTTGATTTTGATGATGTTGATGGTGGTGAGGGGGCGAATCGTAATCATAATCACCGCCCATCAGAACTCCACTCCCATTCATTCCTAAACTACTGGCATTGCCAAAATTATGATGTGAATCGATGGTACGTTTTATGTTGGAAGGTGTTACTAAATGATCTAATTCATCAATCACCACATAATCTGGTGACCATCCATCTAGAAACACTGGATGATACGAACCCACATCCTCCTTCCATTGATCACGCGGCACCGTCCAAGCATCACCCAATGATCGCCACAGTTCAGTTTCCTTGCTAGTGACACAATTGATCAACAAATTAACTGCCTCTCTTGTCAGTAATGGATTTACCACTCTCACAGGAAGTTGTGATTCAAAATACGTATCGGATGAAGCCTCGACAATCAGGGCCAGCGGTGTGAACAAAAAGTGCACCAGTTCCGGTGCATTTGGATCATGGATATGGGCCTTAAGTTTGGCCAGCAAATTGAACGACAGCTTGAATTTGGCAAAAATATCAATGAATTCTTTTTCGTGTGGCGGACGGGTGCGTAGTGTGAGGAGTCCTTCACCAGGATCTTTCTTCTTGGACTTTCGATTGCGTCGTCGGCGTTCCAGTTCTCGAGAAGCCGCCGCCGCATGCTGCAGACGAGCTATGAACTTCTCGATGTCATCGAAGCAATGATTGAGTACTGTCACATCTCGCTCATATTTATCACTTGATGTGGAACTTGTTTCATCATTGGCACATCCTAATTCAGAGTCAGTTTCTTGACCGCCACCACCTGCAACACCGCCACTAACACCTCCGCCCCCTCCTCCACCCACAATGCTACCTAGCTCACGAGACAAACCATAGTGTTCCATATTTGATTCACCAACAACACCACCTCGGTTTAGGCCAGCACCACCCCGATGTTGGATTAGTGACGACGACTTCATTTGCGGGGTGGCTATGTTGATTGTTTCACGATGCTGTGTCACCAGTTTACCACTCCTCAATTGCTTCAGGTCTTCTACCAAGTGAACAGCAGAAACGCCTTGTGACTGTATGAGAAAACAAAAAAAAAACACTTCTTAGACTTTCCAAATCGGAGATCAATCGACCAAAAACATACCTGGAAAATATGCATTTCTGACCTAGATCCCGAGCCTCCTGTAACAATAAACACCAAAATATTATTGTACATTTCCATGGGATCATTACTTGTAAATGCTGTTGGTTCCTGTATCAATGAAGCTGGAAACCTTTCAATTATATTCTGCGAATTACAAATTAACAACAAAACAAGTTTAGCAAAAAAAATTAAACTTAAAAACCTAAAATACTCTACCCCAGTTTCATAATCCATAATGAGCACCCACTGATAATCCAGACATAGTTGCATTTTTTGTGACCAAATTCCTGTAGTCTTCTCCAACTGAAGCAATCTTCTCATTCCATCTGCTGGGTAAACAATACCAGTTTCCTTGTTCACTGTAAACGTTGCCAAATGTTCCAGAAGATAAATTGGCTTATCGCTTAGGTCATTTTCAGGACGATCATCTCCACCGCTTCGAGATTCACGTTCATCGCCGGAATAACCTCCTCCATTCGAATGATATGCCATCGTTTTCTTTAATATTGTGTTTTTGAAAAAAAGGATTTTTTTACAGATACCGTTATCGTTTTTGTTTTCGTTATCGATGGACAAATATTTTCTATTATTATCGTCGAGACTTGTGAGCAAGTGCGAACACTAAAGCCAGTTTTTGATATGTTTGTTTAGAGATTCATTATCTTTACTTTATTTTGTTGATTGAAAACGTCATTAGTGTTTTTTTCTTACAAAGCTGTAACTGATAAAACAAATACAAAATTATATGAAATTTTATTTTGACATTTCTAAAAAAAGGGAGGCAGCGGACAGAGTTTGGGTTTTTTTTGATTTTTTAAAGGTGGGTCTAGGGGTCAAATGCTGAGTAAAAGGTAATCTGAGGGAATTTCAAAAGATGATTGAAATAATAAATTGGACGGGTATTTTGATATAAAATTGGTTTCGTTATATTCCATTTAGGGGAGAAATATTCAATATTGTTCTTAAGAAGTTGGTATGGATGATTCTCAGCCAGCTAATATTTTAAAATGCAATATGGGTAAATGCATAATAATTTACATAATTTTTCATGTTTCAATGCTGCCAATTTCTAAATATTTTGCAAGAGTAAAATATAAAAGAAGACGTGGAGGTAATACTTGAGAATTTATTCCAAATTAACTAACTAAGGAAAAAAAAAATAAAACACTTGTCTAGGTCCTACAAGCTTTGTGTGTTTTATTTCCAGGTTGTTGTTTAGGTATTAAATGAGAATAAATAAAACATAAATATTAAACTTAGAACTTAGAATTTTTTTATTTATTTTTAATTTATTTTATTTTAATGAAAAAACTTTAATTTTATCACAATATATTTCCCGCCAGTAAAAATTGATATTCTTTGATACTCAATATTTTGCTTCGCCTACTTTACAATTTTATTCTGAACTTATTGAACCCTCCTCGAGCGGTCGGAGCTAATAACGAAACAATTTTTTTTGATAACAAAGGCTCTCTGATCTAAAAAAGAAAAACGCCGTGTTATTTTGTAGACCACTTTTTTCTAGGAAAAATGATAAAATCCTATTAAAGTGACACATTTTTGAGTGCTTCGATCAGAATCATTAACAATTACATTACATTTACTTTATTGTAACCATTCACTCTATCCCAACTCAACGACCACACACTTTAAATTTTCGATAATGCAAATCATCATCTAGGTATCAATCTCGACCCTGAATTAAACTAGAAATTTAAAATGGAACAACGGGTTAAGAAGTGTTTTACAGGAGAGATTTTCATACTTTGATAGGTGATTGCAACGATATTCTTGAATCTACATCTGTCAAATTGGCTGTCATTTCTTAGCTTGTCTTAGCAAATCATAATGGGGAGATAAAGAGTTCAACAACATGTGCAAATTATTAAATTTATTTATGAAAGTGGCTTTCGAGCTTTCGGAAGTTGACCCCAATTTCAGTCGTATTTAGTAACGAGACCCATTTCTGGATGAATGGGTTCATCAACATTTTTGAATTTGGGACAGTCACAATCCACGAAAGATCCCCCAAATTGCAATGCTTCGAGAGAAAGTCACTGTTTGGTGCAATAGTTCTTTATAATCCTTTGAGAACGATGTTGGCCAGGCCATTTCCATTTACTTGGCGAGCGCCTTGATAACCGATTTTCTTGGCCCGAATTGGATGGTATGGACACCGATGACATGCGTATTGCACTGGACTGCGCAAAATGGGGCAAAACGACAAAAAAACTGGCATTTATGTCGTTTTTATTTGGCAATCCGGAATCTCTCTCCGATCCGGAATCCCAATTGAACACTTTTGTTTGCTTCTGATGATTCTGAAGTTTTGTTTGATTGTATATGTGAAACATCAAATGCGTACAATAATCAAAATCAAGAAAAATGTTTGTTGAAAGCAGGGTTGGCCGAATTGTCACTTTTTAGAAATAACTACATTTGTTACGTCTGCTACGTATTTTATGTAGTTAATGTAGTTAAATGTAGTTAATTGTAGTTAATGTAAGAAATTGTAGCATTGCTGTCAATTAACTGTCAGTTATGCATTTGAAATTTGAATTTTTAAATTAAACGTTCAGTTATTCTTACAATTCTTCATTCTTATGGTAAATGAAACTTTTTTTTTACAAACCTTCACTAGATCATAAAAGTGCAAAATTGTTTTTTTTTTCCTTTATTATATTGAATTTTTATGAATTAATTTTTATGAATTTATTACTACTAATATGTAGCAGACGTAACAAATTGTAGAAAATTTAGCATGTAGTTTCTTCAATAAACTACGCGTAGTTAAATACTACGTTTATATGCAGTATCGAAAGAAGAGAGTTGGATTAGGGTCGGATTTTCGACTCACATTTCTACTCGACACCGGTGAGCGATTGGGATCGAGTCGAATGAAGCTCATTTCAACTCAATACAGGTATATAAAGGTTCAAAGCGAGCTTCAAGCAACGTATAAACGTAGTAAATCATGTAGAAAATGTAGTGTAGTTAATTCGGCCAACCCTGGTTCGCACAATTTGAATACCAAAAATCACAGCTGTTGAGGTTGACGTTTAAGTATATGAATGTGTGAGTGCTTCTGGTTTTGCTTCTGATTTCAAATCCAGAAGCAAATTTCTCTTCTTTTCAGAATCAGAACTGTCATTTTTTCCCAATTGAACACTTTCAGAAGAGTCCGGAAGGCTTTCGGATTGCCAAATAAAAACGACATTAATCTAAAAATGAAAATGCTCGTATGGGGTCGTAGTTATTTATTATTTTTAATCAAATATCCCACTGATATTATTGTAAAAGTTTTAGGCCGTTAATTTTTTTTTTTTTTTTTTATATAATCTACCCGCGCTCAAGGGATTATGATTACCCTTTAAATGTTTCACCACAGCGCGGGCGTGAAGTTAATGAAGAGAAAGAAGGATAGGAAAGATGTATGGCACGATGTTCTGACACTGTTGGTGGTTGTCTCAGATATTTTTATCTCCAGGGATGGCGGCTTTGCTAAAGCGGAGAAATGCCGTGTCTTATTTCTATGTCGTTTATAATTCACATTATTTTTTTATTCATGTTCATCCTTGTTGGGCATAATAGTTTAACTCAATTACATGTTGTTAGTGTTATGCCTGAACAACATGTAATGAGCAAACCAGCAACCCATTGATGACAATTTTTGTAGAAGGTTTTAATGGAATTAAAACGGCATAGACGACGGAAGGGATCGAACCTGTGATGATGAGGTTGACAGGCGAGCACACAATCATCGTGCCACGGCCACCCCCAATCGTGGTTCTTACAATAAGCAGCGGGCGTGAGCTAGTCTTTTTTTTTTTTTGTCTGCAAACTATTCTTTGGTGTGATAAATTTTGCAAGGTGTTTATAATTTGAAAATAAAAAATCTAGATATGTAGCTTTCAACTTCTGGTATGTGAAAACCTACTAAGATTTTTTTTATTTTTGAAAGTGCTCATAGTCTTAAAAAAAATTATGAAAAAAGGCTTAAATTTTGTCTTTGTTTTTTGATTTTGCCTGGTAAACCTTAATCAATTTAATTGTGTTCCAAGGCTTTCCAAAGCAAAATTTATATGCAATCATGAAGCTAAGGTTGTCTATTTTATGGGACTGCAAAAAAAGTTTGCGGTTTTTTGCAGTTTTCATCAACTTTTTTTTTGAAAATTGTGCTTTTTTACAAAAAATATATTTTTGTGAATTTAACTAGGATTTTTCTAAATATTTAGAAACAAGTGTGAATACGTTATTTTTAATACGGAGAGAGCTTGTCAATATGATGCACAGTTCTGGAAATAATAATTTTGAGGCTCAAATTGGGTTTCTGGAAGCCGAATTAAGAAAAAAAATACAAAAAATCGATAATAATAGCTTGAAAAAATCACTATCATACTTTACGTACACAAAAAACTGAAGAATTGCGAGAGCTTTGCAACTCAAATGAACTTGAGGACAGTTGGCTAAGTGAATGCCTCTAAGGTTTTGAAAAATCAACATCTCCTGACCGAAAAAAAAGCAGAAGGTCATAGGAGAATTAATTTCAGTAGTATGATCATTTTGTATTAAATAAAAAAAAATCTATGAACTTTATTTTTTTATTTACTAATATAAATAATAAATTTTTTTCATTACAAAAATATGTTTGTCATTATTTAAAACAAATGTTTTTTATGATTAAAAAATAAAAAAAAATGGTTTTTCAATAAAAAAAATTGGCGCTTTTTGGGGGTGTGGTCAATGTTAGGTTGAAATATATAAAGCCAATGGTCTCAAGATATTTTTCAGAAAGTTTCAGGCTTATAACTCTACCGGCCCCACTGTGCGGCGGTCGGTACGAGCTACACAGCCCATAACACAATGAACATTTTGCATCATCGAGATCGTGCGTGTGATTAACGATAAAATACATTTTATGTTTCGTCCCACAATGAAAAATAGGACCCGCAACACACATTATATGAATTGCTTTTAACTTCATTTACTTCTGCTTTTATTGGTAATGTGCTACTCAATAACGAATTTAATATCGCCAGTACCAATATTGACGTCTTATTTCGATCTCTTCTTTAAGCAAGCACCCTTGCTTTACAATTACATGGAGCATTCGTCCATACAAATCGATCAAATATTGTTGAAGTTATGAATCTTATACATTACAAAAACATTTTAAGGGATCTAAAAAATAAAAAGTTTTCAAAAATGTTTGCATATTTTTTTTCGTTTGACAAGTCCTCAGTTTCGCATTTGAGGACCAGAAGTAGTTTGCTAGCATTTTTACATGGATTTTATCTTCAAATCGTTTTTCTATTCACAATATTGCATGGTGAAATCGTTCATCAAATAAGATTTTCTGGTAAGAATTCAACATGAGAATGCAGAAAATGAATTTTAACAAAACAAAAGTCTGCCAGGCATTTATTTTTTACCTCAATATAGTTGGGACTTGTTTTTTAGGAAAGTTTTAAGATAAGAACATGAAGTTTAATTTTTACACAAAATCCTTGTTAATCATTATTCTACGATGTGTGGTCCAATAAAACCATAGCAACCAATCTGAATTGCAAATGAAGAAAACACTGAATGTATTCTATTTAGTAGTAATACAAACTGTGAGGCCTAGCTTTAATTGTAACAGTAGTTAATTTATTTTATTGGTGTGCGCCAGCCGAATGTTGTCACTGCAGTTGAAGATATCTGTCCCTCGACAGAGTGATTCACGGATATATTAGTGAAACATCGTGTAACGTCCTTGAATTTCGAAAAAAATGTGAGTGTTTTAGGGTCAGAAACAACTATAAAACGTAAAATCTTTTCCATTGTTCTATGTGTTTCATTTATTGGGTATGGAAGTGAAACCAATGGATATTTACTTTCATTGTGCAATAAAACTTCTACAACGGTTTATTTTTTTAATTCGAATAGATGTATTTCGTCAACGAATATAAAACCTGAATTCTTAATCTTTAAAGTTTTCAAAATTGATATGGTATTACAATTCATGAAATCAACAAATTCAAAACAACCCAAGAAATTTTAATTTTACTTGAAGACATACTTTATTTAAAATATTTTTTATACTTTTATGTATCTGCTCTATCTCTCGTGTAAGGTAGATTCAGATAAAGACTATTATATGGAAATAGTATATAGCTTTGCGAACAAATGTCTTACATTTTATGTCCCTCATTCCAAGCTTGATTAAACTTTAAAAAAAAAGTATTACTTTCACTACTTCGAATGTTTTTAATGGATGATAGCTCGATGGACTCCGAATTTAAGGAACTTTAAAATAAAAGATCAGATAAAAAAAAAAGAGAATTCAAACAGAAACTTAAAAAATATTGTAGCGTTTAAAAAGTGCCACCATTATTCTTTTCAAAAGTGTGAAAAAAAAACTAATATCATTCGGAAAATGATTTTGCGAAAATCAAGTTTCAAATCTATGATATAACGGCAAAATCCCCAATGTGCGAAAATCCCTTAGCTAATATCTCCAAGACAAATATGTTCAAGTAGTGAATCATGCGATTAAATCGCATATTTGTATGAAAAGTAGGTACCGTTATGCCGTTATTTATTTCATAAAGACTTTTAGATTTCAATTAAAACTCTCTGGGTACCAAAAGTTTCAAAAAAATGTACTTGTGGTTTTTGAAATGTTAAAAAGATAAAATTCAGTTGCACCGTTTTTTATAAAATATTAATTGAAAATTGTGTCCATGGGTACCTTTAGTAACAATTTTTCTTCAACCTTAAACTAGTTCTTACTTAAAGAATTTCTTCGATTCTTTATAAAAAAAATATGGAGCAATCTTTGAGGCAAACAAATATTTTCTTTCATTTTGAAAAAATTGTATAACATGTACTGTTTATTTTTATCTTAAAAAAAGAAAAAAATGTGCCGGAGAAATAAAAACTCTAGCTAACAAATTTAAAGAAACTCGAACAAGTCGTTTAGGGTTGACAGAGAAAACTGCGAAACCAACTTGCCTTATACCACCTATATATTGCAAATAAAAAGTCTCAATAAAAACATACATTCTTATATATTCCAAAATCGCTTACCAACTTCTCTCACCAAATTAATTCCAGCTTCTAAAGAAAATAAACAAACCCTTCTCCCAGTACCACACGCTCTCAATAATTCTTATGAACCTACTTCCATTTTTGTATCTCATTCATGTGGTACCACTGATTTGTGGTTATCATCAGGGAGTAGTATGCTTATGAAACTTCAACATACATTGGAGATTGGAATGCCAATGCCATTGAATTAATTGATTAAATTGAAATTTTATATCTCTACAGAGTCGTACCTGTTTATCTTATATTTGTAAATAACTTTGTATGTATGTAAGAAATATTTTTTTTAGAAACACAAACTCACAACTTCAATCTAATCGAATAATATTTGTCGAAATATTTCTTGTGCGCTTCTGTAAACCTACCAGATAGATTATTACGAGAAGCCGAAAAAATAAAATGCACGACTGGGTCGCACGGACCTGCTCTAGGAATTTAAAAAACGAATGTTATTAGAGAAAACTGTTCATAAGGATAAAATTAATTTTTTAAATTCTTTAAGTAGTAAGAGTTAAAAACAGAATTCTATGCAAATATGAATTTATGCAAGAACAAAAATTATGAGTCGTTGTAGTGGTTTCTTTAAAAATAAGCTTTTATATACAAAATTCTCAAAACATTTTTAAGAAAACAATTTGGTACTCCAACTTTAAGTTTTAATTACTGCACAAATAAAAATTAAATTTCCAAAAAAAATACTAGGCCGCTTTTGAGATATCGAATTTTCAAAAAAAAAGACTTTTTTTCCAAAAATTCAAAAAACATTTTTTAAAAAGTTTTGAAATGCAATGTTTTTAAAGCTTTTAAGAAGCATCTTAATAAAAAATTTCATTAAAAGCCGTTAAGTCGATAGCGAGAAATTCAAAATTAGGCAAAATGGTTCTATGTTAGGTACATGATGTAATATCTTAATTTCGATTTTTTTTATTTAATTAAAGATCATAAAAAATAATTGAAAGAAACAAAATTTTATCAAAATTCTAGGAGCCGTTTTCGAGAAAAATGCGATTTTTGAAAACCATTTTTTCATATTTGTATGGTGGGTACCTTCATTTTTAGGTAAAATAATTTTTTTTCTCTCATCTTGTAGATTATTTTTCGGAAAAAATTTTTCAACCATTACCTAGTTTTAACTAAATTGATTTTTTAGTACATATTTTTATTTTCTAAATCTGTCTGTTCGACTACAGCTATCATTTTAAATTTTTTCCCCCCACACGTTTTTTTCTTTTTTTTTTAAGACCAATAATAACGGTACCTGCTATACGAACTTTTTCGAAATTTTATAAATATTTTTTTTTTTCAAAAACTGTTCGACAGCCTTAAAAAATAAAAAAAAAATCATTTAGCTAAAGCTAGGTAATGGTTGAAAAAAAATTCTGAAAATGGTTATTGAAGGTACCCCCCATGCAACCACTTTTTTGTTTTTGATTTTCTCAAAAACGGTACTACCGATTTTTATAATTTTTTTTGCTAAGGCTCCCTAAAACTTTAAATAGAACTGTGTATTCAAATTTTCAAAAAAAATTTTTGGATGTTTAAAAAAAACTTCAAATTTTTTTCAAAACTCAATATTTCGATATTTTATAAAACAAATTTTCTTAAAATTTTTCGAGAACAAAATTTGAGATGCCAAATTTTACTTATTTAGTAGTATAGATTTTAGAAATAGTTTCAAAAAAATAATCGTTCACACTTGGAATTTTTTTTTTCGAAAATCCCAAAAAAAAATGTTGGTTGAAATCGTTAGCGCCGTTGATGAGAAAGTCAAAAAATCAAATTACGGTTCTATGACAGGTACCGTTAATAACATTTTGCCCCAAAATGTCTTTTGACCAAAATGTAGTCCATGTCCATAATATCATAAATTTTTTATCAAAATCATTAGAGCCGTTTTCGAGATAAAAAAGATTATGCATTACGGGTGTATGGGGGATACCGTTAGTCTTAGAGCTAAAACAAATTTCAATTTCTCCTCTAGGGAATCACCGAAGACACTTAAGTACCGAGTTTGAAGAAAATAGCTCCAGTGGCTTAGGCTCTAGATCGAGGTACAGACATACAGACACACAGACATACGGACATATAAGCAGACAGACGGAATTTTCGGACCCGCTTTATTCGTCTTCGCTATCATCGTAGTTGACATGATCAAAATCTCGAGTTCGATTTTTTTCCAAATGCAGAACTTGTCCTATAGTATGTACCTTTGTATATAGCAAGTAAAAATTTTGAAATTAAATTACAGGTTGTACCTACCATAGAACGATTTTTTCGAATTTTGAATTTCTCAGTATCGACATAACGGATCTTAATGAAATTTTTAATAGAGATGCTTCCAAAAAATTTAAAAAAACATTGCATTTCAAAACTTTAAAAAAATGATTTTTTTTAATTTTTGGAAAAAAAGTAATTTTTTTCTTGGAAAATTCGATATCTCAAAAACGAATCAATATTTTTTTTCGAAATTTAATTTCCATTCGTACAGTAATAAAAACTTAAAGCTGGCGTACCCTATTTTTTTCTTAAAAAAGTTTTAAAAATTTTATATATAAAAGCTTATTTTTTTAAAGAAACCTCTACAAGAACTTATAATTTTTGTTCTTGCATAAATTCATATTTGCATAGCATTCTGTTTTTATCTCTTATAACTGAAAAAATTAAAAAAAAAATAATTTTATTTTTATGAACAGTTTTCTCTAATAACATTCGTTTTTAAAATTCCTAGTCTGTTACATAGGAGCAAGCTCGTGGGACCCAGTCGTGCATTTTATTTCTTTTTAAATAAAAAAAAATTCATTTAGTTAAGGCTAGGTGATGGTTGAAAAACAAAAGTTTTTAACGATACAAGCGATTTTGCTAATATTTTTTATGCTAAGGCTCTGCAAGGCTTTAAAGAATATTGTGTTTTAAAATTAAAAAAAAGGATAGTAGTTCCACTAAAAATTGAGTTCTAAACAAACTTTCTACCATTAGTATTAAGAGAGCATTTTTGTAAACATGGGTTAGGGTTCACCAAAGTATGATTTTTCTTAAATCCCAGATAAATGATGTCAACATTGGAAAAAGACCCTTCTGTAGAACAATTTTTATCTTAAAATGTGCCCAAGAATCATAACCCAAAATATCCTTGTCGAAGTAGGGGGCACTCTGTATATGTATGCACATATGTACATATAGATACTATACAGGGTGTCCGGTAATTCGTCTGTCATACTTTGGGATGTGATTCTTGGTCGTATTCTAAGAAAAGAATTGTTCTACAGTAAAGTCTGATTTTCAACTTTGACATCACTTTTTGAAGATTTAAAAAAAGGCTAACTTTGGTAAACCCTGACCCCGAGCCTCTTTTCAAAATCATCGGGAAGCAGTTCTTGCAAAGGTGTATGGTGACACGGATACATATTTTCTCTATGCAGTTGCAGTATACTGCAAATTTTGTATTTGGAAACATTAAACTGTACAGCCAAGCGTCTTATGCTGATGGAAGGATCGATTTCAACAACTGCCAGTATTCTTTTATCGACCGAAACTCTTCTTGTACTTGCAGCTCCCGCATTAGGTCTTGCAGTTGAAACTGATCCAGTTTCTCGAAGCCTTCAAAATGTATTTCCAAAATCATTTCGAGAAGGAAGTCGTCTGTTAGGATAAAGTTCCTGGTATCCTCGTCCTGCTCTTCTTGAATTTCCATTGCACAACCCATAAACGACTAAAATGTCAGCGTATTCTTCTTTCGCAAAAGAAGGCATTTCAAAAAGCGCTCTTATCCATTTGTATTCGTGACTTAACTTGATAATCTGATGAATGAATTTGTTTTTCTATTCTTTTCTACCACTAATTTAGTTAATTTACCCACTAAACGTTCATACCCCAAATTTAACTCTCCCTGAGAAGAGGTAAGGTAATTAGGGTTTTGATAGCAAGTCAAGTAGGCATAAATAGACTTTTAACCCTTTTGATGAGTACATAGTTTTAAAAATTACCTAAAAACTATCAATTTTTTGAGTTATTAATGAGTTTTTTTTTATTATTGTTTTGTTCATCAGGTAAAAAGAAGAAAACTTTATGTTTATTACGCATTTTTTTGAAAAAAATTGTCCTCAAAGTCAAAATTTTTCTCCGACAAGAAAAATTGAACACCATTTAAAACTGAATATCTGGCAACCCTAACAATAGATCAGCTTAATTTAAACATAGTTTTAAGGGTTAGTATTTCTACTAAAAATAAAATCCACGAGTGGATCGCATGAACTTGCTCCTATATAATAGACTTGGAATTTTAAAAACGAATGTTATTAAAGAAAACTGTTCATAAGGATAAAATGATTTTTTTTAATTCTTTAAGTAGTAAGAGATAAAAACAGAATGCTATGCAAATATGAATTTATCATTTATGCAAGAACAAAAATTATAAGTCGTTGTAGTGGTTTCTTAAAAAATAAGCTTTTATGTACAAAATTTTTAAAAGATTAAATTTCCAAGAAAAATATTAAGCCGTTCTTGAGATATCGAATTTTCCAAAAAAATAACACTTTTTTCCAAAAATTGAAAAAATATTTTTTTTTTAAGTTTTGAAATGCAATGTTTTTTAAACTTTTTAGGATCTTTTTTATAAAAAATTTCATTAAAATCCGTTATGCCGATAATGAGAAATTCAAAATTCGAAAAAACCGTTCTATGGTAGGTACAGTCATTTATATCTAGATTTCAAATTAAAGAAAAAAAATTTTAGCAAAATTCTCAGGACCGTTTTTGAGAAAAATACGATTTTCGAAAACCATTTTTTAACATTTTTATGGAAGGTACAGGTACCGTTAGTTTTAGATAAAACAAATTTTTTTTTCTCAAATCTTGTAGATTACGAGTATGTTAAGCAACTTTTATTTGTCAAGTTTGAAAAAAATCGGGCATTGGGTTTTCGAAATATTGAGTTTCCAAAAAAAACATTTTGAATTTTTTTTTAAAATCCAAAAAATAAAAAATTGATAATTTGAACATGTAATAATATTAAAACTTTGGAGGAGCTTTAGCATAAAAAAAATGATTTAAATCGGCTGTATCGTTTTCGAGATAATCAAAAACAAAAAAAAATGGACCCAGGGGGCTACCAAAAATAACAATTTCTTGGAATTTTTTTTTAAGACCAAAAATAACGGTACCTGCCATACGATTTTTTTCGAAATTTTATAAATATATTTTTTCTTAAAAACTGTCCTACAGAATTGTTTAAAAAAAATTTGAAATTTTCATTTAGTTAAAACTAAACTAAACTAGTTAACTAAACATATCTACCAAGTTTGAAGAAAATCGGCCGAGCCGTTTAGGCTGTAGTTGAACAGACAGACAGATAGAATTGCGAGACCCACTTTTTTGGTCTTCGCATATCATCGTTATGTCAACTTTGATCAAAATCTCGAGTTCTATTTTTTTACGAAAGCATAACTTGCATTATAGTACCTATAAATCGCAAGTAAAAAAGTCTGAAATAAGTTCCCTACCATTAGTACTGACAGAGAAATTGACCCTAACATGGGTTAGGGTACACCAAAGTTAGCCTTTTTTAAATCGTCAAAAAGTGATGTGAAAGTTAAAAATTTGACTTTACTGCAGAGATGTGAAAGAATGCAGTCTTTTTAGTATTGCAGTCAATTGAATGGAAAGACTTTTTTTTAAGTCTTTTGATTTAACCTCAGTACTGTGACTTTCAAAGTAAAGTCCCAGTCAATTTTGCAGTCTTTTATTTAAAAGTCATCTAAAGCAGTCAAGTGAATTTAAATCAAAAGAATGCATTCTTTTTGGACTGCTTGCAGTCTTTGAAGTCTTTCAAAAGTCTTTTACATTCTTTGCATTCTTAAAGTCTTTTCAATGCATTCAATGTATTGAAGTCTTTTTACGGCTTTGAAGTCTTTTTATTGATTGAATCCTTTTTACTGCTGAAAGCTTTTTAACTGCTTTCAAGTCGGTTAAAAGTAGCACACTTCAAAAATTACAGTGGGTTGCCAAATTAATAGGGACATCTTAATTTTTTATTAATTTTCATGTTATAGCTTTCTTTTGAGCATTTGTTTTGGTTCTAAGTGTACGTGGTGGTTTTTATTTCACAGGCTATGTATTTAGGGGTTATTTTAAGTTGATGGCAGATATTAAATATGATCTTATTCGGGGAATAGCCGGTTTTATTCGAGGAAAAGCTAGTATTATTCTGAAAAGTGTTTTTTTTCTGATAGTTGTTTGTGGATATTTTTTGAACTTTGTTTTAATTGAAACGTTAGTAATGTAATTTATTTTGTTTAAAATAAAGCTTTTTCCAAAAACAGAATAATAATTTTTTAATGATTTTGGGCATTTTTACCAAACAGAATGGGTCGAGGATTGGATATCACTCCAAGAAAAAAAAACCGAAATAAGAACATTATTGCCTCATTCAAGTCATTTCCAAAGAGAAATACATAGCTACTATTAAGGGTGTGTTTCTTAGTCTGTTGTTAACAGAATAAAACTTTTGGGTCGTAGTCCTGTTAAGAAACCACGGCTCATAGAGGCAATGGTAAAAAAAAAGTTTGTCTTGGGCTCGAAATTTTGGCTGTTAAGAGCAGTTTCGTTCGGCGGCGCGCGTCCCGTGAGAAGTGCCATCCTGATTGCATCGTAGAAAGGGTAAAACATCCTGTTAAAGTTATGGAGTGGTCAGTCATCAGCACAAGAGGTGTTGGACATCTCCAAATTGTCCAGGAAATCATGAGACAGGACCAATATAAGGACATTCTGCGAACTCGTCTCATACCCCAGCTAAGAAAATGGTTCTCTAACAACGAACCATATCTTTTCATGCATGACTCAGCTAAGAGTGCAACGAAATATCAAAATGGCCAAAATATACCAGTTTTATCCTGACCAGGCAATTCCCCTCCAATTCTCCACTTAAAATCGCACAGTTTTTCTTTATGACTATATATCTTTATAAATGATATTATTAGCTTTCAGATGTTCCCTAAAACATTATTGTTGTTATAAAAAACATTTTCAATAAATATTGTAAAATGAGATATTATTTTGAAAATTCATCAATATTGTTGGTGTAATATAATATGCACTTGCAGCCGTTGAACTAGGGCAAAACAATTGATTATCATTATCAGTGATCATTAATTATTATTTCATGTAGTCGAAACGCTTTCATAAGCAATGAACAGTATTCAAATAGTAATAAGACTTCAAAGCAGTAAAAAAACTTCAATATATTGAATGCATTTAAAAGACTTTAAGACTGCAAAGAATGTAAAAGACTTTTCAAAGACTTCAAAGACTGCAAGCAGTAAAAAAAGAATGCATTCTTTTTATTTAAAGTCTTTTGACTGCTTTTGATGATTGCATTATTTAAGACTTCAAAATAGAATGGGAATAGATTTCTGAAGTTAAAAGAGGGAAGTTGTGTGCTGAGACCAACACATACTAATCTCTGATAGGGGTATAAAAACATCTTAAAGACACTAAGAGAATCCTTTTCGGCAGATTAATGTTTGATCAAGTCAGCATTTGCTTTTAAATACCTTAAAAACATTAAAGGCAGCTCCGATTCAAAGTGAATGGCATAATTGGACGTGTTAAATGGAAGCTTGAATATCCGTTTTTAAAAAAATATCTTAGTATAGTTGTATTGCATTAACAAAGTAGCGTCTAATAGCAGCATCAAATACTTTAAACTGAGTATAATTATAATTGTTGTTAAAAAAATACTCGCCCAAAGGCAGTTAAGTGCTGTTTTTGATGCTGCCAATTTTAATTTATATGAACCAAAATCGAATATTATTTTCTTGGTGCTTCAATTCAAACGAGATACAAATACGTACTTGCGTTGAATAGTAAGCAGGAAAAACTTTGAAATCCTTGTCAACGTTAAGCCAGCCCCTTCAAAAGGCAAAAGTCGATAACAGAACAACCCTGGCCGGATAATAAATTAAACTAAAAACACAAAATCTTCAACCACATACCTCAAACATTTTCCGTTTTCATTTATGCACTCGTCTAAAGAATTATAACGTTTGTGGTTTAAGAACAAATTTTCTTCCTGCTTACATCCACTCTGTTAAGTACAGGCCAGCTATTTTCGTATTGAAAGAAACACAAAAAGAGGAAACTATTGATATTTCATAATATAACCTATACAGGGTTTTGATTAAATCCCACAATTTCATGTGGCTTAAAATAGCTTTTAATAAGTACATCATCCACGCTTGAACCATCTATAAAACCCCGAGTTTAGATATCAATTGAACTTCTAATGAATTTGATGGGTTATCTTACTCTATTTTAAGAAATAGAATATTCTCTGTTCAACAAAAATTGTCAGTACGGGGAAGATAGGACGTTTGCCTCTCACTCTGGTTTCATTGGCTTGCATAAGTGTGTCGCCTTTTAAAGCTTGCACAAGGTTTCCCTAGCTTACATTATAAATCGCCAACACTCAACTTCATAAAATTTGTTCTCAAAAGCTTTAAATCCCAAAAACTCTTTAATAAAATCCACTGAAGAAGCTCCTTGCATGTAATTGAGAATGATAATGGTAACTCTGTTTTGATGTAGCGAACGATCGTATTCGTATCGTATCCCTTCAGCAGTGGGATACAACGGTCGTGTTGGGGTATACAACTTTTTACGAAGAATTACAACAACAATTATTTAAGGAAAGTCAGTGGCTTGTTCTTTTTTTAGTGGCATTTTTCCCAACGCAGTGTAGTGAGGGTGCTTCAGGCACTACTGCTTTGGAAAAAGCTCTCCCATAAGGCCTGTACTGACAATTTTTGTTGAACAGAGTATAGACACATCTTCTTTCACACTCGTTGAGTCGCAAAAGATCTTGAAATACACAAATCCTCCCTCCCTCCATCGTCCGTGCTGTGTTTAACATTATAAGGGTCTCTTAACATACCCTTGAGCGCGAGTGAATTATAAAAAAATCCGGTGGTCCAGATTGTATATCCCCTTTAGTTTTTAAGTGGCGTTCTTCTACTCTGAAAAACCAATGCGGAAGCTTTTTCGTCTATCATATTCTGTTCTCCGGTTGCGGAACAAAATACCGATCTCGATAGCATTATACAATGCGGTATTAACAACCCCGTGGAATTAAATGCTTTGAAAACAAAGTGCTGCGGAATATACCATCCATCCATTATCCATAAATAGCACATGCTTCAAAGAAGCTGGAAACCTTTCAATAGTCGGGTTTAGTTTGTTATTACGAGCATCTCTTATGAATGATCATATATTCGACGTATCGGAAAACTCAGCGAAATGCTAAGGTTTTCTTAAAAGATGCAAGGAATTTTGTTTCGCCTCTGATCTAGCTACCAACTGTAAGGCATACATCTGCCCAAAACTCGAGTAGAAATCCTATATCTGGGCTAGTGCCCCCATTACTCGAAATGATGGATTCGGAATGGAGAAATGGTATTTCTAAGCTGATTGAAAAATATTACAATTTGAAGTATAATCAAAATTTTCGTTGAAGACTTATAAATACTTTAATACCAAGTGAATAGGACATTATTGTATTAAACCGTAAAAAACTTGATAAAACGTGACAAGTCATCAATTGTTGTTATTTGCAACTTTGATCCTCTAATTAATATTTTAACTTTCGGGTTATTTTTCCAAAAGATTACTCCTGAATTTGAATAGACTTTCATCTTTTTTCGGAATAGCATAGATTGTTCCCGATTGTTACCACAAACGGTTTTAAAAAATGAACATCTCTTCAGTTTTTTTTAGCCTACAATCACAAGTCAGATAAGCGCTTCTATAATTATTGTAGATGCCACTATTGCCAAAAACTGCCATGCAATACCAACTTAGGTTTTTCTGGCTACATGGTTAAGTAAGTTTTTTACAAAAGAATTGCATGCATCGTGAACCTTATTAGATTCGGACTCGCAAGTAACATACAAAACATTAGAATTCCACGTTTGAACCTATTAATCATATTTTGCGGTTTTTTTATTTTTACCCAAAAGGCAGATCGCCACAGCGCTGCCGCAGCCGTAACAAAAAGAAATTGGAAGTTAATTGACCTAAATTAATAACCAAGTACCACGGTGCTAAAATGATTCGAATGTGTGTTTTGTTCAATAAAATGAAATTAATAATAAAAATATGAAAAAAAAAATCGTAAAAGGGCGATTGCATTACCGCGGACGCAACGGATGCTACATGACCAGGTATAAATAATTATCTAGAACTGCTTCAACGGAAGAATCAACAATAACAAAATGTAAAAAGAAATTACAGGAATCAGCTGTTTTTTTTTTTAAGAATTAAACTGTATTACAGTTTTAACCAACTACAAAAACATCTGAAAATTTACTGGGAGCCCAGGAAATGGAGAGTGGCATCTACAGTACTTTGATTATAATTGGCATGAATGTTTACAACACTATTACAAACAATTTGTCGAAAGTCCCCATCGATCCGACTGTGGAAAAAAATCTATTCAAGGTCAAATGTTAAAAAAATCGGTTTTTTGCATTTTTCAGCTAAACGGCAAGTTTTATCATAAAAATAGGTGAGACAAAAATTATTCATCATGCAATTATCTATAGAAATTGTCTTAACATTTTTTCTCCTAAGAATCACCATTTTGGAGATATAGCGATGCAAAAAGTTGAAAAAGTTGTGTTCTTCATAAAATGCACACGTTTGCGCGCCACCCGTGAGGTAGTCCACTTGGCGCATTTTTTTTAACTTGGTTTCCCCGGTAGGCCTATTCCACGATCTATTGTGGTCCTGTTGAGTTAAAAATTTTCTATCTAATTGAAAAATACCAATATTGGAAATGGGTAATTTTGGAAAATTATTCGTCTGATTGATAATCATCTAATGGAACTTGATCCATACTGTCTTCTTCTTCTTCTTCTTCTTCTTCTTCTTCTCAAAGAGCGATGCATCAGATGTCTCCTCGCATATATCGTAATTATCCTCTTCTACTGGCGATTCAACATTGGAGCACGATTGGCCTCGAGAACTGATACATGCTAATGAACAAAATAATCCTACTTTTTCCGGTGCAAGTGGGAGTAAAGTCTGAACTGGTTCCAATGTATTGTCAATTAACTTCTAACCCCAGTCTTCTGGGTCGAGTTTATTACCAAACAGGGCCGGATTAACAAGAAGGCAGAATAGGCAGTTGCCTGGGGCCCCCGATTTTTGTAACATTTGACCTTGAATAACTTTTTTCCACAGTTGGATCGATGGGGACTTCCGACAAATTGTTTGTAATAGTGTTCCCAACATTCATGCCAATTTTCAGCGTTGTGCGAATTAATGTAACCTTGAATGTCTATTTTGACCGGGCTAATACTCACAACTGACATAATAGGCCAAAAAAGCTTTTTTGAATCAATAATTCAATAAGTCCTATTAAATAACGTTAAGTCTTCTACTGGGCTGATTTATTTCAGTAGTTTATAGAGTTGGTATTATACAAAAAATCTTTATACATATCATTTATATGGTTTACAGTTTAGTTCTGTCATCCAATGGCCCCAATCGGGGAAGAAGAATGAAGAATAGGATTTGAAAAGAGATACCGATGCACATTGGTTTTGAATGTCTGCACATTGCAATAATTAGGAACTACACATTCGTGTAGCGCGGCTAAAAAAGAATATTTGTACTTGACAGTACATCCGAAATTGGGTTTAAGGGTAAGCTGATGAGCATTCCTAGAAGTACGGGTATTATGGTTGAATTGTTTCAGGCTCTTTCACTAGAGCACTGTTTATTAAAATACCGGTAAAATAATGATAGATAGATATGAAACAGCCAGATCCGAGAGGGTAATAAATATGAATATGATATTTGACTTTGATTTCGGTACTAACGTTATCAAACATTAATTTTTTTTTCGATAACCTGCAAGTGGTATCAATAGTTAGGATCTAATGTAAATACATAGTTCTAGTAATAAATTTTATATTATCGTTGACAAATAAATTATCAATTCGTATTAAATTGCACTTGAAATCTAAAATTTTTATGATTTCTACAGATTAATGTTTGGATAAAAATTGTATTTAGTTCTCGTTATTGTGAGTATCTTTCATTCATATTGTGGAATATGGATTCTCCTCACTTCATCCTTGGCATTTTTGAATCTGCTCACATATCTTGAAACTTTTTAGGTATGTGCAAAATGACAGAAAGTTATGTAATGATAGCCACCTTGCTTGAGATGCTATTCAATCGGCATTGGCGACAGAGAAGCCTGGTGATTATAATAATTTGGTGTCGTTACGGTGAGAAAAGGTATTTTTTTTATTATTAGCAAAATAAACTTATTAACCGAGTTTTTTATTTTTAATTATAATATAAAAATAACTCTTTTAACGTAAATGAAATTTTAAAATAACTGCAACAAACTAAGAATCACACAATCGTTCTGGTTTGTTTAATCTAAAGGACTTATTCCACTATCACAGATAATGCAGATTTTTAATCAAATCAAATGCGCTCACAAGTTGCAATGCTTTGGAATACGATAGTCTTATAGTGTTTTTACAAAAATGTAGAGATGTTTTTCTATTAACACTCCTTGACTTCTCTAAGGCTTTTGACACTATCAATCACTCGAAACTATGTGAAAAACTTATATGCAATTTCAAGTTTTCTAAATATTCGGGAAATTTGATTCAGTCCTACCTTATCGTGAGACAGCAGTCCGTAGTTATAGAGAATGTCAAATCGAAATTCCTATCAACATCTTCTGTAGTCCTGCAGGGATCCATACTCGGACCTATCCTTTTTTCACTATCACTATATATAAACGAACTCCTTGAAGTCATAAAAAACTGCTCTATTCACATGTACGCCGATGATGTACAGCTATTTATACAAACAACAAATTCTTTAAAAGAACAAGCTATCAATAAAATGAACGTAGATCTTCAAAATATTCTTGATTGGGCGAATTTGAATCATCTAAGCTTAAATCCTGTTGAATCTAAAACAATCGTTGTTTATCGTAACTTGTTTAATTTAGCTTCTCAGAACTCAGATATTGAGTATGTAAATACTGCTAAAAATCTCGGGCTCACCATATTTCCTCATATTCAAAAACAATTTTGGATGCTCTTTTGACAATTACCTTAAACTTCATGCTATAAGTTATGTTTTCGAAATAATGCAATCACATCAACCTGAATACTTATTCAACAAGCTGGTATTTCCTGTCTCACAAAGATCTTGTGTGCTTATGCAAACAACATATACTTGCTTGACCTCAGAACGTCAATTTTTCGTTCAAGCCTCGCGCTTTTGGAACTCTTTACCTATCGCTCTGAGGCGATGTTCGAACGCAAAAGTTTTTAAAAAGAATCTTTTATTGTAGCTGGCCAATGATCATATTTAAATCTCTTCGTAACAACTACATATTCTAAAATAATGAATTTATAGCTTAATTTGTTCTTTCTTTATTTTTTTCTTTGTCATAATAATATACCCATATGTACAAACGATCTCCAATTATAATATTACATTAATTTATAAGATAACTTATCTTTAAATGTAATAAGAACTTTGAAATAATAAAACTAAAACTAAAACTAAAAACTAAGCATGATGACATATCGTAGAAAATTAAAGAGATTTTCGATTATCTTAATGGGTTATACTCGTAATTAGGAATTATGATTCGGAAAAGGGACATTTTTATTTAACCTAATGATTTAAAAAATTAATACATTGCATCTATGAACGGTACGACAGAATCTTAATGATAAGTCGTGCCTGCACAAAACTAATCTGGAATAAATGTGACAAAATTTCAATATCCATATTTTCATTTTTTTTTAATTATTTGTATTAATATATTTTTCTTACTTTAAAATTTCACCACCCACAAACACGCCCTCTTTTTTGATCCTATTCAAATTTACCTAATACCATAGTTTCATTATTATTTTCATTTTTTTTTAATTATTTGTACTAATATATTTTTCTTACTTTAAAATTTTACCACCCACAAACACGCCCTCTTTTTTGATCCTATTCAAACTTACCTAATACCATAGTTTCATTATTACTTTCATTTTTCTTTTTAATTATTTGTATTAATATATTTTTCTTACTTTAAAATTTTACCACCCACAAACACGCCCTCTTTTTTTATCCTATTACCAGTGTTTTAAATTCGTTTGGATTTTTATCATATATTAAAATTGCATTTGTGAACTTTCATTAAAATATATTTATGTAAACAACACATTCAGGATTCAAGAGATCCCTTAAATTCATGCACGCGAATTCAATGGAAAAAGACCACACACAACCTTATTAATTATTAAAATCCCATTAAGGATGAATTCTTTGGTGGTAGGTGCCTAAGTATTCAATCAAAAACTCATTATAATTCTTACATTCCTCATTAATTATTTTTTCTTAGAGTAATAAATAAAACAATATTAAAAATAAATATAGGTAAACGCATACGAATATAAAAAAAAAACTGTTAACATACTTTCTTTTCGATGTTACTACGGTATTTTTTGTGGCACAGCGTTGTTTGTATAATTTTCGTATCTCTCGATTAAAATTGGATCTTTTATATAAAAAGTATACAAATATTTATATTGATATATTTTATTTTAATTTTTGAATTTATTTTGAAAATAGTTGTCGAGTATAAAATCCAGATTTATCAAAAAGCACTCTTGTAGCTATAGCAACACAATTAAGTTCATTTTTTAATTTTTTTAATTTTCAACTTCACAGCACACATTCCATAGAGTATTACATATTTATCTGCCTCTGCTTCCGCTGTTGTTTACTCTCGCAAACAACACACATTTTTTTCTTTTTTTACTCAATGACTCTCTCAACAATTTTGATATAATAAAAAATAATAACTAAAACTTTTTTGCCTTCTCCTTTTTCGAAGTATGTATATTTCTTGTATAACTTTATAAATTAACAGAACTTAAGTCAGAACTAATTTTGTGAAGGACACAAATTTACAATTCAACAAAAAAAATTAGGAAACGTTAAACTAACCTAAAGCAACAATATGATTACACGACGACAGAAAATGCAATACGCTATAAGGAGAGAAAATCTCATACAATAAGCTCGCGGATCTCGGAGGCAAAATTAAAATTTTTAAATTCAGTTACCGTCTTTTCTGTATTTGACTGTCTTTTTGTCTGTTTATTTGTCGCTAAACTACAAACTTCTATACAGATACAACAGGGTTTAGATCGGCTCTTCTCGTAAGTTAGAGTGAGGCCACACGAAAATGCATCATGATGGTGATGTGATGATGGCTTACAACATTAGGCTAGGGCTGAAGTTTTTCTTTTCTTAGTGTGTGTCAAATGCGCGGCGGTCATACGTACAACCGTACACACCTTCAATATTTTTTACCTACCCGCAGCCAACGACCGCTACCATAAATGATGGTTGTGATTTTTCATTACCTGCTTACATCTGTATCTAAAGATACGACAGGTAAGTTAACTAGCGACAGTGAGTGAGATTTGAGAGAAGACATCAGGTAACAATAAAACAAATCAAATAGAGAAATCATATTCTGCTTGCATTTCTGAATTAGTCTGATATTGATTTACCCTATGAAAGGTTCTCAGTAATGTTTATAGTTTCATTGCTTTGTATTTTCGAAATTTCAAAATTTATCTGTTTTTTTTCGAAATGATGAAAAATTTTCGTATGCTTAGTTGATTAAGGTCACCAGAGTCGTGGTTTAATCTACTACGGCGCGACAATGGAACCATCAGTAAACATTTTTTTTCTTTAAATAAATATTATTTTTGAATGATTTGGTTGTGAACTGTTCCATCTTTCATAATCATAAGAGGGTATCCGCCTGCAAACATAACGGTTATCTAGAAAAAACTGTATGTGGAAGGCAAATATCATATTAGCCTTTGTTTATATTTTTTTGATTCGATTCTAATAGTATTGTTTCAAACAAATTTATTTCAATAAAGTTAACGTTAAGCTGGAATATTCATATCGATACCTTCCCGTAAGAATGTATTAAGCGGCATTTTTAAAATTGTTCAAGAAACGAAAAAAACGTCTCATTTAGTTATTTTTTTTTTGTGTATTTTATTGGATGAAACAAATTTAAAAATGTCGCTTAATACATTCTTACGGGAAACAAATCTGTTTCGTCCAATAAAATACATAAAAAATAACTAAATGAGACGTTTTTTTCGTTTTCTGACCAATTTTAAAAATGTCGCTTAACATTCTTGCGGGAAGGTATCGATATGTATGTATGTACATATATTCCTTGTTCCAAAAATAAAAGGCAGTAATTTTGACTTTTTCTAGTTAGCTTCAAAACGCTTTTATATTGAGTTTTTTTACATGCCTTTTCTGACTAATTTCTTAAGAATTGGATTCAACAACAGCAAATTTGAATTTTTGAAAAATACCTACCTATTACACGTTTTTGTGTGCATACATTTATACCTTATTTTTTTAATTGTTTTATATAAAATAGTTTTTTAATTCAAGTTCAAAAGAAATGAAGCAATAAAAGCTGAGCTGGAACAAAAATATGAAGATTTTTATAATACAAACTCTATATTACTTGGCTGATTAAGCACTATTATTGAACTTGTTGAATTATTGATTCAAAATAGCTTTTTTGGCCTTTAGTCTACAAAAATTTGCGTTTCGTCCCGACGATCTCACATGGACTCTTCAATTAAATGTGAGGGCCTTGTCAATATGCTATTTTTGTTAAATTCAGTTCGTCTTACATCGATTTTATGAAAAAATAAATCCAATGTGAACTATATCCAACCAAGATTAAAATTGTAATAATTAACGCTGGAAGATTTCTGCCCGTGGCCTGGCATTGTTTTTTTATGAAGATTTTTATAATACAAACTCTATATACTACTGAATAAATTAATTTTTGTGGACTAAGGGCGAAAAAAAGCTATTTTGAATCAAAAAAAAAAAAAATATACATACTCACGTAAACAATACTTTTGATCATTATACTTCATTTACAAATAAAATGAAATGAATGCATTTATAGATTAAAACCATAAATAGCATAGTAATGCTTTAGGTGTTAGCGTTATTTTCAGTTTTTTTTTTTAACTTTAAGCCGCTTCCTTTTAAAATCCCCCTTCTGGCTGAACTCGGAATACTACGAGTGGCACACAATTTTTTTTTTTTAAATCAGTAAAATTCATCAATAAACTCAAAGGTAAAGAACGATCTCCACTTTTCTAGCTTTTCGGTTCAGCGAAACCACCCCAATAATTTTTATCTCAAAATAATCTAAGGTGTTCTTCCTTACCCGCATTTGAAAATTTGCATGCCTCTTCATATTAACTGCAATACAAATGATTATGATTAGTGTCCTATGGAACATTTGTTGCTTCATAGATTACTTTGGTAGTCAATCAAAGAAAGTCTTCTGATCTCAGCGGTAGTATTACGGTCTGAGTTTGAGACAAATCTTGGGTGGTGATGTCCTCACCCACGGGGTTTGCATCTACAAATATGAAAACATCTCAGGCATTTAGCAGGTATATGAAATATGCATATAAATTCTATAAAACTTGGAATACGCGATTTATGAACAAAATTAAAATACCACACGATGGGATATAGGAATTTATTTTTTAAGCCCTTAACTGAAATAATCTTGTTTGGAAACAAGAAATCTTCAATATCGTCGGTGCATCGTCCTCTGGAGTTGGCTGCTGGAGTTCTGTACTATTCTTTCAAGAATTATGTTAGTAGAGGAGTGCCATTACAGCGGATCATCATAATCTACAACGTTTTTGACACCAATGATATATGTATGTATATGAGATAATAAGAGCAGTGTGTCATAATTTTCATCCCTTCTTAATATTTGTTGTTGCTTATAATATTCTGATTTTTAAAGATTTGAAAGAATTTTTAGAATCAAAAATTCTGTTACAAAAAAATTACTTTTAAATAGTTTGGTTCTTCATAACAATATAATGCTATTCTCAGTAATCCTTAAAGTTTTCCAAAATTTTGTTTTTGTAAAATCTAAAATCGCCGGAATGATGGTTCTTGAAATACTGCATTCTTAGTTTTATTCTTTTCAAGAGACCATAAAATAAATTTTGCCGATTTTGAAAATATTAATTTTTTTCCTATCGCTCGATGCATAACCTACCCTATAAAATGGAGTATTAACGAAAAGGGAAATAGATACAAATAACAGGTGTATTTGTGGGGTAAGCACTGCACACCAACATTCACATGATTTCTAAGAACTATAACCAAATAGAGTAGGTATTAATTATATTAAGGTCCGTTCATATAATTCTTAAGCGAAGGGGATATGATTTCCCAATTTTTCCAACACAAAATGGAATTTCTTCTCAGATGAAAATCTTTCTAAATTAAAAAAAAAAAAGTTACCATATATTTTCGGCATCACTTTTGGTTGGAGTGTTTAAGATATATTTGTCACTATTTTTCTATTTTTAATTCGCTTATTTTCCCTCTCTAGCTTACGGTCCTGAGTATACTTTTATTTTCTATTAGAATTAAGAATACAGGTGTGTCGATGCTGTTACTGTTGTTGTTATTGCTGTGTGGTATGCTTTATCTTCTACCAAATGCACATGTAAAATAATCTAAACTGGATTTTAGGTGAGGCACCGCGATTATGATGACGATGAGTAGACTTATATTACTATGCCGACCGGCCGCGACGAACGTCGGCTGCTACAAGTCAACACGAACTCTTTTTGACTCTGATTTTGGTTGGTTTGCTACTAGTTGGAATTGGAATGCACGATTCATATTTTTATTTTAAATAGTTTTGTGATAGTAAAAAAAATGTCTCATTATCAAATAGTTTCGGTCCAGAGGCTTTCGAGGTTTGCGAATTGACCACATTTAACCAATATTATTAAGGAAACTGGACATTTTCAAATATATTCAGAAAGCCATCGTGATAAAACACATTTATCTAAAGATCTGTTTAAGCACTAAGGACAGTTGACAACCAAAAGCTTTTGCAAGACATGCCAGCGATGCCAATTTGATGCAATTGCAGTAGATCTACTGCATTTTCCGCAAGATATAAAATTATTAACAAATCTACAGCAATTTTTTTTCCAAAATAACTACTTTCAAATTCTATAACAAAAACATTCACAAAATAATAAGCTATACATTTCCTTATAATGGAGCCAATTTGTTGTGAACTTCCCATAAGCTCAAACGACATAATACTTGTAAATTACTCAGATGCTTTAATTCATAGAAAAATCTCTATTATTGTATATTTGTTTTGCTTTTCTGTTTTAATAAACTAACTTATTCATAGTGTGGTTTTCCATTGGTAAAATAGAACAAATTATTTTTGAATTGGGTCTGCTGTCACAATACCAAGATGTGAAAAAATCTATTTATTTTTTGATTTAAAATCAATTTTGGAAACCGTAATTCTTAATTTTTCGGCAGATTTTCCCCTCTCTGTGCCAAAACCTTAACAATTTTAAGCTTTCAAGGTGCAATTTTGTATTTATTTCAATTGTGAAAATTATGTGCAAAATACGAAGGAAATTATTATTGAACAGTTTCAAAACGATTTTGTAAATCCATCAAGCTAAAAGTTCTCTACTGAAAGTAGATTAAGGTTGAACACTTTTCGAAATAATGACACAAAAATCTAAATATTATAACCCAACGACGAAAATCGATATCGCATACCAAGCACAGCAAAAAAGATTATTTTTTCATTGAAATATGAATTTGATAATGAAAAACCAAATTAGTGTAGGTAAATGCTCTTGAAAATGTTAACTTTTTTAAGGAAATGAACAATATCAGCAATGGATGTGCCACTAGAAATCAGTCATCATCAGGTACCCAACGAGGACAGGACTCCGCCAGCTCCAGTAGAAGAAGGTAATTTATTCATTGGCTACCCCCCACAAGAGGTAAGGAGCCCTTGAAACCAGAACATAAAGCCGGTGAATGCCGTTGATAGCCGGCGTAAGCCGTTGATAGCCGGGTAAAACCGTTGATAGCCGGGTAAAACCGTTGATAGCCGGCGTAAGCCGTTGATAGCCGGCGTAAAACCGTTGATAGCCGGGTAAAACCGTTGATAGCCGGCGTAAGCCGTTGATAGCAGGGTAAAACCGTTGATAGCCGGCGTAAGCCGTTGATAGCCGGGTAAAACCGTTGATAGCCGGCGTAAGCCGTTGATAGCCGGGTAAAACCGTTGATAGCCGGCGTAAGCCGTTGATAGCCGGGTAAAACCGTTTATAGCCGGGTAAAACCGTTGATAGCCGGCGTAAGCCGTTGATAGCCGGGTAAAACCGTTGATAGCCGGGTAAAACCGTTGATAGCCGGCGTAAGCCGTTGATAGCCGGGTAAAACCGTTGATAGCCGGCGTAAGCCGTTGATAGCCGGGTAAAACCGTTGATAGCCGGCGGAAGCCGTTGATAGCCGGGTAAAACCGTTGATAGCCGGCGAAAGCCGTTGATAGCCAGGTAAAACCGTTGATAGCCGGCGAAAGCCGTGAAAGCTGTTGAGACCGTAAGCCGCTGAAAGATAGCGTGGACCGTCAAGATCGAGGCCAGCCAGAACTCCTGAAGAAGCCAGTTGCAGAACTACTATACGAGGACCGCATCCAGTACCCGCTGCAAATAGTAAACCAGCTACGGAGCTCTAGCCATCGATAAAATCAAGATTGAATACCAGAATTATAGTAAAATTAATATTGTAACCCTCTGTATGTAATAAATGTTAACTATTTTAATGAATTGGATTTGTAAATAAAGAAAACCCCTTTAAACTAAAGCTTCTGTACTTACTTTTTAGTTAATACCCTGTGGACACCGGCGAGCGAAACCTCAGCCTTTGACAACAAAGTACATCACAGCAGCTCGAACAGAACCAGGACCTAGTGACTTCCTGCTTTAACAGAAATGGAATTTTCTACCGGTTTCGAACGGCTAATGAGTAGCATCTTTACACCCCTGAAAAAAAATTTCAACGGCTGAAAATCGAATAGTTCAACGCACTTACCACTATGCCTAAAGCTAAGTGTACACGATTCGTAGATCTTACAATATTGTCAGACCTGACAAAGTCAATGAGCTGACAATTAAGTTGTGTATGTACACGGTTGGTAGAAAATCTACCAATCTCTTACAATTTATTGTCAGAAATTGGCTGACAGTTTATTTTTAGAAAGCTGTCTAAATACTTACCAATCAATTGTAAGAGGTTGATAAATTTTCTACCAACCGGGTACACATTCAACTAATTGTCAGTTTTTGTTGGTTATGGAAACTGCTTCATTTGAACCTTGGCTGCAAATTGTCTGACAATGAAAAAATTGTATGATGCTAAAATACGTACATCTTACATCTTCATTGTCAGAAACGTCAGACAAAGATTAAAATTGGCAGGCCTGACTATAAATTGTGTGTGTACACGATTGTGAAATACCTTACAATTTATTGTCTTACAGTTAATTGTCAGATACTTTTTCTCTCAATTATCAGTCGTTAACTGATCGTTGTGCAGCAAAGTGCTTCCTACTTATTTCTCTTACTTTGTTCTTTATAATTCTAATCGATCATGAACTCTGTACCTATGTTCTAAGTGCAAAACTGCATTATCTTCCAAAGACAGTATAAACTGTGGAATTTGCAAACATAAGGTGCGTTTTATTATTCACAAATCTATCTGGATCCGGATCTGGATTAAGTTTTAACATGTATTACAAAAACAATTTGGGATACTGTTTTCTATCGGGATCTATTTCAAAGATCCAAAAATTAGTTATTACTCTGGCGAGTAGATGGCTTTTATGATAAGGTAGTGTAAGCTACAGTGTAAAGAAAAAAGACAAGAAATAATTGAAAATTTACAAACCCAAGGATAAAAAGAGACGGACTTATAACACTGCTGTCACTAAGATCCGTATCGTTTTATTTTCAAGGGAAGATCCAGATCCGGATCCAGATAGATTTCTGAATAGTAAAACGCACCTATAGTTTTGATTTAGTATGTGCTTGTCTTAAAAATTCTGAACAATCTGCGCTAAAAAATAATAAAAGACTATATTGGTTGTGCGATACATGTTTAAATAACAATCTATTGTCTTGCATTTCTAAAGTCAAAGAGTTGTTTGCTTTTTTCACCAAAAATTGCCCTGACTTTACAGAATTGGATTCGGGTACAAATGTTGGTGAACCAAAACCCCCCTCGCGCACTCTTCGCTCACAATCTAAACTTAAATCCATTGAACCTATGAAAGGCAATCTTGTGGACCTCCACAGGAGTGTACGGTGCTCACCTTCTCTTGGTCTAAACAAGCGGTCGTCGCCCCTACCTCCCGCAAAATTTGGTTTCACTCCCTCACCATGTAATATGAAGAAAACCAACACTAAAAAAACATTGCTGGCTCGAAAAAACTGGTTTCCGTTTCTAAATCTAGAGATAATGCAAAGCAAAATTTAACAACAAAAACAATTCCTGCTCTGTACGTAAGAGTGGAGAGGTTGTCGAAATTGCTGAGAATGAATTAACTGCATCGTGCTCGCATTCTCTATCTGCTAGCTCAGATAATACTGCTGAGAAATTGATGCATGAAGATGCTCTTAAAATTTCTTCGATGGTTGTTGCTGGTAATGTTGATGGAACCTTGAGTCAAGTTGAGGACGTTGTGGATGTTGTTAAAGGGGGAGTTGCTCAGAATGTTGCTGATATCCATAGTGGGGGTGTTGCTCCGATTGCTGTTATCACTGGAACCGATTATAGTGGTGTGGGAGTTGTGGATGTTCCCAAGACTAATGCTAAGGCTAGATTAGCTGCCTCGAAATTAACTAAGATATCGAGTAATATTGAATCTAAATCTGTTCACAATAATCATCATGTTCTTGTTGGAGAAGATTTTAGCTCAACTTTGAATGTGGTATACACGTCGATATGGATCCATGGGCCTTGTGAATAAAAAAAAAGCTAAAGCTGAAACTTGGATTTTTAAGTAAAAGCTTGATTTTTAGTGAATAAAAATAAGCTTAAGCTAGCTAGTTAAAGATGTTTTCTAGTAATAGCTATTTTAAAATAGCCAAAGCTAAATTCATTTAGTTTTAGCTTGTTTTCCTAGCTTAAGCTTCAATTTGTGTGAATAAAAATAGTTTAAACTAGAATATTATAGTTAAAGCTACAAAAATTTCAAGATTTTTTCGACCTGTCTAGAAAGCTTTGACTAGTTCTTATTTTCAGTATTAACTTGTGCGAGTTGTTAATTAAACATAAGGGATTATCTCAAAAAATAGGACTGTGAAAGTATAGACCCAGAAACTGACATACGAAATGTTAAAAACATTTTTTAGCCGAAACCAATAGTTGCCCTGTAGAACAGATAACAAATTGAGGCAAAAAACCCTTCCTTTCGGTCATACATGTACCAGTTTTAGCTAAAGCTAACTAGCCCAAACATGTGAATAAAAATACGAACACCTTAAATTACGAAGCTTAAGCTAGAATTTTCCGTTATCGTTAGCGTTATCATTTTTTTATTCACATAAAACAAAGCTTAAGCTTGTACTGTCTAGCTTTAGCTGCTAGTAAAAGCTATGACTAGTTGGCTTTAGCTTCCTCCAAAAAAAGCTTTAACTTTTTTTTTATTCACAAGACCCATAATTACATGCTGGTTTGGTTTAAGATTTTTTAATATATCGCAGCAATTATTCATAATATGTAACTTATATAATTCAAGTGAGCTATTTGGGGGAATATAAGATAAAATAATAAATAAATCATGCGTTTTATCTAGTGTAATTAATATTATAAGTTGACCAATATCACCATGTGAGGTATTTGAAGATGTTGAAGGTAAGGCAATCTCAGTGCATGCAAACGTTGATCGAACTGCAACTAATACTCCTCCACCTCTATCGACACCTGTTGATATAGGACATCTATCTTTGTGATAAACAGTGTAGAATTCATTGTTGAAGATTTCAGCTGTATGATGATTTTTGTTGACCCAAGTCTCAGAGAGAGTGATTACGTCATAAAGTTGTGACGAAGAGAACATAAGCAATTCAGCGAGCTTAGTTCTTAACCCACCAGTGTTTAGATAGAATATTAAGAGCGAGTTATCATAGGCGGCGGAATCTAATGAATCTACGATTGGTTGTAGGTGGTCCGTTACTACAATCCTTGGAACGATGTTATTAGATATTAAGTGTCCATTAAAGTTATTGAGGCAGCTTTGCTGTTTTTTGAATAATCAATGAACTGTTTAACCCTTACAGCATAAGGCCAAATAGACGGATCATTTAAAAGTATATTCGTAAATTCAGCTGGTACACATAATTTGAAATTGACAAACTTAGCATCTTTCAATGATATACATACCTTTTTTTATAAGTTTGAAACATTTGACAATATTAGATGATATTTTTGTCTTACTAGTAATATGTTTCACGATATCAGCAGGCTGAGTATTCGGATGAAATCTTCAGATATGGGGCCTTGTGAATAAAAAAAAAGCTAAAGCTGAAACTTGGATTTTTAAGTAAAAGCTTGATTTTTAGTGAATAAAAATAAGCTTAAGCTAGCTAGTTAAAGATGTTTTCTAGTAATAGCTATTTTAAAATAGCCAAAGCTAAATTTATTTAGTTTTAGCTTGTTTTCCTAGCTTAAGCTTCAATTTGTGTGAATAAAAATAGCTTAAACTGGAATATTATAGTTAAAGCTACAAAAATTTCAAGATTTTTTCGACCTGTCTAGAAAGCTTTGACTAGTTCTTATTTTCAGTATTAACTTGTGCGAGTTGTTAATTAAACATAAGGGAATATCTCAAAAAATAGGACTGTGAACGTATAAACCCAGAAACTGACATACGAAATGTTAAAAACATTTTTTAGCCGAAACCAATAGTTGCCCTGTAGAACAGATAACAAATTGAGGCAAAAAACCCTTCCTTTCGGTCATACATGTACCAGTTTTAGCTAAAGCTAACTAGCTGAAACAAAAAAAACGAACACCTTAAATTACGAAGCTTAAGCTAGAATTTTCCAGCATAAGCTATTTAGCGTTATCATTTTTTTATTCACATAAAACAAAGCTTAAGCTAGTACTGTCTAGCTTTAGCTGCTAGTAAAAGCTATGACTAGTTGGCTTTAGCTTCCTCCAAAAAAAGCTTTAACTTTTTTTTTATTCACAAGACCCAATGTCTCATTACATAATAATTACTGTTTGCTCCAAAAGCAATTTGACCATCTTAATAAATTTCTTTATAAAAGATACATGTTTAAAATCGAGAGAAATCTCAAAAATAACCACAAATATTTTTGGAATTTTTTAAACAATAAAAAGAAATCTGTAGGCATACCTAAATCAATAAAGTATCTAGATGAAACTTCATCAGATCTGCCAATCATTTGCAATCTTTTCGCTAACTTCTTCCAATCTGTTTATTCAAGCTCTAACTCTAATATGACACCTACCGATACCTATTCCCGTTTTCTCAGTATTGGGAAACTAAATTTGTCTGTGGATGAAGTTTTGAGTGAATTGAAATACTTAGATTTTAATTCTAAACAAGGGTTTGATGGCTATCCTCCAATATTATTTAATAAATCAGCCGAGGCATTTGCTTTGCCACTAACCATCATTTTCAACAGGTCACTAGAGTTAGGAATCTTTCTTGACAATTGGAAATATCCAAAGGTGGATCAAAAAATGAGGTTCCTACTTATCGACCGATTTGTAAAATTTCAACTATTCCTAAGCTTTTTGAAAAATTGGTTTATAAAAAGTTATCGTATTTATTAAAAGAAATAATTTCACCAGTACAACACGGCTTTGTCAGTGGTAAATCTACTGCTACAAATCTCGCAATTTTTTCAAATTTTGTTCTCTCGACTTTAGAAAATGGGTTGCAATGTGAAGTTATTTATACCGATTTTGCAAAGGCGTTCGATAGAGTTGATCATCAAATACTAATACACAAGTTAAAATGGTATGGATTTCATTCTAATATGTATATTAAACTGGATTCAATCCTATTTGTCTGATCGCAAGTAATTCGTACGTATTGAAAATTCTGTCTCAAAAGCTATAAATGCCACATCAGGTGTCCCCCAAGGAAGTCATTTGGGTCCACTGCTTTTCCTTCTACTTGTGAATGATATTCCCGATGTTTTTGTTTATTCTCAATGTTTAATGTTTGCTGATGATTTAAAATTATTTATGGCTGTCAAAAAGTCGTCTGACTGTGAAAAAATCCAAAATTGTAAGGCTACACCGTTGTAAGACATTGCAAGCATGTTTTTCACTGACAGATTTGACAATATTGTAAGAGCTACCAATTGTGTACAATTAGCTTAAGGATACTAAAAAAAAAAAGAAAAAAGCTCCTTCAAAATCTTGTGATAAAATTTAATAACGAAGTGTTGTGTTTTTGAGGTTTGTTTTTTTTTGTGTTTTTAATATAAACATTTTATAATAAAAAAGACTAAAATAATCCAACAACTCTTTAATGAGTGTTTCGAGCTTCATGCGAATTAATCTTTTTAAGCAATTTTCACAGCTAATATCAATTTTTGTTGTTTTAACTTTACGACGAAATGAATTAATGATCGAATCAACTATTTAAAAGAAAAACACTGCATATAAATTGATATATTTTCTATTTTAATATTTTTTACGCGACCAACAACGTATCTTCTGCGAACTGTCAAATGTAAATTCGCAATTCACAGCTGGTGAACGCATTCCACAAACCGGCTACTAAAAAATTCGTTCGAATCTAACCTCAACTGTCAAACATCACAATTTTGTTGTGTTGCTCGTTGCTAGACGGAAAATTAAAAAATGAGTGAATCTATAGAAAAAAGGGTAACATAATTGAAAATAATATAATTGGTTTCTTATAGCACCTTATTTATCAAGGCCTTTGATGAGAAACTAATAATTGAAGTAGAAGCTCATCCTGCAACGTAATGCAAGTCTTTGTTTTTTTTTTTTTTTTGACAATTCGCACTGTTCGGCGACCAACAAAATTACTCATGTGAACGAAATGTCAAAATTCGCGATCATTTGCAATTTGCAGTTCGCAGTTTGTCTCTCATGTGCAAAGCACTTAAGATAATCACACCAATTACCTACATATGTCGTCTCGTTTTTTCGACGTCTCTCGTTTCCTCTGTCGTCTCGTTTTTTCAATGGCATTCCATAACTTCTTCGACGCGATGATTTTGTAACAGATTTAAAAACGATGAAAAAGTAACAAAAATAAAAGTCTCCATACAATTGCTCGATGTTGAATTAATGAACAAATGTAGTTTTTTTTATTTATTAGAAAATAAATAAGAAATTAAAATGATAAGTGTTGAAATGTATTACATTTATTAGTTTCTTTTCTTTCCATTCCATGTTTATAAATTATAAGTGTTTCCTCTTGAATCTTAAGATGTGTTGTGTCTCTTCTAGCAGTTTGCTCCTTTAATTTGTATGACTTATTATCCTCTCTTCTGCCTTTGTTTATACTTTCGTTGATACCATTTAAGGTTATTTCTTGGAGTACATGCTTCTCCAAAAGCGTAGCTCCTTTTTGTTTAATATGAAAGCATGCCGTCGTTTCTTTCCTGCTGATTCTTCAGTTTTATGTTGCTGTTCTTGTGGCTCCGGAACTTCACCCGCAAATTCGGCGAAATTATCTTCCATATTTAAAGCGATTGCTTCTAAATACTTAAGTGAAGTGCCTGCATCTGCCTGAGTTTGGGTTAATGCAGGCTCAGATGAAGTTGGTAAGGGGTTTGCAAGCAAATTGGGCTGGGATACACTGATTAAATTTCCACTTGGGTTTAACCACTTCCCTAGCTGCTTTTATTTCCTTTAAATGGTGGATTATTTTCTTCTTCGCCCCAAACATAATAAGAGCAAAAACATTAAGAATTTGTCTATAATTATGGAATAAGCGATTCAAAATTTTTGCCAAGCATCTCCATCTCTTACTAGAGGACGTTTTTTGTATCCCCTTCAAAAAACCCTAACTGCTCGTCCTCTTCATCAGATCTACGAGCGTCTGGAATTGGTTTTCATTTGTTAATTACAACATTTTAGTACATAGTATAGTACACCAAATATAGACAAATATGTACTTGTTTTATTTATCGTAAAAAAATTCGATAAAATAAATTATTTAACAAGAATACTTGCAGTTTTGCGACCTTCTGTTTCTGTCGTGTGTAAATTTTTGAACGAGATATCGGGTGAGTTCATAATCGTCAGCCTAACTAAGAACTGCATTATCTGCGTTCATAAACTCAGATCTTCGATCGAACTAACCTAGCCCAACTGCAGTAAATACCATTCATAAACGTCAAACTGTCGTTAGCGTCGGGCCGATTGTGCAGCTGAATTTTGTTTGCTGCAGAAGAGCGGAAATTTATAAAATTAATTTTACAGTCACCAAGAAGGACGAATAGGCACTGTATAATAAACAGAAAGAAGCTTACATTGAATGTGGACCTCGACATCCTTAAATGACTACGGAATATATCGCCAGGATAGTTTGAAACCACCTTCATAAAGAATGCATTTTTTGACAATAAAGTCAGGCCCTTTTGTTTACTGCAGACATTCTGCATTGTGAGTGCGTTCACAAATGCATTAGAAAAGAACTGCGATTGTACTAGCGCAGATTTTCTGCGTTTATGAATACACCCATCGTCGTTTTTTCCTTAGTTTTTTTGTTCCTATTGTTGCCCTTGGGTTGTCTGTCCAGTAATTGAGGAACCATTATAGGATTTTGCAAGCTCAGGATGTTCTTACATGAACGTTGAAAGCATAGCAACTTGTTTCTTTTTTGCATGAGACCGTAGAAAAAACAAAATTATTTTAAAAAAGGACGCTGGAAACCATTACTTCATATCTATGAAGATACTTACATATTTTGATAAAAAATATCCAAAACTTGCAGAGACAATAAGGGTAACGCGAAAAACCCTTATAAACCTCGGAAACCAGGGGTTGAATGGGCTAAGGTGATAGTGATAGTTGATTGTGATTGTCATTTTGACTATAGCTTTCTCCATCATATCAATAAACAAATATACCCAACTAACAATTTTGCTTCCTATTTCTGAAATTAAGAATCATTCGTAGCTTAGTGCTCATATAACCATTCTTGCTGGAAGTCAAATAGCTATAGGAGTAAACTTTGATATAATTCATCGCCTAGACATTCTCTGGAGCACTTTTTATCACCTCTATAGGCGTAAAAACTCAATTTTGCTTTAATCATACTATAGAGATACTACAAAATCACAGGACAGTTTATGCTCCTATAGTAATCCCAACAAACTGCTATAAAAGTCTTAATTTATTATTCGTTATCTTTATAGAATCATTATTGGACAGTTTAAGTCAAGACTCTATAATCATGATCAATTTTTCTGTTGGACTCTTATAGTGCAATATAGTTCCTATAGTACTATTATAAAACTGTGCTATAGGCATAGTACACGACGTGCTTTTGCAAATATAAGGATGAATTAATTACAACAACAAAATGCGGAAACCCCACACTGAGTACCTAAATCCTTATAAATGAAAAGTAGGATTGGGTCGAACAAACTTGCCTAAATGTAAAGAATGGCAATTTCAAAAAATTAAGGTTTATGGTCGAAACTGTTTTTTAAAACATTTTTTTTAGAAAAACATTTGATAAGCAAAATTTGAATTTTTATTACTGAACGGATTCAAAATTGAATCTGAAAAAAAGATATCAAATTTTCAAAAAAGTTTTATTTTTTTTTAAACTAAGAAAATATTTGAATTATAGTTTTTTTTAGCCTTTTATCAAGGCTCTCTAAAAAATATTATTAAAATCCGGCAAGCCGATAGTGAGAAATTCAAAATTACAAAAAATAGTTGAATGCAGTAGGCACAGTCAGTAATATCTAATAATTTCAAAATTTTTATTGAATTATAGATCGTTAAAATTAATCGAAAGGAACAAAAATTATCAAAATTCTAGGTGAAGTTTTCGATAAAAATACAATTTGGAAAACCATTTCTTGACATTTTCAAAAAAAAAATTTGTCATATATCTTGTAGATTGTATTATAAAATTTTAAATTTTAAGCTTTCCAAAAATTAAGCATCGTCTTATTTTTACGAATAGATAACTTGCCATATGCCTATATCGCAAGTAAAAAGTCAATAGTGCAATTTATTTAAAAAAATATATTAAGTTTCATTCAAATTTTATATAAAACTTGAATCATGTTGTTTCTTAAGAAAAAGACTATTTTTTACGAATTATTTTAGCGACAGTGATTTGTATTGTCGATTGATTGACGAGACTTTTTTTTACTGCAACTGCAGCACACGACACATTTTTAACAGCTAGATTTTCGATGAAGAAGCTGAGAATAATCAATTTATCAATAAATAATAATATTTAAGTGTTAAAAGTACCTATAAAGGAAGCCTATGTGGCTTTATAGGATATAATTCATGATAAAAGTGATCCCAATTCAACGCTAGGTTTTACATATTCTAGTTTGGCCGTGCGGTAAGCGAGCAAGAGATTTGGTGTGAGAGGACCCGAGTTCAATTCCCACATTCTGCCTACACATGTAAGTAATTTTTAAATTAATTTTAAAAATAAAAGTAAAAATGAAATCATAAAAAATAATCAACTCTAAGATCATCTTTACAGGAAATCATGCGGAAAAAGCCGAAAAACATGCAATAAAAGCATCAAAATAAAAATGAAATCAAATAAGCACAAAATAAATATTTTTTTTTTATTTTCCACATACTCCTAAGTACTCGTATTTTATTCTTGTGACAGTAAATCTTCTTTGCATTTCCACTATCGATGCAATTGCTGCAATAAAGCATATATTACCTCTATAACATAACGATAAGTATGTTCTTCGGAGTAACACAATTAACTCCATAAAGGTGGAATAGAAGTTAAAAAAAAGTCGCCCTTTTAACTCTTTGGAGTTTTATACAACCCTTAAATGTGTGCAAGAAATAGTAATAAGAAGCTTCTCTAGATGAATATAGAAGTAAAATTGTTAGTTGGGAGGGAGAGCGATTGTCAAAATGACAGTCACAATCAACTATCACCTTAGCCGATTCACCGACAATTGTATCTCTGCAGAAATGAGATGTCAAAATTTGTGTGGGAAAAACTTTCTGCAAATCTGATAAACTTATCTCACGAATTTGATGTGGAAAGTGAAGAAATAAATCTGATAAACTAAATTAATATGGATTCTGACTTTTAATTTGACATTTCACAAAATATTTCCCACATTTACGCAAGTATGGGCAAATTCTTAAACACATATCTTGCGCAAATTCTGCTAAGCAAACAGTTCCAAAATGCAAATACAAAAGTCTCTGCTAAGCAGAGTGTCCCAAAATGCAATCGATGCTACTTTCTTGCGCAAATGCAGAGGCATTTGTGCAAATGTCAAACATTTCTTGCGCAATTCTCTTACATATGCGTATTCTGATTTGCTATATCTGCTTTGCAGGTGTTTTGCTTTGCAATTTGGCCTATTTTTTAGGGGGTGTTCATGAAAACATGTTGCGGAAAATTATATCTTTCTTCGAAGCGGAAAATTATCTCGTTTCATGAATACCCTTAATATTTAACATTTAAACAATAGGTTCACTTGTAATCTGACGGTTTATCTCACCGAACAGTGGCACAGATCTTAACATTGTTTTGGAGAAAGTAAGATTATTGCACTTAATGTTTCAAAAGAATATGATGCTCTCTTATCGAAAATGCGTGCATTTATTATTAATGAATCTCTCCTTGATTGGATTAGAAATAATATTTCGGAACGCTCAATACAAGTTGTATTGGACGGTTACAAATCTGATATTCACAAAATAAATGCAGGTGTACCCCAAGGCTCCGTTTTGTATCCGACTCTTTTTCTCATATTCATAAATGATCTTTTGGGACCTTATTGAATGAACTTTCTATGCATTGGGTGAACTTTCGATTTGTTCGATTAACATTCTAATCTCCGAGTCTCAAAATTAAGTTTCAACGAATTCGACTCACTTTCGAACGAAAGAGAATGTCAAAATAAGCACCATTAATTTGTTTTGAATTGTGACAAAAAAAAATAATAATAATAATAATAATAATAATAATAATAAAGATGAAAACAAATTAGAAAATTACTTCTGTTTAGGTAGAGCGATTGAACTTGAATTTTTAATAAACTCAAAAACAATTATTCAAGATTCAGAAGCTTATCACGTGAATGTCAAATTGGTTCGGGATAATGTAGTTCACCCCCCGCTGGATATCAGAATGCAAAGGCACTGTGAAAGGGAATCAAATGGCTGGATCGAATATACGATTCACGTGAATAGCAGAATAGGGCTGTTAGTAATAATTGTACAGTTATATTTGAGTTTCTTTTATACATCAGTTAAACTAAAGTTATTTAATTGAATTTAATTTTTTTGTCAATTCCTATTTTGTTCTCTAATTAAGGAGTAAAAAACAAACTACAGCGCAACAATTTGGTACACTTGTTAAATTTATGAAGGAGAGCAGTGGAATAAATAAAGGCATCCTTTATGCTCCGGAATATAAGGCCAATGCTGAAGAGCTTTGGGATGGAATCACAAGTGTTCTGAATAGTCTTGGACCCCCAATAAAAACTAGGGATGGCTGGAAGAAAGTCAGTGAAATTTATCTTATAGTAGTTTTATTTTACATTTTAAACTCTATTAACTTGTGCGAAGTTTCTCATCCATGATACCCGGTGTTTCTTTCATCGCTTTCGAGGCGGGCAAAAAAGCGATGTGATAATCTTGTGCAACACTCTTTTTGTATGAACCTTCCCCTAAAAACCCAAGAGTAGCGGCAACCTACAGTAAAGAGCTTCGAATTTCATGAGCAAATCGAGGCGAGTCGATAATTCATAATTCCATAATCAGACCATCAACACTATTTCCTTTTAACAGTCAAAAATCCACAAAGGAACAGAGGAGCCCTAAAACATAAAACAAAAATTGTTCCAAGACTTCATAATAAATTAATAAAATATCGACTTTTACATTTGTCCTTGATCAATTTTTATTATAGTTCTTTTTCTTAATTATTAGTAGTAAGTATAATTGTAAACAAAATAACAAAGAAATATATACAATTGATGTTAGGTTTCTATATATGTTTTAACTGTATTGTTTGATTTTTTTTTTTCTTTTTTTTTTGTTATAAATAATAAATAATAACAGTTAGTTTTAAAAGTAGGCATAGTAGAAATCAAAAGAAAAAGAAAAAATGTGTTCGATAATAGTTCACGTTAAGTTTGGATTCAATCTATTTTATTCAATTTTACACTCAGCTTAAAAATAAAACAAAAAAAACACAATTTTGTCTTAAGTGTGTAAACAACAATATATATATAAATATATATCAATATATATGCATTGAATTATTTATACATACATATATGTATATATTTAAAAAAAAAAGTTTTTTACACTTAGTTGAAAATGAATTCTTCTTAAGAGAACAACATTTATAAAACATGGTTTTGTAAATAAGTTTTTTGTTTAAGGTTTAGCTATTAAAAATGTAATATATATATGTTTTTTTTCTTTTTGGCATTATTTTTTTTCAATTGTATGTTACTGGGGATACCGTATCTGTTGATTAGTGAGATTGTAAACATTTATTTCAGCTTTCTGAGAATATAATAATTTTTTTATCTTAATTTACCACACATTCTACATAGCGAAATCACATATAAATAAACTCTAATAAAAAATTAAAGAGGGTAGTCGTCCAATAAAATTATGTGTCTTTTTTAGTTAAAACACTCATCTTAAAAGATGCATCAATTTATACCATCTACAGAATCAGAAGAATATTTTAAATGTATATTCTATGATAAACGCCTGGTGTGTGTTGTTTTTATTTCTTGTTTTTAAACGTATATTTAGTAATTTGTCGATGATGACAAATTTAAAACTTCGAAAAATATCTAATTTTTTGCTTTTCTTTAAGAAAATAATATAATATAAAAAAGCACACATAATTTTGAGTTTTTTTTTTTTTGTAAGATACGAGTATCTTTGATTTCAAATGTACACTAATTTTTTACGTATTTTTGTTTTGTCTCTTTGTTTTTAAATAGTACATGTACATTAATCAAAGGAAATTTAATTTATCGTTGGTTTTTAGTTATTTGTTTTTAAATTTTATTTTTGTTAAAAGAAACTTTGAATGTATCACCCTCAATTTTTTACCCTGTTCACAAGTTTTTTTTTGTTTAGTTTAATTACTATTGTATGATGATATATATTAAGTATAATATATAAATATATTACATACCTAACAAACAAATATTAATTTAAGCCATTCAAAAACCAGTTAATGTTGTAAGTTTAACGTATGTGTTTTTAAATTTCTTTCTCAGTAATTGTATGTATTTTTTTAGTAAAACTAAAAAATTAATATCCTGGTTTTTTTGCTCTTAATCTTAACTAAATTATATCCCATCTTGTTTCAAATACATAAATAAATATTTTTCCCTTGATATTTTCATTTTATAAAATAAAAAATATTTATATATCACTTATACTTAAATTATTTACAAATAGGTTTTCTTAGATGATTATATTAGTACATTTACTCAGAGAAATATGTTCTTATAAAATATTTGTGTATGTCATTCTCAAAAAAAAAAAACAACTTGAGAAATAAAAATAATTGTAGATAATAAAAATGATGCGTTTAGGTTTTACTTAAGATTAATATTTATTTTTTCATTTAAGGTTTTCTTTAAATTTTAAAGCAACTAAGCAAAAAATGATTAATTACAATTTTTTCTAATAAAATATAAAATAATATATATATATATTTTACTACACTTCAATTTACATAGATGGCAAATATTTAAGAATGATTATTATATTAATATCCATTAAATACTTTCGATCGTTTTTTTGTTTACTTACAATTATACGTATATCTCGAATTAGGTACTATGTACATTATCAAAACATTTCACATTGTTATACATTTATATTGTCAAATAATTCCTTTTCAAAGCAAACAATATATTTATAAGAATCAAAATTTTATATATATTTGTTGATTTTATTTGTTTAAATTGAAAAGTTATAATGAACTATTTTTTGTTTGTTTTCAATTTATTTTTAGTGTAATTTTGTATACTTTCGTTGATTTTTTGTAATTCTTAAGGTTGTTTTTTACTATTATTTTTTATAGAAATTAAGGAACGTGTTAAATATATTATTTAGGCTCGTTTGTTGACTCGAATCCTATATATTTAAATCTAACATAAACCGTTAATTGGAAGTTAGAATCTTTTTCTTGAACATATTCATGATTTAAGAGAAAAGCTTAATTTTGTTTGGAAGATTACTGTATAAGAAAAAAAAAAACAAAAAAGTCGATTTTTACGAAAAACTTAATTCTTATATTTACATTGGTACATATCGTCGAAAGAAATCACGCAAAACTCATAAGTACCAAATTTGAACTAAATCGCTTCATTGGTTTAGGCTTTAGGATGCCGTACTGTATGTGGCAATTGCCGGAATTGTACATATTTTTTTAGTTATCTGTGGTCGTTATTTCATATCGTTGGCACTCATTAGAAGACCTGGTAGCTATATACATTTCTTTTATTGAAAATAACGCAAAATTTTGGTTATGAATGAACCTATGTGACAAAAAATAAATGAACAAACTTTTTTACATTTGTTAAAGTCAAAGTTCCATATGATTTAAAAAGAAAATTAAATAGTTATTCGATAATTTATTCGATATTCAAGTTTTCAAAATCGTCTTTTAAACCTGGTATCATACAAAAACATTTTAAATATCGTACTGATTCCAAACAAAATTATTGTATTAACTCCAATTTGCATAGCTAGTTACTACGTTTGGTCTAATTCTGAAACAGGGTTGCGAATTTTTGAATTAAAAAATCATAATCATAAGTCTGTAGATGATTTGTGAATTAAAAAAAATTAATTCATAAGTTAGTTAGTGACTTATGATTTAAAAAAAATGGAATTCATAAGCTACTAAGTGACTTATGAATTGAAAAAAAATTAATCCATAACTACTAAGTGATTTATGAATTAAAAAAAATCAAGTCATGAGCACGTTAGTGACATAAGAATTAAAAAAAATTAATTTCACTACATACTAAATGACTTATGAATTAAAAAAAATTAATTCACTACCTACTAAGTGACTTATGAATTAAAAATAAAATGCACGACTGGGTCGCACGAACTTGCTCCTATATAATAGACTAGGAATTTTAAAAACGAATGTTATCAGAGAAAACTGTACAGAAGGATAAAATTAATTTCTTAAATTCTTTTAGTAGTAAGAGACAATAACAGAATGCTATACAAATATGAATGTATGCAAGAATAAAAATTGTAAGTCGTTGTAGTGGTTTCTTATAAAAAAGCTTTTATATTCAAAATTTTTAAAAGATTTTTAAGAAAAAAATTTGGTATGCCAACTTTAAGTTTTTATTACTGTACGAATGAAAAGTAAATTTCCAAAAATAATATTAAGCCGTTTTTGAAATATCGAATTTTCAAAGAAAAAAAATGTTTTTTTTTTCAAAATTTAAAAAATATTTTTTTTTACAGTTTTAAAATGGAATGGTTCTTAGACTTTTTAGAAGCATATCTACAAAAAAATTTTTATTAAAATCCGGTATGTCGATAATAAGTAATTCAAAATTTAAAAAAATGGTTCTATTACAAGTTGTAATATCTTAATTTCAAAATTTTTTTTTATTAAATTAAAGATCATTAAAATTAGATGAAACAAAAAAAATTTTATCAAAATTCTAGGTGCCGTTTTCGAGAAAAATACGATTTTTGAAAGTCATTTTTTCACATTTGTATGGTGGGTACCTTTATTTTAAGGTAAAATAAAACTTTATTTCATACATCTTGTAGATTATGTTGAGAAACTTTTATTATATTATATTTATTGAAAAAAATCTAGTATAAGGTTTTCAAAATATGGAGTTTTGAAAAAAAAATCAAGTTTATTTTAAAAATCCAAAAAACAATTTTTTGAAAATTTGAATACACAATTCTATTTAAATTTTTGGGGAGCTTTAGCAAAAAAAAATATTATCAAAATCGGTCATACCGTTTTAGAGAAAATCAAAATAAAAAAAAAATGGTTCAATGGGGGGGTACCCTCAATAACCATTTTTCGGAAAAGTTTTTTCAACCATTACCTAGCTTTAACTAAATAAAATTTTTTTGTATCTTTTTTTTTTAAATCTATCGAACAGTTTTTGAGAAAAAAAATATTTACAAAACTTCGAAAAAAATCGTATGGCAGGTACCGTTATTTTTAGTCTTAAAAAAAAGAAAAAAAACGTGTGGGGGAGAAAAATTAAAAATGATATATACCAAGTTTAAAGAAAATCGGCCGAGCCGTTTAGGCTGTAGTCGAACCGACAGACAGACATACAGACAGACCGACAGACAGAATTGCGAGATCCACTTTTTTAGTCTTCGCTATCATCGTAATGTCCAACTTTGATCAAAATCTCGAGTTCGATTTTTTCTACGAATGCATAACTTGCCTTATAGTACCTATAAGTCGCAAGTAAAAATTAAGTCATGAGCAAGTTAGTGACTTATGAATTTAAAAAAATATTCACAACCTACTAAGTGACTTATGAATTAAGAAATATATAAATTCATAATTTAATTCATAAGCTAGTTGGTAGATTGGAAATGTTAAAGCTTATTTTGGCTACATAATTGTTTAATTATTAACAAAAGTAGATTTCAAGCTTTTGTGTGTCATAAAATTATCATGATAGCTTTTAAATTTTCCAATTAATAATTTTTTAGTCAGATTTCATCCATTAGTTTATGAATTAAATTTGTTTCAATTCATAAGTCACTAGGTAACTTTTGAATTATTTTTTTTTTAATTCTTAAGTCACTTACTTGCTTATGACTTAAATTTTTTTAATTCGTAAGTCACTTAGTAGGTTGTGAATTATTTTTTTTTAATTCATAAGTCACTTACTTTCTCATGACTTAAATTTTTTTAATTCATAAGTCACTTAGTAGGTTCTGAATTAATTTTTTTTTAATTCATAAGTCACTAAGAAGCTTATGATTTAATTTTTTTTTAATTCAGAAGGCACTAAGTAGGTTCTGAATTAAATTTTTTTAACTCATAAGTCAGTAACTAGCTGGTGAATTACATTTTTTTTTAATTCATAAGTCACCCACTAGCTTGTGAATTAAGGCCAAGGTTAAGCTAAAAAGTAACTTAAGCTTTTGCAACCCTGTTCTGAAAGCTTCGCAGATCACTTTTACTGGCGGATTTGTATTACTATTCTCAAAAGCGATCTGGAAGTAAGACATTTATATGAGAAAACCGGAAGAATCATTTCGTTTTTCGAGAATAACCTATATTGAAGCCCATCGAAATTGAAAGATATCACTTTCATTATGATTCGCCTTGGTTTCTGGAAAAATGTATTGCTCTGTGATAGTCCTTGTAAATGGTTGCGGATAAAAATGAAACATAAGGTTGGTTTATATATTTAACATGTATGTTATTTTTCACTTCTGCTAAAAACGATTTTACGCGACCTTTGACCAGATATTTTATCAATCCACAATGTCCGGAATTGATGAAGAATCTAGCATCTAATTTTTTTACAACTTTGTAGAAAATGTACGAGGATGTCTAATTTTCTGTACTAAATGTAATATTGAAAAAAACAATCCACACTTTACAATAACTGCAATTAAGTACGCACAATCATGCTCTTAATGGTAATGTTTTGAGGATTAAAAGCGCTTTTCATTTGTTTAGCTTAGATTTTGGTACACAGAACTCGAACAAAATAAAATTTATAAAAATAATAAATTAAAATCTATGAAGCAAAATAATAAGAATTAAATTTTTTGGCTCACCCAAAATGTATGTCTTTTCGGTACCGTCTGATCTTTCATTTGACAGTTGTGTAAACCTTTAACATAGCACAATTGTCTAAGTCATAGTCTAAAATCAGTGGTGCTCTGCATCTACCCAAAATTTGCTTTGCGCTGAGTTTTTCTTGTATATATATATATATTTAGATTAAATGGACCGATGAGCAAAGTAATCTGACGGCCGGCCATTGCTTGAATTATAACAATATTAGGAACTTTATTCAAACTTTAGCAAATATCTACTGAAATTCAGTTAGCGGTGGAGGTATTTTTTGTTCTCTATCGTCAGCGCTCTCTTAGAACTCTTTGAAGAATTTGTTTCTTAATGGAAGCTCGATTAGAATAAAAAAAAAAATAAAACATAGACCCTAAAGAGAACGCCTAACTGCTTGACTAAAAATATTCATCGTTTTCGACAGTTCGAAATATAAAATCAAACAAAAAAGATCTACGAGTTCTTCTATTATTTCAACAAGCCTAAACAATCATCATACCACAAATAAACAAAAAAAAATATACAGATTACTAAAAGTAAATGCTTATTAAATTTCCGTTATGACGATTTATGTGTGTGTAACTATGAGAACCTTAGGAACCATTTCACCAACGCAACCTTCTGCGTTCATTTTTCGTTTTTATATTTTTTGTTTTATATTAATAGACGGATAAAAGTTATTCTTTAACGCTACATAATGAGCTAGAACTTAGTTTGGCATTCAGTATTTTTTGTTTAGTTTTGTTTTTTATGCGAACAAGTTTTGTATACCAACCAATATATGTGTGTGTGTAGGTACATTTATATATTATTTTCTTAAAAACTTTTATGACAGAAATATGATTTTAAAAAAATCTATATATTGAATATTTAAAAAATATGTATACCTACATCTTTTGAATTTGTATTTTATTTCAATATCCGCCATATCCAATGTCGGGTTTAATTCGATCGAACATGGATGGATGATTTGATAGGTAACCTGCTGGAGTAGAGTGACTTGGATGATGAGCTGTTTGACTTGTGTAGCCGGATGCATTTGGATATGCGTAGGGATAATTGGGGCTAGGCATGTGCAATGTAGGCGGCGGAGGTGGGGGATGCCCAACTGGGCTATATGGACCGTACCCGGCGTGTTGGGCATACGGGTGATGGTATATGGGGCTAACGGCCATATGTGGATCCATATACATGGGACTACCAGATGCAGAGGAAGTGATATGATGGGGCGAAGAAGCTGCTGCAGCAGCCATCAGGTTGCTGTGATATGAATTGGATGAATAATTGTTTGATGTCAAACTAGAAACGGAAAAGTTGCTGGCTATGCTATTATAGTTGTTTAAGTTATTATTGCTGTTGGTGTTTGTGGAAGACGGGCATGTATTTGCCGTAGAGTATATTGGATCTGGATAGTGGTGGGGTGAATGGAGAATGGAGCTATTGGAAGGTGGTGGTGGTGCCGTTGCTACTGCTGATGGTGATGAAGAGCTGGATGAGTTCAGATTTGAATAGGATGGTATATAGACGCATCCCAAACCACCGGAATTTGAACTGCCTGCACCGCTGCCGCCTGATGATGGCGATGGAAAATCTTCATTCGAATCTGATTTTATGCCCACAATGGCACTATTTATAGAATTATTTCCAGAATCGTTCTCCGTTATTGTGGGAATTTGATCGACCAAAGATTCCAGACCCGATAAACTCTTCGATGTCACATCGGATAATTGCATATTTCTCTGTTGTGTCTGCTGTGAATTTTGTACAGGCTGTGGAGTACTGTTGTTGCTATTGGACGTATTTGGTCTAGTGGACGCAATGTAATTAACGTTATCATTATCATTATTTGTATTTGCTGCAGCAGTTTCACCAGGTGAATTGTCCATTGTATTGCCGGACAGGTAAGATTGATTGGAGCCTGGATTCTGGTAGATATTGTGATAGTGTTGAGTTGAGTGTTGGTGTGCTGATACATTTCCCCCGCCACCTTGTTGTTGTTGGTCCCCAGAATTGGGTCTTGGGCTAGTAAAACGTAGGTCATGGGCGCTGTGTTCTTCGTTTCGTATACTATCGGGACGATCATAATCAACTGGTCCCACCATGGCTGGCGAAGAAGCCGATTGTGATTCAGCTAGATGGTCCGAGGAAATGGCAGCCGATATTTCGGTGGACAATTCTGAATGTGATGAACCATAGTGTGGTGATTTGGACGACTGTTGCGGATTATGATTTGGCGATTGCATATAAATTAAGGATGGTATATGAAGCTGATGTTGTACATGCTGTTGTAGATTATGATTGTGCTGCTGTTGCGCTTGTAGATGGTGGGAATTCGCATGCTGTTGATGGTGGTACACTTGTCCTGACCCGCTGCTTACTAAATTCGAAGGATTATTCGAAGAGTTTGTGTTATTTCCAATTGGAGGGGTTGTTGAGGCATTCATGCCCATCGGACAATAGGAACTAACAGTGTTCGGCGAATGCATAGGAGAGCTAAACAGTCTTTGATTCTGCAATGATTGTTGTTGCTGGGACATCGTTTGACTATTAAAATGAGTGCTATTATTTATCGAGAGCAATTGATGATTCCCTAAACCACTGGGACTATTGCGATGTAAACAAATATCAGTTTTATTAACAATCCCATTATGAATACTCGAATTGCTGTTGTCCATTGAGTTGTTGTTGTTGATTGCCGAAAGGTTACCACTACTACTGCAATTATTATTATTGGTTGTATTTATGTTTGCTCCGCCATGACTGAGATTGACTCCAATGTCAGATTTGATCTTTTTTGGTCGACCTCTCTTTTTCTTTGGCATTTCACCATTCTCTCCCATCAGCGTTAGATTCAATATATTGTTGTTGTTGTTATTGTTGTTGAGTAATGAGTTTGTATTTCGTACCTTTTGGGGTATTGGGCCGTCTTCACCATCAATACCCTTGATCTTTTTTGGCCTTCCACGTTTCTTTTTCTCCGGCTGCTGCTGTTGGCCAGACTGATCCATTATACATGACATGTGCATAACGCTATTGCAATGAGTTGTCGGATTTGCCGGCCCGCTCATATTTGATGACATAACCATACCACAACTACCAATACCATTATCACCACTGCCGATCATGGAATCCATTGGTGTTCCTTTATGTATTATATTCAAAGCATTGTTCTTGTTTAGATTCGCACTCACGTCAGGGATACTGATTCGTTCTGGTGTACTACTGTTGCTATTGTTATAGCCTAAGTTTTGATTATCGTTATTCAAACAATCTGGGGATAAAAAAGTTGAACGACCAGCATTAATTGAAGGTGATGGTGGATTTCCTAATCCTCCTACTCCTGCTCCTCTCCCAGATTCTGACTCACAGCACTGTTTCGATTTTTGGTCGTTAAAAACACATTCAATGTCATCAATATGTGGTATAAGCCCATTCAAGTAATCACGAAATTTTTTTAATGCTGCATAAAATGGTACTTTATCAGCCGCACGAGGCAGTTGAGCACAACGAGCTGAAGATGACGGCATAACCCACATGTACTAAAAAAATTATTTTAAAACTGAAGAAGGTAAATAACTAACAATAATTCCTTACCGTATCTGTGCCTTCGACACATTCCTGTTGTCGACCAAAATTGAAATCTTTTTTACCCGAAAAAACTTCAAATATTAACTTGCCATTGAAAACGGCAATTTTTGGCCGAAATCGTTTTAGTTTATCCAACAAAATTCGACTACCTTCTTTGATTTCCTTTCTTGTCAAATCGGCTGAACCCTTTGTCGCCCGCTCCACCATGTTGGTGAAGCCAATTCCAAATTTAAGAAGTTTATAATCTTCTTCGGCCGTCATCTGTTCATGAGTCAAACCAGATAAGTAAAGGCATTTCCAAAAGTGATTTCCCGGTCCGGCATAATGGTGGCCTTTGTAAGCAGCAAAAAGTCCAGGATTGATTCCAATCTATTTATATATTTTTTTTTTTCAATTTGAAAACACAATTAAAGATTAATTTAAAGAAAAAGCCCCCGCTTTGATTTCGTTATAGTTATCGAAATGATCTAAATTATGAAATTACACTCACGATAATTATGTCTAAATTATCTGCTAAATGGTCAGGTAGAGTTCTTTTAGAAACCTCCTCTTCGGGCATGCCATTGAATCGATCATGCTTTTTTCGCTCTTTTGGCATGATAGGCTTAAGTATCCCATCAACCATCGTTCTATTCAATGAAATTAATCTCTTACTCTCATCTTACATTATATATTAGCCAAGTCAGCAAAGGTTTTTTTTTTGCAAAATTATGCCAGTGGGATATTTCAGAGTATTCAAAACAAAGCGTTGTGTAATATAGTATTTTGCGCGTTTTGTCGTTGGGTTTTGTATCCCAATTTAATTCTAATCGAAATTTTAATTATTTATTTTAGTAAAGTTTTTTTTTTTCATTGAGCTTATAATTAAAAGTTACGGGGACTGAAAATTTTTCGTATTTCAACTCCATAAGGCTTTTAATATAAAAGATAACTATGGAAAAAAATAAAAATCGTGGGGAATTTAACTCTAAATACTTTATACTTTACTTTCCATTTAATTAAAAAATATAATACAACATTAAGTACAATATGGCTTCGTCTTCTGCCTGGTTATTACATACATCAATTGACAAAAAAAAAGTATAAACAGAACCATTAGTTTGTTTTGTTGGATATATCAAAGCACAGCAAATGCAGCCGCGCAAATTTGTTTTGAATACTCAGAGGCGAACTACGCACTAACTACAATCATTACTTCATTGGAATATTTTTGCATTATGAAAAATCTTTTGCGCTAATGGTGATAACATTTTCTTAAATTTTTCTTACCTCACTGATGGTGCAATATCTTCGGAACCTTTTTTCTTACGTCCGCGTTTTTTTGGTAAAGCAATATTATTTAAACAACCACTATTTGCCGAAGACATATCAACGTCAGCAGCATCAACATGCTGTCCTTGTGCAGCCTGCATTCGGGAATCAATCATTTGTTGTTGTTGATTAACCATATTCATTGGCACTTGATTGTTATCTTCCATAAGAAGTCTTGTCGATTCGGGTGGACTTTCATAATTTTGCTGGCGCATAACCATTGATAAACCATTGCTTGACGATGGCGACATCATACGCATATTTGAATTCATTTCATCGTCCATGAAATTGTACGGATCCGGATCTGGATGAGGATGGGTGGCAGTAGTTGGCATATCTTCACATTTAGGCGGAATCAAATTCGATGAATGAATTTGATGTTGAGGCGTCATTGAATGTTGTGAAGATGTGTGCGAATTGGGTGTTAAGACATCACCAGCACTTGTTTCATAGCCGTCGTCTTGACTTTCGTGTTTAACCGTTGGGGAGAGCCTAAAAAATGCACCAACAATTATTATAAAATTTAAATAAACATATATTTTTGTTTTGTTAAATAACAGTCAAAGCCTCATACTCTGTTTTAAGGGATTTGAAAAAAAATATGATCCTACTTGTCTATTAACAAAATTCCTTTTTCTTTAAATAAAATTAATTTGTTTTTGAATATGAAACGATATCAAGCAGATAAGGGACACCTTAACCTTCAAATTTTAATTTATTTTTAAAAATTTTGGATGCAATATTATTTGTAACATTAAAGAAGTACCTTTGTGTAAAATTAAGACAAAATGTCGCAAATCGATTCATCCGATAAGCTCTAGATCGATGTACGGTGGACGCAAAGACTGACGGACTGTACAAAGGAAACGGCTTTGTTTGACTTCCCGATCATCGTCATGTTAAATGTGATAAAAACTTCGATATTTTGTTTTTACACGAAACCAATGCTTTTTATTTCATTGTGCACATTTGTTTTAATAGTTTTTAGTGATTTTTGAGAATGGAATTGCGACTTTTTTGCGAAGTAAGGGCACCTGAATAAATTGCTTGAAACTTGAAATTAAATTTACATACTTCATTTTGAACCATTTGTAGTTGGTTATGTTTCTTAGCTCACACAAAAATATAAATATCAGGTATACTCACAATTTGTATCGGTTGTTCGGATCTTCGTGCAATTCATCAATCATCAGATCATCAATACACGTCATCGATGTATTCTTTGGTTGATGATGCGGCGACTGTGGTTGCGGGTGCTGGGGTAATTGATGGATGCGATGCTGTTGTTGATAGTGTTGATATGTTCGAATATGATGTGGCTGTTGCATTGTCTGTTGATCTTGATGATGCAGATATGCCATTAATTCTGAATGATGGTGCTGTTGATGCTGTTGTTGTTGATGTTGCTGATGATGCTGCTGCTGTTGTTGTTGCTGCTGCTGATGATGATGTTGCTGATGATGATGCATCATATGCTGCTGATCTTGATGGTGCAGATAGAGTTGTTGTGCGTGTTGATGCTGCAACATACTGTGTTGATTTTGGCTAAGATGATGTTGTTGTTGTTGATATTGATGTTGCTGGTGGTCTATTTGATTCAGCATTTCTAAATTTTCTGGAACTTGTTGCATTTTATAATCGTCAACAACGTGATTTGTATCCATGGAGTTTTGTTGAGACATTTGTTGTTCGCGAATATTTCTTTGAGATAATTCGTCGACATTGAGATCATTGCGATGGCATTCATGAAATTGATTAGCATGCGAATATTGATTATGTTTATTATCACCGTTACCAACATTTTCTCTTTGTTGTTGTTGTTCGTCTTCTTCCTCTTCGGTTTGCTGTTGATTCATTTGCTGCTGCTGTTGTTGTTGAATTTGTTGATGTTCAAATTCCATCTGTTGCGTATGTGAAAGCGCTTGCTGTTCTATATCATCCATTTGCCCCCTTTCATCTTCTGGTTGCTGGTGCAGCAATCCTTCCATTTGATTGTGGGGACTGTTTGATGTTGTTTCTTTTGTTGTCATAATATTATTATTGTTATTGTTATTATTTGAATGATTATCATTATTATGAATAACTAAATTCTCAGCTTCTAAATCATTCATATCACTTAAATTACTGGTAACACAACCATTTGTTTCTCTGATATTGTTAGATGGGTTTATTGAGGAAGGAATTTCATCACTTTGGAGTTGACTGCTTTCAGGCAGCGTTTGTTGTTGTTCTTGTTGTTCGTGTTGCAAAAACGTTTCTTGGAAGAGTAATGTTGCACCTTGACTAGAAGAGGACTCCTGATTACTAGCTGCACAAGCATTAAAATTATTATTTTCTATAGACGCTGGAGAGGAAGAAGATGAGGAGGAAGAAGAGGACGAGGAGGAACAGCAAGAGGAGGACATTACTTTGGTTTGGCTTTTAGACTCTTTTAATTCAAACGATGTTGGTGAAAGCGAAACAGGTGCAGTCGCAGATGAACAATCGTAAGGTGACTGGCATGTTTTAGTATCTAAATTCACCATAACTTTCGTATCGTCTGGATTTTCACTTATGTTAGGAATTATCGCAGAATCTTTTTCATTTCTTGAGGACATGTCTTCATCCATAGGAACAACTTGTTCTTGTTTATTTTCTACTTCTTCTGCTGTTATTGGCGCTGCTTTTAAGACGGCAACAGCTTCAGCCTGATTTGTTTCGTCTACATCTTGGTTGCTTTCAACTTGTTGAGATTTAAAGTTATTTTCATTTCCTATTAAAGCATTAGAAGCTAAATTCACCAACGTAGATACATTTGATGTTGATGATGACGTTGGCGACGATGATGATGGCAGATGATCACCATTATAAGTTGGTAATGGTGTATCTTTGGTAGACATTTTCGTTGTTTTATCCTCATCCTCCTCTTTCATTAAAGTTAATACAGATTCGTCTGTTGTAGATGATGATGATGTATTCATTGTGCTTGTTGTTGGTGGTGCTAAAGAAGTTACATTACTTCCAAATAAAGTTGCTACTTGCATTTTGTTTAGACTAAGTTCGAATTGATTTTGTTTTTTGATTTATTAAGATCATTATTGTTGTTTAAATATTGAAATAACAATTTTGAACTCTCTATAACTACCCGCTTGTGTTTCTTTTATTGTTTTCAGAACAATTAAACTGAAAAACTTGAAGAAATTTTTGAATGTGTAGCCCATTTTTGGGATTAAGCTATTATTTTGTTGCTCGTTTTAAATTACAGATTAATTTTTAATTTTAGTAAGGAACATGTTTCCACTCACTTTGACGTTTTCTGAAACAAAATGAAAGAAAAAGTAATATATGTAAAAATTGTAATAAAATAAACACCAAACTTAAATACAAAAAAATCGGAACTGCCTTACTTTTTTTTACTTAGTTTAAGAACAATTCATCAATCATTAATAGAATAATTTATTAAGTTTGTTTATCGAATGTAAGCAAACTCCTAGTATAAATAGTGCTTTTTAAATAAATAAAAATTAGTTCTTATTTGGAATTCAAAGAGTTAACTTCTCATTTTTTTTTTATAATTAGTGCGCACTCAAGGGGTTATTATTACCCTTAAAATGATTACCACAGTACGAACGTTAGGAAAACAAGGAAGGGTTTAAAAGGAGATACCGATGCACATTAGTTTTAAATTTTTGAATATCACAATGGGAAGGAAAAATAGAGCATTCCACATTCGTGTAGTCCGGCTAAAGAAAGAATCTCAGTTTTGTACAGTAAGTCCGAAATTGGGCTCAAGGGTAAACTGATGAGCATTCCCAAAAGCGCGAGTATTACGGTTAAATTGTTTAAGGGAACGAATGCAACTGGTTATTTCGCTAGAACACTGTTTATAGAAGTAACGGTAAAATAATGAAAGACAAGAAACATTGCGACGGTGCTCAAGAGATTCAAATGTTTCTGTTATACTTCTATCACCTCATTATTAAGAAGTAACTACATATGGATTAATAAATACTAGCAGCAAGTCAAAATCTTGAGTTCGATTTTATCTAGTACTCGTATATAATTAACTCTTTACGATCCTTTGTGTGGAAAATAGGTTTTCGAACCATACTGAAACGTATACCCTACTTCATTTATTATTTAAATTTCCATAAACCTTGTCTCGTCCGCAACTGTTCAATTTTATTTTATAAAGATCTGTTTTCTATTTTCTAACCTACATACCTTATAAAATGTGCAATGCACAATTTCCCTGTGTATTATATCTAACATTTTATTAAATTTAAAACTATAGAACTAAATTTTCATTCCGCTATGACACTGATATTTATAGATGTTAGAAAAAGATGTTCACTCGGTTATTTGTATGAACTTTTACTGTTTTATGTACGAGTATGTTCAGTAGGAATTTATTAGAAAAAAGTGTTAAAAATTAGAAACAAAAACCATACTAAACCGCTTTAAAATTAACTTTTAAGTACACTACAGTTTTTTGATAAAACTTTTGTTAAAAAAAAGAATAAGCAATAAGTATTTTACTATTCCAGAAATAATATCAAATAAATCAACTTTTACTAGTCGAGGCCTAGGCAAGATTTGTCTGTCGATGCAAAGGTTACATTACTGGTGAGGCCCTAGGAAATTTTGCTTATGTTGTTCTCATTTCGGATGCGGGATTATGAATTACCTGTATTAAGCCTACAAAATGGGTGTGTCCCCACCAAAATTCAAAATACCCTTAAAATGCTTGAGCACACACTGCGAGCGCTTAAGAAAGTTAAAGAGTTTTTTTAAAGGAGATGCCGATGGCCAATAAAATACACAAAAAAATAAGTAAATGAAAAGTTTTTTTCGTTTCCTGAACAATTTTAAAAATGTCGCTTAATACATTCTTGCGGGAAGGTATCGATATATTTTTTATATTCAATGTGATTGAAAACACAAACATAACAGAAACTAGAGTTTAAAAACAAATTAAAAAAAAAACAGTAACTAAGAAGCAAAGTAATACAAATAGCAAATATAATTCAGTCTTGAAGTTTTGGTTCGAAATCTAAGCGTTGCGTACAATTTGAGAACGATCAGTTTTGTTAGGATCAGTTTTAATATTTCGCTGTTTTGTCTTTGTAACGGATTTAAAACATTGGTTTAACATATTTTTAGCCTTCCGCAGTTTAGCAATTGCAAAGAGGGCTTTTTCTGCAATCTACTTAAATAAAACTAAGTTAAGAAATAAGCTCAAAAATCGAACAGTTTGCGGAATTCTTCATACCAAATTGTTGATGAAATTGTATGAAATTAGAAATAGACAAAGAATGTTTGCGTTTACATACAAGTAGTATGTACATTATATATGTAGGTGAACTATTAGATACCTACTTGTGAAACAAATTTATTGAGTCTAGTCTTATAATTTTAATATGAATGTGATATAGTATATGAATATAGTTGTCTTATATGTTTTTTGTGTTGATTGTTGAACACAAAAAAATGTTTTTTTTTTCTTCTTTTTATCAAGATGACAAAAATCTGCCAAAGCTACATGTAGTTACCAAATTTGAAGCAAATTAGTTCATTCTTTTAGTCACTGGCAAATAGGACGACGGACGTCATAACGAAAAATATTTTTTCGCCCTTTTCCATTATTCTTCTGTTAGATTTGATTAAAACCTCAATAATTTTTTTTATTTAGCTGAAATAATTTGCAAGTTAATTTTTCAGTATAAATCATTCAGTTAAGCAGAACTGACTGTAGAAATCATAAATACAAAATGCCTTTTTGACATGCGTAGGTATTATATTTCTGTACCATTCCTTCCCGCTCCAAGATAGAATAAAAGGCATTGATGATGACACTTTTCAGATACAATGTTTTTCATCGCAATTTAAAAATAAAACAACCAATAGTCACTAGAAATTATATAAAACTAGAATTGTAATATCTAAAAAAGGAAGACTCAAAACAAAATTGAAAAATATATTTTATGTAGGTTTCAATTCGTTCGTCGTCTAAGACCATACTTTTTAAGACATTTGATTTTGTTTGCATTTTCTTTTGTTTATTTTTATAGGTATTTTTGTATACATTTTGCTTTTATTTCATCCGCAAACAAGATGGATGCGTGATAAGTAAATTTTATATATTGTACAAACACACACAAACAGAAACACACACATCCTAATAAATTTCTTCAGAAAAACTTGAACTTAGAGCCAAGAAGAAACTAAATATATAAATAAATTAAAACAGCGATTATGAAATGCATATATAAATACAAATACAAATACGTATGTACCTCTCTATACAGTAATAGTGATACTTATCGTACTCTTGTATACCTACAAATAAAAATAAAATATACTTAAGTAGTGACAGCTTGTAAAATTAGCACACTGAAGTCATGTGTAGGCATGGATGCATGAGCGAACTGCCGTTTACCGTTGGCTATGACGTTGATATCCGAGTCCAAATAGACCGTGGTTTTTGTTTCCATAACAGAGCGCTTCCGAACCCTTTGATTTTATAAGTGGTTGTTGTTTTTTTAGATGATTTTCAATCTGTTTTTAATTTACGTGATTTATGTATGTGGGTACGTTTAGGTCAATTCTACTCTTAGTTTCTATTATACATATGTTAGATGCAGTTAGTTTTTAGTTGCATAGAAGTGTTGGTGTTAGTATATACCTAGTTGAGTGAAGTAAAATGTGAATATACGAGATTAGTTTTGTTTTGGTGAGCGAGAGACTAAATAACACTAATCGACACCAGCCCGTGTGGCCAGATTTGTGAATTAATAGTGTAAATAATCAATTTTATAATTGGTGCCTTTCTTAGACATGGAAATCAATTAATTAATTATTGGATGACACTCGATGACAGATCGTTTATGTTAAAGTTCTTTCTAAGATTTACTTTTAACTGATTTTTATAAGAATTTTTATATAAAAAAAAAAGCTTGTGTGTACTGATGCACGCGCGGTAGAAGTAAAACTTCTTTTCCCTCAAGCAAAGCCACTGTAAAATTCTACCTACGTACCTACAAACATTTTGTATTCTAAAAACTTGTCGCTGTCTTTGACGGATAACGTGTCGTTTTGACATGACAAGGGGTAAATTTCCTATGCAGCTGTTAGCATTGGAAATTTACCCCTAACGCTGGAAGAGAAGTTTTACTTCAAAAATTAACTAATCGTCTATAGACAGCAACAAATAACAAACTCTTTTTTTTTTATGTCGAAAATATATGCACGCGTCAGTTTTGCAACGTTTGTATCCAGATTTTACCACTAGAGCGTTCAGTTTCGTATTCCATTGATGACTAGCTTGATTTAATTCATACACAGCCCTTTTGAGTAAACATAGTCGCACACTGCCATCATCAAAACTGTCTGATGGCTTCATGTACACCTTTTCTTTAATATCTACTTGAAAGAAGGTTTTAATTGCATCTTTTTTTTATAATTTACACGCACTAAAGGGATTATGACTACCCTTAAAATGTTTTAGCACAGTGTGAGCGTTTTAGGAAAGTGGGAGAGGATTTAAGAGGAGATACCGATGCACATTGGTTTTAAATGTCTGAACATTGCAATGGGAGAGAAACAAAGAGTCGGGGAAAGCATTCCACATTCGTGTGGTGCGGCTAAAGAAAGAATCTCTGAATTTAACTGTACGTCAAAAATTGTGCTCAATGGTAAACTGATGGGCATTCCTTGAAGCGCGTGTATTACGGTAAAATAGTTTAAGGGGAGAAATGCAGCTGGCTATTTCACTAGAACAGTGTTTATAAAAATAACGGTAAAATAGTGAAAGACGCCATTTGTATCCTATTTTATCTTCAAACCCCATTTAGAATTTATGGTTTTTTCTCCTTAAGCAAATCAACCATTTCCCACTTAAAGTTCTTTAATAAAGATATTTCTCACTCATTGTATTTTTCCATTCTTCACAATTTAAACTACTCACATATACCCTCTTCACTTGAACTGTTTAATAGTTCGTCAATATGACCGCATGTCAAATACAATATATAATATCTGGAGATTGTTTCTTTTAACGCTCTCTATATGACTTTTGTAATCTAGCTGAAACGACTTCTTCTTCAGTCTGGATGAGTGTCACTGTCGGTTACCTGAACGGTTTTAGTTCTATCTTCAGATTGAATCATCAAGTCATCACCGAAGAATTTCCTTGTACCTACGTAACAATTTATATATAAATACAATATAAAAAAGCAAAAATGTATCTTATTGTTATCGCGGATTTTGATGAATTTTAGTTGATTCGATAGGAAATTTCGCGATTTAACCGAAAATTTTGCTGATAAACTTCACTTGGCCGGAAGGAACGTGCCAATTTGAACGGTGTGATAGGGGGTAAAAAATTTTTTTGGGTAACTACGTATGTACATCAGTGGTTTATTAAAATTAAATTCTAACGTGACTATTTTTAATGGGACGCCGGAGGGCCCCATCCAAAAAATTTGCCACGGGACTCAGATGGTATAGTTACGCCACTGTCTCGAATATTAGTTCCACGATTAATTATTTAATAATAACCACGATATCTGTTAGTCCCCTCGCAGTATACAATGAAGATCAATTCCTGAGATTTTGCGTCAAATTTTTTTCGTTTCACATCAGGAAAATTCGGTTTCAATCCAGTTCAAATTTCAATAGAAGTTTTGTCTATTAAAACACGAGATATAGAATGATTTTTTAAATACATCACAGTTGACATCGCTTCTGCCCAAAACTTCTTCGAAAGATCCACATCTTGTAACATGCACCTTGCATGCCCGGTTAATATTCCTACTGTTTAGAAAGCCCGTCTGCCGTTCAATGCCACATGACTTGTATAGTTTTTCGCGCTTTTAAATGGATAATATGATTTTAATTCGCAGAATTTGTAAAAATGTTCGTCCTTTGATCTGAGTAAATAGGTAAATGTTTTTCTGCTAAAATCATTAATCAGAACAACTAAACTGCTAGTCGCAACCTTCATTTTGGTATTATTAGCAGCAGCACAAGTAATATCATCTATTGATGTTTTTCTTTGGTTCTAAATCGAACTTTGGTTCATAGCAAGATGTTGCGTTGTGCTGGAATCAATGGACCAATAGTTTCAAGTGAAATTTCCATATGAATGTACAGCACTAAAAGAAGTTGGGGATTGTTTTTCCATCAACCTTTTTAAAATACTGAATTGGACAATCATATGATTAATAATTTAATTTTTAATTTTGTTACATTATAGTAACGTATTTCCTTTTTCTTTGGCAGACCTTTTTTATTTCCGCTATTTCTTTTGAAAAAGGCACCTTCACCACTCACAGTTGGAACTTCTTGTAAAAATTAAATTTTGATTTCACTTGTCATTTCCAATGGTTGAAACTGTTATACATTGAGTTACAGTTTTCCAGTTGGTTCCTGTTAATTGTTTTACCAATGTGAAACGTAAGTCTATGCCGGAGCAAGTTTTGCAAATATTTTCAAATTTATTTTGAAAAGCATTGTTCAATTAGAGAAATATAACTTGATTTACTGCTCAGTGTGTGTGAAAATTTGGACGTCTTAATTACGCCACGGGGGCCATGTCCAAAATCATATTCAAACATTAATGACAAAACATTTTTTGTTAGTTTATTTACACCCACTTTCGTTCCAAGAACCGCTTTACAGTTGCCGTTGTTCTTCAAACATGTTTGCATAGCAAACTATTATGTTACATAGTTTTCACGACATAGTTTTGGTACAATCGACGTCAAAAAACTTGATTTTTTCGCTTCTCACTGCGCGTAATCGTAATTAAAAAAAAAAACTAAAAACAATATACATACATATTATGTATATACTATTCTTTATAGCCAAACCACAATCTCGCGTTTGGTCGGTCGGGCTTTGACATTTTGAATAAAAACAATAGACTCTTATGAGGCAATCTGAAATGTACCTCCGGCGTTGTGACCGCTTTATATCGTAATATCGTAAACGTCAGACCAACGCCAGGCCAAAGCAAAAGTAGATCTATTTTCTATTCGGTCGGGCGTTTGACAGTTCATTGTCGGCCGTATTTTGTATTTGTTTTGAAAGTTGAAAATTGAAGTGAAATAAGAAGTAAGGAATTGAAGTTCTTTTTTTATAAATAATTAAATCAAAAAAAGCGTGGTTCTGTTTTTATTTAAATAATTATATTGTTTCAGAAATCTTAAACCCGGCTATATGAACCCTATTAACTTTGAACCACCAAACTATCAACAATCGGCGGCGCCGGCGTGGATAGCGGCACGGTGCACCATCATGAAAGCATTTTGGAAGCACATCTTGCGATTCTTTTGAACAGTTTGTAGGTAATGTATATCGAAAAAGATAATACACTTAATCATAATTAACTTACAGACACTTGATTTCACTCCACATTTGAATTCCCTTCCATCAATTACCTACAATCCAACATACGTACATACATACATATTTATACAGTACCTTAATTTTCTTTTTGTATAATTTATTACAGCAGATAGAAATATAGACAAAAAACCATAAAAAAGTCCAGCAAAGCTGGCCAAGTTCTTTGTTTTCAATTAAAAACTAACCTACCTACCTACTTATCTTGGCCAGCGCACCAAGGAAGGTATATATTTCTTTTTAGAATATAACAATTAAGTAGGTACTTATCAAAGATGTCATGGAAATGTCAGTCAACGATCGAGGTTTGAAGCTAAATTTCGTTTTACAAATGCTACGGTCGCGCTTTTTGACACACAAAATCGTATATACGATCAAACGCCCATTTAACGCCGGACCGACGAACGCGAGATTGTGATTTGGCCATTAACACTTCATAAATTCATGTTCTCGATTTTTTTCGGGGCCCATAAAATGTAGAAGAGCTACGTATGTATGTTTATTCCATAAGAATTTATAAATAATATTCGTAGACAAATTTATGTACGAACAGATGAAATACATTTATTAAATATATTATAACAATAAGGATACTTAAATTGATTAAGTATTATTAGTGCAGTACTTTAACAGATAGTTTATTTTCAAAACCAAAAACTTTCTGTTTTGAAAGTTGTTACACTCTGCACAATGTAATTGGTTTAGAATGGCGGCAAAAACATTTATATTTCTCGCTGCAACTTTTTTAAATTAACGAGAACATTAATTTGTGATAAGTTTTTACAATTTGTAAGAAATTTTAATTTAACAAAACAGAATTATAAATATAAAGCCTGGTCACACGGGAGACAACATGCAGGGTCCAGGGTGACAGCACACAGAGATATAGTGCAAAAGTTGTGTGTATCAACATAAACACTCTATTAAAACCACTTGGGTTCTGTTGGTTTTTTACATGTTTGTGTGCCTGTGTTTGCCAGGGGGGTTGTTTTTTGAACATTTTTGCTCGAGAAAAAGAGATAAGGAGCGTGAGAGTATATTCACTTGATGATGGGTGTGTGAGTTGCGTATAGTTAAGGCTCTTGAGGGTGCTAGTTTGTTACAATATTTGATTGAAATCTAATATAAATTCAAGTAGACGTTGTTGTTTTTATGCATTTACATAGGTAAACAATTTTTGCTTATCTACCATATTTTCCAATTCAAAAATATAAGACAAGAAGTGAAATTATTAACAAAATAAATAATATAGGATGATAAAGGGTTTAATTTATTAGTAAATTGTCTGAGATGCTGACGAACAGAATAGTGTACAGAGCAACCAAATATACCTATAAAATAGTAGGCGGATGGTATACAAGGGTATTTATGTGTATTCCATATTCGTACTTGAATAACAACAACAGGCTTTGAGTATAAATATATCAATCTGATGAGCAAAAAACAAACTATAAATATTTCTTAGACTAAGATGAGAAATGCGCTAAATAGAGAAAGAAGTATGTATCTATCTACTATAAAGAACGAACATTTGAGTTTTTCAGACTGATTAAGTTACGTAGCTTTTTTGTCTTCCTTTTTGTGAGATTGATTAAACTACAACCGTCATGGCAAGTTGATTACATCTGTTTCAAAACAACTAGCTCCAATGTTTTATTTTCATTTTTCCATTTGTCTCATCAATTTTTTGTTTATACAAATGTAGGTATGTAGGTACACATGGAGATGGAATAAATTATAAATATTTTGATTAACTTTCGATTAATCTACATAATGCATTAATTTGGTCGGTGAATTTTTAAACAAAAACACCAATTGCGCAAGGTCAATTTTTTGTATTTTTGTATACAGGGTGTTTTGTATTAAATAGAAAACAAAGTTTAAGCGTGAAGCTGGAGTCGGAACAAGAAAAAATCGTATGGTATAGGGGTCAGTTCCCACCAGATTGGAAATTTGTTTTCATAATTTTGTTCTCAAAATTTTGAGTTTCAAAAATTATTTTAAACAATTATTTATTCTAAAAGGAAATTTAAATAATGAATTTCTGACTGTTGTAAAGTATGATACTAGCACACAGGCGGGTTAGATGCTGAAGGAATTAGACCATCACGCGTTTTGGTGCATCATACGCAAAACACCATATTATAAGGACGCGAGGTTAAAAACCTGAAAATCGGTTTTTCTAATTTAAGAAAAAATGAACATCAAAGTTATTGCCCAAACCTTTCTCTGAAAATAAGATACCGCAAGTAAATGCACAGAGATAATTGCACTTGGAATTTTGACCAAAAAAATCATAATTTATATTTAAAAAGTTCGATATGGTTCCTCTTTGCAGTTGAAATTAAAAGATATTCAAAATAAGATAATAAGATAACAGAAATATAAGATGCAATCTTTTTGGTTGCCTCATAAAAATCATTTCCTAATTTGGCGATACAAACAAAGTAAAGTAAGTACCTACTACTTAAGAATTATTCAATGTTCTATTTGATTTGTTATTCTTATTAAGTTCTTGATAATTAAAAGTATTTTTAAGGCAGCTGACAGCTAAATTGTCATTAAATGTAATGAATACTTATTTTGTTGTGCGTTTATTCATATTTACACTGTGTAACAAAAATAAAACACAGAAAACCTAGATTGGACAAGACGACTTCAATTCAGCAGAGACGAGTATCTATTTTTGGACTGAAATTTATCGAGATTCAAATAGGCAGCAGTATTGAATGTATTGAATTTCTAGATCCAAACTCTAAGCCGATGTCTTCCACCAAAAATCGAGACATGTTTTGAATTTAGTAACTTATTTTACTATGAAATGAAAAAAAAAAAAACAATCAATTATCATATTAATTATGTGTGTTTTAGCGCTCCGATTTCGAATCTGAAATTGAATCCATAAGAGATTCTTCTTTTTACAAGTATAGCTATAACTCTGCGAAAAAAACATAAACCAACATTTTTACGCAATCATCACTCGGCGTATGTCTAAATTGGAATAGTGAAATGAACGAAAACCTCAAACAATTGCGAAAAGGTACAGGAATGTGTTGAAAATATGTAGAAATCTAATACCTACATATATGCAAATAAATTTTAATATTGCCGGATTAATATAAGAACTGGCTTCCAATATAAATATCCAAATATAAAAAATTGAAAAATTAAAATGTTAATCCGTATACCGTATAATCAAGTTATATAGTTCTTGAAATCAGGTGTCGATATTAACCAATATACATAGGTGTAGATTTGTTTGATTTTTTGTTAAATTAGATCTGAATTTGAGGAACCGCTTTAACAAACCTATATCAGGAAATTTTATTCTTGATGACGGGGTACAGGGTGTCCCGTAAGCAATGGTTCAAACTGAAACTAGTGAAAGGGCAACACATGGCCTCTCAGAATTTACTATTGTCCATACTCAATCATAGTAGTTTTCGATTAACTACTCTTTTTGATAGATGGCAGCGATTTAAACTTACAAGTTACCGATTAATATGTTTATGCTTGTGTACATAATGTATATCAGAAGCGTGTTTGAGTTTTTTTTTTTTTTTTTGCCAAGAATGATAGTTCTGCTTCTAAAAAAAGAATCATTTTTGGATTCAATTGCAGAATTGAAACCATAACTGCTAAAATTAATTAATAATTAATATGCTAAAATTATAAGATCGATTTGTTCCGTTTTTTTAGATTAAAATATAAAACGTCTTTGCAAGAATAAATCATTAGTTTACATTATCATTATTCATCTTAGCGTTTGTGACCATTTTTTTAATTTATTATTCACACGCAGTGGTACACAAACAGAATCAAACAAGTTACGCTAGGCCTTAACCATAGATGCATTGGGCTTGCCAGATTTTAATAAGGTTGCATCGCAAAATTGTTTAAAAATATCGCACAAATAATTGCAAAGAAAACTTTACACGAAAACCAATAGACGAAACGATAAAACTAGGCTTATATATTTTTTTTAAATAAAACTAATGCAGAATAAATTCTAATAATGCTCTAAATATATTTAAATTGAGGTTTTCACCTTTACCTTAAATTTGCCAAAACAAATGACTCTTTTTTAAATCATAAAATTCATCAACACTGGTTAGCAAGAACTGCAAAAAATAAAGATAGTTTACGCCGTAAAACTCAAAAAACATCGCACGATCTGCAATATATCGCAAAATCTGGCAAGCCTGATCATCACTAGTAATAAATAGTAATCCAATTTAATGCGTTTTTAAAGGATTTGACTCGGGCATACTCAAAATTTGAGTGCAATTCTTAGTGATAGACAATCCAATTATTAAAAATGACGTTTCGAAGACCTCAATAAACTGAACAGAACTCTTGTTCTCTTGAATGATACTCATACAACTTAAAGTGCAGTTTTTTTGTTTGATGAATATTAGGCGCAGAAAAAGAAGGAAATATATAGGTTGTAGTCGGAGGTTGATGGTGGAACCTTTTCATTTCATTTGTCTTGTGGTTTATGATCTTTCGAAAAGCACAATGGCACAATCTTTTGGTTGTTACTGTTAATATTATTTTCCAAGGCACCAAAATACTTTAAAACCAATTTTTTTTCGTTTTAATACAAACCCAGCAAAACATCACATACCTACACTAAATTACTCATGGTGAAAATGCACAAGAGTAGCATACACATTTCAATTTCAACCATACAAGTCAGCCCACACAAACAAACCGATACACAAATCCATGTCGTTTATATCTTCGAATTCACATACACGTAGTTGAAATATATTTATTGTATTTGTATGCGAATATATGGTTTTTGCTAGTGTTGTGTATACAATACACAGTGATGCTGACTTTAATAAATAAATACAATCATCAATAGATTTTTTTTCTTTTGCTAGAGGGCAAATTGCATTTTGTTTAAATTTTTCTCACATAATATTTTATCTAAATTGTTAATAATTAAATAACTTCCACTTTGCGAAGCAATCCATAAATTAATACACAACATACTATTCCAATTGGAGAACGGAAAGAAAGAAAAATAAAAATTGTACCAAATAGCAGTAGGTACGTATACAGGCACCTCAATTCGAACCCGAATTCTGGAATGTCGAAGTCTCGGAAACTCGGAGCTGTGGGTATTTTTATCTGAAACGTATGCGGTGCGCCGTGCGGACATGTAAGGGGATTTGAAGCACAGCATTTCCACACGCATATCGTATAGGTACATTGTATGTTTTTTCTTTCTTTTTTTCTAAAGACTAGGGAGAGGCTTAGATTCTCGAGAATACGTTTTAACCGGATATTGAAAATCATCGACCAAGTGAATTTTTTAATATTAAAATAGATAAACAGAAAACAAAATATAAAATGATTTAGGGTAAAAACAACAACAGCGCGCAGATTTACATCGGATCGGATCCACAATTTACACTCAAAAATAAACCATTATTATTTAGATATAGAGCACTTTTTTAAGCAAACGTGTTGACGATGAATATTTTTGAACATACCTGTTCATTTACGTTCAAAGAAAAGAAAAAAATATCTGCATGTCATATCATCGTTTTTCTTTTTTTCATATTCAAAGAATATTTATACACAAAAAAACGAGAACAGCTCGTTGGTTGCACTAATAGAATAGCAAAATGTATATTTAATATTATTACCTAAATACTATGTATTTTCTTTTTTTGATATTGTTTTTATGTTTATTGTTTTTTGAACCGTTTTTATTTAGGCAAATTTCATTTGCCGCACGGACTTTCTCACAGTCTCACACACAACGAATCAATTTCAGTGCGTTAACTGACTAAACTTAACTTATATTTTTTTTTGTAAATTTATTTTGTTGGTGTGGTAAAGGGAGACAAAAAAGTAGTATAAGATAAAATATCTAAAAACATCCCGTATACAGATAGTGCATACCATCACACTTGAAATGCCAATACATGTTTATGGAAGGCATGTGCCATTTCGATGGAGGGTTGAAACTAGCTTCGACCATTTTGTATATGCGCCTCAAGTTGAAATGAGTTTCTTTCGACTCGGTACATGATCGCAATTTACTACGTTTATATGAGGTGTTGAAACGAGCTTGAAGCTCGCTTCGACCCTTTGTATACGTGTATTGAGTTGAAATGTCGAGTCGAAATGTGAGACGAAAAACCTGGGTCGACGAGTTGGTTTAACAAATTTCAACTCAACTCCAAATCGAGCTCTTAACTCAAAAATTTCATGCACAAATCAATAGGTGCGTTTTATTCTTTGAGTATATATAATATGGAGGGCTCGTTCCTATCCCTAATGCGTTGTAGTACTTGAAGTTGTGATAGGGGTCGCTGTCTCACTTTCTGTAAGTTAAGGATACAGCCGTATCCTCCGATTTGTGCTTACCTTCTCCTCGCATATAGTTCTCCGTCACATGTGATATGAAGCACTCGGCAATAACTTTTAGGCCTATTCGGCGAGATCTTTTATTCTTCTATTCTGTTATTCTGCTATGAATTTCCATACAAATGTTTGAGCTGTCAACAAATCTTTTATGAATTTTAATTTTGGTATTCAGCACGCTAAAATCTGTTATAAAATCTGCTAAGAAAACTTTTATGAACTGTCAAACGTTCGAACATAGAAAAAATCTTTTACGAATAGCATTTTTGGTATTCAGCATGCCAAAATCTGTTATGAAATCTGTTAAAAATCATAAAAGAATAAAAGACAAACTTCTGTGACTTTTATCATAAAAGATTTCAATACATACACAGATACGAGTATATCAATGAAAAATATATATATCATCGTCGTCCATTGTGCAATACAATATTTTGCAAATATGGCTGATCTGGAATGAATTAAATAAGAATTAAATTACATTTTTGTTAAGAATGGACGTTTCATAGAACGACGACGATATATTTTTTATTTCGTCAACGAAATCTTTTTAAAATGAGACAAATGAAAGAAAATATATTTACACACATACGAGTATTATATAAACATATGTATATATAAGTAGAGTAGAGGACACCAATAATGTGTAAGAGAAGAGATTACTTTTTTGTTCGTCATCCATTTTAATTTTGTCAGATGAATTATTTTATTTAATCACAGCTGATTATGATAGCAGATTTAGTTCAGTTTCATAACAGATTTCGTTTTCGAAGTTGCATAACAGACTTTTATAAAAGTTCGAGCCCCTGAATACCAATTATAAAAGATCTTTTAAGATGGAGATCTTTTACGATTCATAACAGAAAATCCATAGCAGAATAACAGATTTTGCAGAATAGGCCTATTTGTCTTACACAAATTTGAGTAGCGCCCCCTATGATAGTCACGCATTTGGAATATAAACGAGCCCTCCATATTATATATACTCAAAGGTTTTATTATTCACAAATCTATCTGGATCCGCATCTGGATTAAGTTTTAACATGTATTACAAAAACAGTTTGGGATCCTGTTTTCTATCGGGATCTATTTCAAAGATCCAAAAATTAGTTGTTAAACTGGCGAATAGATGGACAAGAAAGAAAGACAAGAAATAATTTAAAATTTACAAACCTAAGGATAAAAAGAGACGGCCTTATAACACTGCTATCAGTAAGATCCGTATCGTTTTATTTTCAAGGGATGATCCAGATCCGGATCCAGATAGATTTGTGGATAATAGGTGCGTTTTATTATCCACAAATCTATCTGGATCCGGATCGGGATCATCCCTTGAAAATAAAACGATACGGATCTTACTGACAGCAGTGTTATAAGCCCGTCTCTTTCTATCATTGGGTTTGTAAATTTTAAATTATTTCTTGTCTCTTTTTTTTTACACTGTAGTTTACACTACCTTACCATAAACAGCCATCTACTCGCCAGTGTAATAACTGATTTTTGGATCTTTGAAATAGATCCCGATAGAAAACAAGATCCCAAATTGTTTTTGTAATACATGTTAAAACTTAATCCAGATCCGGATCCAGATAGATTTGTGAATAATAAAACGCACCTAATGTGACCAATACAATGGATTTACCAAGGATGGCGACTACAATCGGGAGATCTATCAACAGCTGGACTGCAGTAATTTAGCCTCGACTAAGAGAGATGAAAAACAAAATGATTTTTCCGACATCAGCGATCAATTCCCTGCTAGTGGTTTGTGTCACCTTTGTAATGAGTAGGTTTCGGATTGTCATGCACTTCAGATCTGAAAATATGCGCTTAAATAATGCGCTTAAAAATGCAAAATATGCATTTAAAATAGACACTTAAACACTTAAAACCAATTCAACTTAATTTCTATTCAATATAAAAACACATTTTCTTCATCTTTAAAAATAAGTTAAATTTTTTATTTTTATTAAAATAAAATAATATCTTAAAACGAAATTAACATTTAATAAAAAAAAAAAACATTGTTAAATGAAAAATAAACATCTTCATTTTTTTAATTAAAAAAAAATTATTCTAAATAACAGAAAATTCCTCAATGAATTTGAAAAGTTTTATTTACGTAAAACTTAAAATTTTTCTTAAAGCTTTCGAAGTCGAAACGTTGCCGATTGGGTCTCAAGAATGATTTATATAACGAAAAAGATCGCTCGACGTCAACTGAAGTAAGTTCAGCGTTTTTTAAAGAACCAATCTTATCGACTTTTGTACATGAAACGTGTTAAGCTTTATGCGCGATACAGATTAAACCAGCAACAGCACCAGCGCAGTCCACAACAAACAGCACGCTGGCCAGCAAATACTTTTCAAACACATTAAACCAGCATCGTGTTGTAATTTTTTGACATTTATACGTCGTATTGTTGTTGCATTTTGTGTTATTAGGTGCGTTTTATTATTCACAAATCTATTTGGATCCGGATCTGGATTAAGTTTTAACATGTATTACAAAAACAATTTGGGATCCTGTTTTCTATCGAGATCTATTTCAAAGATCCAAAAATTAGTTATTACACTGGTGAGTAGATGGCTTTTATGATAAGGTAGTGCAAGCTATTGTGTAAAGAAAAAAGACAAGAAATAATTGAAAACTTACAAACCCAAGGATAAAAAGAGACGGACTTATAACACTGCTGTCACTAAGATCCGTATCGTTTTATTTTCAAGGGAAGATCCAGATCCGGATCCAGATAGATTTGTGAATAATAAAACGCACCTATTGTAACCAGCAACAGGAAATTTTGGATTTTGACCAAACGATGCTGTTGACGTTGCTGGTGCTGGTCTATTTTGTGTTGAACGATTAAAATACATTGGTTCTAAAACAATGGCTTCCGCTGTTGCTGGTGCTGGTTCAATCTGTTTCGCGCTTTAAGCTTTACCACATTATACCCACACACTTTCATTTTTCATAGATGATTGTTTAAATTTCGGTCTCATTTATACAGTTTCAAACACGCAGACTTAATTTTTTTTTCATTTCAATGTTTTGCCGGCACAATTTAGTCAAGTTCATATATGTATGCCTCTTTGTAAATGCTTTATATTGTGGTGTTTGAATATGGTTCTAGATTGTGAAATGAATAATGGCCAAATCACAATCTCGCGTTCGTCGGTCCGGCGTTAAATGGGCGTTTGATCGTATATACGATTTTGTGTGTCAAAAAGCGCGACCGTAGCATTTGTAAAACGAAATTTAGCTTCAAACCTCGAGCGTTGACTGACATTTCCATGACATCTTTGATAAGTACCTACTTAATTGTTATATTCCAATGGATTTTGTTACTGTTTATTAATTTACAAGGTATATAATATTGCGTATTTTAAATTTTGGGCATTTAAAATAGCTAATTGGTAAAGCTATTTTCAAAGTTAATAGGGTTCATAGAGTCGGGTTAAAGATTTCTGAAACAATATAATTATTTAAATAAAAACAGAACCACACTTTTTTTGATTTAATTATTTATAAAAAAAGAACTTCAATTACTTACTTCTTATTTCACTTCAACTTTCAAAACAAATACAAAATACGGCCGACAATGAACTGTCAAACGCCCGACCGAATAGAAAATAGATCTACTTTTGCTTTGGCCTGGCGTTGGTCTGACGTTTACGATATTACGATATAAAGCGGTCGCAACGCCGGAGGTAACATTTCAGATTGCCTCATAAGAGTCTATTGTTTTTATTCAAAATGTCAAATCCCGACCGACCAAACGCGAGATTGTGGTTTGGCTATAAAAGAAGTAGATAATAGTCTTAAGGTTCGTTTGAACTGACATAAAATTTATATTTTTTTACTGTCTAGTTAAGTTTCTGAACAATATATGTAGGTAGGTACTCTAAAAATATAAATTTATTATAAAAAAATATGCAAAATTATGCAAAATATGCATTTATAGTCAAATATGCACAAAAAAATGCAAAATATGCATTTACAGTAAAATATGCAAAAATATGCACTAACGTATGCCTTGCTTCCAAGGTGTTCCTAAAAAAATATGCATTTGCATGGAAATCCAAACCCTAGTAATGAGGTTAAGATTGATAAACTGCCACAATTCGAACCGAAAAACGAGTCCAAATTCGAAGACGAACTCAAGGTGTAATGAGTTTTAATTGGATTTTAAAAAATAAAGGGGCGACTTTCCAAAATGTAAGCAGGAGTTAGGTTATGTTTTTTTTTTTAAAGTTGGGTATGGGTGTCAATAGAACAGGGTTAAGATATTAGAGTGAGGAAACCCCCCTAAATCCTAAAAAAAAAATATTTTTTTTTTCGGTTTTAACCTCACTTTTTATTTGACTCCGACCATTTTTTTGGCGAAATTGTAAAATAAAGTGCTTAATTGGTTTATTTAGTCAATGTAACTATCAATTCGAACACAAAAAACCGAATGGCTTTATGTCTTTTAGTTCTTGAGAAAATTGAAAATTACTAAGACTACTTTTTGTTTTTTGCTTACTTACAAAAATGCGTCAGTGCTAGCATCCAGCATTATGGCGCATAAACAGTGAGATAAGTAAGGGTGGCCATGCTGCCCCCTGCAACCCTCCTCCTTGGGGGGCTCACTATAGGATTTTGGATAGGTGCGAGGTTGGGCGCCTGCAAAGTTTCTTTTGTACTACCAAAATATCGTAAATATTATTGTTTCTAAATATTCAAATTCGAAAAAAGGAAATTTCCCTTAAATAAATGAATAATTTCCTAAAAAAATACAAACGAAAACAATAAATTTCAAGAATATCCCAAAAAAAACAGCGCGTATAAAATCACTGTACCAAAGAAAGAAAGGAGAAACGTCAAAATAAAGCAAAAAAAAAGTTTTTCATGTGGATCGCAGCCATTATTGTGTTCAATTTGTATGAAAAAGTGAAACTTTAAAAATTAATTAAAAATAGAAATAATTGTTTCCTCACTCTAAAGGCCGGTATTCACCGAGCGCTCATAACTTAAGAAGCTCATAAACCTATTCACCAAGCAATATTAGTGAAGATCTACGAGCGCTCTTAGAAGTTAGGAGTGGTCCCGACCGCGTATTGCCAAACTGTATATCAGCACAGATCTCCTTAGTCTGTGCTCAGTCATTTTCTGCTCACCGAATTTGGAAGTATTGTAGAGCAAATTGTATGCTACCACAGAGCGCTCTGTGGTCACATGCAGTTTGCTTGTAAAATATTAAAAAAGCTGAAGCAAACTATATACTATTTCAGATCGAGCAAAGTACCTGTGATTACAGAGCCATCGTTCACGTTGGTGTGGTTATTGTGTGTGGTGTGTGGTGCCGTGACATAAGGCCAAGTGACAAAAGGCAAAATTTGTTTGTGACTTAAGGCCAAACATAAAATGTTTTGTTTTGAGCAACAGTACCTTGGGTGGCTCGCTTCGCGGGTTTTCAGGATTTTAACTTCCTTTTCGGGGCTCACACCCGCTCACGCAACTCCGTTGCTCCGCTTAGGGTATGTTCAGTCGCCAGGCAGGCGCCTGTAGCAACAGTTTTCCTGAGCAGCAGTACATAACTGTTAGTTGTTTACTCCAATTAATGTAAAATACAAAACTGTTGCTACAGGCGCCTGCCTGGCGACTGAACATACCCTAAGCGGAGCAACGGAGTTGCGTGAGCGGGTGTGAGCCCCGAAAAGGGAGTTAAAATCCTGAAAACCCGCGAAGCGGGCCACCCAAGGTACTGTTGCTCAAGACAAAACATTTTATGTTTGGCCTTAAGTCACAAACAAACTTGGCCTTTTGTCACTTGGCCTTATGTCACTGCACCACACACCACACACAATAACCACACCAACGTGAACGATGGCTCTGTAATCACAGGTACTTTGCTCCTAGTTTCCTGAGCAAAATGTATACCAACACAGAAAAATCTGCTTTTGATCTGACACAGTATATAGTATGCTCTTAATTTGAATGAGCATTCTGTAGTCTATTATAGAGCGTCGGAGCTCTGTACTGATATACAGTTTGGCAATACGCGTCCCGACCAGCGCTGCAGCTGAAAAAAAAATATCAGTGCCACCAATTAGTTTTTGGAGTGCCCAAAAGTGCCATAGAGTGCCAAAGAAAAAAAATCAATATTCAAACAAAAAACTATAAATAGTCTTTATTTTTCACTAACAAAATTAAATTATAAAATAAATAAGAAAAAAAACAATAGAAAATTCATTTACATATTTTATTTTTTAAATAAGATAGACATACGTTAAATTTGTTCGTTTATATCAGAAATAATATAAATGTTTTATTTTAAATGGCTTCAATAAGTCAATTTATAATTTTTCAAAAGCGATTTTGATGGATTTCAACTACTCAAACTTTCATTGTTTAACATTTGTTTTGTTATTAATAAAGCATTAACAGTTGTGATTTTTAAACAATTGCAGTTTTTTGTTTTTATATTCAGCACTATCACGAATTCCATCGTAATCGGAAACTTTTACGAATCCCGAAAAAAGCTATTTCGTTCTTAGTCTTTCCATTCGGTGAGATCCACGTCCATTTCCTGCTATCTTTCTTTTCTTTCTGAAGAATGAATTCCCGAATTTCAAATTCATTTCTCCTAGCCACTTGATGAGTCTCTCCCCTCTTTCATTTCTTAATTCATATCCATGAGGTCCTATAGCTGAGTTTTCTTCTTCAGTCAATCTTTTTCCAAGTTTTGTATTAAAATCACCTATTACGTACATTAACTCTGTTTTGTTGTTATTGAATGTTTCTTCTAGAATGTCGTAAAATTTTATTATTTCTTCGTCATCAGCTTTTTCTGTCGGTGCATATACTTGTATTATAGTCATTTTTGTGTTTTGGATGTTAAGCTGTATACTGCATATTCTCTCATTATGGAATTGGATGTTAATTATTTTGTCTTTTAGTTCTTTTTTGATCAAAAATCCTACTCCATAAAGTCCTTTAGTTTCTCCTATGTAGCAGAAGATATCGTTGTCGTTATTAATTATTCTTTGTCCAAATAGTCCTATTTTGGCTAGTCCTATCATATCCCAATTTATGTTTTTCAATGCTAGTCTTAATTCTTCCTGTTTTTCGCCTGAATAAAGTGTCCTGACATTAAAAGTACAAATTCTTAGTATATTTTGTTGATTTTTTATTGTTATGTTCTCTGTTTGCTTATTTTTGTATGGGGGGTTTTGATCTATTCTTCCCACGGTGATCGATCGGCTTGGGAAGGATTTTTGGCTTGATATATTTGTATTTATGTTTGAGTCTTGTTCGGCGTTCATTGTTTGTATTGGCAGATGATTGTAAAGTTGATGGTTGGTATATTTAAATTGCTATTTGTTATTGTTTGTTTCATTGTAGTTGGAGCTGCGTTGTTTTGAACATCGTGGGCTATTTCCTTTTTCTATCAATTCGTTCGTATTTTGTTGAGTCAGAAATTTCATGATCGGGTTCATGGGTTGTCTACTGGGATTAATGTCAGTTGATCCAACTATATTGTAGTTTTTGTCTTGCTTGTACTTATTTCTTTATTTTTTGGTTGTCCTGATGGTGACAACTTAAGTATAGCGATAGAACTTGCTAGATTTGTCTCTGCTAAATTTAATAATAAAAAATTCTCTTTTTTACTACTTGTTTTGTATCTAATCCTACTCTTCACTGTAAAATCGAGCGCTATTTTCTGCGCCCACAACCAGTATAGGGCTGGCATCACAAAATCACGCTCCATGATAATACTATAGGTTATATATACAAAGATTGTAATAACAAAATCCCATCAAATTAAAATCTTAATCAGTCGACGAATCAAATAAAAAGTTAATATGGCTGCACAAGTTGGCACCAAGGAAATATCTTCCGGGAATTCAATTAAATATAGTTAGAGCTTGAATGATTTGAAACTTTAACGGGAATCCAGGCCACTAGCTAAGCTTTTAAGAATTTATTAGTTATTTCCACGTTTAGTACTTGGAGGAGTAAGTCTCCTGATCCCATGATTTTTACTTCTAAGATGTCTTTTAGAAATTAATTCAAGACAGTGGTTTGAATTGGTTTATAGAAGAAAGAGAGCGTACATTTTTACCCGTTTTTCCATTCCTTTAGTAACTACTCGTATTTGGATGTTTTTATCATTATTACGACTGTATACTCTTCACCTGAATACTTCCGTTTAATCTTTTTGATTTGGTTCTGGTTAAGGCTTACTTCTGGGGGTACGCCTTAAAACCAATCTCGCAAAATTGTGTACGATATACTATATATAATAATATAGTACGATATACTACATACATAATATTGTACGATACTACTTAACAATTTGCTAACTTTAAAGTAGTTTACTTACTCATTCTTACTCTTAAACATTTTCTAAATTTCTTCTGAACACACCTAAAACATGTGTTTACCCTATAACTTTTAAGGTTTTCGCGGTTATTTGCATATGACATTATCCGAAATTTCGAAGTAATAATAGTGTTTTTTTGGAAAAGTTATCCGTAGTACAGTACGATTTAATATGAATAATAAATACAACATCCGCAGTAGGATCACTGTCTATAAAAGGAGAAGTGAAATCTTGCTGCGGATAGAGATTTGACGTTTATTTGAGTATCGGCAGTGATCCTACTGCAGATGTTGTATTTGTTATTCATATAAAATTCTACTGTACTACGGATAACTTTTCCAAAAAAAACACGGTTTATGTGTATACCCGTCCATAGTTGCCTAACTCAGTTACGTATTTTGTTGTTTTATTTGCATGAGTTTGAAAAAAAATATGAGTAAGAACAGTTTTAAGAAAAGCGAAGCTTTAAGCTATTATAATAGTTATAATAAGGGCTTTATTTATATTAAAGTTAGATTATGGATAAGCTTGTATTAATGCGAATAAATGGGGTTGTAAAATTAAATCAATTCATATTAAATTTAATAAGCAAATCCAAATTATTATATAGATCAAAGTGTATTTTCTTCTAGAGCATTTTAAAATATAAAAGGTTTGTTCGTTGAGCCCTGAAGTAACCCTGGGGTGGCCCTTAATCGTTTTTTGAAAAACCTGAGGTCACCCTGGTGAGTAAATTCTGTGTTTTTTGAGACCTGGGGTCGCCCTGAACTCGCCCTGAACTCGCCCTGAACTCGCCCTGAAGTAGATCTAGGTACTTTGCTGGAGCGAGTTCAAGTAACGATCAAAATGTCAAAAGTCATATGAGATTTCATATGTATTTCTTTTGTTGTCGTTTGACGATTCGCATTTTGCATGTTATTGCTTGTGTTTGCAATCAAATATTTATTGTACTCATCAGATGAAACATTCAGCAACAACGCAAAATTGTTTTCGTTTATTTTTAAAACTAATTTATAACAAATTTAAAGTTTTATCAGAGCACAGAATTATTTTGTCTTGCTTTTAGTTGCCAACAAAACAGTTGACAGCCCTTTAGTATTTTTTTGAAAACCGAAAACCCCAGTTTTTGTTGTCAACTTTGAGGGTTAACGAGAAAACCTGGGTACCTCTACGAAGTAGAGACACTGAAAGCACTGGCAACTGGCTTTAGACAATAAAACAGAGATAGACACACAGAAAGAAAGAACAACAGAAGAAACACATGTCAACAGCACACGGTTGGTATTTGAACGCTCCCCCATTCAAGTACTAACCGCGCACAATGATGCTTGATTTCGCTGATCGATGGGAAGCGATGCTTTCACCAAAGCCAAGGCTGTTGACTCAGACATGATTTAATTCTTGCGAGTCCCGAAAACTCATCGAAAACAAAAATTGTACCCCACAACTTTGTTCACTGAGGAGGTTTCATACCTTTAAACACCTGTTTCCCATAAACCACCCGTTCCATTAAAGTTCCATTTAAGAGTTTGAAATTTGTATCTATCAAATAAATATTTGGCAAACGAATTTATAAACAATTTAAAATCAATTACTAGAATATATACCCCCCTATTATGGAAGACAGCTCAACTATAGTTTAGTTGTAATTCTTAGAATTGGTATTATCGATCACAACCAATTGACTGTCAAAGCACAACCAGTTGTCGATTAGCAGACAACTAACAAAATGGCCGACTTTTCAGTTGTCTCTTTGTATTATGTAACTAAGTTGAGTTGTGTCTCGGTTGTAATAAGCGTCAAAATCAAACAACTGGTTCAAAGCAGTTGTGTAGACCATTTTAATGAAAGAATCTGCATTCGGATACAAAATATGGACACAAAACAGTAAGTCAAACAACAATTTTAATAAAAATAGAATGTAATGAGTGTTTGAGTGAGTTTGAAAACTACATGGCCATCACAATTTGAACGACTTGTTGCTCTATGTTAGTTGAGCATTTATCCATTTTCCACAAATCAGTTCCTCAATCACATCTACCACTTTTTTAATACAATTGACACTACACTACCGATTGAGTCAGTCCTAAATTAAAATCATTGCCACTACACTTTTGGCAACTTCCTTCGTTCATGAAACGAAGAGCAGTAGCAAGTTTAACAATTGGTGGAATCGCTGAGGAACATTGGTTATTTTAGGAAAACTTTATTTCCAACCAAAAAAATGCATACTTTAGAAATAGAAGTGTACATAAGTTTATTAAATATACGTTTTTTTTTATTTTGCTATATTAAGGAATTCTCATCTTCAAAATCACCGAAAAACAAATCGAAAGAACTTTGAATCATACAATTTCTTATTTTTGCTTTTGTATTTCATGTTGAGCAGCTGGTTTTGACAGCAAATCGACTCCTAAAAGACGGCAACGTATTTTTTCATTACAACTGATTTTAGTTGACTTGCATAATACGAAAAATTTGTTTGGTTGTCTTGGAGTTGAGTTGTGTTGATGACAACTCAACCAAGTTGAGTTGTAATCAATAATAGGCGCAATAATCTTTCGAATAAACTTTCAATTAAATTACATATTCGTATATTTAATAGCACTACTTATGTTAAATGCGCTAAAATTTGTTTCCAAAACTATTAATGTAGATGTATATTGTTGTAACCACTCATACAACAACAACTTCAGATATCTTAAATTTTTCGAATGTCAACAAAAGTCATTTATCGATTAACAAACGGAACTCGCAATAGGGATCAAAAAGTGTTATTTGAAATGGTGGATTTTTCTATGCCAATAGAATTAAAACCTTAAGGCTTTAAGAATAATAATCATTTTAATCCTATAGTAAAGTCGGGTAATGTGGACCAGTCGGCTAATATGGACCACCAGCTTTTCTCGCCTTACACAAATGCAATCGAGGAGACGATTGTTTGCGATTGTGCGGGACCTGCTTAAACTTAACTCAGTATAGTTTGAGTAGTCAGGAGTAGCGCGTTACGAAGTTGTTCGGATTAAAAGAAAATCCAAGGCATTGATTAATTTTTTTAATGTAGGTGTTTCTCCTTTTTTCTATAGTTAAAAATATAGTTTGTTCTCCTTTTATTTTTTTAATATAAGAAGTCAATATTTGTTTTAAGGTTTTTATTTTTAAAACTATTGTAAAGACTCTCATTTTGTTGTAAAATTGCTTTTTTCCAAACATTATGTTGCGGGTAATATGGACCACCGGAGAAAAGGAGTATATGGACTAGTGGTCCACATTACCCGCTATTTCAATATAAGAAGTTTCGGGTCTGGATGAGGATGAATGATCGACTGTTGATGATTTTGATATATGTGAATTGCTTGGCAAGGCTTATGTCAGAGTCCAAACTGGATAAATAGCCGTCAATGGATTGAAAACCAGGTGGTCCATATTACCCTCCAATTTTTTTTGTTACGTTTTAGAGTTACTTAACTTTTTGTTTTTTTTTTTTATTTTTTTATTAAGTGAATTTATTTTTTTGTTGCTCCTTTTTTAATCAGAATTAACTGATGTATTTTTTTTTAAATATCTTTAAAAAAAACTTACACCGTTTGTGTTTTATTAACAAAAATATGATTGGTGGTCCATATTACCCGACTTTACTCTACTTTCCCATTGAGAGCACCCTTTTATTTAAAGCTCTATGACTCAAATAATAAAAAACGGCTTTGTTTTAAGCTTAAGGACGGAAAATATAATAAATAAATATATTTCAATAGCTTAATAATAATACCTAATTTTTATTTTTGTCTATAATTTAAAATACTCAAAACTGTAAAAAGGCTGACTAGGAGCAAGCGCATTCTAAAACCCGCATATCAGTCCACGTTGAGATCTTCAATTTCTCATTGTCTTTTTCATCCACATGTAATACTTCGAGTGCGATAAGCTTCGACGGGGCACAACAGGGGCGGGGCACTTTCTTTCTATCTTGTTTCCAAATAAGGCTTTGCAATAAAGCATGATGATGTGCGGGATTATAACGAGGTGGGCAACGACCCCGACAAAAACCAGCATCGAATACCTTTGGCTGAATAATGAACTCGAAACCCTTAATTTCTTTGAAAACAACTTCCATGGAATGCCGACAGCACCTTTGGTTATCTTTGTAACAATTGTTCTTGTGATTTTTTCTCTTCGGTTTTTCTGTCATTTGATTGTGATAATGTTTCGAACGTTTCTCGCGATGTGTTCCAAGGCGTCCGATGATATTAAGCACAGGAGCTAGGTCGTATTTGTCAAAAGTACTAGATTCGTCATCTTCATCACTATCGCCCGATAGGTCATCAATTATTCTAGCTCCGTTACGCAAGCAATTATCGCATTGAATTTCTAAGCCCAAATTTATTTTTTTATTAACAAGCCATTCTTCGACGGCTTTTGTTACGTCAAACTGAAGCCACTGACTAGTCGATTCATCCATGTTGTTGCTATTGAATTTTACTTCTATTTTCCGTCCATCAATCCAAACTTTTCCCTTTGGCTCCAATAGTTGATACACTTTCATATTTAAATAATGGATCGGCTCGTCACTTGAATTTAAATGCATTTTCGGCGACGATTTTTGATTTTCTATGATGTTTGTGGTTGTATTGTGGTTTTGATTGATGTCAACAGCAAAGTCCCTTTTCTTCGCATTTATCCGATTTTGACGATTGTGTTTGTGGCGTCGCTTAGAGTGTCTAGACGCTGCCAATGATGGACTAGTTATCAAAAGCAGCCTTATGTTGGCCTCTTCGATGTCAGATGCCTTAATATCACTGCTAATTTCCAACGGAAATCTAAGCACGATCGATTTTGTTGGTGTAGTTTTTTTTTTATTTTTGCTTGTCTTCAGAGATCTTCTTTCTCGAAAGATTTTTGTTTCGGAAGAATTATGACGAATCGACAATAATGAAAGTGATGTATTTGAATCGTAATTGTTGTCGAATTGATCAAATATATTATCAAAATCCGGAATCCCCCGTTTACGTATTCGTTCAAGGTATTCGTTATATTTTGTAGAGTATTCAAGCTGGCTGATGTTCGCCTGGAATGATAAAAAAGAATGTAGTTAAAAGAAAGATTTTTTCCAATTCAATTGCAAGCTTATATAACGAAATTATAGTTATAACGGTTTTTGCAAAAAGGGAGCAATTCTTGTCAGTAATTGGTTATTTAATATTGATTTGTATTTTCTTTTAGATTTAGAGTTCAATATTGAAAAGAGTTTAAGCAAATCAGTCTACTCGGAGCAAAATACGCTCTAAGCTCTCCGATTGATTTATGTAATACACTATAGCTCCTCACTATGATTGGAAATGAAAGTGAGTAATTGAAAATGGTATAACGATGGTCGCGATCAGCTTTATCTTTTTGTATTCAATTTCATAGTTGCATTAATGCAGAGTCAGAATTCACAGAACAGCAAAAATGCGGAAAAGTTAGCGTACTTAATGAAAACATCGTGTCGGGGTCAATTAGTTCATTTTATTTATAATTTCCCTTTAAATCCCTTCAAACGATTAACACATTCCGAGTGTTAGGAAAACACGAAAATTTTTGAAAAGAAGTACCGATTGATGCACATTAGCTTTGAATTTCTATTCTAAGGCATTCAACATTCGTGTAGAGCGTCTGAAAAAAGAATCTCTCTACTTCAATAACCCCGAAGTAAGGCTGAAGGGTAAACCAATGAGCCTTCCTTAATGCGGTGGAATTGTTTAAGGAGAGAAATGCAACTGGCCATTTCACTAGAACTTTTTTTTATAAAAAACGCTATACAAAAATGAAAGAAATGAAACACTGGCTATGTTCAAGAGATGCGAATGCTTCCAGATCAGGATAGGAGATAAATTTCGTGCATCGTCGGAGAAAACCTTGAAACTTAACAGAATTTTTGGCTACATCAAACACTTGGTCATTCAAAAAAAAAAGTAGTTTGTTATGTACATACCTAGAACAGAAAGCTTTGGTTTTAGATCCACTCTCATTCAATTTCTACATCCGAAATACAAGATAATTAATCGATTTAAAGACTGGTTTCAATTATAATAAGGTGGTTTGTGAAGCCTTAAAAAAAGACATTCCAAAAGTGTTTTATAACGGTGAAATTTAACTGCATTTTTAGTTATTTTGTCGCGAATACTCACCCACAAAACTAAATTTAGTTTTTGAAAATTATTTTTAAGTTAAGCATGGAACATTAATATTACCGGACTGAAAACCAATAATCTTCAAAAATATTTCAAGCCCTTTTTATTATCAGATTTTATCTGTATAGGTCACCAAAAATATGCATTGTTTTTATTTTTAATTATTCTTATAATTCTCGTTTTATAAATAAATTTTAAATTAAAATAAAGTTTTAAAGGCTATAAACACAAATGTGCCCATCAATGCACTGACTTATGCCAATAAGTTGGTAAATATGCGAAAAACCAGTAAATATATACATATACATACTCGTACATACATATATAGTTTCTTACTGATTTAATCTTTTTTTAAATTAATTAAGTCGGTTTAAATTAATTTTTGATTGGATAAAACAGAACTATTTACCTATATTTACCTATAGCGAAAATTGTGGTAACTGTCTTTATGTGGCTTAGGTACCCTTCATATTTATAAATTTACAAAGTTGAGAAAAAAATAATTACTACTACTAAGTACCTACTAGAGCGCTTTCCAAACATGCTTTGAGTAGAAAACGAAACGTGTGTCATTTGCCTGAGTTAAAAAAGAAACATTATATTTGATTGCACCTCGGTGCCCTGCTTCCAACTAGAAAAAAAACGCCTTTTATACTGATGAATTTTGTTCAAAGCTTCACTTGATGTTGCTTCTAAATACTCGTAGTTCAATACTCGTAAATATTGCTTTTGAGAATATTTGGACGTTTTTCTTGATTTATAAAGAAAGTATGTGCTTTTGAATTTATTTAAAACTTTCACCCTTACTAATTCGTTTATTAATAATAAACCAATGCATTAAATATTTATCTTTAGTGCTAAAGCTTTGAATAAAAATCAAACAAATAGTCCTACGTGCGACCTAGTCGTTCATTAAATTTAATATGACGCTTGTGTGGGTAGGTCGTTTGATGAAATATTCTACAATGTAAACTATTTCGTTAAATAGCTACATAGGTAAAAGATACCAACAAACTTTGATTTGTAACTTATCGCTGCTGAAGCTGTGGTCATGACGCCAACCTTTAATTTATTAAAAGTATTTTTCCATCTATTTTAAAATAAGAAATGTGCTCATATTCGGAACGGATGCTTAAGAAATATATATTTTTGGATATTCGTTTATTTTGATTAGTTTTGCTTGTTTAAAAAAATAGCGAATAGTAACATTTTCAGATACTGAGTGCAATTCAATTTAAAGAACAACGAATACAAAGAAAATACCTATTGTACATACATAAACATAATGATGCACTTTTGGGTTATAGTTTTTTCTTGGTTAGAGTTTCTGTTTAGAATGCTCTATACGTTATGTGAATGGAATTGATAATTGAATCTGAAATAAGGTCAATCTCGTTCGTTGTATTTTGATTACATACTAAATTAAATACGGGTTGAGCTTGAGATTGTATGCTGTATTCTCCATTCATTTTTGCAATAAAAATCAGATAATATTATAGCGAGTTCAAATCTAACTCGAGATTAGAGATTAGAGCAATATTTTACAATGACAATACCCGTGTTTTTTTTAAGGCGTATAGGTATACGCTTCCGAAATAATTTTTATGTAAAATGATTTTCATATTTTGTTTCCACACTTGCATCGAACCAAATCAGTTTCATAATAACATCAAACACCTAAATGGGATAGAATGTGTGAACCAATCCTAAAAATTTTCAAATATTAAAACAGCTATTTCGAAAACTTTCTTTTTTCTTGAACACAGTTGTCACCTGTCTTTCATTGTTTTATCGTTGTCAACAGTGCTCAAATGATATAGCCAGTTTCATTCCTCCCTTCAAGCAATTGCGCGTAATACTCGTACTCCTCTAGCTAAAAATGCAATGCTCATTAGTTTACTCTTTAGCCTAAGCCCGGTCGCAATGTTAAAGAAAGAAGTTCTTTCTTAAGCCGCACTACCCGAATGTGCAATACTTTGCCTTTCTCGATTTTCTCCATCATTTTGAGGTACACGCTTTCAATCTCCTATAAAAGCTTCTCGACTTTACCTAAATGCTGGCAATAATTATACTATATACATTAGAAGGGTAATCATAAGGCACTTCAGTTTGTGCAAACTACATATATAAATAAAATACACGACTGGGTCGCACGATTTTGCTCCTATGTAATAGACTAGGAATTTTAAAAACGAATGTTATTAGAGAAAACTGTTCATAAGGATAAAATTATTTTTTTAGTTCTTTTAGTAGTAAGAGACAAAAACAGAATGCTATGCAAATATGAATTTATGCAAGAACATAATTTATAAGTTCTTGTAGTGGTTTCTTAAAAAAAAACCTTTTATATACAAAATTTTTAAAAGATTTTTAAGAAAAAAAGTTGATATGCTAACTTTAAAATTTTATTACTGTAAGAATGAAAATTAAATTTCCAAAAAAATTATTGAGACGTTTTTGAAATATCGAATTTCCAAAAAAAAAATGATTTTTTTTTTTTTAAATTCAAAAAATATTTTTTTTTAAGTTTTGAAATGCAATGGTTTCTAGACTTTTTAGAGGCATCTCTACAAAAAAATTCATTAAGATCCGATATGTAGATAATGAGTAATTCGAAATTTAAAAAAGTGGTTCTATGGTAGGTGCAAGCTGCAATATCTTAATTTCAAATTTTTTTTATTAAATTAAAAATTAAAAAGAACAAAAATTTTATCAAAATTCTAGGCGCCGTTTTCGAGAAAAGTACGATTTTTGAAAGTCATTTTTTAACATTTGTATGGTAGGTACCTTTATTTTTGGGTAAAATAAAACTTTTTTTCATACATCTTATAGATTATGTTGAGAAACATTTATTTATCAAGTTTTAAAAAAATCTGTTATAAAATTTTCGAAATATTGAGTCTTGAAAAAAATTTAAAAATTTAAAAATGAGAAAATCAAAAACTAAAAAACTGGTTCCTTGGGCTGTACCCTCAATAACCATTTTTCGGAAACCAGTACCTAGCTTAAACTAAATAAAATTTTTTTGTATCTTTTTTTTTAAATCTGTCGAGCAGTTTTTGAGAAAAAAAAAATATTTACAAAATTTCGAAAAAAATTCGTATGGCAGGTACCGTTATTTTTGGTCTTAAAAAAAAAAAAGAAAAAAAACGTGTGGGGGGAAAAAATTAAAAATGATATCTACCAAGTTTAAAGAAAATCGGCCGAGCCGTTTGGGCTGTAGTCGAACCGACAGACAGACAGACAGAATTGCGAGACTCACTTTTTTAGCCTTCGCTATCATCGTAATGTCAACTTTGATCAAAATCTCGAGTTCGATTTTTCTTACGAATGCATAACTTGCCTTATAGTACCTATAAGTCGCAAGTAAAAATATATTGACACATATCAAATTGTGGAGTGATGAAGTGTGATGGCGTAAGATAAAGTTTCATATTCTGTTTTTCACTGATTTTCAACAAGAAAGAACATTTTTTGGAGTCAAACATTACTTCAAAAATGTTATTTGGTTAAATTACTATAAAATTTCACCAATTCATTGAAAATTTATCCACTTAAGACATTATTTGATATAAAAAGCGTGTTGGGTAATTTGAAATTTCTTAAAAAAGTTTTCAAAATTTTCTTTCAAAACCTAGAAAGAGAATACTAATAAAGTAATAAGAAATATAAGTTGTCTGAACAGAGTATTGGGAAAAAAAAATTGCCTTTATAACTTTTATCAATAAGATAAAGATCTTAAGAATTGTTTATTTATATTTAATTTGTTTGCTTAAGTTCTTCAGAATTCATATTTTTTTTAAAAAGCCTTTAAATATCAGGATAATACTACATTATGTACTTTCAATTCGGCACCTATTTGGATTTTCCATAAACTTTCTCTATTTTTTCTTATCATTATTTTTCAGACTAAATAACCAACATTTTTTGGGCTTAGAAACGCCCTGAAAGAGTTATTGGATTGTTGTAAGATTTTATATTAAAATGCTTAGCTCTGACCTGGTTTTTTGCCGAAATATTCTCGATACGTCAAAATTTAATTCGTCCCTTATCTGTGATAACATATTATTATTTTAATTATCGAATTAAATATTCTATATTATATCAAAATATATTTTTAGCATTCACTATATCAAAATATAGATCCTTCTCCATCTGTCAAGCCATGAATTGGATGATGACGACCTCAATGGATTAAAAAATTTAGTTTTTGCCACTTATATTTTCATTATAAGGTGCGAATGATGTGAATCGGCTTACAAATCTCTGACAGAGGGAGTAAGATAAAGTACAGAAACCTAAAAAAAAGTTAAAGGATTGGTTTGATTTTAATAAGGTGAACGCTCCATCTAGTGGCTTGTCGAACAAAAATGTTTTGACATTTCCACTTCCCTAATACACTTACACGTGCTTGTCATGCATTTGAACAATGTATATCTAGCTTTAAACGCAATTGCTGAGGTTGAGAAAAATGCGGAGTTATTGTTCATTCTTCTTTGTGGTTTTCTTTTTTATATTTGGCGTTCGCTCAGTGAAATTCACTTAACGGACTAGAGTAAAGAGTGTGAAGAGATGACTCCTTTTCGCATTAACAAAGTTAACTTATATTAAAAATCGCTGTGTTTAAAAGCACAGATGCACTCGAAAGGAAGCCAAAAGAGAAACAGAGATTAAAATCGGATTCGTCTAAAAACAGTCTATTTTCTTTCAGATAACATATCTGTTTGAATATAAGCGTAAAAATATAATGTTGTCTCAAGCAACATCCCTGTTTAAACATAAGTCAAACAAACTTTACGTTACGTAGCGGAGTCCACTTACTCCTAACACACGCCACGAACTACTTCATCAAAGCATATTGTCGATAAGGTTTTTGGGTCGTGTGAAATGAATAAGTGTGGACACGGCATGCAGTCCAAACTCTGGGAATCGAAGTATTATACCGACATGGCCGCCATGTCATGGCGTGTAAAAAGGACCAAAATAGTTCCTCTCCACAATTTTTTATGTTGTTATTCGATTTTAGTTGCTAACTACTGTTTTGATCCCATTAATCTTAAATTCACTTAATAATTTTTTGATCATTACATTAAAAGTATCATAAACACAAGTAATAATGGAAAATTAACAAGAAAATTGTGTTTGGACTCGTTCCGAAATAATTATTTTACTAGAAATAAGTAAAGACAACAAAATAGTTGATTAAATCGTTTTTACAGGACGTGGTCCAAAAATACATGTGTTTAGGTGGAAAGCGTTATTTATACCGCAATGTAGAGATATTTTTGGATTTAAATGTAAGTGAAAGGGATAAATTGTGGGAAAAACACTGGCTTTCATTTGAATATATCTAAAGTCACAAACTGGTAAGGCACTCGGACGAACGTTGATGTTTACACATCTTAACCGTGAGTCCTGGCACTCACTTTTTTTTCAAAAACTCCGTAATCGAAAATAACAAAAAAGATTTTAAAAAGTTCTTTAAAAATATGTTCAAAAGTTTCAGGCAACTTAAAAAAAAACATTTGTTCAAATTTAGGGTCTTAGTCTTTTTTTTTCTTTTTTTATAATCTACCCACGCTCAAGGGATTATGATTACCCTTTAAATGTTCCAACACAGCGCGGGCGTGATGTTAATGAAGAGAAAGAAGGATAGGAAAGATGTGTGGCACGATGTTCTGAGACTGAAGGTGGTTGTCTCAGATATTTTTATATCCAGGGATGGCGGCTGAACTAGAGCGGAGAAATGCCGTGTCTTATTTCTATGTCACTTATAATTCACATTATTTTATTTGTTATTCATCCTTGATGGGCATACTACTTTAACTCAATTACATGTTGTTAGTGGTATGCCTGAACAACATGTTATGAGTAAACCAGTAAGCCCATTGATGACAATTTTAAGTAAGGTTTTAATGGAATTAAAGCGACGTAAACGACGGCAGGGATCGAACCTGTGATCATGAGGTTGACAGGCGAGCACACAACCATTGCGCTTAATGTTTCGGTAGTAAGGAGAGGCTGAACGATGTAACAAAGAATGACAGCTACGATCTGAGTAAAAAGTGATGCCTTCTGATTCATTTAATGCTCCGGAAACACTTAAGTGTTTGATGATTTAGATTTAGATTTCATTTTATTAGGCTACTTGCATTTTAAGATACAATATCTTATAAGCTAATACAAGTTTCAATATGATATACATTTCTAAGCTAAAGATTAGAATTTAATTTTATATAATACAAAATAGATATTAAAATTATTAAACTAATGTGTACATATATATTTTCCATTTTTGAACAAAGTATAAGTATATGTATATAACATACAATTCATAAAGATCACTTATTTTATGACTCTAATTTCATTTTTTTTTTCTTTTTTTTTATGCTTTTGCTCTGGGCAAAAACAAAATTAAACGTAAAACGACTTTTAGTTATAGGCCAAATGCGCCTCTAGCTTTTGTTTGAATTCCCGGGGATTTCCGCTACTACTAATACTTGGTGGTAATCTGTTCCACAAACGAATAGCGTTGATAAAGAATTGGCGTTCAGAGGTTAAACACGAGAATCTGAATTGGATAAGTTGTTGCGACCTAAGTGATGAAGACATTTGCAATCGGGTGAAAAGGTAAAAAGGCTGATGTGTTCGCATGATCTTAAACAATAATATTAAAGTTCTGTATAGGACAAGGTTATCAAATGACAGATTGTATATGGCTTTTGAGTAGGTCGAAATCCTTTCGTATCTTCTTAGTCCATATATGTATCTAGCAATACTATTGTATGCTACGTTTAACTTCCTTCTACTGTTAGAGTCACAACTACAATATATCTCACATCCATAAGTCAATATTGGTATAACCAGTGTTTTAGCAAGCATAAGTCTAGTTTTTAGGGGAGTATAATATTGCGTGACCCACAGCATGCGGAGCACTCCATATACTTTTCCTATTACTGCATTAATGTGCGTATCCCAAGTTAGTCTTCGATTAAAAAGCATTCCAAGATTTCTTGCAGTCTCTACATATTCAACTATAGCGCCGTCAAGGAAAATTCGAGGAAAGTATGAAGAGTCCACAGGTTTTTTTGAGATGATGAGACACTTGGATTTACTTGGATTTAAGAAGAGGCCATTACGTTGGGCAAAGATTAATATTTTGTCCAAATCATCGTTTATAACTGAAACAGAATCTTCGATCATTCCAAGAGGGCAACATTTGTACAATTGAACGTCGTCCGCATACATTTGAATTAAAGATTGAGAAACAGTATCCGGAAGTTCATTTATATACAAAGAAAATAATAGGGGCCCAAGAATTGATCCCTGAGGAACACCTCTAAATGTACCTAGAAAGTTAGATGATTTCCCATTTACCACTACAGCTTGGTTTCTTCCGGTTAGGTAGGACGATATCAGTTTAACGGCAGAATACGAAAATTTGTACAACCGTGATAGTTTTTTGCAAAGATTCACATGATCAACGGTGTCAAATGCTTTTGAAAAGTCCAACAGAACTAAGAAAGTCACATTACCAGCATCTAATGATTTTCGTATGTCTTCAATAACATTTATTAGTGCAGTGGAACAACTGTGATTTGCCCTAAAACCAGATTGTTTCGGTGATAACATATCATTTCTCCGCAGATGACAGTTTATTTGATTTTGCATAATTTTTTCAAATACCTTTGACAAAAAGGGTAGAATTGAAATCGGTCTAAAATCATTTGCACCTTTTGCAATGATTATTAAAAAGCGATAATAAATGTGAGTTTAAGTAATCGACCTGGTCATTCGGAGACGTTAAGTAATAAATGTTGTTCCATTCGATATTTCGAACATTTTGTTCTAGAGTGACGTAGTCAATTGCATTAAAATCTCTATAGTCATACAAGACATCTGAGGCTTGAACTTCAAAATCAAATGTCATATAAATAAGGTCGTGCCTTGAGAAACCTGGTGCTGAAAGCTGATCGTGAAAAAGTACCTTATCAATGTCACTTACGAAAAAAACATCTAATAAAGTTTTCGAATCTTCTGTAAAATGTGTTGGAATAGTTGTATTTACTGGAAACAAGTTAAAAGTTCTCATTCCATCAATTAAATTACTTTCAGCTAATAGATTGCTGTTAAAATCTCCACATAAAACTAACTTAGTAGATTGAACAGAGATTTCATCCATTAATTGATAGAGTGGTAATAAACTTATGTTTTTATTTGGTCTATATATTGTTCCGATAAGTAACTTATCTTCACCACATATAAGGTTGACAAATACATATTCTATAGTACTTCCAGCTATTGAAGTATATTTAATTTTACATGAGATACCCTCTCGAACAAATATAGCCACGCCCCCACCAATCCGTCCCTGTCTATCGCAACGAAAAAGCTTATATCCACCTAGTCCACAAAGTTCGTCATTATAACTATTGTTAAACCAGGTTTCAGAAACACACACTACATCGACCTTACCTCCACCAAAAATATCCCTGAATTCATCAATCTTTGGTAACAAGCTTTGTGCATTTAAATGACAAATTTTAAGCCCGCTTCTTTGGCTAGTTAATACATTAACCATTGAACGCAAAACACCAAAACTAGAGACGTATGTGGAACTACCACCTATAACACCAATAACCATGATTATCAAATGAGAAAAAGAGAAAAGAAAGTATTTTTACACAGAGCAAATTTAATGCAATAATAAAATATTAAATATGATGTATAATGTAATGAGAATAGAAAGAATACAAAGTGTAGAAATATAAGAGAAAAACAAAATTAAAGAGATAATAAATAATAGAGATTAAAACAAGAAATGAAAATAGAGAAAAATGATTTTAAGAATTTTAATTAAATTAATAAAACAATATAAGTTTGAATTATAAGAAAAAAAATAATGAGAAAATTTGAATTAGAGAGAAAAAAAAAAAATATTAAAGTATAAAATAATAATGAAAAAGTTTGAGAAGCGCTGTATTATATAACTGGCGTGTGTGTAGGCATGGCAACTCCATTTAAATCTTCTATGTTTTCAATTCTATGTGATGGAGTGCGAAAAGTTGCAGAATCAGCCAACACCAGAGGACAAACATCAGCTCCTGAGTTTTTTCTTCTTGCCGTATGTTACCCGTGGTTTATGAAGAACTTTGCTGGAATCGTCCAATGAAGGGGAAATTCAAATGGTCTGGTACGTTCTTTCAGCGTAGAGTTTTTAGGAACTCAAGGAGTGCCACTACGACGATGCTCCGGCTCGGCTACACCGTATCCGGCTAAACTATTACACTCAAAATAAATCTTTCATCATCCACGTTGAGTCAAGTAATTTTGGAATTGGATCAGTAATTTTGCAAGAACCAAATGTAGAAAGCAAGGCAAGAAAGAAATTATGGAGTAAAAAGCAAGGGAGCTTTGATATTGGTCATACAGATATTCCATAAGTATTTATATCTATGCACAGAAGTTTATTCTGCGAAAAGACAAGGGGAGGAAAGCATTCAAACACAGATCCATTATCTCGATAATAGTGCAAACATGGTTATATATCCAAAAGTAGTAGCAAGGACTCAAGCTGAATGATTCAGAATTAAATGCAGCAGTACGAGGACAGTGTTAGAACACTTTTCGTAAAGAATTAATATTATCTTTATTTGCCTAAACATTATGTACCATTATGAAATTAAAGAGACACATCACAATCGGATGTAATGGTTTAAAAATGCGACAGTGACTACCAACGATATCAGGATCGAAAAATTCCATTTTTTCTGATGGCCTATCGAAGTGCTGTATATAAATCAAAAGGATAAACAACATCTTAGTTTCTACTCGGAAAAACAATACGGTTGTCGAAGAATGTGAAACACCCAAGGAAAGTCTTATTGACAATCACGAAAGGACAACCACAAAGTTGAAGGTATTTGGGTATTTGGGGATAAAAACACTATACGACAGAAATACCTATAGCTATTGAAATATTATTAACTCCGATTGGAGGCTTTTTAATAACTTCAATTTTCAAAGATGAATGTAACTACAAGCTGTCTGAGCTATCATTATGAACTGCTAGAATTAAAAAACGGCCATATACCAACATGAAATAATATTCAGAGACGTAAGGAGCAATATATACGATCTGAAGCAAAATAATGTATATTTAATTTATGAAGTAGTTAGGCAACATGTCGAGTTGAAACATATTTATGAACTAATATAACTACGAGTATATTATAGAAATATAAAAACTGAAGAAAATAATATATATTAAAGATGATGATTTTTTTAGGAAAGTAGGTACTCTTTGATCAACTTTCTCCAGTATATTCTAAATTCGTATTCTGTTGGCCGCGCCCCACGCATACGAGTCACACCGATTATTATTTATAGGGAAAATTGAATGTTTACAAAACTTAATACAATATATCACAAAACAAACAACTACATATTTTTGTTTTAAATTTAGTAAAGAGATCACTCATTGAAGAAGTTAAACAATCAGTTCAGTCCTATTGCGATGTGGAGGTTAGAAACCTACATGCTCCACAGGAAAAGCCTATAAATCTATGCTTTTATTTTGACTTTATATTTTATATTTACCTTATTAAAATCAGGTAACTTTCTTAATCCCAATCCGTCCATAACGATTTTTATTAATTGCTCGTTATTATCATCATAAGGGCTGGAGTTCGTTGTTCGATTTGTTAAATTAATATTTAATAAAAAGTTATTTCTATCGTATCCATTTAGATTATTCTCCTTATTATTATATGTTTTGTATTTTCGAACTGATATGTTACTTTTTGGTGTGATATTGAAATATTCGGATTCTGGTTGATGACTTTTTCTTTTTCTTGGCCATAATTTATAATCATTAATGGGCAAAGATGTAGATTCTACATAATTATTTATTTTAATATTATTAACGATTGTACTTTTACTATCTTCTATCAGACTTTTATTATTTAAGTTTAAATTTACACTTAAATTATTACTTTTATTATAATAGCTAAGAAATAAATATGTATTATCACGTTGTTCATTATTATTATTATTATATATCGCTTGGCAATTGGCAATGTGACTGGTAATTAACATTGATAGGAATAAAACAATAGTAAGTGGCATTTTAAAATAACTAATTGATATGACTGCTGAAAGCTGCAATGCAGATATAATTTCTTGTACTAATGGTATACCACCGGATGTGGGTTCGAAAGTGGATGAAGATGCTGAGTCTATTATTTGGTTTATCTGTACTAGTTTATATTTGAATTGAGTCTGGAGTCTTGGAAGATATTTACGATGTTTTCGGTGATGATTATGACTAAATAACGAGTAAAATAACGTATAACTAAGAAACAATCGACGATGATATTTTATTCGTTGTTTGATTTTTTTAGTTTTGAAGTTTTTTATCTCGCTCAATTCGATTATGTTTTTTAGTTTAATTAATGGTGATGACTGTTTTGGAGTCATTTTTGTTCTTAAAAATGCAACCGGCCTCACCGGCAACGTGTTTCCGGTAAGTTCTTAAAAGTGTTGTAGTTAAAATATTTTGTTCGAAAACTAAACTATTTAAACTATTTCGGAATAGATGTAGCATCATATTTGATTTAGACATAAGATCATGTTTGTGTCATTGAGATTTCTCACACATGCTTTCAATGAATAGCTTGATTTTTTTTGGTAGCAAGACATCGCACGAAAATTTATAAGTTTTTTTTTTAACAAAAGAGCTGAACAAATGCTGTATATAGGTACCTGTTGGCCCAGAAAATAAAATAGGCAAAGTAGGCAACAAAATAATATTTAATGTCCTAAGGAATACATTAATTTATTGTTCTTTTTTTTTAATATGAGAAACCGTCACTCGAATATCTCGGCTGTATTAATGATAATGAGTTGTTAATGTCTATTTGATTTCTTGTTGTTGTTTTTTCGTACACTCATAAACTGGGTATAGAAACCTTGTATCTTATAATTATTAACTTCCAGCTTCGTTTTCTTCTGTTTTTGTTCCCTTAGAATACTACAAGGTAAGGCACATTAAGAATAATAAAACTGACACTTTTTATTTCATTTCTTAAAAAATAAGATATTTAACATATCAGCGATCCCGTAGAATTTATTCAACATTTAACGGGTTAATTTTATAATTTTGTTTGAAACATTGTTTTTAAAATTACATCGCAACCCGTCTGTTTTGTTGCAAGATAGATATTACGAGTATCAAACTTGGTCTATCTCACACACCGCCGCGGCCGATATTATTGCCAGTTTAGTCAAAGTTTGAAAATAAACTAACATGTAGCATCTGTGATAATTATGAGTGAAGCATCGAGCAGATTGCGCTGAGCGAAACCATATTCGAGTCTAGAGTTGCCATCTACACACATATATTAATTTATGAGAACATTTATTATAATTTGGAATGTTTTAGGTAATGTGTAAGATTAACATAGAAAAACCGACCCAAATGTGTTAGAGAAGTTTACAAGAGGAAGTCTTTGAAATCCAATTCCAGGCAGTGTAGATAGTTAAATTTTGTTTGCAATTGTCAATTGTGTTTTTTTTTAATACAAGATACTCGTAACTCGGTATCAAAATATAAACCTTTGAAATTAGGAAATCACAATAAATACGCTTTTAAATATTATTTACCATAAATCTACATAAATACATATTTTTGACTGAAATAAATTTTTGATTTTTAAATTGCGATTTTAAAACGAATTTGCTAAAGAAGTTATTAGTTCACGTTATTCGTGTATCATCCGTTGAACGGAGAATATTATATACTACAGTGTTATCCTTATCTGTGGCCCTGCATTCATTCTGAGTAAATAGGTAAAATGAGATACTTACCTCGAATAAGAGTTAATATAATAATAATCGACTAAATGATAATATTATTTAGGTTGGAAATATAATGACGCCACAGTGAGCTGAGGATAATAATTGTTTTTTTTTTATACAACGAATACAAACTACCAAAAAAATAACCAAGCAAAACAACCTAATAAAATCATATCCCAAAATTTCAAATCAAATATTCATTCTTTATCCCTGCGATTTATGCAGTATTCAACGCAGTAAAAAAATTGATAAATTGACAACTATGATATTAAATTTTTGATTGATTGATAAATTTAATACAAAAATCTGCAATAACCAACAGAACTCGACAGTCATAATATAGCTATTTCTTAATTTGTCGATCTTTGATCATTATCTTACATATTACATGTAACTGTTTGCTTGTGAGGCACTAAACATCAATACTTATTCTCAACAAAAGGAAACAGGTGAAACCCTGCCACACTAATGCCAATTCAAATTCTACATTGCTTTACTGGGTGAGTCGTGAGTGAGTTCAACTGAGAGAAAATTGTGTAACAAACATCTCAAATATGATGTTTCTGCCTTGAGCTATTACCTACATAAATACAATCCATGACTGGGTTGCACGTAATTGCTCATATATTTCAAAGCTAGGTAAAAACCTACAAATACTATAACATACTTAACATATTACTTGGATCACTCCCGTCCTTATTTGCGTGTAACTAGCCATTTTAATCAGATGATTAAAGAAGGATTATTTTTGGCTTCAACCGAATAAAGCTTTTTAAAAGAATTCATGAAGTGTTTTTATATACATAACTGCAGATAATATAAATGACATGTGTACAAAATAATTACAGACTTAGAAAATATTAATACATACATATGTATGTATGTGGTTAAGAGTAATCAAACTGAGTCTTAATGTAAACAAAGAAAAATGTAGGTTTAGAACATTAAAAACTTTAGGGTTATAATGGATACAGATATAAGCTTCATGGACCATGTTAAGCAAAAATTACCTTGGAGCAATGGATGTTCTGCTACTCTTTGAATCTTTAGGAGCTTCTTATGAAGCGAGAGAGAGTGCAAATGTTTAATCTAATTAATATAATTAGATTACTTGGTTCCCCGAAGAAAAACTATGGGATAAAGTAGGGCATATACAATAAAATGTACTTATACATATTTGCCTTATCAGGTAACATAGGTTCTCCGAAATGTCCCTATGCCCTGGCATCCAACAGAAGTGAATATTGAAGTGGTGCGCTAGTGTTAGTAGAGATTGAGTCTAGAGTGTTAATAATGCGGATATCAATAGATGATGACAAGTTTTCCTTGAGCCAAGTCGTTATTTCTTTAATCGCTATAAGTTCCGCCTGAAACATGCAACAATGGGACAGAAAGAGAAACATAATTTTAGTCAATCGGAGTACACACCCCCATGATCAGTTTTCGGTCCGTGGGTATAAAAATGAATAGAACCATGTTCTAAGAAACTCACATCCTTCCGGACAGATCTTAGTATTGGTTACCTGGAAGTTTTTGCCAAACAGTAGTTTTGGATAGTTAATCAATACGATCAAATGGCCAATTTCGTCATTGATCCATTGTGAAAAAGCTTTTAGGTGGGCGGATGTATTTACCGCCGTTTGTTTGTTGATAATATTTTTTTTATATTCTTCACGCACTCAAGGGGTGAAAGGTGAAAGTATGTCTGAAATTACCATTGAGGGTAAACTGATGAGCATTTTTTGAGAGGAGGAATGCAACTGGCTATTTCACTATGGTAGACGGAAACATTGCTTCGGTGCTCGAGGGATATGTACAAATGTATCAGTTAGACAACAACGGTTGCCTATCTTTTTCAGAGCTCTCTTTTGATTTCTGTCCAAGAGACTCAAGGGGGTTTTTAAAGCACCTGCCCATATATGGGAATTGTACTCGAGTTTGGGAAGAATAAGTACTTTATTTATTACAGCCAGATCAGAAGGGGTAAAAAACTTCTTCTCGGAGAAAACCTAAGAACTTAGCAGCGTTTTTGGTGACGTCAAATATGTATGTGATCACTCCATAAAAGATGTCCTGTGATGCACATACCTTGAACTGAAAACTATTCAGTCTCCTCGATGTAAGTGCCACCGATGGATTTATCGTTTTATTTATCTATATTATATAGCATTGTCCATGATATGAGGATCATTATTATAAATTTACATTATCGATCAACGTGTTCAACATTTTAACCCGTGCACGTCAACTCGAAACCAAGCACGCACATATGCGCACACTTTGAGCGTCATAATACTGAAATGTCACTTTTTGTTATAGATAACTTAAACATTAACAGACATATTTATAAACTCATTATAGTGAGTACATAAGGCTATGCAACCCTTATAATGCCTCTAAACGCAAAATCGTTATTTATAAAACTAATGTGACCTTGAATAGAGGCATTATAAGCTAAACGCTTTTGGAGGTTGAATAGTGCCTACATAAGGACTTTTTAGTATTGATCTGTCACATTCACTTTGACATCACATTGAATTATAAAGATTTATTAATAAAATAAAATGACTTTTACTTGATATTGAAACTGAAGCTTTGTTGTTTTTATTTATTGAAACTAAAATGTTAAAAGCAAATTGAATTGAAAATTGTTTAGAATTAAATAGATAAATATACGTGTTGGTGATCTCTCTGCACGGATCCTTTTTCATCCGGTGTGTTAGTGTTGCAATTTGTATTTTGCATTATTGATTTTTATCCTCAATAACTTGTCTGAGGAGTATTCCAGCTTAGGATAAAATGAATTACAATTTAATTTCCAGTATGTGCTAGATATAATTACATACTTTATTTGATGAATCAAAGTTAATTGTTGGAATTCTATTAGCTTTTGGTAGTTCCATTTTTGTTTATTAAATTCGATAGACAGACAGGATGTTTTTTCTTTTTTTTTGACAAACAGCTGAGTGTTATGAAGGCTAAATGTAATAGATTCTTACTTTTTGGTACATTATTTGACACAAGCTCATTATAACTATGCAGGGTAGGCAAATGTTTTATAAATATAAATTTGCATAGTGCATGAATAAGTCCTTATGCATTGCATAACTATTCACGCGTTCAGCGAATTCTAATAAATAAGGCTGTAAATCTTCTTCATCATCGTCATCTTCAAGTGATGATGATTTTTGGCTCAAAGTAAAAGACCTCAGCTGGAGAAATTCCTGGAATTTATTGAGGTATATTTCTCGCAAATAGGATCAAAATCTTCCAAATCAGTATTCGCCAAGTATATAAATATTATTAACAATTAAGACATCCTCAATTTGTCATCCGCATTCAACGTTTCACAATTACAACAAAAGACAATCTTCAGAGTCAAAAACAGTGTTGCAAATTGTTCGTTTGACATTCCCGACACAAATCAACACACTCTGGAAGCTGCTTATGTGCCATTAGCTATAATACGCCTCAAAAAAGTTACAACATTTTTTAAATTAAAATTAATAAAAAAATATTTAAATAACAAATCAAGTGGAAGAAATAAAAAAGAATTAGCGTTTAAGTGAATACAATTTAACACTGAAAAAAAAACTTTTATATTCGTAGCCTACTCTTAGGTATAATTAAACCCTCGGACATTTTTTACACAATACCAATACTTGTCCTATAGAGCAAGAAGTAAGAAACAACAAGAGGAAGCATGGGATGTTGATTGTTGATGTTTGTGTTGCGAAACAATAACTCGAGTGAAGTTTTATAAGGTAAACTGCACTCTTATTCTATTTGTCTGTTTTGTGTTTTTGTAAATTTCCTTTGAGTTCTATTGCTCATTCATAAAAATGGAATTTTCTATACACAAAACACAAACAGAAATTGAATACGCTTACGCCTACCTACTTACCTCATATTATTAATTTTAATGGACTCTTATAGATGAGTAAGAAAAATTTCATTCAAACTTAGCAGGAAAACTCATTTTAGGGGAAGAACATGTTTTTTTTTGGATTTTGTTGTATATTGGTATATGTATATACATACCTACCTACAGCACAGTTGCCACGTAAATTCTCATTTCAAATTCGAAATATAAAAAAACCCTTGCATCACTTTTGGATATTTACATTCTAAATTATTAGTAAAAAGTACAAAAACAACGTTTTGTTTGGAATCGGAAATACCTAGGATAATGAGTCAGAAAATTAGTGATTAGATTTTCATGGGAAAAATACCTATCAATTCGTGATAATTTATTCGAACGCATTTTTGTATATTTAATAACAAATGTAACTAATTGACTATTGGAGGTTATGTCTTTGAAGTTCGTTGGCGGACAGTGGAATAAAATAGCTTATTTTTGGATTTTGATGATGTTTTCGTCATTATTGTGAAATGTTGCAGTTAAGAAAATAGGTAAAGAATACTTAAGTCTAATGAATATCTAAGACTATTGCCTATACTGTGGTGCAAAAAAGGCGCAAACGCCAAAATTCAAAAATTGAATTAGCAGCATATGCATGTAGGAACATTATATCATATTTCATGAATACAATTTCTAAGTAATCAAATCACAAAAACTACTAAGGCTTATGAATACAATAACATAATGTTATTTTTAAGTTTTTACTTCTTTTGAATTGTATATACAATTATTATCCCTTTCGAAAATTCTAATTATGTAACCTATAATTGCTCCTAAGAAAGTTTTTCCTAGACAGTACATATCTCTGAATATTAAGATTTCTTTACCCATAGTATACGAATGTGGAATGCCTTACATGGGTCCACTTTTCTCTCCCATTTTGATATTCAGAGCTTCAAAGCAATGTGCTGTGCATCGGTATCTTCTGTTCAATCCTTCCCTATTTTTTTAAAGGTAGTAAAAATCCATTCAGTCCTCGCTTATTATAAAGAAATAAAATACAAATATTTTCACAAAGTTATTATGTTATTGTTATGGGTATCTTCCCAGATGGCTTAAAGCAGGCCGAATTAATTAAGAAAGGGGATACAATATCTTTGAAGAATTATACGCCAATATCTTTTTTTTTGTTATTTTCGAAGATGTTTGGAAGAGCTGTTAAGAATATAATTATTATGTATTCATAGAAAATCAAAATTTTATTGAATCCTAACTTGGCTTTAGTTTCTGTTCTAAATATAACAGACAACCCAGCTCTCTTTATAAATATTACAAAAGCATTTGATAAAGTAGATCATAAAATAATGTTAAAACTAAGAAATAGTGGTTCAGTTCTAAATTAACTGGTATATGACATAAGGTAAAAATTGAGGACCACTCTAGTTCTAACCATAAAATATCTTTAGGAGCTCCTCAAGGTTCAATTCCGGGTCCGATTCTTTCCTTAATTTGTATATGAACATGTTTTTTTATAAAAATATAATTATTTTGCTGATAATGTAGCATTTGCATTGGTTGGACTATTTACCATGAGACAAATTTACTTCTTTAAATCATATTGTTCATTGATTCATCTTAAGTATATTTAGATTACTTTAAAACCAATGTGCATCGGCATCTCCTTATCTCCTTTTGAATCCCCTCCCCATTTCCTAACTGCTCGTGCTATGTTATTTATAACATTACAGGGGTATTCATAACCCCTTGAGTGTGTACCAATTATAATCAAAAAATTTAGGCGGTGGCGTGAAGTTTGTTTTTTTATTTAAAACTAAAGATACCAACTATATAAATACTTCTACGATTTTGATATTATGTGCTTTTCGTTTGTGGTTATATTATTACGGTTTATCATTTAGTTTCAAAAAAATTAAGCCATTATTAGGAGAACCATTTTTTATTTTTAAGTTTCTCAATATCGGTCGAGCGGATTGAAATTAAATTTTACTTTCTGAAGCTTCTAAAAATGTCTATATACTGTTCTGTTGCACATCAAAATACCAAATACAATACAAAAATACGTGGCGTCTCTCGCTAGATGACTTTCTTTTTTTAGCACAAACTATTAAAGAAGTTGTTTTAGCAGTTTAAAAAATTAATTTCATTAATTTCATGTGAACAGTTATTTCTGATAAAAGTCATGTATGTAATTGCAAAATTTTTAAAATTTAGGGCAGTTGAACATAACACAAATTTATAAATAATAAAAATATTCATTCATCTCAAAACCACTTGTGTATATGAAGATGCGTATATTTTTCCGAGTTTCGTACGAAACTTAGCAAAATCTTGCGGATTACTTTTATTCGTCAAAATTATGTCCATTTTCGCTTTCAACTACAAATTGAATTAAGGAAGTTGACAATTTATATTTATGATCGAAAAAAGGAGACAAGGGATTTCTTCACTTATAAGTGCATTATGGTTAAGTTGTTCAAATTGTTTCGGTTTGCTTCCCACAATAAGAAGTTAAATTATCGAGTGCTCATTAACATAGTCATCTAGTCAATATTTAGGAGCATAATATTATATGATTGGTCACGATCACTTTAAGTTAAGTGTTAAAAATGAATTTTAACAAAAAATAACATACAATATGTACATACATAGGTGCAAAAAAAAGAGTGCGGGGTGCTTTTTTTTTTTTGTTTTACTGAAGGTTGTGAATGAGTTCAAATATCTTGGATTCGTTATTTCTTATAACTTTGGATATAAGGGCTCATATAAAAGAAAAATTGGGTGTGGCTAAATCAGCAATTAATACGATATGGGCGCAATTTTTTATAAAGTTTCTTGTTGATCCGACATCAAAATTCAAAGTGTTCGACGCTACAATAAACAGTTGTTTCTGCTATGGTAATGAAGTGTATGGATACCAATGGATAGATGAAATTGAATTAATTCACAGATATTTCTTTAAAAGAATATTTAAATTACCTTCGAATACTCCAAGTTACGCTATTTATGTTGAGTCCGGTTTACCCCTTATTTATGTACGTAAGAAATCATAAGGCAAGTGCAGATTTCATTGATAAACTAATGAAAAGATCCGATAACAATTTGCACAAAAGAATATTGCAAGTTTCCCATCATTGCGGCAATACTCCGTTTAAAAACTGGCAGGAACTTGCTTTGGCACATTGTGTTCCATTGAACCTGAGTACTATACTCTGTCCAACAAAAATTGTCAGTACAGGCCTTATGGGAGAGCTTTTTCTAAAGCAGTGGCGCCTGATGCACCCTCACTACAATGCGTTAGGAAAAATGACACTAAAAAAAGAGCAAACCACTGACTTTTCTTAAGGAATTGTTGTTATATTTCTTTGCAAAAAGTTGTACACTCCAACACGACCGTCGTATCCCACTGCTGATGAGATACTGTCAAGACAAGAGTGTTAAGTTAAGTGTCATTCAATACGATCGTGCGCTCTTTATCTACATCAAAACAGAGTTACCATTATCATTCTCAATTGCAAGCAAGGAGCTTTTTCAGTGGTTTTATTAAGGAGCTTTTGGGATTTGAAGCTTTTGAGAACACATTTTAAGAAGATGAGTATGTTGAGTGTTGTCGTATCGCTTTTCAACTTAAAAAAAAACCGCGCATATTATCTTACCGCTTGGTGTTGTGGGAAAAGGTAAATTGAATATTGTTTTCAGTCGTTTTGAATCGGCAGACGGTAGCCCTATGCGTTTTTTACTATCATTTGCGCCAATTTATAATGTAAACTACGGAATCCCTGTGAAAGCTTTACAAGGCGACACACTTATGCATGGCAATGCAACCAGAATGAGAAATAAACGTCCTATCTTCCCTGTACTGACAATTTTTGTTGGACAGAGTATAGCAATGTAGCAGAATGGCAAAATATTTTTTATGATTGCATTGCAGTAGTAGATGAACAAATGTATCAGTTGAATCTTAATAGGGCTAGGGAGTCAACTTCTAGGGCTATATATCGAAACCTAAATCTGAATTTGTTTGAGAACAGTTATTTTAGGAGGGATCTCTCTGTCTTAGATATGAGTCTTATCTTTAAGCAAGAACCGAAGTTCTTGAACTGAACTTTAGACCATATCGACCCGACATTAACCCTATCTGCTCACTGTGTAATTTAAACCAAAATGAAGATGTCCTTCATTTCTTAGCAGTTTGTCCTATTTTGCAAGAAACACGAAGGTTCCATTTCAGTAAGAGTTTTCTGACTTACGAAGAATGTGTCAGTGTTCTGAATGGAGAATATGGTTGGAAGTTGCTAGTACGATATATCTCATATGCAAAAAACTACATATTTGAATATGTCGTGAGTAAAGTACACATTTAATAATTTTGTTTTAGCTAAACTAAAAGCCCATTTTCACTTCCGAAATACATAACTACTTTTTTTTGTTTTATCTAAACTAAAAGCCAATTTATTGATGATGTTGCATTTTTCTAACCCAGCTCGTTCGCTCAAATATTAAAAATTGTCTATCATTGCTTCTTAAGCCTGTATTCTTAAATATATTTTGAATGGTTCTCTTTTATGTTTATTTTTGTACCTATATTTAAATATATAAAAACTACTGTTGATTGCTTGTTCATTATATTTCTGTTATAAAAGCTTTAAACTTTGCCTTTGTTTTCTTTTTTCTTTTAAGAATAACTTTATTTTAAATTTGTTTCAAATTAAACTTTGTAATCTTCTTACGTAGAATAATAATTTATAGATAAGCGGCAGACGGCTGGCTCTTAGGCCATGCTTTAATTTCCTTGTTAAAATTGTATTTTTGTATATTTTTAAGAATAATCAATAAAGATTCTAATCTAAATCTAAATAAATTGAATCTAACTAAAACCCACGATAACTCACAGCATACATGAGCGTTAAACAAAATTTCATATAGATAATAGAAATGGTTCTTATTCTTATAATTTTATCGTAATAAATATCTAGACATAATTTATTTCAACCATAAAATTCTTTAAAAATGTCAAACCGCACGTTCTACTCGTATAAGTGCGACTTATAACAACACCAATTTATATACACTCATTTAGAGCATTCTGTGTGTCACGCGTCTCAAACTAATTTTCTCAGTTCACAGGTATTACAGGAATTTTTTTGTGTTTAATCCTATTTTGATGTAGCAAGCAGCTTATGCAAAGTCACGTTTTCTCACAACAACCATTCTAGAATGGCAAATTTAGATTAACCAAACCAATATTTTTGAGGGGTTTTATTTTTATTTTCGTCTTTCCTTTGTATTTTCGTTAGTTTTAATTTGATTATAGACATCTACCTACAAGGACATGCTTTAGATATGTTACGTGATTTTGAAAAACAATACGAAACTAGTTCGTTAGTTTAAGAGCCCTGAAAATCCAGCAGAAGATGAATTCAGTTTTGTGGAATTATAGACGTTGACTCCTTTTATCCTATGACATTTCTTACACAACTTTTTTCTCACTTGGGATCAAACGAAAAAGTTGTAAGTTGTCGGATGCTAACTGAAGCTTATTTAATTAAAATGCACGTTTATGTCGCACGTAGGGGAAGGTGGCCTAAAATGGCCCCCCTAAGGAAAATATCTCATATCTCACAAAAATGTGACATTTAAACTTAAATGTTATATTCTTTTCAAAGCTTAATTAGGTTAGGTTAGGTTAAAGTGGCTGTCATTAAAGCGTCTGACACACTTAGACCATTAGAGATCCATTGTGATACCACGATCTAATAAGGAACAAAAAAGGTTTCCTACTAGTTCAAACCATTTGGAGCTTCTGATGAAGCGAAGGAGACTTTTAATGTCTTTGTTTATGAGATCGCTTGGTTCATTATAGAAGTGTTCTCCCAGATGAAGTTTGCGTCTGTAAGAGAGAGCAGGGCATGTACAAAGAAGGTGTGGGATTGTCTCCTCTTCCTCCTCGTCCAAGCAACTCCTGCAGAAATCGTTTGATAGCACACCGAGACGTGCGGCGTGTCTACCTATGAGACAGTGTCCAGTTATGACACCTATGACGGAGCTGATCTGAGATCTACTGAGGGACAATAGACATTTTGACCGTTTCAGATCCAGTTTAGGCCAGATCCGCTTGGTCGCCATACAAGTGGTAGTATTAAGCCATCTTGTGTTCGATTGTTCCAGAGCGATTCGTTTCAGCATAAGTTTACTTGTAGCTATGGGCATACCTATATTTGCCTTTTCGGGTAAGATAGGCATTTCCGTTCCAATTCTGGCGAGTTCGTCGGCTTTGCAATTCCCCGGAATGTCCCTGTGACCCGGCACCCAGAATAGGTGAATGTTAAACTGTTTGGCCATCTCCATTAGAGACGATCGACAGTCTTGGGCTGTAATGGAGTTTACAGAGACTGATGCGAGGGATTTCAAAGCAGCCTGACTGTCTGAGAAGATACGGATATCCGTGTTAGATACCACGTTTTCTTTAAGCCAGGACAATACTTCCTTTATCGCCAGAATTTCCGCTTGGAATACGCTACAATGGTTTGGTAGGCGGAAGGAGAGACTAAGGTTTAGTCCATCTGAGTACACTCCACCACCCACTCCGTTTTCAGTCTTCGATCCACCTGTAAAAAAGTTTACTGATTTATTATCTGTCAAAGCCCCTTCCTCCCAAGCTGACCTTGAGGGAATGGTGACTTCAAAGTTTTTATCGAAGACCAAAAAGGGAGTGATGTAGTCAGAGTGACTTGGTAGAGTTCCGAATAAATTCAGAATGGTGGTGTGGCCAATAGAGTTATTGGTCCATTGAGAGATGGCTTTGAGATGTATGGCTGTGCTCGCAGCCATTTGTTTGCTGTAAATATCTAGGGGTGTTAGGTTGAGTAGTATGTCTAGTGCAGCGGAAGGTGTCGAGCGGAGAGCTCCGCTGATGCACATACACGCTGAACGTTGAACTCTGCTTAGTTTATCGCGATTAGTCGCTTTATCTAAGGCCGTCCACCATACGGTCACCCCGTAAGTAAGTATCGGTCTGATGACCGCAGTGTATAACCAGTGAGTAATTTGTGGAGACAAGCCCCACTTGTGCACTACGCAGATGAATGTCAATCAATCGTTCCAGTGTCTTGAGAAGAAATGACGATAGACTGATAGGTCTTAGGTCCTTGAGCGTAACGTGGGAGCATTTACCAGCTTTTGGTATAAAGACTACTTTGACTTCTCTCCATATAAGGGGAATATGAACCAGGTTTAGACAACTGTTCATTATTATCTCTAATGTGGGTAAGATAATGTCTAACGCAACTTGCAGTTCGGCTGGTATTATGCCGTCTGGTCCTGCCGATTTGTATGGATCGAAGCTGTTAATTGCCCATTTTAGTTTGTCCCTTGTTATTAACCCTCGGATCTTTATACCTTTGTTATTTGACTCTAGTGAGTTAATGTTGCAAATGTTTTGCGAGCTACCTGGGAAGTGAGTGTCAAGTAGCAAATTGAGTGATTCTTCACATGAATTTGTCCAGGAGCCATTTGACATTTTCAAAGAGCTTGGCATGACTGGATTTATTGAGAGGATTTTCCTTAATCTGGATGCTTCAGAAGTATCTTCTATTTTATTACAGAAGTTCCTCCATGAAGATCTTTTGCTTGTCCTCAATTGTTTCTTATAAATCTTTAAGGATTCTTTATATAAGTCCCAATGTGAGGATTCTTTTGTGTATTTAGCTCGATTGAAGAGTTTCCTGCAACTTTTCCTGAGCGGTTCTAATCCCGAATTCCACCAATAAGGTTTCTTTTTTCCTCTCACTTGCAGAAGAGGACAAGAAATATTCATTGCATTGTTCAGGGTTAGTATCAGATCCTTGACTTTGTTATCTAGATCTGAGGTGTTGTAGGGGATATCTAAAGATTCGGCTGTAAGCGATCTTTTCAGAATATCTCTATACGTTTGCCAGTTTGTTTTCCTATAATTACGAAAAACTGTCCGTGTGGTGGGTACATCATTTAAACTGAGCTTAATTAATAATGCTTACATTTTTTTGCTTTACGAGTTCAAAAAGTTTCAAAAAATTTTGAAATTATTTAATTTTCAAAAGCTCTTCAAATTCCAACTATCAAAATTGTCCGGGTAAAATGGCATACTGGTATGCCTTTTACCCTTGCTAGTAAACCAACTAGGCAAGTAAACCAAAACCCATTTTCAATTTAATTCAAACTTTATTTTAAACAAATCATAGTTCAAAGTAAAATAAACATAAACAATATTCAATAAAAAAAAATAAAAACAACAATTCATTCAAAACAACTTCACTTAAAACAAAATAAGGAAAAGTAGAAATAATAAATAATACTCAATTAATGCAAGTACTTTTTTTTGGACGGCATTTAGGGCTTTTGTCAATGCATTATCAGTCCAGTACTGCGTCTCTGTATATCGTTTATATTTTCCAACCATTTTCACTATAAAGAAAATGAAAATATAAGGGTAAGTATAAAATACCACACTGTGCCATTTCAGGCGAGTGCTTAGTAGGCCATTTTGACCTGCAAAATTTCAAAAAATAGCTTGAAGCTGCTAATATTTCGTTTACGAGTATGTCAGCGATGCCAGATAAACTAAAGAATTGTGTTACCAAAACCTTCTAATTCTGTTCGATTCTACAATTTCTAGCAAGGGAGCTATTTTACCTTGGTGGGCCATTTTAGGCGATCTTCTCCTACTTAATTGTTTTATGTTCAAATGGCTCTGAATTTTAAAAATTGTATGCTCGTATATTGAAAGAAGGGCAACTGTTGAGCTGCCGAACAGAAGGAATAAATCAAAAAGGATCGAGGAAAATGGCATATTATTTATAATTATTTACATATATTTTTAAGCTATCCCCGAACAATTTTATCTATTTAAGTTGTGTTTGGCTTCACTAGTTTTTAAGGCATCCAACTCTCTTAAGGCTTATGAAAACTCCATCGCAGTGTTTTAAATGAAAAATAGAGTTGTGAAGACTATAGATTAGTTATGAAGATAAGGAAGAGCATCGGACGGCAAACGGAGCCTTTTCACACATCAGCGTGTATTTTTTTTTAATTTCAGACTTAAAACCGTAAAGAATGACTCAAATTGAACGCGTTCTCAATTTGAGAGGTTCGTGCCAAATGCTTTGGAAATATCAAGTGCAATATTAATGCAAAGAAATGTAAAAAAAATTGTGGCATTGTTCGTTGAGATACTCGTATATAATAAGTTCACAAGAGGACATACGAGTATTAATGCGAAATACCACTGCGTCATATCAGCAAATTTCTCATGTTTTGCCAATCCAGTTAAAGAAAAAAATAAAAAAAAGAACCAAGTTTTTACATGATCAAAATACTCGGCAAAAAATACTACAATGTCCCAAAGACAGTACAAATTGTTGGTCATTTGTGAAAAATATTAGAAATTATAGCTGTTCGTCGGTTCCAAAACTCGTTTACAATAACACTCCTGTGACTAGCTCACAAGGAAACGCAACTTTGTTTTCTACAAATCCGATGATGCCACATAGTGTTATGACTCCTCCTATTCTTGAGAGCGTAATTTATGGGATGAATCTTCTTTCGCCCTCGTTCAGTTGCAAGAGTCTTAAAAGATCTTAAAATACACAAATCCGCTGGTATATCCCCTATTGTTCTGAACAGGTGTTCTTCTACGCTGGCAAAAAAAAAAAAACAAGGTTATTGCACTTGATATTTCTAAAGCATTTGATAGAGTTTGGCATGAATCTCTCTTATCGAAAATGCGTGCATTTGGCTTCGATGAATCTCTTCTTCGCTTGATTAGAAACTACCTTTCAGGCCAGTCAATTCGTGTTGTTTTGGACAGTTTTAAGTCTGATATTTACAAAATAAATGCTGGTGTGCCCGAAGGCTCCATTTTTTTCCGACTCTCTTCCTTATCTTCATCAATGATCTCTTGTCTATATATTCTAATCCACTACATTGTTTTGTCGACGACAGTGCCCTGAGCTTTTCATATTCGTTTCCAGATCCACATCCTTCATCTTCGGAAGTGGCTCTGCAACGGCAGCTTATGATAAGTTCATTAAATTCCGCTCTTGACAGCATTATATAATAGGGTGTTAGAAACCGCGTGGAATTTAATGCTTCGAAAACCCAAAGCTGTCTTCTGTCCGGCAAACGAAATAACCCACCCCTGCCATCATACATGGATAGCACTTACATCGAGGAAACCGAGAAGCTTTCTGTTCTCGGTATATGCATTACTGGCCGTCTTTTGTGGCATGATCACATATTTAATTGCGAAAAATGCGGCGAAATGCTTAGGATCCCCTTCTGATCTGGCTACAATTTATTTAATTCGGCCTAAGCTTGAGTATAACTCCCATATCTGTGCAGGTGCTTCTAAAACTCAACTGTACTCAACTGTAAACAGAGCCCTTAGTGTACAAACAGAGTGGAGCTGAGAGTGATCAAAAGCAACGAGCAAAGAGCAAAGCGGAATCAAACATGTGTAGTGAAAGAGTGGCACACAGAGTGCAGTGTCGTTTGAAGATGGAGCAAAGAGTCATCAATAGAGCAAAGTGACGATTTCAAACATCGCTGCGATTTTTAACTAGAAGTGGTTTAAATTTCGATCTGTTTTTTGTATTTAAAGTTACTGTCAGATGTTTTATTGACTAAAATTGTGTTTGCTATGAAATCTGTCCACTTCTTCGTCAGCTTGTATTGAATTTTGTCAAGTAAATAACCGAACGTTTTCATGGTCATTCCGAAATATTCTTCAAACTTAACATAATTTTTTGTAGCTCTTGGAATAAATGGTGAAATTCACTGAGGAAACCCAATTGTTTAATTACATGAATTCCTTCAAATAGCTGTTTATGTGAAAAATGGTTATATGTGTAATTGTTCTTGCCTTAATTTATCTAGCGCTGATGTATTAAAATTATCGTTCGTCTTTGAGAATGTTGATTATACTTTTTTGTGCATTTACCAACTTCATAGTTTTACTAAAAGTATTTTCATTGATGAATTAAGCAGTATTCTTAGTGCAACTTCAGCCAAAAATTTAATTGTTTTAGGAGACCTACCCGCTTGACAGATTCTTGTAAGAGTTGTATTGACCACATTTTTTTAAGATGTCATAAAAACAATAAAATTATTTTCATTGGTAAAGTGTTTGATTTAAAACTTTCTGATCATAACATGATTGCATTAAATTACTTTTCTGCCAATCACTCTCAAAACATAAAAGTTGCTTCTGATCAAGTTAAATATCGTGTTGACTATACATTATTAAAAGATTTATTGATATTCGAATGTTGGGACCAAGTTTATTTCGAAAATAATCCCTCTATCGCATTTGACTTATTTTTGGTAACTTTTAAAAAACACATTAATGCAAGTACTTTCCAAAAACAGCATTCGGTTAAAATGAAACATCTTAAACCTTGGATGAATAACTATCTCCTTAATAAGATAAGAAAAAAGAAGAAACTGAGTTTAAAATGTAAAAAACATCAAAATAATTATAAACTTAAACAATACTACGAAACTTTGAGCAAAACGATTAATAAAGAAATTGATGACACTCGTAATAACTACTATGCTGATATGTTTTCTAGAGCAGAAGGTACTCGTAATATTCGTGAAGAATGAAGAGTGGTTGATTCAGTGGCGTAGCGTGCCATCTCGGCGCCCGGGGCGGGAGACCCATTTTGCCGCCCCCATTCAATACTAAATTAAAATTAAATTTCGAGTTTCGAGACATCATTTCACAGGCAATGAGGTATCTTTTATTGAAGGTAAAATAGGATCAGCGGTTTCATAAACGGATTCTACGGGCCTTACGAATGAAGATCGTGAGACAAAGCTGCATCTGCGGATTCATCGCCATGCATGCGTTTTTTCTTGCGATTTCTTCTCGTTTTGAGTTCGATTCCAAGTTTTTCACAGAGAGTCTTAGAAAAGTCGATTGCGGCTTAGACAAAACGGTCTCTGCTCTCCATTAAGAGAGCTTTTAAAGCGCAGAGTTTCTGAGCACACTTATCCACACTCAGTCCACTTTGCTGCAGGTAAATCTGTACTTCATCTTTTTCAGGTAGCTCTGCAGCTCAAAAGCCAAGAAAAGTGAGTAAGTTGAATGACTGCATGACTGTCAGAAGAAGTCTGGCTCCTGATCTGTCAATTCTTCCAGTACCTCAAGAACTTGCACAAACTTATTCTTAAGCGTCTTTACAGCTTCATATCTTTGGCAAGACGAGGTTCACTTCTTCTGCAGGCTTGTGGCTAGATGCTTGAGGTACTTCTGCTGAGTGACTTCGTCTTGACCCTGCTCTGTGGTGGGTCCAGAACGACTTCTAACTTCGACGGCAGGCACGTCTTCTTCTTCTGCCTGTAAAATAAGTAATGCATTCCCATGAATATTGGCCGTAGGACAATTCTAGGCCACTCACGATTGTATATGGAGGAATCATACTTATGTACATTGGAATCACTTCCGCTGCTGCTGGATGCCGCCGAAGACGTTAACGTAGCTTTCGAACCAGAACTAGAACTGAAATATTTCAGTAATGCACCTGGAGACTTCTTCGCATCTGCTTCTTTCTTAGCCTTTTTCTTGTGGTATTCCGCACCGCTTGCTTCAACTCTTTTCATTTCCAAAATCTAGTTCAAAGGTTGAGTGAAGTACTAAGTGAATAGTTTAAGAAGATTCAACAGTATTTAAACTATAAACAACACAATCGAAATAACTTTCTGTGATGCGAGAGGGAGCAAAAACATTGAGCTGGCTGAGACTAGAATAACGTTTCCGTCGAATCCTAGTTATCTTATCATATCTCGCATATGCATATCATATGTTTCGGAACGCTCCCTTTCAGTTTCGAGAGAGTTTCGGAACGTTTTGTTTTTAGTTTCGCGCGACAATACGGAATGCACTCTTATGGCCCTACTCACCGTTTACGAATTGACGGAAATCAGCCGAGAGCGTCAACGACGAACCACAGATAGGGTGGCAAATTTCAAATTTACATTATTGTTGTTTGTTGACTTGTCAAACGATTTGTCATGAAACATATGATTTCTACTCTACCCGCATCACCGGCGACATTTTGCCGCCCCCTAGGCCTGCCGCCCGGGGCGGACCCCCCCCCCCTACGCTACGCCACTGGGTTGATTGCATTTTAGGTAAAAATAGAAATTCTGTTAAAGTTGACTCTATTGAAATTGAAGGAGCTACTGAGTACTGAAATTTCAGAAAAATTGAAACCTAATATTGAACCTTGTTTAAATTGTGATTGTTCCATTTCTTCAGGAGTTGTGGATAATATACAATCTAATAGTTTTGTTTTTGATAAGATAACATCAAGCGAAGTTTTCAATGTTATCATGTCTTTAAAAAAATAAAAATTCGTGTACTAGCGATGGTGTATCAAGTAATTTATTGAAAAATGTAGCTTGGTATGTTGTTGACGTTCTGGCCTTCATATTTAACAAAAGTGTTGAAAATGGTTGTTTTCCTAACCATCTTAAATGTGCTGAGGTTATACCACTTTTTAAAAAAGGTAATAGGAATATTATTTTTAATTATAGGCCTATATCACTTCTTTCAACCTTTTCAAAAAATTTTGAGAAGCTGCTTAAGGTTCGAATTGTTTCCTTCTTAGAAAAATTTAATTTCTTCTGTAACAATCAATTTGGTTTTAGAGCAGGATTGTCAACAGAAGATGCTATATTAAGGGTATGTAGTCAACTTTATGGAAGTCTAAATAACGACAAATCAACTATGGGTCTGTTTATTGATATGACTAAAGCTTTCGATCTGGTGAACCATGATCTTTTGCTAACGAAACTTTATAATGCAGGTTTTCGCGGTAGTTTTTTCAACTTGCTACATTCGTATTTAAAAAATAGAGAACAACAAGTTAATAATAATGGAATCATTAGTGAACCAAGACTGTTAAAGAACGGTGTTCCACAGGAATCGGTACTTGGCCCTTTGTTTTTCTTAATTTACATTAATTCAATTTTCGAACTCAAATTAAATGGTACTCCTTCTGCTTTTGCCGACGACATAGTTTTTACGTATTCATCTGGGACTAGCTTTGAAAGTATTTTTAAATATTGAAGAAGATCTTGAACAATTATTAAGGTTGTGGTTTACTTATCATAAATTGATTATCAGCGAAAAAACTAAATTGATGTGTTTTAAGGTATCTGGAAATAGTATTTATGACTTTAATTTACGGTTTCATGCTCACGATTGTAAACAGTTTTCTTTACCTATTCATAAGTGTGGTAGAAGTAATTTTATAACCAATTTACATTGCACAGATAATTGCTTTAAAATTGAAACTGTTCAACAGTTTAAGTACTTAGGAGTAGTAATTAATTTTAATCTGAATTGGAAAGATCATATTCAAATACTCAAGACATATATGTTGTTGGTCACACGTAAATGTATTTAATTAAGCCTTTTTGCTCCCAAAAAGTTTTAAAAATTATATATTATGGAAAAAAAAACCCTATGGACAATGAGTTATTGAAAATTTTCAACAAAGGAAAACAAAGAGATTTACTACAATTTTTCAAAATGGTTGAAGGTATTCCATCGGCACCACAACTATTATTAGTCTTAAGGGCCTGAAGCGCTACTGAAACATCGTCGAAACTCAATTCGATTGAACCAATATCAACTTTTTCATCAAAATTAGACACAAAAGTTTTTATTGGGGAGCAGTTAACAGACTCAAAAAAGGAAGCAAAAAGTTCCAAATGAGTATCAATATTCGACGAATTGACTTCATTGAAACTAACATTCTGAGGAATCCCAGATGATTTTCTTTTGGAGTTTATGAAAAACCAAAACGATTTACTATTATTTTTTATGTTATTTTCAATATTCAAAATATAATTTCTGTAGAGGAACTTATTTATGACTGAAAAATCTCGTTTAAGGTTACTAAAAACCATATAATTAGTGTGGTATCCCGTTATTTTAAATTTCGCAAATGCTTTATTTTAATATTTTTAAGGTTGAAAAGCCTTTTGTTATACTATAAAGGTTTCAAAGATTTCCGTTTTTGTACACGAGGGACAAATTGATTAAAACCTGAAAACAAAATTTCAGTAAAACGTTCATAGTCGCATTCTAAGTCAAAAGAATTAAGTTCAGTATTCCAATCAATAACATTAAAGAAATTTCCTAGTTCGTTGAAGTTAGTTTTTGAAAAATTAAAGGAATTTACATATGAATTATCTTGGATTTTTTTAGTAAATGTACATAATGATTTCTTTATGATGAAGAGAATTATTTAGTAAGGAAAATGGAGCTTCAGTAACGCAAACATTAAATTCATCAGAGCAAATAAAAACAAGATCTAATATTTTCATTAAACAATTAGTAATAAAATTAAATTGGCAAAGGCTTAAGGAGTACACATAATCAATAAAAATGATTTCAAAATCTCTGTTTAAATTACAAGGCATAAGCGTTTTTTCATTTTCGGACCATATCCAGACAACATCTGATAAATTAAAATCACCAAATACACTTAAATTATCAAAAACTGAGCATTTACAATTTATAAATTCAATATTTTGAATAAGCTTTTCATATAAATCTAAACTACTCTTTGGAGGAACATAACTTACTATAAAATAAAGATCACGTTTGGAACCAGTCTTAACACGAACGCAGATTTGTTCGATGTCTCTAACAGGCAGAGTAATTTCATCACAGCAGAGAGTAGTCCGAACAGCAATTATTATGCCACCCCATGTTCAAGTGAAGTTTTACACCGATCAATACGATACACATTGTAAAATCGACAGTCAAATATTTCTGTTGATAAAATTCCACTGTATAACCAGGCAAGCGAGATTAAATAGTTGAGCTACCTTAGTACGAATTCCACTAGCATTATGGTAATAGATATACATTTAAAGCTGAATGAGTTTCCATTTTTAAGACATTTTTTGACCCAATTCGGCCGGCAGGTTTTTTAGAATATACACAAACGGGCGAATTTTTATCCCAATAGGCCAAAAAGATGCGTCAAAGACTTTTTTTGCAGTCTCAAATGGAATTCCAACTTTAAAATTAATAGTATAACGATTAGGAAGAGTGCGGTTTTCAAGTTTATGGCAAAAAATTGTTGTTGGGTGAATGAACAAATTGGTAGAAATCATGATAAACAGAAAACAAGGTATGCTCATTAGATTTTTGACAGTTCTGCTCTGACGTCGCAATCATCTCGCTGGGAAATTAGATAGAAAAAAAAAAATTCATTTCATGAGATACTTTTTATTATTTTTCTATTTTTAAAGTTTATGTCTCTTAAAAATAATTTGCTTAAATTCTTAATCCTAAAATAAAGTCTACATTTAAAAAATAATTTTTTTACACTTATATCTAGAGACAGCTTCTGCTTTTTTTAAGTGAGTTTCCATAAACTTTCCTTGTGTATATAGAACTTCTTTATTATTTATCATAAGAATACTTTCTAGTAATTTAGAGGGGGAAGGAAAAGGGAAGTTTCGTTTCCTTAGAAGTCTATATGATCTGGCGCCAGCAGAAAATAGGGACATTGCTAAAGATATATCGTCAGCACTCCATCGTGGCTTCTTTCTGGGATGCTCCAACTGCTTAGTTTGGGATGGTGTAAATATTTCTCTTATGGATGACGTCAAAGTCGCGTTCTTTTGTGCGTGATGATTTTCCTCTTAACGGCTTTTTTTAACACCTTCACTTCTTTTCCAACTGCATGATTCGCAGTTCCTTAGAGCAGTTGTATTCAACTCTATTTAATACCATTGGGATATACACAATTCTCCCTGATTTTCTTCTGTTGAGGGTTTTAAAGAACTATTTAAACCAAAGTTAATGAATTATAAAGAATAATTTATGATTAATTCAATTTATTTACTTTCAAAAAGTATCCAAACATTCATTCACGATCTTTTTGTTTTCTCTAAGTTCTTGTCACTTGTCTCTAAACAATTGTTTATGCTCAATTGGCAATTTTTTGAATGGAACTGAACCGATCTTCAAAATTCTTTTATCTTCAGGGACATTTAAAAGTATATCCTGAAGTCTATAATCACTCTCAACAAAATGTTCCATGCAAACCTGACTATTTATCAAGGAATATTCGTTTTTATTTCCACAAACTTTTATCCACATTTCGCACAATTCTTTGTCCTTTGGGAAGTAGTGAAATCTAAGTTTTTTTTCATTGTTTTTTCTTCCTGGGGAATTATTACAACCCAAAACAGCACATACAACCATTTTAAACTTCTGTTTTCCGTTTATCATGTTTTAAACTTTATTTATTTAACTGCAAACTTACAAAATATAAAATCCAATAGAAATTTCCAACTAAACAAACTCGAATGTCAAAATCGGAGATGATTCCTCCGTCATCACTTTTCAAGATGGCGACATGTCAGATACAATAAGCATACCTTGTTTTCTGTTTATCATGGGTAGAATAAAATCAATTATTTCATCAGTTGTTGTGGATGAATGAAAACTCCCTAGATGCAGTGACTTCGCACAAATAACCCGCAAAATTACGACGAATGACAGTCAATCTGCCGCTTGTGTAAGGCATGCTTTATGTAATGGGTAATAGCGCTTTTTGCTTTCTGGTCAAAATGAATGAGTGTGAGTTATCGTTACCGTTAGGATTCGCGTTAACTACACCGCAGTTGTGCGAACATTTGTGTTTGTGTGAAAGAGTGTGCTGCGTGTTTGGGGTGGTTTCTTACACCAACTTAATACGCTATTCACACCTAATCAAAATCTAGATTTTGAGCAAAATTCTCAAAATCTCATCCAAATCTACTAGATTTCCCATACATTTTCAGATTTCCAAATCTACTAGATTCCGACAAAATCTCCTCAAAATCTACTTTCGAACACAAGATTGTCAAAACAAACAAACCTATCGAAATGTTCTGCCTTGTCAGCAAATTGTCAGCAAGCGAAAAGGCAGATACAAGGCAGATAAAGGATTCTCTCTTTGAATTGTGGGGAGAGAAGGAGAGAAGGTAAATTATATCCGAGGAAGCAGGAAAAATAAAAAAATAAAAATATGTTTTTGTTTACCTAAATGGATACTAATAGCATTCCGTATGTTTGTTGCTGTGTCGAATTAAAGTCACATATATTTATATGCGTTGTATGTTCTGGATTTTTTCATTTCAAATTGTTTGTTAGCAATAACAACAATACCATTGAGTGCTTATGTGATCATTATTTGCATTAAATTTTGAAGAACACAACATGCTTTTAAAATTAAAGACGTGTTGTCAATATAGTTGTCAAGGCCTTTTCCGAAATATTGCTTTTATTTTAAATGTCCGAAACAGTTTTCTACAACTCGACGACATTTTAACAAAGAGTAATTAAATTTTTTTCTTCAGACGATTGAGAAGTTGAGAAAAGATATGGATTCATTAGGTATCTCAAAATCTTAGCACATTTATACATATAAAGAAATCTGTAACTTTATAGCACACATTATTATTGAGTATACAAAAAAGATGTTTACAATTTCATTATTATATAGTGTGGGCTACAAGAACCTTACAAAAATTCCTCACTTTTACTATCAAGAATTTTTAATTATCAGGATTCAGTTTTTGTTCAAAACAAGAAATTAAAAATAATTGGCAAGATGAAAGAAACGTCAAACGAAATCCTGTCTCTGTTCAGTGCGAACGCTTCAACGAGATTTCGCAATCTTGTTGCTGAAATCCGAGATTTTAATTCGGTGTGAAAAGCCTTTAACAATGTGCCACACGGTGCGAAGAAATCTAAATAATTTTCATTTTTTGTGTCGGTGTGGGCTTTTGTGCTATGTGATGGAAAGCTGAATGTAAGCTCTTTTTCTTGCGCGTTTAACTATTATCAATTGGTAAGAGACGTAAAAAAAAAATTTCAGAGTGCGTTTCTTTAACTTATTTGGTTCATGACTGGTTATGTTGAACAATTATCGATCCCAATGGGGGGATATATCCCCCTGATCCCTCCCCTGTCTACGCCACTGCCTAGATGGTACCACTTCAGGTTTCTTGCAATTTTCAAGTTATGCCTCACAAGGGAATTCTTTCCTCCTTTTTGTTTAGGCCTTGTACGTACTTGGTTAGTTAATACACTATTATTGATATTAGTAACATTACGTACAGGATCCACACCAGTAAGTGGAATGTCACCAATACCATCATCTGCAACATCAACACCTTCACTACCACTCGGATAAGCAACATCAATATATCCACCTTTATCAGCACCAGAAACAGCATCAATAACACTCGCAGCAGCAATAGCGTCATGGTCAACACCAACAAAACCACCTCTTTCAGGACCAGAACCAGCATCAACGACACCCGCAGGAGCAACACCAACAACAACTTTACAATCAACAGAAGAAGTAGTTTTATCATTCGCAGCTGATCTATCGTCATCCACTGAGCATACAGCAACAACAACTTCGGAATCATCAGGAGAAGCTCCATTATTTGCAGCCGATCTATCGTCATCTTCTAAGCCTATCATATCCACACTATTGTCAACATCGGCCGGTACAGTCATCTCTGCAGGTAAACTAGATTGACCCTTGTCATTCTTATCTAAACACTAAGATAATGAAAGAGATCTAGCGACAGCAACGGTAACTCCAGCAATTAAAACAACATCATTTGAAACCCCAGTAATTCTAATAAATTAATAATAATAAAATTTAAAACCAATGTGCAACGGCATCTCCTTATCTCCTTTTAAATCTCCTCCTCATTTCCTAACTGCTCGCGCCGTGTTATTTATAACTTTATAAGGGTATTCATAACCCCTTGAGTGTGTGCTAATTATAAAAAAAATAACACTTCAAATCAATGGGACGGATACTATCCAGGCCAGCGTTTTTGTGTATGTAATATCGAGTTCTTCAGAACTGCTACATCTGCATGGGTTCGTAATGGAAACTCCGAAGACAATATTTCTGAAACTCAAATTTACAATAGAGTACAAGCGGTTATAGGTGCAGTGAGGTTGAACGGAACTCAGGAAGAATGTTCCTTCTTTTTCAATCTATAGGTTTTTTAAATGTAAGAAGTCATAAAAAGATGTTAGAAAATACCTTCAAGACTTGAAGCTTAATTGTTGTTGCAAAACAAAATTTGATATTTGGTTATCAGTAATTTTTTTAGAATACTTTAACATACAATACATATTTGTTTAAGCAGGTACATATTAAGGAATCTTCCATCATAAGTAAAAAAATAAATGAACAGATCTTTATTGTTTTTTTGTTCGTTTTATTTTTAATCTTATATTAAATTTGGCGTTTATAAAACTGCTTGACTTGTGCATATTTTTTTTTTAAATTTTTTTTTTAATTAATATAAAGTATGCTTAGTATTTTAGAATTATTTATTTAATTTTGTTTGTAAAAATTCGTTTAAATTTGTGCTCGAATAAATAAATTTTGCTTTTTTCGCTTCTCTTAATTGATAAAATCTTATATAAGAAAACCTCTTCACAATGAATACATATCTTCCATTTGTTTTGCACTTTCTTGTTGCATTTTTGCTCGAAGGCTCTTAACATCATCAGCTATTCTAACAATAAGTCCAATTTTCTGAAAGTTTTTTATAAGAATTTTAATTCGTTTTAATTAAAAATATATTATTATGTAAATACTTACAGTTTCTTTGTCTCCAGGTGTTTTATTCCAGAGCCAAATCATATATGCTGGAATATAAAGCATTGATGATAATGCTGTAAACCATCCAAATGCTTGAGCCCAAAGTGGATAGCTATAGCCTAAATATTTAACTGGAGTCCATTGAACCAAATTAAATATAAATACACCCTGTAATGATAATAATTGGAAAGCATTTAGTTTCAGATATTTTTTGAATTTCAAAATAAAAGTCACAAACTTACGAAGCAAATCATCGGAGTTGTAAAACACCAGCAGAACTTCCACCAACCCATGGGATAATATCCAATCATATCCTTGATGCCATCGTAGAACCGATCAACCCCATAGAACCATGATATTGAAACGCATTCGAAGAAAATCAACCAGAGGAGGCAAAAACCACTAACAGCATATGAATCAAGAATTTGAAATATGTACATTCCTCCCTGCAATGAAAAATAAATCAGCATCGAAACTATAAAAATATCTATCGCACTCAAAACCCGAAATTTTCCAGTTCGATATTATCCTAGTTTCGGGGTTGAGTGCTGAAAGATGTTTTTCAGTTAATTTGATCCCAAATTCACTCAAAAAATTTTGTGACTTAGCTGTGGTATTAATTGAACTGATACTACTGACAGGTGCGTGTCAAAACTGTATTGAAATCGAAGCAGCGAAACAATCTAAAGGCTATTGGCTTAGGGTATTCAATATGTTTGACAAATAAAATTTAAAGTTAATACTCCACTTGAAAAATTTGTATGAGTTAATTCGAATTAAATTTATCTCCACAATCAACTACACTGATTTAATTCGGTATTGACTCAACACTGACACTAGAAAACTGGATTTTAAATGTAGAACAATAATAGACAATAGCGACTAGGTAATTAAAAAAAGAACATCGATCCTCGAAACCATTTTGGCGGTAATACATGATTTTCGGGAATTACTTATGGATTATAGTGCAAGAGCAAACAGCAAAATTTTTGTTTTCGAGATATAACCAACATTTGACTATGAGCATTTATAGGTACTCGTACATAAATCGAATATAAAATAAGTCTGGCAGACCTTTTATCGCCATTCGTGTGAGTGTCGGGTTATAAAAAGTGATTTTTCCTATTTTTGTGTCAGGTTATAACGACTTCAATTACTTTATTAAAGCAGAAAATTATGCTCTGTCATTATCTCTTAATCGCGATGATCCAATTAATAAAACTCAAGATATAAGCTTTTTAAGCGTTAAGGTCACCAATGACGAAAAAAAAAACATTCCAGACTTTTGTATTCGATATAATGAGGTATGTACCTATAAACGCTCATACTCATAATTTGGGTAAGCCTTCAAACCAAAAATTTTCGGTCCACTCTTAATTTTTTGTACTGTGTATTCGATATTGAATTCTTCAAATGTTCCTCAAATAACAATTACCTGTGTGATGCACGTTAATCCAACCAGATAACTAAGAAGACAAACTATTGCAATAAATATTTCTTTGCGTTTTCTTAAAAGCTGAGGCCATTCATCAATGATGGCAGTTATGAAACCTTCCATTGTACAAAATTGTGAATCCAATCCAATTAAAAGTATCATAAAGAAGAATAAGCAAGACCACAAAGGTGATCCAGGCAATTGTAATACAGCTGACGGATAAACTAAGAATGCAAGTCCAGGACCTTTTGAAGATAAAAAAAATAATAAACAAAATTACATATTCTGAAGCATGTTAAATTTATAAGATATGCTCACCGGACACAGCAACTTCAGCAACAGGTCTTTGCTGTTCGTGGGCCATAAATCCAATTATTGAAAATATAACAAATCCTGAGAACATGCTTGTACTGGAATTAACTGAGCAAACAATAAGAGCATCTCTTTGTTGTTTGTGGGAATGAAAGATTTAAAAAATCAAGTTATTTGTTAATTAAATAAAATATAGTTGCCTACTTATAGACGTTGTTTGTAAATTTGTTATAACTTCCCAGAGCGACGAGAGTACCCAATCCGAGTCCATAGGAGAAAAAGATTTGTGTTACTGCATCAATCCATACCTATTTACAAAAAAAAATGATCATAAATTTCTGTGTTTCAAAATAAAATGCGTAGGTACATATGTTTTCTCAGTTTCTTCAAAACAACTAATAATAATGTACAAATAAGACGCTTTCCCCATGTGTAACAGTTATAAAAGTTTTATTTATTTATTTATTTATTATAATTGCAATGTAAAATCGTAAAGATAATTAAAGAGGAAAGCATTAACAGTAAAGCCATAAGCCTTCATACAAAATTTAACATGTTTTTTTTTGATACTTTTTAAGAAAAAACGATCTTTTAAGTAAAATCTAAAAATACAAAAAAAAAAACTATTAACTACACTGAACCAAATCGCGTAGGTGATATTGAAGAAAATATTTTGTTAATTTTTGAAGAATCAATTATTCAAATCAACAATTTTTCATAGTATTTTTCTTCATATTGAAGACTGAATATTCAAAATGAATAAGGTTTCTTCAAACGAATTTTTGATGAAGCAATTATTCGAAAAGACAAATTTGTATTAAAAGTTTTTTTTTTAATAGGTATGTATGTATATCAACTTAAAGCAAGAAAAAAAATAAAACCAGTTTAAAAAAAATCATTTTTTGAGGAAATTTTCATAAAGTATACCTTTTTTTTTTATAATCTACACGCGCTCAAGGGATTATGATTACCCTTTAAATGTTTGAACACAGCAAGGGCGTGAAGTTTAGGAAGAGAATTTAACCTACTAATTATTAACTAAATTTAAAGAAAGAAGGATGAAATTCAATCAATTTCTCAAAATTTTGTGGATTTAACACCATTACGAAAAATGTTATGCATTTCTTCAAAATGACAATATTTCTTGAATATAACAAAATTTTCTTCAAAACAATGGATAGGTTTCATTGACCGTATATTGATCACCCTTTCTTCAATTCTACCTACTTTTTCTTCAATATGACTACCAAATTTGGTTCAGTGTAATAAAATAAAGTTTTTTTTTAAATCCACTAAGTGAATATGTTTTTTTACAGCTCAATTATATTTATATTCCACACTTATGAGAGTTATATTATTATATTCTCACTTCTCTTCAAACTGCAAAATGAATCTGGCTTAGAGAGGCATATTGATTGGCATATTGAGCCAACAATGCGAATATGTCTTATCTCTCGCTCCACCAGGAACTTCAAGTAATGCATTCGTAATCCCGACATATAATGTATGTATGCTCAAAGGTGAAGGCTTTCGTGACAGTAAGATGATACGTATGTATATATGTATGTACTTATTTATTGCAATTTGCTTTCCTGAGCTAGCTCTTATTATACCAATATTGTAAAGTAAAAAAAATAAATTTAGTGGCACGATAGTTCGTGCACCCTAGTTCAATTCATGTGTGCATGTTATTGTTTAGCAGAAATATAGGAGCCCTACGGTTTCCGCAAACGGCTTGGTTGAGACGCGCTTTTTTATGAAAGGAGTAAGGACATACTCTTGAGGAATTTGTTACTTCCTGTGAAGAGGGAGTACCCCTGAAAAAATATTTTTGTTTTTTGGTGAAAAAGCCTTGAATTCAATACCCAGACCGCCAGCATGACAGTCCATTCCATTAATTATCACTCCTATGGGTATTATGCTTATCCCAATAAAACACGCCATTATTTTGGATTATCAATATCTGTGCTCAGTTAAAAGAAAGTAAGATCAGAACAGCATCATCATCACAGATTCGTGAAAAATCAAGATAAAATAACAAAAAGCGAAACTCATCCATATAAAATATGTCACTTAAAGATATATAATAATGAATAAGTACATTGATTTGTTTAACATTTTTTGCATTTACCTCAGATTCCGACAATTTTGAAAAATTTGGTATAACATAGAATTTTATTCCATCTAAGGCTCCTGGCAATGTAATTCCACGAATAAGTAAAACAGTCAGTAAAACATAGGGAAATAATGCAGTAAAGTAAACAACTTTTCCAGTCCATTTAACACCTTTCCATATACAAAAGTAGCACAAGATCCATACAGTTAATAGAGTTCCAGCTAATTCCCATCGAATACTACCAACTTGATCAATTCCAGGAGATATTTGGAGTGTACGACGCCTGTTTATTAACAATTTCGATTATTACATTTTATAAACAAAATAAATTAGGTACATACATAAATAATAAAAAAAAAAAATTATACACCAAGTTCACTTACTCCCAAAACTCCTTAACTGGGTCTGATAATTCTGAAGCTGATACATTACTAGCTGCAACTGAACAAATCTTCTTAATTGTTCCATTAACTTTGTTCAATTGATCCCAACATAGAAGTTCCTTCCTTTCATAAGGATTAACACAATTTATAGTGTTCCATACATTATTACATGTACGCCATGGTACATCTGTTAATTTTTTGTTTTGGATAGAAATAAGAAAGGTACATAGGTTTAACAGTTTAGGGTAGAGTAATAAAACTTATTGTCTGATATACTACATTAGTAATTTTTGAAACTCTTAGGATTATTACTACCTTAAACATTAAAGAAGGGTAAGATAGTAATAATAGAATGTATTTTTATTAGAATTGATAGTTTTAAAATGGACAATGTATTTAATTTTAGTTTTTCGTTTTCAATGCATTTAGATATTTCAGATTTTTCGGTCATTTTTATTACACATATGTACATGTATAAAAATAAAACAACATTTATAATTACCTGCTCTCATGGACATAAAAAAGTAAAATGTAGCCCATGCCAATATTACGATGTAATAAACGTTCATCCAACAGGACATAACAGCAGCAGCGTATCCTATTCCTAATTTTTACGAAAAAAACATAAATGTTTACAAAAAATATTATGAGATTTTTTAATAATTAGACATAGATAGATTACCCTTGAATATGGGAGCAATCTTAAAGACTCCAAGTCCACCTATTGTTAGCATTTGTCCAAGAGCAAGTTCCATAAAAAACATTGGAATACCAGCAAGAATAAGCGTTACGAAATATGGCACTAAGAAAGCCCCTCCGCCATTTTTGTAACACAGATAGGGAAAACGCCAAACATTACCTAGGCCAATAGCTAGACCAACAACTGATAAAATAAAATCTAATTTCGAAGACCATGAACCACGTTCAGGAACATTGTGTGACTTTGCAACCTGTAGTTAACAATCAACGAAAAAGCGAATATTTAATACATTCATTTTAATTCAACACATGAAACAAGTATTATATAATCCAGGCTGATCGATTCATTCGGTTCTATTTAAATTATAAAAACAAATTGATTGTGATTGACAAAATGGTAGCAAAAATTTACGGATATGACCATGCACCTCTTTTCCGATATTATTCAATCGCAACAAAATATAACATACATTATCTTTTAATGTAAATGTACATTATATACATAATCCCACAAGTAATTTACCAACGATCAAGAATATTGTGATTTTGACGGTCACTAATTTAGGGAATCCAGAGAATATAGTTTAATATAAACAAAATATAATAGTCAAATTCAGATGAATTGAATTAATAAAGCCAAATTACAACAAATATAACGCGTACATACATAGCGATAACTTAACCAGTTCATTAGTTAAAGTTCACTTGGGTCGAAATCACATTTCATTGGTATTTTTCACAATAATTTCTGTAAAAATATATACTTTATACTACTCATATTCATAGATTTCTTGCGTTGCCACCAAATCGTGCCAGAAACATTAAAAAAGAAACAATATTTTAAGCAATGCGATGTGATTTCTTGGGATCAAAATATAGTAATTTGTTTATCTTTGACCCAAATGAATCCATTCAAATGCATAGATCAGAATAAGAAATAATTATTATAATTTAGTTTGTTTGAATTATACCGAAGTTGAGGTTAAGGCTGTTGATAATGTTGTAGATGGTACTGCATCCGAAGAACTATTAATTCCTGGCAACTCAATATTCTCATCGTTCCGTTTGTTTCTTAAGTTTAAAGTATCAACTAATTCTCGTTCAATCCCAGTAGACATGATTATACTCTCTTAATGAAATTGACGATATAACAGCAGTACAAACAAATTAACAAAACTATTCTACTATTTTATGTTGTCCTTCGATTTTTTCTGAAAAAGATATTCGAGAGGACGGGAGGTGTCGGCTCGCCACGTTTTTCCTAGAAAGAGAGAATAAATATAGTTTTTATGAGAATATTGACAGGTGTTTCTTCTTTTTAAGGAGCCTACGGGAGTATAAAGAAAATTTTGCCGATATTCCCTTTGGCAATATTACGTCTATCTTTCAACTCAGGATCGTTTTTTTTTTCTCACAGAAGCTACTCGCTCTTACAGGAACATCTGAGAAAAGAAATTTATGTTACGATCTTATTGTAAATTATTATTATAGAAAGCTTCCAATCCACAAGAATATGAACAAGATAGTTCCTAAATTTTGTTATTCATTATGTCTGTTTTTAAGAAAACTTCTCAGTATTAAGACCACAAGCACAGAGTAACGCTTTTTAATAACTTTGTAGAATGGTGATATTTGCCTGCAGACAGCTTGGACCAGCTTCAATTTCCACTATTAATGCTATTCAGCCAGAACAAAATGAACAAGTTCATCCTTTCTTGTATTTTACCATAAGTCGCAAGCGGGTGTCAGCACAATATATGATTCATAATTGCAAAATTAAACGTCAAAGATATTGACAGATTTTAGTCAATGCCAGAAAAAAATGGAAAATAATAAGAAAAAGAATGAACTTTCACTCTGAAATGATTTGCCATTCAATACGAGACGAGCATTTAAATCATTTTCAAACTACACGTATGTGTAGAATTCCCAAATCAGATTCTGGCATAATCTCGTTTTCGTTGATGCACGTATGGAAAAGAAACCAACACAACCCAAATAACTCCATTTCTTAGGAGAGATAAACAAAAAATATCTTGAAAAAACTTTGATTTCTTTTAGTATCTTTTGAAACGAACAAAGTGTTATATACAGATTCAAATAATATTGAACTAGATCCTTGACGTTATTTCAACCAAAAATAAATTGTTTTTCACCCAAAAATTGCATTTTAAAAAAATAAAACACAAGCATGTTCTGATCTTCCGAACTGGCAGCAAAATTACAACATTCAAATTTTTTGATCCGTCATTTCTAATGGGAGTCAGTAGTAAGTTGTTGTAAATTACCACAACGGATTTCCGTTACAGTTTTCATGAGTTGAGAACGGTGACCTCTCGGGATTTTAGTAAATTTAGTTTTAGATTCTTGTAGAAATTATTGTACAGCTTTCAAAATACAAGAGTTTTTAAAATGTTTTTTTGGAGTATAGTTTATATATTTTCTTAAACTTACAACTTTTGTATAACACTTTTCGTTAATGATGAATTTTTTAGTTTAATCTTTAGTTTCAAAGCATATCACATCACTTCTTAGCAAATATTTGTTTGTGCAGTTATGAATATTTAAACCACTCAGACAATAATCCATATATTTTAAAGTTTATGGTTTTTCAATATATTGCATCCACTTATATATATTTAGCAAAAAGGCGGTCAATGTTTGTTGAAATTTTAAGTATCCGCACGATTTAGCCAGACAGGATAAATATATTTAAGTATATTTTCATATTTTTTTTTTTTCTTGAATTTTGTGTTTTATGGTTTGAATGCGCTCTTGGGCTTATATAATATTTTTATTATGAAATGCACATATTTTGATTTTTTTTCTGTTATTTGTTTCTGAATGTTAAACAATGATAAGGACAAATATAAAATAAAGAAATACTTATTGTTTTGATCGACCCAGACAGACCTTTAAACGTTATGAAATCTCGCTACGAACTAAAGGGATATATGTGAGGAGGCTCACTAAAATATAATCAAAATGTTGAACTCAATTAGTATAAAACTATACATAAAAGCTAAACTAAATTTGTTGATCGTTTGGGTGGGGGTGGCTTGTTTTAAGGAGGATTTTCTGTTACAAACCCCAAACTAAACCAAACCAAAAAAATAGGTAGTAAAGTGTGTGTGGGTATTTACCCCTGTATCTAGATATTAGTAAGAGTACTAATATCTAGATACATTCTTTTACTATCAGATTTAGTTTAATTTAAAATATGTGCATTATACGCATTTCTTTGGTACATTGGTACATGAATGCTCAGAGGTATAAATACACTCTGAATCACTTGATGAAGGTCTGATATTCGTATTGATTTTTTAAACTAGTAAAAACTAGCCTAATTATCCACTAACTTAAAACTAACTTACTGGCCCTATGCGGGCGCTCTAAGCTAAACTATATCTTAAATCAAGTGCCTTTCGGTCTAAGAAATTATTTTTAATTCAAAAACTAAATCTATTTTTTTTTGTTTTCTCGAGAAAATTTAAAAAACTCGGATTCCTTAACTTTTTATGTTTTTTGTATAAAACTTACAAGCTAAAGTAAAACTAATTAAAACTACCGAAACCAACTTAAACTACTTAAAATAAACTAAAACTAAACGAAAACTATACTTAAAAACTAGAACAGCCACAGCAGCAGAGTTTTTTTTTTTTTTGTGCCACCTTGACTTTCCCTACCTAAGAATACCTTAAAACTATGTAAGTCGGCCAAGACAACTTGTCAACTATCTCTATCAACAATGGGCAACCACACTTTTACTCGCCAGTGGTTGCCGACGCGGCCCTACGATCATCAGCTTACGCCAGTTTTTTCTAGTATCCCTAGGGGCTCTAGCCAACGGAGTCCTAAACAGAATCGTTTCACATTTCTGAAAGTTTATTTTCAACTTCCAGTCATCACAATATCGCTGAATCTTGTCGAAGTCACGCTGTAAGAGATTTCTGATAACCTCAACTCTTGGAGCTGTTCTGTACGCTATTAGATCATCGGCATACGCAATTGCCTGAGTTTGACTACTTATCAGATCGCTGGTGTAAATGCTGAATAGAATCGGCGAGTACACCGCTCCCTGTTGAAGACCGTTCTTAATATCGAAGATTGCGGTAGAAGTTACATTGCCACTTTTGACAACAAAATTTCTACCATTGAGCATGTCATAAAGTATATATAATAGTGTTTTACTTATGCCGAGTCTAGTCAGTTTTAGATAGAGACCCTCTAACCATACGGTGTCGAAAGCCTTCTCCAAATCAACCAGACAAGCACCTGTACACTGATTTTTAGTTTTGTTCCATTGGATATCAGAAACGAGTTTAGACGCGGCATGAATGGTGTCATGTCCAGCCTTAAACCCGAATTGATTATCCGGTATGATATTATAGTCCTCCTAATGCTATTTTCATAACAACGTTTCGTCTAATTAAAAAAAAATTTACTTTTTGGCTTCCAGTAGTGTTAAATGCAGTAATTCAAATATGTGCAAATAATTTTGCCGTTTTAATATGATGTGCAAATAATTTTACCACTTTTGTTTTTATGATTTTAAAACGAACCGTTAGAAATTCGATTTTGTTATTTTGTGTATCGTTTCGAGAATATGTATTCATTATTAATAAAAATAAATAATAACAATATCTTTTATATTTTGAAAGTTATAAGGCTTCAATGAAAAGATGTTGTGTAAATTTTACGTTGTGTTAAGAAAGATCATAAGAAAGAAAGGGTACATTTAAATATCGAAAATTCAAATATAAATGCATTTTACTTTTTGAACTAAAAAAATTCTTAATAAAGAAACCAAGGTATTATGTTAAACAGAATTTTATTCTTCATGAGTAGTATTTTTTTTTTTTCGAACCGCTTCCAATCACATGATGCAAAGTGTTAATGGGTACTTTTAACAATCGTGAGCATTTGTGCACCCTTCATATCCCCCACCCTCGAATATTGTATTGTAAGTAATTTAATTTGATTTATACTTCTCTCAGTTGGACATATTATAGCAGCGAAAAAAAATCAACCTTTGTCTAGATATTTCGGATACCTCCTTCCCCAATCCCAACCAGGCATTTATCTAATGTTTATGATTTGGAAAAACATACACCGCATTCCCAAAAGGCAACCCCTACAAAAACTGTGTGATTTATCATATTCACCATACAGCACCACAGAGTATGGGGACTTAATCAACTATGTCCGGTTAACTATACAAAATTATGACGCTCTTGCATTTCGTTTTTTTTATTTCGCTGTAGAAACGTTATGGAACGCATTAAAATTGTGTTTTATTTGTGTTTGCCGTGGACAGGAAGAGATCAGTGTATTTCCTAAAAAAATGAGCAAATTGCTTTTATGATATACGACGACGAGTATGACAATAATAATAGTTAAACTATAGCATCAGCTATTTATTTTGGCCTGGACTACCATAAATAAATAATTTTCATTTGAACTTATTTTAAATATTTTTAGTCACACTGTGTTTTCTGGTTAGGGGTTATTAAATGCTTCCTTCTTTTTCAGTCAAAGTAAATAGCAAAATAAATAATATATATTTTAATACGGGAGCACTTGTTTTGTTCGGTAAAAGTAAAAAAAAATAATTATAATGCGGGTATTATAATATTGGGTAGAGGTCTTAGTTCTGTGTTTTGAGAATATGAATTCCAATATTTTGTATTTCAAAATATTGAGAGATCATTTGATGTTCGAAAATTCCAAAGGGCCTTTCGTTTGATGCATAGTAGTGTGTTGGGCTTCTGAGTTTTAATATATGGGTAGGTTTTCCAAAAGGTTTATACTGCCGTCTAAGAAAATAAAGTTGGAGCGCCTAAAATAAAAAAATTAGAATGGTAAAACAGTGTCTTATTTTCGGCTGGAGTTAAAAAATCATATTTCCTAAGCAAGGAAAGCTTATCTACCATTTCCAAAGTTCTTTTCGAAATTCTCTTTTCCAAAGTTTTGGATTACAAATATTTCTTCAAAAAATGTTACTAAAAATAACAGACTTATTTAATGAATATAAAATACTAAATATACTTAACAGCAAAAATGTACACTTAATTTATTTATACATAAACATTTCCAAAATGAATCTTTTGATTATTATACGAAACGAAAACCAACAGAATTAAAATCGATTCTTTTCTTTATATGGATGCGAATTTTGGCAACTTTCTCTAAATAGTATGAAAATCTTTCAGAGTTTATTGTTGACTTGGTGGGACTTTCCCTTAGAGAAACGAAGAAATCACATGTACAGCCGTAGGCAATGAGGAAAAACGCACTAATCTCAACTGTCGAGAGTTCAAAGTCCGAGTGATCGGCAATTTCGAGGACTTAAGGTATAATTTAGTCTTTGTAAAAGGATCATCCCAGACCCAAGCCCGCAAATCGAAGCGTTCAATATGGACTTGATGGTGAGATGACCAGATCTGGGTGGTCTATTTTAGGAGAAGCAAATTCTTTTGAACAGTGTCAAAAGAAAAGTTCATGGTCCGCCAGAAAGTGTATCGCTCTAAGAACTACTTGATATTTTGTCAAAAAATTAAATTATAATTTCTGGAACAAACATCAATTGATGCAAACAGAATTTAATGTCAAGTTTGAGCAGAATCTTGACTTCGATTATTTTTCCAAAAATTTGCCCTATAGTACTTATATCAAGATTTTAGAGTAATATTTGTTTTTATTATTCACACGCGCTCAAGGATTTATTGAGAGATCCTTATAATGCTAAACACAGCACGAGCGATGGAGAGGAGACCAAGAACGTGTCGATGAACATTGTTCTTGAATGTTTGCAAATTGAAATAGCAACCGCGTTTGGTAAAATTATTTTATAATCGTGTTGTGCGACTAAAAATCGAATCTCTGTATTTGGCGATACGACCAAAATTAGCCTCGAGGGTGAACTGATGAGTATTCATAACGAAACGGCAATCACGGGTGAATGGATTGAGGGTTGGACTGCAATTGGCCAATTCGAGGTAGCATTGCGTGTGAAAGAATCGATAAGGCAAGGAAAGACATAAAACATTCCTACGGTGTTCAAGAAATGAGAATGATTCCATGATAGCTCTATTTATTATCAGTTTTAACGCTCTGTAAATTCTATCCAAAAAATGAAGAGAAGTTTGAACTGCTTCTGTTCAAATATGTGATAGTTATACTAGGATTTTAGAAGTGTTAACGCCTTTTAAATTGTAGCCACATCAGAGCGATGAAAAATTTCTTACATCGATATAGAAATCGGATGATTTACACAGTATAATCTTCGGCTAGTATAAAAGAATAGGTCGTTTCCCGTCCAACTAGTAAAGTGGAGGAAGAGTGATCTTAATAAAAAAAGGTATATTTTGCTTAAAACTAGTTTCATTTAAAACTTGAATCCTCAAAATAGCTACTAATTTTCGTTAAATAATAATAATTTAGTTAAGGTAAATCTTTAAGGAAATTGACAATTTTGTTTAAAGTTAATAGTAAAATAAACTAGAAAGAATTACATAAAACAAACAACAAAACTAAATAATAAATTTAAATAAAGTTCTAATTTTCTAAAAATTGCAGAATAAGCTGAAATTATTTAATATTTTTTATGTGTAAGTAATTAATTGAAATTTAATAATTATTTTTAAAGAAGTGCGTAATTAGTTTAAATATAGTGATGAATAAAGTGCACGAGTGGGTCAAGTGTACTTCCACGTTTTTTTTTTTTTTCAAGTGGTCTGACACGTCTCCATGGCTTTACTTTCGTGAGGTTTAATTTTCTCTGATGACTTTGCCAAATAAATCTTCCTGAATTTACAGAATGGTATACCTTATATTGTCTCTTAGGTCATCAATTACTTCTGGTTTATTGTCATTGAGCTGGACTTCAAGATAGGTTCAAAGGCAGAAGTCAAAAGACTTTAAATGGCAAGATTTCGCTGAACAGTTCACATCGTCTAACCACCTATAATGCTCTCTGTTGACGGTTATGGCACTGTCAGTTCCGCACCAGTGACTTTTTTGCGATGGATTTTTTAGTGATGTATTTTGTATGAATTACTATCGTCCCAAATTTCACAATTATGATGATCTGTTCATCCAACAATGAGTCTCGTCACTAAAAACGGTGTTTTTACTTTTTGGTGTTTCGCGTATCAAAACATTTCTCGAGCAGAACAATGATTTGGTAAATACAATTTCATTATTTAACAGCTATAAAAGTATATTTACATTTGAGATACCAATATTTTGATTGCTAAAATATTTGAAACTTTTTTAGAGGAATGTCGAAAAATGCTAATAAGGACCCAGACATTTAGACTCCAATCTATCAGACAGACACACTGGTGGAATTGCGAATGCAATTTTTTTGCTTTTTATAATACTGCTATTTTCTGATCTGGCTGTAATCTATAAGGCCTACATTCATCCAAGTCTGGTGTAAAATTCCCACATTTGGGCAGGTGCTCCAATAACCCACTTGAGTCTGTTGAATAGAATCAAAAAAAGAGATTTTAAAACGGTAGTGATAGAAGTAGAAAAGAAACACTGGCATCTCTCCAGCACTAAGCGAAGTTTCTTTACTTTATTACCTTACCGTTATTTTTATAACCAATGTTCTAGTGAAATAGCCAGTTGTATTCCTCCCCTTAAAGAACTCAACCGTAATACTCGCTCTTCTGGGAATGCCCATCAGTTTGTTCTTGACCCCAACTTCGGACACACTGTTAAATTCAAAGATTCTTTCTTTTGTCGTACTACATGAATATGGCATCCTTTACCCGGCTCAGAATTACCGTCCCCTTATGATATTCAAAACTTTAAATCCAATTAGGTATAAGAAATTTGAAAAAAAAATTAAATAATGAATTATTTTTTAAATGGATTTTGTGTAAATGTATATAATAAATATTCCAATACATATTAGTTCAAATATATACTCCGGGCGATACGAGGCAAAAAACTTCTTTAACTCCTTTTTTTGTATATTTCTAATAATTTTTTTAATAGCGCGTGGTTGTAAAAATCAAAAACATCCCAACGTATTTTTGTAAGTCGAGTTATTTTAAATTCTTAAAATATACAAACAATATATTAAGCTAAAAAAAAATACTGAGAAAGTGGAAAGTCGAAGTGGGTTATCATATTTGAAAGTATCCGACTGTCTTAAATAAATTTAAAAACTTTAAAATAGTATTTAAATGACGAATAGATAGAACATGCAAAGTTGAGTAAGCCGGATTCTTGAATATTGATAGGTTGTTGAAATTTGCTGATATAGTAATGTAGGTATGCACCGCCCAACAGCGTACTCGTATTTGGTTTCCAATTTTGAATGAAATCATCATATTAAGATATTTAAAAATTAATGATTTATCAAATGATAATAACAGTGGCTGAAAAAGGGTGCATATTTAGTTTTTCAATAGCAAATAGGGTTTGGTTTAATTTAAATTTTGGCCAAAAGTTCTACAGTTTCAATCTCAGTTATAAAGCATTCACTGCTGCAATCGAAGCTTCTTTTAAATGATTGAACTCTTTTGTTACAGCATATACTGTGAAGGAAGTAAATTATGATTGGTACAATGATATGAATGAAAAATTATGGAAATGTCTGAACAATATAAATTCTTCGCACACCACCTAGTAGTAAAAATTATTGGCGCAAAATTTTAAACATTTAAAACCTACTCGAAATCAATTTTAGAATGAGAGTCCACTCTAAATATTGAGTATAAAACGAGAACCGACTTTTTGTTAATTTTAAAGGACATAAACTATACTTTAACGTTAAAGAGCTCGTCTAACTTTAACAGCAGCAAATAGCTAGTTTATCTTTTAAAAGAATACTTTATCCATATTGACAATGGTCATTTCATACCAAAGCAAATCGAAGAAAAAATGTTTACTGATGTTTTATTCGATTTTTTAAAGATGTTTTTTGTAAATAGACTGAATCACTGAATATTATAAATTCGAAACAATCGTACAAAAGTGCTCTACGATTAACAAATCTGTACATACAAATGAACAGCTAGTAGACGAGTATAGCTAAATTAATCTGCACCTTGCAACAACAAATTGAGTTTTTATGAGGTGGATTTGCGATTTATACTTTATTTCCATCTCAAATAATGTAAATAACTTATAAACAATCAAAATCTGTACCGAGGTTGTATATAAAATGTACTTTTTTCGGCGAAAAATTATTTGGTTTGAAGTTGTCTGTTCTTTTTACTTTTTTTTGTGTGTTTTTATAGTTGTGTGTGTTATGTATCTGTCAAACTAAGGGTTGTTCAACGCAAATTCGCTTAGGTTCTGTATTAAAACCCACATTAGTTAGAAGAGTTGTCTAACGTGATTAAAATTATGAAAAAGTTAGACAAAGTCTCCAAGCTAAATGACTGCGTTAAGTAGAGCCGGTTTTATTGCGTAAACGAAAACTGTTTAAAATTTTGCGCCATTTAATTTAAAGAGCTGGCTTACTACCAACGCACTCTCTTATTTTACCTATAAAGGAAAGTGAAGGCAGAGAATGTATGTACCTTATGAAATTGAAGCAGGTATTACGCAATATTGAAGAATTCCAAAATCACTGGTGCAAAATTTTAAACATTTAAACCTACTCTAAATCAGTTTAAGAATGGAAGTCTACCCTAAATATTGTGTACAAAACGAGAACCGACTTTTTGTTAATTTTAAAAGACACAAACTTTACTTTAACGTTTAAGAGCTTGTCTAACTTTAACAGCAGCAAATAGCTAGTTTATCTTTTAAAAGAATACTTTATCCATATTGACAATGGTCATTTCATACCAAAGCAAAACGAAGTAAAAATGTTTACTGATATTTAATTGATTTTTTAAAAGATGTGCTTCGTAAATAGACTGAATTACTGGATATAAGAAATTCGAAACAATCGTACAAAAGTGCTCTACGATCTTTAATTTTGTAATATTACAGTGGGCGATGGACAAACAAATCTGTAAATATAAATGTACATACACATACATATATGTATGTTATGTATCCATGCCGAGACGAGTATAGCCAAATAAATTTGCACCTTGCAACAGTAAAATTGAGTTTTTATGGTGTGAATTAGCGATATATGTATACCATACAATCAAAATCTGTACCAAAGTAGTATATAAAATGTACTTTTTTCGGCGAAAAATTATTTGGTTTGAAGCTGTCTGTTCTTTTTATTTTTTACTTGCGACTTATAGGTACTATAAGGCAAGTTATGCATTCGTAAAAAAACCAACTCGAGACAAAGTTAACATTACGATGATAGCGAAAAAGAGGGTCTGGCAATTCTGTCTGTCTGTCTGTCTGTCGGTTCGACTACAGCCTAAACGGCTCAGCCGATTTTCTTCAAACTTGGTAGATATGGGTTTTATTTTCCCCCCCACACGTTTTTTTCTTTTTTTTTAAGATCAAAAATAAAGGTACCAGATTTAAAAAATAAAAACACAAAAAAATTTCATTTAGTTAAAGCTAGGTAATGGTTGAAAAGAAATTTCCGAAAAATGGTTATTGAGAGTACCCCCCACGGCACCATTTTTTTTTTGTTTTTGATTTTCTCAAAAACGGTACCACCGATTTTGATCATTTTTTTTTTTTTGCTAAAGCCCCTTAAAAATTTAAATAGAATTGGGTATTCAAATTTTCAAAAATTTTTTTTTGGATTTTAAAAAAAACTTCAAAATTTTTTTTTCAAAACTCAATATTTTGAAAACCTCACTTTCGATTTTTTTTAAACTTGATAAATAAAAGTTTCTTAATATAATATACAAGATGTGAGAAAAAAAATTTCATTTTACCTAAAAATAAAGGTACCCACCATACAAATGTTAAAAAAATTTTAAAAATGGTTTTCAAAAATCGTATTTTTCTGGAAAACGGCACCTAGAATTTTGATAAAAATTTTTTTCTTTCAATTAATTTTTACGATCTTTAATTTAATAAAAAAGAATTTGAAATTAAGATATTACAGCTTGTACCTACCATAAAACCATTTTTTCGAATTTTGAATTTCTCATTATCCACATAACGGATCTTAATGAAATTTTTATAGAGAAGCTTCTAAAAAGTCTAAAACACATTGCATTTCAAAACTTTAAAATAAATATTTTTTGAATTTTTGAAAAAAAATAATAAAAACTTTAAATTGACGCACCAAAATTTTTTCTTAAAAATCTTTTAAAAAGTTGGTATATAAAAGCTTTTTTTAAGAAACCACTACAACGACTTATAATTTTTGTTCTTGCATAAATTCATATTTGCATAGTATTCTGTTTTTGTCTCTTACTACTAAAAGAATTTAAAAAATTAATTTGATCCTTATGAACAGTTTTCTCTAATACTCGTAACATTCGTTTTTAAAATTCTTAGTCTATTACATAGGAGCAAGTTCGTGCGACCCAGTCGTGCATTTTATTTTTGTTTGTGTAGTTGTGTGTGAGTTATGTATCAGTCAAATTAAGGGTTATTCAACGTAAATTCACTTAGGTTATGTTGTAAAACCCACGTTAGTTAGAAGAGTTGTCTAACGTGTTTAAAATTGTGAAAAAGTTAGACAAAGTCTTCCAGCTAAACGACTGCGTAGCTTATGTCAATACAGTATACAGCAGTATCAATTTGACCATGATCAACTTGGTGAAGGAATGTTAAGCAAATTAACAATAATTAATTAGATGGAGCCGATGTTCATAGAATAGGAGGTTGTAAGGAAGACTTTTCAGAGCGAATCGAATGAATTTTTGTTGAATCGATTCAATACGACTTTTATGATTTTATTAGAAAGCGTCCATACTTGGTGTTTTGGCGTTTACGAAAACTCGCTTACGAACACGCTCTCTGGCTTAGCAATAGCCGCGTTTTATCATCGCCAATGATCCATATAAAATAAAACGATACGGATCATAGTGACAGTATTGGTGTATGCATAGCTGGGCACCGTTAATCAAACAGTTAACTTCGTTAATCGTTAATCCGCTACTAAAAAAGTTAGCTTCGTTAAACGTTAAAGCGTTAAATTTCGGAAGAATTAACGCAAGTTAACGTTAATCGTTAATCCGTTAAAATGTGATAAAAATTGCATTTTTTATATTTTTTTACTCTGAGCACCGGCGCTAAGTAATGCCGGTCGTCCGCTAGGCAATCAACGCACAAATTTCGAATTCAACGCATTCAACTCTAATGTACGTTCCACCAACGGGTTGGATCTAGTTGTTGGCCGTTGCTCAACGAATTGCGCAACAAGTGTAAGGGTAGTGTACGAGCTCGTGTTGCTCCTTGAAAATGTTCGATCAACACGTTGAGCAACATTTTCAAGATAATGTGTTGCACATTATTTGTTCAACGCGTTGATCAACTTTTTAATTTTCTTTGGGATTTCTTGACGTAATATTGTGTTGCGTTGCGTTGGCTGCAGTGAAATGTGTCTACGTGGTTGAACTATTGCGTTGCCATGAACTTACAGTTGTTGCAACTTGCAACCTGTTACTGTAGTTTATTTTGGTTTTTCGTCATGGAAGGTGATAAAAAATCAGAGTGGACCACGGAATTATTTTTGCAAATGATTTCAGCAATTGAGGAAAAGCCCAATATATGGGACATTAAGAGGTGCAGGGAAATAAGTCTACGGAAACTAAGTCCACTGAGGGACTAAGTTCTCGCTTGAGGTGGGAAATAAGTCCGCGGGAACTAAGTCCACTGATGGACTCAGTTCTCACTTAATGGGAACGAAATCCACTTTACTAAAGTGGTCTTTGTTCCCATTAAGTGAGAACTAAGTCCACTTTCTTATGGAAAATTAGTACACACTCGAAAGTATAAAGTGGGAATGAATTCCCAACAACAAAAACTTATTGATTTTATGTTGGTTATTTTCCAGATTCTTTAACTGCTAAAGAAACTTTGTATACACCCAACCTCGCACTTACCCCAAATCCTATAGTGTGCCCAAGCAGGGGGGTTGCATACATACCTCACTGTTTATACGTGTCGTTCCCATGGCTTAACATGGGAATTTATTTCACATTCAAATGGAACTAAAACCCACAGTTTCTTGTAACGAATTTCGCACCTTGCATGGGAACAAAGACCACTTTAGTAAAGTGGATTTCGTTCCCATTAAGTGAGAACTGAGTCCATCAGTGGACTTAGTTCCCGTGGACTTATTTCCCACCTCAAGTGAGAACTTAGTCCCTCAGTGGACTTAGTTCCCGTGGACTTATTTCCCTGCACCACATTAAGAGCCCCTCTTATAAAAATCGAGATGCCAGGGAATTGACTTGGTCTCAAATTTCCTCGAAAATGCAATTGCCCAAACTTTGAATTCGAATTCACGAGCGCGGTGGGATCAATCGATTTTAATTTCTCATATATTTCATTGAAAAAACAATTTTCTTCACGCGGCAGCCACACTTTTATTTTCTTAGAGGAAATCATACTCATACGGAACAAATTTAAGAATATTTTAAAGCGAAGGCGTGCGTCGACAATAAATGTATGTACCGAACTGAAGTCAAAATTATTTCAGGTTTGACGTTTGAGTTTTTTGTTTATCGTGGTGCGTTCAACGCGTTCCCCAACGAGTGATCCTTGGTTAAGTGTACGAAGGTATCTCGTTCATCAACTGGTTGAGCAACAATATCGAAAACGCAGTTGATCAAATCGAAAATTTTTTTTTCTGTCAAAATCGAACAAGTTTATCAACTAGTGTACGAGGTTATTCAACATTTGAGTAAGTTGTTCAACTAGGTGTACGGAGCTATTCAACACTGGAATAAGTTTTAAGAGTTGATCAACTAGGTGTGCGGGGTTAATCAACATATAGGAAAGTTGGTCAAGTATGTGTACGGGGTTCCAAACGCATTTGTTCAACTTTAGTTGCTCAACGTGAATAACATAAGTTGCTGCACTATTGTAAGAAGTTGTAAATTCGTTTATCCAACGAAAGAGTTGAATAAAAAGTTGAACGAAGTTGGTTGAACTTATCGCGCACATAGTGGACGACCGGCATAATGAAACGGTCAAACGAAACGAATCTCTTCGCAGTTTTCTCACTCGCACGCGCCGTCAAAATATATAATACCTACCTAGCTGTTTTTGTTTCACCCGCGGCGCGCGCCGCACAGCACTTGTCTCATACTTGTCTGAACCTGTTTTTCGCACCGCGCGGTAAATAGACGGCATTGGATTAACGATTAACGGAATTAACGTGGATTAACGGATTTAACGTGCCCGTTTACATTTTTAAAAGTTAACTTAAAATTTAATCCATTAATCAAAATTTTAACATCGTTAATTAACGATTAACGGATTAACGAGTTAATTTCCAGCTATGGGTGAATGCATATCTCTCTTTTTCTTATGTTTGTTGATTTTCAAATGTTTCATTTTCATGTCTTTTCTCTTTACACTATAGTGTACACTACTTTACCATAAAAAACTATCTACCCGCCAGAGTAAGAAATTATTTTTGGATTTTTGAAAAAGATCCAGATAGAGCACAGTATCCCAAATTGTTTTTTGTAATACATGTTAAAAATTAATCCAGATCCGGATCCCTATAGATCCGTAGATAATAAAACGCACCTAATATTTTTGTCATCAACTCGATTTTTTACTGCAAAGTAAATGTCGAACATATGACTTTAGCAAGCTGCATTATCGAAAATGAGTTAAGGACACATTCACTATAGTTAAGAAAACTAAGAAAACATACATTCTAAAAAATACAATACAATTTATTGTTTATTTTTAAGTTCTTAAACTGTAAATCACCCAAAATGTACACATATGCTTAAGTACTCAAATTCCTAAACATTAAACCTTTCACTCGACTGATTACCCCTTTGTGTTTATACGTACAAAATTTAGGCTAGGCACTTTCGCTGTATCCTCCATATAAATATCGCACACGAATTCAAGATGTCTATATTGACTTCGATCATGATAAATGTTACAAAACGGACACGACTTTCGATAGCAATAATTTAAAGGCTTAGGTACTTGTACTAATATTCTTAGCCTCCTCTTTAGATCCTTTAGCTCCAACTCTATGTGCCCAACATTAGTGGTCCCTCAAGGAAGTCCTTTGTTTTTCATATTGACTATTAATGACGTGGATCTTATCCTCATGACCTACGCTCATGACATGCGTATTTATAATACATATAAGATTTATGGAAGATTTTCAAATTCTTCAAGCTGACCTAAGCTAAGTGAATAAATGCCAAGCCATTGCCTACTCCCGAAAACGTCCTCCATTACTGCAACATCAATATTTCATTAAGAATGAGCCTGTTGCTATTGTCACTTCGATCTGTGACTTAGGTGTTATATGCGACAACCAACTCAACTTTCGGGCTCACTTTGATTGAATTATTAATATTAATAGAGCTAATTCTACTCTAGGTTTTGTCAAACGCTGGTAGAAAGAATTCTCTAGCTCCTATGTTACTAAGTCCCTGTATGTCACGTTTAGACCCCTTCATGAGTATGTATAGTCTCCGTACCACCATGTATAGTCTCCGTACCACCATGTTCACAATCTACGATTAGAGCTGTTCAACGTAGATCCATTCGTTTTTCCTTTCGCGGCCTTTAATTCATATATCTACCACATTACAATCACCGTCTAAAATTAATGGTGCAAAATTTTTAACAGCCTATTATTAAGGTATTAGTATGATACTACTTAGCAATTTGCTAACTTTAAAGTACTGTACTAATTCATTCTTAATTTTAAACATTTTCTAACTGGTATATCGTATCTACTAAGCCAATTTTCTTAATAGATTGCTTCTGAAAACACCTAAATCAATGAAATTCGTACTTCCTCGTGTGGCATATAAAAAAACATTCTCCGACCTTGAAATCAAAACAAAACTACAACTATTACAACTATTGACTGGACGCTTAAGGTCTAGCAGGTCTTTGTAAATTTTTAAATTGCTTCAGAAAAAAAAACAAATAAATTCGTGTATTGACTCAGCAAAAAACTACCAAACGATCTTTTAATAGAACCGGAATTTTCTGAAAAGCGTACCTAGATACACGATACAATGTTCGACGATAGGCCGCAATGTCTCCCTTTCAAAACTTAGCTTAACTCAACTGAAGAACTAACAAAATCCGCAGCGAATCTCGTAATCAAATACAAACATTTAAATGTCGACGAGTTATGTTTAAAGAATGCTGCAAACACCAACGAAAATCAATATATGTACATATGTAGCTTGATAGAAAATATGCGCATTATATTGTATTTCTCAGTGGCAATGAAGAATATGGATTACCAGTTTCCCAATAAAGGGGTTGCCTAGCTTTGACCTTATCAACCTGTGATTTCTGCTAATTAATTCTAATTCTATTAGCTAATTAGAATTTAAATTTTGCCCGTGGTGCTGATGATCCTTGATACGACGCTGTTATTAGGTTATTAGGGTGATTCAAAAAAAACTTTTCTTTTTAATTTTGGGAATCCACCTCAAAATAATTAAAATCGATAATTTTTAAGTTAGTTTTTGCATTTTTTTTTGCTAGAAAGTCAGATTTCTTCCCAAATCTTCAAAATTGAATAACTTTTCGATTTTCGAATATAGAAATTTTCAGGAATGTTTGTCCAAGTATCTAGTTATAAAATTAACTTTTGGAATACATTTTTTAAAATTTCTATAACAACAGCAAAAGAATTAGTGCTTAGAAAAAAATATATGTCAATTTTGCGGTTAGATTGTTACCTACTTATTACTCCCAAAACATATTTTATAATTACATTTCTGTAAAGCTGGTCAATTTGTTTGTTGCAAAAAGAAATTAACCAAAAACCAAGAAAAAATGATTTTTTCGTAGTAAAGATATGACGATTATTCAAAACTCTGAAATTTTCCATTTCCACAATTTAGACTTATAATAATGCGTAGACAAAAAATCAATTTTTCATACTCGTATTTATTAATTAAAACACTTACAAAAAACCACAGCAAAACTTAACAATATAATTAAAATTATGTTGTGCCTACAGCATTATTTACTTAAATGAAAGGTTGAAATCCATCAACATATGACTATTCAACTTTCGAATAAATTTCCAAAATAATTCAATTAATCTTCCGTTAAAATATCTCATTTCTTAATACATAGATATTCTTATTCCTAAATGTCTCCGCAAGACATCCACGTAGAAAACAAAACCGCCTAAATATGTTAATATTTTATTGGATTCAAGCAACACCATCTCACTTTTCAGTGTCATTCATAACTTTCATTAACCAAACATTTGTCAATGAAGACAATTTGTGTGATTATATTTTGTTTAGAAGAAGGTTTTAATATTTTTCTTTCACATTGACGTTTTTTTTTTAAATAAAAGAAAGTTATTTTTTAGGTAGTAGTTTGTAGGTACATACAGTGTCTCACAGTTTAATTTATTTGACCCACTCCACAATTTGAAACGGGTATGGTTCCTTAACGAAATATGTTATCAACAAAATAAAAACGCAGAAAGGTTAATTGAGTTTTAAAGGAGATGACCCATTTTTCTATGGAGGTTGGGCCAAGAGCGTACACTAACGAGACTAGTACCAAATGAAAGCTTATGTTAGGCTTAATCTATCTGCCAAATATTTTCGAATTTGGTTTTGGGGACTTCGAGATAAGTGAGCTTGAAGTTGATTATTGGAGATGGTAAAAACGGCCATTTTTGCAAACAATTACTCATAAATCCTAAAGTATAGCACGTAGAACAAATATTTTGATATCAAATGAAAGATAACAGAAATATCTTTCATATTATGTACTTCTTAAACTTTTTTGTTTCGAAAAAATCAGCAAACAACTTTTTTGAAAGAGTTACTTTGGGAAGCTAATATATCGAAAAAATCAGTTATGCCATATATTCGTTTTTACACCATTTTAAACCCTAATTAATAACCTTTAATTTCATATAAAATAATGTTATCAAACACCGCGTACATCAAGTCTTTTAAACACGCTTCTTAAAAAATGGTTAAGTTTACTGTACATTTCTCTTGTCTGCGACCGTTAGGCACAGTTAATTGATAATTTTGTATTGCCTTGCAAATAAATACATATATTAAAGTGGTACAAAAAAAATAAAATCAATTTACAAGTTCGCGGCCGTAAGGTTTTGTACTCTATTAGAAAAGTGATTTTAAAGTGATTAAGTTATATAAGGTATTCAAATATAAGACAAAACTAATTTTATAAGTGGAATTGAGTTATAAAAAACAGCTGTGAAAATGAGTAATGTTAACAATTGTATGAAATAAAGAATTCGTTTGAATAACATACATAAAGGATCGCTTCGACAAATGATTCTAATCCAAATCGCGAGTATGGACATTTAAGAATTTGCCTTTGCTGTGGATCATCGTTGAGATCTCACAGATTTCGTAACGTACCTCAAAACTGTCCTCAAAGATGTATCCTAAATGAATTACTACCTGTAAATCAGGTATAAATAAGTTATTTTTTAAAGACTACACTAGGTACTTAATAAATTATTTTGATAACATCGCAATTTACGGATAGGGTGCCTTTCTTTTTGGCTACGGGCTGAGAGAAGAAATCGCCATCTTTCCGTCAATAATGTTCAAGAAGAAGAAGAAGAAGACCATTTACCAATGCTAGTGATAATCCAGCCAAAAATACAATCGGCTATACACAAGCGTGTTCTTGCTACAGAAAGACGGTGTATATTTTATGGTTGTCAAGGATCTGAAAGATTAAGGTTTTCAGAACTTATTCGAGAAAGATTATTGTTAGACCATAAATTGCATGTGCCACAAAATAGCCGATTATGCAATTTCCATCTTTCATAGTGTGACTGGGGTTCCTTGGTTGATATGGAGAATAATGTTTCCGACTTTTCTGGAGCACAGATGGATGAAATGATGTCAATTGTAACTAATACTTCTACGAGGACACATAATTTTAACGATATAAATAACATCAACCCATATTTATGTCATTATTGGCTTGGTATGAACCCTGAACAGTTTTTGGAACTCCATAGCTTTGCCATAGCGTTAAAAAACATTGAGTTATTTACATATTTTGCAAAACTAGGGTCCGGTGATAGTGATCGTAGGCTTTCCTGTCTCTTAAACTTACCTCGAACAACTGTAGGACGGTACTTATCAACTGCAAGGACAACTTTAATGAATCATTTTGTGCCATTAAACTTGGGTTTTCAGCACATAACTGTTCACGAGGTTTCAAGAAGGAACAAGATAATACCCAACGGACTATTTGGAAACACCAACGTCTGTGAAAATGATCGTCCATCTATAGTTATCTGCGATGGAACATATGTATACCTTCAAAAAAGTTCAAACTACGGTTTTCAGAAAAAAAACATACAGCTTGCATAAGCCTAGTATACAGTTCTTCTAAAAAAAAAAACCAATGCATTTCTTATGGGAGAGTTTTTTCCCGAAAAAAAAACTTTTTTCATTTCACCAAACTGTAAACCAAAATCGAAAAAAAAATGTATACTCACCACGATTTTTTTCACGCAAAACAATGTGCATCCCATTGTTTTGACGGAAAAAACTTGCAGAAGTTTTTTCATGAGAAAAAAATTTTTTTTTCACCACTCATTTTTTTTTCTTCAAAAAGAACTGTATACTAGGCTATAAGTACCAAAATCTGGTAAAACCGATCACGTGCTGTGGTGGGTATATATTGGACGTAAACGGGCCTTATGCTGCAACCGAGTCTGGTGCCAACATTATGAAAAATCTTTTTAGAGATGAATATGGGACGTTAAGGCAATTTTTTAGACAAAAATGATGTGTTTCTTTTAGACAGGAGTTTCAGAAACGCAATTCCACACCTAGAATCCCAAGGATACAAAGCTTACATGCCTGAATTTGTTGCTGAAGGCAACTTTCAACTAACCACAGTGCAACCTAATAGATCTAGATGTGTAACCATGGTAAGATGGGTCGTTGAAGTTATGAACGGACGGTTTAAGAGAGATTTCAAGCTATTTCGACAAGATTTTTTTAATTTAGCCGCTGGCCATTTGATGGACGACTTTAAAATTGCAGCTGCTCTTCTAAATAAGTTTCATCCACGAATAGAAGACGCTTCTGATGCAAGCATTCTATTACAACTGGTCTTAACTCGGTTGAACACTCCTAATTATCTAGGTCTAGGTGATTTTGTAAAGTAAAACAATCTTAACAGAACCAGAGCCTCATTTTTTCTCATTGATGGAAATATCCCGAATCTGAGTACCTATACTCACCATTCAAGATTTACGTAAAATATCAATAGAGAATTATCAACCAGGCTCGCTCTTATTGTGGCGAACATTTTAAAGAAAATGGAACCTTTACTATCGAAGTCTGCGAGGGCCGGATGCGAATTTCTTCTTCTGCACATCATATTCTTATGGGCAAAAATAACTCCTAATTACGAAGACGAATCAAATCGAGACATATAAGCAGAAGAATGTATCTTTCTTACATCTTGGTGAATAACGATAAAAACGAGGCAAATAATTCGAGTGCAGTTAGAGCTTACTATTGCAATTGTCTCGTTGAAATGAGGACTGTCGGTTGTTGCGCTCATGTTATGAGCATTTTATGGTATTTGGGCTATACACGACACTAGGAAACAATAAATATACAACCAGCTCTGTTTTTGGATGGTATTTTGATTGACACTACTTGGAACGAAGACTAATTGTTTTCCACATTAATATACGAGTATATTTAAATATCACAGTATTGTAAAGAAAACGAAATACAAACCATATTTTTTAAGAAGTATGTTTAAAAGACGCGGTGTTTGATAACATTATCTTATATCAAATTAAAAGTTATCAATTAGGGATTAAAATGGTGTAAAAACAAATATAGGTCATAACTGATTTTTTCGAGATATTATCTTTCCAAAGTAACTTAAAAAAGACTTTTTCGAAAAAGTTGTTCGCTGTTTTTTTTTTCGAAACATAAAAGGTTAAGAAGGAAGTATTTGACATAATATGAAATATATTTTTGTTATCTTTCATTTGATATCATAATATTTGTTCTACGTGCTATACTTTAGGATTTATGAGTAATTGTTTGCAAAAAAGGCCGTTTTTTTTACCATCTCCAATATTCAACCTCAACCTCAATTATCTCGAAATCCCCAAAACCAAATTCGAAAATATTTGGCAGATAGATTAAGCTTAACATAAGCTTTCATTTGGTACTAGTCTCCTTAGTGTACGCTCTGGGCCCAAAAATGGGTCGTCTCCTTTAAACAAAATAGCTTCTAAAGATTTTAGCTCAAAATTACATAACAAGAAACAAAATAAATTCAATAATTGAATGTTACAGCTTATTTAAAATAACTGTGGTATAGTGCCATCTGGATTTCAAATAAGTCAATAAGATTAAGTTTATACCAATGTCATTTATACCTTTTGTAAATATGTATGTATAATTAAGAATAAAATAAATTAGTTACTATTTAACCTTCAAACGAAGTACATCGCATTGGCAACGAGGCTAAAATAAAAAAAAAAAAATGGCACCTAAAATGGACCCCGAGATGTGTACTCATAACGAAAGTATGCTGATGAGTACAATTTCGTTAGCATCTGGTATACGAGAGTATAGGCCTTCGATAGACAAATGGCGAAATTGGAGAGAAGTTTTGGATTCGAGTCATCCATAGACGACGAGCGCATTAAAACTTCAGTTTTGCTAAAAACAGTCGGCTTGGAGGCATATGGTCTATTGAGGGAATTGTGCGATCCGGTTTTGCCGGCAACAAAGAAATACGAAGATCTTTGCAAACTCCTGGAGCAACATTATTCACCTCCAATTATAATTTTCCGGGAGCGAAGGAAGTTTTTCGAGGCTATAAAGATAGATGGCGAATCAGTGTCCAAGTGGTATGCCCGCTTAAAAAAGCTAGCTATGGAATGTAAGTTTGGAGCACAACTAGATGTCTTCGTATTGAACAAATTTGTAACCGGCTGCGGGGGAAAAATATTTGAGCGCTTGTGCGAAGAAGACGAGGAGATGACGTTGCCCAAAGCTTTACAAAAAGCATTAACCGTAGAAGCAAAAGTCTTTAAGACAAGACGACAATGACAATTACACAAGAGGAAGAAGATCTTCTCCTCACCCCCTTTTCAGACGACGACGCATGTTGCATTGCCAGCTCCACCTTCTCAAGATTGTCGACTACTTTTGTTCGGAGTAGAATCTCCAACTGTAAGAAGACAATCAGACGACTTGGAAAACGGAGTTGGGAGGAACTTTCCCAGCCGTCCAAAGAGGTGAATTTTACAGAAGGTGGGACCGTTGGAGATGAATACGGAGGAGCCATGTGGGAGTGGCGCTAGGAGCACTAGCCCTATAGGCAACTCCGGCACATCTCTTCCATCTTTATTAAGTGGAAGTAGTGTCATAGACCTGACTATAAACACGACAACGAACACGACAACAAACAGCGTTATTGAGAAAAAGGCCTCACAGAGAGCTGAAAATCTCACTCAATGGATTCTGAGGAAGAAAAACGGAGTACTGAGAGGATTGTCCGGCATCTATCTAGCAAAAATCCCGAAACCTTAAGGGCCAGGGAGAAGCTATGCGCTGGGCAATGCAACTCAGAAACTCAAGACTTTGACAAATACTGAGCGGGAAAGGAGACGGTCGGCACTACGCCACTACAGTTAAAAATAGGGATACGTGCCCTTATCATGGCGCGAAGTCAAAGTGGTTTTCAATCCAAAAGTTGCAAGCCCAGTCATACAGAAGCAAAAGATTTCAGGCCAATCAGTCTGACATCGTTTATTCTTAAAACGTTTGAAAGACTGATAGACCTATATATTCGCGGCACTCTGAAACTGGTTGATTTAAAATTGAAGGAGCTTTCAATAACGTGAACAATAAAGCAAATAAAGCAGTAAAGGCAGCTCTAGTAGACAATGAAATCGATAATAGGTTGGGTTATGTGTATGTTAAAGAGCAGGTAAATAACTCGGAACTGGCAGGGATACAGATGAGAGTATCCAAATCCAGGGACACCCCACAGGGGGGAGTTCTCTCACCACTCTTTTGGGTGCTGGTTATGAACACAATCCTCCTTAATGTGAAACATTGTAGAGTAAAGGTAGTAGCCTACGCTGACAATATTGCGTTATTAGCGACAGGTAAATTCTAACCCACTATCAGCGAACCGATCAAATACGCTCTTTCTAAGGTTAGTAAATGGACTAGAAAGTGCGGCCTGATGGTTAACCCGTCAAAAACAGAATTAGTCCCTTTTACAAACAAAAGGAAAATACCAAGCTTCAGAATACCTTCAATTGAAGGCAGGGGCGGACGCAGGGGGGGTTCAAAAAAATATGAGACTTTCATAAATAAATTATGTATTTCCGGAATTTATTAATACGTGAAATCATATCTTGTTGTACTTTTGCGATCATACGAAAAACAGTTATCCGAAAACATAAGGACACTCAAATGGTACCTACGCTAACTATTTTACTACAGAATTATAATCACAACGCTTCCAGAAGGTGCTATGTGCTACTCATCAGTAACTGTAACTTTCGAACAAACGAAATGAGTTAGTTTTTTTTTTTGCTGCAATACAACACACTCCGACCTTGGAGCCATCAAAAACTCAAACTTGCTCCGTTACTGCCCATATACTTAAACACATAATGTCAGTCATCAAAAACGCAATTCCTGCTGGCTTCGTGTGTCTATTTGTTAATGATCAATTCATAATAGAACAGTTTCGTTAAAATACGAAGACACATAAAATAAAATGCACGACTGGGTCGCACGAACTTGCTTTTATGTAAAAAGTTAAAAAATTAATATTTCTAGAGAAAAAATGTTCATAAGTAAAAAATTCATTTTTTAAATAACTAAAACAACTCCTTAAGTTATTATTTTATAAATAGCAGTTTAGTAGTTAGAGCTAAACACATAATATGTTTTATAAAAGATTTTTAAAACATAGGTATTTAAGAAAAAAATTTGGTACGCCAATTTTAACTACAAGCTTCTCTATACAAAATTTCATTGAAATCCGTTCTGTCTATAATGACAAATTCAAAATTCGAAAAATTGGTTTTATGGTAGGTACACTCAGTAATGTCTTAATTTAATTTTTTTTTTATTAAATTAAAATTAAAATTTTCGAAAATGATTTTTTAACACTTGCATGGTGGGTACCTTAATTTTTAGTCAAAACAATTTTTTTCCCTCAGATCTTGTAGATTATATTAATAAACTTTTATTTATTCATGATTAAAAAATCGAGCAAGGGTTTTCGGAATATTGAGTTTCCAAAAAAAATAATTGGCGTTTTTCTTTTTTCATTCAGAGTAGAGCACTGAACAGAGCATGAGCATGTCAAACATGCTCTGAACTTTCTCCGAATCGAGTGTGTTCTAAGAGCTCTAAATTATTTTATAAACACACGCAAGTTTTTGAGTTTTTTTTCTGTCTGTCAGAATGATTTCAGCATTTAACTCTGTCTACTCAGCTATTTTATACCGAGCTCATAAAGTGCGCTCTGAAAAATCTCTGAACACACTTTCAACGAAAAAAGAAACACAATCTTTGAACTGTTATACACTCTGAGCTAAAAAAGAAACACGATATTTTGTTTTGACAGTTCAGGTACTACTCTGAACTAAAAAAGAAAAACGCCCAATATTTAAAATTTGGAGGAGCTTCATAATGATTAAAATCGGTTGTACTGTTTTCGATAAAATCAAAAACAAACAAAATAAAATGGTTCCAAGAGGGCTTCCAAAAGATGATTCGTACCATTAACGAAAATCCGCCCATGCTCTTAGGCCGTAGTCAAAGAGACAGACAGACAGAATTTCGAGACCCACTTTTTCTTCGCTATCATCGTACCTTCCTTGTGTCTTAACAAAAACATAAAAAAAAATTAACCCAATTGGTCGAGCCGTTCTCGAGTTTAACGCTTAGCAACACATTTTGCGATTCATTTTCATTTATATAGATATATATGTGCATATAAATATTTATATACATATATATGCATATATATTTATATATACATATAAATATTTATATACATACAGTGAATCACAAAAGTAAGTAAGCACCTCTTAGCTTAAAGATCATTTCCTTCAAACAATCGATAGTAATGTTTAAAAAAAAACTTAATATTTTTGTCTGTAATTGATATGTATTTCGAACTAAAAAATTGCATTTCAAATATTCAAATAAAAATTTAAAGAAAACTTAAGAAATATTCGACTTAAACTAAAAAAAATTAACAAATTTATATCACAAAAGCAGTTTAAATAAACCTTCAATTTATTAGTTATTTTGTAAATCTTATCCATTAAGTACTTCGTTGGAATACCTTTGGCTTTTATAACTGCTTTCATACGTCGAGGCATTGAGTTAACCAAATTTTGCGTAAAGTTTTGTCCAATTTTAGACCATTCATCCTGAAGAACACGCTTTGAATCATCTTTCGTCCTGATTTCATGTTTTCTTACTTTTCGGTCAAGATGTTCCTATAAATGTTCAATGACATTTAAGTCGGGCGACTGTGGTGGTGATTTGAGCTGGATTCGGATGTGAAAAAGCAGCCATTCTTTGACAACATGCTAAGTATGTTTAGGATCATTTTCTTGCTGGAAGACAAATGACCTACCCATACCCAGCTTATTGGCACTTTTCTGAAGATTTTTCTTTAAAATATTCAAATAGTCGAACCTATTCACCAAAGAATCTATAAACACTAAATTACCGACACCGGATGCTGCCATCCACCCCCACACCACAACGTTTCCACGACCGAGCTTCACGGTTCCCGACATGTTCGATGATTCAAGCTCTGTGTTCTTTTTTCTCCAAACTTTTCCGCGTCCATCTAAGCCGTGGATTTAAAATTAGCTTTCATTGGACAAAACAACTGTGTTCTAAAATTCTGCTTGCTTGGATTCATGGGTTTTTGCAAAGAAGAGTCGCTTTTGGCGATTTATTTTACTTGTGTAAGGTTTCTTTCTAATGTTTTGACCATGATTACCGGATTGGTAGAGCACTCGTCGAATAGTTTGAAAGTTACATGATTTATCTGTTTCTTTGGCTATTTCTGCTGATATCTTTGATGCGCTTACTTTGGGATTCCTCTTCACTTTCCTAACAATAATACGGCATTCCTGTTGAGTGAGCTTGCGAGAACGTCCAGGGGCCTATTTCACCATCTTACAAAATTGTGATTACAAGCATTTTTTTAACAAATTTGTAAAAATCGAGTTTTTTTTATATGTAATTTTTCTTAATCACAAATTTGTACTTGTAATTTGTAGTTGGTGCAAAAGGCCCCAGATCGAGGGTCATTTTGCAAACTTCCAATATTATTATATTTGGTTATTATTTTGTGTATAGTAGATGGTCTTTTGTTAACAATTTTACCATTCTCGCACTCCGATTTATTATCCAAATAGTGTTTGATTATAATTTTTTTTAAATTTAAGCTAAGTTGATTACCTCTTGGAGCCATTTCCTTTTATTTATTATTAATTAATCTTAAACTGAAAAAATTATAGAAAAGAGAGAGATTAGCAACCAAAAACTAATAAAAAGTCGAAGTTAACTACACCATTAAATATATAACCTTAAAATGCCGCAGGTGCTTACTTACTTTTGTGGCATAGAAAAGGCGGTTAACTGAACAAACAGTGATGTTCTGCAGATAAAGCAAATGTTAAACGCTAAAATTTGCCTACAACATGATGTTCACATGCTAACCATAATTATGAATTCATTTTTCCTAATATTCATAGCGGAATTTAATTTTATTTTAACATGTCTATGCGACAGCAATGAGTGCTTACTTACTTTTGTGATACACTGTATATATTTATAAACATGTTTCATACTTATTTTCTGGAGAAGGTTGACATTTGACCATTTGTTTTAAAAGAAAATTCTGCTATTCGTATTACAAGAGGAATTTTCGTTATCATGGGTCAAAGTATTCCTTTTCTTAAGCCCCCGAAAAATGTTTTCGGCATTGGAGATAGACCCATACAAATTTGTTTTTTTTTTTATATATACCCAAGATTCATTACAAAATATCCTTAACAAACTAGGGAACACCCTTTATATTTACATTTTCTTTATGAACTCATTTTACATATAATATTATTAATGATACTTTCACTATTTTATAAGATAAGCATTATCATTTTTTATAAATAAATAAAAAAATGCTTGGAACATCTGGCCATGTTAAGGCGGGAAAACAAAATTTATTTAAAAAAAACGGCAACGCTTCCAATAAAATACTATATCTGTTTTGAAAGCCAGAAGTCCATTATGTTATCTTATTTTTAAATTAAGTTATTTATATCAAAACATTTCGAAACAATTACCTTCAAACTCAAAATTTAAAAAAAAAAATTAAAAAATAGAATGTAAACCGAAATAAAGTACTAAATTAGATTTTTGTATTTACTGCCCCTACTGATTATCAATCGAGCACTGAAAACCAGATGGTTTTAAGTCTTCTTGTTTTTGAAATCGCTAAAATTACAAAAACTTTTGTTTTATTGGGTTCGTATTTTTGTTTGCTGTTTACATGGTTTTATTTTAAAGTTAATGAATGAATATGTTAATCTCAATAAGCACAAAACAGCAAGACATCTAGCGTTACCCAGAAGTAAACTTGAATTGTATTCCGTCACTTAGTGGGTTTTAAATAGTCAAGTCAATGTTTAAAAAAGTATATCTGTCTTGTCAATGAAGTTATCATCTAAATAAGATAATTTGCTTCTCATTTATTTTTTTGTTTTGTACAGAGTTTTGTTAATTGAGATATAAAATGGATACGTACTTGAATGAAAAACTCAACCATGTATACCATACCATGTCTTCTTGTTGATTTAGAAAACAGTTGACATAGAAGCCTGTCTGAAGCAACGTAATTACGGTTCTTAGAAGCCTTACAGTTCATTAAATTTCTCAGAACCCGCGAATAGGACCACCCAAAATATATGTGTATGTGCTTGTATAACGAATAAACATACCCTGAACGAAGCAATGGAGTCTCGAAACGGTCCATCTACATTATTTTTGATTAAGAAAAATATTGACATCCGCACGTACCAGACAACTAAAATAGCAGACTGTGAATACGTCAACTTCCAACTCTACTGAACCAAATTAATAAAAAGTACAGACAACACACAATTGACAAACTACGTCGTGGTTTAAGTAGTATAAATAGCCTTGCAAATTTAATACAAATCAATGCCTACTCATACGTGGATTTTTCTACTCAATGAACCATCTTATTTTCAGTGTTCAATTGAGAATTTTAAAACAAACTTATTTGGAAAATAAACTACAAATAATATATTCTCTTTATTTTATTAGTCCTGTTTTTGTTTTTTTTTTATAATAATACTACTATTTACAATTTGTCGACTGATCGAGCAATTTTTTCCACAGGTCAAATTGTTCATTTGATTTAATCATATGAACGCTGATAGTTTTTCGAATATTGCAAGGATTGAAAGCGATCCTGCGATTAAGAAACTCATTAACGTGTATTCGTTTGATGCCAAGTTGTTGGGCAACAATGCCCGTTGTAAAAACATCCTCTAGCTTAAGATAAGTCTGCTGCAGTGCCTTAGTATACAAATCATGTATAACATCAGCACTCATTACATACGCTGGTCCCGTAGTAAAAGGTGGAAATATCGTTGCAGCGAATTGTCCACTGGAGACGTAGTACTTGGATTTCTTATTTCTAATAGGCTTCCATTTTTTGGCCAGGCGGCCATATATGACTCGTTTGTCTTTTTGATGTTTTTCTAAGAAAGCCATTAGCTTGGGAACGTTTATAAACATGTCGTCATCGGTTTTAAGTACAAATTTAGCTTGCGGGCAATTCTGATCAACCCATTCTAATGCCGAAATAGTTTTTAAAGTAAGATTATTGTAGCTATCTACAAAGTGACCCCTTATTAAATCACCATAGATGTAGTTCTCTTGGTTAAGTGCATTTTCCAGTGTCTGATTATTACTGTGGCCTAGTATAAATGCTATGGCGACATCACGGCGCGTTCCATAGTGTCCCCAAGTCTGACGGATCGATAGACGGGCATCATGATGCGTGTGCGCAGATGTTATTATTATCAACAATTTAATGGCTTCACCTTCGTCGGGACAGATCAGTGGGCTGACATCAAGATGCCCACATTCGTAGATGTCTCTCGTTGGAATGCCTTGAGTTGGATCGATGATTGTTGCTTTCCCTCCGCCAGAAGAAGGTTTCAGACGATTGGCTGGTATTAGAATGGACGGTGGTTGTGCAAGTGACGATTGAACAAATGATTTTGAATTTGTTTGTTTTTTGTTTTTTTGCTGTTGCTGCAAGTTTGGATTACCTGAAACGGAAAATAAAAAATTACAATTTATTTCGTAATGAATTTTGATTAAACAAATAAAATAAAAGAGAAAAGGAAGCCAAATGCGGACAAGGAATTTCGATTTTTTTTTTGTATGGTTTACTTACTGCTCGGTGAAGCTGTTAGGTTCTTTAAAATTTTATCAGCATTCAGAATAAGGGTCTGGATATTCGATGTTGGTATCAAAATGGTGTCAGAGTCTTGTATGCCTAATGATGAATTAGTGACTGCAGCAAAAAGAAAGAATAGTTATGAAAATTAAAATAAAATGAGATTGTACTAATTCTTAAAAAAAAAAGACTAACGAAATCAAATCGATACAACTAAGAATTCAAAGGCGGGTAACACAAAAAATCTAATTAACAACGGCGACGGTACAACCGAATTAAACGATAAATCGAAATCGTTAAGGTTCAGCTTTGCTGTGTTTCAAAACCCCAAGCACTTTAACCATTGTTTAATGTCTTTTTCTACAATTGTACATTCAAGAGGCTAACACCACCCTTATAATGTTATGGTCCAACAGAGTGGGAGCGTTTAGGTAAAGGGAGGGGATTTAATAGAATATGTCGATGCACATTTGTCTTGACGAGTGAGCATTCTACATTCGAGTAGTATGTCAGGGGTAAAGTGTTGAGTATTCATTTGAACATTGTTGACAATGAAAGACAGGTAACGTAAATGTCGGTTTTCGAGAAAAACTAAATTTTCCGTAATGGATATGTCTCCTTTAAGTTTTAGAGCTCTGTTATAAACTCTACCTAACAGCTTCAAATGAGGGGACAAGTGGAGATATGAGAATTATACTCAAGTTTTAGTTAGGTACATGCCTTATAAATAACAACCACCACAGAAGGTCACACAAGTTTCTTGCACCTTTCAAGAAAACATAAGCATATGGCTGCGTTTTTGGCTACGTCAAATAGATGATTTTTTCAAAAGAGATGGTCATTACCACACATAATAAAAATAGAAACTTTGTTTTTCAATTTCTTTGATGCAAAAACCATTCATTCAGTCCGAAAACAGCTTTATGTTTTCAAAGTATTAAATTCCACGCCGTTGGTAATACTCTATTATATAATACTGTCAACTTCTGAATCTAATGAGCTTAGTATACGCTGCCGTTTCAATTCTCCAAGAAAATGACAGGGTTGTAGGTCTGAAAACTAATAGAAAAGCCCGAGGGTGTCGTTGTCCACGAAACAATGAAGTGACTTAGAAGATCATTTATGAAAGCAGTGAGGAGTGTCAGAGAGAAAACGGAGCTTTGGGCACACCAGCTTTTATTTTCTAATAATCCGATTTAAAACTGTACAGAACAACTGGAATCGAATGGTCAGAAAGGTAATTTTTAATGCAACGAAGGAAAGACTCAGCGATACCAAATCCATGCATGTTCGATACGAGAGCTTCTTGTGAACTCTATCAAACTTCTCCAAACTGGCTTCATTTTTCGATGAGATATGCCATCAGATCACCTGTGGATCTAATACTACGAAAGCCGTACTGCCGGTGATAAACAGCTTTCTTTCTTTGAGATTTTTCTTAAGCTGATTGTTCATCAGCGTTTCCACGACCTTGGAAAAAATCGAAGTTCTTGGAATTGGTCGGTAATTGAAGGAAATAGATTTTGAATTGCTTCTTTAAAATAAATAAATTTTGTGGGGATACAGCTTTAAGAGAATCAAGAACTAATGTAACAACTATCATTAATTCCGGTGTGCGTGTTGTCTGCTATCACCAAACCGTTAAGATGGTAAGGACTTGAAGTTGTCGGTTCCACGTGAGACGGTACCCCAAAGAATGAAATCTTCCATTTTTTAAAGGGATTTTGAATACCCTTAAAATGTTTTAGAACTGTGCGAGCGTTTAAAAAAGTTGAAGAGGATTTAAAAGGAGGTAAATTGGATTTGAATGTCTAAAAGAACAACTGAATTTAACAGTACGTCCGATGTTAGGCTCAAGAGTAAACTGATGGGCATTCCCTGAGGCGCGAGTATTACGGTTGAATTGTTTAAGGGGGATGAATGCAACTGGCTTTTGTTCTAGAACACTGTTTATAAAAATAACGGTAATATACAATATAATACAAGAAACATATCGGCGGTGCTAGAGGTATTCAAATGTTTCTGTTAAAGTTTTATCACCTATCATTTTAAATTTCTTTTTTGCATTCTTTGTAAGAGACACAAGTGGGTTTTTGGAGCGCCTGTCCAAATAATGGGAATTGTACTCGAGCTTCGGACAAATATAGGCTTTATAGATTACGGCCAGATCAGAAGGGGTGAAAAATTTCTTGCACCGTTCAAGGAAATCTAAGAACTTAGCAGCGTTCTTGGCGACGTCGAATTCCACACAAGGTGCATTTAAAAGGATTTTAAAGGATTAGAAGTTTCAGACAAAAAATCATTGCTGAATATGAGAAAGAAAGTCGGAGACAAAACGGAGCCTTGGCATTTATCTTATGAACTTCAGACTTAAAAACCGTCCAACACAAACTTGTTTTGAGCAGTTCGAAAATAAAATGAACAAAAAATTCACCAATACCAAATGCACCCATTTTCTGTAAGAAAGCTCCACGCCAAACTATATCAAATGCTTTAGAAATATCAAGCGCTATAATCTTACTTTCTCCAAAACGATGTAAAGGTTTGTGCCACTGTTTGGTGAGATATACATTTCATTAAATCACCAGTGGAACTATTGCTACGAAGGCATACTCCTAGTTATTGAGAAGCTTTCGGTCTTCAAGATATTTATTCGGCTGGTAATTTATGCGTTTCCACGAGCTTAGAAAGAAGGGGGAAGAAGATTCGCCTTTTTTAGGGACAGACTGGACAAATGCTGTTTTCCATCCACTCGGAAAGAGACCGGTAGGGTAGGACAGATGGAAAAGCTTACGTAATGGTTTTGTCAGCGTTAAAGTACTCCTCTTCAGAACAATGGCACATGTTTTAAAAAAGCAATTTATAAATTGAGGAGAGTTCAATCCATCAAAATAAGAAAATGAATAATTCTGAAACCTTTTTAAAATTTACTAATTTTTTGTAATTGTCTATTTATTATATTAGGCGTTCAGAGTAAGTCACCTGATAATAAAAAATAAATATGTTGTTTTCTTTTTGTCTCAGACTCTAAACTGTATTTTATTTCAATCAGAGCTACTCTGCTCTATTAGTTCAGAATGAATTTATGGATTAAAGATCTGAGTGTGGTCAATTTTATACTTTGATTATTGTTTTTTGACAAATTTTACTTCAGTAAGAAACTATAGTGCTCAAAATTGTAGCATAATTATATCAGAGAGTTTTGATCAATCTCTGCCAGAACATACTCGATTGATTTGTTAAGAATCTGCTAAGAAAAAAGAAAAGCCGCTTATTCAAGACTACATTAAAGTTTGAATCTGATGTTTGGAGGAATATCTCAAGAGTCATGATTCATCCCTCTTTCTATCATTTATTGGTCGAGTGACAACCCTTTTATCCATATTTCTCTCTCAAAATGACAAGGAAAACTATGTAATACGTGTAAAATTTATGATTTCTTTTTACTTACAAAAGCTTGAATCTCCTTCATTCGATTTTTGTGCTGCATCAATATTCTTTTTGCTTCCGTGCGTCATGTTGTTGTTTGGGTTATTTTGGTTTTTCGTATTGGCATTGTCTTGATGCGAGTATTTAAGTTTATCGTTTATATTTTTTAAATTACTATCAACCATCCGAATGTCTATGATTGAATTTCTATTTTCTTTCGAGTCATCCTCTACGATATTATTATTATTATTTTTATTAAGTAAACTATTTGTTAAACTTATACCATTCGAATCGCTTAAATTATGAATTAAATATTTTTCAGACATGGATGATGACAATGACGAAGAAACAAGAGCTGGCGATATCCTTAAATGACTGGGCATTCCCATTGATGTATTTGAATAATAAGAGGCGTAAGCGAAAATTGTCAATACCAGAGCACCAATTACAATCATAAATCTCAAAATTCTTCCATTTTGAAGGCCTGCCATTTCGGGAGATAAATTTAATTGATCTTTATCGTCTCCTCTTTGAATTCTTTATTTAAAAGCTTTTACCCAACGTCTTTTAACAAAGTATTTTTTGTTCGCAAAGGGATGCCTTCGTTTTTTTAGCTGATTATGGTGATCGAGGTCAATGAAGGGGCGATTGCAGCTTGTTTGTATGCTCTTTAGTTTAATAACAATAAATTTCAGTAACGCTTTCCATGTATTATTAAAGCCTATGTAGCAGCTCTTTGGATGATGATGATGGTTGAAGTACTGATGAAGATGGTGTCTATAGTTGGTGTGATAAATTAAGAGAAACTCATGTAGTCGCCGATAGCTTTCGACACCAACTATAGTCGAATTTAAAAGCTTCTCGAAATTGGATCCCTGATGTTTTAATTGCAGAATTACGTTAGCTTCTGGCCACTTCATTTAAAATTCTTTGCTTATGTGTTATTGTTTAATATTTTATTGTTACAAATACTTTATTATTTTTCTAATTTAGTATTGAAATGTTTATTTTATTTGTTTTTGTTTACAAATCCATTTCGAGTTCAATTGATTTCAGTGTATAATAAACTGTAAGCAAAATAAAAAAAGATATACAATTTTATATTTTTGTATAGGAATTGAAACGAAAAATACTATTGTCCAAAATGTACTAAAAACGTGCTAAATAATGAAACTTAGGTCTAAAATCTAAACAGATTTTATGAATTTTCAGTAAGAACATTCTATCCAGAGATATCGATTGCACGTGAATCATTAGGTTTATTTTATTTTTTTTTATTTTCAAACAAATCAAATTTAAATTTATCACTAAATTTCCTAATTTTATTATATAACTTATACTTGGTATTTCGCTTATAAATATATAAATCGCTAAATAGTATCTAGATAGATAAATAAATTCTTAATTTTGTATTAAATTTGGTAAAAAAAAAATGCATTTGCGATAGAATTTGTGATATCTCTGAATAGCAGTATTACAAGCTAGTATATAAAATAATTACATCTTTCAATATTTATTTGGTACTACATTTTCTCTTCTTACGTTTCCACAAACAAATTTCTCGAGAGAAAAAATCACACTTTCCTGCTACTGCAAAAGCAATTAAATAAAAGCGCAAAGTGTGAAAACTTTCAGAAAATAATAAGAATAAATTAGCCAAGAAAAGTTCCTGTTTGGACTAAAAAACACATCGCCAAAAGATTTCAGTTCCCATGTTAATATGCCCCTTCAGGATTTGCGGAATATCTGTTGAACGCATGAAAGCAAAATAGTCCTGTATGGCAGCTATTGTTTCTGTGAATATGTGCAATGCCCTCCAAATGCCGTATATGAGCCTAGGTATACGCGAAAACCAGAAAATATGAGTTTGCTTCTTAGACACATATACCGAATAAATGGAGTGGTTGATCAGCTGCCTAACGCAGAGGAGGCCAATCAGATGGATCTTTAAACCAATCATTTGCAAAAAAGGATGGAGACTGCATAGAAGGGTATCGCTTTGGGGAGGTGTCATGATTTGGTAGATACAATGAAGTGCCGATGTGAAGCCGTAATACGTTATAAAGGGTCAATTAAATAGCGAGGTGTCGATGAGCATTGGTTTTGAATGTTTGCAAATTGAAATGGCAAGAGAAAACCGTGCCGGGTAAGTTATTCCATAATCATGTTGCGCGACTAAAAAAGGAATCTCTATATTTGACGGGCGACCAAAATTAGTCTCGACTGTGAGCTGATGAGCATTCCTAGCGAAGCGGGTATCACGGGTGAGCGGGTGAGCACTGCAAGGAAATACATAAAACATTCCGACGGTGTTCAAGAGATGGGAATGAATCCATGATAGCTCTGTTACCTATCAGTTTTGACGCTCTGTTCTGTATTCTATCCAATAATTGGAGAAAAGTTTGTCCTTATAAATGGTAGCCAGATCAGAAGGGGTGAACAATTTCGTACATCGATATAAAAATCCTAAGCATTTAGCAGCGTTCTTGGCGGTCTCGAGAATGTGGTAATTCCAACGAAGATCGTCGTTGACAAACATACCGAGTACTGAGAGCTTTTCGGTTTCTTTGATGCAAGTGCCATTCAAGGACAATGGCATAAGGGGCTTTAACGACTAAAGACAGTATTTAGTTTTGGAAACATTAAACTCTACACGATTTTTATACCCCATTTAACAATGCTGTAATGATCGGAATTTAATGAGCTAATCATACGATACCGTTGCAATTTCACTTCCGAATGACATGGACGTGCATTTGAGAACGAGTATGAGAAGCTGAGAGTAGAGTCCACAATGCAGTTGATTAGAAGTTTCAGACAAGAGATCATTTATAAAAATGAGGAAGAGTCGGAGACAAAACGCAGCCCTGGGGACACCAGCATTTATTTTGTGAAGAACAGACTTGATTTGGCACTTCAATTTTCAAATTTTACAAATGCTAAATCACCCATATTCAGTTTCATCATTCTGTTTAGTTTAATTGTGTATTAATAAGAAAATGTATTACTATAATGTGCCTTATCATTGTATAGCTTTTCGATATAAACAACTTAAGGTTCACAATGAAATGTTTAGTTGAAGATGTTTTTATTATTAAAATTAAATTTTATGGAGTTCCTACTTGATAATTTTTATTAAAATTTTATTGTTTAGTCTTTTATAAAATTTCCATTAGAATTTCTTAAGTTTTACTTTAGTCAAGTCAACTTCTTAACGTTTTTTTGGAATTTTTACGTTGGTTGTTTCCTTGTTTCTTTATTACAATTTCTCGTTTTTTTACATGCATGCTTTATCCCTAGTATAAAGAAATTCTTATGAACCGAATTATAAATCAGAAATTACATAAACGAACCTCATATACTTATCTATATATCCAATTTTGTCGTATTAACAAAGTTTATATTTTGTGTTAAATTATGTATCCCCACGATTAAAGCGTAATTGAAACTCCTCATTTTTATTTTAAGCTAAAGAGACCCCTGCAATTCAACCAAATCCAGGGCTGCTTCAGACAAGAGTATCGAATTGATTTTTTTATATAAGTTAATTTTGGTCTCTGCTCTCCCGATGTAAACCTTTGGAGAATCGTAGTCAGGGGAATATATGAGTTGACGGCAGAAACCTATCCTTGAGGAATGGCTAAAAATTGAGTTAGAAAACTTGATCAAATCCATGGAGAGTATTTTTTATTAGTTTACTTTCATGTACTATTGAATCTCTGCGTTGTATATATTAAAACTTGAATTTGTTGTTTTTTATACTAAGAAATAAAAATATGTCTTGTTTGTATTTATTGTTTGTTTAAATTATATCATATATTAGGTAGCTTTGATGCACTCGTGCGCCAGAGAAACATCTGGGACGTCACCATATAGAAGAAAGTGAATTCACAATCTCTGAAAATCCACATATGTACTTAAGTTTTTCAAGGAAGAAAGTCTGGAAGAAGAGCTGAAGTATGAACGATCTAGATCTAGACGGGGCGAAATAGATCATAAGGTCGCAGTGATTTTATTAAATCTTTGCACAGTGGTTTTTTTCCACCTAAGAAAATTTAGTTATCTTATTCTCAGAACCCAAAATACAAGTTATAATATTTTATAAAAGCGTAAAATTAATATATCAAAATTATTTTTCAATCATAGTATAGTGTAATATTATTTCAAGTTAAAAAGAGCTTCTAAATACAAATTTTTATCGTAATTGTTGCGGGCGTTAATGAAAAAGTCAAAAAAAGAAAAAACGTTGGTAGTTGCAGTCTTTGGCAAAATGTAGCTCACACCTACCTAGTACACGCATTTATTTATTTATTCATTTACCAGCTTAGCTTTACAGATTACTACGTAAAATAAAATTTATGGTACAGCATTTTTTGTCATGCATAAGCATAAACAATTCTAATTATGACAGTAAAATATTCTTGAAGCAGTTTCTTGAGTTACTCGGGCCACTTTTTGACTCACTAAGTTGAACGATGATATTGCTTTAAATATTTGTTCATTTAGACTAGTATAACTTTAATAAAAGGGTAGAGAAAGTATGATGCTATATTCGATCATTTTAAACTCGTTTCGTACTAAAACAGCTTAAACATCGTACTAATTCAATTAAAATTTTGCGCTATTGTTGTGTAAGTGTATTATGGAGGAAATATTTTTTTTGGCAATTTGGAATAATACTCTTCGTTGTGACATTAGATTCAGTGTGCTTTCAACAGTATATTGAAAATAGCTATAAAAAACAAAACGAACCATTTGCTTTTTGTACACCATAATTTCAGAGATTGCTTCCACTAAAATTCTTGTTGGGTGACCCAAAAACAATGATAACAATCTCAAACACTTTTGTATGTGTTTCCATATCAACCCATATTAAAAAACCTTTTTTCAAACATTCTATACTTTTGTTTTGTTTTGTTCAGTGTCCGCTACAGGTGGCTACGATCCTGGATATGTCTTGCCTGAGTCTGCATATCAGACCAAGTGTTCAGGATTTATAGGTGGGTCGAATCTTTCTAGAATAATACAGTTAGTTAAACTGCTCCAACTATGGTTTGATTAGCTAAGACAGATTGAGAGAATATTGCCTTTCATAACTCCGGGCCAAATGTAGAATCTTTTCGCAAGTGAGTTATCAAGGGCTGGTCCTTGCTTGGCCAGCTCATCCGCTTCATTCCCATCAAAGGCACAATGACCCGAAACCCAGATAAGATTGAAATTGAGGCTAGCAAGTTCATCGGGAATACAAGAATTAATGCCTTTAACAGCCGCCTCACTGTCTGTAATAATAGGCGTATTCTGGTTTTGGTTTCAATCTTGTTTGAGTACTTTGCAAACTTTCCTAATAGCCAGTAATTTACTTTGAAAAACACTAGCAAAGTCGGGTAGCCTTAACGACCTACATATACATATCCAAATTCACAGAGAAGATTCCTAAATCAACACCACACTACATCCTTGAGCCATCAGTAAAGATAGTTGTTTCGAAGTCTTTCGTCAGGACGCCATCATCCCAGTCGTTTCTTAATGGGAACATAACCTTAAAATGTTTACTGATGCCCATTTCAGGGGTGGGTGTTGAAAAAATCTCTATTGGAATCAACTCCTTTATATTGATGTGACCATAATGTGTGATAATCCAAGAGTTCGATTCGTTTAGTCTTAATGCGCTGCAAGATAGATACTAGATACTTTATGTATAAATCAAGTTGTAAAAGGTACAGAAAATGCTTAAGGCATCAGTTGGGCAAGATCTTAGAGCCCCTGCAATCGAACCATACGTGAGCATCAGGCGCACCACAGTTGTATATGTATATTTTTTTATTTCAGACTCATGAAGTTAAACAACATAAAGAATAATGATAAACATAAAACAATATTAAATACATGAACAATTTGTTCTCTTCTCTTTTTAATTCTAACCAGAATCTAAAACAAAACCAGTTTTATTACTATTCGAACTGGCTCCAAAATTTTGAAAATAGTAACATAAATTAAGTTTTAAATTAAATCGAATGCTACAAGCAATCTTACAATTGCTCAGAGGCCATATTAAGCTTGTCCATGGTACAAATTGAGCACAGAAGTTAAGTTCGTTCTTAAATAAATCTCCACAATAGCTCAGAGGCAATCTTGAGCTTGTCTATTGTGTGAACCAAACAAAAAGTTAAATTCAAATCAAATGATCCCGTAAATATCAACAATAGCTCAAAGGCAATTTTAAGCTTGTCTTTAATTTTTGTTTATTACATTTTCATCTATACATTAGAATCATCTTTTACAATTGGTTTAAAGGATTCTCGTGATGCTGTTACAACTGTTTTTGAGTGCCCTCGCTTTAATTTATATCGGTCAAAAGATAGAGTTCCAACAACCTCAAACACACCTTTATATTGAACATCTAACCTAGATTTGCGAAAGTGTTCAACTTTGTTGCAACTTTGGTTCCAATTTTCAGTGGTTTAGGTTTAGTTGCATTAAGATCAAATCTTAGTTTCATTTTAACTGCGTTTTCTTTTATTCTCTGATCGGATAATTATCTTATTAACTATGTCATCATATTCCGGTTCCTAATTCAATTGAGAAAATAAAGGTCCAACTTGTGGAGTTCTTCCATTCATTCCAGTAAGTATTTTCTAAGATTGTATTCGACTAAGGTAAGTTGTCCTTTCCAAGTTTGTGTCAAGATTAGTCCTCAAAAGTTTCAATACCGTGTTAGCATATCGTTTTACTTGCCTATTTGCCCTGCTTACTCCGTAGCAATCGTGTGATGTCGTGTGTGTGTATGTCAAGTGTTGATAAACATTTTTTTTTCACATGTAGCCAATTATCTGACAAACTAGAAAGTCTGTAACACATTTTGACTAGGAAATTTTTACTTACTTAATCGACATGATTTCAAAATCTTGCAACTAGATCCACCATCTTGAAAATCTTTGTAACTTTGTAACTATCTTTTGTAACTTTGATTGCCGTACAGCCACAATGTATGAGGTGGCCTTTGTCATTCATGGTTCCAATCAAAGATAATATTATTTTTAGTAAGTCGCGTAATACAATTAATTTTTGTATTGAATTCAAGGATAAATTTACGAAAATTTATTGCAAGACCCATGAATTGTCAACTTTTTCACATTGGTTGACGATGGAGACAAAACTAGTCCACCAATTTTTCTAGTACTCGGTCGTATACATACTATCAGGAGATATTTCTCTTCCAAGTTGTAAGAATTTACATTTTTCAACATTAAAAAAAAATTCAATTTCTGTCAGAGCTTTTAATACAACTTCAAGTCGCATAATGTCTTCTTCGACATTGGTCGATTATAAAACTACATCATCCATATAAACCATTGTAGTTTTATTATTTATTTCCCTTAGAAGGTTCAAAAACGACTAGGGAATTTGCTAGTCCAATTTAACGCACGAAAGGCACAAAAGTGAACGAACATACTGTTTTCCTTTTTTTTGTGCCCAATATTATAAGACTAGCACAAGGCTAATAAGTAATAACTTTCCCTTATGATGATATTAAATTTTAAATCAAATATTATTTCATTCTATGGAGGCGATAATTTATCACTGTATCTTTTTTGAGGCGAATATTTAATTATCCGGTTTTAACCTTTTTGTCTGGAAAGCCATCTATAATATTACTTGCATATTACCTCAAGAGTAATATATAATCATCAATTTCTTTTTCTGTGAAGTTAATCACACTCATAAAATCGACATCTAAATACATACTCTTTTTCAATAACGTTGAAAGTTACTTGAAGAGGTAACTGCTTTAAATCTACTAAAAATTTTAATTTTTCTGAGAGGAAAATAAAATCCTTGCTTTGATATTTTCGAATTTGTGAGCGATATTGTGACTGATGAGAGAACAATCAGAACCAGAATCAAAAGGACAACTACATTTTTTACCATTTATAGTGACTTCTGTACAATTTGTTTGTGACAAATTATTGCAAGTAATAACATTCTTTTTATTTAAATGTTGTTTGACACAACACATACTTTCAACGTTATCAGACTTATTTGCAAAATTTCTTTTTTTTTTATTTTATTTCAATTTAGGTTCGTTATTAACTGGAAAGTAAAGACAGTCAATCCGAATGTGTCCTAACTCAATACACCCATAGCTAGCAACTTTTATCAATTCTAAAGCATTAAGATGTTGATGGGTAAGTATCTGCAGTTCGTTTTAGAAAATCATTTGTGAATGATTTACTGGGTCTTTGCAAAACCGAAGCATGGAAATTTGTATTACATCTGGAAGATTTGCGTATTCAGGACAAATAATCAATAAGATTTTGAACTTTGTTTGACATAGCAAAAGTTAGCGAGTTTCTTAAACTTGAATCTGTTATGCATTTATAAAAATCTAGGTGCTCTCTTAAAATACGATTTTTTTTGTCAATACAAACGCTCGGAAATAACCCTTCAATTTTCAAAATCTCTTGACTTTTCTTGAAATTTCTTAAAATTTCTTGAATATTCACAATAGCCATTTTAAGCTTTCGCACATCCAATAAATTTGCACATCAACATCGATTGTCTTAGATTTTGTAAAAATTTTCGTTTTAGTTTTATTTCCTCAGTTCTTCGTTTTTTTATGTAGTATTGTTAGGTTAAATATCCCACTTCTGATGATAAAATGTACAATTATTTGTATGTCTATGGAAGTCTACGATGAGAATGTCTCTTTTCTCATCGTTTTAATTTCCTCTAGAAGACAAATCTTTATTTCCATTTTGTTCCAATTCTAAAACAAACAAAACGTTTGTTTCATAAGGCTTTTAGTTTTTATTACTACAGTAGATACCAACTAAGTATCTTTATCTATCATGTATATAAAATTAGCTGGACACTTTCGTAAAATTAATCGATCTTTTGGATTCCGAAAAAGATAGTCCTGCTTACTTGACAACAAAATACCAAGAATACGTTAATTTTATGTTTGCCTATCTAATAAGCGATTACATGGTTCTAAACGCCTATCTACTCGTACTCTCCTCTCGTACAAATCAAAGAGCGATTTATTTTGTTTTGCGCAAGTAATTTGCGGTTAACAGCTAAATATTATAAATTTACTAGTGGCCCGGTACGTGCTTCGCTACGTATAGAGTGAAATAATAAAAAAAAAATAATTGCAACATCAAATTCATTTATTCAAACAAAAAAATATTTTATTAATTGCTAGCTATTTTAAAACTTAATCCAAAAAATTTGGATAAACAATATTCTTTGTTTTTCCATTTTGGGCATGAATAAACAAACGGCTGGGGGTACCGACTCTGGAACAGGCAACATAAAGTTGACCATGTGAAAAACATGATTCCTCCAAATTCACACCACAAACGTGAAGTGTTTGCCCTTGATCCTTGTTGATGGACATCGCAAATGATAAACGCACAGGATATTGTAATCGTTTGAACTCAAACGGCATATCAGTTGGAATCATAGGGATACGTGGTATCAAACAAACTTCTCCTTTTGATTTAGCAGCTAAGATTGTAGCTTTAATCAAATTTGGCAATAACTTTTTCACTGCCAATCTGGTGCCATTACACAGTTTTGGTGGATTAATATTTCGCAATAATATGATCAAAGAACCAACTTTCAAATTGAAGCAATGCGGTGGCATACCAGCTAGTTCCAATGAATTTAAAAATTCAATTGGATAATTCATTGCCTCATCTTGATTCATAACAGTGTTGATTACCACGTAAATCTTGCATTGTTCGATTAAATCTAGTGATTTTTTATTCGCTGTTGTACACTCATCCCATAATCGCAGAACTTTTGCCATAGCAGAATTTCTCGAAATATTGCAAGTTGGAGTTTCAATCACCTGTACATTCAATGGCAATTTTAGTGCAGAGTATGCAGTCCGACGACCTTCTAATAATGTAGCAGCAATTCCCGAGGATGCAAGTGCCAATACAATTTTCTGTTCCGATCGAATAGTTAGAATAGCTAAAATCAATGACATAACGAATGTTTTGCCACCAGGCGCATCCAAGAAATATAATCCACCTGCATTATTGGAAACGGCTTGCATGATTGTGTCATATACGATGAAGTTTCGAAACATGTTGCAATTGCATATTTCTGCGATGAAGTACAATATCACGGGATTGAAACTGATCACCAAGAATTACAATTGCAACCTCATCAATTGTGGGTGCATTGAATCGCCTTGCATGCTCTCCAAATGTGTTCTATCAGCCCTTATTACGATTTTGTGATTATCAGATGGCATACGATCGAGAGCAATTTTGAAGAATTGAACTAATGCGTTATGCTGATGGAAAAACCTTTGTAGCTCACGAATAATTTCTCGTCTTGTATTCGAAACAATTGCACAACGTTTATCCAATTCACGATTTTCATCACCAATAAAATAAATTTGCAAAAATTGATGATCAGCGTCGAAGTATGGCAATAACGAACCATCTTGATGATAAATCTGGCCCTGAATCTGTAACATGTATGCAATTTTAGGTAGATGTTGGATCAGAATTTTAAAACTATCGAATACTTTATGATTCAGATTGATATAAACATGGGACAATCATGTTGAAGTATTTACCTTAAACGTCGGCATAATTATCTCTAATAATTTTAGTAGCATCAAAAGAGGTCATTTGAAATGCCGAATTGTGTTGTTGAATATGGATCAAAAAGTGATTCGACGTTTGAGATGTCCCAAAAATAAATGAATACAATGGTTTGGGTGGAGTTTCTAATGCTGGAAATCTCACTTTGCCATTAGCACAACACATGCCGGGCGTTTCACGTGGAAAGTTAGCAAGGTTCAGTACAGGTACAGGGTCAACAGATCTATTTCGTGCATTACGTTTACTGCGATGCATTAGCTTGTGCGCGCTCATCTGCAGTCTGTGATCAACTTAGTAATGCCACATCATTTGCATTACGCGTTCGCCGACCTATGTATATTTGCTCGCCCGGCTTGTGGCATTATTCCTTCATATAAAAAAGAATAAATCAAATTAAATATATAAGTTTCAATTTGACAGCAAAATCCCCACTAACAAAATGATCCGACATTTATTGAATTCATTTGTTACAAAAAATGTGATAAATGAAGAACCACTCGACCGATTTTGTGCAAACTTCACATAAACCATCTACTAAATAGTCCAAAGAAAGCCTTAACATTTGGTTTGGATAGGTAAGCCCGTTCTTGAGTTATAGAATAACAACGAAAAGTGGCATTGATTTTTATATATATAGATAGTATTAATTCCCGAGTGTACTGCATCGGAAACCCACTGATTCGCCTCGCAATAGTCAAAGGGAGAACTTATTTTGTTTATAATCACCAAATATATGTTTCACTTAAGTGCGGTGCCCTGACCGATCTTACAAAAATAATCGAAGGAAGACAAAAAGTAACAAAGCGTAATTATGTGCGCCTGATAATCCTTATATTCGCATGTTTACGTACAACTTAAGTATTCATCCCATAATTATAAATCTACCTTTTTTTAGTGCACGATACAGTGTTGGCCAAAACAAAAGCAACTTTAATTGCCTCCATTATTAAGTAATTAAAAAACAAATTTAGGAATCTATCATGGTATATTTTTGTTTTTAAAATTTAAATAAATATTTACAGTTTCTAGTGGAAAATAAAATAAAATGGTTTTTGTAGTAGTTCATTAAATATAGTAAAATTAGTACAATTAGTTCAATATTAGGCTGGTCAAAACAAAAGCAACTTTTAACAAATACATATTTTTTTTAACTATATAAAATATTGCTAGTATTTGGTAGCAAACCCCTTGCTTTTTATCACTTCAGCAAGTCTTCGAGGCATGGAGTCAATTAAATTGTTTATTATGCTGTTTGGTAGTGCCCCTTGGCATAATGGTTAGTGCGTCGGACTGTCATGCGGAAGGTCTCGAGATCGATTCGCAGCCGCTTTGGGATACGTTCCCAAGCCAATTTAATTTGTTCAAAGAGATCACTTTTATTTTTGCAATTAGTCCTTACAATTCGTCGATCTACAATTTCCCATAGATTTTCTATGGGATTGAGATCTGGGGACTGTGCTGGCCATTGTAACACGTCAATCCGGTTTCTCGAAACCACGTCCTAACCGTATTGAACGTGTGCTTTGGGTCGTTGTCCTGCTGAAATATCCATTTCAGAGGCAACTGATCCTCAGCGTGTGGCAGCATTACACTTTGTAAAATGTCACGGTACATAAAACGATCCATTGTACCATCTATTTTGTGAATCGGTCCCAGTCCATGCCCTGGAAAATATCCCCACACCATGACGTTTCCTCCTCCACGTTTTACAGTAGCTTTGGTGTAACGTGGATTTAGTGCCTCTTTGGCTGGTCTGCGAACACGACGGAAACCATCGGAACCCTTGAAATTGAATTTGGACTCGTCCGAAAAGAGTACATTCCTCCATTTTCTAACGGTCCAGTTGATTTGGTCATGAGCAAACTTTAATCTCGCCAGCTTGTTTTTGGTTGAAATAAAAGGCTTTTTTCAGCTTTGAAGGATTTTAGTCCACCATCAACAGCTCGTCTCTGGATTGTTCTAGCGCTTACGCCCAAGTCGAGTTGGACTCTTATTTTTCGCGATGATATAAAAGGCTCTTTTTTGATTGATTTTATTATAGCAGAATCTTCTAGTTCTGTTGTTTTTCTTGGTCTGCCACATCGATGAACCGTTTGAAATGACTTTGTGGACTTATAGAATTTTACTAATTGGCAAATCACTGATTTTGGAATGGAATATTTTTCCGATAAATTAATTTGACTCTTTCCACTTTTATATTCTTTTATAATTTTTTTTTATTTCGTTAGAGTATTTGTTTCCGGCCATTTTACAAACGTTAGCTAAGAACACTGATTAGCTTGCCCGTGAACTGAATAATACCTAATAAATAGATTCAACTGCACTTTTTGCCAACACCTTTACTTTGAGCAATGAATTTCTTAGTTAACGGTCTAACTTCTATTTATTAATAAGAAAAAGAGAGGTAGTAATAAAAAGTTGCTTTCGTTTTGACCAGCAAAAAATTGGGTTCACTGTCCTACTTATATCATATTTAATGAACCGTTTTGAAAACTAATTTCCCTTGTTGTCTATTCAAAAGTACATACATAATGTATTAAATTTTAGAAAAAAAATTAACATGATTTGTTTTAGTTACTCATTTTTGAAAGGCATAATGATGGAGGTAGTTTTAGTTGCTAATGTTTTGGCCAACACTGTAGGTATATGATCATTTTAATGATAAAAACCTAATGTAATAAATAAAAATATCGTTTTTTATTATTTTTTTATAAGCTTGCGTTCCGCCAGCTAGTTTGATGTTTTTGGTTGTATCTACATATTTAGAAAAATGTTTCTAGTTTGGCTTAGGCCAAAACATACTTGCTATATCTACAAAATTTAAGATGCAGTAATGATGTTTATACAAACTTACTATATTTATTTTCATAGACTAAAACTAAAATTATCCGTAAAAGCAATTTTTTATTTCAAGATTTAAAAAAATTGGAATTTAGGTTGTTCTACTTAACTTCATGATCACAGTTGGCTATCTTTGAATTCAAAGTGTGGTTCGAATGCTATCCACGTCAATTTAAAATAGCAAAAAGAATAAAACGAAACGAAGTAGTCTTGTTTATGACTTCACCGCGGTGTTATTGGTGAATATCTGGTGAACAAGATACATAAACTTGTTTAAATTTTTGTTTAAGTCATTTGGGAACAAATTGTGTTTTTTTTTTTAATTTCCATTGAGTCATCTCTTCACCAAAAAAAAAATACAAGACAACATTTATGTACCTGAGGTTGATTCTGGGAACACCAGTTTCGTATCTTGACCTCAGAATACATAATAACGAGAATTGGCCATCGATATACATGCTCATAAAAAAAAAACTTTAAATATAATGAAAACCTCGTGTCTGTACGGGAAATACAAAATATTATCATTAAAATGAAAAAAAAAAAAACGAACCTACCAACAATGTAACTTTATTGTTTCCAATTATGGGAACTGTTTGTGGTTGCACTGCTGTTGCTCCTTCGTGGCTGATTGTGGTGGATCCATGCGAATTGAATACAATTTTTTGTTTGCAATTTTGCAACAACAGCCGCCATTAATTATTAAACGTCTTTTTAATTTATTTTATAAAATTCTCCTTGCGATGTTACAATTTTGATAATGTTAAAAAGATTTTAGCTACCTGAATTGAAGTTTTTCTTTTGATAAATAGCTTTGTATATCTAACTTTAAACCTGAATTATTTGGTCACGAATCGTGGATAGAAAGAATACTACTAACGATGTTTAAAAGATTCGTAATTAGTTAACACTTTACACAACTACACAATACTCAAACCAACAACACACTAATAATAAACAAATAATTATTATTGTCTTACTAAAAAAACATTTAATTAACAAATAAAAAACAAAAATGATGCAAGTAAAATCAATTACTATATTGAAAACAATCGTAGAAGGAGAATAGCGATAAAGGATGATGAGTGATGACGGAGGAGAATACAAAAACGAAAAGTCGAAAACGCAAGCGGAAACGGGCGATACCCCAACTTACTGAGAAATTCAACTACAATACAACTCAATTTTTCGACTCTGCATATAAACTGTTTTACCAGCGGAGACGTGTAGCCCAGTCGAAGTTTGTGCTGACACCTGTACTGCGTTCTTTTTCTATAAGAAATGCATATTTCTGTTATTACGCCGCACCTCCATTAGCAATATTTATTTCTGGCATTATATCAGACACTATATCTGAAGTTTATATTTCTTTAACTCTGTGGGCAAATTATGTCGTGATTATTCATTCCTCGACATAATCTCACCAGGTAAGTCACGTCGTTTGATTTTAGCGATAAACGCAGTGGAAAAACTGGAAGAGGCAAAACCGGAAGAATACAAAAGGAAGCACAGGTTTTGGGTCAATCCATTTTTGAGCAAAAGCGATTTGCACGACCTTGAAGAACATTTGCTCCAAGACATAATTGAGTAGTCCCACAAGCATGAAAAGTCTCTGAATGTCCTAACTAATTTAAAAAAAATTAATCAAAATACTTACAGCCGTATCTATAAGATTTTCTTAAACTATATCTTAGAGGTTATTTAGTTAAGCATACTTAAATATTTAATTTGGCTTTAAATGACGAAACTTCAATTCGTATCTATAATCGATTTTTCATTGGTACTTAACTAAACAATGGTTGTGTCACGTAACGTAAAAGAATGTGAAAATCTAGTACAGAACAAAAACAAATGCTGCTTCATTTTATACAACACAGCTGTTTTGTGACACCTTCTTTCAGTAAATAATTGGAAGACACATTTTTTTATTTGTGAAATAAAAAAAAAATGGCTATCGAACACACACCCACACCGACACCCGCCGCCACAAATAAAAGAAAAAGATCTGATAATTGGGATGCCTCCTACAAGGAAACTTTTTTATTTTTAAATTTGCAATAATACACTACAAAACAGAATTATTTTATGCACAGATTGGGCGTTTTCCTAAATGCAGTGTTGCAGCGCATCATGAATTTTGATGTTTTTTTTTATTCACTTGCTTCAATAAAATAACGTTATTAAATACGAATTCTAAATTTTAGAGTTTTTTTTAATGAATTGTAAAAGTAAATTTCAGAGTGAAGAAAAACGTTGCATGGGCATCAAAATCCACGATGCGCTGCAACACTGCATTTAGGAAAACACCTATTCTCTTCCAACAACGAGGAAGAAAGTGTCGATACAAACACTTCAAAGGCTAAGAGGGAAGCGTGGACGAAATTTCTTTGCGCGTACACATACTTTAATCAATACAAATTTTTTGTTTCTTAAATAGTTGCACTTTATAGTTCTAATATAATATCACAACAAACAATACCTACAAACTCACTATTTGAAACTTCAAAATTTCAAAGATGACAATCGAGATGTCAAAATACATTTTAAAATGCCTTTAAGTGACCCTTAAACGCGGTTGATGGCGTTTAAGTTAAGAGGCCTTTAAGTAACGTTACTTAAATGTGAAAATTGATTATAGATACCGATTTCATACTTAAGAGCTGCTTAGAGGTATTTTAAAGTTAAGTAACCTTTAAGATTTGTTTATAGATTCGCCTGTTTCTATCTTCAATGTTTAATTCTTTTAATGTTAATTTTGGCCTGCAAACAACCAAACAGCATTATATATGTACTTCAACAGACAGTAAATGATAGGAGAATTACATCTTGGGTTCACAGGACATAATTTCTATACGAAGTGAAAACATAACATGAGTTTGTCAATGAAATAAAGGAAAGTTACGTGAAAATGTGGGAATTGATGTCAAGACTCGACGTCTTGTGAGAAATTTGTGTCTAGTGAAGTCACAAGTCACGAAACGTCAAAATTTATATCTGCATTTATTTCTTCTACGAAGACAAGAAATAAATAGAAAAAATTATGTCTAAAAATAACTAAAATCGAGACATAAGGGGGCTCCACAAGAAATATTGGCTACATGACAAATTTCTTGCAATCATTTATTTCAAGTGGAGGCTCAGTGTTAGGTGCGTTTTATTATTCACAAATCTATCTGGTTCCGGATCTGGATTAAGTTTTAACATGTATTACAAAAACAATTTGGGATCCTGTTTTCTATCGGGATTTATTTCATAGATCCAAAAATTAATTATTTCACTGGCGAGTAGATGACTTTTTATGGTAAGGTAGTGTAAGCTATAGTGTAAAGAAAAAATACAAGAAATAATTTAAAATTTACAAACCCTAGGATAAAAAGAGACGGGCTTATAACACTGCTGTCACTAAGATCCGTATCGTTTTATTTTCAGGGGATGATCCAGATCCGGATCCAGATAGATTTGTGAATAATAAAACGCACCTATTGTCGGGAGTAGGGTATTAAACAGAGCTAGAGTACCTACATCAACGAAACTGGACGAAAAAAAGCTATGACGGCTTTTAAACGAAACAATATTTCCTTGCGATTTTTAAGCCCGTAGGAAAGAGACGTGTGTGGTGGCGGGGTTACATAAGGCAGAAGATGACTCCAAAAGAGAAACTAAGATTAAAAATCGCTTTCGTGTAAAAGCAGTAAATTTGCAATTAGAAGGTTTCCTTGCATATCCAAACTGCAAATTATAAATAAGCCGAGTTCAGATATGTATAGCCGGGTCGAATTATCATATTATCGATAGTTTGTATGTAAACGTCAAAATATCTAATGGTGGAATTAAATGTATTGATTTCATATTTATTAGATAGAGAGAAAAAGCGCCAAATGCAGAAGAACTTCATTCCTGCCTTCTAGGAAATTCGAAAAATGCAGAAGACAAGATTATAGTAAAGACGAACATGTTATCTTTATTATAGCATCTTCGTCTGCATTTTGTAAATTTGCAATACTTCTTTGAGTATATATAATATAGAGGGCTCGTTCCTATCCCTAATGCATTGTAGTACTTGAAGTTGTGATAGGGGTCACTGTCTCACTTTCTGTAAGTTAAGGATACAGCCGTATCCTCCGATTTGTGCTTACCTTCTCCTCACATATAGTTCTCCGTCACATGTGATATGAAGCAATCGTCAATAGGTGCGTTTTATTATCCACAAATCTATCTGGATCCGGATCTGGATCTTCCATTGAAAATAAAACGATACGGATCTTACTGACAGCAGTGTTATAAGCCCGTCTCTTTTTATCCTTGGGTTTGGAAATTTTAAATTATGTCTTGTCTCTTTTCTTTACACTGTAGTTTACACTACCTTACCATAAAAAGCCATCTACCAGCCAGTGTAAAAACTAATTTTTGGATCTTTGAAATAGATCCCGATAGAAAACAGGATCCCAAATTGTTTTTGTAATACATGTTAAAACTTAATCCAGATCCGGATCCAGATAGATTTGTGAATAATAAAACGCACCTAATAACTTTGACTTACACAAATTTGAGTAGCGCCCCCTATGATAGTCACGCATTTGGAATAGAAACGAGCCCTCCATATTATATATACTCAAAGGAGCAGTCATAGAAATAGATAATTTGGTGTAGGTATTTTTAATTTTGGTTGTTTGCGACGGGTTGCGTTCCATTTGTCGAACAAATTGTTTGTTTTGCTTAAAATAGTGTCCAAAGAGTTGCTAGATTTATAAAAAGTGTCCAAATCGACTTATTTTTGAAAAATGGTGTCCTGGTGTCAAAACGCTGAAAAGGTGTCAAAATGACACTAAAGTGTCCCCAAAGGTAACCCTGCCCCTTGGCATAATGGTTAGTGCGTTGGACTGTCTCGAGTTCGATTCTCAGTCGCTGCAAGAAAGTTTTTTTCAGGGGTGTACTGCCTCTTGAGAGGAATTGACAAATTCTCCAAGAGTATCTCTTGTCATGGAAAGTGCTGCTCATTAGCCGTTCAGCTTTGCAGAAAGTTTTCCCCATACAAATTTTGACAGCTCGTTTCTGCGGAGATAAAATTATCTGGTTTCTAAGGTTCATCCGGGTTTTTCCGCGCTTACATGAATACCTTTAAAGTGGATTTACATGTTTTTGCATCTTCAAAATGCTGAAAACTAGAGAGAGGCAGATGTATGTCGAAACTCGAAAGTGGGAGAGAATACACAGGTCCCAACTAACAATTTTACTTCTATATTCATCTAGAGAAGCTTCTTATTACTATTTCTTGCACACATTTAAGGGTTGTATAAAACTCCAAAGAGTTAAAAGGGCGACTTTTTTTTTAACTCCTATTCCACCTTTATGGAGTTAATTGTGTTACTCCGAAGAACATACTTATCGTTATGTTATAGAGGTAAAATATGCTTTATTGCAGCAATTGCATCGATAGTGGAAATGCAAAGAAGATTTACTGTCACAAGAATAAAATACGAGTACTTAGGAGTATGTGGAAAATAAAAAAAAAATATTTATTTGTGTGCTTATTTGATTTCATTTTTATTTTGATTCTTTTCTTGCATGTTTTTCGGCTTTTTCCGCATGATTTCTGTAAAGATCTTAGAGTTGATTGTTTTTTATGATTTCAATTTTACTTTTATTTTTAAAATTAATTTAAAAATTACTTACACGTGAAGGCAGAATGTGGGAATCGAACTCGGGTCCTCTCGCACCAAATCTCTTGCTCGCTAACTGCTCGGCCAAACTGGTATATGTAAGAACGGCGTTGAATTGGAATCACTTTTATCGTGAATTAATTCCTATAAAGCCACATAGACTTTCTTTATAGGTGCTTTTAAGACTAAAATATTAGAAGATAGCGATATTGAAGAAAGACTCGTCAATCTTTTTTCCTTAAAAAACTGCATGATTCGAGTTTTATATCAATGAAAGTTAATTTATTTTTTCAAATAAATTGCATTGTTCACTTTTTACTTGCGACATAGACACTATATGCGTTCGTAAAAATAAAACCTCATGAAATTTTTTTGAAAGCTTAGAAATTTTATAATACAGTCTATAAGATATGACAAAAAAGTGTTTCCAAACACTGTCAAGAAATGGTTTTTAAAAATTGTATTTTTATCGAAAACGGCACCTAGAATTTTGATACTTTTTGTTCCTTTCGATTAATTTTAACGATCTATTATTCAATAAAAATTTTGAAATTAAGATATTACTAACTGTGTCTGCCATAAAACTATTTTTTCTAATATTGAATTTCTCACTATCGGCTTGTCGGATTTTAAAAAACATTTTTTGTAGAGAGGCTTGATAAAAGTTTAAAAAAAACTTCTATACAAACTGAAAATATTTTTTTTGGTTTAAAAAAAAAAGTCAAATATTTTTTTTGAAAATCTGTTATCTTAAAAGCAGGTCAATATTTTTTGAGATTCAATTTTTTATCCGAACAATAACAAAAACTTAAATTTTGCGTATCAAATATTTTTCTCAAGAATTTTTTGTTCTGAGAAATCACATGTCATTTTGTTATTATTTATTGCTGCTAGAAGAGTGAACAGTTTCGACCAAAAACCTTAATTTTTTAAAATTGCCAGTCTACATTTAAACAAGTTTGTTCGACACAGTCCTACATTTCGTTTATAAAGATTTTCTCAGATTACGCATTTTGTTGTTGTACTCTTGAGTCATCCTAATATGTACAAAAGCACGTGGTGCACTATGCCTACATTTGCATAGTTTTATAACAGTACTATAGGAACTATATACCACTATAAAAGTCCCACAGAAAAATTGATCATGATTATAGTGTCTTGACTTAAACTGTCCAATAATGATTCTATAAAGATGACAAATACTAAATTATGATTTTTAAAGCAGTTTATTGGGATGACTATTGGAGTATACACTGCCATGTGATTTTATAGTATGATTATAGAATGATTAAAGGAAAATTGAGTCTTTACGCCTATAAAGGTGATACAAAGTGCTACAGAGAATATCTAGGTGATGTGTTATATCAACTTTTACTCCTATAACTATTTGACTTCCAGCAAGAAAGGTTATATGAGCACTATAGCTATGAATGATTCTTTAATTTCAGAAATAGGAAGCAAAATTGTTAGTTGGGGTGGTAACTCTTTTTTACTTCCCATAAACTGGTATAACTTGTTGGCCTGTTAATACGAAACTATGCAATGAAAATTTAACTTATCTCCATTTTCTTCCATTTAGATTTAATCTTTTTTTTCACATCATGCGTTCGTCAACAAAAATTATAGAAAAATGTGAAAATATCGCAAATTTACAAAATCCAGACGAAGATGCTATAATAAAGATGAACATGTTCGTCCTTACTATAATCTTGACTTCTGCATTTCTCGAATTTCCTAGAAGGCAGAAATGAAGTTCTTCTGCATTATGCTCTCTTTTTCTCTTTCTAACAAATATGAATTGTGTATTTGACACTTTGAGTATATATAATATGGAGGGATCGTTTCTATTCCAAATGCGTGACTATCATAGGGGGCGCTACTCAAATTTGTGTAAGACAAAGTTATTGCCGAGTGCTTCATATCACATGTGACGGAGAACTATATGCGAGGAGAAGGTAAGCACAAATCGTAGGATACGGCTGTATCCTTAACTTACAGAAAGTGAGACAGCGACCCCTATCATAACTTCAAGTACTACAATGCATTAGGGATAGGAACGAGCCCTCCATATTATATATACTCAAAGATTTGACATCCTTTTTGTTTGCAGAATTAAATGCAGATACATGTAAATCCACCATTAATGTTAAAGTCAAAAGTGATAGGTTCTAGACCAGTTACACGATGAGGTCATTAATGACAAGAAAATAAAATAAAATTTTACAATAATGTCATACGTGTAAACGTGACTGAACTGGAAAAGTCTGGAAATGTAAACACGAGATTCCAGATTAACTAACGTATGACAGTAGTTTCCTGTCAAGAACTACATATATGCCTGGATATTTATGTGTCTCCTATCTAATCTTTTATTGTAACACATACATAAATGTTTGTATTATTTTTATGTTATGATAATGATGTGATGCAGTAGCAGTGATCATCTCTCATCATATGTGGTGGGTGGAAAGAGTGCGCATTTGTCGATTATATTTAATTTAAATATTTTTTTTTTCTAATATTTCTTTTTAGTAAATAAATGATTTCTTAGCAAAATTGGTGGCGACGATTATATCAACTCTCTGGTTGAAAAGAAAATTCTGTTAATCAAAAAAATCCTATCGTACCAATAAGCAAAAAAAACGTTCATATATTTGTTTGGACGAAAAAAAATAAATTTTTAATCTATTTGCATAGAGTGTGTTTTATTATTCGGTTCGATTTAATTTATATGTATAGCGATATAATGCAAAAATTGTGATTTAATAACAAAAAAGAGAAAAGCGAGATTAATCCTCAAATTATAGATTTAATTTCTTTAAAAACGACGAAAGAAAATCGCGAAGAAAAAAAAGAAGGTGAGTTTTGCCCAAAAAGTATTTCAGAAAAACAAGAGTAAGAGAAAAATGTGTGCTGCTAATATCTAATCATGTAATTTCATTAACCATATAAATGTGCGTGTTTTTGATAAATCAAATCATGTTTGGGGAGTGCTAAATACCAAATCAATTTAGGCAAAAAAGTCTTCTCTGATTCGATGATTTCATTTGTTTTAGAAGTTATATTCAATTTGAACTGAACTAAACAATGGAAAATTAGAAATGAAAATAAAAAATATGATAAATAACAAACTGTAAAAGGAAACAATATTCTTAGAATTTTTCCTAAATAAATACATATGTGTGGTGAGTGTCCCTGGTGCACATCTTCCTAACCTATGCGACCAGTTTCTTGTTGCTTCCTCTTTTTCGTCGACATCGAGCTTTAAATCTGGGCAAAAAAAAACAGAAAACAAGAATAATTGTTAAATGTCTTCCTTATATGATATACAAACATATCAGATCCATATTTTGAATCGCAGTCTCGTAAAGTTTTGTTTTAGTTGTGATTTCATACGTTGATAAGTGAATATTACGTCTTATAATAGGCACATCCTGTTTTTTTTTTAGTCAAATCTTAAGTGCCGATGCTAGATATACTCGATAACCATTCTGTTTTCATTTTCACCAATGCAACACCTTGACCCAGCTCAATACCTACCTATACTCTATGTTAATGTCAATCCTACGCCTACCTACCTCAATGTTAACATTATTATTCTTGAATTCTGATGATGATGTCAATCTTGCTGGCTTCGTCGTAAATACAGGTATACATACGATTTAGGAATATTTTTTGAAATTATTTTCTCACGTTGACTTTTGGTCAGAGTAAGAGTTCTACTTAGAGTCTACTCTATTGAATTGCTTTTAGTTTTAGTGGCTGGTACCAGAAGGAAGAGTTCTTCATCAAGTTTACCAAACCAGTTAAGTTAGATTTGTTTCTTTTTTAAGTTTTTTCTTTAGCAAATTTCGTTGTACCTATTTGTTTGTATTGTCATGGAATACCGTCACCATCATCATATCTGGCTCACAATGTTTGGCTCAATTTGTCAATTTCGATTTTTAAGACTAGGAAACACTTATTCATGCATGCTCAAATGTCAAAAACTTAAATTTAAATCATTCATTCATAAAGTAAAACGACATTTGAACCCGTTTACAGTGCCATACAAATTACTGCTAAAAAATGTTGTTATAAGCGATTAAATCTTGTATCTATGACAAAATCAAGTGGTTTGCCGAACTGGCTCAGGAACCATATCAAGTGGTTTGCCGAACTGGCTCAGGAACCATTCCCATAACTTAAAGTTCTTAAAATAAACATAAGCACATAAACCTACAAATTTGAATACCTACATATATTGAAAATTTGGTTTGCCCTACAAAAACGATTTTCTTTCAACAAGATGCAAACTGAAAAAACATCGAAGTTATAAGATGTATCGCATAAAAACATTGATGTCTTCGAATCATCCAATGAAATAAAATGTTAAAAATTAAGGTTTAAGAACCATAAATAAGAAATTACCCAAAAATAAAAAATAATAAAAGTTATTTCATCTCAAAGAGTTCCTCTTTTTTACTTGCGACTTATAGGTACTATAAGGCAAGTTATGCATTCGTAAAAAAAATCGAACTCGAGATTTTGATCAAAGTTGACATTACGATGATAGCGAAGACTAAAAAGTGGGTCTCGCAATTCTGTCTGTCTGTCTGTTCGACTACAGGCTAAACGACTCGGCCGATTTTCTTTAAACTTGGTAGATATCATTTTTAATTTTTTCCCCCCACACGTTTTTTTCTTTTTTTTTTTAAGACCAAAAGTAACGGTACCCCCTATACGAATTTTTTTCGAAATTTTATAAACATTTTTTTTTCTCAAAAACTGTTCGACAGATTTTAAAAATAAAGACACAGAAAAATTTCATTTAATTAAATCTAGGTATTGGTTAAAAAAAAATTTCCGAAAAATGGTTATTGAGGGTACCCCCCATGGAACCATTTTTTTTGTTTTTGATTTTCTCAAAAACGGTTCAACCGATTTTGATGATTTTTTTTTTTGCTAAAGCTCCCCAAAAAGATAAATAGAATTGTGTACTCAAATTTTCAAACATTTTTTTTTTGGATTTTTAAAAAAAACTTCAAAATTTTTTTTTCAAAACTCAATATTTCGAAAACCCCATGCTAGATTTTTTTTGAACTTAATAAATAAAATATACAAAATGTGAAAAATTTTTTTTATTTTACCTAAAAATAAAGGTACCTACCATACAAATGCTAAAAAATTAAAAAAAATGGTTTTTAAAAATCGTATTTTTCTCGAAAACGACACCTAGAATTTTGATAAAATTTTTTTTTCTTTCAATTAATTTTTACGATCTTTAATTTAATAAAAAAAAATTTTGAAACTAAGATATTACAGCTTGTATACCTACCATAGAACCATTTATTCGAATTTTGAATTTCTCATTATCCACATAACGGATCTGAATGAACATTTTTATAGAGAAGCTTCTAAAAAGTCTAAAACACATTGCATTTCAAAACTTTAAAATAAATATTTTTTGAATTTTTGAAAAAAAAATCTATTTTTTTTGAAAATTCGATATCTCCGAAACGGGTCAATATTTCTTTTCGTAAATTTAATTTTTATTCGAACAATAATAAAAACTTTAAACTAGCGTACCAAAATTTTTTCTTAAAAAGCTTTTAAAAAGTTTGTAGGTATATAAAAGCTTCTTTTAAAGAAACCACTACAAGGACTTATAATCATATAATAAAACGGCAAACATGTTTTTTGTGGTACACTTTTCTCCAAAAGTATTTAACCGATTTCGATAAATTTTATATGGCTGGAAAGCCACAGTTACGGAGATGTGCAGAATATACTTGAGACACGCATTTACACACTGTGGGTCATTTTTGTTTTTGCACTGTCGAACACTTTGCATATTACATAAAATAAAATTTAATTTAATAAATTTGCTTGAAAACACTGCCAATAATATAAATAATAAATAATAAATAAATTGGCACTCGAATTTCGAGAGCTGGGTCGGCTAGTTTTTGTTAAAGACTAAAAAAGAATTTAAAAATTAATTTTATCCTTATGAACAGTTTTCTCTAATAAGATTCGTTTTTAAAATTCCCAGTCGATTACATAGGAGCAAGTTCGTGCGACCCAGTCGTGCATTTTATTTTTATTAAGTTTGAGTATTTTCGATTTGTCATTAGATGCCCCAGTATTTTTATTGAGACTTTGAGTGAGGACTGGAGAAGCTTTTGAAAAACATATCTCCGTTGGGACTGAGCTGGCCACTACAGTTAAATACTTATGCGCAATTTGAAAAAGCTTTGGGAATTGCATCTTCTGCTCATATTACTAAAGGATTTTCGCTGAGGCGACTAACAGATGTTTTCAAGTACGTTGGAAACTCATCATTAACATGTCCTTCGGTTTTGTTTGACTTCCAATTACGTTGTACTAGTTTGTCTTTGTGATGATCGCTCCAAAGGCTAAATCATTAGACGATACCGATAAATTAGATGAATCAGATTCAAAGGAGTTCCCTATTCATCATGTTTTTAATTTTTTTTGAGCCATTGGATTTTCAAAATGATTTTTTTTTTAAACTGTGGGTCCAACAATGTAGCGATTGCTAACGGAGTATCTTGCTCAATTAAAGCTAAGTTTACGCGATTGGTAGATCTTACAATTTTGTCAGACCTGACAATGTCTGACAATTATCTACCAATGAGCTGAAAATTAAGTTGTGTGTGTACACGGTTGGTAGAAAATCTACCAATCTTACAATTTATTGTCACAAGCTGGCTGACAATACCTACCTGGCTAAATGCCTACCAATTAATTGTAAGAGATTGGTAGATTTTCTACCAAACGTGTACACACACAACTAATTGTCAGTTTTTGTTGGTTATGGAAACTGTCTCATTTGAACCTTGGCTGCAAATTGTCTGACAATGAAAAAATTGTATGATACTAAAAATCGTACGTTTTACAATTTCTTCATTGTCAGAAACGTCAGACAACGACAAAAATTGGCAGGCCTGACAATAAATTGTGTGTGTACACGATTATTAAATACCTTACATTTACCGTCTTACAATTAATTGTCATATACATTTTCTGATAATTAAATTGCAAGATTACACGATTGTCAGCTAGCGTACACATGATTGTCAGATTTCTTACAATTAATTGTCAGACAATGATCTAACAATTAATTGTCAGACAAATTTTCTGACAATTAATTGTAAGACTACACGGTTGTAAGACATTGTAAGCATGTTTTTCACTGACAGATCTGACAATATTGTAAGATCTACCAGTCGTGTACACTTAGCTTAAGCCTATCCTTTCATTAATTTCTTCTAGTGTGAGCTTTTGTAAAACTTCTTTTCCGGCACTGGGGGTAAAAAATTGTCTATGGAGTTGTCAGTGACATGTCAAAACGACACGTTATCCGTCAAAGACAGTGACATGTTTTTTTTTACAATTATTGTTCAAACTTTGTTGGAGGTTATTTAAAACACTATAGAAACACCTTTTATCGCCGAAAGATAATGTTTTTTTAATGGAAAAAACCACAACAACTAACCAATAAAACAATTAAAAACATAATTTCATTAAAAAAAAAAAAAAACACGCAATAAAAGCTTTTTTTTAATGAATAATGTGGCCAAATAATTTCTCAATCGAAAACCACTTCCCTTTGTAAAAAAAAAAACAGAAACAAATATATCGTTTTTATGATTTTATTTATTTAAAACATTAAACACTTTACCCTACACAATACTGAATACTTATAGTATACTATTTAACTTAAAAACTAAGCACTAAAATTCACAAAATAATTAATGCGAAATTAAAAAAATACACTTGTGAATAAAAACGCTCTGCTTTCTGTTGTCAAATATAAACTATATTGCCATATGCGAAGAATTTTAAATTCGGTGTCAAACTAAAATTAGCATTGCAAACAATTAGAAGAATTCTTTGGCTTGAACACAATGAATGCGATGAAAAAAAAAAAAGAGATGTGAGCGTGATGAAACATCGTCGTTGTTGTAAAATCAGTTTCAAACTATGAAAGCAGACAAGGATATACACAATAAAATAATAAGTTGAAAAGCAATACGACAACACTCAACATACTAATCTTCTTAAAATGTGTTCTCAAAAGCTTCAAATCCCAAAAGCTCCTTAATAAAAGCCACTGAAAAAGCTCCTCGCTTGCAATTGAGAATGATAATGGTAACTCTCTTTTGATGTACATAAAGAGCGCACGATCGTATTGAGTGACACTTGACACTCTTGACAGTATCTCATCTCATCAGCAGTGGGATACGACGGTCGTGTTGGGGTGTACAACTTTTTGCAAAGAATTACAACAACAATTCATTAAGAAAAGTCAGTGGCTTGCTCATTTTTAGTGGCATTGTAAATACTAACGCATTGTAGTGAGGGTGCATCAGGCACCACTGCTTTAGAAAAAGCTCTCCCATAAGGTCTGTACTGACAATTTTTGTTGGACAAAATTGAACCAGCAACAGCACCAGCATCGTCAACAGCAAACGGCACGCTGACCAGCAACCATTTCTCAAACACATTGCCACCAGCAACATCATTTCATTTGTTTGACATTTCATATCGAAAAAAAAGTTTTTCATTGTGGTGCCACTGAATATTGCAGTGGAAAAGTTGACAACACTGCACCAGCAACAGCAAATTTAGGACCTTTTCCTAACGACGCTGTTGGCGTTGCTATTGCTGTTCTTATGTGTGTTGAACAATTGAAATACATTGGCTCTAAATTAATGGCGGCCGCTGTTGCTGTTGACGGTGCTGTTGCTGGTTCAATCTGTTCCGCGCCTTAGACGTCAGTGTCTTTTCACGATTTATGATGTGCACCAAGCTTAGTAATCATGTGCGTTAAAAAAGCGCCATTTGTACGTCATAACAGCGCCACCTGTGCGTCAAAAAGAACGTAGATTTCCGTATCGTCAAAAGGGGAACACACCCAAACAGGACTTTCCATCATCATTGTTTCATGCGAGAAACAGATCAATGCGAGAAACAGATTGGCACAGCAACTTTGACAACCACATTCTTTTTTTTTAGAGCCACTGGTTTTAAATGGCTTTGATTACATTAACACAGCAACTTCGACATCGACATCAACGTTAGACCTAAACCCTAAATTCGATGTCGCTGTGCAAATGCTACCAACTTTTAGGGCGAAATTTTTCAGTATTATCAACGCTCAAATGAAAATGTGTACGGCAAATTCATTTCTATTTTGATTATATATGCTGTCAAAAACGCTGTTCACGTTGTAATCTATTTCATAAGACTTTTGATGTTGAAGTTTCCGTTTTTAATTTTGTAATCATGAGACAATTACCTTACTGCTGGTACAGTATTTAACTCCTGATATTTGTTTGGTTGCTGTTTCAAGGGGGTGTGAAATTTGAAGTAGCGATGACGAAATGTTTAACTCCATGCCAGTCAGCATGGGCGGTGCAGATTTGTGAGATATACAGTGTTGGACAAAACTAAAGCACTAAAAAATATCACATTGGAAACATACGAATAAAAAGTAAAAACACTCGTTATAGTTTTATATTTTTTATTTTTTTCTTAATCACAACATATTAGATATTCTATATTTTACAGCTTTTAATTTGATTTTAAATCTTAACATATTTCTAAAAAATAAAATAGTTAAAAACTCATTAAAAAGTTACTGACTTTCTCAATTCGTCGCTTGCAACACAGTTTCTTTTGAAAAAGGTAACAATAGTTTCTATTTTGATGAGAATACTTCAACTCCGGAATTTGCAGAACATTTTAGGGCACTTAATTATGCTATGTTTTTATTGAAATTCCCCAATCGTTGCACGTTTTTGTAAACACTTGTGCTATGTATTCTGATGTGTGCCTTTTATCAAGTTAATAAACACCTAATGTGTCCGATCGGAATTCTATGCCTATTCCAAAACTAGTTCTGACACCTAAGAAGCTGCGCAAATTGTCAACACTGGCAAGCTTTGATTTCATTAACTTTGACAAAACATCATATTTGTCGTCTAGCCAACGTGCCACTGTTGTTCTACTTGGAACTTTGTAGACTGGACAAGCTACATACTTTCAAAAGATTTTTAAACCCTTGGTTCTCGAGAACGCATCCCTATGTTGCGTTGAGTTCCTTAAATTGAATTTGTGGGCATTTAAAATTTTGGCAGCTATTAAGACTTCTGCTCCAATTGCAGCTTCGTGTTCATTGTTTTCAGCCAGTTAAGGTAGAACTTGGAAAGCTCATTTAAGTTTATGTCATTAACCAATAAAAAGTAGCAATGTCAACAGATGAAAGGAGAAGTAGAAGCCACCCGTAATGTACTTATATGAAAAGAATCAACAGTCTCTATTTTATTTTTTTTTCCAGTCAGTTGTGATGGAATAAACAATCGGTGTTGTGAGACGCAAACATTTTTCTTCAATAAGATAGTCGTAGTTGCTTACATATGAAAGATACAAAATCAATAAACCTGGTAAAATTCACATGTCATCGATCGGGTAAATATAACATCTGGATTTTTGTTCCAGAAAGGTACAGCGGAATAGCGGACAGGTTGTGAACACGTCGTCTAATACCTGAATGTTATCCTCTGCCCCAAATAAATGTGGAGCTTAAAAAAATGGGAAGGCAGCAGTTCTTAAGAAATTATTTTTTAGGATTTATTTTAAGAGCTATATGTATATGTTTTTCTCAACCACCTATTGAGCAATGACCCAATTGGGATCCTAAGCGCTTGTTCTGGTTTTGACATAAGGCACAAAAATTCATGATCACACACATTTCAAGATCATGTGATAGTTACAAACAGGAGAAGGTTAATATCATTTTACATCCTTCATTCGAGTTCAAGATAGACTCATCTCAACACAGGCAGTTTAGTTGGCAGTTAATTAGTCATGAAAATAAGAATGTCTGTCCTGGTTTTTGGGTAAAATAGTTGATTAGACTTTCTCAAGCGAGAAGACCCCTGGGGAGCAACTTGGATATCCGACCTCGTATTATTGCAGAGAGATAGTTTCAAATGCTAATCTCATTCCAACCTTTCTTTTTTTTAAATTCAAATATAAAATGATTTTGAATATAGAGTCTTGCAGATTTTTGAATTGGTATTATGGTAAATGAATTTCTTTATTATTTAGTAAATTATAAAAAAAATCATTGTGGACCAACACTAGCAGAAGGCAGTTCTTCAAAATGACGACGTGTGTTTTCGGTAGGTAAAAAATTACTGTCTTACAATAAAAGATCACGTTAAGTCAACATGTGATATAATATTTTGTTTTGTACAGGGGTTAGAAGAACCATTCGAAGATAGGAATAAGACAACATAGCTTCACCTCTGTGGTTAAGAATTGTGGATCTCTAAGAACACGAGTGGCATCGCCTATCAGAAGAATAACATTGACAACAAATACATATTGGATACTATGGGCATTTTGTATACATATATGTGAACTGTTTTTTATAAAAGTAATTGTAAATCATTTATTACTTTTTAAGAAAAAAAGCTGTTAGTTTTATTTAAAAATTTAGTTTTTAAAATAAGTTATTTTCTTAAAAATAGTTATGCATTAAGTTGTGTTGGGTTTTCGCTCTTCTGTATGTAGGGTCTAAAATGGAAATCGCACTGATTTTCTTCCACTATATTGTGTAATGAGGAATTTTAGTTCGTTATAATTATTTATTAATCTCTTAATATTCTATTGCATAATTATATTCAATTCATGCAAAATGGGGAGATCTGTGGTCGCAGAAATCTCTTAAACCACTTAACATCCCTCCTGTTATGTGTAGGACCTTGTGATGGGCGAGTTTTGTTTTTATACATTGTCTTCAATATTGGATATAATAGTATAATAGGTGTGTTTTTATTTATGTATTTTATGATGTTTATTGAGTTATCTTTTGTGAGATACTTGTAGGAGGCAATGGAAGTGGCCGATTAAAAGTTAAATTCCTATTTATAGTTGTTTTGGCGGAGATGAGATTAGTGGTTTGGATTTAAAAGGTGTTTTTTTAAGTCGGAGAAACTTAATTTGAAATAAAAACACAAAAAAGTGTTTTTTATATAAATGAAATTGGTTTTATTTGAAAGATTTGTTGTCATGTTTGATTATGATTATCCGCCGCGGCTGGCGTATTCTGGATTTCCAACTTTCACATAAAGTGAATTTTCCATAAAGTGGATGGGCACAAGTTTAATTGTTGACCAGGAATAGCTCGTTTAGTGCGCACTGTACGACGCCTTACGGGATGTGTATTGTCGGTCAGAGGAAACGAATATCTAAACAACAACAAGTAAGGATTTATTAATTTTAACTAAAAATTAATTTAATTTAAAGAATATAATTTATTTTAAATTGATTCTAAGTAGAAAAAATATTTAATTATAATATATTATATTCTTTTAATAAAATGCTAAATTATATGTATTAATCATGAATTTGTATGTTTATGAAGACTAATTAAATTTAATTTCTATATTTCAATGTGTACCCAAGAGAAAATACAAAAAAAAAATAAAGATTTATTCAGTTGCCTTAAAAAAACCCCGTCCCGTGAAAATGTGCCGAAATTTGTAACATTTTATTCCATTCTTTGTAGAATCACCCATAAATTTTTGGTTTTTAATGTTTGAAATATTGAGTAGGTTAAGAAATTCAAGGATAGATCCTGATTAAGGTTTGAAATGTGATGAAGTGAGAAAGAGACAAGGCTCTTTTAAGAGAGATGAAGATAAAGAAACATAGTTTTGGTAGAAAAGAACATCCTCCAACAAAGGGAAAATGAACTTATGTAACGCTATAAGAGCTAGAGGGTATTTAAATTTATTTGAAAAATAAGTGACAACTACACTCTAGTTAAGATACTATCCCCAGGTTGGGTAGTGTTCTAGCTTGCTTAAATTGTCCATCTGTCCTATGCTATTGATATGTTGACGAGTGGGTGGAAAAGTGATTTGCCTAGTCCGTTTCTTAATAAAGGGGATTCTTCTTAAACCACAAAATATGAGTCTAATTTTCAAGGTCATGAAAACGCTGGTCAACTATTATACCCTTTGACAGAAGAAATCTTCTTAATAAGAGGTTTTCGTTTTCATTAAATCACGGATACGGAATTAAATCACTGATACGGATTTTAACGATAGATAGTAATGTTCATAGAGGATTTGAAAATTATATCTTATGTTTCAAAACAAAATGCTGTCTGCCGCCCATATTAGTTATAATTGCATCAAAAAAACTCAATTATTGCTATGATTACCAAGGATCTTCAGTGAAATGATAACAAGTTCTATGTAAAACACTGCAAAGGGTGTATAGGCTTACTTCGAAAATGCAAGAAATTTGTGTCTATTGAATACTTCAAAAATATGAATTGATTAAGTTGAAATTATATATATTATATATATATATATATAAAGTTGAAATTAAATTGTGACGAGCACAAACTTAATTTTTTCTCTCCAAGGTCCTCATGGGTGCACTACAACCACGAAGAAAATTGACCTAGATTGGTCTAACGTCGTGCTCTATGACACGATAGATCTGAGTTTTTTATAAGATATAATAGGTCTCGTCTTGAAACATTTTTTGTTCAGCCCAGAAATAAACTCGACTGGAATATTGTTCTTGTCCTTGTACCGATTTGAAGATGAATAACTACAACGCAACGTTGGATTAGCCATAACAATCGCCGGAAGCAAATCCGACAGAAAAAGTATGGTGGCTTATGAAGTCGAAGATTGGGAAATTTTTGAGAAGCTTGCAGTAGACATGCGTGGAACAAATAAATTATGGTTCTTGGATTACGGATACAAGCTTGTCAAAATTGATTCTATATACTCTAAGTCAGAAAGTAATACCATTTTGTGTCAACTTGATTTTTTTTTTTTTTTATAATCTACCCGCGCTCAAGGGATTATGATTACCCTTTAAATGGTTCAACACAGCGCGGGCGGGAAGTTAATGAAGAGAAAGAAGGATAGGAAAGATGTGTGGCACGATGTTCTGAGACTGTTGGTGGTTGTCTCAGATATTTTTATCTCCAGGGATGGCGGCTGAGCTAAAGCGGAGAAATGCCATGTCTTATTTCTATGTCGCTTATAATTCACATTATTTTATTCGTTTTCATCCTTGTTGGGCATACTAGTTTAACTCAATTACATGCTGTTAGTGTTATGCCTGAACAACATGTAATGAGTAAACCAGCAACCCATTGATGACAATTTTTAGAAGGTTTTTAATGGAATTAAAGCGACATAGACGACGGCAGGGATCGAACCTGTCATCATGAGGTTGACAGGCGAGCACACATCCATCGCGCCACGGACACACACTCCTATTGAACAGATTTAACATTCGTCCAATGGACGTATGCCAGTGGCGGGCGTGCGCTCATATAACCCGATTCCTGCCAAGTTACCTTTCAAAATTCTACCTCTTAACATGTTTATCAAATAAGGAGCAACAAAATTCTTAACGAATAAACATAATGGCGCAAATCTTAGTCGAATAAGTGCGATGGTTTTTAGTATGATTAAAAATACCATTTTGCACATTTTAATCGAATTGAATTGATCTCTAACATTTAATTAAAGTTAAATTCGTCGAATACTTTATTTTATCGTTTTAGTAACGTGCTAATGTAATAATTCATATGACATTAGTTTTTCAGAACTGTAATTGTTTTAGATGTGTTCAGAAGCAATTTATTAATAATTAGCCTAAAAACTTAGTAAACTACTTATAAGTTAGCAAATTGTTAAGAAGTATCATACTTATTCCTTGATACTATGTTGTTTAAAATTTTGCGCAAATGTGTGTATTGCTTACGCACTGTCGTGGGACTTTCTACCTAGTTCTTACCCAACCAGTCAACCACTCTGCCTATATCGTTCCCTTTACGCACACACACACACCATTGTATCTCTACTCTCGAACTCTACATATACCCCGTTACAAAGAGGATTGAATTCGAATTGGATCCGGATTTGATTCAGTAGACGTAGATCTTTTGGAAAAAGGATTAGAAAATATGAATGTAGACCTGGACTTACGAATCGAAGAATCGAAGTCCTTTTCTATTTGATTTATTTATTTGCTTAACAGCAAAAACTTTTGTAAAGTTCCTTATTCATTTTTGTCTTTATATAATTTCTTTAAATCTTCCTTAACGTAATGCACTTGTTTCTTTTAAAGTCACTTTTATTATGCGGTAAGCTCAGTGCAAATTTAAACTTCAATGACTAGAAGTATTTTCTTCGACTTCCCATTTCAAATTATTCACGCCACACCAATGACATGCGTATGTACATATGTACTTTGGACACAAATATCTGGTTATCAATTGAATTGAATTGTTTGAAAAAAATTCATAAAGGATTTAAAAAAAAAATAAAAAATGATATCCTTTACTTGACCGTTTTAAGAATATTTCTGTGTTTTTTAGTGCCCTTTATCATGGCAGAAAAGTGCGCTTAATTGGAGAAAACAGGTCGCTAGTTTTGAGCAGCACTTGAATGGAAGAAACTCAAATGCTTGTGTGAAGTTACTCCATATTGGATGTCGCTATTTGATGCAAGACATTCCACCCCTCCTGATCTGACTGTAATCTATAAAGTCTTTATTCCTGCAAAGCTTGAGTTCAGTTCTCTTATTTGGACAGGTTCTCATATAACGCACTTGAATCTCTTTTAAAAAAGGAATTTTAAATGAAAGGGGATAAAACTATGACAAAACCGTAAGCATCTCTCGAGCACCGCCCCAGAGTTTCATGTCTCATTATTTTTATAAACAGGGTTTTAGTGAAACCCCACTTCCATTCCTCACCAAAAAGAATTCAAAAGTTATAGGCGCGCTTCAGGGAATGCTTATCAGTCTACCCTTGAGCCCAACTTTCTTCTACTTTAGCCGCACTAATTCCACACGAATGTGGAATGCTTTACCCAACTCAACATTTTTCCTACCATTGCGATATTCAGACTTTGAAAAAAAATTTGCATATCATTTTAAAACCTTTCCAAATTTCCTCAAGCTTGCACTGTGCACAAAATTATAAAAAAGGTGGATCAAAAATATCTCTGAATACGGATCTTACCGAATCTGTAAACCTCAAAAATTACAGGAATCATTTTTTATAAAAGTCTAAACAAGAGATTTTTTTTTATCTTTAAAGAAGTGTTTGCTCAATTTTAATTAAAATATTCTTACTAATTTATATTAATGTATGTATCTCACAGTTTTTTAGTAATTGCTTTCGAAAACAGGTAAATAAATGTCATAATCCTCAAAATAAAGACTAACGCTTCTGGATTCACTTCTCAAAAGAACTTGCAAAATTTCAGGTCTCTTGCACTGGACCGGCTGATTTGATAAAAAAATTTCTTACATGCCTGTTTACGTAATACATATTTGTTCTCGGTTTTAAGCTTTTGTGTCGCATGTGTATCTCCGCTCGTGCAATAATTGATGTTCTAATTGAGTTTACATACCATATCCATATTTATATATGACTGAAAAAGGAAGTAATTAATTTGATCAGGGAGAGCAGCAAAAACACACACATTTAATTGTTTTTTTTTTTCGTTGACTGCGGCACTGAAATAAACATGCCAGTTTAAACATTAAATATAAAATAGTTACGCGTATATCTGCTGTTGTAAGTTTGTGTATTGAAATTATAACGATGGCTGATGACTAATGGAAGTATGATGATGTCATATGATTTAGTGAGAATTAATTCAGACCAGACTAGATAGTCGAGTCCATGAAAGTTATTACTCGTGAATCCGCAGTTCGATGTTGATGATTCTGTTTTTTTTTTTTTTTTTTTTTGATTTTTGTTTTTATGTTGTTTTATGTTAAATTTTAAATTGATTGAAACATATAGAAAACACAAAACATTTTTAAATAATATTTATCGAAACTCAAAGTCGAATGTTTTTCTTCTTCATTCTATGATTTCAAGAAGTTTTAAATAAGGGTAGAGTTGGGTAATATGGCACCAGGGACATATTTCACTCTTTTATTACTCGTATATCACAATCGACTTTCTTCTTAAGAAATAAATTAAAAAATAAAGCTCAATATAATATTAACCCCTACGAAACACGTTAAATTACACGATATTGGATGAATGACGAGTATGCGAAGTTATACGATCATGCAATGTTTGTTTAAATATATAGACTGGGGCGCTTTGTGGTATCATAACGTATGGGACATTTTGTTGAAACCATATCTCTTCATTGGAGAATACGGAATTAAGCCGTTTTTGAAAGTGGAATAAGTCCACTTTTGGAAAAAAGAAATGAGTTAATGGTAAAATAAGTAGGATAAATATACTTGAGAGCATGATTTCTTCCTTAGTTAGACAATGAATTTTTTGTTATAAAATTATATTGCAAAACATTTTTTTTTTAAAGTGGAATAAGCGTAATTTAAGCAATTGTAAAATTACTCGTATTATTGATTATAATGATTTAAGTGTGCACTATCCCATAGTAGGCATCACTTTGTACATTAAGAACAGCATCATTGACAAGATATCGGTATTTTTGGCATTTTACTAATTTTAATTAGTTTTCTTTCGCCAGCCTAGTTCTTTGGTTAGTACTTTTTTATAATTTTGCACACACTTGAGAGAAGTAAAAAGTAAAGTTTTTATTTTTTTTTTCGGGGGAATAGTGAATATTTTTGGTTTTTTAAAGGCAGGCATTACAAAAAGCGTTTCTTATATAGCAACTGGCGTAAAAAATTAAAATTATGATTTTGGTTGATGACTTTTTAACTTCCCATAGGGAGTTATTGTAATCGGTCCGATTTGTCAAATTGGAATTTTTGAAATTTCTCGACGTTTCAAGGTCCCTAGAGGCTATATCAATCATTTTTAGAGAGATGTCTGTGTGTGTGTGTGTACGTACGTTCGTACGTTCGTACGTTCGTACGTCCGTACGTTCTTGTACCATTTTTCGTCGTCGATATCTCAAGAACGCGTTAAGATATCGACTTCAAATAAATTTTGTTTAATAGATAATAACTTCGAAAGAGGCTGAAAGGGCGTTTATTAAAATTCAATGAGTAGTTTTTTCACTATAACGGTTTAAAAAAAAAGTAAAAATTTTGGTTAGTTTCAAATATCTCACGAAAAAATAATGCTATTGACTTCAAATAAAATTGTATGTACTCATTATAAGGTCATACAGATTTGATATGAATATGGAAAAAAATGAACTTACCGTTATTTTTTTAAATTAAAAAAACTGAAAAAAAAAATTTCATAACCCAGATATTCTAAGAACGGAAAACAATTTGAAACTCAAAATAATTTTATTTTACGAAAAATAATGTGTTTGACAACTGGTGAAAATTTCAAAAAAAATCAGTTTACAGTTTTTTTACAAAAAATAAAAAACTATATAAAATTCTATTGAAAATTGGTAAAAATTGTTTTTCGACTCAAATTTCTCGAGAACTAGTAGTGATATTGACTTCGAATTTAGTTTATTTTATACATAGTATAATTTTGTACAATTGGTAAAATGTTGACAAATATTGAATTAACAGTTTTTTTTTTAATAAAAAAACTATTAAAAATTCTAGTGAAAACTAGTTAAAATTGTATTTTAAGTCGAATTTCTTGGGAATGAACACCGATAGTGCCTTCTAAAGTATGTTGTTTTATACATCGATACCTTCCCGTAAGAATGTATACTAAGCGACATTTCTAAAATTGTTCAGGAAACGAAAAAAACGAAGAAAGTTCTAGTTGAATCATAGTGTGCTAAGAGACAATTTTGGTTAAACTAAGTGACAGCTAAAGTTTGTTTCGCTGAAAATTTGGGTATTTGAAAAAAAACTAAATATAAAGTTTTCAAGACCACAAATGGGAAGTTATCAGTGTGGGTCGCACCCAGCCTCTTTTTCAAATAGGTTTTCGTACCCCAAACTTAATTCTTTTTAAGAACTCTTAAAAAATGGGGTTAGGAAATGAGGGCTGTGACAGGTAGTCAATAAATGAAGGAATTGAGGATTTTGTATCATAGAATCTTACTTTCAATACTTTGTTTATTACGAATATCCTGTAGAATTGACGATAGTACGATGTTAAAGATGTTTTATTATGAAACTTGCCTGAAACGACGCTTTTGCAAATTATATTCGAATATAGTATCATACTTTCTCTACCCTTTTATTAAAGTTAAAATCATCGAATACCTATTTTAGTTTTTTTTAGTATCGTGTCAACTTCATATGGCTCTTTGACATTTCCAAACATCATAACAGGTCTGTTTACTTAGTTTTTTTTTAACTTATGGTCTTTATTGAGTGGACACCTATATAATGTATACATACATACAGCTGCGGTAAAAAAAAAAACGGCATTTCTTCATACGGGAGCATAACATTTTCCAAAATATTCACATAGACGTGTTGATCCATGATGGGTTTAATCCAGTATATGGGTCGAACTCCATAGTAGGAAAAAAAAGCCCACACCATTATGCTTGAACCTCCGTGCTTAAACACTTTAGGTCTTCTTACGTAGGAGCGAGATCCTTTACCGCCAAACAACACGATTTTGCTCTCATCCGTCCATAAAACGTTGCGCCATTTCGCTGCTGGCCTGTTCAAATGCTGTCTTGCAAACATTAAACGCTTTTTTGCATGTTTTGCAGTTAAAAGAGGGACTTTTCTGGGACTACACGCTGTTAAATTATGTTCTCTCAATCTGTGCGAACGGTTTCAACGCAAGCTGTAATATTCAGGTCTTTTTTGAGCTCAGTTGCAGGCTTGAAAGGATTTTTTTGGCTTTCTCGGACTAGGCGTCTGACAAGATATTTCGACAAAACTGGTTTTCGCCCACGAGTTTCGGTTTTGGGTGCGTATATTATTGAATTTCGAATCATTTTGTTGGAACAGCCAACAAAACGTCGAACTTCTCCGTAAGTTTTACCTTCTGAAATCATTTTTTTAATAATTTCACGTTTTTCGTTTGTGCAATGTTTTCCACGGCCCATTGTCTTTGAAAAATTGTAATCTTTTTTGTTTAAAATGAAGAAACCTATTCAAAATTAACAAATCTTAACATTTGGTTACTTTACCTTGAAATATGACACCAAAAAATGTTTTTTTATAGCGAAAACTGCGATCAGTGCTATTATTTTTACCGCAATAAAAAAGGGTTTTTTCCCCAATATGGCCTCGTAAAAAAAGAACCGGTACCATTTAAGTGCCAGAGATACAAAATACAGAGAGTTAACACTTCAAGCAATAACAAAATACAGTAGAGGCTGGAAATATGTGTCCTTTTACTAATTTAAAAAAGTTAAAATGAAATTTGTACCGGTGGTGCTATTTTTTTTTACCGGCACTGTATATCTTTTCTGAAATCTGATTACTTTAAAATAAATAGTTTGGCAAAATAATTTAAGTTAATTAAAAAACTCTGTGTAGCTTAACCAATGCCAAGTCGGCAAATTTAGTTTAAGAACAAAAAAAATACAGACTTGTTAAAAAAATACAAATGTAAAGTGTAATAAAAACTCAATAAAAGTTACTTCTACTACTACTTAGTTTTTTTGCATGAACTGCCATTACTTTAGGAGTGTTCGGAAGCAATTTATTAAAAAAATAGACTTAGCACGATTCCAGTTTGTAAATGTTTAAAATTATGAAAGAGTTAGTAATCTACGTAAGAGTTAGCAAACTTTTAGGTAGTATCATACTAATACCTTAATACTAAGCTTTTTAAAATTTTACGCCAATATGTAAATCAATTTTATTTAAACGCAGTTATAATAGCTATAATTTCTTCTAGAAAAAATCCTAAACAAAGTTTCTACCGCAATTTCCGTTAACAAGGGTCAGAATAAACCAAAGTAAGCCTTTCTTTAAATCCTCGATTAATAATGTCAACATTGAAGATAGGCACTTGCTGTATAGCAAGTTGAATCACTACCTAAATGAAAGAACTTATTTTTTAGAAGAACATTCGACGGAATTAACAAGCATAATCTTCCGATTAAGAGGAGAACTATTAAACCTCAATTTTATACCACACCGTCCTGAGTTACCTATTTTATGTACTTTATGTAACCGTAATGAAAGAGAAGATGTGTTTCATTTTATAGCTGTCTGTCCCGTTTTAAAAGAATTTCGAGTTCATTATTTTGGAGTGCAGTCATTGGATTTAGAAGAAACCCTACAAATCTTAAATGGATCTCGGGGCTGTAAAGTGCTTTATAATTTCACCGTCTGCATTGTAAACGAAGATTTTTAAATAATGTATATATTATGTATTATATTATATTTAATGTATATATTATATTTTAAAACATAATCAAAATTTTAATACAAAGTATATCAGTCTGATAGACGGCTTTCGGCCAAACCAATTTACTCTTAGCTATAATTATCAAAATGTTTGTATACTTTATATATTATCTTAATGAGTCAATAAATAAAAATAAAAATAAAAAAAAAATGAAATATTAGAATATGTCCAAAAGTGGAATAAGTCCATTTAGGGGCTAAAAACCGTATACTTTCTTTGAGAATTTTAATAGAATTTATTTCTTATTATAATTCAACTAGTTTATAATCTAAAATGCGTCACCTGAATTTTTTAACACTTGCCTATATTTTTTAACATATTCAAACTCAAACCTTTAAATATCTATCTCAAAACACTTTTAAAAAAAACAACGGCTCATTTAAAGTAATCATGGAACTATAACCTTCTCCGTTCATTGTAAAGTTCTGGCTGACAATTTTGTAGAAAATTTGGGTGTTAACACTACAATAAACAGAGAGAAATTTCGTTTTTTTTTATAATCTACATAATCTCAAGGGATTATGAGTACCCTTTAAATGTTTGAACACAGCGCGGGCGTGAAGTTAAGGAAGAGAAAGAAGGATAGCAAAGATGTGTGGCACGATGTTCTGAGACTGAAGGTTCTTGTCTCAGATATTTTATCTCCAGGGATGGCGGCTGAACTAAAGCGGAGAATTCCGTGTCTTATTTCTATGTCGCTTATAGTTCACATTATTTTATTTGAAACTCAAAATCCAGAAAACTTAAAATACTGCAAACCAAAAATCTATAAAACCCATAATCCTGAAAATTCAGATTCCCGACATAATGCCCAGAATGCAGAAATTCCAAAATACGGAAAATTTTAAATATCGAAAAAAAAAATTACAATTGCAGACAATTTTCCGCATCGGATTTTTTTTCGGAGGTTCAAGATGCTTTCGAGGTATCTTTCATCAGAAAAAAATGATATACATACATACATACATATGTGCAGAACATATGCGATGGCACATTGTTTCGACATGCGACATATTTAAAACTCTAAAAGATATGAACAAAATAAATCGATATATCAAAAAGTCGATGTACGTATTTTTCGATATATCTATGTAAATAAGTACCATAGCAGGGTTGCGAATTTTTGAATTAAAAAATCCTTAAGTCATAAGTCTATAGATGACTTGTGAATTAAAAAAATTTAATTCATAAGATATTTGGTGACTTATGAATTAAAAAAAATTAATTCACAACCCCCAAAGTGACTTATGAATTAAAAAAATTTAAATCCTAAGCTACTAAGTGACTTATGAATTAAAAAAAATTGTATTCACCACCTACCAAGTGACTTATGAATTAAAAAAAATTAAGTCATCAGGGAGTAAGTGACTCATGAATTAAAAAAAAATTAAGTCATGAGCAACAAAGTGACTTATGAATTAAAAAAAATTTAATTCACCACCTACTAAGTGACTTGTGAATTAAAAAAAATCAAGTCATCAGGGAGTAAGTGACTTATGAATTAAAAAAAATTTAATTCACAAGTCAGTTGGTGACTTGTGAATTAAAAAAAATTTAATTCATAAGTTAGTTGGTAGATTGGAAATTTTTAAACTTGTTTTGACTACATAATTATTTAATTATTAACGAAAGCTTTCAAATCTAGTTTTTAAATCATAAGATTATCACGCTAGCTTATAAATTATCCATTTCATAATTTTTCTAATCAGCATTTATCCATTAACTTATGAATTAATTTTTTTTTAATTCATAAGTCACTTAGTAGGTTCTGAATTAATTTTTTTTAATTCATAAGTCACTAAGAAGCTTATGATTTAATTTTTTTTAATTCATAAGTCAGTTCGTAGCTGCTGAATTATATTTTTTTTAATTCATAAGTCACTCATTAGCTTGTGAATTAAAGCCAAGCTTAAGCTAACAAGTGACTTAAGCTTTTGCAACCCTGTACCATAGTTATTTTAAACCATGAGAAGTCGGTAAGGAGATGAATTTCAAAATTGTGATAAGAAATTTTCGCAATCATTGTACGAGTACGCTGGCGTTTCCTTGAAAAAAACACCGAACAGGTATAAATCGATGTAATTTCGAAAACATCGTCTCTATGTTCAAACTGATGTAAGAAGAATACCCGTTGACCAATTAACTTTTCGTAATCAAAAATTTAAATAGATAGTGTTGCTCTATTTTTGGAAGCTGAGTCGAGAGACGTAAATAAAAATAAAATGCAAGACTAAGTCGCACGAACTTGCTCTTATGTATAATAGATTGAGAATTTTAAAAATGAATGTTATTAGATAAACCTGTTCATAAGCGTAAAATAGAATACCATGTGATTTCTTAAGTAAAAATATAAGCTTACATATGCAAGAACAAAAATTGATAGTCGTTGTAGCGGTTTCTTAAAAAAATCAGCTTTGATATAAAAATTTTTAAAACATATTTAAGAAAACATGGTACGCCGACATTAAGTTTTACAGTCAGTAATATCTTAATATGATTCTTAAGGGGCAGTTTTCGAGAAAAATACGATTTTCGAAACCCATTTTTTAACATTTGTATGGTTATTTTTAAAAAAATAACATTTTTTTTTCACATCTCGTAGATTGTATTAAAAAAATTTTAACTGGAGTTTTAAAAAAATCGAGCATGAGGTTTTCGAAATATTGATTTGTAAAAAAAAAATGAAATTTTTTTAAAACCAAAACATTTTTTTTTGTTGAAAATTTTAATACACAATACTATCCAAACTTTTGGGAAGGCTTGTTGAAGGAAAGTTGTAAATTATCAAAATCGGTTAAATCCTTTTTCAGAAAATCAGGAACAAAAAAAAATGAATCACAGGCGAAAAATCTTTTTACGAGCATTACCTAGGTTTAACTAAATATTTTTTTTTAATCAGTCGAAGAGTTTTGTGAAAAAAAAAAAATATTTTATAAAATTAAAAAAAAACGTATGGGAGGTACAGTTATTTTTGGTCTATTTTCGCCTTCTCCATCATCGTCTGATCAAAATCTTGAGTTCGAATTTTCCTTATGAATGGCATAAATTATCTATATGTGTCGCAAGTAAAAACAAGGAGGATATTGAGAAACAACAGCAAAATCAACGAACTATTTGACGGCATAGGTTAACATATCTTAAAAATAACTTTGAATACCTAATTAAACAATTCACTTACTGATTAAAAAAAAACCTTAACCTTAATAAATTTGAGTTCGATCGTCGTTCTGATGCCATTATTATTACAACATAAAGTTGGGGAAGACTAAGCTGTATCGGATTTTCCTTGCATTTAGTTTTAGGTCACATGAAGCTCTCATTGTTTTTCGTTGGAATTTGCCCTGAAAATGTAAATTCGATTAATAACTACACAAAATTAGCAAATTGTTTTAACTTGAGACTTATAGGTTATATAAGGCAAGTTTATGCATTCGTAAAAAAATCGAACTCGAGATTTTGATCAAGTTACGATGATAGCGAAGAAGAAAAAAGTGGGTCTCGAAATTCTGTCTGTCTGTCTGTTCGACCACAGCCTAAACGGTTCGGCCGATTTTCATCAAACTTGTTAGATATCTAAATTATTAAATATTAAAGTTTTTTCCCCAGAACGTTTTTTTCTTGCCTGCCATACGAATTTTTTTTTCCAAATTTTATAAATATTTTTTTTCTCAAAAACTGTCCCAAAGATTTTTAAAACAAAAAAAATTATTTAGTTAAAGCTAGGTAATGGTTGAAGAAAATTTTCTAAAAGATGGTTATTTTTGGATTTTTGGAACTATTTTTTTGTTTTTAATTTTATCAAAAACGGTACAACCGATTTTGATCATTTTTTTTATGCTAAAGCTCCCAAAAAGTTCGAATATTATTGTGTATTCAAATTTTCAATATTTTTCTTTTGGATTTAAAAAAAAATCTATTTTTTTTTCAAAACTCAATATTTCGAAAACCCCATGCTCGATTTTTTTTAAACTTGATAAATAAAAGTTTTTTTTATACAATCTATAAGATGTGAGAAAAAAAAATGATTTACCTAAAATAACGGTACCCACCATTCAAATTCTAAAATATGGTTTCCGAAAATCGTATTTTTCTTAAAAACGGCTCCGAGAATTTTTTTTTTCAATGAATTTGTGTACGTTCTATAATTTAATAAACAAAATTTGAAATTAAGATATTACTGATTGTTCCTACTATAGAACCACAGAACGGGTTTTAGTGAGAAGTTTCTAAAGTATAAAAAAATTGCATTTCAAGACTTACAAAAAATATTTTTTGAATTATCGAAAAAAAAATCATATTTTTTTGGAAAATTCGATATCTCAGAAAATACCCAATATTTTTTTAATTTAATTTTTATTCGTTCAACAATAAAAACTTTAAGTTGGCGTATCAACATTTTTTTCTTAAAAATGTTTTTAAAATTTTGTATATAAAAGCTTATTTTTTTAAGAAACCACTACAAAGAATTATAATTTTTGTTCTTGCATAAACTAATATTTATCTACTGCGAGTATTTCCTGTGGTTCAGTAACTAGGTTACGTAGACAAATCTTCTTTTTATACGAAAACAAAAATTCTTGTCCTTTAGAGAAGGTAAAAGTATTAAAAAACATTGAAGAAGAAAACATGTTCATAAATGGAATAGTTTTCATTTTTCTTGTTCTCTAAAAATTAGCACAAAATAAATGTCCGTATAAAAGTTATAAATAATAACATTTTTTATATTTTATAATCTGTTGAAAATTAAATTTTTTGTCTTCATTAGATTTGATCTTCATGAAAATTGACTACACATAAGATCTCCATTTAATACAAAGTCAAAAAATGGCACTTGGTGATACAAAAAATGGCAACTTGCCTTCAATGGCAAAAGATATTCAACTTCCAACAGCTGTAGAAACAGCCCCACAAAATAATGAGCAAATCGAAAGAGGATCAACAGAAAAAATGGCACACAAGCTCAATAAACAGGTGAATTAATTTTCTATATAATACCTACATATGTTTCTTTATTTTCATTTTGTATAGCCGGTTTGTCTTAAAATAAAGCCAAATATTTTACCTTATTTTAAAGATAAGAGTATTAACGTTACAGATCCGATTATAAGAACTCATATCGAACGCGAAAAAATTTAAATCTTTGCAGGTGGTGGGATTCTCCACGGTGGTTAATGCCTTAAAAGGCTAAGAAGTCGTGCACATTAATTTGAACATTGACAAGTTGAAGACAAAATTTTAAATTATTATCAAGGAAAATTTAAAGCAGTAAGAGCTGGTTAAAAAGTAGCAGGTTATAAGGATCGCTACATGATTACTCGTATTAGAACTGTTTTACAATCCATTATCTATTTGTTATTGGTCCCTGCTACGAGTATTATCCTTTTTTACTTGCGACTTATAGGTACTATAAGGCAAGTTATGCATTCGTAAAAAAAATCGAACTCGAGATTTTGATCAAAGTTGACATTACGATGATAGCGAAGACGAAAAAAGTGGGTCTGGCAATTCTGTCTGTCTGTCTGTCTGTTCGATTATAGCTAAACGGCTCGGCCGATTTTCTTCAAACTTGGTAGATATGGGTTTTGATTTTTTACCCCCGGATGTTTTTTGATTTGATTTTTTATGACCAAAAATAACGGTACCTGACATACGATTTTTTTCCGAAATTTTATAAATATTTTTTTTTCTCAAAAACTGTCCCTGCGATTTTCTTAAAAAAAATTTAAAAAAATTAATTTAGTTAAACCTAGGTAATGGTCGAAAAAAAATTTCAAAAAAATTAGTAGTTTTGGTACCCCCCTTGGGACCATTTTTTTTGTTTTTGATTTTATCAAAAATGGTACCACCGATTTTGATCATTTTTTTTATGCTAAAGCTTCCCAGCAGTTTGAATATTATTGTGTATTTAAATTTTCAAAAACAAATTTTTTGGATTTTTAAAAAAACTTTCAAAAATTTTTTTTGAAAACTCAATATTTCGAAAACTCCATGCTCGATTTTTTTAAAACTTGTAATATAAAAGTTTGGAAAAATAATCTACAATATATGAAAAAAAAATAAATTCATTTTACCTAAAACTAACGGTACCTTCCATACAAATGTTAAAAAATGGTTTTCGAAAATCGTATTTTTCTCGAAAACGGTTCCGAGAATTTTGCTTAAATTTTTTTTCTTTCTATTATTTTTTAATATCTGTAATTTAATAAAAACAAATTTGAAAACAAGATATTACTGACTGTACCTACCATAGAACGATTTTTTAAAATTTTGAATTTCTCATTATTAGCATAACGGATTTTAATGAAATTTCGTAGAGGGAAGCTTCTAAAAAGTTTAAAAAACATTGCATTTCAAAACTTTAAGAAAAATATTTTTTTGAATTTTGAAAAAAAAAATCAAATTTTTGGTTTTTGAAAATTCAATGTCTCGAAAACGGCTCAATATTTTTTTTGTAAATTTAATTTTTATTCATACAATAATAAAAACTTCAAATTGGCGTACCAACATTTTTTCTTAAAATTGTTTTAAAATTTTCTTATATAAAACCTTATTTTTTTAAGAAACCACTACAAAGACTTATAATTTTTGTTCTTGCATAAACCAATATTTGCTTGAATCACTTGGCATCCTATTCTTACCTTTAACTACTAAAGAAGTTTTTTTAGTCATTTAAAAAATGAATTTTATGCTTATGAACAGTTTCTCTAATAACATTCAGTTTTGAAATTCTTAGTCTTTTACATAGGAGCAAGTTCGTGCGACCCAGTCGTGCATTTTATTTTATATATTTTTGCGCGCACTAAAGGTATTTTGACTACCCTTAAAATGTTGAGCACAGTGTAAGTGTTTAGGAAATTTGAAGAGGATTTAAAATAAAATACCGATATATGAATGTTTGACTATCATAATGGGAGGGAAATATAGTGTCGGGCATTCCACATTCGTGTAGTGTGGCTTTAGAAATAATCTCTGAATTTAATGTAGCTTAGTGCCTCGGCAGAAAAGACTAAAAATTAAAAAAAAAATATATATTTTTAATTTTAAATACTGAATTACTAAATGTAAGGATTTTTAAACTTTTGGTTTCAATCTGAGTTTTTATTTTAATTTGCAAATTTCGAAAATCTCTTAAAAATATCTTGTACAAAAACTACCAAAATCGATCCTGGCCTAGAGATACTAGTTAAATCAACCCTTAAACATCTATTACTTAATTTTAGATGAGAAATAGCATAATTAGTAGGTTGTTTTTGTTTTCAAAATTCTAATATTTCTAAGAAATTTTTAAATTTAGAATGCCAAGAATCGAATTGATTTATAACTCAAGCGTTTTTTCTACTAATAGTCTAAGACTCAGCGCCATAAATAAGAGCGTGTAGTATAAAGATTTTGTAGAACGTGCACTTCTTACGATTAAGGAGTTTTTTTGAACCCATTTGTTTTACAGATGCGAAGTAGTGCTTACCTCGTCAAATGTCCACTGAGGTACCGTTCATGGAGTTATTACTTGCGACTTATAGGTACTATAAGGCAAGTTATGCATTCGGAAAAAAAATCGAACTCGAGATTTTGATCAAAGTTGACATTACGATGATAGCGAAGACTAAAAAAGTGGGTCTCGCAATTCTGTCTGTCTGTCCGTTCGATTGCAGCTAAACGGCTCGGCCGATTTTCTTCAAACTTGGTAGATATGGGTTTTAATTTTTTCCCCCCGGATGTTTTTTGATTTGATTTTTTAAGACCAAAAATAACGGTACCTGCCATACAAATTTTTTTCGAAATTTTATAACCATTTTTTTTTCTCAAAAACTGTTCGACAGATTTTAAAAATAAAAAACACAAAAAAAAATCATTTAATTAAAGATAGGTATTTGTTGAAAAAAATTTTCAGAAAAATGGTTATTGAGGGTACCCCCCATGGAACCATATTTTTTGTTTTTGATTTTCTCAAAAACGGTACAGCCGATTTTGATCATTTTTTTTTGCTAAGGCTCCCCAAAAACTTGAATAGAATTGTGTACTCAAAATTTTCAAAAATTTTTTTTTTGGATTTTTAAAAAAAACTTCAATTTTTTTTTTCAAAGCTCAATATTTCGAAAACCCCTGCTAGATTTTTTTTAAACTTGATAAATAAAAGTTTCCCAATATAATCTACAAGATGTGAGAAAAAAAATTTTATTTTACCTAAAAATAAAGGTACCTACCATACAAATGCTAAAAAATTAAAACAAAAATGGTTTTTAAAAATCGTATTTTTCTCGAAAACGGCACCTAGAATTTTGATAAAATTTTTTTTTCTTTCAATTAATTTTTATGATCTTTAATTTAATAAAAAAAATTTGAAATTAAGATATTAGGTACAGATTGTACCTGCCATAGAACCATTTTTTCGAATTTTGAATTTCTCATTATCCACATAACGGATCTTAATGAAAATTTGTATAGAGAAGCTTCTAAAAAGTCTAAAACACATTGCGTTTCAAAACTTTAAAATAAATATTTTTTGAATTTTTGAAAAAAAAAATCTATTTTTTTCTTTTTTTTTTTTTGAAAATTCGATATCTCAGAAACGGCTCAATATTTTTTTTTGTAAATTTAATTTTTATTCGAACAATAATAAAAACTTTAAATTGGCGTACCAAAATTATTTCTTAAAAAGCTTTTAAAAAGTTTGTACATAAAAGCTTTTTTTTAAGAAACCACTACAACGACTTATAATTTTTGTTCTTGCATAAATTCATATTTGGATATAGCATTATGTTTTTGTCTCTTACTACTAAAAGAATTTAAAAAATTATTTGATCCTTATGAACAGTTTTCTCTAATAACATTCGATTTTAAAATTCCTAGTCTATTACATAGGAGCAAGTTCGTGCGACCCAGTCGTTCATTTTATTATATTAACTGCAAGGTAGATAAACTTATAAATTACTTCGAATCAATAGTGACGATATTTTGTCCTAATCAGTAACAGATTTTTGATTGTTTGTTGGGATGTACTTGTTCTCGTCCCTATTCACTTCACCAACAAGTCTCGCCTGATCTTCAATTGAAGGGTTGTAAGTGTCTAAAGGGTCTAAGTGCCAAAAAATCAAAAATCAATATTTTTATAAAAATGCAATCTAAGTGCCAAGCCTTATAATATCAAAATGGATTCAAGTGCCTATTTCTTTTAAAACTGTACACACACACACACACACACAAATAAAGTTATGGTAGAGTCTAAGTGCCAAGTGTTGTTTTTATTATGTTTTTCTCGTATATCTCTAAATTATAAAAATGGCACTTAGACCCTTTACACTTACAACCCTTCAATTGCCGTTAAGGCTCTATTAAAGAACGTTTTGAACAGCCGATGATAATGATATCGTCCGTATACTCCAATAGTGCTAACGCCTGCCCTATCGACCACCTTCTCTAGATCGAAATTGACAAAGACACATGATAGCGCATCTCCTTGCGTAAACCCTTTGCATGTTTGGAATAGTTCAGATTGCATATTATAACGCGTATTTTCCGTCCAATGTAACGCGACTTATGTAGTTTGATCAGTTTTCCCGCGATCGGCCATCGCCATATAGAACTCCTGACGATGAATACTACGAATGCGGCTTTAAAGTCGATGGTGAACGATACTGGTTCTAAAAACCGACGCTTTTTGAGTTCTCTTTGTATGATGCGCATTTTCATTAATTGAACTTAAAAAATAAAGAAAGACTAAGTATATACATGTACGCACTTAAAAGTTGTTAGGTGATTTATTAAACAATAGTAATACGTGAATAACTCCTAAAGGAATCTAAAATTTAGACAATAGTCGTATTTCAATACGAATTAATAGCATCTACAACAGGCAGACAATGATCTATAATTGTTGATTATTTATTACCTTTCAAAATATCAACAAATACCACCATAACTAATTGCAATTTTTTTCTCAAAAATATATTTCCCGTTTTCATCTTTATGTCTTAAATTATAGTTTTTTTTATTATTATTTTCGAACTTAAAATAGTCAACTTTCTATCACCGCGCGGTTAGAATATTGAATTTTGACCCTTATAAAATTTAAGGCTACTTTACCCTGCTTTTAATTGAAATATATAAAAATCGGAAATCCCGTCAAGTGTGGGCCTACATAAAATTCCAAATTCAATAAATTATGTATTACGTTTGCACATCACTTATAAGCTGTGCAATGATGATGAGTCAAATGAATGTGTGAGTGACCGACTCTTTTTTATTAGATTTAATACAATAAACTGCACTTCATGATTGTACTTTACAAATTACTTTCAATCTACTGTAATAGCTGAATAAAAATTAAATTAGATTTCTGTATTTCAATTGCATAAAATCCTCAAGTCTCAAGTTTAAAGAAAATCAGAGAGAGTCGGAATTGCAGCACCTCCTATTTGTTTTTTTTTGTGCTCCATTAATGTAATATCTTATATTACTTACATAGTTCAATAGGACCAAACCTATAACTATACTCTGTTCAATTTATATTTGCAGTACAGGCCTTTCATGAATCTAACACAGGCTTGTCATTGCTCATGGCATTTTCGAATTCATAGGAGTCTGAAAAGACGGGTTCTAGTGGTGTTATGCTTTTTGCAATGGAAATGAGTATTATGCATTACTGAAATGTGTGCATTTCTGAAGTCTGTTTTTTTTTTTCAGTATTGATAAAAGGAATGCAATTCATCATCATCATCGGCTCGACAACCGGGTTCCGGTCCTGGCCTCTTTCAACAAGTCTCTCCACCTATCCCGGTCTCTAGCCGACGCCATCCAGTTGCGCACCCCAAGACTTCGGGCGTCCTGGTCTACGCCATCTCTCCAGCGCAAGCATGGTCTACCACGCTGTCGTCTACCATAGAATGTACCACAAAGAACTTTCCGAGCAGGTTCCTCTTCGCTCATGCGAGCTAGGTGCCCTGCCCACCGGAGTCTACCGAGCTTAATTTTTGTCACGATATCTGCTTCAAGGTAGATTGCGTACAGTTCATGATTGTACCGTCTCCGAAATCGTCCTTCCTCACATAAGGGGCCAACAATTCTCCTTAAGACTTTTCTCTCGAACGCAGCTAAGAGGTCGAAGTGCCTTTTGCTAAGCACCCAAGTCTCGGATCCATATGTGAGTACTGGCAGGACCATGGTCCTGTACAGCAGCAGTTTTGAAGTTATGGTGAGATTTCTGGATTTGAAGAGCTTTGACAGACTATAGTAGGCTCTGTTGGATTTGAGAAGCCGCCAGCGTATTTCTTCTTCTATATTGTTATCGGCTGCTACTATTGACCCAAGGTATTTAAAGGACTGCACCACTTCAAATCCGTGCTCCGCTACCTTGATTGTTTGACCAACTGTTCCTCTCGCATTCGACGCCACCATGTACTTTGTTTTACTTTCACTAATGTGCAGCCCCAGATTTTGTGCCGCCTGCTCGATCTGGATGAAGGAATCGTGTACAGCTTGTTCGGTTCTTCCGATGATGTCGATGTCGTCTGCGTAAGCCAGTAACTGGCTGGACCTGTTGACGATGGTCTCTCTTGTTGCCGTGCCAGAGTCACGGATTGCTTTCTCCAACGCCAGGTTAAAGAGGAGGCAGGTCAAACCGTCCCCTTGTCGGAGTCCGTTAAAGATGTTGATTGGTCTGGATAGCAATCCGGCTATTTTTACTTGGCTTGTTACGTTGGTCATGGTCAACCTACATAGTCGTATCAATTTATTTGGGATGCCGAATTCTCTCATGGCTTTGTAAAGTTCTACCCTGGCTATGCTATCATAGGCGGCCTTAAAGTCTATAAACAGATGGTATGTTGGGATGTTAAATTCTAGACATTTTTCCATCGCCTGCCTAAGGGTAAATATCTGATCAGTTGTTGATTTGCCTGGAATGAAACCACACTGATATTGTCCGATAACGGTTTTAGCGTATGGGGTTATCCGGTCTTGTAGGATAGAGGAGAGTATCTTATAGGCGGTACTCAACAACGTGATACCTCTATAATTGCTGCACGTTGTGACATCTCCCTTCTTATGTATGGGGCATATTAAACCTTTTCGCCAGTCTTCTGGCATTTCTTCCTGCTCCCATACGTGTACTATAATATCATGAATTGCTTGACGTAAGGCTGGCCCGCCGTGATGGAATAATTCGGCTGGTATGCCATCGGCTCCCGGGGCTTTGTTCTGTTTAAGCCGGCCTATAGCCTTCTCAACCTCTTCTATGCTAGGTGGCGGCATATAGGGTATTCTTCTTGAAGTAGTGGAGCCTCCACTTCTGCAGTGAGCTGACCATTTAGCAATTCATTAAAGTACACTTCCCATCGCTCCAGTATGCTTTGTAAGAAACCTTTTTATATGCTTACACTAATGTTATTCAATTATGCTAATTTTATTTTCTAGTTCCCATTACTAGCCCCTTTTACTATCGGTAAGGCAGTCTTTTTATAATTATGAGTTATTACGAGCTTAAATATTCACATAAATAAAGCTACTGAGTGGGAGGATGATGATGACGATGGGGAGATGACTCAGCAGATCATTCGGAGAGTTAAAGAGAAATTCGATCTTCGAAAGATAACAACTTGTGTAAAGATCACGCACACAATTAAAAACGTTTGAAGGTATAGGTTAATGGAAGACATCCGGGACCTCGAAGCTCGGGGAATTTAAATCAGAAAAACTTAAATTTATTACACCTATTTTTTAAAAATCAGGAATTGAATTTTGATATATAATTCATATATTTTTGATTTAAATCTTCCGAGTTTCGAGCTTACCGGAAGTTCTCTCCAAAATACTCTTTTCGAACTCGGTTATCTTGGAATCGATTGGTAGGAGCCACACTCGATAAATCGACAGTGAGATGGTGGATTTCGACCGGGCGGGAACAAGGTTTTTTTTTTTCTTGGGGAGAAGCCCCTGCACGATTAAGCACCAAAAAAATTCGCAGCTAATAAAAAGAAGTTAAAAAAAAAAGCAATATTCGTTTTATTCCCCGCAAAAATAAAAAAAAAAAAAAAAAAAAGCAATACCGGATTCACGTTTAAAACGAAACAAATTCGTAAACGCTCAAAAAACAAAAAAATAAAAACCGGGCTTCAGAACGTGTTTTCTTTTGCCTCACGTCGAAAAATTAAAAAAAGAGCGTAAAGTTCGTAAAAACATCGAGTTTCAACATTGCCGTGCATTCTTATTAAAGGTGTTTCAAAACAAAAAAAAAAAAACTAATTTCACTTGAAAAAGTTATACAAATTTATTAGTTCCACGTGCCACGAGACACGTGCCGCTTGGTCCGGTATTATACGACGGGATCATTAAGGGGCTCTGTAAATGCCAAACTTTACCTGCTCGAAAAAAAATAAAAAAAATAGTAAAACCAACGAAGAATAACGAGAAAAAAAGTAAACTGCAAAAATTCATGAGTCCAACGATTCAAAAAAAAAAGTGCAATCAGTGACGTCATTGTCCCCTACTGATCATTGAAAAAACAATAAAAAAAAACAAAAAAAAACAAAAAGTGAAAGAGGAAAAATTAAAATATCTGTGGAAAACAAAGAAACTTAAATCTTGAAGCCCTAAGCTCAGCTCAATCACCCTCTCACAAACTCAAAAAGTAATAAATAAAATTGAACTCCACCCCGTTCTCAGTTACATATACCACCTGATCCTATTCGTTCTGGCCCAGACATCTGCAATAAAAAAAAAAAAAAAAATCTTCATCTTCACCATCGTCAACTTCATCACCCTCCTCACCCTCTGGTCATCGTTCATCATCCGGATTATTTTAGTGATTAATTGTATTTTAAATTTTGTTGTCAATTTTGATTGTTTTTTTTTTTAAAGTATAAATAAAAAGAAGTAATACTAGGTATCGTTGAGAAAAAAAAAAAAAACTAATAGTAAAAATTTAAAGGAAACGTACCTATGTATTGGTTTAAAATATTTCATATTTTATAATAGGAATAACATTTCGTTCATTTCGTTCAAAGTTTTTTTTATGTAACTTTCTCTAGTGATTATTATCAATCCATATACAGGGGTAACAAAAGTGAATATCGGATATTGTGCGCACAACATTTGGATACCAGCTTTGACCACATCATTTTATTTTGTATACCTACAATTGTTGTTTTGGTAAGTGAAGATGAATAAAAATAAAATTTTGAACGAAAAATGAAAATATTAATAATATCGGTTCTATATTATTGCGACATTTGAAATTAAATTAAAATAAAATAAGTAAAAAAAAAAAAAAAGGAAAAAAAAAAAAAAAAACTAAACATTAATTTTCAAATAATTTATTTACAAATTTTTAATCAAGTTTTGTTTCGGAGTAAAATTATAATTTCTCCGAATTGAGTAAGTGTAGCGTTTTTTTTTTTTCGACACTGTCAACTCCGAATTTTGAACTATTAACTACAGCTAGCTAAACTCTCTCTCAGTAAAATAAAGCATAACAGAATAAATTTTTGTATTTAATAATAATATTACTGCTATGATTCCGCAAATGTCAAATCTTGTTGACTATGTTTAGTAGTAGAGTGTTGCTTATTTCATATTTTGATATGAATTCAGAATTTCTATATGAAGCTTATTTGTAAAATTTACTGGGAATAATGTAATTTCTTTTCGTTTTAAACTAAAGTTTATACGAACGAAGTATTAATTTTTTCTACTTTTGGTTAATGAATACCGACTTTTAGTATACATAGTTTTTTTTAGTTTTGTATATATTTAAGGTTATTTTTTTTATTTTGAATAAAACGAAAATTATGTTATATTTTTTTTTTTACATACAACGAAGTTACTGTTTTATTATTTTTCTTTTGTTTACAATGGTTAGTATGATTCCTAACAATTGTTTTCAGTTATAAGTGAATTGGATTCAGAATGAATTTCTCCTGGTAAGATTTAAAATGGTGGATGTGGCAAGTTCTTTTTATGACGTCAACGACAGCGATGGTATACATTTTTTTTGGCTTGTGCTTCAGGGTGCTCGTTGGGAAGAAAGTTTTTTTTTGAGATTTTGTTGACGCAATGATGAGTACGAATGTAATAACAACTGCTTCTAGGACATATGGATATCGATTTCTTGAGTTTAAAACATACAGCTAGAAAGTAGGAGTTAAGGCTTCGTCACGATTGGTAAACACTATTGGGGTTACCACCAATACGAGGACGTGGTAACCATGGCAAATACGTCACAGGGATTTAGGAATCGCAGTGATGTTAGTGGGTTGGGAATTCCTCAGAGGGCAATTTCATCAAAGCTCTCACACCTCAGCGGAATCAGATCACCTTAGATACAAAAAAAACAACCATACATTTGAAACTATTGAGGCCTCGCAAATTCAGCAAACAACATTTTGGCATGTAATACGTAACAACCGTTCAGTCCCTACGTCAGCAAGAACCCACCCACCGACGAGCTAGAACGTGCTAAAGCTAGCATGCCAAGCGGACGTGGTCTGGACACCCTTCTCTTTTGCTGTCAGGACTGGCTTGAGGTCCCTGTAAACCACGAGTCATATTGACAGAGTGACAAAGGGGAAGGTTTTAAGGAGTTTACTGAAGGGTTGATATTTTGTTATGGTATTGGTTGATTTATCCAGTGATACGCTTCCGGTACACCTTCATCCCGCAAGAACTCTCCTTTATGCCTTTGAACATCTCGTTCTATAAATAGCTTCGTTACAGGTGGCGCCCAACGTGGGGCCCGATTAGTTTCAATTTGTTGATTTAAATTCGAAGATAGTAAGTGAATGAATCACTTTGGTTATGCTTATCTTAGGTGATTGCTAAAATTTTTCTTTCTTTAAGTACCTACCGATATATGTACATTATGTAGATTAGTTCCAAAAAAAAAATGGAGGAGTCAGATAGCCATTGAAAGGGTTGATCGATGTCCCTTTTTAATGTTGTGTGTGGTCTTTTAAGTTTTTTCGGAACTCACTTCATCAATTTTCAATAATAAAATTTTATATATTTTAGTTTTCTGCCACCGCATGCAAAATAGTGCTTATGGATCGGATATCCGGCAATAGGGTTGAACTTAGTCCCCTGTTGGTCTGATGTGTCTGACCTGGCCTAAGCTCAGTGTCTCATATTTAGTTTTCCGTAGTTTACATTTCATTTCATTCTTGCATTTAATTTTTTTTTTTTGTTCTGAATTATGAGGTTTATTAGATATCCAGGAAATAAGTTGATCTGAGTCCTTATTTAACTGTTGTGTCTGCCGAATTTCTCTTGATCAATAAATAAGTTAATCAGATAGATTGTCCAACTTATGGGTGTTTCCAAGTCCCTGCATGTTGAAGCGTCTTCTGATGAACCTAAGTCATTTATTACTCTTTTTTTCACACCAACCTATGCAATCATTCCTTTATAGACCTACCCATTGAATTCATATCGATCTATTCACCTATCTTTACTATAGTAATAAATATGCTATCTACTCGTAGTTTGATGCTGAGGTGATTTTTTGTATGTTTATTTTTTCCATAGTCGTCGTTGTAAAGTCATTAAAAAAAATTACTGTGTCACATCCACCTAAATTTTGCATTAGCACACATTTTCGATAACGATTTTTCTGATTTATTTTTTTTTATTATTCGCAAATTCTGATCTTTTTTGTTATTGGTTACTTTTTATTATGTAACATAATTAAGTATTTTTTTTTTATTAAATTACTGAACTTAAGAACTTTCTTTACTAATTTATGAATTTGGTATCAAATTTGGTTCAATTTAATTTTTTTTTTAATTCAACATCCAACCGTTTAACTTACAATTCATTCGGTTAATTTTGCTCCAGATATCTTATGTCAACGGAAGGTAAACCAACTTTTCCTTTTCATAGATATCATTTTAGAATAAGAAAAACCGTTCCCATTACTATTCCAAAGAAACGTCGTCAGTATAAGAAAAAGGTGGGAAATATGTCTACCGATAAAAATCAAGCGGTTCCTCCGGGAGCTTCTACCTCCGTTTTAAACCTATCACGTCAGAATACTGTTAATCCCATCCCAGGACCTTCGGGGTTAATAACTAACAACTTAGCAGTAAACACCGGCCTAAACATAGAAAATGCTCTACCAACTAATCCCCTAATTGATTCACCTAATATCCAGATACAACATCCTAAAAGTACAACTAATAAGGAAGATAACTTGTTAGAACACATAAAAGAAATAGTTACCGCAGCAGTAGGAATCAGTCGTACAGAAGATAGACAGGTTATGCAAAAGGAGTTTGAAATAAGTCAGTCTAGACTGAAAGGTATGGTCGTTGATATAGTTCGCGAAACTCTTGCCCAGCAAAGTTCCCCTACGCAGGTTGACTATGATGTCCATAGACGTACTGCACCTCCTTCGCATACCGAAGGCCAGCCGGCTTACACGTCTACTTCGATGAGATCTCAGAACATTTCTCATCACCCGGTGGCTGATGAGTTTTTGACTCAACTTAGGAATTTACATCTTAACGATCCTACACCTAGAATAAACACTAGTTCAACCAGTCATCAAGATCCATCCCCGCTGAGGCCTAATTTTAAAGTTCATACCTTCCATAAATGGGGCTTAAAATATGATAACCGAAATATGACGGTAGACGACTTTATTTTCAGGCTTGAGCGTCTTAAAGAATGTTACGGTGCAACATGGCCAGAAATAGTTATGAATTTTCACCAGTTTGTGACTGGACAGGTAGAATCTTGGTTTTGGGTTTTTGTGAAAGGACGTCCATCAGTCGATTGGACCACTCTGCGAGTAGCTTTAATGGAACAGTTCCGTAGCCTTGAAACCGATACGGAGCTTTCAAGGAAAATGTTTGATAGGCGACAAAAGCCTAATGAATCATTTGATGATTTTTATATGGCGATCCAACAAATGAACACTCGGCTACTGATCCCGAAACCAGATTTTGAACTTATTAGTCTCATTAAGGAGAATGTTAGCAGAAGGATGGGAGAATTACTGGTAACTTTTCGAACGACAAGTTTACCTGAACTAGTTTATGTTTGTAGGAAGACAGAAAAATATATTACTGATCATGACAAAGAAAAGGCTAGAATTACACCTCAAACTCAATTTCGTAGACACGCTAACGAAATAGATTTGGTTAACTCTCATTCTTCAGAATCCAATGTTTCTCTAGAAGCGTTCAATGTTAAACGAGATTCCAGTAATTATACCTGCTGGAACTGCAGAAAAATCGGTCATAGCTACATCGAGTGTACTACTCCTCAAACTTCATTTTTCTGTTTCAAGTGCGGTAAAGAGGATACCACCTCTCCACAATGTCCAAGGTGCTCGAAAAACTTTCGGAAGAGCATACCGAACACCGGGACGGTGTGCTCAACCAACAAAACACCGGAAACCAAGAACTAAAATCATTTTCACTTTCTATTCAATCGCAACCAAATATTAACAAGCCTGTGACCATAATGCAAAATCCAAACAGAACAAAACCTATGCAACCGAAACTGGCTGATCGCAAAGACCAACTGAGTGCACCTTTTAAAACACTTCACGAACGTCTTCTTGCGTATCATTCAGCTAGGAATAGAATTTTTGGCACTAGCAAAGCTCCAACGTCACCAAAGATAGCTAGAATTAGAGAATTATCAAAAAAAAATAAATTATTGTATCATAATATAGAAGCTACCACTATTTATTCTGGAGATGATCCTCGACCATACGTTATAGTAACTTTACAAGGGAATGAGATGTTGGGATTGCTTGATAGCGGTGCCAGCATCAGCTGTTTAGGATTGGGTGGACTAGAGTTCTTAGACAAAAATAATATTCCATATGCCAGCTTCAATTCCACTGTAAGAACGGCTGATGGGCAAAAACAAGCCATCAAGGGGAAACTAGAAGTCGAAATCAATTATGAAGGGGTAACTAAGAAGATTGATTTGTTTGTAGTTCCATCTCTAAAGCAACAATTATACTTAGGTATAAATTTTTGGAAGGCCTTCAGTATTGCACCACATCTTGTTTCGGAAATCATAAAAGACACAGACTTGAAAGAAAAGTGCCGAAAGGTACATGATTTGACAGTAGAACAATCAGATAAGCTCAAAGCAGCCATAAGTATGTTTCCGTCATTTGCCACTCTTGGCCTAGGAAGGACAACGCTTGAGGAACATGTTATTGATACGGGGGATGCGGAACCGATTAAACAACGTCACTACCCCATTTCTCCAGCGGTGCAGAAACTTGTTTACGAGGAACTGGATCGCATGCTGGAAATGGGAATAATAGAAGTTAGCAATAGCTCATGGAGCTCTCCCGTAGTTCTAGTACAGAAACCTGGCAAGAACAGGCTCTGCCTAGACTACAGGAAAGTTAATGCTAAAACTAAAAAGAGCGCGTATCCACTTCCTCTTATTCAAGGAGTGCTAAGTCGTTTGGCAGATACACACTTCATTTCAAGTGTTGATTTGAAAGACGCCTTCTGGCAGATCCCGCTGGAGAGATCCTCACGGGAAAAGACCGCGTTTACGGTTCCAGGCAGACCCCTTTATCAATTCAAGGTTATGCCCTTTGGCCTTTGCAATGCTCCACAAAGCATGTGTAAATTAATGGACAAAGTGGTACCCCACGAATTGAGAACAAATGTATTTGTTTATCTGGATGATCTGCTGATCATTTCAAGTACCTTCAATGAACATATTCGACTCTTAAAACTAGTTGCAAACCGTTTAAAAGATGCAGGATTGACCATTAATGTGGAAAAATCCAAGTTTTGTTTTAGGGAGTTAAACTATTTAGGATTTGTGGTTAGCGAGGGCTGTATAAAAACTGACCCAAGGAAAGTAGCTGCAATATCAGAATTTCCCATTCCGACAACTGCTCGTCAAGTAAGACGATTCCTCGGTATGTCCGGATGGTACCGACGATTTATTCGGGACTATTCGACTCTGGCTACTCCCATTACAAATACCTTAAAGAAAGGGAAAAAGTTCAGTTTTGACAAGGATGCTGTGGAGGCATTCAAAAAGATTAAGGAATTGTTGACTACTGCGCCAGTCCTCATAAATCCCGATTTTAAGAAACCCTTCATTATTCTATGCGATGCTTCGGCAACTGGCATAGGGTGTGTTTTATGCCAGAAGGATGATGAAGGTGTTGAAAGACCCATATTCTACTTCTCGCACAAACTTAATTCCGCGCAATGCAATTACAGCGTGACAGAGCGGGAATGTTTAGCGGCTGTTATGGGCATTGAAAAATTTAGAGAATATGTCGAAGGCCATAATTTTACAGTTATAACTGATCATGCGAGCTTGAAGTGGCTGATGGGTCAGAAGAACCTCAGTGGACGGTTGGCTCGATGGAGTCTGAAGCTCCAAGGATATGATTTCGACATCGAACATCGGAAAGGTTCACAGCATGTTGTAGCAGATACTCTTTCAAGGGCATATGCGTCTGATGCTGTGAGCCTGGATGCTTTGTCGGAAGAATATTCTACCGATGTGCTGCAAATTGATCTAGCAGACCCCAGCTTTCAATCTGAGGAATATACTAAGATAATTGACAACATCGTAAAGCAAAAAGATCAACTGCCAGACCTTCAAGTTTCGAACAATTTCGTATACAAGAAGGTCAGTCACAGTACAGGTCATCTTCTTGAAGATGATTTAAGTTGGAAGCTGTGGATTCCATCTGGGCTAACTGAACGGCTGATTACTCTGGCCCACCGGCCACCTAAAGCCTCGCATGGCGGTATAGCCAAAACTCTGTATAGACTACGTCAAAGATTTTTTTGGCCCAACATGGCTACACAAGTAAAGGACCACATTGCAAACTGTGAAGTCTGCAAAATGTCAAAAGCGACGAATCAAGTCTTACGATCGCCTATGGGGAAACCTTTCCTAGTAGAACGTCCTTTCCAACATCTTTATCTAGACTTTTTAGGGCCTTACCCACGATCAAAAAAGGGTAATATCTTTATTATAATTATACTTGACCAGCTCACTAAGTTTGTTATTATTCAAGCTCTAAGAAAGGCAACTACTGACTCAGCAATCAAATTTCTTCATGAAGAAGTTTTTTGTATGTTTGGAGTACCTGAGTCCCTTATGACCGACAATGGGAAGCAGTTTATCAGTGCAACATTTGTTAAGTTTTTATCTACATATGGTGTTCAACACATAAGGACAGCCTCCTACGCTCCCCAAGCAAATGCCAGCGAGCGGGTCAACCGCTCAATACTAACAGCTATAAGATCCTATATAAAAAACGACCAAAAAGAATGGGACTTACACCTACCCTCCATTGGTTGCGCTCTTCGAACTGCAGTTCATTCAGTAATTGGGATGTCACCTTATGAGGCATTATTTGGTCAAAGGATGGTGGAACACGGTTCCGATTTCAAGATTTTGAGAAATCTCAATAGTATCAACAATTCAGAAATTCAAATTATCCCCAAATCTTCAAAAATGAATATTCTACACTCTAGGCTAACAGATTATCTTAAAAAGGCGCATGAGTCCTATGAACACGGTTATAATACGCGCAGCAAAGTTGTAAGATATGAAGTTGGTGACAAGGTTTTCAAACGAAATTTTATTTTAAGTAATAAAACTAAACACATAAATGCTAAATTATGCCCCAAATTCTCAAAAGCGAAGATACGTTCAGTAGTGGGTAACAGCCTATATGAATTGGAGGATGAAGAAGGTAAAAGGTTAGATAACAAGATAGAAAGTCCAAGTTGATTGGCTAGCCAGTGTGAACATGAGACCTACACTCGGGCGTGGGTCGTACCTTATTCTGTCTGGACTTATTCCAGGCGGTTTCAGGCTTGCTTCATTTAGCGCGTTAAAACTTGCGAAATGAACAAGTTTGTAAGAAACCTTTTTATATGCTTACACTAATGTTATTCAATTATGCTAATTTTATTTTCTAGTTCCCATTACTAGCCCCTTTTACTATCGGTAAGGCAGTCTTTTTATAATTATGAGTTATTACGAGCTTAAATATTCACATAAATAAAGCTACTGAGTGGGAGGATGATGATGACGATGGGGAGATGACTCAGCAGATCATTCGGAGAGTTAAAGAGAAATTCGATCTTCGAAAGATAACAACTTGTGTAAAGATCACGCACACAATTAAAAACGTTTGAAGGTATAGGTTAATGGAAGACATCCGGGACCTCGAAGCTCGGGGAATTTAAATCAGAAAAACTTAAATTTATTACACCTATTTTTTAAAAATCAGGAATTGAATTTTGATATATAATTCATATATTTTTGATTTAAATCTTCCGAGTTTCGAGCTTACCGGAAGTTCTCTCCAAAATACTCTTTTCGAACTCGGTTATCTTGGAATCGATTGGTAGGAGCCACACTCGATAAATCGACAGTGAGATGGTGGATTTCGACCGGGCGGGAACAAGGTTTTTTTTTTTCTTGGGGAGAAGCCCCTGCACGATTAAGCACCAAAAAAATTCGCAGCTAATAAAAAGAAGTTAAAAAAAAAAGCAATATTCGTTTTATTCCCCGCAAAAATAAAAAAAAAAAAAAAAAAGCAATACCGGATTCACGTTTAAAACGAAACAAATTCGTAAACGCTCAAAAAACAAAAAAATAAAAACCGGGCTTCAGAACGTGTTTTCTTTTGCCTCACGTCGAAAAATTAAAAAAAGAGCGTAAAGTTCGTAAAAACATCGAGTTTCAACATTGCCGTGCATTCTTATTAAAGGTGTTTCAAAACAAAAAAAAAAAAACTAATTTCACTTGAAAAAGTTATACAAATTTATTAGTTCCACGTGCCACGAGACACGTGCCGCTTGGTCCGGTATTATACGACGGGATCATTAAGGGGCTCTGTAAATGCCAAACTTTACCTGCTCGAAAAAAAATAAAAAAAATAGTAAAACCAACGAAGAATAACGAGAAAAAAAGTAAACTGCAAAAATTCATGAGTCCAACGATTCAAAAAAAAAAGTGCAATCAGTGACGTCATTGTCCCCTACTGATCATTGAAAAAACAATAAAAAAAAACAAAAAAAAACAAAAAGTGAAAGAGGAAAAATTAAAATATCTGTGGAAAACAAAGAAACTTAAATCTTGAAGCCCTAAGCTCAGCTCAATCACCCTCTCACAAACTCAAAAAGTAATAAATAAAATTGAACTCCACCCCGTTCTCAGTTACATATACCACCTGATCCTATTCGTTCTGGCCCAGACATCTGCAATAAAAAAAAAAAAAAAAATCTTCATCTTCACCATCGTCAACTTCATCACCCTCCTCACCCTCTGGTCATCGTTCATCATCCGGATTATTTTAGTGATTAATTGTATTTTAAATTTTGTTGTCAATTTTGATTGTTTTTTTTTTTAAAGTATAAATAAAAAGAAGTAATACTAGGTATCGTTGAGAAAAAAAAAAAAACTAATAGTAAAAATTTAAAGGAAACGTACCTATGTATTGGTTTAAAATATTTCATATTTTATAATAGGAATAACATTTCGTTCATTTCGTTCAAAGTTTTTTTTATGTAACTTTCTCTAGTGATTATTATCAATCCATATACAGGGGTAACAAAAGTGAATATCGGATATTGTGCGCACAACATTTGGATACCAGCTTTGACCACATCATTTTATTTTGTATACCTACAATTGTTGTTTTGGTAAGTGAAGATGAATAAAAATAAAATTTTGAACGAAAAATGAAAATATTAATAATATCGGTTCTATATTATTGCGACATTTGAAATTAAATTAAAATAAAATAAGTAAAAAAAAAAAAAAAGGAAAAAAAAAAAAAAAAACTAAACATTAATTTTCAAATAATTTATTTACAAATTTTTAATCAAGTTTTGTTTCGGAGTAAAATTATAATTTCTCCGAATTGAGTAAGTGTAGCGTTTTTTTTTTTTCGACACTGTCAACTCCGAATTTTGAACTATTAACTACAGCTAGCTAAACTCTCTCTCAGTAAAATAAAGCATAACAGAATAAATTTTTGTATTTAATAATAATATTACTGCTATGATTCCGCAAATGTCAAATCTTGTTGACTATGTTTAGTAGTAGAGTGTTGCTTATTTCATATTTTGATATGAATTCAGAATTTCTATATGAAGCTTATTTGTAAAATTTACTGGGAATAATGTAATTTCTTTTCGTTTTAAACTAAAGTTTATACGAACGAAGTATTAATTTTTTCTACTTTTGGTTAATGAATACCGACTTTTAGTATACATAGTTTTTTTTAGTTTTGTATATATTTAAGGTTATTTTTTTTATTTTGAATAAAACGAAAATTATGTTATATTTTTTTTTTTACATACAACGAAGTTACTGTTTTATTATTTTTCTTTTGTTTACAATGGTTAGTATGATTCCTAACAATTGTTTTCAGTTATAAGTGAATTGGATTCAGAATGAATTTCTCCTGGTAAGATTTAAAATGGTGGATGTGGCAAGTTCTTTTTATGACGTCAACGACAGCGATGGTATACATTTTTTTGGCTTGTGCTTCAGGGTGCTCGTTGGGAAGAAAGTTTTTTTTTGAGATTTTGTTGACGCAATGATGAGTACGAATGTAATAACAACTGCTTCTAGGACATATGGATATCGATTTCTTGAGTTTAAAACATACAGCTAGAAAGTAGGAGTTAAGGCTTCGTCACGATTGGTAAACACTATTGGGGTTACCACCAATACGAGGACGTGGTAACCATGGCAAATACGTCACAGGGATTTAGGAATCGCAGTGATGTTAGTGGGTTGGGAATTCCTCAGAGGGCAATTTCATCAAAGCTCTCACACCTCAGCGGAATCAGATCACCTTAGATACAAAAAAAACAACCATACATTTGAAACTATTGAGGCCTCGCAAATTCAGCAAACAACATTTTGGCATGTAATACGTAACAACCGTTCAGTCCCTACGTCAGCAAGAACCCACCCACCGACGAGCTAGAACGTGCTAAAGCTAGCATGCCAAGCGGACGTGGTCTGGACACCCTTCTCTTTTGCTGTCAGGACTGGCTTGAGGTCCCTGTAAACCACGAGTCATATTGACAGAGTGACAAAGGGGAAGGTTTTAAGGAGTTTACTGAAGGGTTGATATTTTGTTATGGTATTGGTTGATTTATCCAGTGATACGCTTCCGGTACACCTTCATCCCGCAAGAACTCTCCTTTATGCCTTTGAACATCTCGTTCTATAAATAGCTTCGTTACAGCTTTTAGGATCGGCGATCAGATTTCCCTCTCCGTCCTTGCAGTATGTGCAGCGTGGTGTGTACTGCGTCATGTTTCGGACGGATTGGTAGAACTTCCGCGCCTGGTGCGGACCTCGTTCTCGGCTATTTTCTATTTCACAGATTAGGTTCTTCTCCCAGGCTGATTTTTTTTGTCTGTGTAGCCGTTTTTCTATTCTTCTGAGCTCTTTATATTCCTCTTCGCGTGCCCGCGTTCTATGAGATTGTTGCATTGCTCGGTACGCAACATTCTTACGTTCAACAGCTTGCATTCATCATCAAACCAGTCGTTCCGATTTTTACGACTGCTGCCTAAGATGGAGTTGGCAGTACTAATGACAATATTCTTAAGGCGTGTCCACTTCTCATTTACGCCCAGCATACTGGCTCCAGGACTTACTCTCCCTAAATCAAGTGATTCTAGGGCGAGTCCTAACGCATTACCAAAGGTGTTACTGGTGTTTTCATTGCGCAGGGCAGCCGTGTTGATTCGAACCTGATCGGCGGATGCAATGCGTCTTCGTAAGGCAATCCGCCCTCGGAAAACCATACCAACAAGATAGTTATCCGAGTCGATATTGGCACCTCGGTACGTTCGTACCGTCATCAAGTTCGAGTAGTGACTACGGTCTATCAACACGTGGTCTATTTGGTTACGAGTGACTCCATCAGGTGATACCCAGGTGGCTTTGTAGATATCTTTACGCGGGAACCTGGTACTCGCAACGACCATGTTTTTCGATGCTGCCAATTCTAAGACTCGAAGTCCATTGTCATTAGTGTTCTCATGCAAACTATGGGTGCCTGCGTAATGCCTGAATACCGGCTCCCGACCTATTTTTGCGTTCAAATCCCCAAGGATGATTTTAACATCATACCTTGGACAGGCATTGAGGGCCCTCTCGACTTGTTCGTAGTAAGTCTCTTTTTCTTCGTCTGAGGACTCCTCCGTAGGTCCGTGAACGTTAATGAGGCTGATGTTCGTAAATTTGCCTCGCACGCGAAGGGTGCATAGCCTTTCACTTCTAGCGTTAAAGCCGATGATGGTAGACTTCATTTTTTCGCTGACTAGGAAGCCTACCCCGAGCACATGGTGTTTTGTATGACAGCTATAGTATATGTCATATTCTTTCTTCTGTAGAACACCATTCCCTGTCCATTTCTTGAAGAGCTGTTATGTCAGCTTTATATTTTGACAGGGCATCGGCTACCTGCTGAGCGGCTCGAGCTCTATAGAGCGATCGTACGTTCCATAAGAAAATTCGTAAATCGTTTTTCAGTTTTCGTTGCGTTGGTTGTCGTCGTGTGATCAGTCCGTTTCCCAGGCTTGTTGTCGGTCTCGTAATTCATAAAGTTTTACGGGACAGGGAATTAACCTGTCGCCAACCTGAGGAACCAGCCCGATCATATTAGCCAAACCTTTTTAAAGGCTTGTTTCTAGCGGCCGCCACGGAGAGGCTATGATCAGACTTCCACCAGTCCCGAATAGTTACGGCACGGATATATATGGAGATGGATATAATATGTCATACATTATTTTCAAAATCAGAGAAAAATCTCTCGTTGAAAGAGGTAAACCAAACAGTTGATCAAAAAACTCTTCATTCTCCTGTTCATTTGAGATCTAAGAAAAAGAGGAATATTTACTTTTTTTAAAATCATTAAAAATCATATAAGGAATTTACCGTTAGAGAATTGTTTTCTTTCTCCATAGTTGTTACAGATTTACCTTTAGTAAATCGATTAAAAAGACTTGAAAACAAGAAAAACCCCGCACAACCGTTTTCTTTAATCACAAAATCGACATAATAATTCGTACAATCTACTCAAAAAATTTGTTTACTTCTTGTTTACGAATAAAATTAGTGTATTAAGCGAATGGATTCAATATGTATTTACAAATTGTTTGAGATGAACTGTAGTGTGAAATGAAACTTAATAGTCTGCGTCCGCACTATTATAATAGGAAAGTGTGAGACAATGTGGTATGACTTGGGAAGGTAAGTGCTATCGAAATGTACAAAACTAGGACATAATACAATAATTCTCCACAATAGAGAATTAAACAATTTGTTCCTTCGACTGAATGTTTAGAACATGTAGTCATTTCAAACAACGTAAAATGACGAAATTGTCGGTTTTCTCACTTGAACTCCTAAGCGTTGCATATTCTCAAAAACAACTCAATGCAAAGATGTTACATCATGTGTCCGTACGGCTATGGAGAATACCTCTCAAAATTATTTTATATAACCCCCAAAAAATTTGTTTTGAATTGGGGCTTCTTTTCATAATTTTGGGGGACTTATTCGTATTTAAAATTGAGGAGATATTTCATGATATTTTATTTGAGCAATTATTTAAAAGGTTATTTAAATGCAAATGTTAAAAAATATTTTTTAATAAAGAAGTTTTTAGTGAGATATTAAAATTGCTATTTTGAATAAAATTGAATTTGTTTTATTTGAAAGACCAATCAATACCATTGTTATGGAATATGACATCAGCTTCTGTGGTTGGGGCGGATCCGAGGATCCAACTTTTCAATTTTGACGCATATATTAGACTTAATTTGAGCGATACCGCGGCTTATGATGACTTTGTGGTCACCGGTTGTTAGAGGCTGTCTAAGCGACTTAAGAAAACCCCACTGAAAACTAACGCTATCAAATCGCACGATCTCGGTGACCATTTGACGACGCCTATGATTGAGATAACCATGCTCTCAAATATGTAGATCAAAATGTTCCTTGTGGAATCATGTGTTTGGCACGTAGCACCATGCCACATACAAAATAAATTGGTTATCATCGATTGGTAGATTTACCATTATAATTTTCTAACCTAATATATGGGTGATTCTACAAACAATGGAATAAAATGATACGAATTTCGGCACGACATTTTTTGAAGCCAAAAGTCGTAAGAGTTGTTCTAGTTGATCATTAGAACGTCTCTTTGCGTTGTTGAAAGCGGCCAGTTAAATAAAATGCACGACTGGGTCGCACGAACTTGCTCCTATGTAATAGACTAGGAATTTTAAAAACGAATGTTATTAGAGAAAACTGTTCATAAGGATAAAATGAATTTTTTAAATTCTTTTAGTAGTAAGAGATAAAAACAGAATGCTATGCAAATATGAATTTATGCAGGAACAAAAATTATAAGTCGTTGTAGTGGTTCCTTAAAAAAATAAGCTTTTATGTACAAAATTTTTAAAACATTTTTAAGAAAAAATTTTGGTACGCCAATCTTAAGTTTTTATTATTGTACGAATAAAAGTCTTATTTCCAAAAAAAATACTAATCCGTTCTTGAGATATCGAATTTTTCAAAAAAAAAAAAAAAAAACCAAACCAAATGAAATTTTTGAAAATTTGAAAATTCTGTGGGACAGTTTTTGAGAAAAAAAAATATTTATAAAATCTCGAAAAAAAATCGCATGGCAGGTACCGTTATTTTTGGTCTTAAAAAAAAACAGAAAAAAAACGTCCGGGGGGGAAAAATTAAAACCCATATCTACAAAGTTTGAAGAAAATCGGCCGAGCCGTTTAGCTGCAATCGAACGGAAAGACAGACAGACAGAATTGCGAGACCCAATTTTTTGGTCTTCGCTATCATCGTAATGTCAACTTTGATCAAAATCTCGAGTTCGATTTTTTTTACGAATGCATAACTTGCCTTATAGTACCTATAAGTCGCAAGTAAAAAATAAAAAATGAAGATTTTAACGACATTTTTTGAAAAAAAGGATGTTCAGGGGACTGAGTTTTTTTAAAAAGACTGAATAAATCTTTATTTTTCTTATTGTTTTTTATTTTTTCCTAAATATGACTTAGGTATAGATAAAAAAATAGAGAAATTAAATTTAATTAGTCTTCATAAACATACAAATTAATGGTTGATAAATATTATTTAGCATTTTATTAAGACAATATAATATATTATAATTTAATATTTTTTTCTATTTAGAATCAATTTAAAATAAATTATATTATTTTTAAAAATATTCGCAATGAAATTCGAAGTTTAATTTAACCAAAAATTTCTCCGGTTTCTTAATAAAATATCATTTGTTCATTTATTAGCCAGGGGACTGTGGCCAGGGGACTGAGGTTTTTAATGGTTTTTGCACAAAAAAGTTACTAAAGTTTTTCTTAAAAAAACAAAAAAAATATATATATTATTACAGTTTTATTAAACTTACACTATACTGCTAACAAAGATGCCTACGTTTCGTAAAAACTCACCAGAGGACTGATAAACGGACATTCGACGACTTTGCACAAATGTCTTTTTCACAATATGCAAATTGATATTTTGAAATATATGTCCCAGAATATTCATTTTTAAAACTCTATTTTTGATCAGCAAGTATTTGTGTCGCGAATCGAAGATCTTGGGGATTTAAAATGATAAGGTAGAAACTACGGTACAGTTTTTAAAGGTGGTTTACGGTGTAAGGGGCTGGATGATGATGTTTATCCAATTTCCGGATGATTGTGCAAAAGCAAACACACAATAAGAGACATCAAAACCTTTTAGATCCTTTCATATTTTTGAACTTAATCCAAACTGGAAACGTTATCCGGTCATTTGAACTTACATACCGAATAAAATACAGCTGGAAAGTATTTCTGGTGTTTGTTATGTTATATTTTAAATTAAGTTGAGCAAATCTCTAAGCCCATTCTGTTTTTTTTTAGATGTTGGGCCGTACCAACAATCAAATTAAGAGAAAAATAAAATGCAGCATATATGGTCAGCTGTATAGAGTCCATTAAATAATGCTTCATTTTGCTCAAATATTAATTTGATTGTTGGTAAAGCCCGTTGTCTTTTTTTGTAGCAGACATTTTTGATCAAACAAATTCAACTGAACTGTTTGGTACAACAACCAATAAGTGAAACATTCCATATGAAATCGAATTAAAAATGCAAGATTATTTTATGTTTTGGTGAAAATTTTTAGTTTCCGCACGCGTCAGAAACTCTTGTTTCTATTGAAACATATAAAAATTGCGTTTGTATGCTTAAATTTATTTAGCTTTAAAAATGGAACCCTCACAAAGTTTGAGCGATATCTAAAATGGATCAGACGATTTCATATGGAATGAATGAAATACAAAAATAGGCATGTTACGTGTATATTTCCATAGCTGCTCTCGAGAACAAAACTCGCGAGTGTACACACTCATGATTAACTCCTGAATGTTATTAAGTTCAAATACTCTGCAGTAAACTCCCACCTTAATCTTTTAAATCATCACAATATTTATTATATTTACAGATTGATGCAACAATATCGTTTCTTAGAGCTGGCCGCAGCGGTGAATTAGGTAAAGTAATTGAATTTCTAGAATCCGGGCAAGTAACAGACATAAACACCTGTAATGCGGTAAGTTAATTTAAAAATCAAAGCAAAAGCTTTAACTTAAACAAAATAATTTAAAAAGTTTTTTGGTTTCATATGAAGTTTTTTTGTAACCTTAAAAGAAACAAACCCAAAATACAAACAAACTGTTCTATTTAGAATGGACTCAACGCACTCCATTTAGCAGCGAAAGATGGCTACATTGATATTGTAAGCGAGTTGTTGCGGCGCGGTGCAAATGTTGACAATGCCACAAAGAAAGGCAACACAGCTCTTCATATAGCTTCACTTGCCGGGCAAAAGGAGGTGATTAAACTGCTGATTCAATACAACGCAAATGTTAACGTTCAGTCGCTAAATGGATTCACACCGCTCTATATGGCAGCTCAAGAAAATCATGATGCCTGTGTGCGATATCTTTTGGCTAAGGGCGCCAATCCGTCTCTGGCGACCGAGGTACCTATAAACATTTGAATACATATGTTTATGTAGTTTTATTTATTTTATGCATGACAAAAAAAATAGGATGGATTCACACCACTGGCCGTTGCAATGCAACAAGGTCACGACAAAGTTGTTGCTGTTCTGCTGGAGAGTGACTCCCGGAGCAAAGTCCGTCTTCCAGCACTTCATATTGCCGCCAAAAAGGACGATGTTAAGGCAGCTTCATTACTTTTAGAAAACGACCATAATCCTGACATTGTTTCAAAAAGCGGCTTTACTCCGCTACACATTGCTGCACACTATGGAAATGTTGATATTGCAAAGTTATTAATTGAACGTGGGGCAGATGTTAACTACATTGCCAAACATAATATAACACCATTGCATGTGGCTTGCAAATGGGGAAAGAAGAATATTCTAATATTGCTTCTGTCGAAAAACGCTCGTATAGACGCTACAACTCGTGACGGCCTTACACCACTACATTGCGCTGCTCGCTCAGGCCACAAAGGTGTTATTGAGCTACTAGTTGAAAATGGCGCCCCAATTTTGTCAAAAACAAAAAATGGCCTAGCACCTTTACATATGGCTGCTCAAGGCGAACACGACGAAGCAGCTCGTATTCTGTTAATGCACAAAGCTCCCGTGGACGAAGTGACCGTGGACTATTTGACGGCACTGCATGTATCGGCACACTGCGGACATGTTAAGGTAGCTAAGCTTCTACTCGATCACAATGCTGATCCAAATGCACGGGCTCTAAATGGATTCACGCCGCTGCATATTGCATGCAAAAAGAATCGCATCAAAGTGGTTGAGCTTTTGTTAAAGCACAATGCTAGTATTAGTGCGACGACCGAAAGCGGGTTGACTCCCCTTCACGTTGCCAGTTTCATGGGTTGTATGAATATAGTTATATACCTGCTGCAACATGACGCTAATCCAGACGCACCAACTGTTCGAGGAGAAACTCCACTTCATTTAGCTGCTCGTGCAAATCAAACAGATATTATTCGAATTCTCCTGCGAAATGGCGCCCAAGTAGATGCACAAGCTCGAGAAGGACAAACCCCCCTTCATGTGTCATCACGACTTGGTAATATTGATATAATAATGCTAATGCTACAGCATGGTGCCAATGTCGACTCGGTTACGAAAGACGCCTACACGCCTTTGCACATTGCCGCTAAAGAAGGCCAAGAAGAGGTTGCAGCTTTGCTGATAGATAATAATGCATCTCTGGATGCTGTCACCAAAAAGAGTTTCTCGCCACTCCATTTAGCAGCTAAATACGGAAAAGTTCAAATAGTACAATTATTACTTCAGAAAGGCGCCAACGTTGATTGTCAAGGGAAGAATGGCGTTACACCATTGCATGTGGCCAGTCACTATGACCATCAAGAAATCGCTCTACTATTACTCGAAAAAGGTGCATTGCCGCAAGCAAGTGCCAAAAATGGACACACAGCCCTTCACATTGCTGCTAGAAAAAATCAAATGGATATCGCTACCAATCTATTGCAATACGGTGCTGATCCGAATACCAAAAGTAAATCTGGATTTGCTCCGCTGCATTTAGCTGCCCAAGAAGGCCATGTCGATATGGTGAATCTTTTGCTCGAGCATGGTGCCTCCGCGAATATATCGGCTAGAAATGGCCTAACTCCAATGCACCTGTGTGCCCAAGAAGATAGAGCTAAAGTTGCTCAAATACTGCTAGATAATAATGCGCAGATATCGGAACGAACCAAAGCTGGATATTCACCACTGCACGTTGCTGCACATTTCGGCCAAATAACAATGGTTAAATTTTTACTCGAAAACGATGCAAATATTGAATTAAGTACAAATGTAGGTTATACACCTCTTCATCAAGCTGCCCAACAAGGACACACGTTGGTGATAAATTTACTATTGACACATAAGGCCAATCCAAATGCTCTCACAAATGTAAGCCTAATAAAAAACTCTGTATTGTGTTTAGTTATTGAAAAATCTGAGCAAATTAATTACGAACTAATCAAAATAGCGCTATTTTTTATTAATTTTTACATAGCCGCATAGCTGAGCCTCGAATCAGCTTTGACAGTATAGTAGAAAAAACATGGCCTTAAGAAGTTTCCTTTCAACGACGAAGATGTTAATGTAACCTTTTTTTAACGAATGGATCGATTTCATATTTGTCTTACAAATTTTATATTTTTCCCCGTTTTACATGATTTGGTGAACTTTATGTGAGAAGACAAAATTCAGAATTAAATGAATAAACAAAGAGTACATCAACAAAAATAATAATGACAATCATTTGTTTGTTCGGTGGTGTGTCAAAACAATTATTATTTACTTCTAAAGTGCAAACACTGAAACTTTGCATAGCACTTGCTGCATCGGACATTTGTTTTCGTTTGTCTTTTAGCTACCTCCGGGATCCAACAAAGCCGCCACTTAGAATCTCTCCTCCTTATTCTTACTATTAACGATGTTGCAATCGTCATTACATATTCAAGAGCATTTCTTCCACACATGATTCCACAACTTGATTTCAACAGTTTCTGTCTGTCTGTTGCTTGAAAAATTGCTTATAGCTAAATATTTCCAAATGCCATTTAATCACTTTATCACGAAAACGTATCCAATCTTCTCCCCGTCGTCGGCGCGGCGTCGCACAGTGGTTGGGTTTGTATGAGACAAGTGGCCAAAACTAAAATTTACATCTCAAACGACAAATTAAAAATAGAAAATAAAATAAAAATCATTGTTTTCATTTTTTAACAATAAATTATGAAGTTAATAAATCAATAACTGTAACGCTTCTTTGCTTAAGCTAGTTTTTTTTTCTAGGGAACGAACGTTCGACAAAAGAGGGTCCGAAGAAAGAAATAATCTGTTTATTAAGTTCGGTGTTGGTGGCAGTTCTTGAAATTTTTCGGTTTTTTTTTTTTTTTTGCTCTAAACGATTTCACATATTTATTTTTAGCTTCAGCAGCTTCTTCGGTTAACTGGCCTACAGACAATATTTCATTTTGGACAATTTGCCCTCCATGTATAAGCACTTTATACACTGAAGCTGGCATAGGATACCATGGATATTCATTTACAATTTCTCTTGCCGTATCGAAGCAGTAGTTTTCAAACGCCTCAACATTTATGGCAAAGCGACAGGCCAAAGCTATCAAGATAACAGCACATCTCTCTATAATCGATTTATTAACTCCAGTTATCTCCGAAGAAAGAAAAGGGTTTGCAAAAAACCTTCGAGTCGTATTTTCATCATTTGAATGCCCTCCACCTTGTTAAGGCTTATCAATAATAAGGCCAGTTTTTTCTCGGAGTCCTTTTTGTAATTCGTTTTTTCTGACTATCAAGAAGACGTTTTTCAGTTTCGCTTGTTCGACATTTTTTAAAATCTAGTCTATAAGATACATGAATAAAAAATTTGAAAAAGCGTATCCACGCATGTAATGGGGATATACCAAAATTCAAGCTATCCACATTAAGGTTTTTTTGCAAGGAACTTTCGATGTCCTTCATGGTAGTTGGTTTGGCCCATAAACGTAGCAGACCTGTTGTGATGACGTGTGTGTTAAGGCCTTACATACTCTCCCGTCTACCATTGTTAATTTGAGGTCATGTTTCACCGAAACCTTCCGATCACCAACATAAATATGAGCGCTTGATAAATTATCGATTTGTTCTTGAATCTATCTTTGTTCGGCTCTGCTTATCTCTGCTGTTTCCTTTTTTAATTTGAAACGCACCGATCTGCAATATCTTTTGGTTCCAGGACGAGGGTTCTGCCATATAATTTTTTTGGGTGCGTCAGTTTTCTGGAACAAAAAAGTTGAAGGGAAACATTATTATTATTATTATTTCAAGCTTTATTCACAACTAAAATAATATTTGGTTCAGCAAATAAAAGGTCTTTCTTCTTTAACAAATCCACAACAACTGATCATATCTTTATTCTCTCAGTATATCCTTCTACCTAAACGGCAGTCTCTTTCTATTATATGCAATCATTATATCTCTTTCTTTAAGTTTGGACAATCTTGTTTTTTTTTTTTTTTTTTTTTTTTTTTTTTTTTTTTTTTTTTTTTTAGCGCGCACTCAAGGGGTTATGATGGGATTTAAAAGGAGATGCCGATGCACATTTTTGTTCTTTCTTTTGGAAGTGTTGCAACAATATGTATGTACTAATCGTTAAACGAATTGGAGCTCCTTAAGAAGCGGTCGAGATTTCCTATCTATATATTTGCCAGATCACTAAGATCATTGTAGTAGAAATCTCCCAGATGGAGTGTACGTCATTGGGATAAAGCAGAACATGTACAGAGAAGTTGAGCGATCGATCCATCCTCTTATTCGTCTCTTCTGAAGAAATCGTTAGAATAAACTTCAAGTCGCGTTGCGTGGTTGCTTTTGTTACGGAACCCAGATCCAGCATTGCCCAAATCTGTTTTGTCGCCAAGCAGGTTGTGATATTGTTCCACCTTAGTTTTGTTCTCTGTATAGTATCTTAGGCTAAGGCTAAGTTTACACGTAACGATGGGAATACCTATATTTGTGGCAATAAAGGTATCCTTTTGGCGAGTTCGTCAGCTTAACAATTTCCTGAAATGTCCCTGTGTCCGGCTCCCAGCATAGGTGATCTACTGCGCCGTTTCCATCAGCGACTGGGATTGTAAAACCCATACAAACGTCTGTCGATATCAAAGACGCATTGTTGAAAATAATTGGTCGTTACAAAATTACAAAAATCATCGTTTCAGATAACGGAAAAGCTTTTTATTCCAATTTGAATCAAAACTTTTTCAGATAGAATTTTTCAAGATATCAATTTTTTGTTCATATACTCCACAGCGAAAGCGATGTACAGAGCAGATGTTTCCATTTTACCTTATTAGAAATATTAAGGTGTATTAAGGAGCAACAACAAATAGGCAAAGGAACATATCTAATACTACTAGCAACTCACTAATATATTTAATATTAATATTTATTCGGTAACAAATGTGAAATGAAATGAAGTTGTTCATACTTTATCACCTCAGGATCAAGAAGAAATAAGCAGAAAACTAACTGAAGAACAAGAAAAAATACCTCAAGGACTTAATTGAAAATTCTATAACTAGAACGTAAAGTTGTTTTTTTTTTTTTTTTATTCATAGAAATAATTGTTTAGTCAATAAATTTCAAAACATTGGCGCAAAATTTAAAACAGCCTTTCATTAAGGCATTAGTATGATACTACTTAATAATTTGTTAACTTTAAAGTAGTTTACTAACTCATTCTTAATTTTAAACATTTTCTAATATTATCGTACTAAAAGAATATCTTAATAAATTGCTTCTGAAGACACCTAAAACAATGACATTTCGTGTAAAAAAGTAAGTACAAGAACCGTTTTTGATGTTTGCAAATGTCAAAGAGTCATTTGAAGCTAGCACGATACTAAAAAAATAAATTAGGTATTCGATGATTTTAACTTTAGTAAAAGGGTAGAGAAAGTATGATGCTATATTCGATTAAAATTTGTAAATTTGTTGTTTTAAAATATAGTATCATACTAAAACAGTAAAGTAGTTAGAAGGATCTAGGAACCACGGTACTCATAGAAGGCAGTACAATTCATAAAAGTAATCTTGGATTATATATTATACAGTGCCTTGCATAAGTATAACCGCACCTGTAAAAATGCGTTTTGTAGAAAATTAAAATGAGAATGACACCTTACTATTTTTTTTATTGAATGCCATGGCATTACTAATCAAGTAAATTGAGAAGGAAAAAAAGTTCGTTAGTTTCTCTTCTGGTGTTTAAAAATTAAAAACAGATTTTCTTGTATTGCAAAAGTATAACCGTATTTTTATTTTTTCTTTATTTTAAGTAAATTTTTTAGGAAAAACTAGTAAGGGATCTTGCCACCCCTATTTTCGACCAAGATAAAAATTCTTTCTGGCATACTGTTGATAAGGTTTTTTAATATGAAATTGCCTCTCGCAGCTCAGCAACACTGACAAATTGCCTATTATGGGCATACATTTTGCGGGTAAAAATTTTTCAAAGGTTTTCAATAGGGTTACAATCTGAAGAACGTGCCGGCCACTCCATCAAATTTATGCTATTGGATTCGAAACACTCCAAACTTCGACTAACGTGAATTGAGGGATTATCTTGCTGGAAGACATGGCGAACTCGACGAAATCGTCTTAAGTAGGGTAGGGGAGAGTGGGGCACATTTGAACACTTTTTGCTTTCCTGACTGATAAAACCTAAAATATTCGAGCAATTGGCTCCATGTATGGGGCAGTTTTCAACTTGGAAGGGGCACTTTTGAACGGTGTTATAATTTTTTGTTTACTGAATAAAAGAACTTTAAAATTTTATTTTTATATAAATTTTTTAATAAGAACTTATCAATAAAACTCAAAATGTATACTTTTGTTATATCATAATCATGTATTTGTAGAAAAAAAAAAATACAAAAATCCACAAGATTAATAAGAAAAAAAAAATTATCTAAAACTTGGATTTTTAAGTAAAATCTGGATTTTTTGTGAATAAGAATAAGCTTAAGCTAGCTAGTTAAAGATGTTTTCTAGTAATAGCTATTTAGCCAACGCTAAGTTCATTTAGTTTTACCTTGTTTTCCAAGCCTAAGATTCAATTTGTGTGAATAGCTTGAACTAGAATATTTTAGTTAAAGCTACAAGAATTTCAAGATTTTTTTGACCTGTCTAGAAAGCTTTAACTAGGTCTTATTTTCAGTATTCAAGAGCTCAAAAATGAGACAGAGAACGTATAGACGCAGAGACTGACGGCCGATATGACAAAAGCATTTTTTACCTGAAACCAATACTTGCCCCATAAAACAGATAACAAATTGCTTGAAGCTGATTAAATTTTCTCTTAAATGTCTTAAATATGTTAAAAAACCTAATCGTGGGAGTTTTGAACATGTTCAAAAGTGCCCCAACATGCTTGTTCAAATCTGCCCCAACTGTTCCAGTGACACAAAATTTGCCATAAATATTTAACTGAAATATATCCAGTAAAAAACTTACCGTTATTAAGTTTAAAATTTGTTTTTCCTCCAAAAAAATTTGTTCCTGTTTTAAAATCGGGCAGTAATTTATTTTTAAACTCTTACAACTAAAAAACGAAAACACAACACTTCCACTAGCAAAAGGACCTTTCACCTCTAAGTCCGAGAGACAACTGAGAAAATCAAGGAAAGTCAATGACGTTTATGGATATGATATTGACAGGTTAAAATTTAAAATTATTTTTAAAAAAGAGTAATAAAGTAAAATTTTATAAGCATTGTTCAAATGTGCCCTGTGTTCAAATCTGCCCCACTCTCCCCTACCAAATTATTCTGAAGCACCTGGGTGTAAGCTGAACTGTTCATCCTTGTAGAGGTGAAGGCACGTGCAAACTTACCACGGTCGCAGAAGGCCTCCCAAACCATACAACTACCACCGCCGAAGTTCCTCTTGGAAAAAAAAATTTTTTTTCCTTTCTCAGACATGCCAATATCCGTTAAAACAATCTGGCCCATCAAGATTAAACTTTTTTTCGTCACTGAAAATAATCTAAAAAAAAACATTCATTGGAATTATGCTATTTGGAATAGTAAGAGTTAAGTGTAAATCAATGGAATGTTACTTACGGTTTTCCAATTCCGGTTCATGTTTTTACGGGCCAATTTTAACCTTTTTTGTTTGTGGGCTGTTGTCAGATTTGGAGCTGGCATCATTTTGCCCCGAACAATCTCTTCACTGGTTTTAAGGCACGAAAAACCGTTGACACCGAAACTCCTAACCCCGCCTATTATTTCGGCGTACCATCTGCTTCTGCGGACGCCCTTGTCTTATTTTTGTCCCATAAGATTATGGATCCTGGAAAAAATTTCGGACGACAGGATCGGATCTGGAAATTTTTCTAACAATAGACCTTAAGCTTAGGCCACTTAACCGAAAAGTTTGAATTTTACCTTTTTCCGTACCGCTTAAATGTGTACCAAGCGGCATTGTTGTTTGTCATTTCAAAGCACATAACTGAATGAAGCTTCAGAGAGGTTTGCATTGTGCAGTTATACTTTTGCAATACATAAAAATCTGTTTTTAATTTTTATACACCAGAAAAGAAAATAACGGAACTTTTTTCTTCTCAATTCGCTTGATTAGTGATGCCATTCAATAAAAAAAATAGTAAGGCTAGGACCGCCCTTGCGATTTCAATCGCACGATTTTTTAGTCGCAAAAATAGAACACATGAATTTAAATGAGAATGAACGCACTTGCTACCAAAAAATCATGACGATTTAAAAGTCGCAATTTGTTTCATTTTTCTTGCGATGCGATTGTCGTAAACTTAAATGAAACACATGTACTCAAATGGATATGCCCACGCTTGCGATTTAAATTACTACGACTTAAAAATCGTAGTCGCAAAGAGAAATTGGCATGCACGCACTTGCGATTTTTAATCCACGATTTTTTAGTCGCAATGAATAAGATATATGGCGTTAAATGTGAATGCACGCACATGCGACTTAAAAATCGTAGCGATTATAAAAATGAAACAAGTTGTATTTTTTCAAGCGATTTTTCTGTCGCTACTTATTTGTAGCAAATGCGTGGACTCACATAAAAAGTAGTGTGTTTTATTTTTCGCGATTAAATTATCGCGCGGCAAAAAAATCGCAAGTGCGTGCATGACAATAATTTGTAGGGACTACGACTTTTTAATCGCCTCGACGAAAAATATATTAAACAAAATATATTAAAGCAAATCTTCAAATTCAATTTCTAAATTCGCCCATCGCGTCGTACCAAATTCACTGCATCAGCAGGGCAATTATCCTTGTTTCTTATTCACCCTTTGTATTTGCTTATTTGACTTATGTGAGAATAAGGAACCCTTTGTAATAAGTCATCGGTTTTCCAAATGTTTTTTCTATGGCATAAGGAATGTACTATCTACCTTGTTGCAACTAATAAGTACATAAGTTTCCTTACAGTCTCTAGGTACGGAAACTTAACAACAGCAATATCTGATGATGGAAGCTTTGATGTTTCTGAAGTGAGCGCACAGGATGACATGATGAACTTCTGGAACAGCCTTTCAAAATAACAGTATTAATTAGAATGAATTGACCCATCCTTCATACGCTTATCTATTTTTTGTATCTTATTCAAAACTCAATTTGTTTCAATCGCTTATGTAATCTGGAAGAAAAACATTATTTCACATTTTATTGAGATAAAGATTTCCTCGTCCGTCGCAGCACTCCACTCTTTGGCATCAACCAATGTTATCGCTTCGTCATAATCTTTGGGATCTTAGCATTAACTTACCAATGTGTGCCTTTTTAACAAGTTTGTTACAGCGCTAGTAGTTGCACAGTGGTTTGGCTGATCCGATTTGAAATGTTTTTTTCTTGAAGCTTTTGATAATTCATAGGACCGCTGGAAATTCCCATGTTGCGACTTTTTGTTCCATTTTGGCGCTTTGATTAAGGACTTTCTTTTTATTTCAAATAACAGTTAAGCTTTATAGATTAGAACTAAATAACGAACACATAAATAAATACGGTACCGCAGGCACCTTAAAAGAGGGCTAAGGATTTGTAACTGCAGTATTCATAAAGATTAATTCTTAATAGTACTATAAATTTTATATACAAAGATAATAGAATGTTAGAAGGTCATCCCGAAGGTCTCAGTTCGTTTCTCAGCCACCTCGTCTAAAAAAAATGTTTTATGTTGGATTACTGCCTCTTGTTAGGAAATGATAAATACTCTTACTTCAAGCGTATCACTTGTCGTAAAAGGTCCGTTCGGACACATTGGTCTTGAAAGCTTTTGTATTAATATTAATTTTTTTTGTTGCCCTCAAGGGTCTTATTGCACTGCACCAAAGATCACACTATCATTTATCAGGCTGTAAAGTCAACGAAGTAGGACCACCATATTTAAATTAAAACACCCTTCAGTCACTCTTAGTGATTTTATAGATTTGAAAATTTTTGTCTCCCATTTTTTGGAGTAGACTCTAATTCATATCCGTACTTAAAATGTATTATAAAATTGTATTAAAATTGTTTTTATTATTCTCACATAAAACCGGAACTATACTTATCTAGTCTGTTGTAATTAGTTTGGTCTGGAGGGGTATGTTATGTCCGTAGCTGTAACTGTGCGCACTAATCAAGCTTACTGTGTTGAATTCATAGAACTCAGTGTTTTCCCTTTCCGAGAGCAATATCTTTTTTGTCCCAAATACAGAAGAATTAGTCAGCGACACAGCGCAATGGGAACACAAGGGAATTCGATACAACACATCCCATCAGACAAATATGGTTTTGCGCATATGAAATTCATTGGACCGATAGCGACACACCGCTACACAACACACCACACTAGATAAGTGTAGTTCTGACTTAAGTAAAGCAAACAAAAACAAGACCTTATGTATGTTAAAACTCTTGTCAGCGTGTATCGATTCTATTCCAATTATTGGCACAAACCTATCACGCTATTATTTCAATAACTGAACATAAATTCTTTCATCCAATCTGAAAATATACGTCATTTTTCTCACTTAGCTCTGGGTACAGATGTGGTACATTCATTCATTGGAATGTTTCCAAATATTATGCTGCGGGAACAGTGCGGCTCCCTTGGTTGGACATACACAGAAACAAAATTAAATTTGATAAAATACTTTTATATTTTTCATGAAATAAGTTTTTTTGAGTGCAAGTAGTTTTTTTTGCAATGCTCTCAAATTGGTTCTAAAATGTTTATATAATTATAGCGTTAATGGGTTTTTCTTATTCACTTACGTGATACATACACATTTAGAAACACGAGATCCTTTCGTTTTTTCGACTTTCTAATTTTCAATAAACTGATCTCGGTTGAAATTTTTACATAAGAGTTTCTTGAAATTTTTAATACTCGTTATAATGCAGACAAACAAAAATTAATACTTTCAAAAAAATAATATTTAAGAAAACTCTTTCAATAATTTTTTTTAAAATTTATATGAACTCGAGAAATCAGATGTTTTATTTTTTGAGTTCAAAACAATTAACGGATATGTTTTAGGACACTCAAATGTCGTGTATTTTTATAGGTTTCCCTAAAAAGGTCCATGTTTTATATGTCAAACATTTTAAACAACTATATGAACAAGTTCGTGTTATCCAGTTGTGTTAAACATTTAATTTTTTTTTTATTTTTTTTAGACTACTTTCCTAAATTAAATTTCACTCAACAAAAGCTCAAACATAACTACAAAAATGATCTTGTTGACGTATACTTTTAAAAACACCTAGAATTAGAAACAAGAATACCACAAGTTCTCTTTGGTGAAAACGTACTGTTGCACTTAAAATCTTCTTGCAGGGAAAGTGACCAAAAGTCACTTTTGTTTTTACATTATAAAAAAGTTAGCAATCGAGATGTCTTATGCAAACTTTTTTTAAATTAGGAAAATTAAAAAACTAACAAACAAATTGAAGAACTTATTTTTAATAAAATTTAACTTGTTTGTTACTATCAAGGCACTCACAAGTGTTTTATATTATAGATTTCCCCAACGAGATTCGAACTGTTTTTTAAATATGCCTTATCCATTGAACCGCACTGTGTCTAAAATATGCCTAAGCCTATTAGTACCTTACTCTATCTATAAATTCAATAAGATTTGAATTTTAAACAGATTCAATCGTGAGTTTAAATCATATTTTTGTGTTTCCATGCATCGACTAACTCTGAATAACCAAAGAAAATAATTAAAAAATACCAAACAGAAATTTGTTTTTATTCTGGAAATTTTTTTTCAATATCTATTATATCAGAAAATCAAAAACAAAATTGAAAAATTCCGAATACAAAAAGTAAACACACATCAGAGAGGAGAACGCGCGTTCTAAAAATATAAGAGGAGTGCACATCAATAAAAATAAATTAGGCACACAACTGCGTTCGTTATACTTTGCATAGGTTGCTTTAGAAAAAAAATGCGTTTTGGCCGTTTTTGAAATTCTTTTTTTTCGAAATCGAAATTGAATTTGGTTGAGTCGAATTACCTTCGGGTGGTGTACCCTACACTGTGATCGGGTTAAAACTGGATTTGTTTTTAAAATTAAAAAAAAAAAAACTATTTAAAAGATAAAAAAAAAAAAAAACAAAAAACTTGTTCCAATTTATTTGCTCAGATTGTCATTCAATATTTTGTTCCTATAAACATTGTTGAAGAATAATAATTTGTTGTTTAAATTTTCGTGTGCACATTTTGTAATACGCCCTTTTTATATTTTTGTTTTAATTAAGCATGGACAAACGGCCTTGAATATTGCAAATAAACTTGGTTATGTGACTGCTGTTGAAACATTAAAAGTTGTTACCGAGAAAAGTATTACAAATACTGTAACTGGAGTTTTAGAAGAAAAATACAAAGTTGTCTCTCCGGAGTCTATGCACGAAGCTTTTATGTCGGATTCCGAAGACGAAGGCGGTGAGGATCACTTGGACCAAAATCAATACAAATACATGGCTACAGACGATCTTAAAACCATTATCAATGAGAATGATCAACACAATTATGATACGACTGATGATGGTCAAATCTACGGAAATAACCGTAAAGGTAATAAACTTAGATTCTAGACCACCTTATTGAAATTTTATTTTTTGTATAGGTATTTTTTTTTAATAAATATGATGTCATTTTTATTAATCGACGAGTATATAATTATGTGTATACTACATGAACATTGCGGAACAAAAAATTAAACCAAAGTTTTTTGTTTTGTTTTGGTGGTGTGACATTCATTTTATTAATTGTTGTCTTAACGTGTTCTTGATTTTGGTTCGGCATCGTAGCCGTGACTTCTAAATTCAGTAGCCGGCCAGTGAAAAGTCAAAGTTTTTGGTTGCGATAAGTACATAGGTTTGGTACATATATGGCAAGTTATAGATTATGAAAACTTAAAATGAATTGAACTGGAGGTCTTGATTAAAACTAAAATTCACAATAATAGAAAAAATAAGTGACGTAAGTAAATACTGCCAATGTATACAAATATGTACAAGCGTGGATAGAGATGATAAATTTAATTGATACAACTTAACTTACATTACCAACAGCCCTATTATATCTATTAAATATTAACAAGATGCTTGATACATACATATCAACAAATTGAATGAGTTAGTATTATGACTATCAACTATAAACATTTTTTTATCGACTGTGAATTTTATTAGATTTTATAATTATCGTGAATGATTTTTTTGATGGACATGGTATTACGGATATCAACAAAAAAGGTACACATCAATTTTGTTATCAACCACAAATTCTTGATTGAAACGTAAACATACAAATTTATGCGGGATTTTTAAAAGTTAAAAAGAATAATGACTTCGATAAAATTGTTTTTTGAAGGGAGTAATGATGAAGCTAATGTAAATGAGCAAATCAAAATTGCCGAGCATTACGGGATTCTTCAAACCCAATGGATTTGGACGAAAACATGTAAGGAAATACTTTTTGCTTTCTGTTGCTTTTGAGAAACAAAGTAATTTTTTAAAAGAAAAACTTACATTTTCGCAAAAAGTATTTTCCTTTTCGTGGCCGACAAAAAACAAATAAATATTTCAAACGTGAAACGTCAAACAAAATAAACAAAACTAATTCACAATGAACTTTTAATAAGTAGATATTCACCATCAGTAATTGATCAACTGTTTATACCCATAATACCAAATTATCAACTAATTGATAGAAAATATCAAATTGATACTCATAATAGGGCTGTGAGTAGGGTTCTTTTGATGTTTTTTTTTTCTCAAAATTCCACGTTGGATAGGCATCTATCAACTATAAATGAATAAATAAATCTTATAATGCGACATTAGCCTCTTTTTAACTTTAGGCATGAAAGTTTGGTTTAGTTTTTCCCGCCCACTTTTTTGTATTTGAATTTTGTTTTTATTTAACGTTCCGAGAAAGTAAAATTTTGTTATTTGGCTTTATTGAATTTAAACTTTGGCTTTTTTTTTTCAACACTCCCACTTTTCCTGGCATTTGAGTTCTTTATATATATGAATATAACGGTGCTACATTCGTACCCCGAAATCTAATTTACTTTCTAATACATATTAAAAATAAACCATTTACCGTTAAGTTTCTATTGTCTTTTAACAAAGTCCAAATTAGTAATGAATTAAACGGTAGGTTAGAGAAAATGATTCATCTCGCTTCTCCATTCGTTTTGTGTCTTTATAAATCAAAATTCTGCAAACTTTCTCTGATATGGATTTACATTAAATTAAAGTAAACTAATTATTCTAATATAATACGAAACAAAATATACAAATTTATGGTGTTTTAGTTTTAATCAAAATAGAAAATTGACTTGGGTTTCACAAAGGATCAATTTCGGGTATATCGAGTTCGAAATCAAGAACTGTTTTGATATATAAATAATAAATAAATAAATAATAAATAAATAAATAATAAATAAATAATAAATAAATAAATAATAAATAAATAAATAAATAAATAAATAATAAATAAATAAATAAATAATAAATAAATAAATAATAAATAAATGAATAAATAATAAATAAATAATAAATAAATAATAAATAAATAATAAATAAATAATAAATAAATAATAAATAAATAATAAATAAATAATAAATAAATAATAAATAAATAATAAATAAATAATAAATAAATAATAAATAAATAATAAATGAATAAATAATAAACTTAAATTTATCGTTACAATAATAAGAAATTATTGCTCACCAATCAATCAAATCAAACAATAAAGTAAGTAGGGGGATAGTACGATAACTTAGGCCCCAAAAATTGATAACGGATTTTTGTAGAAGGTTTAATTACAAGCGTTTTTTACTACGGGAGGGGGGGTATATCTCGCCCCATTTAGGAGGTAGGGGCGATTTAAAAAATGACTTAAATTAAAAAAACAAAATATTAAAAAACGGCAACACTTACAATAAAGTACTATACAGGTTTTGAAAGCCAGAAGTGTGTTCTATTATCCTAAATTAAAATTAAATTATTTATGTGAATAGTTTTTAAAAAATTCGTATGAAAACTCAAAATTTTGTTAAAAAAAAATGAAAAAAAAAAAGTTTAGACCAATTTCTTTTTCAAAATTGTGAAATGAAGTGCTTAAGGGCTTTTTGTGGTCAATGCTACTATTAATTCTGAATCGGACACAAAAAACCGAATGATTCTATGCCTTCTAGTTTTTGAGAAAATTGAAAATTACTAAAACTACTTTTTATGAAATTTTTGACTCTTGATATTTACCAACGGTGATTTCATTTTGAGGATTAATGTTAATGTGTAATTTGTAAGTAAGGTACAGCAAATCGTTTAGCGTTACCAAGAATGCACCACGAGGAGCTAGAATTGCATGGCATTCTGCGTCTCAGTCAGTCAGTTTGTGAGTAAGTCAGGTGTTAATTAAAAATAGTCAAGTCAATTTTTCAATGTTCAATGTACTAAAACCGTGCTTACAGGCATTTTGATCACAAAAGAGATATTTATAGCAAGAACTTGCCGAATCTCTAGCCAATATTGATGCCCATGGAAGAATGTGCCGATAGATGGGTTTATTGTATTCTTACAATTTTTGTCACCTTTTTGTAGAGCTTTTTTCGGAGCACCGCCACATCCAACCGAACTTGAAATTTTTATGTTTTTCTACCTTTATCGGCAAGTTGCAACACAGTGGGGGAGTTGACGCTTTAGTTGGAATTAAACCAATTTCTTCTAAGAATGCGATGCTTTTGAAATATTTTTTTTTGAAATATTGAAAAGTTATTTATAAAATTGCCTCTCCCGCCCAAACGGGGGAGATAGACCCCCCCCTCTCATAGTAAAAAATGCTTGTATTGAACTGTTCTACAAAAAACCGTTATAATTTCTTGGCGCCTAAGTTATCGTACTCTTGCCGAAAGTAGGGTTGCAGAAGCTTAAGTCACTTTTTAGCTTAAGCTTGGCTTTATGTGACTTATGAATTAAGCTAGTTACTGACTTATGAATTAAAAAAATTTAATTCATAAGTCAGTTGGTGACTTGTGAATTAAAAAAAATTAATTCATAAGCTAACGGATAAATTCTGATTAAAAAATTATTAATAGGAAAATTTATAAGCTTACATGATAATTTTATGACACACAAAAGCTTGAAATCTACTTTCGTTGATAATTAAATAATTATGAAGTCAAAACAAGCTTAATTTACCGACTAGCTTATGCAATAAATTTAATTAACTTTTGACTTTAATTAACTTTTTTTTTAATTCTTAAGTCACTTACTTGCTCATGATTTTAATTTTTTTAATTCATAAGTCAATAGCTTGTGAATAATTTTTTTTAATTCATAAGTCACTTACTTTTTCATGACTTAAATTTTTTTAATTTATAAGTCACTTAGTAGGTTCTGAATCAATTTTTTTTTAATTTATAAATCACTAAGAAGCTTATGATTTAATTTTTTTTTAATTCACAAGTCACCACTCAAGTCACGTGCTGAAGGGATTATGATTACCCTTTAAATGTTTGAACACAGCGCGGGCGTGAAGTTAAGGAAGAGAAAGAAGGATAGGAAAGATGTGTGGCACGATGTTCTGAGACTGAAGGTTGTTGTCTCAGATATTTTACCTCCAGGGATGGCGGCTGAACTAAAGCGGAGAATGCCGTGTCTTATTTCTATGTCGCTTATAATTATTTTATTCGTGTTCATCCTTGTTGGGCATACTAGTTTAACTAAATTACATGTTGTTAGTGTTATGCCTGAACAACATGTAATGAGTAAACCAGCAACCCATTGATGACAATTTTAGAAGGTTTTTAATGGAATTAAAACGACATAGACGACGGCAGGGATCGAACCTGTGATCATGAAGTTCACAGGCGAGCACACATCCATCGCGCCACGGCCACCCCTTAAGACATGCAAAAATCGAGGAGTTGCACGAATCGAGGGTTGCGTAAATCGAGTGCGTACTGTATGTATGTAGGTACTATAGGGCAAGTTCTGCATTTGAAAAAAAAATCGAACTCAAATTGATCAAAGTTGACATTACGATGATAGCGAAGACGAAAAAAGTGGGTCCGGCAATTCCGTCTGTCTGTATGTCTGTGTGCCTGTATGTCTGTACCTTGAACTACAGCCTAAACTACTGGAGGTATTTTCTTCAAACTCGGTACTTAAGGGTCTTCGGTGATTCCCTAGAGGAGAAATAGAAATTTTTTTTAGCTCCAAAACTAATGGTACCCCCCATACACCCGTAATGTAAAATCTTATTTATCTCGAAAACGGCTCTAACGATTTTGATGAAAAAAATTAGGTGTGCTAATATTAGCATGGCCTACATTTCGGTAAAACAAATTTTGGGGAAGAATGTTTTAAACAGTCATATAACTGCTTTTTTTATTTTCCACTTTCTCTTTAACGGCTCAAACGATTTCGACCAACATTTTAGTACATTTTTTTTTGAAAAATCTTCAAAACATGTGAACGATTGTTTTTTAAATTATTTTCTAAAATCTATATTTTGTTTTATTTAAAAAAAAAACTTTTGTAGCGCTCTTATTGAAAAACCCGATACTTGTGGGCGAAAGGAAATCAGCTCATTCGGATCTTTACCCAAACGGCTGAACCATCTAAAAGTTATTGCCAAAAGAAAAAAAAATGAGAAAAAAAGAATAAATCCGAAGTATTTTATTAAAATAGTATTTATTAAAATTAGTCTTTTCTGAAAATTTTCAGTTTACCTGTGGTGTTAATTTTACATTTTATTTGCATTTGTTGGGTATTAAAGATTACGTTTGATCTACTTACGTGTTAGATTTACTTATAAAACGGAAAAAAATAACTAGTTGAATAACAAAGACAATAGGGTGAGTTTATCACAGAAAGTGTTTTATTGAATATTGGTGCTAAATTTGAGAAAATTTATATAGGTTACATTGCGATTTGAATTTTTGGCGGCTCCAGGTTGTTAGTGAAGATCTGGGCCGTCATTTTCCTTTTTGGTGGAGACTAAATCTTCAGTGGAATACGCATCCTCTGGACGGTGCGTTTTGGACCATTTAATCCGAACCAGATTTAAGCTAGAGCTTGGACCGTGTTCGATTCGAGGGACCCTTTGGTTGTCCTCCGGTCCACTTCCTCAGGTGCTCCGCAAGACCGGATACGTGTTGAAGTCTGATCGATGTCCAAGCAGCTACATGGTACCCAGCAAAAATTTGACAGTATTGCAGTGAGTTCTAATGAATGAGATAATAAAATCGCTCCTATCAATCAAAAGTGAACAAGTAAAAAGTGAACTAAAGGATTTCCGGATTTTGGGACGTGTTTAATGGGCATACGTACATACCTTTTCGCGTTGTTCCTGTTTTGTTTTTTTGTTTAAAAAGGCGGTGAAGTTTTTTTGTGCTAATTTTGATTTATATTGCTTTGATTAAATTACTTTTTATAATAATATCATATTACTTTTAATAATTCTTCCTATTCTCGCCACGATTTGTGTTTGTAAGTGATAAGGATAGTTTGATTTAATATATTAAAATAAAATAAAGTTAAAATTAAAATTTTTAATTAAAATTGAAGTTTTATTTTATTTCTTTATAATTTAACCTTTTATTACAACATATAATTATTTTATTTATAGCGACACCAGTAAAGTCTAACAAAAGCCCGAAGATGGATATTGAAATCCGAAACGCGTCGCTATAAATAAAATAATTATATGTTGTAATAAAAAGTTAAATTATAAAGAAATAAAATAAAACTTAAATTTTAATTAAAAATTTTAATTTTAACTTTATTTTATTTTAATATATTAAATCAAATTTAAAAATACATCATGGAGACTAAATCAAATAATAATAAGGATAGTGTTTCTAGGATTGTCTTTTCATTTTCATTTTTGGGTTGTTTCTTAAACTACTTCCAGAGAGCTCTAAAGGGGTAGATCCAAGTAGTCTAAAAGAAATACCAAAACTGGTAATTTTTAATCTGGTTTCGTGTTATTTTTCAAGACTTGTAAGAAACGTATCTGAGTCGCATTTTAGTGGTGATTTTGATCTATTTTTTTTTGTGTTTGAGAAAGTATACATCTTTTTTAATTTATACATTTATAGAAAATTTGATAGTTTAAAATTTAATTCCTTAGATATTTTTAAGTAAGTAAGTATTAGACTTCTTACTTCGCTGTTTTTTATTAATTTGCTAAATAAAACTTCATTTAACGCCTGTTTTGGATGAAACTTTTGTGTTTATTTGATTTCGGCGCAGAAATCAGAATGTTTTGAAGTAAAAATTTTCAGGGGTGTGGAAGGTAGCCAGTGAAGATGATATGACCGGAAACTGGACATCGACATGGTTGGGTAAGTTCAAACAAGGCCACCGAACTTTCAGGTTGGGTGGGATTAGGCCACACTGTAATAACACCAACAGTGCCCTTGAAGTGAGGAGAGTCCGTCCGCTGTCTTTTTAGTTTGCTTCCTCTGGCCTGATTAATGTTTTGCTTGCAGGTGAGGTTAAGTTTCGGGGCAAGAGTCCTCCCATTTCGGCGAGCTAATGCCGCGCAACGCAAGCAGGCCACGCCCCCGAAACTTGACATTCCGATCCTTTTTCTGACCGCTTCCTTTTCCATTTTCCTATCCTTTCCTTTTTCCTACCGATCCATAATACCAACGATCCACCGCTCCTCTTGCCTCGCAACACTGTGCTGTGCCATAATCAAGTATTTGATGTCAATAATTGGAATGCAGGAGATAAAACGGATATCGTAAGTGATTTAAGTTATGATAAATCTTACAACGCACAAGATCGTTCCACTAAAACATAAGAAGTAATTGGGTCTGTGAATAAAAAAAAAGTTAGACCTTTTTTTGGAGGAAGCTAAAACCAACTAGTCTACCTTAAGTTTTGTTTTATGTGAATAAATAAATGATAAATGATGTGCTAGAAAATTCTATCTTAAGCTTCGTAAGTTTAGCTGTTCGTTTTATATTCACATGTTTAGACTAGGTTTCGACTAGGTAGTTTTAGCTAGAACTGTACATGTATGACCGAAAGAAAAATTGTTTTAGATTTTGTTTTGCCGCAATTGCGGCCATGTTCGCACTATAACTAAAGAGAATACTGAAAATAAGACCTAGTCAAAGTTTTATAGACAGGTCGAAAAAACATTGAAATGTTTGTAGCTTTAACTATAATATTCTAGTTTAAGCTATTTTTAAACTGAAGCTTAGGCTGAGAAATTAAGCTAAAACTAAATGAATTTAGCGTTGACTATTTTAAAATAGCTATTACTAGAAAACATCTTTAACTAGTTAGATTAAGCTTATTTTTTTATTCACTGAAAATCTAGCTTTTACTTAAAAAAAAAAAAACAAATTTTAGCTTTAGCTTTTTTTATTCACAAGGCCCATTTTGATATCTGAAACTTGGATCTTTGACCATGAATAATGTACGAGTAACTACTTCACCCAGGAATTTATTGTTTACGCGGAAAGTAATGTTCGAGTGAAAAAAATATTTTTGTAAAAAACAAATCACATTGCTATTTCTGACCACGATTTGCTTTTTTACACATATGGTATTAGATTCACGCTGCTGTTCCTTATCTTACAACTATAGTTTTTTTTTTAATTCAATATTCCGTTTTTTGAGCTCAAGCTATATTTAGAGCTGACTTAGCAATTTAAATAATGAACATTTTTCGCTAATTATGAACATCCATGTTTTTATATACACAATTTTTAAATTCTAAAGAATAACAAAGAGCAAATACGTTCGATCCAGTCGCAGATTATATTTTATTAAGTATGTAAATACCATTATTTTTAAATTATTATATATTTTTTTGGTTCATTATTTAAAAAAAGACTTGACTTTTAAGTTACACTGAGGTCTACTTCATTAACAGATCAGATTGTTATTCCATTGTTCTAATTGTCGGGGGCCGTACTGCTTTTTCTGAGAAAGTGCCAAATTCTCAAAGAGTATCTCTTGTCATGAAAAGTACTTTTTATCTTAGCTTTTAGTATTCGGCAGTTAATTGCGCCCTTCTCCCACCAATTCCTCCTACCACGTTTTTAGGAATGGTTGAGAGTTGTTAGTCACTAGGTCTAGGCTCTTTACGTACAACCTTCTATTTTATTTTATAATCAAAAATTTCATTTGTGTCGTTTTTCTTCCGAACTAACAATGTCAAAAAATCTTTTTATCGAATTCAAACTCACCCAATCAATCTTGACTCAATCAAAAAGCTCTAACATTTTTTCGAATCTTATGCGTGGCACCTTTTGTAGCTTCTAACAAAATGTAACGGAAATCTTTTAAATACCGACTGACAGCTACTTCAATAAAACAAATCAATGCAAACTTTATGAAATTGCACCTTCATCTTCCTTCTATCAATTAATTTAACGATTTTTCTCGAGAGAAAATATGTTTTTAAAGTATTGTAATATTTTTTACCAGGTTCTTTAAATAAAACTTATTACTCTTTTTAGTATCTCTTCTTTATTTACACTTTCCAATTCAAAACAGTAAATCTCAATTTATAATCAACTCAAATAACTTTATTCTAATTTAAATCACACTTGTTTAATTGCACAATCCAATAAGCAATACTTTTGCACCCTTTCATAATCCAAAATCAACTGTGTCTCGCTCACCGTGAACACTCCCTTATATACTCAAATTAGTTGTTCTCGAAAGTTCTTGTCTTGGAATGTTCTAGATGTTTGGAATAAGGGGAAATACATATGACATTGGAAAAGAGCTTTTTGTTTCTTCCATAAATTGATATGCAGTTTTCCAACAGATGGCGCTGTAGTATTATAAAGCTCTGTTCACAACAGTATGTATTTGTTTTCGAAAAAAAGCTCAATAAAAACCTTATAGATTATGTACATTATATCAAAACTTCAAGCAAATCAATATAAACAAAAAATTTATTTTTTTTATTTCAGCTGTAACAGAAAATGCGACTGCAAAATATGTCAACCAAAATATGTCGCCAGCCACAAATGCGTATCAAATTAAATCGATTGACAATGTTACAATTATCAAACCGCCAGTACATCTGGGGTAAGTATTTTTTTATTCATTCTTAAAACAGTTATTATGCGTGTTTGTAATTTTTATTCCCACCACTTAGAGTTTTTCCTGAGACTTTTATGAATATTATTAAACATATAGTTCTTCTAACATATAACATTTTAGCTTCTCTTATCATCCAACACAGATATCGGATTATTTTCCTAAGGAAAATGTGTTTTTTATCAATTTTTTATCAAAAATGTTAACGTGGCCTTTGTTGCTTGCGGCTAAACCTTATTGCTATGAAAAACTCATTGTTTGACTCTATTTAATGGAAAAAAAACACAAACAAAATTACCTGCAGTATGTACATATGTATAATAATCATTTTTTTTCTCAAAGTTTCTTAGTTTCGTTTCTGGTCGATGCTCGGGGTGGATCAATGCGTGGCTGTCGTCATAGTGGCGTTAGAGTTATTGTACCGCCAAAATCATGTGCGCAGCCAACAAGAATCACATGTCGGTATGTAAAGCCACAGCGTGTATCCAATCCACCACCTCTTATGGAAGGTGAAGCCCTAGTCAGTCGTGTAATGGAGCTATCGCCAGTAGAAGCAAAATTCTTGGGGTATACATAAAAAACAATAACAAACATTTAAAATGTTAATTTGTTCATTTCTTTTTTAGCTCTGTCATATTGGAAGTACCTCATTTCGGCTCCTTGCGTGACAAAGAACGAGAAATTATTATACTTCGATCTGACAACGGCGAAACCTGGCGTGAACACACACTATGCGATAGCGAGGAAGCCGTTCGCGACGTCCTCAATGAGACATTCGAATCGAACGAACTCAGCCACTTGGAGGACCTGCACACGTCGCGCATTGTACGCATTGTTACACGCAACTTTCCACATTTCTTTGCGGTTGTGTCGCGCATTCGGCAGGAAGTGCATGCAATCGGACCCGACGGTGGCACTGTGTCATCAACGGCTGTGCCTCAAGTGCAGGCAATATTCCCGCCAAATGCGCTCACAAAAAAAATACGTGTCGGCCTGCAGGCTCAGCCAGTCGATTTGAATGGCTGCTGCAAATTACTCGGTCAAGGTGTGGCTGTCTCGCCAGTAGTCACCGTTGAGCCACGTCGTCGGAAATTCCATAAGGCAATAACACTAACTATTCCTGCACCAAAAGCATATACTCAAGGAATGGTTAATCAATACTCAGGTAATGCACCAACCTTGCGTTTGCTTTGCTCGATTACCGGCGGACAAAATCGCGCTGTTTGGGAGGATGTAACTGGTTCAACTCCATTGGCGTTTGTTAAGGACAGTGTGTCTTTTACTACAACCGTATCGGCACGTTTCTGGCTAATGGACTGTAGGAATGTTTCCGAAGCCAGCCGCATGGCAACAGAACTCTACTCGTACATGGCTCAAGTTCCATTCATGGTGAAGTTTGTGGTATTTGCTAAACGAATAAGTAATACAGAAGCAAAGTTGAGTGTTTTCTGCATGACGGACGACAAAGAAGACAAAACACTCGAGCACCAGGAGTATTTTACTGAAGTAGCGAAAAGCCGTGATGTTGAGATACCCGAAGATCAGGATATCTACCTTGAATTTGCTGGCAATTTGTTGCCAGTTTTGAAATCGGGTGAACAGCTAAATATGAAGTTCCATGCATTCCGTGAAAATCGACTCTCGTTTCTTGTTCGTGTCAAAGACCAGGAAGATCCCTTCGGTCGTATTACTTTTATGAGTGAACCAAAAATTAGCAAAGGTGAAGCTCCACAAACACCAATTTGCACTCTAAATGTCACCCTAACGGACCATGAAATCATAGCAGATAACCACAACGGTTCACAAAAGAGTCTCGATCACAGTCTAAACTATCGAGATATGCTTAACTTTGGCTACCGTCAAGCGGATGAGATTCATAAGGCCGACATTCGTTTGTCAGACATATGCAATCTTCTAGAAGATGACTGGGTAAATTTAGCAAAGGAACTACAAGTCCCAGAAAACGATATCGAACTAATCAAATCCGAATACACTGGAAAACAAGCTTCCAAACAAGCTATGGTAATGCTGAGACTATGGTTACGGCAAGCTGGCAACAATGCTAATGGCAATACCCTCGAACAGGCCCTTCACAAAATCAATCGCAGTGATATTGTAGAAAAGTGCATATTCAATCTGGAACTGGTTACGGATTATATGGAAAAGGCAGTTGCAAAAATGCAACTCGATCAGTCCGGTTTCGATTCGTTAAGTGATGACCTATTAGGTTCAGCGTCATGTGATACATCTCTTGTTCAACGAGATGATAAGACGATACAAAAATTAAAAATAATCGATAACGAACAAATGGTAGTTGCTCCACCACTGCCCGCATCCACAGAATCACTTCAAATCGAAGATAAATCTGTAGTGGATGTTGTGCAAAAATTCGAAGAGAAATCCGATAACGATGTCGAAAGTAATGAGAAAAGTAATAACGTGAATCATATCAAATCCGAAGGTGAGTGATTTTTTTTTTGCAATTTTCAAAGCTAGCAGTAAACATTTGTCGAACTAAAAAATGTTTCGGTCTTGCGTAGTGAATTTATCATTCCATACACATGAAACGTTGGTTTCATGCATTGTATTTCCATGGAGTCACAATTTTGGTTGGGATTCACCTTTATACAAAATTTTCACGAACTTCAAAAGTGCAATGAAAGTCTACGAAGAAATAATAGAATTTATTGTACTTTCTTTTGAATTTTTTTTTTTGCGTAACGGATAAAATAGCTCTTGTTAAGCTATCTTATGAATTTATAATATACTAAATTCCTCGTGGAATGCAAACACTCTTATAGCATTATGCTAGTATTCTGTAGTCGTTTTGCACAGGACAAGCTTTTCAATTACATTCAGCACTTTATTGTTGTAAACAAGTCAATCGAAAATTATCATTATTACATTCTAAAATATTCTCAAAGTATTTCATTTGCTTTATGTTTCATGAGAGTCAATGATTCATTGAGACCATATACATATATATTATAACAATGGGAGTCCAGATGAACTCTGACTTCTAACTAGTAAATGAGTTTTGGTCTAAAAGCACCTTTAAATCTTTGGAACTCAACTATCGTTTTTGTATAGAAGTCATATTTAATAGAATAAACGATCTGTACTCGGATGCGAACATGGCGACCAATGTGTACAGAATAATATGGCACCCATACATTGCTGGTGAATTGTAAGTGGAGCAGAATGGAAAGTGTCTTACAATAAAAATATTACAAAACTACAAGAAAATTCCTTACTCCAACGCTAAAACACAAGCATTGCTCAAAGGTAATAAGAATTGTTGGTCATTTGTTAGAAACACAACTTAGTTCTAAAGTCCAAAGCTCGTCTTCAATGAATTGCCCTTTGTTAGATCTCTCGCGAAATCTTATCTAACAAATTCTACGTTTAAAGAAAATGTCATGACTCCTCCGTTACTCGAGGGCGTTATCGATTCAATGGAACCAATCTTCTTTAGCACTCGTGCTGTTGCAAGAGTCTTGAAAAATCTAGACATATACATAAATTCGCTGCCCCGAATATTATCTTCGCCATTGTGGTAACACCACACGTAAAGTTTTCCATCTGTCCTACTCTACTAGTCCCTTTCCGATTGAATGGAAAACTTTATTTATCCAGTCCCTGACCAACAGTTCCATTCGATTTGGTGAAAGTAAGATAATCATGCTTGATATTTCAAAAGCAATTGATAAAGTCGGTATCAAGCTCTCTTATCGAAAATGTGTGCATTTGATATTGATTGAACCTCTTTTCCATTGGATTACCTTTCGGACCGCTCAATTCAAGTTGTGTTGGATGGTTTTAAATCTGATATACATAAAATAAATAATGGTGTGCCCCAGAATCTCCGACTATCTTTCTAATATTCATCAAAGATCTTTTATCTGCAACTTCTGATTCATTATATTGTTTTTCTGACGGCAGTACTCTTATACAATACTATCTGTACAGCAATAAATTGTGATGCAAGCAAATTGTAGCAGTGTCCTTGAAGATGAGCATAAGTGTCATCATATCTGCACTGGTAACTACGTCACTATCGAGGATATAAAGGGACCAGTTTAAGTTCTTGAAGATTGCTCCAATGTTCTTTCTCATTTTCATTAATGATCTTCTGTCTGAAACTTCTAATCCATTGATTTGTTTTGCTGAGATTGTACTATTAGCTTTTCATATTCGTTTGAAGATTCACACCCCAGTCTTTCGGACGTGGAATTCTACCGGCAACGTATGATAAGTGCATTTATTTCTGATCTTAAAAGCATTGTAAAAGGGTCTTTAAAATGATTGGAATCACATTTACATCACATCACATTTACGAATCTTAAACATCTTCGTAATCTTTCTTGTCGCTTGTCTTAATTGACTATAAAGTGTATTGTAGTTAGGTGAGTACCTGAAGTGCACCGAGTCCATATTTATTGAATCTGAAAAGAATTTGATAGTTCGTTTCCTTCGAAAAAAAAGTCAGTAGTATTTTTTTGTAGGCGACACTAGTGGTCTTGTATTCCTCACTTAAAGGATTGTCTACAATTTATGGCAAATAATATGATGTAAAGCTTTGTTGCAGAGAAGTCTGGAATACGAAATGCCACAATTATTTCTAACAAAGCTAGGACAAATATTTGCAATTGAAATATTTTATTGAAACTTGAGACCTTTATCCAAAATTTTGAACAGCGTAGTGTTTAAGTATTTGTATGATACTAGTTAACAATTTCCTATTGTATTATATTCTTTAGAGTGAGGTCAACTTTCGGAATGACCTGTACTGAGATAAATGGTTCTGGTATGAGTTGAGGCTTGATGGGCTTAGTGCGAGGTGGTATCAGCTGCGCTTGTATGGACTGCGTTGTCACCAATTACATGATTTAGGCCGGCAACATAGAGCCTTAACTGGTTGAATGTAGTTGCCACTGCAAAATTGAATATACTTTAACTTCGACAATACGTGTTTTCAAAGTTTTTGCGGAGTTGCGTTTATTATGTTCAATAAATTAAGTTCCTCATGCAAGCATTGCCATTTCACCCAACCACTTTTCATCGACTATTTTAAAAGGCATTAATCAAATTGACGACAGACTCAATCAGATATAACTGAAGTTTACCTTTTTAAGGCCTTAAAGGTTCGGTCATTCTAACCCATCTTGTAGTGTAAAGGAATAATATCGATTATTTGGAGGTTTGGAATGATATAAGAATGACCTATTTCACCAAACTACAATGAGGTTTTTGAATATTACAACAACAACTTCAAAAACCTAAATATATGAAGAAGCCTTGCAGGCACAACTGCACTTATGTAATCATATAAAAACCCCTGCAATACAATCATACATTTTTATTTGTTTATTTAATTTACAAATGTTTAACCCTAGTTTCTGTATCCCAAATTACAAACATATTTGGAACAAGTTTCTAACAAGGACAAATAAAAAACCACAATAAAGCACATAGACCTTTTTGACATTTAGAAATTTCAAAAACATAATTTGAACTTTAAAAAAATGTAAGATAATACTTCAAAGTGCTTAGTTTAATTAAAATTTGAAAAATCCACTTACTTCAAAAATTTATAGTTCTGAAGCTATTTAGTTTGTTGCGTAGTAGTTATTCTCTACATTACATGCACACCGATTCCGTTCAATACCAATATCGACTACAGAAATTAAAAAAAAATGAACAAAGAATACTGCCCAAACTTACCTACTCTACCTTACATGATCTCTTAACTTTGATGAAACGGAAATACAAATTATAATTTATGAGTTGGTGACTAACTTGTGATTAATAGTAAATGACCAATCAGCAATTGTTTTTTGAGTTGTAAAGTGATTTGAAATTAAGTCACTTGTATTGCACTTAAAGTATCATTTGGTTAATTTGGACCAAATAAATCTATAAGGGCACTTAAGAGTTATAAGTTTTAAATTTAACATAAGCTAGAAATTTAAATTTTTCCTTATTCTAAGTTTACCCGATCAGCCTTATTCTGAGTTCTACCCGAACGTCATTACAACCGAAAAGCTATGTATATTTTACTTTTCGTTAATTTTAGGTTTTACTAGGAAAATGTCTTACGTTCGAAAAATCCACTTATTCTGATCTTTCATTTCGGGCGAAATTTAATGCCATTAAGACCTTGATCAATTTTGTAATCATTAATTTTATATCTATTCATAACTTTTTTAATTTAGTCATACTTTTTTTTCAGACATCTTTGAAAGTCTGTTGAGATTTCCATCCATATTTAAAAAAGCGAATTTTGAAGCACTTTATAAATGATATAGCCCGGTCAAATTAGCTTCAAAAACAAGGGTAAGGTTACATTAATTCGCACAAAGCTGAAAATTGGCATGAATGTTGAGAACACTATTACAAACAATTTGTCAAAAGTCCCCATCGATCCGACGTGTGCAAAAAAAATTATTCAAGGTCAAATGTTGCAAAAATCGGTTTTTTGCATTTTTCAGCTGAACGGCAAGTTTTATCATAAGATAGGTGAGACAAAAGTTATTCATCATGCAATTATCTAAAGAAATTGTCTTAACACTTTTTCTCCTAAGAATCACCATTTTGGAGATATAGCGAAGCAAAAAGTTGAAAAAAAAATTATTCAAGGTCAAATGTTGCAAAAATCGGTTTTTTGCATTTTTCAGCTGATCGGCAAGTTTCATCATAAAATAGGTGAGACAAAAATTATTTATCATGCAATTATCTATAGAAATTGTCTTAACATTTTTTCTCCTAAGAATCACCATTTTGGAGATATAGCGAAGCAAAAAGTTGAAAAAGTTGTATTCTTCATAATATGCACACGGTTCCGCGCCACCCGTGAAGTAGTACACTTTGCGCGTTTTTTAAAGGTGGCTTCCCCGGTAGGCCTATTCAACGATCTATTGTGGTCCTATTGAGTTGAAAATTTTGTATCTAATTGAAAAATACTACTATTGGAAATGACGAAAGCGATTATGAGTATTTTTTACAAAAGATAAGTACCGAAACTTATCTAAGCACCTAATTACATTACAAATTTGACGCCGATATTGCAGTGCTTTTTTTCATTTCATTCATTGTCTCAAATGCTTCATTGTTAGCTCAAAATGGTTTAACGAGTAAGATTGATTTTTGAAATCCTGTAGTATCACAACGGACCAAATATTGGTCTAAGTGTGTTGGCTTTTCCGGTCAGCAGCCACCTTAACCTAAGGTAACGTAACCTAAACAAAATACTGATTCATTTACGCGTGCTCTAGTACGAGGAGGACTTATTGATGTACCAGCTTGTTCTTGTTCGTGACGTCTTTTAACTACGCTAATGGTACTCTTCCGAGTGTACTTTTTCCGCCAAATGTTTACTACAAATAAAGCAAAATTGATACATTTCTCTTACAAACAAGAAACTGCACAAATTCTGTTTGCAATAACTACTTGTTCTTACTACGAAGGAACGCTTGGGACTAATACTATTTTGTTTGGGCCCTTAGAAACGGAGCTGGTAAACGAGCGTCGCAGACAGATGCTGCTCAAGGCCGTACGGTCACATAAAATGAGGGACTGGGTTTTCTTTCGAGTTTATATTCTTAAGCCAAATATACATTGTGCAAGTGTATTCGAAAATTCGGATTAAAGTTGCATATACACACACCAAGCATGAGTCTTCAATCTTTTATTTTAACATGGACGGTGTGGTGAGAGGACGTTGCGCTTTGTGAGTTTTTTTTCGGCGAAATTGTGAATATAAGAACGTCTTTGAGATTTTTTCAATTTTATCCGAGTAGGTAATTTGTTTTATTTTGTCTGTCCATTTCATCATACATTTTTTGTTTACTATTTTAATATTTCAATCAGTGCTTATGTTGTACTGTGTTCTCATCTCTTCAACGAACTATACGCAAATGAACCAATAAATGCATGGTCAATCATCAATCTTGCATATACACTACTTCAATGCAGGACGCTAGATTGAAAGAAACTCAAAAGATTTTCATTTTGCTTTAATCCTAAATCCAATCTATACGTGTGATTTTGTCACCAATACACTTGCGCGTGCTTGTCATGCATTTGAACAGTGTATATCTGGCTTTAGAGTTGTATAATATGTATCTATACGCCACGAAAACTAATATTTTTACTTGTATTACCGTTGTGTAATGTATATAACGGTAATTGACATACATATTATGAAGAACACAAATTTTTCAACATCGCTGTATCTCCAAAATGGTGATTCTTAGGAGAAAAAGTGTTAAGACGATTTCTATAGATAATTGCATGATGAATAATTTTTGTCTCACCTATTTTATGATAAAACTTCCCGATCAGCTGAAAAATGCAAAAAACCGATTTTTGCAACATTTGACCTTGAATAATTTTTTTTCAACTTTTTGCTTCGCTATATCTCCAAAATGGTGATTCTTAGGAGAAAAAGTGTTAAGACAATTTCTTTAGATAATTGCATGATGAATAACTTTTGTCTCACCTATCTTATGATAAAACTTGCCGTTCAGCTGAAAAATGCAAAAAACCGATTTTTGCAACATTTGACCTTGAATAATTTTTTTTGCACACGTCGGATCGATGGGGACTTTTGACAAATTGTTTGTAATAGTGTTCTCAACATTCATGCCAATTTTCAGCTTTATGCGAATTAATGTAACCTTGAATGTCTATTTTGACCGGGCTAATATGTTAATATAGTTTTTATTTTGTGTTAAATTATTATATTCTAATGGTTAAGGCTTCAGCCACGCACTGAGCGATTGAGCGAAGAAATTGTATGGAGGTGGCCACATAAATCCTGAGCGACTTGCGATTTTTTTAAGCGATAGAGCGACGTCGCTCTGCAATCAAATCTGTTTTAATTTTTCAGTTGATCGCTGAGCGACGAAGTAAGTCCATGGAGAAAATAAGCGCTGAAAGTTTGAAATTTGAAATTTTTTAAAACTTTTTTGTCATTTAGGTCAAAATTTAATGATTTGAAAAACTAGAGGTAAAAAGCTACTTTCAGAATGTTATTTTGGTAAAAATAAAAAATAAAAAAAAAATAACTAACCTTAGTAATAAAACCAGCCGCTTTTCTGCACTAATTGATTTCCTTTGTTTTGTTAATCTTGGCTGAACTTTTTTCAACAACAAATCAAAAGATTCTATTGACGTACGACAGTATTGAAAAAGTCGGTCTAGATATCTGCGAAGATTCAACATAATTTGCCTTTCCACGATTTATGGGGTGCACAATAATAGCTCTATAAATATAAACGCGACTTTTAACTAAAAGACTACGACGATATGCAGTTGACAATGGCATTTTCGGTCAGTAAATGGTCACCCATTGCTCGGTGCTCTATCGCTCGTCGCTTGGTCACTCGTCGCTCAGTGCGTGGCCGAAGCCTAAAGTGTAAATAGTTCCTCCTATCAGAGAAAAATTATGGATTTTTTTTAAGACGTAGAAATCATAGTGAAATGTTATTCGGCTGAAACCTACAATACCTTTTAAAACTGTGGGCGAATACAAAATTGTGAGGTGGAATATTTATTTTTCGGCTGAAACTGACAAGAAAGAAACTCCCACAAAATTTCAGGTTATTGTCATCATAAATAATAATTAAGGATACAAATATATCGCAAATGAAAAGAGATCTGTTTTTTTGTCATAGATCTGTCAAATTGTTTCCTTTTAACAAAGTGGACCTATTTGACATTTTTATTTGCTGCAGCACACATATTTTATATTTTTGAAAATATGAGTGTTCTTTTTTTTAATTCTCCATCATTTAAAAAATTGGAATATCTTATTGTGATATCATTTTATGTTTGGGAGGTTAAAACCAAATTAACTTCTGAAACGTGTTTTTCAGGTATCTAAATAGATAGTTCTGCTTGATGTGTCGAAATCGAAGTTCCACACTATGGAAATAGCTAGAGTATTACATGGAATTTGATATTGAAAGTTAGTTTTCCACTGAAAAACTATCTTTGAGTTAACGCGGTTTAATTTTATTTGCTAGATTAGCTAATTCTGATTTAACTGCGTTCTAAAAAAAAAACCATTACTAAGAGAAAAAATTAACGAACAAATATTGATTCGTTGCTAAATTAATTTTTTTTTATTCAACTTAATATTAATGGTTCAATCTGTAAATATATACACTTAGACACAATTTTAAATTATATTAGTTAAAAAAAATAAAAAAAAATATTGAGAAATAAGTTCTAATTTTTCAAGATCTGAAATCACCTGCAACCAAGTTGTCAAAAACCGTCACCCCATCGAAAGTAGTTACCGTTATCAGTCAGCAGCAGCAGTTTGACCCTCACTATCATCAGAAACAATACCAACAAAGTTGGGTTGAACCATCAAATTCAAATAAAAAAGGGTTTATAAACAACGGTGATGGTGAAGGCGGTGACGATATCGAGGAACGAAATCTATCCTTCAAAATATGTAGTGGTGGTAGTGTAGACGAGCAGCAGCAACTAGATCCTGATAGTGATAATCAAAGTCCATATGATGGCCCGGATGCTGATCTTGCAACGAATAATCATCGAAAACAACTAACAGATACTTTGGATTCAATTATTGAATTGCCTTCGTCATCAGTGACTGCCAGCTTATTCAATAATCAATGTGATGGTAATAATTTAATGGAAATATCAATTTCTAATTTGGATGACGTGGTTGAATACGAAAAGAGCGCACGAAATTTATCTCATGATGCTGAATTGTTTTTGTCGAAATCTGATTTTAGAGATGACGGTGAAAAAGATATTGTATACGACAACGATCATGTAGCTCCGTATACCTCATCAATGTCTCCTACTATGATCGAACCCCTAACAAAACAATCAACAACAGATTTAATGAATGCTAACTTAGAGTTCGGTCAAGAAAGCTTAAAAATATGCCCCAACGATGTGGTTGAAGAATTAAAAATTTTTGAAACACAAGGACAGCATGAGGAGGAGGAAAAAAAACCAATTATATTATCTCATGAGATTTTAACTGATTCAAGTTTACCAGATATTGAAAAGACCTCAGCAGGTGTTGCTGCTGCTACAGGGACATCTAACACAAACATCACGCACAATAGTATCACTTCAATGAAATCAAAAACCAGCAGCACTAAATCTTTGGAAAACAACATTAAAACAGTCGGATCGTCATCCGATTCGGATATAGCGTTGCATGAAACTGGCATTGAGCTAAGCGAGGATGAAGAACATACAGGTAGAATTTAAAGTAATACAATTTATAACTGAAAATATAAGATGATTTATTTCAAAAGTAGATGTACTTTTATAAAAATAATAATAATAATACAAACAAAATAGCCCGACCGCGCCGGCAGCACGGCGCTGGTGTTGACAAATGAAGAACGAGGATTCAGTCTTTTGCTTCCGACATTCAATCATAAAATTGGATTTCTAGGCGTGGTAAAAATGACTATCAACTGGGCTAGAAAATTAATAAACATGATGAATATAACTATTAAAACCTTAAGCAAGTTCATTTTTCGATGTGAAGGATTGCAGTATAATTTGCTTTTAGTACGATTCGAAATTATAAAATCATAACTTATTGGAACAGTTAAAAAAGTTCTGAAACTGTTCTGAACACGTCGTACCAACCTCGCTCTGAACACTTCTGAATTAACCGTCAAAAGTTAGACTGTGTTTTCCGATTTTGGAAACAAAGCATTGGTGACGATAAGTTAAGGATCTTAGCTTCTTGGAGCTTACCCCTGCAGACATTAAATGGGGCAAGTTTAAGCTTTTAATACTCTCCCATTAAATGCAGACATTAAATGGGGTAATTTTAAGCTTTTAATACTCTCCCATAGGTTTTAAAGCATCAGCTCTTGAGGCCTGGTTCTTTTGATTCCGAACATTTAAGACTGTTAATTTGTTAGTACTTCGTATTACCAATCGAACGATATAAATTTCCTTTAGCGATTTAGAAAGAAAAGACATGCATATGTAAATGAACGAAAGCGAAAATTGTGCTGTTTGTATGGATAGTTTTTATCAATCAGCGGATAATTATATATCTTTAATGTTTTCATCTAGTACCCCTTGGCATCATGGTTAGTCCGTTGGACTGTCATGCGGAAGGTCTCGAGTTCGATTCTCAGCCGCTGCAAGAAAGTTTTTTTTAGCCTCTTGCGAGCAATTGACGAATCCTCCAAGAGTATCTCTTGTCATGGAAAGTGCTGCTCATTAGCCGTTCGGAATCGGAAGAAAATTGTAGGTCCCCACCAAATTTAAATTTATTAATGTTTTCATTTACTATCCACCAGATATCGCCAATTGAATATGGAAATAAATCAAATATCACGACAAAAAGTACTAATTTTAGACACTTGTGTCGTCCAGTGATCTTTTTTTTACAGTAGATTTTTTCTCCGCGTAAATGAAAGAAAAATATAGGTTTTTGAAACTCATTGCCAGTCTTTTACATCTAAAAATCACTTGCTGGGTCACTTGTAAAAAATAATTTTTAATCTTATAAGGATTTTGAAATTTAAAATTTATTGTTCTATCGCATGCAATAATCCTAAGCCTGATTTTTTTTGTCATTGTGTATTTATTTATTGAGGCAATAAAACATCCTTTGTAGATCATCCCTAAGGCTTAGTAAGCAGCTCGCACTTAATTTAAGCTTTAACATTTCTTTTAAGCATTAGCTAAATTACGGCGCACAGAATAAAAATATAGAAAAATTACAAAATCTATCAAACTTTAGCTTGGATAATATTAATCCATGCTCTAAGTGATGTAATGTACAGTTAGAAACGAAAATTTGATTTTTTTGCTGGATCTAAGTATAATTCTGCTTAAATGCTTAGCTAATATTGAATTTGGGCTTAGCTTTGAAAACGTTTTGTATTGGAGCTAAAGTTTAGTTTGAGCTGCTTGCAAGTCTATACTGTGTAAAATTTTGATTTGTTTCGATAGGTACGACTCAATTCCGCTCACGGATGTCGTGGTTTGTTCTTAACGATTTTATTTTTAATTATTTCTTATTTGCATGAGTTAAACAAAAAAAATAATTGTATTTATTTATTAAGTGCTTTTTGATACATACAAATATATACTAATTTTTCTTCAAATAAATACTGTTTTGTTTTTTCTTATTTTTTTTTTTTTTTAAATATGAATATCTTCCGAAAGATTCTTTAAGCTACAGTGAAGCACTGTGGTGCCAAAAATGGTTGTAAAAATTTAAATTATGGCCTTTGAATTTGAATGTTTTCTTTCTGATTTCTTATAATATTCTGGTAAAATTTCAGCCAACCACTTTTCAGGCTCCACCTTGGAAAATGTGTAACGAGGTTTTTTCTCTTATATCACGGTATTTATAAATCCGAGAAAAAATTTTTTAGTTGAGAAATAGGTTTTGTAAAAATCATCGGTTTTGATCTGAGTGTTTCTGTGAATCGGTCCAGCAGTTTTTTAACAAATGTGTTTTGAGGGCGATACAATGTTCGCAATGGTAACGAAGTTATAAAAAAAAGAACAAACAAAATAGTACGAAAAAATACTTGACGCAATATGGCTTTTTCTTGTAATATACAGCTATGGAGAAATAACATATGACATTTTTGAAATATGGCGTGAAATGAAATAAAAGAAATAATTATTAATATCTTCTTCCACTCTTCGTCGTCAGAGTATTGACCGACTTTCGATGGCTGCTTAAACAAAGACAAACAAAACTTATTTCGTTTTAAGCTTTATATGATCGCATGATTATGCCAATAAGAACCAGATTCCCATTTACCCTATTCCACTTAAAGTTCAAGAACAAGTCTTTATAAAATAATAACAGAAAATGTATTGAGAAATGTAATCTCGGAAGTATCTATATATAAACGAAAACCTCTTCGTAACTCTTTTCTACAGGAATTCATTACCTTGGTTTTATACTTAAGAACAAATAAAAGACGTGTTAAACTCCCGAGTTATCCATTTATAATTAAACTTTTATGTGGATTAATGGGAATATAAATAGAACTTCAAAAACTGCAACAAACAACTTTTTCTGATAAGCCGTCTATATAGAACTCTCCAAAGCTTAAGCGATCGTATTTTCGATCCCAGAGATATTACGATTACTACTTACAAAAATTAATGTCGTTTTTCATTAATTATGAGATTTGTTGCGGAATTATTTGATCCTCCCCTTTATATTTTTTTTTTCAAGAACCTACATTATTTACTATTATTTTACTATTACTATTGTGAAATTGAAAATAACTTTGTTTACTGTCGCCTATGTACAAAATATTTTCACTTTGAAAGATGGAATATTTCGATTGTGTGTTCTTATTTGTTCTGAAGTTATCAAGTTCTAATATAACTGGCAGTCTAATAGTTACTGATACTACTAAAAACTGTCTGACATTTTGTATACGAAGAAAGCCATTCTCGATTTCGATAGCAAATCTTTCACATTAAAATGAAAAATGACATAAGTAACTGATTTTCAACTCTGTCAACGTAGAGCTGACGTTCCTGTTTTTTGATGTCATGATCTGTAAGATACTATTTTGGTTTTGGCTTTGTTTTTACCACCGGATTCCAATTGGAATCGGAGGTAGTAGTGAGAATCGTAGCACTTCTGCCTCAGCATTTCTAATAGATTTTGTTAGCGGTGCTGTATGGGCTTCAAGTAAGAACAGGCCGAAATTGTCTTCTCAAAACATGTCTTATTTGAAGCAAAAATATTTGTTTTTTATTTGCATTATTTTTTCGTAATATTGTTCTTTTTTTTTTCTTGTGTTCATCTTTCTCTTTATCTTAACTAAACTAGAATAAAAAAATTAATAATTTTATATAATTAAATGGTCTTTTTTCAACAGAACCGGAATTTTATCAAGGCATAGAGCAAACTGGAGGAAATCATGATGAGTAAGTGTTTTTGTTCTTTTTCGAGCTATAATTATCTTTTACTTCTTTCAAATAGAAATAATTTTTTAATAATTATTATTCTTGCTAGATTTTTAAATGTAAAAAATTTGTTTTCATAACCATCAAGGTGTAAAAATTGACCTCGTCACAAAGAACAATTTCTATTAGTTTAAGTAAAGTTTATTCCATCAATTAGAGTACAACTTTTATAGACTACCATAAATACGAAATTTTATCGATTATTTTGTATCCTGCGCAATCGGATCTAATGTCAGCATTCAGTTATATTTTGTAATTAATATGATGTCGTTTAGTTAGACTGGTTTTAATGATGAGAAAAAACAACAGATTGTTTTTCCTGTATAATTAACAGTTTGTTGGTAATGATTAAATGGCCATAAGGGCTCGACATTTTACGAGAAGAACAAAACTGATATTCTATGATCTTACGAAACCATTAAATAGGAGTTAAGTCGTGACTTAAACTTTCGAACTATTCGCAAAGTAGTAAAGTGACGATTATCAAAGATCTGCTACAAGTAAGAGTTATCTTCTTAATATGCTATGTCTACCTTAATTAGGTGCAAATTGCTTGTGTCTGTTTCTTAATTGTGATTTGTTTTCTTTTTAAATAAAAATAATGAACAATATCTGGAATTTAAATAATAAAGCATTGTTTTAATAGAGCAAAAGAAAAAAGTTTGACAATTCTATTTCTTATTCACAAAAGAAAGTGTTCTTAGTTGAAAAACAGTTTTTAAAGCAGTTTGAATCAGTTTTGTTTTTGTGTGTTCTGTGTTGAATCTAAATAGTTGTTTAGAGACAAAATAAACACAAGTTGAAATCACAGCTTTGCAGATAAACTTCTTCAATGAAACAATTATCGAAAGTCACCAAACAGTCCTTTTTTGTTTTGTTTGATTAATATATTATAATTTTATAAGTATTATCTTTTGTAACTAGTTTACTTGACACACTATACAAAGGAGTCCTTTTGTATTTTTAGTTTCCGCAAACCGCTTATTTATGGTTAAAAGGTGCACCAAAATGGGCGAGGTACCACCGTTGTGTCATTTTCTTGTTAGTGGTTGGATGTTTCCTATTCCCATTCCCGTTCTTTTTTCATTCATTTTGTAACTTTTTCTGTCAGCAAACGAATTCATTGTACATGTATTTTCTCCGTTGTCATTCTTCCTCACGACTATCTCGAACTCGAATCCATCGGCGATGTTGATGGCTTTTATAAAAGTAAAATCGCTTTTTTCAACTCAAACAAAAATAGGTTTTGAAATTGAAATTTGCCGATATACGTTTCACGGCAATCCAATTAATCAGTACATTTTCACCTTCCTTTTGCTTTCTTTAATATGATAACTTTCTAGGATCTAATTGAGTTTATAGCTCTGTTTAATTAATTGTAATTTCAGTGAAGTGACCTACAAATGGTATTGTTTTACTTCTTGTATCAATTTAAATAGGAAGAACCTTAGATAATTAAAGTGTCTCCTCAATGTTCACCAGCATTTGTTTTATGATTATCAGGTTTGAAAACCTTTAATACCACTTGGATTGTAATTTCTAATCCAACGAAAAGGAGATTCATCCATACCAAGCGCACGCGTCTGGATAAGAGAGATTGATTTAAAACTCTATCAAATACTTTTAAAATATCAAGCACAATAATCTTACTTCCTTCAAATCGATGTAAAGATTTGCTTCACTTTTCGGTGAGAAATGCCGTTAAATCATCAGTGGACCAATAGTTTGTAAGTTAGAGGGGGAATAAGAAAAATGCTGTTTTCCATCCACTCAGAAAGAGACCAGTAGTACACAGATGGAAAACGGTCCAAATTTAGGGCATTTTAGGAAATGCTTAAGACATCCAAATAAATGTATCCTATAAAATTAAGCTTTCTCTGAGATTTGTGAAATTTGTCTCTAAATAATTTTGCATGCGAAAATGAGATTGCAAACTGAAATAAAACTTTTCGCAATTTAGAATTTGGGGAGCTGTCGAACATTAAAGTTTTTTTTTTGTTTCTGTATTATTTAGGACTTTAAAGATCAAATCTAAATAGAATTGAATTGCATATAAACAAATATTTTTCAAACAAAAATAAATCTATTCAGTTAGGCCAAATTCCTAAACGCAAGATTTGCAAAGTAAAACACTTGCAAAGCAGATATAGAAAATCAGAATACGCATATGTAAGAGAATTGCGCAAGAAATGTTTGACATTTGCACAAATGCCTCTGCATTTGCGCAAGAAAGTAGCATCGATTGCATTTTGGGACACTCTGCTTAGCAGAGATTTTTGTATTTGCATTTTGGAACTGTTTGCTTAGCAGAATTTGCGCAAGATATGCGTTTAGGAATTTGCCCTTAGTTTTGTTCGTCTCTTAATAACAAAAACTCATTGTTACCTATGTTCGCCAGCTTCTCATTTATCATTTATTTTATTAATGTTTTGCTTTTCAGAGGGTTACTTACCACTTGGTGCGTGGCAGTAAAAGTTTGATTGATTTTCTTTTTTAACCATTCCAGCGATTGGCGAGCAATAAACACAATATCAAATGCAACAGTTGATGACATACAATCACATAAGGATGATCTAATAGAGTATTTAGAAAATTCAATTCTCTCAACAGCAGCTGAACAAGCTGCTGAATTGCAAGTGCAAAAACAGCAACAGCGAGAAATGTTCAATTTTGAAATTACACAAGACGAAGAGGTACAAGAACCGCCATTACCACCCTCACCACAGGCGGTTACTTCTAAGAAAACTATTATAGAAACTGTACATGTTCAAGAGCCAAAAATTAGTTTCAATAAAGATATTGAAATTGATGACGATGATGAACCATTATCAATTGTTGTTGGTTCTAACAACTTGAACAACAACAGTAAAACCATTCAAAATGAAATACATCGCGAGCTACCATCTATTGTTATTGCGCCAGTAAATAATGTCACTGAAGATTTTTTGAACCAGGAGAAACATCATTTTAATAATTAAATACAAAAACGAAAACATGCAGAAAATGAAAACAGCAGTTACAAATAAATTTATATTTTTTATTTGCTAAGTTAAGTAAAATAGATGGAGAAAAACTAGAGGAAGAATAAAACACATCATGTCAAGCTTTTCATTTATTTTTTTTTAAATACAAAAATATTTATGCTTATTATATGCTGTTAATACAAAATATTTAATGACACATTTAAAAAATAATGTTTATTTGATTTCTCCGGAAAAATAATGTCTTTGTTCCAATATAGATGATATTGATGAATTCAAAAGTCTTGTTTTATATATATTAACAAAAAATTTGAAAATTAATAAAAAAAAATCAATTCAAATCAACACAACCTTTCTAATAACTTTATTTATGTACCATGTGTTGGTTGAGGTACATTATTAATTAGCATGTAAAATTAAAATATATTAATTGTATGTATTAGTCAGTTAAATAAACCCTATAACGCAAAATATTGGCGGCAATGGTTTTTCTTTAAACAGTTAGCTCCAAGGAGTTACAATTAGACAGCAAAATAAAGATGACGAATATTTTCCTACACCCACCATTGTGCAATAACTGTCAAAACACCAAGTTGTTAGTTCTTTCCTACTTCGATGCTTTTACTAGTTTTACATATTTTACTTAAAAAAGTATATAAAACACTCAATGGGTTTCTCCCAAAGATCCAAGTCATTTGGGTTGTGTGGGCGACAGGTTTGTCTGCGGGGATAATGTGGCTTCTATTGGGAGAACCTTGTTGGAATGCAGGTCGAGAGAAAGGACAATTATAAAGGTTCAATTAAAATACACCAAGATGCTTATGGGAGGGTGCTGAAATAAGAAGGTTTTAATCACAATGAAACTTAAAGAAACTTTGTCACATGGAATAACTTATTGGCATGAATAAAACTGCACTGACTGTTTATTCTGATGCTGATGAGACAGATTATGTTGACACCAAATGCTGTAATATTGGATAATTTTATTTGTTCGACGGCAGACCTGTAGCTTGGAGTTCCTGAAAGCAAAGTGTCATAGCAACATCTTAAGGATTTTTCGGATAATGTCGTTGTCGAGCTACTTAAGAATATATTTATAAAAACGCAATTAATTTTTTTAAAGCAACACCCCCGATATTTTTTTCTGCGTTGCTCATGTACGGCCTCTTGCGAGGAATTGACAAATCCTCCACTGGTAACTATTATCAAGAACAGATCTGTTCATTAGCTCATTAGGGAACGACAGTAAATTGTAGGTCACCTCCATGGCTGCTAAAAATTACACAGGAATATTTGAGAGTTCTAAGTCAATAGGTATAGGCTCTCTGTGAGCCGTAATGGCTTCTAATTATCTGTTTTTTTTTAGTGTGCACAACATTTTCCTACTATGTTGTCCCGTGTTTTCTCATGCAAGTTGCAGAATCTACATGTGGCACTACCATGCCAAGTAAACCTAGGTGTTTTCTAAGTTTGCAGTGTCCAGTTAGCATACCTGTTATTATTCTTAGGTTGTTCCTACTTAAGATAACGCAGTTTTCGAAACGTTGCTGGCTGGTTTTGTAGTTTCGCCTGCCACAATTGTGGGAGTTCTTTCCAATTCTCGGATCTACTTGCCTCCTCTGAATTAATATAAAACCTATTTATTTTATTTTATTGCGGAAATATATTACAAAGTAGCGACGAGGACTGGAGCCGAAACAAAAGCAAAAGACTTACGAATTAAGCACTCCTAGAAATTAAAACACCTTTGGATTACAAGAGCACAAGGTATGTGACTTTAAACATACATATTACGAACAATTGACAAAACTATAAGTACATTTAACGATTTACAAATAAACAAATTATCTTTACATACATACAAAAACAAAATTTTATTTTAATTGGTAAAAAAAGAAAAAAATTAGTTAAAAATTGCTCAGCTCGCGGAGGCGATATCCAAAATTTCCGAAGTTTTAGAACAACTCACAACTAGTCGTCAAAGTAGTCAGACTAGTGCAGGTGATTGTCGGGGACTTCAACTTACAGCTTTTGATGAGGTCAATGTAACCTTCGAGTCCTACCTTCAAAGAGTTGAAAATTATTTAGAAATTGGTAGCTTAAAAGAAGACACCACCGGATAATGACAAAAAGCGTGTACAAATCTTCCTAAACTGCTTGAGCCCCAAACTTTATCACACCTTGACTAACAGCACCAGATGAGCCAAAGATAAAAAAGTAAGATTTAGTTGAAATGCTACAAAATCATGTGTGTCCAAAGCCCAGTGAAGTTGCCGAGTAGCATAAGTTAACCTTACGTACCTTGCTTACGCTAATCTTAAAAATATAGCATCAAAATGTAATTTTGTTTGTGAAAGTTGCAAAAAGTCAACAATTGGTAAACATTTACGATACCAATTCATCAGAGGCATACGGGATAATGAGATAAGAGAGAGATTACTGCAGCAAGAATCATGTGTGACCTTCGATGTAATTTGCAAAAAAGCATTGCCAATAGAGGCTTCTAAAGTTGAAAGCAGAGAGATTCGAAGTCATACCCAACAACCTTTACACTCCATAGGAAATTTTTTGGACAAATCGGGAGTAAAATATGAGAGAGGTAAGAAGCAGTTCCGGGGTAATGGATCGAGATCTGAAGCTGTGAAAAGAATAGAGGGAAGATGTTTTAAGTGCGTCAAGACAAACCACAAAGCCAATGCATGCAAAGAAAAGAACTCAAAATGTAAAAACTGTGGCAAATCGGGGCATGTACAATTAGTTTGTTTAAAACAGAGAATTGTTGAATAAAAATCTATTGAGCTTGCTGATGAAAACGCGTTTAGTGAAGATTATTTTTTCATAAATAGTTTTGGGATAAATAATTCGAAGCATGGCAAAATTTTGAAGAAAATTTGTTTAGATGGCATTGAATGCACGATGGAATTGGATACTGGAGCCGCTGTTTTAACAATTTCATAAGATTCCTTTAATAAATATTGGCCAAAGAAAAAAATGGAATCGACATCAATGAATTTAAAAACTTATACGGGTGAAATCATTAATCCTGCTGGCCTATGCAAAATGAAAGTAACCTACAACGATAAAGAAGCTACCGGAGATTTGTACCTTTCACCGCATAATGTAGAGCCCATCATAGGCCGTGGATGGATACGAAGCCTCAATGAGAACGATAAATTCAATTGAAGAAATTAAAGATGCTGATATCTCGGAAATTGAATGGAAACGTTTAATAAATGGTCTTTTTGAAGAATATATTTATATACATATATGTATATATTTACAGAAGATATTGGCAAAATTAAAAATTAAAAATGTTCAATAGAGTTACATGATGATAATAAGAAGCCAATATATATGAAACCAATTAAGCGCTACTAGACTAAATTCAATTGAAAAATTAAAGATGCTGATGTCTCGGAAATTGAATGCAAACGTTTAATAAATGGTCTTCTTGAAGAATATATTGATATACATATATGTATATATTTACAGAAGATATTGGCAAAATTCAAAATTACAAATGTTCAATAGAGTTACATGATGATAATAAGAAGCCAATATATATGAAACCAAGACCAGTCCCTTACGCTCTTCGTGAAAAATTGAGGTATAGATACAGGGACTAGAAAAGGCAAATATCATTTAAAAATTTCAAACTGCCAATGGGGTACTCCTACAGTTCCTGTCGTCAAGAAAAACGGAGATTTACGGCTGTGTGCAGACTACAAATCAACTATAAATAGAGTAATTAAAGACGACAAGTACCCAATACCTCGTATTGAAGATTTATTTGCGGAGGTGGTAAATATTACTGCGTTTTGGATTTATCTTCAATTCTTCATATGCCAGGGGACGATGTCACAGCCACAATACAAGCTCTTAGCACTCATAAAAGTTGCTTTAAGGTGAACCGTCTAATTTTTGGGGTCAAACACTTGGCAAAAATGTATGGATATGATATTCGGAAACATAGCAAACGTTACCTGTTTCTTCGATGACATTCTCATCTGGGGTCACACTCTCAAAGAGCTGGTGCAAAATTTGAGAACAGTTTTTAAGATTTTGAGAAAGATTTGCACGTAAATAGAGCAAAATGTCAATTTCTTTAAAATCAGCATCATACCTAGGCCAAATACTTGATCAAGACGGAATCAAACCTATACCTGACAAGATTCAAGCAATTGCAGATTGGAAAAAGCCCGACGATGTATCTGAATTACGCACATTTTTAGGGTTACTACATTACTATCAGAAATGTATGCCTGATTTGTCATCAAAGCTTTTTCCATTGATTTAGGTTTTACAAAAAGATAAACCATTTATTTGGAGTAAAAAATGCTATAGTACATTCAAGCAGTTGAAAGATGAAATAACAAGTCCAAATGTTCTTATGAAATACAATCGAGATTTACCACTCATTTTAGCAAGCAACAGACGCATCTCCTACAGGATTCGGTGCTGTTATATCGCATGTGCTAGCCAATGGTGAAGAGAGGCCGATAGCATTTGCTATCTCGCAACTTGACAGGGAAGAAACAGCTATATTTTGGGGATTACACAAATTTTTCCAATATTGTTATGGGCGAAAAATTACACTAAAGACTGACCACCAGCCGCTTACCAGAATTTTGCATCTTAATAAAGATTTAACAGTCATGCCAGCACTTCGTTTATTGCATTATGCAAACTTTATGTCCGGATTCGACTACGACATAAAGTACAGAACTACGAAACTACATGCAAACGCCGATTTTCTATCTCGTTCCCCTTGTGAAAAGCCTCAGAATGATGAAAACCTGGGTAGCAGCTCAACGTTTCTGATGAATCACATTTCAGTTTTACCAGTCACAAGAAATGAAATAAAGAAAGAAACACTAAAAGATTCTGAATGTGTTCGATACTACACTGCTCTACAATCAAACGAAGGAAATGTTGCAGAGTTTTCTTTACAGAACGGGTGTACTCGAATCTTTAAAAATATACGCATCATGATTCCCGCACGATTACAAAAAAGAATTCTTGATGAACTTCACACTGCATATACAGGTATGGTGCGAATGGAAGCCCTAGCCTTCATTAAAAAATTAAAAGAAAAATCATAAATGACTTTAATTTCGAAGGCGGCGACGATAGCTGTAAGCTTTATAACAAGCATGCCTAAGATAATTTCTTCGTTGTTAATTATTTGTACCTTCATTTTATTCATTTATGGAAACTCATTTGAAATAATATATATATACTGTCCAAATTTGAAATCTTTTTTGTGTTTTTAATAATCTGTTCCAATATTGAAACTATAAAATTCAAATTCGTCACAAGTAATAGTCACAAGCTGTGACCCTTAATTGTCTTGCCAAATCAACATGAAAGTTATAGCGTTCAACAACACGTGCAAATGATTAAATTGTTTTGAGAACGTGGGTCTTCCGTTCGAGCAGCATTTCGCGCGCTTTTGTCAAAATCATATTCAGCGACGAGGCACATTTCGAATGGGTTCGTCAACGAGCGAAATTGTCGTTTTTAGAATGATAACATTCTACACGAGATCCATCGAATAACAATGCATTTTGGGTTGGCGGCTGGTGCTGCGTGCTGCACAGCTCGTGTCACAATAAATATTTAGCACCTGAAATTTTCGAACATGCATAACGCACGAGCTATTTCACGCGAAGGCGATGTGAATAGGCCACTACCCTGAAATCCAACATAATCAATGCTATTGGGCAAATTAAGACTTGGATGTTGAAGAATTGGATGTTTCGGATGCGCCCCAACCAGCGCGCGGTGTCATTTGAATGATGTTATATTTCATACATAAACGCATACATGGACCTTCTAAATAAATACCAAAAATCAATGATATCTCACTGATAGGTGTAATACGGCCTTGGATTCGTTAAGTTAATTGTTGTAGCAACAATTTGGATGAAATTTGTACAGTTTTTTTGTTTTACCGGTGAAAACATCTGAAAGAAGTTTTTGTGAAATCCGCCCACTACCACGCCCATATTTAATTGATTTTTGTTATTTTCTTATTTTTAGTGACCAGGAAGCCGAACATTTTTGTTTGAGGTTTTTTAAACTCAAGACATCAGATGCATATTTTTTCTGCCCACTTTCACGCCCCTTTTTTTTTAATTTTCAGCTTAAAGTTCATTAAAAGCAGGCCTCTTTTTTGATTAAGTTTTATATGTAGAAATTAATTTATGAAAAGTATTATTTTTTAGTAAAACCCGTGAACTGCCACGCCCCTTTTTGATATATAAAAGTGTTTCACCCTTAAGACAAAAAAAAAACGTAATTCGGAAGTATCTTATTACTAGGTTATGTATCGATATTAATGTATTGTAATATTTTTGCTAGGTTCGTTAAATAAAACTTATTACTCTTATAGTACGGGAGGTAGCGCTGCAATTTTTTTAGGAATTTTATGCCGAATGAATTTTACTTCAAACAGTTGTTTAATGTTCGAAATTCAGTAAAGTGAGCGTCAGTTGTCGCACTTGTGGTGGAGCTAAAGGAGACAGCATGCAAAAGTCATTGGAAAAAAATTTGCTCCGATGAATTTTATACCAAGCGAAACTGTATTAAATTATTGTTTTAATCATATTTCTTCAAAAAATTATCGTCAGCTGTATTGCCGAGGGGGGGTTCAATGTCAGTCACGGGCATAAACCTCATTTAAAATTTGAAAAATAAATTTATTTTATACCTTATGAAATTTATATATCTCAATTTTTATACTTTTAAAATAATAAAGAAAATAGTCAGCTGCACTTTTGACGGGGGTAACACCGTCAGTCAGCGCGATAAACATTCGCGCACTCAACGCATTCGAGCGTCGCATAGTATCTTTGGAACATAAACTGACGATCTTTACACCCACAAACAATCAGCTTACGACGATTTTTTGTTTCTTTAACATTTAAATTATCTTATACTTAAAATTCAATAAGTATAACATCAATTTCATATAAATAACATCACAGTTTATTTATTTATTCCGTGTAGGTTTCAAATTACATATACAGGGTGATTTGCATAAGGTGTGACAAAAAGCTAGGGCATGTAGGTTGGACTTAGACAAGAAAAAAATCGTATGGGAGGGGGGGAGTCTATTTCCCCCCGTTTAGGCGGGAGGGGCAATTTAAGAAAAAAATCACTTCAAACAGAAAAAAAATTATTAAAAAATAACGGTGACACCTACAGAAAAATGCTATAGCGTTTTGAAAAGCCAGAAATACATTCTTTAATTCTGTCTTTAAATAAAGTTGTTCGAGTGAATAGTTTTTGAAAAATTACTTTTCAAAATCGAAATTTTGAAAAAAAAATGAAAATTTTTTTCAAAATTTTACGTAATTAAGTATTATTTTTTTATTCAATATTCAATGCTCTTATTAGTTTTTGATCAAACACAAAAAACCGGATGTCAAAATGTTTTGCAGTTTTTGAGAAAGTCAAAAATAACAAAAACTACTTTTGTTCTAAGAAAAGCCTTTTATTTTAGTTTTTTTCGTTTTTGGATTCTTAGGTGAATTTAAGATTGGAAGGATTAACTTTCTTTTTACTATTTTTTTAATTATCGTCTTATAAGCATACAATAATGTGACAAAGTACTGGATTAACCATATTTCACACATTTTTTCATTGAGAACACCTGCGTGAGAGCATTGGTTTAAAATTGACCTGCCACTTTTTTATTATGGTGGGGTCGGCTTGGCTTAGGGCATTTACGAAAGAAAGGATTAACTTTTTTGTACAATTTTTTTATTATCAGTCTTATAAGCATACAATAAAGTAACAAAGTACTGGATTAACACATTTTTTCTTTGAGAACACCTGCGTGAGAGCATTGGATTAATATTGACCTGCGAATGTTTTTTAAATAATGCAACGTTACACGCCCTAACTAGTGACAGAAAAATGCAATTGCGAAATAAGAACAAAAATGTTCCTGAATCTTGAAATCAATTAAAATAAGAAATACATGCATTTTTAGATAAAATACATAATTACTGTTTATTATAATTTTTAACTATTTTTTAACTACAGCTTATTACAAAAAATTTTCGATATGATCCCCATTTTGTAGAAGGCAAAGATTATAGTGCATTCTTATTGCTGCACATAAATTTATACTTGATAAATTTTCCTGTAATTTGACTCCAGCCTCTTCAATTCGTTGTTTCAGTTGTTCAAAAGATTCTATTTCCACTTCGTACACATAGTTCTTCATGAATCCCCAAGCATAAAAATCTAACGGAGTTAAATCTGGCGATCTAGGCAGCCATTCTATTGGACCTCCTCTTCCAATCCAACGATCACTGAAATGTTCATCAAGCCAGTTCCTTACAGTGCGGCTTTAGTGTGCTGGAGCTCCATCTTGCTGGTAGATTAAATTGTCTGCTATGGCCAAGGCAACGTTGTCATTCAAATCGGGCAGAAGGTCTCGTAGTAACTGCAGATAGGATTCTCCATTTATGACTGAATTCAGGAACCGTGGTCCAATAACTGTTCGTCCAACAATACCAAGTCAAACATTACAGCTAAAGCGGTGTTGAGATTTGATTTGTTTCTTGTTATGCGGATTGCTGTTACTCCAGTGATGTAAATTGTGGAAATTTGTTACTCCATCTCTGGTAAACTGAGCTTTATCCGTCCAGAATATCCTTCCAAAGTAATTATGTTCAGTTTCATCTCTTAGCAATAATGTTCGACAAAATGCAGCTCTCAGTAACTTGTCGCTTGCGGTTAGCTCCTGAACTGGTGTAGTGTGGTACGGGTGTAAATTTTTTTTTTTTTTTTTCCCGTGGGTAGGTGTTGAAATCTTCAAAAGATTCTATGAGGACCGAAAAACGCGCGCTCATAGATATGTGGGACTCTCCCGACCAACAACTCTGCCCCCATAAAGCCTTACGGAAGGTAAGACTCTATGCAAGCAGACCGTTAATCAGGCCGACCGCACTAAAACCACCTCCTCCTCCCGATTGCAACTAAGTTCATATGGAACTTATCTAGCAATTTATCTTTCTCGAAGTTAAGTAACGTGTTGTAGGCAACTTTCCGGTGAAAGTTCCTACTGGTTTAATTATAAGCTAGTTGAATAGCTTCTTTCTATTTTAAGCGATGATTTAAATATGCATAATACAGTACAATAATTTCACCGTACTAGATCGGAAGGTTTGGTCCTTCTCAAACGTCGTACTAAATTTGTTTCGTCAAGAATTTCTAAGATTGTTCTATTGGTATGTTCAACTAAACGCTTTCTATGCCTTTGCGAAAAGGTACGGGTGTAAATGCTCGGTATGAAGCACTGCCCATACTCTAGTTTTGGGCAACTGAAGCATAGTAGCTATTCTCCTTGTGCTAAGGGAGGGATTACGTCGGACCATATCCAAAATTCTTTCCTCTATGTGTACTGATGCAGAAGATGAACTTTCTCTCCCTCGGTGCTCCAGTACTCCGTGTTCTCGAAGACGTTGATGGATTCTTGAAAATATCGTATGACTGGGACACCTCCTATTGGGGTACATTTCAGCGTAGAGTCTTTGCGCTTCACGACTTCGACCATGGGCCATACCCTAGCAGTAATGCATATCCGTTAATTCGGTACGAGAGTAATTTGACATCGTGATATGTTGACGACTTGACATTCAAATTAAAAATTATTTGTACAACAAAACAGGTTGCGTCGCCAAGCCGACCCCACCGTAATAAAAAAGTGGCAGGTCAATTTTAAACCAATGCTCTCACGCAGGTGTTCTCAATGATAAAATGTGTGAAATATGGTTAATCCAGTACTTTGTCACATTATTGTATGCTTATAAGACGATAATTAAAAAAATAGTAAAAAGAAAGTTAATCCTTCCAATCTTAAATTCACCTAAGAATCCAAAAACGAAAAAAACTAAAATAAAAGGCTTTTCTTAGAACAAAAGTAGTTTTTGTTATTTTTGACTTTCTCAAAAACTGCAAAACATTTTGACATCCGGTTTTTTGTGTTTGATCAAAAACTAATAAGAGCATTGAATATTGAATAAAAAAATAATACTTAATTACGTAAAATTTTGAAAAAAATTTTCATTTTTTTTTCAAAATTTCGATTTTGAAAAGTAATTTTTCAAAAACTATTCACTCGAACAACTTTATTTAAAGACAGAATTAAAGAATGTATTTCTGGCTTTTCAAAACGCTATAGCATTTTTCTGTAGGTGTCACCGTTATTTTTTAATAATTTTTTTTCTGTTTGAAGTGATTTTTTTCTTAAATTGCCCCTCCCGCCTAAACGGGGGGAAATAGACTCCCCCCCTCCCATACGATTTTTTTCTTGTCTAAGTCCAACCTACATGCCCTAGCTTTTTGTCACACCTTATGCAAATCACCCTGTATATGTAATTTGAAACCTACACGGAATAAATAAATAAACTGTGATGTTATTTATATGAAATTGATGTTATACTTATTGAATTTTAAGTATAAGATAATTTAAATGTTAAAGAAACAAAAAATCGTCGTAAGCTGATTGTTTGTGGGTGTAAAGATCGTCAGTTTATGTTCCAAAGATACTATGCGACGCTCGAATGCGTTGAGTGCGCGAATGTTTATCGCGCTGACTGACGGTGTTACCCCCGTCAAAAGTGCAGCTGACTATTTTCTTTATTATTTTAAAAGTATAAAAATTGAGATATATAAATTTCATAAGGTATAAAATAAATTTATTTTTCAAATTTTAAATGAGGTTTATGCCCGTGACTGACATTGAACCCCCCCTCGGCAATACAGCTGACGATAATTTTTTGAAGAAATATGATTAAAACAATAATTTAATACAGTTTCGCTTGGTATAAAATTCATCGGAGCAAATTTTTTTCCAATGACTTTTGCATGCTGTCTCCTTTAGCTCCACCGCTTTCGGAGCAGCTGACGTTCAGATCTGTTATGTGTTAGGGGAAAACTATTATTGTTATGATTTTCAGCCGGGATGAAATGACTTCGTCAACTATAGCGCTACCTCCCGTACTATTAGTATTTCTTCTTTATTTACTCTTTCTCAATCACAACAATAAATCTCAATTTATAATCAACTCAAATACTTTTATTTAAATCACACTTGTTTAATAACACTTTTCACATTCCAATAAGCAAACCTTTCGCACACTTTCATAGTCAAAAATCAACCGTGTCGTGTTCACCGCGAGCACTCCCTTATATACTCATGTTAGTTGTTCTCGAAAATTCGCGAAGCTTCTCGTCTTGGAATGTTCTAGATGATTGGAATAAGGGGAAATACATTTGACATTGGAAAAGAGCTTTTTGTTTCTTCCATAAATTAGATATTCAATTTTCCAACAGATGGCGCTGTAGTAGTATAAAGCTCTGTTCACAACAGTATGTTTAAAAGTTCTTTAGCCTCGTCAAACAATGCTTTGGTATCATTTTTTGTTCTTGGTTTTCCCGGACTAGATATATGCGGATCAGATGTACATATGTACGAGCATATAATAAAGTGTGTAGAACATCTTCGTTCGTAGCTGAACTTGAACATTTCCTTGCAAATAAATTCTCTCATTTTAGTTTTTTTTTTTTAAAGTTAATGCGAATCCTTCAAACGCTTTATTGAGAATAAAAGCTTAGTCATCTCATTACATTATCTATGAATGTTGCCTCTTGATTGATTAATATTACAACAACAATTTGGCTATCCCATGCCAACTCTATTACCTTTTAGACTATTTTCACATGCTTTTGTTGTTGCTTTTGCTATTGTTTACGATTCAGTTTACATATTTTAAGTGAACTGTTAACTTTTTGTCTTCTTCTGTTTTCTGTTATTTATACCTATGTACCTACATTTGTATTATATGCAACATACCCCACACACCCCCTCCCACCCTCAAATGCTTGGCATTTATTTTATTTAATTATGATTTTTTTAATATAAATATGAGTAAGGAAGTTTAAAATTGGAAAACATATACTTATTTTATTCTAAAAATAAAATTTTGAATTTTAATAATATTGGAAATAACTGATAAAAACTTATAAATTTTGTGGAAACATACTCACTTATATGATGTTTATGAAAATGTGTTGCACATGTTTTAACAGTTATTTTTTTTTTTTGAATTTTTGACAAAAAATAACATTTTTTTTTTAATTTTGAGCTAAAGTAATAAAATAATGGTCTAAAACTTTTTGGAATACATATTTATGTGCATCAATAAAGGTACCACATTTTTGCCAAATTTTAATGTTTTTCATCACTGAACAATAAAGTTATAAGAATACGAATTTTTATTCTAAAAACTTATGTTTCTTTGTCATCATACGTTTTTTCTTCTTAAACAAAAATGCATGAAAATGCGAAAGTTTTTATTTTTTTTTTCCAAATTAAAAATATTTTTAGAATACAAAACAGCCATTAACTAAACGGAGGCAGCCGGAGCTAACAGAGAAAACTTTAATTGAAAACAAAAAAAAAGAAAAAGATACTGCACCTTACTCATTTTTTTTACTAATTTGCTGATGAACTAAATTAAAAAAAATATAATTGTTTTGTAAAGAAGAGGGCTTGGGCTTTTCAAAAAGGTATAATACTTATACACTGCATCAAAAAATTGCACGTACAGCAATTGAAAATAGACGTGTTTCCTTTATATTATGAATTTACCAGCAAAAATTCTAAGCTTATCGACTTTATTCAATAAAATTATTATGTATAATAGTATATGCAACAAAACTGCAACAAAATATTAGAGTTTTGCTTCATATGTTTTTTTTTACTGTTAGTAGAATTATTCCAGGAATGCCAAAAAATTGTTCGTACATCAAACAAATGTACGTACACTGCCCTCTTCTCTAACAAAATAGAAATAAATCTAAATCTAAGCTCAGTCCGTTGTGGTGTATTGAACTATTTAATTGATTTTTTTAGTTTTGTGAAGTTTTTTTTTTTTAAATGGAAGCTACACATAAAAAAGTTCCTCTTGAGGTAAAAAAAACTTATTCTTAAACTTAGAAACGATGGAAAAAGTTACGCTGAGATATCAGCAACTATTGGTAGACCACGATCAACAGTTCAATATGTTTTAAAAAATTATTTGAAAAATAAAAGTTTTGAAGTGGCTCCAGGAAGAGGTCGAAGGAAAATTTTGGATGATCATATGGAGCGGAAAATTGAAAGAATGGTAAAGGCTGATCCCAAATTAAGTGCTCCAAAAATAGCTGCTGACATTAAAGCAAATCATGGAATATCGCTTAACCCTCAAACTTTTCGGAACTTTTTGCATTTAAAGGGATATAATGGTCGCACGGTTAAAAAAAACCTTATATTTCAAAGGCAAACGTTTCAAAACGTTTGAACTATGCAAAAGCATAGGTTTTGAAAACAGATAATTTCTGGAAGAATGTTTTATTTTTCGACGAGAGCAAGTTTAACGTATTCGGGTCCGACGGTCGCAGATTTGTGTGGAGGAAACCAAACACAGCATTAGATGTGAAGAATTTGCAATCAACGGTGAAACATGGAGGCGGAAATGTTATGGTCTGGGGAGTTATGGGGTGCAATGGTGTGGGAAATTTGGTTTTTATGGATACAACAATGGATAAAAACAAATATTTACAAATTTTAAGGGAAAAATTGAAAGCCAGCGCTTTAAAAATTGGGTTAAAAAACGACTTTTTGTTAGTGCAGGACAATGATCCCAAGCATTCGTCAAGGATAGTAAAAGAGTGGCTACTCTATAATGTTAAATCAACATTGCATCATCCTCCCCAATCCCCAGACCTTAATCCCATTGAGCATCTTTGGGATTATTTGAGGAAAAGGGTCCGAGAATCAAAAATTACCAATAAAAACCAACTCAAAGCCCTTATCTTGGAAGAATGGAACAAAATTTCTCCGGAAGTCACTTCAAAACTTGTTCTCTCTATGAAGAATCGCCTTCAGGATGTGATAAAAGCGAAAGGTTATCACACTCGTTACTAAAATATGAATATAATTAAGTTTTATATCACTGTACGTGCAATTTTTTGACCTATGATTTACTATTTTGTCTAATTTTTTGTAGTTTTTTTCTTTTCTATGAAGTTTGTATTAATTAAGTTTGTTTTATTTTGAGTTCTACAATAATAAACAATATAAAAAAATGAAAAAAGAATGGTTCAAAAGCTGTTTTTTTTAAATAATTTAATCTTTCCTTTTGAAGAATCACCTGTACGTACAATTTTTTGATGCAGTGTACATTCTGTCCAGAAAAATACGAAATAATTGACTTCAAACTCTCACTTCTAATAATTCTAAAAAATAAAAATATCGAAATGTCATTTTTAACGGTAATTTTAGGTACCTAGAACAAAAGTAAGATACAAAAAATTTACTGTGTTTGGAAGAACCATATTTCTAGTATATAATCCCATCATTAGATTTTTCAAATTACGAAATTCACCAAAACCATTTTTGAGATGGATTTCATCATTTGGTCCCATAGTGCGACGGACGTGACGCACAGTGGGTCCAAATAATCTGTAATTTTTTTGTCTCTATTATTAAGTGAAACTTGGAACATAATTATCTTTGATATATAATGAATGAATTTTTTAAAATCTATTTTGTTTGTTAGCATTTAAAGTGTGTTTAAAGTAAAAAACTTCCAATTTTGGCCAAATAAAAAGTCAATTTTCATTATAAATTTTGTTTTTATTTATATTTTTATTACTTAGGTTAAACACATTAAGATAAATATATAAACAATAAACTATATACCAAAAATTAAATAATTAGATTAATGAAAAAATATTATTTAAATAAAAAATCTTTGCAAAAAATCAACAAATAATTGAAGTACAAATGCAAATAAAAAACAAAATTCTTAGTTCTGTAGTAGCTGTAAAGCTTCTTCAAAAAACTTACGATTCAGATGTATTTTTTTTCTTATATACTTGATATAAGAGGATCTGCTGTCAATAACAAGCGATGAAGGGCATCCTCGTTTATTGCTATTCGTGTACATTTTCTAGAATCATCCTTATTTTTTAATAATACTTGTTACGTGCTATTGGTGAAACTCCAAAATGCTAAATTTTGGCTTCACCGTGAATCAGTATTTTATGCACCGAAGATGGCATGTAATACTCGTACCATTTATATTTTTCAACATAAATGCGTGGAGTATAAAATGCGTATTCACCAAATTTCTTAGCATTTATAGACGAACCAGATGATAGTGTTTGGAGAATAACATAAAACATTTTTATATCAATTCTAGGTCAACTCCTGTTATGTTGGCAGAACTTTGAATTTTTTTAGAAATCTACATATAAACTTAATTGAATCGAAAACGACTTTGAACAAAAATTTTTTTCTCTTCTTTGCTTCTTTTTTATTTTCAACAGTGTTTGCAGAACACTTAGCAAAAGAAAGATTAAGTATAAGAAATATGAAGAATCAATTCCGTTAATTAAATAATTATCAAAACGCCTTTAGAAAGCACAAATTCTTCAATATTTTCCATTTTCACCTTATTTCTTACTTATGTTACCAATTCTAATAAATGCAAATGAACAAACAAATTGTTTTTTTTTTTCAATTTTTATACATCGAAGCATTGGCGGCGGTATTTTTTTCTACAAAAGGGGTTTTCATATTAAAAAAAATAATATTTAAAATAATCAGTTATCCGCTCCGATGTTTTCCCGACATGATCTAATTTTCGCAACTTTTAATATGACACCCAGTTTGCCTCAATCGTTTTCTTTTAGAGATTACAGAAATATTGATGCGAGATTTTTAGAGGAAGATATACAACAAGTTGACTGGCAGTAAGTTTACTCCATGTCAGATCCAGAAAGGCAAGTTGAGTTCCTCCAAAGTCATATTGTTAATCTTTTTAACAACCATGTACCCGTTAAGACAACACGAAGCAAATTTAGAGCAAATGAATGGTGTACCAGAAAAATAATATCACGCATGAATAGGCGCGATGCAGAGTATAAAAGGTGGAAATGGTTTAGACTTTCTGAAATATTTGAGTCTTTCAAAAAATTACGCAAAGAAGTTCGGGCGAAGGTTTATCAAACCAAGCGTTCTTACTAGACTGAAAGACTATATAGGAATCTAAATTCAAGCACACTCAGGAAAAACTTAAAAGATATAGGTATTGGTCGCAAACGAGATCCAACCCCAGTTGATATTGATCCCGATCAACTAAATAATGATTTTGTTACTTTTCATAACTCTTTTCCAAACACTACACATTTATATTATGATTTTTTGTTTTGCTGAATTATATTACTTTTATATTTTATTTTACCTTTTGTTTTTCTTTCATTTTACACATTTACTGGATGAAAACCTAGGCTACTCAAATCTTGCCGAATTTCAGTTTGCATGTGTCAATCAAATGGATGTATTGAGGACAATCTTAAAAATCAAATCAAAAGCAGTAGGAGTAGATGAAATAGTTCCACCCAGAAAAAAAAAACAAAAACAATAACCGAAATGTGTGTAGTTACCCATCGACGGTTAACTATGAATACCTCCTAACATAAATTTTTTTGTGAAATTCACTTTTTGGTGCAGTTATTATTATGCGTTTTAATTTTGAGACTATAATCAGTTTTTTTGTGTCGCCTTTAAAGTTTACAAAATGCGACATAGGAGATATTCATAGTTAACCGTCGCCATGCTTATTTTGAGATTGGAACGAATAGCTAATTCGATAGAATATGTAGAAATTTTCATTCGAATGAACTTAGCATATTTTGACATTCGAGCGAAAAATGTTCATTGTCGATTGATTGAATAAAATGAACCTCAATGAAATTTATTTCCGAAATCAGCTGTTTGAAATTTACTGACATTTCTATCTGATTTAGTATGACCAAACTGTATTTTTTTTTGATGATTTTTATTTAAAAAAAAATTATGGTCTAAAAATATAAAAATAATATTTTATCATTTAAGAAAAATAAAGTAATGCTAACGGCCCGGTAAAGTTTAAATTTGAGAAAATAAAACTGACATTTTAAAATTTGGGAGCATTCGAAAACATTGTGGTAAGTTTATTGATATCAAAAAGAAGTAAAATAACGGTATGTACAACTTCTCTGTATAATAAAATACTTGATTTATGTTTTAATTTTCATTGTTTTCCAAATTGATAAACAAAAAAATAAGGCAACTTCAAATTTACACATATCTGGTCACACTTGAATTTTGAATTACCATTTGTAAATTGTTGTATAAATAGTTGTATAGGAGAAGGATAATGGATGCATCAAATACTCCTTTTGTTTCATCTACGACCCTGGTTACTTTAAGACATTACTGATTCAAATTAGCTTTTTTGGCCTTTAGTCCACAAAAATTGGCGTTTCGTCCGGGTGATCTCACATGGACTCATCAGTTGACTTGTGAGGACCTTGTCAATACGCAATTTTTGTTAAGTTCAGTTCATCTTACATGAATTTTTTGACAAAAATCCAATGTGAACTATATCCAACAAAGATTAGGATTGTAATCATTAATGTTGGAATTTTTTTGCCCGTGGCCTGGCATTGAATATTTATATGAAGGTTTTTATAATACAAACTCTATATACTACTGAAATAAATCAGCCAAGTAGAAGACTTAGCACTATTATTGGACTTGTTGAATTATTGATTCAAATTAGCTTTTTTGGCCTTTAGTCCACAAAAATTGGCGTTTCGTCCGGGTGATCTCACATGGACTCATCAGTTGACTTGTGAGGACCTTGTCAATACGCAATTTTTGTTAAGTTCAGTTCATCTTACATGAATTTTTTGACAAAAATCCAATGTGAACTATATCCAACAAAGATTAGGATTGTAATCATTAATGTTGGAATTTTTTTTGCCCGTGGCCTGGCATTGAATATTTATATGAAGGTTTTTATAATACAAACTCTATATACTACTGAAATAAATCAGCCAAGTAGAAGACTTAGCACTATTATTGGACTTGTTGAATTATTGATTCAAATTAGCTTTTTTGGCCTTTAGTCCACAAAAATTGGCGTTTCGTCCGGGTGATCTCACATGGACTCATCAATCCTAATCTTTGTTGGATATAGTTCACATTGGATTTTTGTCAAAAAATTCATGTAAGATGAACTGAACTTAACAAAAATTGCGTATTGACAAGGTCCTCACAAGTCAACTGATGAGTCCATGTGAGATCACCCGGACGAAACGCCAATTTTTGTGGACTAAAGGCCAAAAAAGCTAATTTGAATCAATAATTCAACAAGTCCAATAATAGTGCTAAGTCTTCTACTTGGCTGATTTATTTCAGTAGTATATAGAGTTTGTATTATAAAAACCTTCATTTAAGACATTACATTCATTTGAGAAACATGCATATTTAGAGGAATCATTCGATTATGAGTGTAACAACTGAGTTTAGAAAAAAAAAAAACTCATGGGAGTTTTTTTGCTCGTACTTTATGGAACATATATTGGCATATTTCAAAAAGGGCACAATTGGAGCAAATTTGTTTGTTGTGCCCTGTTTTTACTAATGTACAGTAAAAACTTGATTTACGCAACTAATAGAAATTAATTCAGTTGCAATAACCGAGGTTGTTGCACTTACTGGGTTATTTTTTTTTAAATTAAAAATTATAGTTGTAATGGCAAATTTTTTTGTAGAGATAACGAAAATGTTATAAGAAAACATTGAAACTAAACAAATCGTTTTTGTTGGTTTGATGTTATGATTTTAATGAACAGATGCATAAACACAGAAAGTTGCACTAATCGATGTAACATTTTTGAAAAGTAGCACTTAAAGAGTCAAGACGTGCTACGATTTTAGTGTTGCGAAATTCGAGGAGTTGCGTTAACCGAGTTCTTACTGTATTTAGGAATAAAATGCACTATGAAAGAAAACAGCGCAAGACAGCGCAACCATTTAGAACCTTAATCAAAGATGAAAACAAAGGAAAAAAAAAGCATGTTAATACAAATGATTAAATATACTAAAGAAATTATATTTTTTTAATTATTTTCATTAATTTGAAAAGCTAAAATTCCAAGCTTTCCAACGATATATAACACTTGTGTGTATTATTAAACGCCTGAAGAAAACTCTATAAAAGACGGTCTTCATTTCGCCATTCATATAGAGTTGTGTGTTGAGACCACTTGATGACTTCAGACCAACCTTCACCAATTGGATGCGAGAACCTTCAATCCACATCAATGTCACCTCTAATCGCTGTCCAAAAAGAAGAAACCCACATTAACAGACTCTTCCAATTCTACAAGAAATGGGGCATCCGAATCAATAATTCCAAATCGGAACTTGTCTACTTCAGGAGACCTTCATCTGGTAGAGGCCTTCGCACCGCGACAATTTGCAGAAATCTGGTCCTAAGACTCCCTGACGGATCCTCCATAGTGGCAAAGCCAAATGTCAAGTACCTAGGAGTGCACTTCAACGAGTTGCTAAGGTTTAACCTGCACTCAAGAAATGTTCTGAAAAAGGCCAGCTGGGCCTTCAGCCGTTTGCACCCATTGCTGAAAAGAAGATCAGGTCTTAGCCAACCGACAAAAAAATTAATCTACAAGCAGCTCCTACGACCAGTGATCAGCTATATATACAAAAAAAATTGAATTGAGTTTTCTTCGAGTGTTTTATAATGTGATTACACAAGTGTTATAACGAGTGATTTTTTAAGAGCTATCGGAAATTAAAAAAACAAAATCACATTAAATTCAGGAAAAATGCATGAAATCTGAATCGATAGTACGGTCGATATAATTTAATGTTTGAAGATTATTTCATGCAAAATGTTGGCCGCGGCTGCGCCTCAATGGTCCATCCGCTTAGTCCAATTTCGGCATACTCTTTTTAACATTTCGGCCGGTATCTCACGAATAAATGCTTCAATGTTGGCTTCCAGTGCGTCAGTCGAAGCTATAGACATGAGCCTTAACATGGCCCCACAAAAAATAGTATAGATGCGTTAAATCGCACGATCTAGGCAGCCAATTGACCGGCCTCAAACGTGAAATTAACTGTTCACCGAACTTGCCTCTCAATTGGTCCATTGTTACGTGTGCTGTGTGGCATGTGGCACCGTCTTGTTGAAACGACATGTCATGCAAGTCAAGCTCTTCGATTTTGGGCAAAAAAAAGATTGTTACTCGTATCATCGCACAGTAGCGTTCACCGTTCACAGTAACGTTGCGATTCGCATCATCTTTGAAGAAATACGGCCCAATGATTCCGCCAGCCCATAATCTGCACCGAACAGTGACTTTTTCTGGATGCATTGGTAGCTCTTGCAATGCTTCTGGCTGCTCTTCACTCCAAATACGGCAGTTTTGCTTCTTCAAGTATTCATTCAACCAGAAATGAGCTTCGTCGCTGAACACAATTTTTCTATAAAAAAGTAGCTCTTTGGGTTGGGCAAAATTGGATTTTCTTAACTTTGTATAAACTTTAAATACTAAAAAACAAAATGGATTTAAAAAAATTGTAAATTTAATGATTCATTATATATCAAAGATAATATGTTCCAAATTTCACTTAATTATTCCAAGACACAAAAAAGTTACAGATTTCCTAGAAACTCCTTTTGGGCCCACTGTGCGACGTGAGATAACACGACCATTGAATTTCTCGCGCAAAAGAACCATTGTTTCGTTGGCTGTATGACAATTGGCACCATCCTGTTGGAAGTACACATCGTCCAGGTCCATATCCTCAATTTCTGGCCACAAGAAGTCCGTTATCATCTCGCGATTGCGAACACCATTCACGGTAACTGATTGGCCGACCTCATTTTCGAAGAAGTACGGGTCGATGAGGCCGCCATCCCATACCGTACCAAACAGTCACTCTTTGTGGATGCATCGGCTTTTCAACAATCACTCGTGGATTCTTATTTGCCCAAATGCGGAAATTCTGCTTGTTAACGAATCCACTGAGGTGAAAGTGTGACTCGTCGCTGAAGATGATTTCTTTGTAAAGTCACTATTCACTTCTGTCTGTTGAACCAACCATTTGACGCATTGACGACGCTTTAAATGGTCAATAGGCTTCAGTTCTTATCTTCGATTCAATTGAACCTTTTGAGCGGGTAAATTTAAATCTTTATTCAAAATTCGCATCAGTGATATTCGTGAGATATTCAATTTTTGAGCATGACGACGAGTCGAGGTTGACGGCTCTTCTGCCAGACTATCGCGAATAACAGCAATATTTTCTGCAGTACGAGCTGTACGAGCATGCACTGGTGTTTTCACATTTCCGGTTTGCTGGAATTTGCACACAATTCTACCGATTTTGGACACATTTGGTCAATTATGCTGACCCAAAAAATTACGAAGTGCACGAAATACATTTTGATTTGAACGCCCATTTTTGTAAAAGACTTCAACAATCTTAACGCACTGCTCAATTGTGTACCTCTCCATGGTTGAATTTGTCAAACAGTGAAACAAAAAAATTTCAAATTGAGTTGGGAAAAAAACTTGACGTTAAGGTGTGACTGACAATTAACATCGTGCATTATGGTTGGACCACACTTTATAAAACAATTTTGATTTTAATATAACGTTGAATGATTTTTTGATAATTCCTCACGCTTTATGCCCTTAAATTTCTATTATTATTTATTTTTGAATTTTTAGAGGGATGATTATAAAAGAAAAAGAAACAAATTAGCATAGCTGACCTAGTTCGATTCTTTAATTACTTAGATAGTTAATAACCAAAAGCTTATAGTGCAATGGATATCAATTTTTTTAAACCTTTCGAAATAAAATGCTAAAAACACAACAAATATTTGAGTTATTAGCCATATTAACTAATTACTAATTGCTACAATTCAATTGCTTAAGCTAATAACATCGCAGAGGTGTATCCAAAATGTTTGATGAACACCTGCAGCTAATTTGCTTCATTTTATCTAATAGTCGAACAATCAACAACAAAATATTTTATTTTGAATCCCTTCCGCAAGGATTCTCAAACACAAAATAAACAAACAATTATCTTTATTTTTATTTACGCATATGTTCCGTATAAAGAGATAACTTTTAAACATTTAATTTCCATGAAAATCGTATTACAGTGAGTGTGGAACGAATTAGGTACTCGAATTCACGTTATGTTAAGTAAACCATGCTCTACCCCATTGCAGCGTTAAGGCAAGGCATTCAAATGTAGCCCACCCCTTCTTAATCCCTTCGAACTCGAATCAGTTAAGATGTGTGTACGTGGATAATTATGTACTTTTTTGTTTGCGAAAACAAATCAAAAATTAAAATGATATTTTCATCCACTTCTAAACTAAAAAAAAAAAATGAAATCAAACATGAACTATTACTCGTACACTAACGAACCATAAAAATAAATATGTATCTATACCTTTTTTAAAGTCGACTACGAGTGTAACATGCTCCGTAGAAAAGTATTTGCTTCTCTGAACTTGTTTAGAAAATTAAATACTGACATTTCTAAATCTGCTTATTTACAAGCAAACAAAACATATAAGCAGGTCTGTCAAAACAAGCAGTTAAACTACACAAGAAACTTAGCTAGAAACTTAGAAAAATGTAAAGACTCAAAAACCTTCTGGTGTAATGTGAGGGAATTACGTGGTAATAATCGCCTAGCTGCCAGCTCATTACAAGCTGACATTCTCGCCACTCACTTTCGATCTTTGTTGACAGCTAGTAGTGAACGTCAATCCTTCCACTACGCCTTGCCTAATCCAGTTGTCGAGGAGCTTGATTTACCAATACTTTTAGATGAACTACAAATTGCACTATCTTCAATGAAAAACAATAAATCACCTGGAAATGATGGTATCCCTCTGGAGTTTTTTAAGCATTCAACATCGGAATTCAAACATTATCTATTATCTTTCTACAATCATTTATTTGAAAATGCATGCGTCCCACAAAGCTTTAATAAAGCTGTTATTATTTCGATTTTTAAAAATAGTGATGCTAACTTGCCTGAAAATTACAGGGGTATATCAATACTGAACTCAATTCGGAAGGTATTTGCTACAATTTTGTATATGAGACTTTCAAACTGGATAGAGTCAAATCAACGTTTGAGCATATTTCAAGCTGGTTTTCGCGCTGGATTTTCAACTGCTGACCACATCTTTGCCTTGTCAAGCATAGCCAATAAATTTACCCAAAGAAAAAAAAAGTTGTATGCCTGCTTCGTTGACTTCAAAGCAGCCTTTGACACTGTCAATCGTCAAGCTCTTTTATACAAAATGGCTTCCATTGGTATTTCTAGGAAATTTTTGGCAATGTATGAAACTCTGCTGAATGGAACAAGTGCGGCAGTTTGGGATGGCTCGAAAACTTCGAATTGGTTTGAAACTACTGCTGGGGTCCCACAGGGATGTATCCTGAGCCCAATATTCTTTGCTCTTTTTATCGACGGTATTAGTGACTACTTGCCTGGGGGAGTCAGTATTGTCGACACTCATATCAAAGTGCTACTCTACGCGGATGACCTGGTTATGTTGGCGGACAATCCTTCCTCTCTTCAGCACCAAATAAATAAGCTTCAGAGGTACTGCAACACTTGGGATCTGAAGATAAACGCTATGAAAACAAAAATTATGGTGTTTGAAGCTCGGAAATGTAGGAGACCAAGAGAGGAAAGCTGGTTTTTGGATGGCGAACGTATAGAGGTAGTACAAGAATTTAAGTATTTGGGAGTGTTGATGTCCTCAAACGTTAGCTTTGCTAATCATGTGCAGGGTAAGTGTAAGGAAGCCAAAATTGCACTAAGCGTTATGTGGCCAAATCTTTTTGCCAATCAAAATATTGATCTAGGGTCAAAATACCGGGTGTTTGAAGCCACTATAAATTCTTGTATGTGTTACGGAGTCCAAGCTTTTGGTTACAAGTATTTCGAAGAATTTGAATTGATGCAAATGTTTTTCTTCAAACGATTATTTCGTTTACCGAATTCCACTCCAACTCATGCTATCCACATCGAGTCAGGTATTACCCCAATTTATATTAGAAACTTAAAAGCCAACTCTGATTTTTTGATAAAGACCATGAACAAGCCTGGCATTAGTCTCCACAAGAATGTTATGGTGAACCTTCTGCGTTCGAATTCGACACCATTCAAAGAATGGAGTGATCTCGCAAACTCTCATGGCCTCAGGTTAGACCTTACAGAATTTAATTTAGATAGCTGGAGTGAACTATTTGCTAATGTCATATCGAAGGTTGATGAACAAATATACATTCAACATCTAAATCGTGCGGCGGCATCGTCAACTAGACTTATATACAGAGATCTAAATCATCGACTTCAAGCTGCTAATTACTTTAAAATCGAGCACTCTGTGATGGTTATAAGCACCATTTTTCGAGCAAGAATTGAAATCCTTAGCTTAAATTATGTTCCCCATCGCTCAGACTTACCAGTCTTGTGAAACTTCTGCAACAGATTCGAACGTGATGATGTTTATCACTTCATAGCAGTGTGCCCGATTTTGCAGGAAATTAGGAGGCTTTACTTCCATCAAAGTGTCCTCTCTAGAATAGAATTGATAGAAATTTTGAACGGTTCGGCAGGGTGGACAAATCTCTACAGGTTTTGTGATCAAGCTCTTAACTATCGTAACTGCTTCTTGTAAATCTTGTGTATAACTCTTATTCAACCTTTTAATTAATTATTTTTTAAAATTTTCTGTTACAATGCCACCTAACATCATTTAAACTTATTTATAAACGTTTGTATTTCAACTCATTTTAAAATTGAAAAATGTTTGTAAAATCTTATTTTTTAATTTGATCTTCTTTTTTTGTGTTACAAATCACTGCAAAATTGTTAAAAGTTTGTTTTTTTTTTTATTTTTCCGCTAAAATTTAAACTTTTCATTATTTATTTTGAAATGTTATTTCAGACAGACGGCAGGATTGCCATGTCTTAATTCTTAAGCAACAAATATTGTAAAATTTTTATTATGAAAAAATAAAGAATATAAAAAAAATAAAAGTCTTAAAAGAAATTTTGTAATCAAAAAATAAAAAATATTTCTATACGTACAATATTTTGTCAAATTGAACATGCGAGCATTAAAATCATTGGCGCAAAATTTTAAACGATTTGTTAAAGCCATTTTAGTAAATTACTTAGGATTTTGCTAATTTTAAACGATTTTAACATATTAAGTACTACCTCTTAACATTTTACCAAATTTAAAATCACAAACTCGCTGCTTTACCAATGCCCTTGTAATTCATTCGTAAATTTCACAGCTCCATTCGTATACTGTACGAATATCATTGTAGAACTTATACCATTACATAGTATATTAAATATGGTCTCTGACATTTTCTTTCTTTTCACGGTTTAATGGTACGAGTAAGTCTGACTTTAATTGACATTCACCTTTTTTCTAGTAATTATTTCTTTGGCTTTGATTAAATGTCTGCAGAGCTTAAATCTTTTTTACTTACTGTCCCGTAGAGTCGCAGTTATAATCTAAACATCTGTCAGTGCAATATTCCTTATCAATAGACAATCATTTTATCACCCCTCAATTCCTATGCATAATGATGATGATAATGATTATTATTATTTAACTTTATAATAATCTCAAACACAAAACTGAAAATAAAAAAAAAATAAAATGCACGACTGGGTCGCACGAACTTGCTGTTACATAATGTTTGAGAAGCTTAGAATTTTAATTGAGAAAAATGTTAAAAAATATAAAATTCAATTTTTAAGCTGCTTTAATCATGTCTTACTCTTAAATAGTAATAGCTTAACAAACATAATGCCATGTGATTTCTATGGCAAATATAAAAAAAATTACATGCCTATGAAATTTTTAAAACAGTTTCTAGAAAAAAAATTTGATATGCTAATTTTAAGTATGTGTAAATACAATTTTTTTTCAGAAATATTTTTTTAAAAGTTTTTTATATGCAATGTTTAGAATAGTTCATTTAAACCAGTTATGCTGATAACGAGAAAGTCAAAAATCTAAAAAATGGTAATGTTTTAATTTCCAAATTTGTTGTTATTGTAAGAAAATCAGAAAAAAAATGTTTATCAAAAAGCAGTTTTTATATGTATTTGTATAATGGGTTCCGTTATTCTTAAATAAAGTAATTTTGTTTTCCTTAATTTTTTAGATAGTATGAAAAAAACTTTAAATTGCTAAGTTGCAATAACATCCAGCATGTGGTTTTCGAAATAATAATTTTTTCAAAAATATGTTTGAATTGTTTTAAAAAATTAAAACAATTTTTTAATTGAACATTTGAATATATATGAATAGTATTCAAACATTTTATGAGCTTGAGCATTCCAAATTTTATTAAAATAAGTTTTACCGTTTTTGACAAAATTGAAAACAAAAAAAATTTTGTATAGGAATTTTTCGGAATTTTTTTCAACCATTAGCCAACTTTTACTAAATAAAATTTTAAAAAATTAAATATTTTCTTAAATTTGGAAAAAAATTGTATGACAGGTAAATTTTTGGTCGTAAGAATCCAAGTTTAAAGAAAATCAGTTGAGCTGTAGTTGAACAGGCAGACAGAAATGCTTGTAATTACAACTTTCGTCTGCCCTATAATCGTATTGTCATTTCTGATCAAATTTTTTTTTTCACGAATGCGTAACTTGCCATATAGTACGTATCGCAAGTACAAAAAAAACATGATATTTTCATTTCACGTTATTTGCACATTGAATTAATTATCTGTTCACCGTGCAATCAAATTTACTATAATTCGTGTTGTGGCTTTTTGTTTTTTTTTTTTTTGTTGGTTGGCCGTTGGCGTTGGTGGTGGAAACTGGAAAAGTCCTATGGGCCCAGTGAGGCACAAGGGTAGCGCACATTGCATAGAGTAAGTTGCCCTTGAAGTGAGCACCAACCATGCCATGTGGACTTTGTTAAACACAGTCGAATCTCGAATAATGTTGTTCTACCCCCTTTTTATTGAGCAAATAAATTTGATTCGGATGTGGATTCAATTAATATGATGTGAATTGCCAAGGACTCTTTTGTTCATGGCATAAGATGGATAAGGAACTTCACAAATGTTGCAAAATTTGTTTTTATAGCTTCGGGGAAATTCTTTTCTATTACTTAGTTGAAGAGATTTAATATGCAGTAGGTATTTAGGTGTTGACACGATCTAATAAATTGATGTATTATGATTTTGCCTGGGGAAGGGGATGTGTGGAAATTGTATTTTTCTTAATAAGATTTGGGATGATATGATATGATCTCGATAAAGGAAATGACAAGAAATCATGTAACCCGTGCTTACTTAAGGTAGCGTTCGTTATGGTTGGGATTTGGCCCTTCACCAATAAGCACTTTGAACCAAGTCACTCTGTACTAAATAATTTTCAGTTTTGGACGTCAATTGCATGGACCAATTGAGTCTCGGGGGTAAACCTAATAATATTCTTGGCAAAGAGTTTTCTAAGCGCTAGCGCTGTTAGGATATTGCTTAAATTATCATTGCACTCTTAAAGAAAATCCTGATCTTTATCTCTTAGGAGTCTTCTGAAATGGTGTAAGATATTTGGGCTTTAATTAAGAATGGGTGAAACCTGTCAAGCAGAGGTTCTTATATAGTATATCCCTGAAAAACTGAACTGTCTCTTGCGAGGAAGTTATAAATTCTCCAAGAGTATATCTTGTCATAAAATGGGCTGCTCATCTTAATCTTAGCCGTTCGGACTCGTCAGAAATAGTTATGTCCCCTCCACTGCTGGTAACACGCACACGGAAATGGCTGGGAGTGGTAAGTCACTAGTTCTGGCTCTCTACGGGCTGTTACACCCTCAAATTCAATTAATTTTGAAGCCGCATCTCAACTGTATATCTTAAATAGCGATGGTTCAATATAAATGTTACAAATTGTCATATCTATACCCTCGTCCAAATACAAAATTATCAGTTACGAGCTCATTTCAAACATCTCGAATTAATTATAGGAATACAGGGTGTCCCTTAATTTGTGCATAATGTTTTAGGGCGTGGTTCTTGGGTATATTCTTAGATAAAAATCGTTCTACAGCGGCGATTTAAGAAAAGGCCGATTTTGGTGTACCCCAGGGTACAATTAACGGTAATTGCGCTGTTAGTAATAATAATAGAAACTTCATTAAGGTCTTTATTTTTAGACGTAATACCAGCCTTTATAATTGCGTTTCAAGAAATTTTATATTTTATCTCGATCTTGAGATATCCAGTTTCTAGCATGTTCCGTTTTTCTGCCCGTGCTAATTTTTTGACTTTGGGCTGAATCTGAATTTTCTCCGGAAAATGCGTTTATTTTTTTTTTATTATTACATACCGTTCCACTTTTTTTTTAATGAATGAACAATAATAAAAATAAAACTCAATGACAAGTTTGCGGAAAAACCCAAGGATTTTATGATACATGGGAAAACCTAAAAAAATTATATAAGTATATATATACATATATATATATATAAAATTCAATGTCTTGAAAATGGGTGAAAGATTGTCTTTTGAAACAATGTCCTTAAAAGTAGATAATTAAATACTCAACATAATCATATCATATCATTCTTAAGAAAATTTAAATAAGTTTCGCATATAAGAAAACATTATTAATAAAACTCCCTGTATATCTGTACCTCGACTACACCCGCCGCTGAAGCGTTATCGATGGGGTTATCGATGATTCTCTAAAGGAGACATTGTAAATGTCTCAAACACTAACGATACCTGTCATACAGATGTTATGAAAACTAAAACAGGTCTAATGGTTTTGATACAAAAATTATGTGTACTATCATGAACTTGTACAGTTTGATACCTTAAGTTTATTTTAGAGATTTTCATTAACGGTGTTACCGATTTCGATGAAAAATTTATACAGGAGCTAATTTAAATTTGAAAAAAGATCTAATGCATATAGAAATATTTATAATAACATTTTCTTGGATTTAAAAAAAAATTAAATATCTCCAAAGGGGTGGAGAAATTTTCTTAAAAACATGTTTTAAGTTCATTTTTAAAATACTTAAAATTGGCATAATAACATCTTTTTTAGAAAATTTAAGTGAGTAAATTTTGTTTATAAGAAATTATTTATTAATAAAACTTCTTGAGCGATTTTTCAAATTCTGTATATGATTCCAGAAATCAAACGGCCTTCAATTGTTTTTGGTAAATTTTTGCAATCCAAGCCAAAAAATTTCAAGCATTTGAACATGTTCGAACACTTATTCGTTAAAAATGAATTGGGAAATGATTTTAAGATTAATGTAAATGCATTATTAAATAGAATATAATAGTTAAGTGTAAAGCAATAAGAAAACAATATACTGCAATGTTTTAAATGAGCGGCATTGTATTCTTGGAATGTATAATATGTAATTTAAAAAACTTGCATTGGAAAGAGGTGAAAAACAAGAGTATATAAAATATGGCACCAACGGATAATAGCCCTAAGAACAAAAAAAAAACTAAATATGAAAAATAGACCCTCAAATCAAATCAAATGGACGAAATATAGAGGCTGTTTTTTATTTTTCTTATTCATGCAAATTTTTTGGATAGGGTATGTCCAGTCGCCGGGCAAGCTCCTATATATTGACTCTCGGAATTTAAACTCCCTGTTTGGGTCCTCGGTACCGCTGCCGCAACTCAGTTGCTCCGCTTATGGTATGTCCAATCACCGGGCAAGCGCCTATTTTAACAGTTTCCTTAGTCAACAGTACTTAAGGTGGTACCTTCCGCGATACCCGTGACACAGGCGCCTACGATTAAAAATATCCTAAGCTGAGCAGTGGTGTTGCGGAAGAGGGACAGAATAACCAAAGAGGCGAGTTAAAGTGCTAGCACCCGTAAATGCAACCACTGTTAATTAAGAAAACTGGCCATTGAGCATACCCTAGTGGTGCGCAGGCGGTACAGGGGACAAAAAAAGAGATTTCAGGGCCAGGCACACTGTTGTTCAATATTTTTTAGGTGAATTTAAAAAAATTAAACTATATTTATTTTTATACAAAAAACCTATTATAGGTGTAATTTATCATTTTTGTTTTTGTGCCATCAGTTATGTGGGTTTAATTTCGTGTTCGTAAAGTTTGGGGTTATTTTTCATAAACTTGAAAATGAAAAATCAACCCAAACTGTGAGAATTAAAAAAATATGTTGTTGTTTTTTTTTTGTGTACACAATTGTTGGCTTATTTGTCATTTTAAGTTAATTTTTTTTTGTTTTTCGCTTAAGGGACTTTTTTCGTTTATTTGGGCGATATTTCCATTTCCAAATAGGGGTCATTTTTCATTATGAAAAAAGAGAATAGAAAATATGCCCATTTCAATTTTCAAGGCCATTTTTTATTTTTGCTCTGTAGCTATTTTTCATTGGGCCATATTTCATGTAGCCAAAAGCAGGACCTGATTCTCTGTTGACGTAGTTTTTTCTTGGTGGATGTGTATTGATTCCAAAACATTAAGATGACGCGACGTAGTCAATGCATATACTACCTCATTTTTCATCACCTGTTATAGTCTTTTCATGATCGAAGCATATTCTTAAATTTTGTTGAACTCCTCTGAACTAAATCGATATTCTAATATTAAATCGAGCTTAGTTTTCCGAAAATGTTTGGATAACATTTGATAGCTGAACGGTGGTTTTTTTTAATGTCAACAGCGATAGTGATGTTGCTTAAGAATTGTCTTTGGCTTTTCTTTCGTTTTGTTCCTTTTCTCAGAAACGAAACTGTCACTTAAACTACGAGTTAAACTCCAGTTATTGGTTTAATCCAGCACTGTTAAAATGAGCGTAAGTCTCTAATAGATACTCGTTATACAAACTAGACTGATGTATAAAATGAATAGTTTGAACGTGTCTGTACTTTTCAAAGCCATGTCTATGAAGTTGTAAACGCCGCTGACTTCTTCAGCGCCTTTTCAAAGTTTCTTTTTTTATTCTCATTCTCTGGTCTGGTCCAAGACGTCATATCCTTACTGATCAACATTTTCAAATATAGGTTTTTTAACAAGGTTAACATAAAAAGAAGACTAAAATAAAATACGTTGAATCAAAGAACTGATCAATTATTTGAAAGTACTGGTCAAGGACTTGTCAAGTGCAGGCCCGGATTAATAGGGGGCTAGGGGGGACTAAAGCCCCGTGCCCCACGGTAACGAGGGCCCCATCCCATTAAGAAATTTAAGCCGTGATATTCAAACTGTACAATCTAATAAACCCCAAAAATAAAAACCAAAATTAGCTGACCCCACAAAATCTAAACTCGAAAGCCAAAAACGTTAAACCCATATAGCCCAACTCACAGTTAATCCCATAAACTTTAAACCCACATAGCTCAACTCACTAGTATCTCCAAAAAGTCAAACCCACATAGCCTATTAACCCAAACCTGTAAACCCAAAAAATATTAAATCCATGCAGCCTAATTCAGCAAAGGGTTGCCATATTGAAAAACAAATTAAATTCTATACCTCGTATCTTTTTTTGCGAAGTGTAGAAATATGCTGGACTAATTATCTCGAGTACGAGTACCTTATTTATTCTTGATTAAGAGAGATGTGCGCATTTAGAGTAAAAGTACAATTCGATACTTGTGTCGTAAAATTTAGAATTGTTAATTTCCACGAGTCCGTTTTGAGTTTAACAAGCGAAAAATGGCGATACAAATTTTGCCGCAGAAGTATTGAATCGTATTTTTAAATAAATCCTTCATCATCATCATCGGCTCGACAACCGGGTTCCGGTCCTGGCCTCTTTCAACAAGTCTCTCCACCTATCCCGGTCTCTAGCCGACGCCATCCAGTTGCGCACCCCAAGGCTTCGGGCGTCCTGGTCTACGCCATCTCTCCAGCGCAAGCATGGTCTACCACGCTGTCGTCTACCATAGAATGTACCACAAAGAACTTTCCGAGCAGGTTCCTCTTCGCTCATGCGAGCTAGGTGCCCTGCCCACCGGAGTCTACCGAGCTTAATTTTTGTCACGATATCTGTTTCTAGGTAGATTGCGTACAATTCATGATTGTACCGTCTCCGGAATCGTCCTTCCTCACATATGGGGCCAACAATTCTCCTTAAGACTTTTCTCTCGAACGCAGCTAAGAGGTCGGAGTGCCTTTTGCTAAGCACCCAAGTCTCGGATCCATATGTGAGTACTGGCAGGACCATGGTCCTGTACAGCAGCAGTTTTGAAGTTATGGTGAGATTTCTGGATTTGAAAAGCTTTGACAGACTATAGTAGGCTCTGTTGGATTTGAGAAGCCGCCCGCGTATTTCTTCTTCTATATTGTTATCGGCTGCTACTATTGACCCAAGGTATTAAAAGGATTGCACCACTTCAAATTCGTGCTCCGCTACCTTGATTGTTTGACCAACTGTTCCTCTCGCATTCAACGCCACCATGTACTTTGTTTTACCTTCACTAATATGCAGCCCCAGATTTTGTGCCGCCTGCTCGATCTGGATGAAGGAATCGTGTACAGCTTGTTCGGTTCTTCCGATGATGTCGATGTCGTCTGCGTAAGCCAGTAACTGGCTGGACCTGTTGACGATGGTCCCTCTTGTTGCCGTGCCAGAGTCACGGATTGCTTTCTCCAACGCCAGATTGAAGAGGAGGCAGGCCAAACCGTCCCCTTGTCGGAGTCCATTAAAGATGTTGATTGGTCTGGATAGCAATCCGGCTATTTTTGCTTGGCTTGTTACGTTGGTCATGGTCAACCTACATAGTCGTGTCAATTTATTTGGGATGCCGAATTCTCTCATGGCTTTGTAAAGTTCTACCCTGGCTATGCTATCATAGGCGGCCTTAAAGTCTATAAACAGATGGTATGTTGGGATATTAAATTCTAGACATTTTTCCATCGCCTGCCTAAGGGTAAAGATCTGATCAGTTGTTGATTTGCCTGGAATGAAACCACACTGACATTGTCCGATAACGGTTTTAGCGTATGGGGTTATCCGGTCTTGTAGGATAGAGGAGAGTATCTTATATGCGGTACTCAACAACGTGATACTTCTATAATTGCTGCACGTTGTGACATCTCCCTTCTTATGTATGGGGCATACGAGTATTATGCCTTTTCGCCAGTCTTCTGGCATTTCTTCCTGCTCCCATACGTGCACTATAATATCATGAATTGCTTGACGTAAGGCTGGCCCGCCGTGATGAAATAATTCGGCTGGTATGCCATCGGCTCCCGGGGATTTGTTCTGTTTAAGCCGGCCTATAGCCTTCTCAACCTCTTCTATGCTTGGTGGCGGCAATATAGGGTATTCTTCTTAAAGTAGTGGAGCCTCCACTTCTGCAGTGAGCTGACCATTTAGCAATTTATTGAAGTACACTTCCCATCGCTCCAGTATGCTTTCAGGATCGGTGATCAGATTTCCCTCTCCGTCCTTGCAGTATGTGCAGCGTGGTGTGTACTGCGTCATGTTTCGGACGGATTGGTAGAACTTCCGCGCCTGGTGCGGACCTCGCTCTCGGCTGTTTTCTATTTCACAGATTAGGTTCTTCTCCCAGGCTGATTTCTTTTGTCTGTGAAGCCGTTTTTCTGTTCTTCTGAGCTCTTTATATTCCTCTTCGCGTGCCCGCGTTCTATGAGATTGTTGCATTGCTCGGTACGCAACATTCTTACGTTCAGTCGCTAGCTTGCATTCATCATCAAACCAGTCGTTCCGATTTTTACGACTGCTGCCTAAGGAGTTGGCAGTACTAAGGACAATATTCTTAAGGCGTGTCCACTTCTCATTTACGCCCAGCATACTGGCTCCAGGACTTACTCTCCCTAAGTCAGGTGTTTCTAGGGCGAGTCCTAACGCATTACGTTATTATTATTATTTTTTTATTATTATTATTACGTGTTACTGGTGTTTTCATTGCGCAGGGCAGCCGTGTTGATTCGAACCTGATCGGCGGATGCAATGCGTCTTCGCAAGGCAATCCGCCCTCGGAAAACCATACCAACAAGATAGTGATCCGAGTCGATATTGGCACCTCGGTACGTTCGTACCGTCATCAATTTCGAGTAGTGGCGACGGTCTATCAACACGTGGTCTATTTGGTTACGAGTGACTCCATCAGGTGATACCCAGGTGGCTTTGTAGATATCTTTACGCGGGAACCTGGTACTCGTAATGACCATGTTTTTCGATGCTGCCAATTCTAAGACTCGAAGTCCATTGTCATTAGTGTTCTCATGCAAACTATGGGTGCCTGCGTAATGCCTGAATACCGGCTCCCGACCTATTTTTGCGTTCAAATCCCCAAGGATGATTTTAACATCATACCTTGGACAGGCATTGAGGGCCCTCTCGACTTGTTCGTAGTAAGTCTCTTTTTCTTCGTCTGAGGACTCCTCCGTAGGTCCGTGAACGTTAATGAGGCTGATGTTCGTAAATTTGCCTCGCACGCGAAGGGTGCATAGCCTTTCGCTTATAGCGTTAAAGCCGATGATAGTAGACTTCATTTTTTCGCTGACTAGGAAGCCTACCCCGAGCACATGGTGTTTTGTATGACAGCTGTAGTATATGTCATATTCTTCCCTGTCCATCTGATTTCTTGAAGAGCTGTTATGTCAGCTTTATACTTTGACAGGGCATCGGCTAGCTGCTGAGCAGCTCGAGCTCTATAGAGCGATCGTACGTTCCATAAGAAAATTCGTAAATCATTTTTCCTTTTTCTTTGCGTGGGTTGTCGTCGTGAGATCAGTCCGTTTCCGAGGCTTGTTGTCGTTCTCGAAATTCTTTAAGTTTTACGGGACAGGGAATTAACCTGTCGCCAACCTGAGGAACCAGCCTGATCATATTAGCCAAACCTTTTTTAAAAGGCTTGTTTCTAGCGGCCGCCGCGGAGAGGCTATGATCACACTTCCACCAGTCCCGAATAGTTACGGCACGTGCATGTTTTCGTATGCTACATGTTGTTCCCCCTATTCGTCTGATGGCCGACCTTATTACTACATAATTTGTTACTTTTAATTTTTAGAGTTTTGAATAATCAAAAATAAAGGGTCTGACGGTTTTGAGTTCATAGTTTTTGGATTAATTACGAATTGGGTTATGTGGGCTTAACGCTTTTGGGTTTACGATTTTTTATTTGCGATTGCGAAATGAACACATTTAATTTATCAAAAACGTTAAAAAGAGGAGCCCCTGATAAATAATTAGCCCCGGGTATCAAAAATTCTTAATTTTATCGCGGGTTGGAGCACTATGGGGATAGCTTCTTGGATTTTCGATGCGTCAACTCCTCGACGCATCGTCTTCGAGAGCGTGGACTCCTAGCGCCCCGGGTTATTGGGGGTTGGCTCGCTTGGGGTTTAGGACGCTCTGGGTTATGAGGGGTTGGCTTGCTTGGGTTTTATATCTTTTTATGGAGCCTCAAATTTGAAATAGCCCCGGGCCCCCATTTTCTTTAATCAGGGCCTGTTCAAGTGCCTGGATAACTTTGGTACTTACATGTCTCATACTTAGTACTTGCGACCAGGTTCCGAGTACTGGAGTACAAGTACAAGTCCCGGTACTACTAAATATCATAATACCCCTCGGAAAATATTGTATTATATGGTAAGAGAAGGAATTTATGATTTTTCCTTACAACATTTGGAAATAAGAGTGGTATTATACTCGTACATTTTACAATAGTTTTTAATCTTCCATAACTATAAAAAGTTTTAAGGCAATCTAGTTTATTTGACCACCTGTCAAAACAATCATTTCCTTGATTAATGTGACTACCTGTCAAAACCGTCATTTCTGTATTCTGTTCTTTAAAAGCCTTAAAAAAGAGTTAACTTTGGCACAATAGTGCATCACTTTTTCATTCATTGGTAAGGGAGTGATAATGCGAACAATATCACAATGGGGTAGATTCTTACCTTGCTATTGGATATCTTCTTCTTTTTCTGCCACTAACTCATAAGCAAAATAAATGTTAAACATCTTAATTCATTAACCTTTTAATTTTTAATTTCTACTCAATGTATGTAACAAAATATTGCAAGAAAGCGATTATTATTATAATTTAAAGTTTAACCATTTTATAGCAACAAAAAAATATAGGTATTATGTATAAATTAAAAACAAAAAAAAACTAACCAACTCCATTGGTTTGTGTTGGGGTTTCTTGTCCGTGATTGCGGAAAGCTTGAAAATGCTTCGCTATGTCATGGTTATGTCTATGAAATGTTGCTGTAATTGGTACATTGTGGTGCTGGCTGTAATCGTTAGGTCGATTGAATGACAAACGAGCAACGCTCCAGAATTCGTTGTTGACACATGTTGGTGAAACGTTGTTTCTTATTGATGCCCCACCACAGTTATTGCCATCGGTGCTGTTCGAGTTCTTGCCGTTAATCAGAAACGGATTGACTTTGTTCGAAGGGTTATGACCTAATGCTCCAAAAAGAACATTATTGCCATTGATTTCTGCTGTCACATGGCCATTGACTAGTGATGACGTTTCATTGGCAACGGCTGATGGACTGATTGTCGGCTGTGGCAATGGCAGGCGCGCTGAGAGCGAAGCTGATGGTTGGTGTGATGGATGCAGATGATGATGGTGGTGATGATGATGACTATGATGCTGACTGTGATTATGACTGAATGCCGACACAATAGCTGCTGCTACATTTCTCTGTTGTTCAGGACTGCTGGTTTTTTGTAGATTAAGATTTGTTGAGTTTGAAGAAGCTGATGGTGATGCCGACAAAATGATATCGGGTGTGCTGGATGCTGATTTGTTGGATAATTGATATGAGACATGGTGCTCGCTTGTGATGGACGATGCCGGCGAATGGGAAATCAATGATGAAGTAGGAGTTTGCATTCTACATGTGGTTTCTTGTTGAGGAGTAATGGGCTGCTGAAATATAAGAAAGTTAATTATTTGTTTGTTTTATTTATTTTTGTTTTTAATAGCTATGAATTATGTTTAAATGAAACGCCCTTTTAAAACAGTGATCTGGCAGTAAGAACTTTTGATTCAGTTAAAACATAATAACAAAACCAAATGACCAAGGGAACCCCGTTATGGGGGAGAGTACGATAACTTGGCCGCCAAGATTTGATTACGGGTTTTTGTAGAGGGGTCAAAAACAAGCACTTTTTACTACGGGAGGGGGGGGTCTATCTCCCCCCGTTTAGGAGGTAGGGGCACTTTTAGAAAAAATGATTTAAATTGAAAAAAAAATATTAAAAAACAACGGCAACACCTACAAAAAAGTGCTGTACTGCGTTGGAAAGCCAGAAGATTGTTCTATAATCCTGCATTTAAATTAAATTACTCATGTCAATGGTTTTTGAGAAATTCGCATTTAAAGTCCAAATTTTGATAAAAAAAACGTGAAAAAAAAGTTTAGACCGATTGTTTTCAAAATTGTGAAATGAAATTTTAAATTAGCTTATATGTGTTTCATGTATCTATCAGTTCTTAATCGAACACAAAAAACCGCATGGTTCTATGTCTTCTGGTTTTTGAGAAAACCTCCGTTTAGGAGGTAGGGGCACTTTTAGAAAAAATGGTTTAAATTAAAAAAAAAAAACATTAAAAAACAACGGCAACACCTACAAAAAAGTGCTATACTGCGTTGGAAAGCCAGAAGATTGTTCTATAATCCTGCATTTAAATTAAATTACTCATGTCAATGGTTTTTGAGAAATTCGCATTTTAAGTCCAAATTTTGATAAAAAAAACGTGAAAAAAAAGTTTAGACCGATTGTTTTCAAAATTGTGAAATGAAATTGTAAATTAGCTTATATGTGTTTCATGTATCTATCAGTTTTTAATCGAACACAAAAAACCGCATGGTTCTATGTCTTCTAGTTTTTGAGAAAATCGAAAATTACCAAAACTGCTTCTTTTGATTTTTGGTGGTGACGGTTATTCCATTTTAAGGATTAATGTTAATAAACATAATAATTCTTTGTTAGTTCAGTACCGCAATTCATTTAGCGTTACCCAGAATGCACCATGAGGAGGTAGAATTGCATCTGGGTCAGTTATTTTGTCAGTTAGTCAGGAGTTAGTCAGTCATAGTTAGTTAAAAAAGGTCAAAATGTATTAAAAAGGTGTGTAAGTCTCGTCAATAAAGCCATCGTTCGTACTATAACTGTCGAGTTCGTTGAGTTACTCTTTTATGGTGGGAAGCCGAGGATGTTTTGGCGGTAAAACACTTTCTAAATGTTCGCTCTGAAGGGTGGGAGGATCGATGTCTTTTAACTGTAAACATTCACATATATCACCATCGGTATAACAAGGGTAAACTTTTTTTACATCTGATAAAAACTCTATTATTTGCGAACATGGTGAACATGGTCGGAAGTTTGTTTTGGTTTTCAAGATCGTTTATTGTATTTTATATGTATTTAGTGGACATTGGATAAATAGAATAAATTTGAATTTTTTTTAAATACAGATTCTGTGAATGCAAAAGAAACTTTGCATGCACCCAACCTCGCACCTACCCCAAATCCTATAGTGTGCCCAAGCAGGGGGGTTGCAGGGGGGCAGCATGCCCCCCCATACATACTTTACTGTTTATATATTGTAATGTTGGAAACTAGCACTGATTTATTTATGTAAGGAAGCAAAAAATATCAAACATTTTGTAGAAAAGTAGTTTAAGTTATTTTCGATTTTCTCAAAAACCAGAAGACATAGAACCATGCGGTTTTTTGTGTTCGATTAAGAACTGATAGATACATGAAACACATATAAGGTAATTTACAATTTCATTTCACAATTTTGAAAACAATCGGTCTAAACTTTTTTGTTCACGTTATTTTATCAAAATTTGGACTTTAAATGCGAATTTCTCAAAAACCATTGACATGAGTAATTTAGTTTAAATGCAGGATTATAGAACAATTTTCTGGCTTTCAAACGCAGTATAGCACTTTGTTGTAGGTGTTGCCGTTGTTTTTTAATATTTTTTTTTTCAATTTAAACCATTTTTTCTAAAAGTGCCCCTACCTCCTAAACGGAGGTTTTCTCAAAAACCAGAAGACATAGAACCATGCGGTTTTTTGTGTTCGATTAAGAACTGATAGATACATGAAACACAAATAAGCTAATTTACTATTTTATTTCACAATTTTGAAAACAACCGGTCTAAACTTTTTTTTTCACGTTTTTTTATCAAAAGTTGGAATTTAAATGCGAATTTCTCAAAAACTATTGATATGAGTAATTTAACTTAAATGCAGGATTATAGAACAATCTTCTGGCTTTCAAACGCAGTATAGCACTTTATTGTAGGTGTTGCCGTTGTTTTTTAATATTTTTTTTTCAATTTAAACCATTTTTTCTAAAAGTGCCCCTACCTCCTAAACGGGGGGAGATAGACCCCCCCCTCCAGTAGTAAAAAGTGCTTATTTTTGACCCCTCTACAAAAATCCGTCATCAAATCTTGGCGGCCAAGTTATCGTACTCGTGCCCCGTTATGCATTCCGTCGTACGTATCCCTTTTTAAAACCCAAATTTTGTATTTTTGTTAGTCCAGTCAGCATAACACACATACAAAACTTTTCTTTGTTTAAAAATATTCCTATGAATTTGTTTGATTAGATGTGGTAGGTGGGTTGTCCCTAAGTGTTTTATTTTATTTTATTTTTTTACAAAAAAATTCTGTACCTTTATGAAAAAGAAAAATAATTTAATTTCCTCCTATGATAAGGCCACCGTCATATTATGTATATTTTTGAAAAATCGTTTTTAGATTCGGCTTAGAGTACACATGTACATAATGTTTCTCTATAATTTATATTTTGACCGATTTCCCATCAACAAATCGTGGGTCCAAATTTTAATCGATGTTAAAATTATTTTAGGTAAAAATGATGATTTTGGTAATTTCAATTTTTTTTTAAATCATCTAGTACTTATTTTATCTTTAAAGAATGGTTCTAACTTTATATGACGTTGCCACTTCCAAACACAAAGCTCTTAAAACCTTTTAAGTACTCCAATTTTAAGTTTTAATTATTTTGTGCACATAAAAATAAATTTCCAAGAAAATCATTGATTAATTTTAGAGATAACGAATTTAAAAATTAAAAATTCAAAATTTTTCTTTGTTAGAAAATGTTTAAAATTAAGAATGAGTTAGTAAACTACTATAAAGTTACTATATTAGTTAACTAGTATCATACTAATACCTTAATAATAGGCTGTTTAAAATTTTGCGCCATTGAGTTTAAAAAAAAAACATTGACATTTTTTTTTAAGTCAAAAAAAAAATGTTTTGAAAATTTTAATACACAATAGCTTTTTTAAAAAAATATTTAGAGAACGCTTTTCAAAAATATTGAAACAAAAAAATGGTTCTATGGAAGAACTGTTTAATAAATTAATTTTGTTTCATTTTTTTTTTTTGAATCTGTAAGACTTTTTAGAAAAGAAAAACATTTTTTTTTTTTAATTTTGAAACAAAATTGTATGGGTATCGTTATTTTTGGACTTAAGAAAATAAGAAAAAATCGTATGGGGGATTTAAAAATGCCAATTAACAAGTTCAAAGTAATGAACAGACCCGTCTAGACTGTATTAGTGGTAAATGTGGCTTTCGAAATATTTAGTTCTAAACATTTTTTTTTTAATTTTTATAAAACTGCAAAAATATTTTTTTGGAAGAATACACAACACTATCCAAATCTTTTTGAAACCTAAGAATAAAAAAATTGATCAACATTATTGAGAAAATCGAAAAAAAAAATTGTCTATGGGAGGTACCGCATTTATAACCATTTTTTGGAAATGTTTTGCTATATCATAAGCTAGATTTTACTTAATGAAACTGTTAAGATTATTTTGCTTTATGTCTGTGGAAAAGTTCTTAAAAAAAATATTTTCCAAAATTTCGAAACTGTTTCGCAGTTATCGTTATTTTTGGTTTAAAAAGAAACCAAGAATACATCGGCGAAATTTTTTAAAATGCTATCACGAATGCATAACTATCCAGCTCATATTATATCGCAAGTAAAAATGTAATTACGGATTTAAGTGGACAGAAAAGGTCTCTTCCACCCAAAACACACAGGAAAATCCGCACTCGCCCGAAGAAGATTTGAACATGATCTTTAACACACTCTGTAATGCCATCAACATTAATCCACCGAATTTGCAGAGTATTTTTCGCACTCGGGCCAAAACCTCTTCAAACGACACAGCAATCATGATCAAATTCTTCTCAGCCTACGATCGAAATTATATTCTAACCAAAATAGCGGCCTTTCGTAAAATACACAACCGACAACTTTGTCTACGCGATGCTGGTTTCTCATCTGATGTTGTGATCTATATACGGGAAAGCTTATCTCCACAAAACAAACACCTGTTACAACGCGCTTTAGAAATGAAAAAATGTAAACAACTTGTATCAGTTCATACTGCGAGAGGATGTGTTTATGTTAAACGTCACCAAACTGATTCAGCTGTTCTTATTGATTGCATCAACAAGTTGGAAGGAGTTGCCAGATTAGATAATGAAAATACATAATTTATATAATTCATATTAAGAATCTCTACAAACTTAATTATTTGTATTAATTAATTTTTCTCTCTCATTTTGTTTCTCTCTCTATTTTTCTTTTCTATTTCTAAAATTTTAAACTTCTAATTTATATATTTATTATTTATTAATTATCTAATTTATTATTTATTTTTCAATTTTTTCTTTTTATATAACTAAAGAGAACAAATAAAGACAAGGAAAAACAGGAAAACTTTTTGGTTCCTCTATATTGCTACTTATGTGAGTGATTGTTGTTCTTGTTTCTTGTTTTTTTTTTTTTTTTTGTTGTTGTTTTGCATCGTTCCTTTCTCTTAATTGCTTCTTTTATTTCTCTTTTCTTACTTTTTCAACTCGAACATGGATGGAAGTGAGGCTTTGCGTGTAATGGTAAGGGTTTTGAGTTCTCAAAAGGATGGTCTTAAAGTTTGCCACATAAATGCTCAAAGCTTAATGCCTAAAATTGATGAATTTCGTGATTTGTTTGAGGTTTCCAACCTTGATGTCATATGCGTTACAGAAACCTGGCTAGTTGAGGGATTAAGTGATAAATTGTGTTGCTTAAAGGGTTATAAAATCTTTCGGTTGGATAGGAAAGGTCGTGTTGGAGGTGGTGTTGTGATTTATGTAAGGAATGAGATCAAGTGCAAGTTAAAGTGCACCTCCAAAGCGGATAGTGCGATAGAATATGTTTTCATTGAAATTTTAGGTGAGGGAGATAAACTTTTATTGGGAAATGTATATAGGCCAAATAGAAATATGTATAGATTTTTTTGCTTTTATTAAATTGATGGAAGAAGTCTCCTTATACTGTCCCAACATAATTGTATGCGGAGATTTCAACTCTAATATATTGGTAGATCAATCACTTCTCAACGCAATGAGCTCATTACATTTGAGTGCTGTTAATACCATCAACCCAACGCACTTTTCTAACCATCTTCCAACGTTACTTGATATTTTTTGGGTGAGCAGTTTGGAAAAAGTGAAACTGTATGATCAGCTTTCAGCTTCTGCTTTCTCAAAGCATGATTTAATATTTATGACTTTCGATTACAATGTAACCCGGGTAGTTCAGACCATACAATACAGGGCCTTTAGAAGAATTGACAATATTGCTTTGGAAGAACATTTGAGAAGTATTAACTGGGACACAATTTATTATCTACCATCGTCGGACGAACAAATTCAATTTTTCAATGAATGCACCCTTACGCTCTTTAACAGACATGTTCCACTGGTAACAAAAAGTTGTACACCTGACATAAAACCATGGTTTTCACACCACATTCGCTCTCTAATGCTAGATCGAGACAATGCATACAGACGCTGGAAACGTTTTCGCTTAAATGATCACCTCTGCACCTACCGCTCACTTCGGAACCAGGTGGTTCAAGCAATACGATCGAAAAAACGCCAAATATACTCCTCTCGATTAAATGCTTCGTTGACCGGACGACAATTATGGACTAATCTCCGACAAATAGGTGTTGCTAGAAGCAAAAATTCTTGTGTCAATGATTATGATTGCAATGAACTCAACAGGAAATTTATTTCGCTTCCAGCACCTCCTTTAGCTACGGCTCGTCTTCCAGAGGCTCCTATTAACAACGCATTAAATAACTTTAATTTCGTATTTAGATCGGTCGATAGCGCTGAAGTAGTTGCTAGTATCTTGTCAGTTAAATCTAATGCCTTTGGACTTGATGAGATGTATCCAAAATTTCTTAAGCTGATATTGCCATTGGTCTTACCCTTCGTAACATACATCTTCAACACTATTTTAACTTCAGGTAAATATCCGGATCAATGGAAAAAAGCAAAGATTATACCAATTCCTAAAAACTCTCAAAGTGATGATTTCAGACCAATTGCAATTTTACCTTTCTTGTCCAAAGTTTTTGAAAGAATCTTGCAAAATCAAATGACCACATATCTCAGTTCAACAAACTTATTGACACCTAATCAATCCGGTTTTCGGAAAGGTCACAGTTGTATCACAGCTTTACTCAAAGTAACGGAAGATTTGCGACAAGATCTAGATGAAGGCAAAATTAATTTTTTAGTACTGTTAGATTTTTCGAAGGCATTCGATATGGTCGACCATTCAGTTTTATGCGATAAACTTTTTCGACAGTTTAATTTTTCATTCTGTGCTGTGAAGCTTTTGCGTTCTTACTTAACAGATCGAATGCAAGCAGTTCAATTGAATAATAGTCTGTCCGACCTCCTCCCAGTCTCTCGCGGTGTTCCACAAGGTTCGATTCTAGGTCCTCTGTTATTCTCACTCTATGTAAACGAACTACCATCAGTGGTAAAATATAGTTCAATCCACATGTATGCTGATGATGTACAAATGCATTTGAGTTGCCCGTTAGGGCTTATAGAAGACGGCGTAAGCTGTCTTAATGAAGATCTTGAAAAAATCGCATGTTGGTCACAGAAAAATGGTCTTTTATTAAATCCTAAGAAATCTGTAAGTCTTGTGATTTCAAAGAAAGTTGTTGACCTTTCTTGCTTTCCTCCAGTGCTTCTACAGAACTCTCCAATTGAATATGTTGAAACTGCTAAAAATCTAGGTATGGTGTTTAACCGAACTTTAACCTGGAACAACCACATAAATATTGCTGTGGGTAAAACATATGGCATCCTTCGAACCATGTGGGCCACACAATCCTTTACGCCTTTAAGAGTGCGGATATTATTAGCAAGAACGCTGGTCTTACCTACACTCATTTATGGTTGCGAGATTTATTCACATTGCGATTCCGTCAACAAAAGAAAACTAAACGTAGCCTTTAACAGCCTGGTACGTTATATTTACGGCTTAAGAAGATATGACAGAGTATCCAATTTTTCCAAAAATCTTTTAAATATGACTTTTGAAAATTTCCTAAAGTACCGAGCATTAAACTTACTCTCAAAGATACTCATTAATCGTGAACCCCAATATCTCAGTGATATGATAACTAGGTCATCCTCGCAGAGGACGCGAATGCTTACCCACCCGCGCTATGCCTCTCTCACATCCGAGCGTCAGTTTTTTATATATGCAATTCGATTATGGAATTCTCTTCCACGAAGCATAAGAGAAATAGACGATGTTTTGAAACTACAGACCAGAATCAAGCTTCACTTTTCACAACGATGATTACTTTCTCATATAATGATAACAAATTTATTGTTTTTCCCTCTTTTCCTTCTTTTTCGTTTGTTTTAATTTTTTTTTTTTTAATTTTTTTGTTTGTAAAAATTTCCTTTTTCTTTAAATGTATCTTAGTAACAAAAATTGTCAAATCCTAGCTTTCATAAAATGTTTAACTGTAGCCTATGCCTAAGTTATAAGACAATATGTCTTAATGTGTATAGGTTTTTCGTGAAATAAATAAATAAATAATGTCAATTTGAGAAATCTTAATTGTATGTTCCTATATGCCTTCAAAACAGAGAATGAAATTAAGTACCAACACCTCCGTTAGTTTTACGCCCTTCTGAACTCTTTTGGAAGAAGTTGTAGATTGCAAATGTATAGTATAAATTCAAAACCAAAATAAAGACAAATGTTCCTCCCACAGCAAATTAAAAGGGTAATTGCCTTTCGACTTGCCGATGTCATGGAGACATGGCATTCGACTCTTGTCCGCCGTTTCAGCCTCCTCCTACATAGAAAAATATACGTTTTAATTTATAACTTTAAGAAGTTTTCGTTTAAAATTTTATTTTTCCCTCAGGATCCAAAGAACCTCCCAACGAAGTTTCCTTTACTTCCTCAAATGTACTTACTCATACTCATATATCGGGACTTCAATAGAAGTTATCACTGGGAGCATATGAGCAACATGACTTGCATTAATAAAATTTTAATAAATGACATTGAAAATTAGAGTTAACCATCCAATCGACCCTTGACAAAGTTTTTTACTTGCGACTTATAGGTACTATAAAGAAAGTTATGCATTCGGAAAAAAAAATCGAACTCGAGATTTTGATCAGAGTTGACATTACGATGATAGCGAAGACTAAAAAAGTGGGTCTCGTAATTCTGTCTGTCTGTTTGGAAAATTCGATATCTTAAAAACGGCTCAAAATTTTTTTTTTGGAAATTTAAATTTCATTCGTACAATAATAAAAACCTAAAGTTGGCGTGACAAATTTTTTTCTTAAAATTGTTTTTTAAATTTTGTATATAAAAGCTTATTAATATTATAATTTTTGTTCTTTTCTTACTACCAAAAGAATTAAAAAAAATAATTTTATTCTATGAACACTTTTCTTTAATAACATTCGTTTTTAAAATTCCTAGTCTATTACATAGGAGTAAGTTCGTGTGACCCAGTCGTGCATTTTATTCTTTTAATTTTCTGTATCTTTCAAAATGATTTGAGATGTTCTTTCAAACATTTTTTTTTTTTTTTCAAATCAAACTAAGTTCTTAATTTTAATGGGGGATACACTTTTATTCTTAATCTTACTTCAAAATATATCATATTCTAAAACAAAGAATTTTAATAAACTTGCAACTGCCAAACGATGATAGGTTAAAAGAGGCAACAATTTTGTAAAGAAGTCTCAAATTTTTTATTTGTTTATTTAAATTTAATTAACATTTTGAAGAATTCTAACTTAATTTTTTTTTACTTTTGAAAGTATTATTGTATTTATGTAAGTTTTTTAGAAAGCTTATCAAAACTTTTAATGAGTCTAATTTTTTGAGGTGGCATTTTCAACTTTGACACATGGTTTATTTGTTTTTATTCTTTGGAGTATTGTAGTTTTTTGATTTGAGCAATACTAAATAAATTTAGCTAAGAGTTCGAAGATAAATTAGCTTTGGTATCACAAATATTCTGAAAGATTTTAAGCTAGCTTATAGTACATATTTATAATAAGTAATCATGAATCTGTGAGGAGGAAAATTTTTTCTCCGGACAAAATTTTTGCGTGATCAAAAACTACTACAATGTCCGAAAGTTATTTATTTTTAAAAAGTATACGAAATACTTTTCCTCGTCTTCGGTTCATACGTTCGTCCTTAAAGCCACTCATTTTATTAACTTACTATATAAAGTTAAATTGCTCGCAGTACAGTTTACTGTTAATTTGCCGCTTTCAGAAAGTGTTTGAGAGCATAAACGATTTTATGAGACAAATCTTCTTTCGCACTCCTCAATTGCAAGAGTACTAAAAGATCGCGATTTATATCAATAGGTGTTTTTTAGGTGGAAATAATTTCCGAAAGGTATATTCTGTCAATACAATAAATATATTTTTTTCCTTTATTTACAGTATAATTTAACCAAATCAAAATATATGTGCTCATTTTCTTTTTTAACACGCGTGCAGCGAATTTTATGGTGTCCCCTACATGGCAATAAGTGAATACGTAAAAGTAAACTTTCAATTTATTAACATAGAAATAATTTTGCAAGAACAATATCCTACATAAAATCGAATTTTTTTAACACCGGTTTCATAGGTTAATCGAAGGAACCCAAACCTTCGAAAGGAAGATACTGAGGATCTGCACTGGACTTTACTTCGATCGTCAACGACAAAAACACTACAGGTACTAGCTTCTCTACATAGAAGCGAATTTAATCCCACTGGACAAATATCTAGTTCATTCAACGAAGAAACTAATGGGGAACATCATCGACCACCCGAATTAGCTTATGAGAAGGATGACCACAGAACAACGAGATCCCGAACCGAAGTACCTCAGTGTGATGGAGACTCTGGATGACAACTTAATCATGGACAACGAGGAAGTAGTGTCCTTCTACGCTGACATTGGATCAGCCTACCACAGCGGCTAAAACGTCATCCCTGCCCACCAGTGGCGTAGATAGCTTTTCGCTATGGGGGGTATAGATCTAGTTCGCTCATTTTCTTAAAGTTTTAATAATTAAAAAAAAAAAAACAAATAACAAGACTTCATTGAATTCATTATGTATGCCATACAAAAATTATATTTTTTAAAGATAATAAATATATTATATACGCATTAATTTGAATATGAACTATAATAAATATTGATATTCAGTGCCTTGCATAAGTATAACCACGCCTGTAAAAATGCGTTTTGTAGAAAATTAAAATGGGAATGACACTTTACTATTTTTTTGTATCAAGTAAATTGAGAAGAAAAAAAGTTCCGTTATTTTCTCTTCTGGTGTTTAAAAATTAAAAACAGATTTTTATATATTGCAAAAGTATAACCGCACAATGCAAACCTCTCTGAAGCTTCATTCAGTTATGTGCTTCGAAATGACAAGAAACAATGCCGCGTGGTAAACATTTAAGCGATACGGAAAAAGTCAAAATTAGAGCTTTTCGGTTAACTGGCCTAAGCTTAAGGGCTATTGGTAGGAACATTTAAAGATCCGATTTCTTACATGATCCAGAATCTTATGAGACGGAAATAAGACCCGGGCATCTGCAGAAGCTGACACGTCGAGATAAGAGGCGTTTAATAAATGCTGCATCCAATTTGGCGCATTCTTTGCCAGACGTTCGTGACGAATTGGGCTTAGGAATTTCGGTTTCAACGGTTTTTCATGCCTTAAAAAGCAGTAAAGTTATTGATCGGTGCAAAATGATGCCAGCTCCAAATTTGACAACAGTCTACAAAAAAAGTAAGAATTTGCCCAGCAAAACATGAAACGGAATTGGAAAACCATAAGTAACAATCCATTAATTTACACTCAACTCTTGTTATTCCAAATGGCATAATTCAATGAATGTTTTTTTTTAGATTATTTTAGATTATTTTCAGTGGCGAAAAAAAGTTTAATCTTGATGGGTCAGGTGGTTTTAACGGATATTGGCACGATCTGAGAAAGGAAAAAAGTTTGTTTTCAAGAGGAACTTTGCCGGTGGCAGTTGTAAGGTTTGGGGGGCCTTCTGCGACCGTGGTAAGGTTGCACTTGCCTTCACCTCTGCAAAGATGAACAGTTCAGCTTGCACCGAGGTGTTTCAGGATAATTTGGTACACTACTTAACACGATTTCGGCGAGTTCGGTATGTCTTCCAGCATGATAATGCCGCAATTCACGTTAGTCGTCAAAGTTTGGGATGGTACGAATCGAATAACATACATTTTATGGTGTTCCCAGCACGGTCTCCAGATTGTAACCCTATTGAAAATCTTTGGGGAATTTTGACCCGCAACATTTATGCCCATAATGCAATTATACAGCGTTGCTGAGCTGCGAGAGGCGATTGTGCAAGAATGGATTCCATATTAAATAACCTTGTCAACGGTATGTCAAAAACAATTTTTAGATTGGTCGAAAATAGGGGCAGCAATGTCCTTTACTAATTTAGCCGAAAAAATTTACTTAAAATAAAAAAATAGATAAAAATAAAAAAAGCGGTTATACCTACCTACTTTTGCAATAAAAAAAACCCGTTTTAATTTTTAACCACCAGAAGAGAAACTAACGGAACTTTTTTTTCTTCTCAATTTAGGTACTTGATTAGTGATGCAATTCAATAAAAAATAGTAGGGTGTCATTCCCATTTTAATCTTCTACAAAACGCATTTTTACAGGTTATACTTATGTAAGGCACTGTAGTAAGTAGATTAATATTAATTTAAAAAATAAATCACAAAATAAAATCCAGTTTTCTGTTCTTTTTAGATAAAACACTTATAGCCTCGTCTGCTATTATAGGTATTTCGCGAGGAATAGCTAGAGCAGCCATATTATTCAAACGATCCTGCAAATAAGTAAACATCCAAAGCTTATCACACTGTTATTAAAATAGACATATTTTTAATAATCTCACTTCGTTAGTCATGCTTCTTTGTATTGTTTTTATTCTCTTTACTGACTGAAGAAAGTTCTTTCGGGAGTTGACGTTGAAACCGGCAGTCTAGCTAATATCTTTAATAAAATATATGTACCTATGTACCTATATAGCTGGATGGAAGCTCTTTTTCTTGCAAGTTTATCTATTATTTATCAATTGGTGAGAGACGTAAACAAAATTTTAGAGTGCGTTTCTTAACTTATTTGGTTCATGACTGGTTATGTTGAACAATTATCGATCCCAATGGGGGGGGGGGGGGATATATCCCCCTGATCCTCCCCCTATCTATGCCACTGGGTCCAGATGGACGTCAACGTGTCTGTTATGCCCAATAACCGAACAGTGGGTTTCCAAGGAGGGTCTATAATGGTTTGAAGAAGCATCAGTTATGAATCTCGAACGGACCTTCTTGTGTACTATATAGGTAGGCAGTGTAAACGGTCAGATATACGTGAAAAACGTTTTGCAAGACAATGTGATGCCTTTCGCACCATTTATTGGTGACAACTTTCGGTTTTTTCTCAGAATTTTTTTTTATTTTTGTTTTATCAAAGTTTGCTTTAACATTATTTACACCCAATGCCGTCTAAGCTTGGCGGTTTCTTTAAATGTACAAAAATACCTACGGAGTGGTCGGTTAAATGTGCCTATGAGTGTAGGTACATATTATCTATTTACCTATATTGTTCATCTTCAATCAATTTTGTACAACGAATCCAAAAGTTAGGCAGATACCTATATGTATCTAGCACCTACTTACCTGACCTAACTTACTACTAGAACACGAACAACCTGTTCTAATGAGTAACCTACTTGCACCTACCTAATGGGAGGAACTTGACCATTTCTTAACAGTAACCTATGTATAGGTAGGTACCTGCCTAAATAGCTTTTGAGATAACCCTATTTGTCATCAGACTTAAATGCACCATTATTAACTCCAAACAATATAACAATAAGTAGGTACCTAGATATGAATGTTCCCTACCTAATGTGAGGTAATCAATTCAAACACCTACCTACCTATAGCAAACAAAACCTCGCTCATCCGACTACCTATAAAATACATAATTGAAATCACGAACAAAATTATTGTTCAATTATCCACACTACCACCACTCTATACCATCTGCTTAAAAAAACTAAAAGAGTCAAAAATTCTTGTACAAACAACCTTCTCGCGCACACACAGAGCAAATCAATTTACTATGTAAATTGAGATTACGGTAATTCAATTTTTGGTTTACTTTTTCAGTGAGTAGCATATTGAGCGATACAATGTTGCCTACCTATCTCTCCACCTCCACACTTTTTGACAACCAATGTTATTTCCCTAGTCTATATCTACTGTTACCGCTCAGCATTTACGAACAAACACTCGGAGTCAGGCCCAGGGCCCAGGTTTTCGTCCTTGTCATCATCCTCTTTTTTGTCCTTGCTTGCTGCTCTGACTCTCGACTAGTGGAGCGGCAGCGGCGATCGACGGGTGGAACGGAAACACAAGAAAGGAATAATTTAAAATAGGGAGAGGGGAAATAAATTTTCAATTAAAATCGTAAACTGTTCGCATGGGAAACAACGACTCAACGACGATAATAAAAGCGACGAGCATGGAGTAAACCAACAGGCGAAACATCATAATTATAGTCAATTTAAAATGATTCGCTTTAACACCCGCTTTCAATTTAAATTTACCATCATCGCATTATTCAACTAACTACCCCTGCCCTGACTCCATTGCCATTTCTCCGGTTCGGGTCTGGGTCCTCCATATACCTATCCTGTGTGCTCGAGTCTGTCCTGGGCCAGAGCACAGTTGTTTGAAATTTCTCCCCAAAAATCTTTGCAGGTTCATTCTGAATCCCATCATTACCCCAAAGTCTAACGCCCGCCCAATCTCCAATTTCCCCAATCCACGTCGTAATCCTAATTTAAAATATCATCCCCACACAAACGAAACGGAAACAATAGAACGAAGGAGGGCGCCTCAGTCAGAACACACCTCCATTCCTTCAGCTTCAATGGATGAATGAATAAATGCTATCCGAATCCGGTTCGGTTTATAAAAACAAAATACTCCTGTTGTCTCGCTTTGTTCCCGAAAAAAAGAAGGAAACATAAACGGAAACTCCTCTTAAGTAAAGTTTCAACCCAATTGGGGTTTTTATTTTTTCCGCTCTTCCCTCTGCCAACATCCAAAAAGCTACGCAATGTAACGTTAAACCTATTTGAAGCAAAATTTCAATTTCAAATTGTTGGCGAGGGGTAATAGGTGAAGGGGTAGGTCGTCCTCGTCGTAGTAGGCAACACATGAATGTACATAGCCAGATAGAAACGATAATGAATAATTTGCATAACCTTCTTTCCTCTGTGGCTCTGCCATCTTCTGCACAATAATGTTGGCATATGGAATTTATGTAGGTATGTACATATATAAATTGCTATACCTACCGTTCTTTCCGAGTAGACGGTGGCATAGCTACCTATAATGTAACGACTCTAGAGAAGAATTCTGTGGTTTTCTACTTCCTGGGTAAGATTAATTAACTCGTGTGTGTCTTGATTACGAGTAAAAATTGGATTACAATTGAAAATAAATTGAATGTAAGGCATAGGGTGTAGGCTGTAGGTATAAGATTAATTGAAGCGGGAATAAAATAAATTAATTTTCCGACAAGCTAGGTAGTATCTATATCTACCTTGGTGTAAGGTGTTACCTGGTAGGTAGTTGATGATATAGTGGGTGGGAAAATTTGTGTTTGTGGTGTTCATCGTTGTCGCATTTACGTTTTATATTTAAGAGGGGCTTATCAGGGATGAAATTTAAATAATTAACGGTTTCAATAATTCATCGGTAGATACTATCTACCTATGAAAGATTGAAGGATTTTTTCAATTTTTTTTCAATTTAAACATTAATTGATAGAAATTAGTATCTAGTTACATATGTATATAATCATAAGTAGGTACAAGGCAATATACCTACCTATTTTTCTGTTCGTTTTAAATATAATTCGATGATAAGGTTTATTAATTTTGGAAAATACATATCTAAATTAAAGTGGTTTTCTTTGAATTTACGTTGTTCTTTTTTCGGTATGTCATTGATCAACACGTTAATTTAAATCTATATCTAGGTAGATACCTATTACCTATATGATAAAACAAAATAGCTATATTTTCGTCTACTTACATACAATATAGTCAGCAAAGTTTTGAAGAGATGAACATTTTTGAACAGACTAATAGGTAGGTACCTACCTACCTATTTTCCGAGTGTTTTTGATTTGCAGAATTCAAATCTCCCCGATGCGGTTGCGAGAACTGACCGTCTTTAGGAATAGGTTACCTTTTTTCAGATTTTCTATTTTATTTAAGGTACCTATGTGTACCTATAGATAGAGTAAGTGCGGCAAATATGGCCTACGTGGGTAATATGGCCTACTGCTCTAATTCGCAAACTAAAACCTAAGTACAGCGAAATAAAAAAAAATTCATTGCGAACACCTTCAAACCGGTGAAGCATCAGCCTTTTATGGTGAGTGTGGCGCGACGATCGTGGAAAATATACGATGTAGGTAGGTAGGTATTCCGTTTTTTGTATTTTTGATGTAATTTTTTGGTAAGTTTCCTTAAGTGTTTTTAAATCGAATTTTGTATTAAATTGGTAACTTTTTTCTGTTAATGTATTTTCTTAATTTGTGTGATATTATTTAAGAAAAAAATTTGTGAAATGTACTTATTTAAAATTAAAATGAATAAATTAATCACAATGTAGGTAGGTAGATATTGAAATTGTTGAAAGTCTCTTCCTTATTGACCGCAAAAAGATTTGAAGAAAAATAAAATGAAAACAAAAACAAAATCAAAAGACAATTCGTCGCCCTAATATTGGGTTGCCGTAAGCGCCATTTTAATGTTTCTGGGAAATCGCATTTGAAGTTTTGACAGCCTATTGCTCGAAAACCAACCGCTGGGATTTTTTCATTTTTTGTCACGATATTCATACGGATATCTTCTTTCAGAAAATGTAATGAATTATTCTACAATGCTTTTAGTTTTCAAAATATTTAAAATTTATTACAAAATGAGTTTGCCGTATACGCCACTGAAATCAATATTTTCTCTTACTCATACACGTACGTCAAAAATTGTGCACTTACGGCATTCCAATAATAAATTATTAAAAATTTATTTATTGAAAATCATGAAATACCTATAACACACGTTTTTTTGTTTCAAAAAAAAAAGAAAGTTTTTGAGAACAAAAAATATATTTATTTAGTAATTCATAAAGTAGAAAACTACATTTATTTGTTTGTATACAGCATAATCACAGTTATTGTTTTGCACACAGTCTTGCGTTATTATAATAAGCAATAAAAAAGAATATAAATAATAAAAAAAATAAAATAGGGTGATGGCACCTAAGGTCGGCCACCTCCAGTAGTCGGCCACTTCGTCGTAAAGTACAGCGTAATAGTTAAGGCCTTCGTTCAACTTCCAGGCAAAAAATATTTTCTAATAGGCTAACGGTTTTTCTTCCTGGGTGCAAAATTTCATTCAATTGCAGCTGCTGGTTTTCTTGTAGAAAATAAAAGTTTGCGTCGAGATTTCGTTCGTTGTGTTTTTATGCTTTTTCGAACAAAAAAAATTAGTGGAAGTAAGTTTTTAAAACAGGTTTAATTGGCAAGATATTGAAGGTAGGTGCACTATGTGTTCATTTTGTATTTGTTTATAATTTATATTTGAGTATTTTTGCTAAAAAACTTAAAAAATGTTTTTTTGTTATTAACTACAAGGGGGGCCGGCCTCAGAAGACACTTTTTTTTCGATTCTTCTTAGCTCGGCCCCCCCCGGCCGACTACTGAAAACTACTCATATTTAGTTTTTTTTCAACTGAGTATGCAAAGTGAAGGGAAATTGTATTCTCTTTTAATTCCCACAAACACTTTGAACAAATATTGCATGGTTTCATTAGTCGGCCGCCTGTTAACGTAAAGGGAGAAGGGGTGGCCGACTATAGACAACCAGTATTCTTAGGTCGGCCTATTACGATTTGTATGTAAGGCTATAGGATTACACATGTAAGATTTACTTAAATAACTTACTAGTGTTATTAAATTCTTGACAAAAAACTTGAATTAATAGTTTAAGTTATTAACAGTATATTTCTTGCCGCTAGTAGTAGATCCCTCGGGAGTCTCAGGACCAGATTTCTGCAAATTGTTGCGATGTTGAGTGTTTTTCTCGAAAGCCGATTTGCATATCAGGGATGATGGAATTTTCACAGCAGAATTTCTTCAGTCTTCGGAAGACTACTTCTTCCAGTAAATTGCTAATGTTTTCGAGAATTGATATCAGCCTGTACTTGGAAACTAGGTTGGAAGCACCTTCCTTCGGAATTTGAACAATCTTTGCTGTTTTCTCTTCTGGGAGAAGTAACAGTAATTCAAGCAGCTGTTTAAACTGTTTGTGAGGAAAGTCATTACGATTACTGCATGAGCAACCTTTTCAGGATGTAGTAGGAGACACCATCTGGCCCATTAGACTTTTTTGGCCTAGAATTACCGATGATTTCGACATCTTCTCTAGATTGGATAAATTTGAAACATCGGTGGAATCATTTGCTGGATTTATGATATTAAAATTGATCGTTCGAATTGTTTGTTGAACTGTTGCCTCAACTTCTTGTAATAAAGTTGAGTCAGTAGGTGGATACGGAGTGAAGTTTCCTTCAAAGTAGTCGGCTAACGCTTCCACCTTGTTTGGGGGAGAGGTAGCTTCAGTATCACTGCTGATGATGGTTTCCTGTATTTATGGCTGTTTTCCTATGGATCCTATTGATGTTTTAAAAGCATCACGTCCTGATTTACAATCTTTTCTGGTATTGGATATTATTGTGGTATTGAATAGAGTTCCGGAACATGATGTTGGCTTGCGGTAGATCATTACAAACTATCTGTAAGTTTCTGTTGGTTGTATTCAGTTCACTTTGATGGATCCGCTAGAGATGTTTTCTTATACCAATGAAGATATGAAAATTATTTCGGTTTAAGTGGAGTGATTGAATTTAAGCTGCGTTTCGCCTTGGAGTTGTGGTCACTTGATTTTTTAATTGATTCGTTTTCTTAGAAGCTGGCAGTGACCATAGAGACTCTGAAAGTACTCGGGAAGGTGCTGGTACCTATCCTTTGACGTTCTAGACTGTTTTTGCTTGTCCAAGGCATTAGATAAGGCATGTTAAAATTGACAATCGCTGCATCGATTTGGGTAGCCAGAAGATTCCTGTCTGAAGGTATAAGAGTTAAGATGTCTTCGATGTCCCTGTGAAGTCTATCAATATCCATCCGTCTGAAATTCTCAAGAACTTCTGTTGTAAAGTTTACAGGTTGGTTGAGATTGATCGACAGTTGAACAGCTTCATGATCCGTGTCACTGTGCAATAATGTACACATATAATTCATGAACAGTGTGTACTAGGTTCGAGGAAGCCAGGAAGAATTCCAGCGTTGAGGGTGTTCTGGGAAAGGTGGGTTTGTGTTGTGAAAAAATCACTAAAGAGTGCTGGTCATTGTTGCCGAACATGTTCCTGTTGTGTTTTGATAGTTATTAAATGCTAAAATGCTTCTTAGATACTTTTTACTATTGCAAATAGTATGAAAATATGAATTGTCGAATAGAGGCCGACTACTAGATACCTATGCGGCCGACTACTGAAACTGAAAGGGCCGACTACTCAAGAATCACACTTTCATCTCCATAAAGGTAAATAATTTGTTTCATGTAGTAAATATACTTAATTCGTCTAGAATTTCCCAATCTACACATTTCAATTAATCATTAAAACTGATAACTTCATCAAAAACTTAAATAAGTGATTTTTAACCGGTAATCAAAGATAAAAAAAAAGTTAACTGGCCGACTACTGGTGCCATCACCCTATATGACTTCAAACATTTTATACATTTTTGCTTACAACAAAAATAACTAAGTAGTAAAATAAATAACTTAAAAATAAATAACTTAAAAACAAAAATTCACATTAGATTCTACAAAGTATAATAGAATATTACTATTATTTCAGTTGCTTGAAAAGAGCTTCAAAATACTTCTTGTCCTCTGATGATATAAAAGTATACAAACTTTTTATATCATTAATTTTTTCCTTTGATATAGTTTTTGTTCTCTGAATGGTATTAAAATTTTGATTATATAAGTTCTTCGGTGTTCCTAGAGTAGTTTTAGTAGGTTTTTTAATTAATGAAATCGATTTATAATGTACATCTCTAGCATTTGTTCTAAAAGATTGTTGAAACAAGTGTGGATCCTCATACTTAATAAATTTTATTTTAGAAAAAGGCATAGTTGCAAAATTTAAGAGACTTGATTTGGCAGAGTACGCTTTGAAATCTGATGGTTGCATCTGAATTAATTTCAGGTTTACCTTTTCGTAGCATATGTTCTTAAGTTGCCTGAGAAGTGCTAATGGACTATGTATCTCAATGTTCTTAAGATGCTTATCTATTGCACTATGAACAGAGTCAACTTCCTGTATGAGTGAGTGTCCAGGCACAGAAAATTTTTGTAATATCATTTTCAGGTTAGGTGACTTGTGAAGAAACGTATTTAAAGCTGTTGACATTATCTTGTTTTTATTTTGTGGGACACAAGAATCACTCCATAATGTCAAAATTTCCACATGAGGATGATCTGCCAAGACGTTCTGTAATATTTTAATCAGAGCACTGGCTATATCGTCACCAGAGCGACCACTATGTACTTCACTCCAAATAGCGCAGTAAGTTAATTTTGGTTTTTTGTAGGCGGGGCAAACTGTTGCCGTTAAGTTAAAAACACTTAGTTTTCGTTTGTAATAAAATGAGGAAGCGTTTCCTTTGGGAAGAGAAAACACGCTCTGGAGGTCAAAACAAATTATCAAGTTTTTTGGCTCCAAGTTGTTTCTGTCTAAGTCTCTTTCGGTCTTCATGAATATTTTGTCATCTTTATGCTCATTAAACTCTGCAATTTCATTACGTGTAGGATTTTCTTTAGCTTTAAAAGCCAAACACCGATCGCATTGGTCTTTTTTTGGCTTGTAAAAAGACAAGTTAAATGCATTGTTGAACTCCTTGCGGTATATGCAATCTTTGACAGGGTCATTCGTAGACTCCTTATACAAAGAGTACATCTTTGTGATATTTAAGTGAGGCTCCAAATATTTTCTATCTGAGCTCTCCCTACAATAATGGGAATCTACTGTAGGGAAGCTCCTAATGTGATCATGAATCTCTTTTATTTTGCCGGGTAGGGTCACTTTTTTAGTGTTTTTTCCTTTATTGTAGGACTTATGGCTTCCGTTTTTATTGAGGTTATTAAAATAATAGTATATTCTCTTTTCGTTTATTGAGAGAGTTTTTAAAAAAAATTTTTTGCAGACTTGATGAATTATGTTATCTGTTTCCAAATAGAAGTGAAAAGTTTGTGTTTTTTTTGAAGATTCAATTTTTCTTCTACGCTTAATTGGAACCTGCTTTACAAATTTGCAGTAGAAAGTTGGCTTTTCTATGTCAGATAAGCTCCAAAATGAATTGAATATGCTTTGTCTCACTTCAGGAGAAAAGATTTTTGTACACAAATGAAAACAGGTATGCTTACACGGTTCCATCACTTTCCTTTCCTTAATATTTGGTCCTTTAATATTCATGTACTCCCTTCCAGATTCTCGCAAACGTTTTCTAAGGTGCTGTTTCCACATTTCAGGATTCTTTTGTCTTTTTCGGGTAGAGCTTTTTGGAGTCAAATCACTTCCTATTAAAAAATATTTCATGTAAGTATATGTAGTTCCTATGTTTTTATAAGATCTTATTTACCAGAAGTATCACACTCTGATGGCATACTTCTTAAACTCTCTGTTAAAGGTTGTGGCAAATTCGGTTCATCAACATAATCAGGGTCATTTACGCTATCATCTGACCCTACAAACATGAAACAACGACATTATTTAAGAAAAAGAAAGTCAAAATGAATTCATTTTTTTTTTACCAAAGTCTTCTCCCGATGAACTTGAGGAAGCACTATTTGTTTTTTCCCTGAACTCTATCTCATTTGGGACTAGCTCGTCCAATAAACTTAAAAGATTAGAAACAATAAATTAAATCTAATACCTACATATGTGTACCTATAGAATATAAGTTCTTACGAAAGAAGGGATTCATCCATAATGGGTACTGGAGAATTCATTTTTATGATCTTTTAATGAGGTCCTTTCACGACAAGAGATGGGAAGCAACTGAATTTTTTTTTCAAAGAGAACCTTATTTATACTTTTTACGGGCACAGTAAAATTGTATGCACGTACGGCAAAACCAAACAAAAATATTTTTTACAACAATGACGTACGTGCATACGATTAAATAGCGTTACCTTGTATATTGTAGGCACATAAGTCAAAACAATACTGAACAGGCATTATAAATTTTGATGGCGTACGTTGCAGGACAATAAGACGTACGTCAAAACAATTCTTAAAAACAAATCTGCTTAAATTGTATGGAAAATTTGACGTAAATGCCAGATTTTGGCGCTTACGTCAAAACAATACGTGAACTTTTTGAATTGGGTGGATATACGTCAAAACCATTCTGTATATCTTTGCAATGGAAAGAGATAGAGCAAAGCGGATAGAAGATTTGGAAAGAGCTGCCCCGAAAACATAGAACTGCATACCAAACTCAAAAAGTGAATTTTGGCGTTTACGGCAACCCAATATTAGGGCGACGAATTAGCTTTAGTTGTACTTAATTTATTTATTTTTCTTAATACCGAATGCATTTCGGAAGGCACTGGCCTACCATCTTCAGCGTAATACGCGTGACAACCAAAAAGCTTAGAATTAAATGCAATAACAAAATTTAACAACAGAGAGTAACATTAATATACTACTTGACCGAGCAAACTCGACGATTGGTCATCAACAACTATACTCTGTCCAACAAAAATTGTCAGTACAGGGAAGATAGGACGATTGTCTCTCATTCTGGTTGCATTGCCATGCATAAGTGTGTCGCCTTTTAAAGCTCTCACAGGGATTCCGTAGTTTATATTATAAATCGCCGCAAATGAGAGTAAAAAACGGGTAGAGCTACCGTCTGCCGATTCAAAACGACTGAAAATAATATTCAATTTACCTTTCCCCACAACACCAAGCGGTAAGATAATAGGCCCGTTTTTTTTTAAGTTGAAAAGCAATACGACAACACTCAACATACTCATCTTCTTAAAATGTGTTCTCAAAAGCTTCAAATCCCAAAAGCTCCTTAATAAAAACCACTGAAAAAGTTCCTTGCTTGATGTAGATAAAGAGCGCACCGCGCACGATCGTATTGAGTAACACTTGACATTGACACTCTTGACAGCATCTCATCAGCAGTGGGATACGACGGTCGTGTTGGGGTGTACAACTTTTTGCAAAGAATTACAACAACAATTCCTTAAGAAAAGTCAGTGGCTTGCTCTTTTTTTAGTGGCATTTTTCCTAACGCATTGTAGTGAGGGTGCATCAAGCGCCACTGCTTTAGAAAAAGCTCTCCCATAAGGCCTGTACTGACAATTTTTGTTCGACAGAGTATATAAAGCCTTATCATACTTCGACATAATTGAGCTATTTTGTCGAGCTTACCTTAAAACTCAAACTTGACAGATCGCAGTTAAAGGTTTTTTGTCGATAGGAATATGGCAACTTTCAAAATTGTCATCTCAAATAATTTCGAAAGTTTCCCTTGGAATTAAGTTTTATGGTGACTTTGGCTCACATTTAATAAGGCCAGTCGCCTTTTTCATAAATATATTATTTTATTACTATATTGTAGGTACTTGTTAATTACATATTCTTTATTGTAATTAACATAAATATGTTATATTATAACTAAACAATATTTGCTCTTAGGAATAGTAGATATCGGAACAATTTCATACAGCTAATCGAAAAAACAAAACATCGTAAAAATGTTGCAACGGATATCTATTTGGCAAATTTGAATAATGTTACCAAAAGTTGGAAAATATTCACTACGAGCGCGTTTTTGGTGCTTCCCCTTTGGGCATTTTTATTCCGGAATTAATTCTTAGACATAGACTTTTACTACGGGAACTGTGGTGGAGGCCATCATTTGGTTCGTAAAATATCATTAATGCAACAAGAAGAAAAAGAGTGTAAGTGATTCCATAAGTGTACCCAACAATAGAGTTAAAATAAGTTATAGGTTCGCTTAGTGGTCCAAATCTGCAAAACTAAATCCGGCATACCTACTAATACGTGAAGTTATAACTTGTTGTACTTTTGCGATGATAGGAAAAAGAGTTATACGAAAACATAAGGACACCAGCAACACTCAATTGGTACCTATATACCTACGTTAACTATACTTCATAATTATAATCAAAACGCTCTCAGAGGGTGCTATTTGCTATAGATACTCATTTGTAACTGTAACTTTCACGCAAACGAAATGAGTGAGTTTTTTCTATTGCTGTAGTTCAACACACTCCGACTTTGGAGCCATAAATAATTCAAACTGATATAAATCGAAATCATTTCTTAGCCATAAATCGGCCCTTAAGATTAACACGGATATCTGTATCGATATATTTGCTCCGTTCGTTAGTCCGTTTTCTGCCCTATACATAATGTTAATTATCAAAAACGCAATTGCTGTTCTATTCGTCTCTATTTTTTAATCATCAATTCAAATTAAGACGATTGTGTTAAAATACGAAGCCACATAAAATAAAATGCACGACTGGGTTGCACAAACTTGCTCTTATGTAAAAGACTAAGAATTTCAAAAATTAATGTTATTAGAGAAAAAGCACAAAATTCTTTTTTTAAATACTAAAACTCTATTAGTAGTTGGAGCTAAGCACAGGATGCCATGTGTTTGTAGCAAATATTAGTTTATGCAAGAACAAAATTGTAATTCGTATTAGTGGTTTCTTAAAAAAAATAAACTTTTGTATACAAAATTTTTCAAACATATTTAAGAAAACATTTTGGTACGCATATTTAAACTTTTTATTATTGTTCGAATAACAATTTAATTTACAAAAAAAATATTGAGCAGTTTTTGAGATATCGAATTTTCAAAAAAAAAAAATCAAAAAATATTTTTTTTTTAAAAAGGTCTTAAAATGCAATGTTTTTTTAAACTTTTTAGAAGCTTCTCTAAAAGTAAAGATTAATCGAAACAAAAAAAACTATCAAAATTCTCGGAGCCGTTTTTGAGAAAAATACGATTTTCGAAAACCATTTTTTAACATTTTGTATTGTGGGTACCTTCATTTTTAGGTAAAACAAATTTTTTTCCTCAGATCTTGTAGATTATATTAAGAAAGTTTCATTTATCAACTTTAAAAAAAATCCAGCTTGGAGTTTTCGAAATATTGAGTTTCCAGAAAAAAATTTTGAAATATTTTTTAAGAATCAAAAAAATAAAACCTAAAATTTGTATACACAATAATATTTAAACCTTGGAGGGGCTTCATATAATGATTAAAATCGGTTGTACTGTTTTCGAGAAAATCAAAAACCAAAAAATGGTTCCAAGGGGCTTCCAAGAATAACCATTTTTGGAAAATATTTTTCAACCTAAAATGACGAAATGAAATTTTATGAATTTTTTTTTCCAAAATCCTGTGGGGCAATTTTTGAGAAAAAAATATTTATAAGATTTCGAAAAAACATTGTATGGCAGATACCGTTATGTTTTGGTCTTAAAAAAAAAAGAAAAAAAAAAAAAAAACGTGTGGGGGAAAAAAATTCAAAACGAAAATCGGCCCAGCTTTTTAGGCCGTAGTCGAACAGACAGACAGACAGAATTTTGGGACCCACATTTTTCGTCTTCGCTATCATAGTAATATCAACTTTGATAAAAATCTTGAGTTCGATTTTTTTTACGAATGCATTACTTGCCTTATAGTACCTATAAGTCGTAAGAAAAAACAACACTAGCAGAAGAATTTATGGCACGAAAATAACACTTTTTTTTTCTTTAACGAAATGAACCCTTATTTTTTTGGTCGTTTGGGGGGGGGGGGGGGGTGTTGAACCCCTAAAACCCATACCTGCATTCGCCCCTGCTCTACCTATATCCAAATTTTTTTTCAAAAAATGGTCTCTCACTTCGAATCATTTCAACTAGGTATTCGGATTACTCCTTCACAGATACACTTAATTCAGATAAGATACCTAGGAAGCGCTCTTTACTTACGAGAACCAAAACGATAACTTGGATTTTGTCAATTATCATACGATAATTCTACCTACGTAACTTCATCGTACAGAAATGATTAGAAAAGGAGCTATACCTCATTTGTTGTATTTGAAGTTAAATCAAGTAGGTATAATCAGTGGCGAGGCGTCATATTGTTCAAGTCGTGCATGAACGACTAGCTTACAGGCGACATTATTTTAATTTCTATCTAATTAACCCACACCTCATACTCATACTGTTCGTTCATTCCTTATATGTAGTTATATCTAATGTATACGTAACGTACCTACATATTTTCCATTTTCCAACTCGTGCATTCCTTCTCTGAACTACCCAAACAAAACAAAACGAACTAGCTACCTGCTACTGTTTTGTTTTCACTCAACCGATCAGTATCTACCCAAGTCGTTCATACGATTTGGCAACGAAATGAACCCATATAAAGCATACAAGAAAAAAAAAAAACAATTCGCTCGTTGTAGGGAGCATTTCGTGCAAATCTGTTTTGAACGAGTAGAGCTTTTTTTTAATAACGGGTGATTTTTTTGAGGTTAGGATTTTCATGCATTAGTATTTGACAGATCACGCGGGATTTCAGACATGGTGTCAAAGAGAAAGATGCTCAGTATGCTTTGACATTTCATCATGAATAGACTTACTAACGAGCAACGCTTGCAAATCATTGAATTTTATTACCAAAATCAGTGTTCGGTTCGAAATGTGTTTCGCGCTTTACGTCCGATTTATGGTCTACATAATCGACCAAGTGAGCAAACAATTAATGCGATTGTGACCAAGTTTCGCACTCAGTTTACTTTATTGGACATTAAACCAACCACACGAATGCGTACAGTGCGTACAGAAGAGAATATTGCGTCTGTTTCTGAGAGTGTTGCTGAAGACCGTGAAATGTCGATTCGTCGCCGTTCGCAGCAATTGGGTTTGTGTTATTCGACCACATGGAAGATTTTACGCAAAGATCTTGGTGTAAAACCGTATAAAACAAACTTTTTGTTGCCAAAAATGGAAGAACTGAACTTGGTTGACATGTGGTTTCAACAAGATGGCGCTACATGCCACACAGCTCGCGATTCTATGGCCATTTTGAGGGAAAACTTCGGAGAACAATTCATCTCAAGGAATGGACCGGTAAGTTGGCCACCAAGATCATGCGATTTGACGCCTTTAGACTATTTTTTGTGGGGCTACGTCAAGTCTAAAGTCTACACAAATAAGCCAGCAACTATTCCAGCTTTGGAAGACAACATTTCCGAAGAAATTCGGGCTATTCCGGCCGAAATGCTCGAAAAAGTTACCCAAAATTGGACTTTCCGAATGGACCACCTAAGATGCAGCCGCGGTCAACATTTAAATGAAATTATCTTCAAAAAGTAAATGTCATGGACCAATCTAACGTTTCAAATAAAGAATCGATGAGATTTTGCAAATTTTATGCGTTTTTTTTTAAAAAAAAGTTCCCAAGCTCTTAAAAAATCACCCGTTATATAGAATGATGGAAATGAGGAAAACGGGTAGCTAGGGCGTAGGTAAGTAGTTTATTTATTTATTTAGGTACATATTCCAATATTTATTTTTTTTTATTTTTTTGAATATGAGAAATGAGACGCGCGTCGTTCATAGGAACGGTTTCGTTCAAATCAGTTTTGAACGAGGAAAGCTTTTTTTTACTGTGGAATGAAGGAAATGAGGAAAACGGCTAGCTGGTACTTAATCAACACATACCTATTTATTATTGACATAAAAATAAAAACATTATAATGTACCTTTATATAAAAAAAGACTTGTTTGACTTCTTGGCATTGCAAATAAGAATTTTGAAACTGAACGACTACATTTTTTAGACACGCGTCGCCGCTGGGTATAATTACTATCTAAAAGGATAGAAAATAAGTTTCTAAGCCATGATACAAGACTTTGTACGCCTCAAGATAAAATATTGAATTAGAGCAGAAAGCGCTAAATATTAACATTGAAAACTACAATTTTATAATTAATAAATGACTTTTTTATCTTCAATATAATCTTCTGCATAAATCGCCTGACGCCTAGACCTGCGAGACTCTCAATTAATTTCAGCCCAAAAAATACGGTTTCGTTTCAAGTTCTCGAGGTCATAAAGAGAAAAATTCATAAAAAAGATTTTTTCTCGCTCTTTGTCAAATGTGTGACCTTTCGTAGATGGTGTCGGGTGTTCCAATAAGGAATCGAAGATTCTATCCATATTGGTTTGAAGTTTAATCGAATTCGATATTGTTTATAGTGTTCACCACGGGCACGTTTGCAGCGATCTATTCGTTAAACACAATTTTCAATGATTCGGCTACACATTTCGTAGGAAACGGCCATTTTCTCTCAGTCAATATTGTCTTTGAGAATCTCCAACGACCGAGGTATTAAATCACACGATCTAGGCGGTCAATCGACAGGACCATTTTTCGATATAACACGTTATCCGAATTGAATTTTCAATAAGTAAGACCTTAACATAACAGCCCAATTAATAAAAAAAAAACCTAATAAATGCAAATAATAAATTCGAATCATACAATCTATACATAAATATTGAATTCCGATTTTCGAATATATTGACAAAGAAAAATGTTAAGTTGAAAAATTTGATTTTAATCGTCAGGCTCACCTCTTTCTTCAGTCCTTTCCAAGAAAGCTCGTCATTTGAATTGTCCACTTCTATGGGGGCATTAAGAAGAGTTTCATTGGGTTCATCGTGCATTCGGGATATTTTCTGCATTCTGTGCTGTTCGCCGACATCGAAAGGCTTTTCTTCCTCTTCTGTTGTTTCGATGTCAACCATTTCATCATCCGATGAATATGATTCTTTAATTTGAGACGAAGTTGGTAATGGTTTGAATGAAATGGAATTATTGGCCGAGATTGAATTTCGGCCCAAGGTCTTCTGATCGTTGTCGTTGTAGGAAGTTGCTGCGGCAGCCGCAGCAGCAGCTGCTACTGCAGCTACAGTTTCTAAAGCTAAAGATGTTGTAGCAGCTGAGTATGAAGATGCTGTTCTATTAAGCTGCATGACAGGCTTGAAGGCTGAATTATTATACAACCCAGTAAGGCTTTTCATTTCAGATATAACTCCCGATGCTGGTGGAGGATATGGATGTTCTGTTGGAGAGCCAAACTTTGTTATCGACGGGGATGTGTTCTTTCGCATAAGAGCCGATGGATCCGATGATGAATTAATGGAAATTGTTAAGGTTTGGTCTTGAGTGGGGCTAGTTGTTATCTGGGAGTTTTGGTTGGCGGCATTTGCAAATATCAGTGATCCAGCGTTGCCTTTTATCCATGGCAGGGAGTAGTTCGAGAAATGTAGGTGACTGTTTGAGGATTTGCTTTGAGCGTGTGTATGCCACATGTAGTCCATCATGAAATGTCTGGAAAATGGTAGGCTAATATCAGTCGATGGTGTACTGCCTTGCAAAGTGGGTATTTGGCTCGTTACCGTCAGTGGAGTGCTGCAACCACTTGCTTGGTGGGGATTAACATTAAGTGATGGCCTCAACGAAAACTGCCCGACTTGATGCGAACTAACTGCATTAGTTCGGCCCGGTGAAGTTTCTTTTAAACGCTTCGGAGACTGAGCAGCTATCGACGATGAAGAAGACGAAGACGACGTAGAAGATGACGCAGAATTTTTGGCGATTCTTGTCACAGCTGCCACAGATGTAGTTTTCAGTGAACTTGACGAGCTCGATGTTGATGTCATCAAGCGTTTTCTAGTGCCACCGTTGAACATTGCCTTGACATCTTCCCATGCATGTGTTATTTCTTCAGGTGGATTACCACTCAATTTCATATGGCGTCGCCATGAATTAAAATTAGCTGCATCTGGCTGAACATACTTATCTCCAGGTCCAATCCTGTGCGAATGGAATATGAACTTGTTGGGCGAAAAAAACAAACCGCAATAGGAGCACTTAATGCATTTTGCTCGCGACGAATTATATCGTGAGGGCAAAAAAGAACCACGGCAACCCCAAGCACATTTGTGATGCACACTGAAAGCAAAGTCATCTGGCAGCCGTGGTGGTGTATTGTCGCCCAAGAACGATTTACACAAGCGTTCAGCCTCCCGTCTGGTAATCATGCCGCAACGTCTCGAACTAACTGGCATTGCTCCTGCTCTTCGTAGGATTTCCAACTGTACTGGAGTACATTGGACACATGTTATGCCAAGTGCCACACGCCGATTGTGAATCTCATTGTAGCTGAATTGCTTAAGGAGTGTATTCGAGATTTGAGCTAGGCACAATCGCTCCTGCGATTCGATGTACAGCGAAACAATTGGTATCCCATACAGCAAAACAGTGCTTACCTTAAAAAAGGAAGAAAGAGAAAAAAAGAACAAAACATCCTTAGTTAGGACTCTGGAGAGTTAAACAAATAAATTAGATGTAAGGACGTGCGCCCTTGCTAATCTGCTCACGTTCTCAATTATTTTCGACAAATTGTTCAATCAAAACAGTGTAAGATTACAGTCTTCTGAAGAGCCATCATTTAAACAAACCTCTGCCCCTTACCCTTGGGTTTCTGTTTAGTGAAAAGTTTTTTGTGTTTTTTTTTTCTATTTCTTCGACTCTCTAAAGCGTAAAGATTGCAACCCCTTTTGTATGGGATTTTTGGGCTTATGGTTATGGGAATCTGAGATGTCCCATGGGTGCAATTCATTCCAATATAAGATAATATTTGTCTGCATGTATTTTCTTGTTGATTTTTTTTTTTTTTTGCTTAGAGACATTATCAAGACTCTTTAGAAAATCGTTAAGTTGAAAAAAACAGCCGATATTTTTCAAAATAGGTTTGTTAATTTATTGATTTAGTAATGATTACGTTAAAAATGTCAAAATACACCTATGTGCCATATTTTTGTGTAGGAGTACCCACGTATATATGACGTGATACCAGCTGTAGTAACTGTCAATTGAAAATAGGCAAAAGGGAAAGTTTTAGGTTAAAGGACATTATTAGCACCACATTTTCAATTTATTATTAGGAATTGTTCAAAAGAATCAACCCTGTGGAGTACATGTATTATCTTCAACACAAAATTTTATGAAAAAAAAAACTAGTGCAAGTTCTTCTATCATAGTCATGATGGTGTGTTTTTCTATGATGCTAAGAATAAATGTCTTTTTTCGTCACATCCTATAGGATTCATTTGGGGAAGACTGTTCGTTTTGCACAACATATGTATATTTGCTACAGTCAGGCTAAGACTGCTTAGACCTATAAATGAGATTGTATACAACTCACAGTTTTCATAGTCCTTTAATTTTGAAGCTGTGAATTTTGGCATCTTAATTAAGTTTGTTATTTTATCAAACAATAAGTTTTAAAGACAGCTGCTAAGCTAACAGTGGGAGATTTAACTCACCAAATTTAGTGCGTTAATTTGATTTATCTCCGAACTCGAATGATTTCGCAATGAAAATCTGGTCCAATATAAAAACATTTTGAGGCAGCGTTAAAAATGTCAAATGGCATAAGTGCAGAGGGCCATTTGTTCGATTCTTAGCCGCTGCAAAAATGTTTATAAAGGTTGCACTGTTTCTCGCGGCGAGGAAGTGACAAATCCTCCAAGAGTATCTCTTGTCATGAAAAGTGATGTTCATTAGCCGTTCAGAATCAGTAAATTGTACCTCCCTTCCATTTCTGCCAACATGTAGATGTATACACAGGAATGGTTGAGAGTTGTAAGTCACTACGCTTAATATCTCTCCGATCCGCTATGGTGTCTAATTTATTTAATTTTTTTTAATGTAAAATGTTCAAATGTGTACACAACGTTTCCCAAAAATATAAAATATTGTTAAACATATTATGCTCGTATAAACTTATAGTAGGATGTGCCAACAAAATAAGTAATATTAATATAATAATATTAATAAAGTAATATTAATATAATTAATATTAATTAATTAATACCAACATATCCTAATAATGTTTTAAATTCATGGTGCACGGCCGAAATTATGGGAAATTTTCCGACAAGAAAAAAATCATAAAGGATAGGGTTTCATTTTTCCCCGTTTATGCAGGAGGAAAGTTTGAAATAACGTCGACTCACTTTCTCAAATTGATTTACTAAAAAAAGTCTAATGTTAACTCGGGGACAAAGAAGTATATACACAAACTGAACAGTGTCGTTAACAGTAGAGGACGTATCGATACCTTTGTCTGTGCATCTGTGTGCCCTAAGGTAATAGATGGAACTACAGACTCAACTCTAGCCTCAATTAAATATAACTAAAAATCTCGGAGCATGACAATGTAATAGCATAAATAGATAAAAATAATTCATAACACTCAATCAGCCTTATTTATTATTTTTCACTAATACTGAGCTCAACCTCGGAATAGTTAAACCGAGCCGAAGCACTTACTTCGGGTTTACGCCACGTCAAACAAATCCTTATTTAAAATTATTTTCTTAGCCGTTTTAGCTACGCCTTCCTTATGTCAAATATACTGGGAAAAAAGTGACAAATCTAAAACTCTGGTTATTATACACCTAAGTCAAACCCCAGCTGATTTCCATTATTATCATTGTACCTATGCATATTGGAAATTGGATAAATTTAAAATTGGATTGTATAAAGTTCAAATCCAATAAATTAATGTACCAACAACGTTGTGTTCCTAATACCGTACAACTGAGCGTTTGGAAAATATAAATAATTTATTATTGCAAAATATCTATCCTTTTTGTCTTAGTAAGAATTGAAAAAAAAATGCTTACACTCCTTTTTGTAAATTTCACAAGATGTCATCTCAAAATGACATTTAGATACTAAAACGGCCTTAAACCTCCTATGAACCAGTTTTAGCTTATTCCACCGCTATTCCTCGTGCATTTTCATTATAAATAAGGTTTTCAGGATTAGAGCCGTTGTAAAGTCGAAGTAACTTTACTCCGTCGCTAAAACGAGTTAGTAAATAAGGCTGTAAGGTATAAATACTGGTAGCCTGAGGTTAGCATATATAATCAGTAGTTGCCCTTGGCGTAATTATAGCATTTTTTCCTGTCTCGTTGGAGGTTCCTCTCACGAAAGTTCTAGATCCCCTCCTATCCTTCTGACAACTCATACACATCAGGAATGGTTGAGAGAAGGTGGTTGCTTCTATACGAGTTGTATTGTATTTAGTTTTTAATAATGTTAGATCATATTACATATGATCAAGCCAAGTCGGCTCTTGCCATGTGATTGAATTTTAGTCCACTTATCGGTATAACCGATCAAAACTAAAGTTAAGTGTACACGATTGGTAGATCTTACAATATTGTCAGATCTGTCAGTGAAAAACATGCGTACAATATCTTACAACCGTGTAGTCTTACAATTAATTGTCAGAAAATTTGTCTGACAATTAATTTTTAGATCATTGTCTGACAATTAATTGTAAGAAATCTGACAATCGTGTAATCTTGCAATTAATTGTCAGAAAATGTATCTGACAATTAATTGTAAGACGGTAAATTGTAAGGTTTTTGATAATCGTGTACACACACACGTTGTCTGACGTTTCTGACAATGAAGAAATTGTAAGATGTACATTTTTTAGCATCATACAATTTTTTCATTGTCAGACAATTTGCAGCCAAGGTTCAATTGTCACAGTTTCCATAACGAACAAAAACTGACAATTAATTGTGTGTGTACACGGTTGGTAGAAAATCTACCAATCTCTTACAATTAATTGGTAGGTATTTAGCCAGCTATCTGAAAATAAATTGTCAGCCAAATTCTGACAATAAATTGTAGGGGATTGGTAGATTTTCTACCAATCGTGTACACACACAACTTAATTGTCAGCTCATTGGTAGATAATTGTTAGACAATGTCAGGTCTTACAATATTGTAAGATCTACCAATTGTGTACACTTAGCTTAAGTGTGCCAAACCTCTATTATCAGGCAATCAGTAGGCAACTAATGCGATAGCTTTTTAAGTTTAGGAATTATGGTAGTCAGTTGATTTGCCTTTCAGTACTCATAAGGCACATTGAAAACAAAAGTGGCTGATAACAAAATACCTAGTTTTTGAATTTGGCCAATTTAATATTTCAACTTACTTCAATGGTCGATAGCTCTAAGAAAAAATTTTAAAAAGTGATGATTCTTGACCAAGTTTCATTATCCTTTTGTCAAATGTAAATGCGAAATTAAAATCTTATGTGGTAGATGGGATTGAATTTGAGTGGTTCAAAAGATTCCTTTAAAACAAAACTCAAAGCATAAGAATCGGGAAAGTAGTGTCGTCAAACTTGGGTATAGATTTGAGAGTACCACAGGGAACTCTTTACCGTCATTAGTACGGCAGGAAGAATTGATAAAATAAAGATATAATTGGAAGATGATTGGGCGCCATTAGATGAGTGCATGGTTATTAACAAACCCAAAGTGAACGTCTTAAAGACAAAGTTATAAATGGTAGTTGCGAAAACTCTCTGATGATGAAAAACCATGTCATCGAACGTTTAAATGAAATTAAGTATATATACCTATCTATGATTTAAATTTGATGGTAATCTCAAAGTTGACAAACATGTAGATTTTATAACTTTAAAGGTTTTTGCGGTTTTTAGACATAATTTATAAATATATGTTTTTGGATAAGCGGCGTAGTTTGAATTAAAAGTGTGTACTTTAGTGTTCACCGAGCGACCACCGGGTGCGTACTCAAGTACAGATAAGATACAGGAAAAAAAAAAGAAATAGCTTACAAAATTACTCGTAGGTTTGTTCAAGCGTATTAGAAAAAGAATTTCAATGTTGTTTGCGGTTAAAATTTGTAGAACTACAGTCAAACCAAATTTTGAATATTGCTCTACCGCTACCCTGCTTTTTATGTGTACTAATGCTTCTTTAAACTGGCTCCAATTGCTCCAGGCAATAACAATCCACAAATGCAGTAGATTTACGCCAATTCAGATGATGTTAGATACTCTTCAATTGATGAATTGCAGACAGTGGATAGAATTGAATGTACTCCTCTTCTCTTCATCTTCAAGAAAATCCGATTTTCCTAATTATATTTAAGTCAATTACTATGCAGAGTAGCTGATGCTGAATTTTCGTTTGCCACAGTACACCAGAGAGAGAACGCAAAATTCACTGTTCTTTAAAAGATGCCATTTTTTAAATAGACTACCAGCTCTAGTTAAGAGAGAAAAAAGATTATTTTTTTTTGTTTTAAAGAGAATGGGTAAAACTTGCAAGATAAAGATAAAATTCGATACCTTCCCGTAAGAATGCATTAAGCGACATTTTTAAAATTGTTCAGGAAACGAAAAAAACGTCTCATTTAGTTATTTTTTGTGTATTTTATTGGAAAACAGATTTGGAGAGGGATTTTTAAAATACAAAACTTGACATCATTGCAAAATCGAAATTTTAATCAGATAAGAAGTTTTTGTCGCTTAGTACATTTTCGTGGTCAAAGCATTGGCGCTTGATACAATGTATACAATGTTAAATGGCGCTTACGATGACAACAACAAAAAAAATACAAAATAAATGGGAAAAAAGTAGTAGCCTACTTGATAGACAAATATTTAAAAGCAAAGACAACCATATCTGGAGTATTATAAGCGACAAAAATGGATCAATTTCTATTTGGATGAGTGTGCTAAGCGAAAATTTCGGTTAAACTGAGCGACATCTAACCAGGGTTGCGAATTTTTGAATTAAAAAATCCTTAAGTCATAAGTCTGTAGATGACTTGTGAATTAAAAAAATTTAATTCATAAGATATTTGGTGACTTATGAATTAAAAAAAAATTAATTCACAACCCCCAAAGTGACTTATGAATTAAAAAAAATTTAAATCCTAAGCTACTAAGTGACTTATGAATTAAAAAAAAATTAATTCACAAGTCAGTTGGTGACTTGTGAATTAAAAAAAAATTAATTCATAAGTTAGTTGGTAGATTGGAAATTTTTAAGCTTGTTTTGACTACATAATTATTTAATTATCAACGAAAGCTTTCAAATCTAGTTTTTAAATCATAAGATTATCACGCTAGCTTATAAATTATCCATTTCATAATTTTTCTAATCAGCATTTATCCATTAACTTATGAATTAAATTTTTTTAATTCATAAGTCACTTAGTAGGTTCTGAATTAATTTTTTTTAATTCATAAGTCACTCATTAGCTTGTCAATTAAAGCCAAGCTTAAGCTAACAAGTGACTTAAGCTTTTGCAACCCTGCTCTCTAGTTTCTTTTGCATACATGATAGGGCAGTGAAACCCAGGCCAACTGTGACGCTTAGCTTCTAGTATTGTTCCACATCAAAAAGTCATTTTCGAAAAAAGTGTCGCTTAATACCTACATTCTTACGGGAATGTATCAATATTATATATTTTGTAGAGTATTATACATACTAATAAAAACACCTGTGTATGTATATATCTTAAAAATGAAAATAATGACAATTTAAGATAAAAAGGTTTGGAAAAGTTTCGGTGTTTGTTTAATAGTGGTATGTATTTTCTAATAGATACCAATTGCACTGCACGAAAATGTCTATCATGAGCCTTCGATTAAAAAAAAAAGTTTTCATAGAGTGACTCTAAGCCAAAAGTGCTGTATTTTTGTGTGGCTATTTGTCAATTGTTAAATAAGTTTTTTGATGGAAAAACTTATATTATTTGGTTGAAAATGGCTTTAATTGTTTTTTTTTATAGTTCAGGTAGTTATAAAGAGCAAGTGAAAGAATAATCTAGACCAGTGTTTTTCAAACTTTTTGAGTACGCGACCCCTTTGCTGGTAACAAAATTTTGGCGACCCCTCCATTATAATGTGTCAGTTATTTAAAAAGCTACATACACTGAACCCCTTCCAAGCCCGATCTAATTACACAAGATTTTATTTATTCGCGATGAAATTTTCTCCCGTATTGCGAAAAAAAATTGTAGCAGGCCTTGCAGTAATTTTCGTTTTTTTGAATTCTTAAGTGCGCATCAGAATTGTCATTTAATTTTTTTCAACTGAGAGTAAGTACTAATTTAAAATTAAGTATTTTGTTGTGTTCTTTACGAGTGATTATGGACAAGTTTGTCAAAAGACCGTTGCAGCCTTGCACATCCGGTGCAATTGGAAGCGGAGGAAGCAACGAAAAAAATAGACTTTATAACGTAAATTATCTTAAATATGGTTTCACAGCTTTAAATAATAAGCCTCAATGTGTTCTTTGTTGTGAAGTTTTATCTGCCGAGAGTATAAAACCATCAAAATTTATGCGACATCTCTCAACTAAACATTCCAAAGAAGCAGATAAGCCGTTAGAATTTTTCAAATGAAAATTTATTTTACCTGCGGCCTTCGATATGGTTGAAATTATTTTGGGCAAATAGGAGGCAGATAAACTTAAAAATATACCACTTTCTGACAATACAATTGAGTGGAGAATAAGTGACATGGCCGTTGACATACAAGAACAATTAATTGAAAAATTAAAGATGAGTCCGCATTTTGCCTTGCAACTGGATGAATCTACTGATGTTTCATACTGCACAGTTTGTGGTATTTGTTCGTTTCGAAGCAGAGGAAAACATTGAAGAAGAAATTTTATTTTGCAAAGCTCTTCCTGTTAATACTACTGGCCATTGTTTGTACGATATGTTTTTAGAAAGCCCTCGCGACTACTAGATTGATTCGACAAAATGTTTTACTATTTGTAGTGATAGTGCTTAAGCTTTGCCGGTCAACAAAAGTGGGCTCATTGCAAAATTAAAATTAATAATGCCAAACGTTTCATGGACACACTGCTTTCTTCATCGACAAGTTCTGGCATCCAAGGTGTTACCTTCTGAATTAAATGATGTGCTTAAAGATGCGATTAGAGTTGTGAACTCTATTAAAGGCAAGGCCTTGCAAAGTCGGTTGTTTAGGATCATATGTGATGTTCACTCCATCGAAATCTCCTTTTTCACAAAGAGATCAGATGGCTGTCAAAAGGAAAGGTATCGACACGAGTTCTGGAATTGAAAGCCGAATTATTGATGTTCTTACAAGATTCAAAATCTGGAAATTCGGATCATTTCTCTGATCCCACCGGGCTCTTAAAATTATCATTAATTGCTGATCTTTTCAACCACTTAAACATATTGAATAAGAACCTCCAAGGGAGAGAAGAAAGCATTATAACTGCAAAAGATAAAATCAGAGGATTCCTCGCAAAACTTCGTTTGTGATCAGATTCTTTACAACAAACAGTTTTGATTATTTTCCCTGCTTTCAAAAGATCCTCGAAGAAATTTCATCAGATGAATCGATATCATTAAGCTTTCATATTCATCTCATAGTACAGAGTTTGCATAATTTAGAGACGAAACTATTAAATTACTTTCCGGAACTGGATTATGAAAGTGGAGATGGACAAATATGGGTATTAAATCTTCTTTTGAATATGTCAGTCAAATTCGCCAATCTACCATCGGTAAAGATGAAAGAAAATCATAGATTTAGCTGCAGATGGCAGTTTCTGGATAAAGAGAAGAGGAGAGTATCCTAAGCTGGCAAACGAGGCTTTGAAGTTGTTACTGCCATTCGCCACTTCATACCTGTGTGAAGTCACATTCTCTTCAATGTTTGACATTACAACTAAAAATAGAAACAGACTAAATTTGGAAATTGATTTAATCTTAAAAGTATCAAAAACTAATCCAAGATTTCAACGTTTATTAAATAATTTATTTAATTTTTAAGTTTTATTTAATTTTTTTTAGCACAGGACTTTTGTTTATTAATCTTACCGGCTTGCGACCGCGGCCCCCTAAGGATCTCACAGTTTGAAACACACTGATCTAGACAATCTTTAATATATGTATTCCTTCTTATCCAGTGCATGGGCAGCAGTCCATCGGTACATTCATATTATTTTGAAAATGACAAATGGTAATAGCACATATAAATAACATTTTATTATGTAGGTACTTCACTATTCGAGCTTGTATTGTTCTCGAGATATGAATAAACATGGTTTTTTCTTAAATGACGAAGCAAAACACATGCAATCCAAATACATGAAATGTTTACGGTATATTATTGTAGATATTATGAAACCTCTACCGCCAAGCCTACTCCCTGAGTATATAACTAAAGAAAAGTATTGAGTGCCATTATGGCTAAAAATAGCAAGTAAATAAAAAAAGAAGAATATATTGCATATGCCGACTTCTTGCGTGTGGTAAAATCCTTACTAACGTAGCAGCGGATTTGTTGGGAATTCTGCCCAAATGTTGGGGTTCAGGACTTGTAGGGTCGTTGGACGTCGGACATAAACTTGAGATTTCAAAAACCCTACCCTACCACTGAAATCCAATTCTATATGTTTTATATTTTCTTAGCGCGGTTAACTTTAAGCTTTAACAATATGTTCTTCGAATGGCTGAAATTTGTATTTTAATGAGATATTTGTCATAAAACACGACCATGGGAATGAATGTCAAAAATATGACAATAGTAATGGCTTTTTGCCTTGCGTTCTGGTGATTGTTCCAGATTTGTCACTTTTATTCTACCTTCACATTTAAACTTCTTTAAGGATTTTTTAAAACCTAAAATATATAACGGCAGGCAAAAGCAAGCATTGTAATCGCAGTGCGTTCTCCATGTTGTGTAATTTACGATACATGTTAATTTTCTATAAAATAATTTAATAAAAAAAAGTTTTATTTAATCAATAGGTACTTTGTCTTGTTCCATTTTATAAGCTTGGTAAATTTCGAACTCTCCGAATGCGTCTGGAGTTTTCAGTTTTAGCATATGTATGTGGATTGGCGTTAAATTAGACTCAAAGTCCATACATTTATGACTCTTGTCGATGAAGATGTTCCAAAAATCTGTCGTAAGATTTCTTCCTGTTTGCCCTATGTACAAGTTGTCGTAGTTCTTAATTCCAAGAACTTCTTAAATGAATTGTAATAATTGAGAAAATTGCGTCAGCACAGAACCGTCAAGGTCAGAGGTAGATAGATATCTACTCCATATATACGAGTACATATATGACCAACATGTATGCATATATTTTTAAGAACTCACCTGATTTGGTTTTGGAGAAGAAATCGATGAAGACAAACCTTCAATTTCCTGTTGCCTATGTTCCTGCTGCTGTTGATGGTGATTCTGGTGCTCATGATGTTGATGAAGGTCTGCATTGCTATCGAGGATATTTTGAGGTTGTTGTGGTTGGTGGCCTTTTGAAGATGACGACGGTTCATTGATCATTTTGACAAAATGTTGAAGACAAGATGCTGTTAGATTATTCTCTGGAGAACATATCGTGCTGTTTATTTTATTGTTGTTGTTGTTGCCGTTGATAGTCCTAGATAGAACATTATTTTCTTCAATTTTAGCTGTTGCCACTGACATTGCCGATTGATGCTCTATCATGGCTGTTTGGTTTTATATTTATTTGATTTGTGAATCTCTGTTGAATAAGCTGTCAATTTAGGGAGAAATAAAAATAGATATTCTATTACTTTGAAATTGTTATGTGTATATTTAGTACAAAATTGAAAATTATCAAATTATTCAATTTTAACAACATAGTGGCATTATAAAAGTGTGTAATTTGTGTAAATAATCTTTTGGCATGGAAAATTGGTTTGCTTGGAGCTTTAAATCAGCTCTAAGTATTTAACATTTAGAATTTTATAAGTCGATAACCATGATTTCTAAAAGAAATTCGTTGACATATTTTATATTTATAAGATAACAGTTGCCGGTTAAGAAATAATCAGCGCTTAAGTATAGCTTACATAAATCTATAGAGAAATTGACAAATTCGATTGAAACTTAAATAAAATGCACGAACTTGCTCCTATGTAAAAGACTAGGAATTTTAAAAACGAATGTTATTAAAGAAAACTGTTCATAAAGATAAAATGATTTTTTTAAATTCTTTTAGTAGTAAGAGATAAAAACAGAATGCTATGCAAACATGAATTTATGGAAGAACAAAAAGCCGTTTTTGAGATATCGAATTTTCCAAAAAAAAAAAAAATATTTTTTTTCCAAAAATTGAAAAGATATTTTTTTTTTAAGTTTTGAAATGCAATGTTTTTTAAACTTATTAGGAGCTTCTCTATAAAAAATTTCATTAAGATTCGTTATGCCGATAATTAGAAATTCAAAATTCGAAAAAATCGTTCTATGGTAGGTACAGTCAGTAATATCTTGTTTTCATTAAATTATATAGACGCGTAAAAATTAATTAAAAGGAAAAAATTTTAGCAAAATTTTCGGAACCGTTTTCGAGAAAAGTACGATTTTCGAAAACAATTTTTTAACATTTGTATGGGGGGTACCGTTATTTTTAAGTAAAATAATTTCTTTTTTCTCATATCTTGTAGATTATATTGAGAAACTTTTATTAATTAAGTCTTAAAAAAAATCGAGCATAGGGTTTTCGAAATATTGAGTTTTCAAAACAAAATTTTGAATTTTTTTTTTAGAATCCAAAAAAAAATTTGAATACACAGTTCTATTTAAACTGCTGGGGAGCCTTAACATAAAAAAATGATGAAAATCGATTGTACAGTTTTTGAGAAAATCAAAAACAAAAAAAAAAATGGTTCCAAGGGGGTACCAAAAATAACCATTACCTAGGTTCAGCTAAATGAAATTTTTTGAATTTTTTTTTTAAATCTGTGGGACAGTTTTTGAGAAAAAAAATATTTATAAAATTCGAATAAAATTCGTATGGCAGGTACCGTTATTTTTGGTATTAAAAAAAAAAAGAAAAAAACGTGTGGGGGAAAAATTAAAACCAATATCTACCAAATTTGAAGAAAATCGGCCAAGCCGTTTAGGCTGTAGTCGAACAGGCAGATTTGCGAGATACAATTTTTTGGTCTTCGCTATCATCGTAATGTCAACTTTGATCAAAATCTCGATTTTTTTTACAAATGCATACCTAACTTGCCTTATAGTACCTATAAATCGCAAGTAAAAAATATTTCAAGTATATTGTAGATGTAAAAACTCCCTTGCTTCGTCCGAAATCATAGCAGACTTAGACTGTGATTGATTAGCCGATACTGTGCGAAACAATGTAAATTATTTTTTTATTGTAAGGATTTAGTTTTCAAATACATTAAACTGCAAATTTTAGTCTGGGCTAAAACTGCAATTGTTATTATATTAGTATAAGAATGTTGGTTTTTTATATTATTGGTTGTTGGTGTTATAAAAGTTGTGGCTAACAGCGACACTTTTTCTTAATTCACCCCTATTTGAATGATCAACTGACAATAGAGGATTAGGTATTAACGTATGTTAGAAAATGTGCCAAAACCTTGGCATTTTAGTAAAAAAGAAGCCGACCTAAATAAACATATGAAAATCTTTCGTACTGCTTTTAAGTTATATTCATATGATGTCTTGACTTTTTGTCCATTAAGTCGGGAAAATGATATAGGCTAAACGACCGTCACGCGCTAGAATTAAAGACCGTTCGGGCCTGAACTTCCAGTAACATGTCCTGGCATTCTTGAACACTCTTTGAGTGTTCAAGAATCTTGGACTTGTTGACAAAGAGTTATGCCCTTAAAAAACCCTCATAAAGAAGTCTAGAGTAGTTAAATCGGACGATTCTTCCCACCAGTTCAAATATCAAAACGAAAGATAAGGTCACCCGGAAATGCAGCCCTCAGAATTACGGATGGGCAGTATGTGCCGTTGCTCTATCTGTTGGAACCACATGTTTTCCAGTGCTAATTGATCCAATCGAGGAAGAAGAAAGTTGTTGTGCATGGCAATCGCCGTGATATCGTTATATCAACCGCGGCGTTTTCGAAAAAATAAGGCTCGATGATGCCAGCAGCGTTAACCAACACACCATGCCGTATATCTGCTCGAACAGGAGTAATGGCTCTTTTTGCGAAATTTCGATGCCCCAAATGTGATGGAAATAAGCATCGTCATTTTTGATACAATTTTCAAAGTAAAGTGCGTGGTCTTCGTGGTCGAGATTCGGTATAGCTTGAGCGTAAGTCTGTACTTTGTAAGGGAACATCTTCAATTTTTCACGAAATCTGTAAAGACCGTCATCCGGTCGATACCCCGGAATTCCTCCACACTCTTCTAGGCGAGCGGATAAACATTGTAGTGTGTGCCCAGCTTGTGTCGGACGACTGGGAAATCTGCGCCAATACCACAGACAAATTATTCCGTAAAACAATCGAAATAATTATTTACGTTCTTATATTTAGCTTGCGTGTATTTTGTTTCTGTTTACTTCACATTGTGCCAATTTAGGATAAAAATTTTCCGCCATTTGCAAAAATTATAGCATTTTTTAATAGCGCCACCTTGTAGAATACTAGCAAAGCTGCCAGCAGCTACAGAGTTATACAAGAAAAAAATTTCGAAAAATTGGTAGCTATGTTTTTATTCTATATTGGATGTCACTTGCCCCTTTCTCTAAGTACTAGATTTTTTGGTTTCATTTAAAATACTTTACGGAATTTGTTTGAGAATCAACAGCCTAGGCTTTCATGAAAGCATCGCTTCCCATCGATCAGCGAAATCAAGCATCATTGTGTGTGGTAGTGTGGTTAGTACTTGGATGGAAGACCGTTCAATACCAACCGTGGCCTGTTGACATGTGTTTCTTTCTTCTGTTGTTCTTTCTTTCTGTGTGCCTCTCTCTGTTGTTATGTCTAACGGCTCGCGTACACCTAGTCCGTCATCGGCCGAAGTATACTCGGGCGTTATCACCCGAACTCGGCCGATCGAACCAAACGTATATAAAGGAAAGAGAGCGCGTACACCACTGAAAGCGACATCGGCCGATGACGCCCGATAATAAGCGATCAACCGGCATATCCCAACGTGTTTGGATTTTTCGTCAGTTATCCGGTTGATTATTGCGATAAAATTCATGCAAAAAAATAAAATATGGATAGTTAAAAATTTATTAATTCCATTTATAACAGGCCACCTCTCTGAGGCATTGCTAAGAGACTATGGGCCGAAATATCATCGGAGATGGAACTGACTGTTGCAGACATTAAGAAAAAAACTTCCATTGAAAAAATTATTTCTTTCATGTTGAAGGTTCACAGTCAGACTTCAGACCGGCATCGTCCGAGAACGAACAGATCATTGGAGTCAAATCTTTTTCCACCAAGCCATTTCTTCAGGTTTGGGAACAAGAAGTAGTCGCTCGAAGCCAAATCTGGAGAATAGGGTGGATGAGGGAGCAATTCATAGCCCAATTCATGGATTTTTGCCATGGCAAGTGCACATGTGTGCACCCTTGCATTGTCTTGGTGGAAAAGAACTTTTTTTCTTGGCCAAATGAGGTCGTTTTTTTTTTCAAATCGTCATTGAATCGGTCCAATAAGTTGGCATAATATTCCCAATTGATTGTTCTTCCCTTTTGAAGGTAGTCAATATGGATTATTCCGCGTGCATCCCAAAAAACAGTCGCCATAACTTTATTGGCTGACAAACCCACCTTGGCCTTCTTTGGCGCCGATTCACCCTTAGAAACCCACTGTTTTGACTGTTGTTTGGTCTCTGGTGTGTTGTGATGCATCCATGTTTCGTCCACGGTTACAAAACGGCGCAAAAACTCATCCATATTGCGATTAAAAAACGCCAAACCTTCCTGTGAAGTTGTTACACGATTGCGTTTGTGGTCGACTGTGAGCAAACGCGGCACCCATCTTGCGGAAAGCTTTCTCATGCCCAAGTGATCATTCAAAATTGAAACCACTGAGCCATGCGAGATCCCTACGGCTTCCACAATCTCTCGCACTTTCAATCTTCGGTCGGCCAACACCATATCGTGAATTTTTTCGATTGTTTCGGGTGTAGAGACCTCAACGGCCACAACGAAATTCAGTAAACCACTTTTTTACCATTGAAATCGATGGTGCAGAGTCCCAATAGTATTTATCAAGCTTAGCCTTGGTCTCGGTAATGGTTTTTTTCGCAAGAAATAATGCTTAATAAGCACACGAAATTCACTTTTTTCCATTTTCTCCTCAAATTAGTGAGTAGTCTGATAAAAATAGCTGTCAAACACAAACTAACTGACGCAGCAAGTTTAAATTTTGACAGGAGTCAACTGACAGATGCCTGTTGACAGGAGCAGTGTTGCTGTTTCAGTAAAGAGGTCAGAAATTCAAAAAGTCACGGACTTATTGACCCGCCCTTATTTAACTCAATGTAAAATATAAGGCTTGACTAAATATATCTTATAAAACTCTTACATAATTAAATATTCAAGATTTCGTGCTATTTTTATTTCATTTCAAATACCAGATTCTTAAACTCCACATAATTATTTTTAAGAATTTAGCTGAGTCTTAGAAATGTTATTTATTGTATTCAAATAGCATTTAAAATGTCCTCCCATTATGCATTCGAACTGAGCTTACCTATGTTAAATAACAAAGGTTTTGAAAAAAGTTTAAAAACATCTAGACAGTTATGTAGGTCAAAAAAAAATTGTAAAGCGCAAAGACAAAAAACATAATTGTTACGAACAATAAATCCAGACACAAATAATTCCCATTACATATAATACAATCTAACAGTTTATACAGAAAAACCCTTGAGATTAAGGCTTCCGCGTTCGTATCGGAACATTAAAAGTATATTCCCCTGGTTTAAATTGAAATTCAAGTCGAGCAAAAGCAATGAAACTACGAATCCGAATTGATTTCGATTAGTGTACGTATGGGTCCCTGAGGACACACAGTTAACAATAGAAACACACAAAACGACGAAAAAACCTACAAATTTATTGGATAAACTTACCAAATTGTTAAGCAGCAGGCAAGTGGTGGAATAACGATGGGTTGATGCCTTGATGGTGAGGGTGGACTGGTTGGTTGGTTTTGAATTCTAAGGACAAGTAAATTTAAATTTGATAACTTTGTGTACCCACTGAATGAGAAATTCAGGTGCGGATACATTTTTTTTGTTTTTTTTTTGCATTGATAAATTAGAGAGGGCGAAAGGTTGCATTAAGAATTCTAATTGTCAATTTTAATGAACAACCTAACAAAATGGTTGTTTCGCTTTTGATATAAACTCATTAGGTATGCTTCTAATCCCTTTATTAATTGTTTACTTTTTGAATCAGAATTATATTCGACTTTGCTTAACAGAAACGTACATTTGACTGCATTTTTTTTCCTTAAAACGAACTTTGGATACTTAACTATTTTTTCGTATTGGAGCTGTAATATTGATAATTTGTTAGTACTTTTTCAGATTTTTCACCAATACAATTTAAATGACAATCAATTTAGGCAGACACAGAATATAAAAAAGAGATGGCTTACTTGTTGTAGTAGATTTTTTTAGGGTAACTTTGGGCAATCCTTCAAAATATGCTTGTGGCTTATTGTCGGTCTTTTATATATGCCGGAATCATGCGTGCTTTCACGCCAGTGACAAACTACATATGTCTTTTATTTTTAAACTCACAAACTGCCTATTTACAGAGGATAAAAAGACAAGGAAACGAAATTAAAACATGTTTGGATTTATATAATTTAGTAAGCTGTATTTACTTGCGGGTTGGGTACAAAATCCCGCATTACAAAATCCGATTCACAAAATCCCGCATCACAAAATCCCGAATCACGAAATCCCGCTGTTTCAATACTAAATTTACAGAACAATATGGATTTTCATTTCCATAGTAATGGTGACTCGAATAATTGAGAAGCAACGAGAACAAAATTTCTTAATATTGCACTGGAATATTTAATACGAAGAAGACCGCTCTGATTTCGTTAATTTTAAACGAGCTCTGATTGGCTTAAAAATGAAAAAAAGTCCAAAAAAGTATAAGTATGAAGTCTTGAAAGTATCTTGAGTAAAAAAAATAAAAAATTACAAAAAAATGTGCAAAAATGTCACCTACATCACGAATATTCAATTTTTAACTCGCTAAGATGCCTTAGCCAGAAATCACGTTTGAAAATGTCAACTTTGCGAGGTCTACGGAGCTCCGTCTAGCCGCAAATCGCGTTTAAAGATAAAAATTTGGTGGCAAATTTTTGTAAAAAAAATATTTTTGAAAAAAATATCCAGAAAAAAATTTATGAAAAATAAAAATTTCTTCAAAAAAAAAATTGTTGAAAAAAAGTTTGTTAAAAAAAGATTTTTGGCAAAAGTCCAAAAATATTTTTGGCAAAAGTCCAAAAATATTTTGGTCAAATGTCCAAAAATAATTGGTTAAACCATTGAAAATCATCTTATCTCTCTAAAGATGGAGGAGGTCTTACCTCCTCAGAGTTCTAACAAGAACTGAATTTTCTCCGAACCAACAGTTCCTTAAATACTTTCCATTTGTTTAAAAATAAATCAAAATATTTATTAATAGTACTAAAATCGTATTGAGAATCCCGCCAAATATTTCCAAAAATATCTGTCGGCGGGATTTTTATTTTTATTTTCTGCGCGATTTCGTGATTCGGGATTTTGTGCGGCGGCATTTCGTTACTCTCCCTTTACTTGCACATTAGGCGTGTTTTTTTGCAAGTCCATAAGGAATTGCAGAAAAAACGACATCAGGACTAAGCGCTTTACATGCAAATACAACAACTACTTAAATCTAAACAGAGTTAGCTAAGACAAGATAATTTTCGAGACTGAATCTAAGACCCGATAAAAACGGTGATAATATGTTCAGAGAAGTCAAGAGTGACGTTTTTGGATGCTGGTTGATGCTAGTCGTCAATACAGCTGACAAATGCCATAGCGTACACAGTGCTTTCAGCTTTTTCGAAAAAAAGCTCCTAAGTCCCGATGTCGTTTTTTTCTACAATTCTATATGGACTTGCGAAAAAAACACGGCTATTATTGGAGTAATCCCCTTTCCTATTCACATATTATTGACCGTTTGTCAAATGCATCTATGACTTGTCGAGATCCACGTATGACCTTAAGTCCTTTCTTAGTTCTTATTTTATTAAACTGCTTTGCTTTTAAAGCAAATGCTTTGACAACTCATGAAAACCCGTATTTCGCACTTTTTTTTATTTTTTTGATAAAACAAAACAAGTTTGACAATTCTCTTTCTTATTCCTTCGCTAAACTACCTACTTCGCTGGCTTAGCTTAATCATAGTTAGTAAACGTCACTTAGCAGAAAATTTGTTTTATTAAAGAAATTTCGCACTTAGTCCAGGACTTAACGATAAACCTCCGCTAAGCCATCTTTATTAATATGGGTGTACGAGTACAAAAAAAGCTTGTGCATCGCTTGATACATACTTTGAATATCAAAGTCGCCCTAGACGAAAACGAATCGTAAGTGATAGAGGAACATGTTTTACGTCTTTGGAATTTAGTGCCTATCTTATTAAGAATAACATAAATGAATTTGGTGGTGTAACAGCTCGGAGTGAACCAGGACCTAGTGACTTACAACTCTCAACCATTCCTGGGTGCGTTTTACCAGGAACGGAGCAGACCTACTATTTTCTGCCGATTCCGAACGGCTAATGAGCAGCACTTTCCATGACAAGAGATAATCTTGGAGAATTTGTCAATTCCTCGCAAGAGGCAGTACACCCCTGAAAATAACTTTCTTGCAGCGGCTGAGAATCGAACTCAAGACCTTCGGCATGACAGTCCAACGCACTAACCATTATGTCAAGGGGTACTTAAGAATAACTTTGAACATGTTAAAATTGCTACTGGTTCAGCTCAAACAAATGGTCAAGAAGAGCGAGTCAATCGAGTTTTAAAATCAATGTTAGATAAGTTATCTGAGCCCATACAACACTCTGACTGGACCAAGATCCTAACAAGAGTAGAGTTTCCTATAAATAATTCTGTTAATTCAGCTACAACAAAGGGGAAAAGAAATTGATGTTCTAACTCAATATTTAGAAGAAATTTTGAATCAGTTGATCGAGACCTTGCTGATATGCGTCTAAATGCTTCTAAAGCTAAGTGAACACGATTGGTAGATCTTACAATATTGTCAGATCTGTCAGTGAAAAACATGCTTACAATGTCTTACAACCGTGTAGTCTTACAATTAATTGTCAGAAAATTTGTCTGACAATTAATTGTTAGATCATTGTCTGACAATTAATTGTAAGAAATCTGACAATCATGTGTACGCTAGCTGACAATCGTGTAATCTTCCAATTAATTGTCAGAAAATGTATCTGACAATTAATTGTAAGACGGTAAATTGTAGGGTATTTGATAATCGTGTACACAAACAATTTATTGTCAGGCCTGCCAAATTTTATCGTTGGCTGACGTTTCTGACAATGAAGAAATTGTAAGATGTTCGTTTTTTAGCATCATACAATTTTTTCATTGTCACACAATTTGCAGCCAAGGTTCAATTGTCACAGTTTCCATAACCAACAAAAACTGACAATTAATTGTGTGTTTACACGGTTGGTAGAAAATCTACCAATCTCTTACAATTAATTGGAAGGTATTAAGCCGGATATCTAAAAATGAATTGTCAGATAACTTCTGACAATTAATTGTAAGAGATTGGTAGATTTTCTACCAACCGTGTACACACACAACTTATTTATAAGCTCATTGGTAGATAATTGTCAGACATTGTAAGATCTTACAATATTGTAAGATCTACCAATCGTGTACACTTAGCTTAAGTGTATTGAACGTTCACAGAAACGTAATTCCAAATTAATTGCAAGAAATGTTCGACCCCCGATTGCATTTTCGAAAGAAAATTTTGTTGTTATTCGGAATGTTGACACAACTCTTGGAACAAATAAGAAGCTTGTACCGAAATTTAAAGGTCCATATAAAACTGTCAAATAATACAACTATACCTCATGATGGTATTATTGAGGCTTTTCGAATGCGAAAGTGGTCTGATTGGTGCGATGATCGAGGTTCTTTGTCGGATTCTGAATAGGGAGAGCAACATATCTTTTGCATTAATTTTAAATAAAAATATACAAAATTAGTAGGTATACTTGTTAAGAATACCATTTCCCAAAAAATTGAACACGACCGACTCAGTTGGTATTGCCATGTCCAAAGGAGAGATCCTGAGAACCCCGTCAAAAAGGCAATATCATACAACGTTCCAATTCGGAATAAAAAGAAAGGTAGGCCTAAACACTCCTGGTACAAACAAATGCAAAAACACCAGCATTCAGTTGGCCTCAGAAATGGAACAATACAAAACCGGGAGGCTTGCCGCCGATTTCTGAGGTCAACCCGGCGAACCCCACAGGCGGATCACTAGTGTGAAGCAGATACGTGGGAGAGTTATGATCTCCTCGACATCGAGATCATAACAGCGCCGAAGAAAAGGAAGAAGAAGTAGGTATACTTTCAAAAATATGTATGAGCAGCTATAATCAAAATTTTTTGTAAATATTTCCTGCTGTGAATATATTAGTCTGTTAAATTGATATAAATAATTAATGATCGGGACAATCAGATGTCAGGATGGACTTAGTTACTTGTTAATTTTTACTTGTTTCAATTATTTAAATAATGTTAATCAAATTATTTTTTGCAAAGAACAAAAATTTTAATAAAAATGTCAATAAAATAAAAACAAGTCATAAGTTAGCTGTAAGAGTAAACAATCGCTTAAATAAAATCCTTGTCCAAAATCTCAACCAATTGTCAGATTTTGTTACATAGTAAATTATTAAAAACATCTCCAAAAGTCCTTGAAACAAACATAAACTGAGTATAACTGTTTTCTCATGGAAAGAGACAAAATGGCTTGTTATATTTTTGATTTATGTGTATCAATTTTTCTTTGATTTGCGTCTCTCGTTGATTTATTTTAAAATTTAAAGTAAATTTTACACATTTAAATTTTTCGGCCGATTCGATCATGTGTACTACCTCAACAATTTTCAATTGGTTTTAGGTCTAAGGCGACTATATACATGCTGTGCAAAACATTTCCAACTATTATCACCTATCAAAAATACAACATATTCGTCATTTCTAAGTTGTTAAAATTAAGTAAGTAAGGTATCAACCTTACTATACAAAATTCGAAAGCATTAATCTACAGACAAGTACAACAATTGCAACTGTTTAACAAAAAATGTAATGCATTTGGCTGTGCAAAACATTTGCAACTGGCGGCCATGACTCATTTTGATAACGGTTAATTTGATTCATTTTGAAATTGGTAAATTTGTTTCTGTAGCTTGGTTCGTTGAGTAAGTATTAGCCGCGTGTTGGATCGAGACAAAAGCTTTTAAAGATAAACAAAAATAAAAAAAGTAAAAAATAAACAAATTTTAATTAAAATGGCCGGAAACAAGTATTCATCAGAAATTCAATCCAGAATTTTGAGTGACTTCAAAAAGAGATTATCCCAGAAAGAAATTTTAATCAAATATTCAATACATAAATCTACCATTTGCCGGATAGTTAAGTCTGGAAAGTTGGTGTGTCATCATAGAGGAGCAAGACCACGTAGTACCACAGCTAAAGAAGACAGGAAAATTATTGGGTTCTTTCGGAAAACACCAACAGCATTTTCTAAAGAAGTGAAACTTCAATTACAATTACCCATTGACTCATCTCCAATAAGACGCCGCGCACTTCAGGCCGGATTGCGTGGTTTCCAAATAGTGAAAAAGCCATTTATTTCAAAAAAAAATTAAAAGCCCGTTTGGATTTCGCACGAACTCATCTCAATTGGAATTTGTCGAAATGGAAAACAATCTTGTTTTCTGATGAATCAAAATTTAATATGCACGGATCTGATGCGATGCAACATGTCAGGAGGCCAAAAGGTGAGAGACTAAATCCAAAGTATACCAGAGGAACAGTTATCTGGTGGATCTGTGATGGTCTGGGGCTGCTTCTCTGGCCAAGGAATAGGTCCAATTCGACAAGTAGAGGGTATAATGAAGTCAGAAGACTACGCAAAAATTCTAAGAAACACCATGCTTCCTCATGCGGATTGGGAAATGCCACTTGTCGGACGTTCCAACACGACAATGACCCCAAGCACAAGTCGAGATTGGCCACAAACTGGCTTTCTGAGAAAAACATCACGGTTTTGCAATGGCCAGTGCAGTTCCCAGACCTAAACCCCATTGAGAACTTGTGGGAAATAGTAAAGAGAAGAATCGGATGCCAAATTTTTAAGCGGAAGAGCGATCTTTATGCTGAAATTCAAAGGCAGTGGAATGACATACCAATAACTATTATTAATAACCTCATTGCTTCTATGCCTAGAAGATATGCTGCTGTTATCAAAAATAAAGGTTATGCAATAAAATATAAGCATTTTCTTGCATAAAAGTAAGAAAATTGTAAGACATGGTTCAAAGTTGCAAATGTTTTGCACAGCAATCAATCCGTATTTTAGAGTTTTCTTCGTTCTATAATTTGTTTAAGTGAATAATGTTGTTTTTTTTTCTAAATTCATATGTTGTTATAAATAATGTTTTCAAATTTGTAAAAAGAAGTTTGCTGTTTGCTTTTTCAAACACTTTTTATGAGATGGAAAGATCTGCTGGCTTAAGTTGCAAATGTTTTGCACAGCACTGTACGTCAATCAAAGTTGTATGTGATTGAACGTTCTTTAAAAAAAACTTTCAGCAAAGGAAATAGAAGCAATTGAACTTGAAAATTTATTTGATAGTTTTGTATGAAGTGTTTATTTTCGTCCTTAAAAAAATAGTCAAATTTTAAAGAGCCTCTGAGTCAAATAGCACCGTTTGAATCATATGATTCCCAGTGGTAACACTGATGGTCACTTTAAATTTGTTGTTTTTCAAAAATTCCTTAATGTATTAAATAGGAATCCTTAAGGGAATGGTTAAAAAGCTTAGGAGCACATTTTTTTGGTCTTGCCTTCTCAAAAAATAACATATGTATGTATATTTCAACTATCGTATAGAAAATGAATTAATTGAAAAGAGCAAATCAGTTTTTTATTTAACATCTGTCAAATGGCATTGGCATGGTTATGGTATGTATTGACTCAATTTTGCGTGTGCTCAACGTTCAGAAGACAACTTTGGTGAATGTATTGTATACTAACTCCCTACATACGTAAAAAAAATATTTTGTATTTTCATCCCTGAATTGTTGACAAATCTTCTTTAAAAGTTTTAAAACTAACCAACTGTGAAATTGAATTGTTTATGGTTGTTTTTTTTTATATACATTTATAACCTTCACTTGCATACAAATCTCCACAATGAGCGCTGTAAGGATACGTGGTAGCAAGGGCATAATACAATTTGGGGATTAAAATATAATGTATGAAGCAGGAGAAGCTCCGCAACTTGATCATAGTAAAATTGAAATCACCACACAACAAAAAAATTAAGCTAGAAGTATTCAATGGTGATTATCCGGGATAATGCATGTTATTTGAGAAGCTGCCTTATGAATCCATGGAAAATGAGAGATATTCAAAACCTTTCGCCTATATTTTTTAAATTTGGATTTTTGCAGGCGCGGATATAAAAGAGGGGCAACGGATGCAATACAAAAACAAAACAAAAAATAAAGGCAAGATAGATGTGGCTGCCAGTAATTAATTATTAAAGGCCAACCGGCAAGGATTATAGTATTAAAATAAGATAGTGGTCTCCAGCTTACAATTTAAAAATACGTTTTGACAAATATCTCGAAAACAGCTCATTAATTTTTTTAACTTCTTTGGTAATTGTCTAGTTCGTAAGAGCACAGAATTTATACAAACGCCGATATTTTTCTCAGTTTTTCATTTTAAAAAATGAAGGGTGCCAAAAATATTAAAAAAAAAAAGTACAAATCAAGGGCTGAGTAGATTTTATTAATTAGCTAGTGACGCGCCTCGGCTTTACGGGAAGCACTTATTATCTATAGCCAGATAACTTCTGGCGGAATGATCGGGTTGGTCTTGTGGCTAAGTCTTAGCTGATATCAATAGAAATGGCATAGTGCCTTGTTACGCCCCGCCAGCTAAAACAAAAACACATTTATTTAAGCCCAAAACAAAATTATGTTTGTTTTTGTGCAAAACTGGCTGGGCTTAAGATTTCCTGAAAATTTCATCAAAACCGTTCACAATGTTTTGCAGTTCCTAGGAAACATAGCAATAAACAAACATATCAAATCACTGGAGTAATTTAGAAAAAAATAAGTTTGTACCATTCGCAAATTTATTTATCTTAATTTTAAATCTAAACTTAATTAAAATAGACACAACCCAGCCTCAAGCTTATTAAAACTATAAGCAAATCAATTAAAATTGATTAAAAATCATATTTCTGAAAACCAACATGGGCTTATGAGTGGACGATCGACAACAACTAATTTAGCTTTATTCACTAATTACTGTCTTTGTAATTTAGAAAACCGTTATCAAGTTGACGTTATTTACACTGATTTTTCGAAAGCTTTCGATCGGGTACAACACAATGTTCTAGTGAAAAAACTTCAATTATTTGGATTTCACTCCGCACTTCTTAAATGGATACATAGTTATTTAGTTGGACGAAAACAATATGTCAAAATTGGTAATGTGCTGTCAAATGAAATAATAAATTTTTCCGGTGTACCACAGGGCAGCCATCTTGGACCGCCCCTTTCCATTCTTTTCATAAATGATTTGCCTAGTTATATTTCATATTCAAAGTACTTATTATATGCCGATGACCTCAAGATTTTTAGTTGCATTAAATCTCCACTAGATGCGTGTAAAATTCAAAATGATATTGTTCACTGGTGTAATCTAAATGGATTATTTTTCAATAATAATAAATGTAGTGTTGTAACTTATGCAAGATTACTCAATCCTATTTGTTTTGATTACAAACTTGATGGTCAAAACCTACGAAGATTAATGAGTCAAAAGGACCTTGGAGTTATCTTTGATTCTAAAATGAATTTTTCGCTTCAAATTGACCAAGTAATCTCCAGAGCAAATTCGATGTTGGGTTTCATAATGAGGAATTCAAAGTCTTTTGAAGATCCTTACACCCTTAAGACTCTGTTTTTATCTATTGTTGGACCTCTGCTAGAGTATTGTCGTGTTATTTGGAATCCATATACTCAAACAAGCATTCTTCGTATTGAAAAAATTCAGAAAAGGTTTACTAAATTTGCTTTGCGGAAAACATTTAGAAATGCAAATCTTCCGTCTTATGAGATCAGATGTGCCTTTATTGATTTAAAGCCCCTAGTACTCAGAAGGAAACTATATTCTGCTCTTTTCGCTTTTGATATCCTCAATTCAAATATTAACTGTTCGATGCTGCTTTCAATGTACTATATTTATGCACCTTCCCGTATTTTGCGACCTAGAGATGGAAGTCTCGTATATGTTCCATATCATAGTACAAGTTATGCCAAACATAATCCAATTACTAGCTCTTGTATTGCTTTGAATGATCTTGATCTTGTCATTGATTTTAATAAAAGTAGGATTAATATTAAAAGAGATATATTGAATTCATTATAATATTACTAGCTGACCCGGCCACGCGTTGCTGTGGCTAAAGTTTTTGTTATATTACATTATAGTAAACAATCTAAGAGGAACAATAAGAGAACATCAGTCACGGAGTCCACTATGCTTTTTCACACAGATGGTATTTGTAAAAAAATATGGTGATCATGTACATATTTAAATTATAGAGTTTAAATAATAATTTCAATAAGAATTGAAATACTAATTTAATCGTTTAAATATAAGAAAAAAAATCTGAAAAACTTGTTATCATAGCACATTGAAATAATAAGTGCTAAATATTTTTTAATAGAGGTTAAATAAAAACAATAAAAAAAAATATTTGTACAACTATTGAAAAAGTGTAGGAAATTGTGTATCATTTTTGCATTGACATTTTAATTAAATTTTATAATTATGTGATAATACTTACATACATATATTCAAATTAAATTATAAAGTTTTGATCAATGAAGCACAAATAAGTAAAAAACAGGATTAATTTCACTGTATTATCTTCATTATAATATGAATGCAATTTACACTTCAGTCTAAGTAACACGTGGCCGGCTATGCTAACACCAAAAATTTAAAAAGTGGAAATAATTGAATTATACGGTATTTCGTTCACTACAAAATAAATTTAATTAATTTTATAGCGTCAACAACACGTGGTAATTATGCTGTTAAAATGTAGCTTATATGACACGTTCGTAGATTTACTATAGCAGCGCCATCTATTGATTACTTACTCAACCCAGTCGAAAGGTATCGACATCTGTTAGAATCATTTGGAGTTAACAGATAATTGTGACTGTCAAATAATAACAGACAAATAATTAGCAATAAATTAAAATTGCGACTATAATTTGAGATTTAAACTATCCTATCTCTCAAGTTGGATCGAACTGCACATGGTGTGCGAATTTTATTATAATCGGTTAAGTGGTTTAGGAGTCCATTGAGGACAAACATTGTGACACGAGATTTATATATATTAAGATTATTTTTTATGCTTTGTAAATATGTTATTTATTCGTTAGTTTAAATTATGTATATATATAGTCTTTATAAAGTTTTTGTAACTTGATTGACGAAATAAATAAATAAATAAATAAATTGATATGGTGATAGTTTAAATCAATTTGGGCTTGGGTTAAATTTATTTAAATCTTGTTAAATAAATTCGTAAGTGGTGTATATACATATATTTTTTTAAAACAGTTATAAGAATGCCAGTTTAAATTTTTAAAATTGTGTAAATAAAAAATTGCACTACGGCTCCGTTGGGAAAGATTAGATCTTGGCCGCGGCATTATTAATAAATAATAATAATACTCACACTTCAAAACAAATCACAGACAACATTAATTAAATAAATTACACTTTCGCGACGTAAATATTTATATAATACACTGACCCTGACTGGATTCACAGAACAGAATAATCTGGAATGATTCAGGGTCAATCGATTTGACGTTTTTTTTTAATTAAGGCGTTTGTTGTATATTTAAGTAGCTTGAAATATTTGACAGTTAATATGTATGTCAATCGTTTTTCATTACTGACATTATTCTACAGTTTTAAAATCTAAAATACGCCACTATCCGAATATTGTGGATATATCTTGTCGATTCGAAACCTTTATTTAAATACGTTCTTTAATTTGAGATTAACATCATAATGTTTGACAGTTACGAAACCCATGCACATTTTGTATGGGAAAATGTGTTTTCTTTTATTTTATTTTTTCGTCAATTGCCCAATGTTTTTAATAGTTATTCTGCTAAATACAACAAATAAAAAACCATGAAAATCGGTTCAGCCGTTCACGAGTTACAAGTGTTAGAACAAACCCGACTTTGTTTTATAAGTACTTATATTAAGATAATATCATAATGAGATTGAAAATTTTAAATTGGCATTTACAAATCATTGAGAAATTAAATTATTGACCAATATATATACATATGTCAATTGGAAAAGGTTTCCTTTGTTACAAACCATCCCCATGTTACAAGGCTACAACACAAACAGCTTCACTATTTATCAGATATTTGCTCTCTGACAGGAAAGGAACTTTCTGAATTCAATCATGTTCGATATTTTTAAATGTCGAAATCTAGAATGTTTTTTTGCAGCAAATGAACGTCTTCAAAAGATAGAACATGTTTTGCAATACTCATGCCGTTTGTTCAACATCCAATAATAGTAAAGCATACATAGTTATATGAATTCCCTGACGAGCTCCAGAGAAGGTAGGTTTGTAGATATAGGCTCTTACGGTCAATTATTATAAGTTGCACTGAATACAATATATAAAACCTAGCTTTTTGAATTTAAAAACAATCTTATCTGATGGGATTTCGACAAAAACTGTGGACGCACAATCCGAGACTACAAAGCGGGTGGCCAGTAACAGACCTATGAGTAGCAAAGTGCCCCATGCAGGAGCAAAAGTTACCTCAAATTCATCTGTCTGAAAAATAGAACTTGTACCTACTAATGCTAAATGCTTCTGCGAACGATCACTAGTTGTAGAAGAGGGGTAATGTTATTTGAAGTATCCAAATTTGCTTAGATTCGTTCTCAAGAAAAATAAAATCGATATATGTAGTTAAGTATCTATACAAATAGTTTTAAGGCCGAAAGGCATTATAACTAAAATATAGTTTAACTTATAACGCCCGTATAGGGCCGGTAAGTTACTTGTAAGTTATTTGGTAAGTAGCCTTGAGTATAATGAATTTTTGTTAATAAAAATGAATTTGAAAAAAGAGGTAAGTTTATACCACAATACATAAATTGTGCATATTTTGCAAGAAAAAACGTAGAGAATTGGATATTCTTACAAATCGAACCAGTGTTCAAAAGCAACGATTTCTGTCAGGAAATCGCCATATTAAAAGTTCATATTACCCGAATCAACAAAAGGAAAAGTTCGTTCGACCTATTGGAACATATGTGCAAACACGGCTTACAAGAAGCTTGTTCAACTGTTAGTAGGTAGGTATTTCTCTGTTAGCGCCTTGTTATTATTGAAAATTAGGCCATAACTGTCAATCAAAATGTCTTTCATTTGAAGGATTTTTATCTAGCAAAGTTTCTTGCGACCAAGAACAAACTACTAGTCTAGCCAAAGCGTAGCTAATGAGATAAAAGATATCCCTTATTAATTATAATTTATATTAATGATAGGAGTAGCGAAAAAAGGCTAACCAATAAGCAATAGGCTTAACTGCTAAAAGCTACTCGACGAATTCCTCTGTCTCCACCAGTATTGTGTTAAGATTCGGACCCTTGTCGAAGCTGAAGCTTAGTGCATAGATATGGCATGGGTTAAATGCGAAATTGAAGGAGCCATGGCACTGATATAATAAAGAATTTTCTTTTTTCGGTTTCAAGAAATCCAGCCGAATATAATTAATCAAAGAGGAACCAAGTCGGAAGAGTTTTGTATGGCTTAAAGCAGGGTGGTAGACCGGGTTTTGCCAGATGGATGGTGTAGACCTGTACTTCCGAAGCCTTAGGATGCGCAACTGAATGACATTGGTTTCCAATCAGAATAGGTGGAGACTTGTTAAAGGAGGCCAGTATCAATTCTGGGACTGAAGTATAATGATCAGGTTGTTAAAATTCCTTATGCTCTTTTATTTACGTAAAGGGTGTTTTTTTAGAGGCGGAAAACTTGAAAGTTCTACGCTTTTAAAATTAGTTTGACAATTCGTCATAAATAGAGTCAAGCAAATTGTTCAAATTAATTTTGAAAAACATGGTTCAACTGGAGACACACATCAGGCGTTACGTGCGTTTTATGGTCATTCATAATCATCCATCAGAGTGATCAATTCGAGAAACTATATGGATCGTTTTCGTAATAAGCTTACTTTAAACGTTTAAATGCATTCCATAAGACGTCGTACAATGCACACAGAACAACAGATTGCTGATGTGCACTGTAGAGTTATAAAGCAGAAACAATTGAGCACTTGGAAGCCAACATTCGATGCGTTATTGCCGATATCCTATAACATGATTTACGCTTAAGAGTGTGTATAAATAGGACTTCCAGATTACGAGCCAGCCACTCCGAAATCATAAAAAATCATAAAGCCAATTTCAAGGATATTAAGAACATTTTTCTCTTTTAATTTCAAATTAAAGTTATTTTCCTGTAAAAAAAACACCCTTTATAAGAGGGCAAAAACAGGGTTAATAGGTATGTACCGATGACTACAAAGTGTGACCCAATCAGTCGAATATCCTACATACATATACTCGTAAATATGCTTTTTTTGTATATATAATCGCTAGAAAAATAACACAACTGTTATCTGACTTCTCAATTAAGCTTTGAGCAGATAAATAATTAAACCAATTCAGATACACAATGGCTCAGCGGCAACATTTTGCTTTGTTTGTTGGTAGCCAGTGCCACGGTTTCTCCATTTCCATGGTCGAAAGGCTTAACTGAAAGTTGTTCAAAAAGGGATGAATCAATTGTGCAATTTTGTGACCAAACAAAAACAATAATACTTAGGTCTAAAAGAAGAACAAGCCCACACACATATACAGAAAGGAAAGGGATGTAATGATTAAATGAAAAGATACTTTTCCCAATAGAACGAACGGTGGTAATCTCTTGTTCAATATAAGAAAATAAAAACAGTACAAAAGCTCTTTAAGGCATGTTATTGTTATTGTGATGTTGAAGGCTGAACACATACTCCCCGGCCGTCGCGTCCTCGGCATACAGTTAAAAATCTCTAGGAGCGAAAACAACTGGTGGAATTTTATTTGCAGGCCAGGGAATTGGAATTGGGGATTTAGATTTTCCACTAACAGGTTTCAATGGGGTGTGTATGTTTGTTTATTTTTTTTGCCTTTGATATGTCCCCGAACACATGGTCTAAATAGATTTGTCAAGAAGTGAATCTGAATGATAAAAAAAAGATGGCATTACAAACCCCAAATGCAATTGAGGGTAATTGAAACGATTTTATAAGCTGTAACTTTGACTACCTTCTACCCTGCAACTTGTTAAAGCTGTGGAGGTTTTGAAGATGTGTACTTCTAGATTGATAGGTTTATTTATCTGTTGGAGTTTCGGTTTAGTAACGTTGATTTTAAGAGGGCGTTTATTGTAAGCAAATCATACGTAAGTGCGGTCTTATCGGACACATCTTCATATGTATATTGTTGACTAAGCTAGGTGATATACCAGCATATTTCAAGTATTAGTTAAGATAAGATAAATTAAAGGAAACAAAAATTATCCATGATTATAAGTGCCCGGTTAAGAATACCTAGCAGTTTTCTTTTAGAAAAAACGAGTTCTTATACTTGTATACCTATAGAATTCTTAAAACAATATTTTTTGGCTTGATTAAAACGAATAAAGTAAACTTCTTTGTAAGCCAGATGTTCACATTCCGCAGATTTTGTGACGGCATTGTTTTGGATGGCGTGTTCATTCAATCGCGGTTTTTACCTCTATGCGTTTAGAAGGACAATATAAATAAAGATGCATGAAAACTTAAACAAAGATTCAAGCTTTAAATTATCAATAACATGAGATCCTCTTACAAATTAAATGAAAATAAAGAAAACAACACAAGAAAAAACGACACTTGACGTCGTAAGCTTTGCATGTACTCTAGGGTGGGTCAAAAAAATCAAGTATTGTTTTTTTTGGATCCGACACATGAAAACTAGTTCCTAGGTACCTGTAGAAAGTACTTACCAAACATTAGCTCTTAATATTAACGGGAAGAATATGCTCATCATAGTTTTCCATTTTCAATTTAGTATCATATAAAAACAAATCAAACAGTCAAACAATCAAGGTAGCGGAGCACGAATTTGAAGTGGTGCAATCCTTTAAATACCTTGGGTCAATAGTAGCAGCCGATAACAATATAGAAGGAGAAATACGCAGGCGGCTTCTCAAATCCAACAGGGCCTACTATAGTCTGTCAAAGCTTTTCAAATCAAATCTCACCATAACTTCAAAACTGCTGCTGTACAGGACCATGGTCCTGCCAGTACTCACATATGGATCCGAGACTTGGGTGCTTAGCAAAAGGCACTCCGACCTCTTAGCTGCGTTCGAGAGAAAAGTCTTAAGGAGAATTGTTGGCCCCATATGTGAGGAAGGACGATTCCGGAGACGGTACAATCATGAATTGTACGCAATCTACCTAGAAGCAGATATCGTGACAAAAATTAAGCTCGGTAGACTCCGGTGGGCAGGGCACCTAGCTCGCATGAGCGAAGAGGAACCTGCTCGGAAAGTTCTTTGTGGTACATTCTATGGTAGACGACACCGTGGTAGACCATGCTTGCGCTGGAGAGATGGCGTAGACCAGGACGCCCGAAGCCTTGGGGTGCACAACTGGATGGCGTGTCGGCTAGAGACCGGGATATGTGGAGAGACTTGTTGAAAGAGGCCAGGACCGGAACCCGGTTGTCGAGCCGATGATGATGATGACGATCATATAAAAATGGTCATATCTTATCAACAATAGATCGTTTAACCAATCGCATAGTCAATATTTGTAGGAAATTGAACGCTCTACAAAAATGGTCTTATATACTTTTTTCATTAATCCAACCATTTAAAAGATATTCAACGTCAAAGATTGAAGTATTTTAAGGAAAGTAACTTTTTCGTTTTTAATTTTGTAACTTAATAAAAAATAATTATTGTCAAATGAGTTTCAATTATTTCTATAGGAAATTGAACGCTCTACAAAAAAGATCTCTGTAGTTAATCGATTACTCAAGGACTCAAGCCATTCAAAAGATATTCGCAGTAGAATTCCAATGCCTACTGATTTTAGTAGTTTTTCAATAAATATTCCCAATTTATCCATATTTATCCATATTGGAAGGGATTGGAGAGGGATTTTTCAATACAAAACTTGACATCATTGCAAAATCGAAATTTTAAAGAAGTTTTTGTCGCTTAGTACATTTTCGTGGTCAAAGTGTTGGCGCTTGATACAATGTTAAATGGCGCTTACGATGACAACAACAAAAAAACACAAAATACTCGTAAATGGGAAAAAAGTAGTAGCCTACTTGATAGACAAATATTTAAAAGCAAAGACAACCATATCTGGAGTATTATAAGCGACAAAAATGGATCAAGTTCTATTTGGATGAGTGTGCTAAGCGAAATACTCTTCTATAGATACATTGATTTCCTCTCTCTAAAATCTTCTTTCTGATACCAAGGGGTGATGCCACAGTTTTCGGCAGTAAGTTTCTGCATATGCCATTTAACGCTACAAAAGTAGATATACAATAGGTGCTAAAATAAGTCTTTAAGCACCAAGTTATTCTAGACCATTTTCCACCCCATCATATTTTTCACCCAAACAAAATTTCTTCAAGATGTTTTAATATATGAAATGTTAAATGATCTTATTCTACATAAGATGTCACGAAAAAGTTGTTATACAAAATAAATAATTAAATATGTAGTAAATAACTCCCAAACATTACAACCCCCTGCTTAAACAAAGTTTTGTAATTCTTAAATGTTAAAAAGATACAAATTAGTGGTATAAGACAGTGCTTCCTCATTTAGTGGAACTGCATCTTTTGGTTTTAAATGTATAATATGTACATAATAATATGAGGATTTGAAGAAAATGCACGACTGGATTGCACGAACTTGCTTTTATGCTTAAAGGACTTCCAATTTTAAAGATAGATGTTAAGAGAAAAAAATCTGTTGAAGCTTGAAATTTCCCTTTCAAAGACAAAATTTTGAAATTTTCAAAAAAAATTTTGATTCTTTTTTTTTTTCAAAAATCCAAATATCTGTCACTGAAGAATTGAACAAAAAGAAAATTCAGTGGCACTCGTACGAAAATAAAGCTACAAGATCGATAAAAGTAGTAGCAAGAGGCCTTCACCATTCATGTGATGCCAAAGAAATTGTGGAAGACCTTATACAAAAAGACTTTCAAACTCTCGATGCCAATAATCTTATTAAAAATGAGATAGTCAAAGACTCCACTGGGGTATCATCGACAAAAAAGAGATCTCTATACTTATTTATGCTCACGTTTGAAAATAAAGAAAGTCTCGACAAGATTTACAGTATTAAATCAATCATGGGCATAGTTGTCAAAATTGAACCACTACGAAAGTCGAAAACTATTCCACAATGTAAGCGCTGTCAAGCCTTTGGGCATACACAAAAATACTGCAATCGCGAGTTTGCTTGTGTTAAATGCGAAGGCAGGCATGCAACTAAAAACTGTCCCATGGGTAGAGAACAGAAAGCGAAATGTGTTAACTGTCAAGGCAATCATCCTACAAGTTACAGAGGATGTCCAGTAGCAAAAAAGTTCCAAGACACAAAAAGAAAAAACAAAACTGGGAACAAGCTTAGAAACTCAACCAACACAAAACCAGTAGTTGAAAGCAAAAAAGTAACGGTCGATAACATTACTAAAAATCAACCGGCAAAAGCAATTGTACTAAGCAAAAGTGATGAAAATAAATCCTATTCCCAGATTGTAAAAAATGTGCGGAAGAATGAGGAAACTTCTATGTATAAAAGAAATGCTGGAACTCATCCTGAAAAGGATTGACCAACAAGATTTAAACATAAAACAGCTAAGCGAAGAAGTCGCTCTTAAAAAACAATGATGGACAGAACACTTAAAATCGCAACATGGAATGCGAACGGTCTTTTACAGCATGTATCAGAACTAAACATGGTTTTAGACATAGAGCATATAGACATTTGTTTGGTGTCCGAAACCCACCTCGCTATTGAACAAAGTCTTGATAATAAAATACCAAACTATACATGTTATCACGCTCCGCACCCAGCTGACGAAGCTAGGGGAGGATCGGCAATACTTATAAAAAAGTGCTTAACACACTATGAAGAACCAAAGTTTACTAATGAAAACATGCAAGTAACAACAATTAGTATTGGTATAAAAAAGAAAGAATTTAAAATAGCAGCTATATACTGCCCTCCGAGGCGCTCTCCAACTGAAGAAGACTATGCAGAACTCCTACTTCTATGCTAAACACACCCAATGGGGATCTAGGCTCATAACAACAAAAGGTAAACGGCTATACCAAGCAGGCCGAAAATACAAATGCGAAAATTCTTCTGGTTCGCCAACATATTGGCCATTTGATACTAAAAAAATACCAGACCTTATAGACATTTTCGTAGTTGAAGGTATTAAACGAAATCATAATAAGTGTCGAAGGAAATTACGATTTATCGTCAGATCATACTCCAGTAATTTTATCACTGAGCGAAGCAGAAATAATAGAAAAAAGTAATCCCAAGCTCGTGAATAACAGAACAAACTGGAACGAATTCAGAGACAAACTTGAAAGTTTTATAAACCTAAGATCCCCTATGCAAACAATAGAACAAATTGATCATGAAGTAGAACAATTTATTGCTGATGTGCAGCAGGCTGCAGAAGAAAGTACTCCAACTATATCGAACGCGAGAGAAAAAGGTATAAAATATCCTATCGAAATAAAGGAGTTGATATTGGAAAAAAGAAAAGCTAGAAGAAAATGGCAAACCACGAGATTCCCAGATGATAAGGTAGTTTTTAACCGTCTTAACAACGAATTAAAAAAAAAGAATCTGTGAGCTTAAAAATGAGTCACTAAGTAGATTCCTGAAAAGTCTGACGACGGATGCTTCTACCGAATACTCCTTATGGAAAGCAGCTAAGCGCCTAAAAAGACCTCAGACACAAAACCCGCCAACAAAATCTCAAGATGGTAAATGGATCGGAAACCCGAAACAAAAGGCTGATCTCTTCGCTGAACATCTCGCGAATGTTTTCAAGCCATTCCCAGCAAATACAGCTACAGATCCCTTACAGTTTGTTGACAGAAACGACGAATGTGAAATACCTTTTGTCACGCTCAAAGAAGTAAGAAGCATGTGTCAACATAAGTTGTCTAACAAAAAATCACCAGGGTACGATCTTATAACTGCTCAGGTTTTGAAAGAAATGCCTCTAATAGCCTTCAAGAAACTCCAATTTATAATAAACGCATGCCTTAAACTAAGATATGTGCCACATCATTGGAAAATTGCAAAAGTCATTGTTATACCTAAACAAGGTAAGCCCAGGGCCGCCGCTACCATATGTGCAAAATGTGCGGCGCACAAGGGCGTCAACGTCTAGGGGCGGAAAATTAAGAGATCGATCTAACTCAACCTATACAACATACTCCAAAAGTTTTCTTTAAGCTTTTGGAACTTGTTTACATTTGACCGTTCACTACGTAGTTCCCACACACAATCTACTACAAATCTTTATTCATATTTTGTTTGTGACTGTCGCCTCTCACACCAAATAACCTCTTCGATTGCAGTCATAGTCTTAATTGCTTAACGCCATGTCGCCATAGATAGACACTTGGGAAATAGCTTTCCACGCAACCTTCATCTCAGACTTATAAACTCGAAAAGGATTTTGATTTTTTTTTAGATTTAAAGCCCATGTATTTCCCATAAAATAAAACGAAAACCGTGTCTCGACAACATTAATTTTGCTAATTACTCGTATTTTTCTATGAATGGGTATTAATATTCTGATTGCAATGATATAGCTAAATATCTTAAATCTAAGTTGGTAACAAGAACAAAATTATCGAAGATGATTTAAAACATTCCTTATTTTACCGATGGAAAATAGTTCTGTTCAACCAGCTGCACTGGACTACTCGGGGCAGAAAAGTGTAGCTGTTTTGTGTTCATTGAGAAAATTTTTGCACTAACTTACACTGATTAGCGTTCATTGAGCTGAACTAGTGTACACTAGTTCAGAATATTTTGCACTACCTTTTGAGCTAGTGCAGGTTGGTGAAAACTGTCAAAATCAGTTGATGTCATTATTCGATTATATTTTAATAACGAATAATGTTAATTTTTTTCCGCGCTTTGTATTTTTGATTAAAGTTCTTAATTAATGCATAGATTAGAGCCAACTTGGAGTGAAGGGCAATCTTTGGTGATTCAGTCTTCTCCAATTAATCCAATAATATCTTAATTCAATCTATGTATGTATATTTGCACAAGGAATTCCGAACGCAAGTGTTTGAAAGTTCGATGAAAAACGGTGAAGAGGAGGAAGAGATTTTGTGCCCAAAAAGCCAACAACACCGTCGCAAGCTCTGGGAATGAGTTTCTTCCCTTTCCCATCGACTTCAGCGCAGGCATAAGGCATTTTACTTGCGCCGAATTTAATTTGTTTTCTTTTCTTTAACATCTGACGTATGACGTTTCTGCTTGAGTTTGCTCTGACAGTTTTCATGAACCTGCACTGCACTACACTACTCTACACTGGCCTTTTTCTGGTTGAACACAACTAATGTAAACAAACCATCTTTAAATGTCAAATTTCATCAAAGCATACCTAAGATGTCAAGGAATTATATTTAATACTTCCAGATCCGGAAGTAAATGATTAACCCCCAGTTTCACAGTGGGAGTTTAAGCCCCACTTTTGGTTTAAACTTCAGTTCAACAACAAATTTGGTTTCACAGTTTCGTTTAAATCTTGAACAGAGTTCATTCTGAAGTTTAAGTTAAACGATACTATTCAGCCGTTTAAGCCTCAGTTCAACAACCCCTTCAAACATTTGGAAATAGAATTTATTTTCATATTTTAATTTGTTTTCCTGTGACTGGTCACAACTAAAACAAATACAATGCACGACTGGGTCCTTCCCAGGCAGTACTACGAAATACTGAAATCATACATTACGAACCGACTCTTTAGAGTACGGTACGACCAAAATTACTCGGAACTTAAGAAAATTGAAGCCGTACCTGTAGCTGTACCACAAGGAAGTGTCCTTGGACCAACCCTGTATCTGTTATATACAAGGGATATTCCAGTGGACATCAACGCTATGATGGCGACCTTTGCTGATGATACTGCAATATTGGTGCCAGATAAATCCGTTACGAAGGCTACATAAAAATTGCAAAATGCAGTCGATAAAGTTAGTGATTGGACGCAGAAATGGCGTATCAAATTAAACGAAACAAAATCGACGCATATAAACTTTACAAACAAAAACATAAACAATGTTCCAATATTTATAAACAGTACAGAAGTACCTTACTCCAATACCGCCAAATACCTTGGAATGAATTTGGATGCAAAGCTTAATTGGAAAGAGCACATCAAAAAGAAAAGAGAAGAACTAAACTTGAAGCACAGAAAAATGTATTGGTTACTAGGAAAGAACTCTGACCTATCTATCAAGAACAAACTAATGTTATATAAGCAAGTATTGAAACCCGTTTGGACATATGGCATGCAACTATGGGGCTGTACAAAGAAAACAAATGCTGAACCCATCCAAAAATTCCAAAGCAAGGTCCTTCGTGGAATAATAAATGCCCCTTGGTATATAAGAAATAGCGATCTACATCGTGACCTTCAAATTTGAATGTTTACAGAAGTGGTTAAGAAACACGCTGTATCACACAATCAGCGACTGCAAAATCATACTAACTCCGAAATGGAGACCGTATTAAATGTACGAGACAATGTTCGGAGATTAAGAAGAACCAAGGCTCATGAGCTGAGGGTTAAAAAGCTATGGGAAAGTGTTATTACCTTAAACTTCCCCCAATGCGATTTCAAAATTAAGAAATAAAAATCATTTGTCGATCTTTCAAAGATTGGTCCTGATTCACCGGTGGTTTTAGTGCGGTAAGAGTCCCACACTACTCGGTACCGATTCTTACCGAGTGTCTTTTATCCATCGGATAAAAAAAAAATCAAAAAAAATTTTTTTTTAAGTCAATGAAGATATGAAAATTATTTCTGTTTAAACGCACCTTGGAGTTGAGGTCACTTGAACTTTTAATTGAATTTTTTTTTAAGTTTTGTATCCCATTTTTTTTTATTTCAATTTAAAACCATTTGTGCCGATGATGAAATATTCAAAAAATTAAAAAAAATGGTTGCATGGTTAATATTGCGAGTAGCATCTAAATTTGAGAAAAATGTGATTTTCTTAAACCATTCTTGAACATTTTTAGAAAAAATATTTGTTTCCTTTATCTTGTAGAGAGCATTAGAAAACTGCTAATTGTCTAGTTTCTAAATTTCTAGTTTGATTTTTTTTATATCTTTTAACTGGAAATTTAAATGCAAAATTCTATTCATAGTTCAGTTATAATGCATGCAACTATAATTTTCTAAAATAGCCGTTACATATTAGACAACACTTTCCTAGAAGGTGATTTCTGGTGCAGTTCGAGTGAAACGTATTGCTACAATTAAAACATTCGTGTGCAGAAATTGGTCATTTGTTTTAAAACCATTCAATACCATGATGTAACTTTTTTTTGAAAACCAACCAACAGCAAAAATGCCTCGATGCAAAAGTAGCATCGTTTTAGATATTAATACAGGCAAATTTAATAAACGGCTTATGTCATATGAAAGTCAAATAATGCTATTAATCAAAATAAAGAAAAATGTATGAGTCTATTCTTATTTAATACGTATATATACATATATCTAGAATCAAAATATGCCACGCTGAAGAAAATACTTCATATTTGAGTTTTTTTCCACCCCGAAACTACTCTTCGGCGCGCGGGCTTCTCTTCTCACATTCTGGGAGTGCACTCCATTTAGTATAATTTATTAATTGTTAGCTTTTAATTAAACATTACACATTTTAAGATTGCATTCCATTTAATAATAACAGCTTTGTTTTTCACAACACGCAATAATGAGTTTTTGAATATCTCACTCGAACTAAGATGCTAGGATGGCAGGAATATCTCAATGCCCAAATTGATTATGTTGAGAATTTCTATTTTCGCTCCGCATATCCTTTAAATTCGTGGTTCAACAAGTAGATACCTCAAATAGCACCAGGTTCAAGTTAAAAGAGTCATCACTCATCACTAAGATGCTCTGTCTTGGTGCTCTGAAGTTGGTTACAAGTTGTTAATGTCTGACGTTTGTTGATTTGATTGTGGAGTAAGTAGGTGCTATCGTTTCTATCTTGGGATGTTTTTACACTTGTTGGGTCTTCTGACCTGACGTGGTGCTTTGATTTGTTGTTGGTTGTTCATCAGGCTGGGCTGGTGCTTTAGATGCGATTCTCTGGCTGTTGGTTTCATTCAACATATTCTTTTTTTGGATACTGGCATCTTTTCTATGGGCTTATTGTTTCAATTTATTCTGCCAATTATCCAAATTGATCCGTTAAACGATTTAATATAGTCCTTCTGAAAGCAGTTTTAAATAGTGGGTTTTTGCAATGTGTCCTTATTAACATCTTTGGACATAGGTACATATACATGTATTTATATGTATGCTCGTTCATTTCATTGACAACTTTCTAGGCTTTGAAGCTTTCAAGGTTGTCTTGAACAGGACTTGTCGCAGACTGTTGCTTTGAAGATTTTTGTTGTTACTAGCAGTTCTCCTTTTCGCAGAGACTAACCCGTACTGCGCCCCTTGGATTCTTGCTACGAAGTTTGAGTCCTCAATCGGTTTGTATTTGCATTGTTTTCATTTCAGGAAAGTTTTGTGCGATGAAATCTCTTCTATCTATTATGAAAAACAGCCACTTACCTTCATTTAAGGCGTTGTTTCGTCAAGGGATGGTATTTTATTTCCCCTACCTAATATGTATATTTATAGAGCATTCCTCTATCTGTTACACGATAACGCACCCTTGAGGGATTCAATAAACCCGAGAGCTGTATTATTAAGTTATTATTATAATTCTAAAATAAAATAAATAAAACAGAAATACATATATATAAAATTAATTTCAAGGGTTAACTGCTCAATAAATACGTCCAGAAGTTTTAAATTTCGACATTTTTGAGCAATATTGCCCTATTTATACGACTACATCACATTTATATACCTACATTTATATACTTTTTACTTCAATAATGCATATATGTACTAGAATACGTGACAGAGATGTTGATTCTAAGATGTCCTATATAAGCAAATGAGCGCATATTAACCATGAAGTAAAACATAAAACTGTTGATTATCAACAGCCAAAAAACTGAAAACATCCACCCTAAATGTTATAAGACAGAAATAGCTAGAAAATTCAAAAACACCTTCTTGAAAAAACTCTTTCAAATTTTAAAGCCATTCTCTATTGATAACCAACAGTTCAATAGATCAATATAGCCGATAGTCTCGCTTATAAGTAATAGGAATCAGAAGTCAAGATAAATTATTAAACAAAAACCACCAAGTATCTGCTCAGTTAATGCGAGAATTGTCTTCAAAATAACATTTAAAAAACTCAAATTCACAATAAAAAGATGCTTAAGTCTCACATAAGCCACACCGTTGGCAAACTGCAGAAAGCAGAAGTCATTGTTATGCAAACTTAAGATGTATGAGCCGCAAAAAAAATAACATCTTCGAAAAAACTGCACCTGATGAATGTGATAAATTAACAGATTTAGTTAAACAATTTATCTGCAATTTATCGAATTTGGAGGAGAAAATTCACTATTTCCATTGCCTAATTGTATCGTGAACCAAATGGCCAAATAAGGCCCTGTTCCCAATAAGGCACACTTGCCAGAAAACACAGAAACGAACAAATAACGGGACTTTTTTTGCTTTGCATATTTAAACCATGTCTACAAGAATACATACAAAGGAAAAAAGGCCAGCTGCGCGATTCATGTCTTGACCTACAGTTCAATGAAGTTCGTCTGGGGGTGAAGAAGGCCCACAAAAATAAGGGATGGGTATTTTAGACCAAATGCCAACTTTTCCCAAAAAAGAACTTCTAATATTACAGTAACCAACATAAAAAAACGCGTTGCAGGCTGAAGGATATTTTAGTTTTATTTTCTTACGAAGAAGTAAAATTTAAATTTTTTTTTTTAAGTTTTTTGCTAATTTTTTTTTTAATTTGTGTTTTTTGTTTAACTAAACAGACTATTTTCTTATGAAATAAATTTAAAACAAAATGTTTGTTAAAAGATATTGATTTGTGTGTTTTTACTTTAAAAACATTGTTTTCCTGCTAGCAATTTTGCGAAATTCTTAAGAAAACTGAGTGGCCCTTATTAAGACCCCATTGGTCTTATTAAGAACAACGTAAGCTTTTTTTAAATGTCAAAAAAATATTCTTTTCAATTCAAAGAAAACAATAAAATCTATGTTTTAGTTTACTCGGATACTCTCAAAAATCCGTTAAGTGGGCCTTATTTGGCCCGCCTACCTTATTCAAAGATTTTGACAGATGTGGAATTATAGCCCTTTTAATGTTTGAGCACAGTGCGGGTGTTTAGGAAAGTTGGAGAGGATGATGCTGTCATGCCTTTCAACTAAAGACAGGCAATATTCGTGTTCTGTTATAAAGAGCATAACTCGCGCAACTAATTTGTAGACACTGGACACTTAAAATAAAATAAAATGCACAACTGGGTCGCACAAACTTGCTCTTATGTAAAAGACGAAGAATTTCAAAAATGAATGTTATTATACTCTGTCCAACAAAAAATGTCAGTACAGGGAAGATAGGACGTTTGTCTCTCATTCTGCTTGCATTGCCATGCATAAGTGTGTCGCCTTTTAAAGCTCTCACAGGGATTCCGTAGTTTATATTATAAAACGCCGCAAATGAGAGTAAAAAACGCGTAGAGCTACCGTCTGCCGATTCAAAACGACTGAAAACAATATTCAATTCAACTTTTCCCACAACGCCAAGCGGTAAGATAATATGCGCGTTTTTTTTTAAGTTGAAAAGCAATACGACAACACTCAACATACTCATCTTCTTAAAATGTGTTCTCAAAAGCTTCAAATCCCAAAAGCTCCTTAATAAAACCCACTGAAAAAGCTCCTTGCTTGCAATTGAGAATGATAATGGTAACTCTGTTTTGATGTAGATAAAGAGCGCACGATCGTATTGAGTGACACTTGACACTGACACTCTTGACAGTATCTCATATTCATCAGCAGTGGGATACGACGGTCATGTTGGGGTGTACAACTTATTGCAAAGAATTACAACAACAATTCCTTAATAAAAGTCAGTGGCTTGCTCTTTTTTTTAGTGGCATTTTTCCTAACGCATTGTAGTGAGGGTGCATCAGGCGCCACCAGGGTTCGGACTTAAGTTTTAAATTTTCGAAGTAGATACGGAAAAAAACTGAAGTAGATCTAAAATTTTCGAAGTAGTTTTAGGAAGTTAAATTATATAAACATAACATATATAAGTAAATTCTGATTTCTGTCTTTTAAAAAAATTTTAATTAAATATAATTATTTTAAAGTAAATTTTCCATCAACGAACTTGTACGAATTTTATCAATTCATAAATATCTTTACGTTTTTCTGTAAGTGATCTCAAAAACATTAAATTTTCCACAGTGCTTACGTTTAAATGATTCCTAAACTTGTTTTTTATGTAATGCAGAGTGATCAGCGCTGTCTCTAAATATGTTGGTTTAGAATTTCAAAGAGAAGTAGATCATAAAAAAGAGAAGTAGGGAAGTAGATTAAATCTTTTTATCAAAATCGAAGTAGATCTACTTCGATCGAAGTAAAGTCCGAACCCTGGGCGCCACTGCTTTAGAAAAAGCTCTCCCATAAGGCCTGTACTGACAATTTTTGTTGGACAGAGTATAGAGAAAAACTGCTCATAGGCATAGCATTCATTTTTGAAGTTTGGGGCTAAAAACAGGATAACATGTGATTCAAGCAAATGTTAGTTTATGCAAGAACAAAAGTTATAAGTTGTTGCAGTGGTTTCTTAAAAAAGAGCTTTTATTTATATAAATTTTTTAAACATTCTTAAGAAAAAATTTTGGTACGCCAGAAAATAGAAAATAAATTTCCAAAAAAAAAATATTGAGTCGTTTTTGAGATATTAAATTTTCAAAAAAAAATTGTTTTTTTTTTTTCAAAAATTAAAAAAAAAAATTTTAAGTCCCGAAATGCAATGTTTTTTAAAGTTTTTAGATGTTAAAAAATTTCATTAAAATCCATTTTGCCGATGATGAGAAATTCAAAACTCGAAAAAATGGTTAATGGTTCTATGGGAGGTACAGTCAGTAATATATTAATTTTAATATTTTTTTTTATTAAATTATAGATCGTAAAAATTAAACGAAAGAAAAAAAAATTATCAAAATTCTCTCAACCGTTTTCGAAAAAACACGATTTTGGAAAACCATTTTTAAACATTTGTATGGTATCTTTAAGAATAAATTAAGAAACTTTTATTTATTAATTTAAAAAAATCGAAATATTGAGTTTTGAAAACCAATGTTCGATTTTTTTTTTTAAATCCAAAAAAAATGATTTTAAGAATTTGAAAACACAATAATATTCAAACTTTTGAGTAGCTTTAGCAGAAAAAAAATGGTCAAAACCGGTTGTACCGTTTTTGATAAAATTCCAGGGGGGTACCAAAAATAACAATTTTATTGAAAAATTTAGTCAACCATTGTCTATTAACTAAATGAAATTTTTTGATTCTATTTTAAAATCTGAGGAACAGTTTTTGAGAAACAAAAATGGACCTTATTTGGTGAGGGCTTGGAATTCCGAATAAGGGCCAAAAAAATATTTATAAAATTTCGAAAAAAATTGTATGGCAGGTACCGTTGTTTTTGGTCTTAAAAAAAAACGTGTGGGGGGGGGGGGGTGAATTTAAAAACGATATCTACCAAGTTTGACGAAAAGGCTGTAGTCGAACAGACAGAAAGACAAAATTGCGACACACACTTTTTTCGTCTTCCTTATCATCGTAATGTCAACTTTGATCAAAATCTTTCTCTGTGATTCTTGTTTGGACTCTACTTAATTGGCCCCCCATATTTCCTTCGCGCTTTCAAATACTTGTTCAATAAGTTTGAATTTATTTGTGCGCAGATACTCAAGGATTATTGCTAATCTTAAAATGATTAACACAGTACCAGCGTAAAAAAAAAAAAATTAAAAATGTCAGTGCTGTTAAAGTGTTAAAGCCGTAGATGCAACAGGAGATGCGACTCAGAAATATTTATTCGGAAAAACTGTTGAGATGTCAATAGAAAGAAATTCAACTATCGTCTTTTATTTTGCTATCAATTTCGACCTAAATGTTCTTTATGACAGATTCTTGAAATAATTCTATTCTAAATATTCAAGCCTTATAAATTCTCTTTAAAATAATATGAGACGAAAATACCCAGACCATTTTGGTCTTTTGGATTCGTTGTTTCGAAAATTGTCGATAAAATCTTCAAAAATGGACTGTAAACCGCAAATTTGATAATTTTAATCTAATTAAAGCTTATAGCGAAAAAGAAACTGTTTTTGTTTTAGCTTTAAGCCAAACACCCAGATGGCTTTATATTTTAGTTCACACATTTCACGCCAGATATTATCTAAAATCCTGCCTAAATTTTAAATTCAAGAAAATTCCAATAGGGATTTTTAAACTTTGACAGGTGATTGCGACCATATTGTTGAAGCTATATCTGTTAAATTGGCTGTAATTAATTTAACCTGTCTTGCCAGATCAATCTGAAGCATCATATAAACTTTCAACAACATGTGCCAATGATTGAACTAGGCTGATTAACTGGACTCTCGAGCAGTTTAGACATGAATTTCGGTCGAAAAATGAAATTCAGCGAAAGAGCCCATTTCTGAATGAATGGGTTCGTCAACAAGCAAAATTGTTATTTTAGACTACCCTTAAAATGATTGATCACTGTGCGAGCCGAGCGCATTCATAGAAAGTTATTGTTTGGCGTGGATCTTGGGCTGATGGTATCATGGGCCCATACTTCCTTAAGAACGACGTTGGCCAGGCCATCCATAAATACATGAGCCTTCTAAATAAATAAAAAATTCAATGATATCTCACTCATAGTTTGTTTTATTTAAATTTAAAGATAAAAAACGCGTAATGGAAAACCCTTAACAACTATTCGTGTGATCTGACAAATACTCAAATAGGTAAGTAACAAAATGATTTTGTATAAATATGCATGTATATGTATATGTTATGTATTTGTATTATTTATATGCAAGTTATGAATATTCTGACATTAGAAGGATTCTATAAAATTTAAATAGTCCCCTGCATTGAAAGGATTGGCTTGTAAGAGTGTGCTATTCATACGAGTAGTTGGCGAAAAATTTGACATACCTACAATTTTTTTTGAATATTATACGCGCACTCAAGGGGTTATGAATACCCTTATAATGTAAAACACAGTGCGAGCAATTAGGAAAGTAGGATAGGATTAGAAGGGAGATACCCATGCACATTTGTTTTGAATGTCTGTAGATTGCAGCAATGAGTGGGAAATATTGAGCCTGGTAAAGCATTCCACATTCGTGTAGTGCGGCTAAAAAAAGAATCTCTGTATTTGACAGTACGTCCCAAATTGGGCTCAAGGGTAAACTGATTAGCATTCCTAGAAGTATTACGGTTGAATTGTTTAAAATGAAAGCAATCTTATTTATCTCTTAAATACACAATATAGGTATGGAAACCTTCCCTTATTTAGATCCCCATTAAAATGGAGAATCTCGGTTCTTGATTTAAGGAATGAGGAAATATTTTTGTAAAAGAGGGAGAATTGCACGTAGTTCTTGTCAGAAGTCAAAATCGATTTGGCAATAAGGTATTCTGTTTTCCGATTTATAGATATGCGTCTTCCATTATCTAATTTCGATCAGAGTCTTTAAGCTTTTAGATGATTTCGTTTTAAGTTTTGAGTATTTAAAAGTCATCTAAATATTAAAAAAAAAAAAAAACTTCCCTCATCCACTGGTATCCGTAAACTTTATTACCATTTGTCTATTGTAATAGGTATACCTACTTTGAACTTTGATTTTGGGTACACGTTAATTTGAAAAAAGAAAACTGAAACCACTTGGTCACCTAATGTGCAGTCTTGAGACAGTAATAGAAGGTCTTTGAGTTCTTAGATTTGGATGATTTTATTTTAATATCCCTAAAATTACCTACAGATAGTTTTAAGATTATTTATTTTCATGATGAATGGTTTTTTATACAAGAGCAATGTCGGGTATGCTATACCTACCTACCATAGAATATAAAAATGAACATTTGTCGAAAACTACGGTTTCAACATCAAAACTATACTATCTATAAAATTATAATTTCATATATAGGTATTTACCTACCTCTATAGAAGTTATATGGTAGGAACTCGTATAGGTTTTTTTTTCGAAAATTGTAGACGTATTTGCTAAATTTTAAATCGTTGTATTGATACTTATAGGATAACGAAATTTACCATGAATATAGGTAGGTAAATACTTTAAAATTTACTTCGGAAACTCAGTTTTTTAATTATGATCTATACCTGTCTAGGTAGGTAGGTACACTGGACGTCCAGTATTACGAATGCCGATATAACGAATGTCCAGTATAACGAATCACCGTTTGAAGTCCATTGATATCTCTAAATAACGAATAATGAAAAATTTGATTACTCTATATAACGAATGCTGTTCAATTTCAAGGAAAAGAAACAAAACAAAACATGAGAATCTTTTTTTTTTTCTAACAGATCTCAGTAGTTTTTTTCTGCGTTTGAAAATGTTTGTACATACAACAAAACGGTTCATGTAGGTACCGTTGGTTTTTTTTTGCTTACAAGTCTGGAATTTTTTCACAGTTGTTGTTTCTTATTGCGTAGATGCAGTTCGAATTTGTTTTTAGATAAGTTTTTTTGTTTGTGATAATCAATATTTTATTAGAAAGTGAGTGATTTATTTAAACGTTTCGTTGACTAAATTTCTAAAATGAAGGTAGCTCGGAAGCGCCTGTCTATAGCTGAAAAAATTAAGATCATTGATGAATGCAGTGCTGGAGTTCCCCTTAAAATACTCGTAATTTCTGAGAAATATAAAATTCCGAAGTCTAGCATCTGTACAATAAGGACCCAAAAACGATTTCTTTTGAGGAGTCTCAATGCAACCAAAAGTGGAACCTCTGAAAGGTGGTCCCTAAGAAAAGGTGAGTATCCACGAATGGAAAAAAAAACATTTCGAATGGTTCCTCCAGCAGCGCGAAAATCATATTCCTATAAGTGGCTCCATACTAAAGGCTAAAGCTCAAGCCCTACACAAAAAGTATTCGACTGAAAATTTCTTCGCAAGCGATGGATGGCTCACTAAATTTAAAAAGAGATTTGGAGTTCGTTTGCTCAAGACAACGGGAGAAAAGTTATCTTCATAAGCTGAGCTTGTTGAACCCTTTAAAAAGTCATTGGCAGAAATAATTGAGCGACATCAACTTTCTTTGGACGCAGTTTTTAATGCTGATGAAACAGCGCTTTACTGGAAAATGCTGCCGGTTTCCACCTACGTACACTCTAAGGAAGACGAAAAACTTCCAAGGAACGGGTAACGTTTTTAGCATGCTCCAATGCATCGGGATCCAAAAAAATTAAGCCATTCATTATTGGTAAATCCAAGAATCCGCGTTCATTTAAAAACAAACAGTTGCCAGTCAACTATGGCCATACTAAATCTGCTTGGATGACGGCCACCCTTTTTAAGGATTGGTTTTTTATGCGTTTTGTTCCGGAGGTATGTTTGAAGACAATTCAGCATTAAGATACATTTGCATTCTTTTATTAGGTCGAGACATTTTTGGATTCAATTAACTTACCTATAGAAGAGCTCTTCTTTTGCTGGACAATGCACCAAGCCATCCATCAGCAGAAGACCTAATAAAAGAAACAGACGATGGACGAATTTGGGTTGTTTACATGCCACCAAACGTAACAGCCCTAATTCAACTAATGGATCAGAATGCGATCCGCTTGGCAAAATTATTTTACAGGAACAGTTTGCTCACTAAGATTGTTAGCTCGAGGGTTACAAATGTTATACAATCACTAAAGGAGCTGAACTTATTCGAAGCTGTGTCACTTGTCGCACTTTCGTGGAAAAAGGTTTCACCAGTGTCTCTCAAAAAGTGTTGGCGAAAAATACTTGATGGAATAACACCAGAATTTGAAGAGGAAGATAACATTCCATTGGCTGCTCTTCTGAGAGACGAAGAAATGGTTTCCATATCTCAAACAGTCAGACTAGTAAATGAAGCTTTTCCAGAGGTAGTTTATGATTAATAGTCTTTTTTTAACGATATTTTAGCTCATTCAACTCTTTTTTTTTTAAGTCATCTTTTACGGTTGATGACCTGGATGTTTGGAATAGAGTCGAAGAATGTGAAGGCCAATTAGTTCAAGAAGAGGAGGATGAGACAGTCATCAACATCAACGAAGACGAAGATGATGACAGAGGTGCTGATGGGCAAGTTCGAATGACCAAACACAAACACCAAGACGCAATTGAAAGCTTTAAAACATGTATTAAATGGGCCGAAGAAAACCAACGAGATTGCTTCAAAATATTGAATCTACGGCAGTTGCAGGAAGAAGCTGTCCACATGTGGTATGAACAAACCAAAACCTTCAAACAAACTCAAATAAATGACTTTTTTTCTTCTCAAAATTGATTCAATTTGTGCGATTGTATAAAGTTGATATAATAAAAACTTTTTAATTATCTGTACATAGGTATAATGTTTTTTTTTAAGTTGAAAAAATTGGTTTCGATATAACGAATCTTTCGATATTACGAATTGGCTGAACATTATATCTTTTGTTATACTGGACGTCCAGTGTATACCTAGGTATCCAAATATTTTCAACAAATGGTGTTGCACTCAAATGTTTGGAATCTTTTACAACTCTGTTACGTAAAATATAAAATTAAATAAATTTCTTGATTTTTTTAAATTAATTTTAATCAAAAGGTAAGTTAAAAGTTAATCTAAAAAATTACCGTGTAGTGTAGGTATTTTAATCAAAATCCAATCCGCAAGCAAGTTTTTATAATCCAGTAAACCTATCTATTGTTACTATTTTTTACAATTACTTATAATTTATTTGCAACCAGAACTCTTTCAATCACATTCACATGTAGGTAGGTACCTATACCCAATTTTAATTATACCTAAATTGCACTTAATTTTTGTTGTTGTATTTTTTCGGGATTTTTTTTTAAATTATTTTTGCATTATTTTTTAATTTCCTTGACGTATTTTTTATATTGACTTCTGCCCGAGAATTTGGAAAATAAATGGATTTTCCGAAGTTCGAAAATGAAAACACAAACACCAATGCATAGCAACAATTTAACAATATAAAAGAATGCACTTTTGTAGAAGGAAAATTCAATCCTCAATCCGAACTTATAGAGATGGTACCCATCTTTATTTGTTTTTTAATAAAACCAATAACTACACACATCACTATTAGATACAGATCCTGTAAACCGTTTGAGCATTTAAACAGTTTTATCATAAGGTCATCTCTCGTCGAAACGAATACAAAATCTTAAATAAAACGTCGAAACTCTTGTCAGGTTAAGATAATCGAAGTTTAACGTTGGCGACGTGGGATGCCAAACACAAAAACGCAAATTTGATGACGATGAAAACAAGGACGAAGTCGTTCCAACACACAACACAATACATCGTTCATTCGTAATCGTATTCTTCGTAATTGAGTCGAAACACAAAGGGCAACTTAAAAATAAAAAAAACAAACGAGGCAATAATATTCTTGCGTTCTTATTGCACTGGCCGACATCGACATGGCAATGGCAAAAGCCGAAAACAGCAAACAGGCACGTGTGACTTGCTATAATAAATGGGATGGTTCATGTCGCTTTTATCTTTGTCATTGGTGTGTTTGCACATTATTGGGAATGAGTGCCCAATAATGTTTTCAAGTTGCCAGCCAATGAGAATTGTTTTCAGTGGTCATGCATATAAGGGTTGTGTTGCAGGCAGACTGTTGAGACGCACCCCCATTTGGTCGGAGTGAGACAAGCACAGTTTATTTTTGTGAAGATGTCCCGTTCTGAGTTGTCAGGGAACAAAAGTGCGCACGAACCAATGTAGATCCTCCGCTAGTCAAGAAGGGATTTCCTAAATATGTAGGTATACAATCAAATTTGGATTTTCAGTTTAAATTCAGTTTTCAATTAAACATTATTTGGCATCTTAGGTTTAGCGCTGTAGGTTATTTTGATTTCTTTAAATAGGTATTTATGTCCTTTCAATAAGCAGTAGGTAGGTATGTAATGTATAGGAATTATAGCAGCTCGATGAAATTTTTTCGAAGAATATGTGTTGACCTACTTGTCTATGAAACAGGGAGAAGTAAATTGGCTTAACTGATTTGTTTTCTGTTTTTGCAAAGCAGGGAAACAATTTTTCTGTTAATGCTCGCGTTGACGGAGGTAGAAAACGACATTGATCCTGTAAAATCGTATCCCAAATGAATCTAGCTTACATTTCCAAGAATCTTCCCTTGTAGGTAATCAGTAGGTATAACACTAAACATCTAATACGAAAAAACGATAAGAGCATTTAAAGTTATATTATAAAAGCTATAGGTTTGCAGTACAGCAATTATTTATGATAGGAGACACTCTGGGAGTAGGTATTTGTCACATCATTTAAGGTGGCATAAGTTGGGATTCGAGAACAGACCTCCGGCTTGACTAGGGGGTGGCCGTGGCGCGATGGATGTGTGCTCGCCTGTGAACCTCATGATCACAGGTTCGATCCCTGCCGTCATCTATGTCGTCTTTAATTCCATTAAAACTTTCTAAAAATTGTCATCAATGGGTTGCTGGATTACTCATTACATGTTGTTCGGGCATAACACTAACAACATGTAATTGAGTTAAACTAATATGCCCAACAAGGATGAACAAGAATAAAATAATGTGAATTATAAGCGACATAGAAATAAGACACGGCATTCTCCGCTTTAGTTCAGCCGCCATCCCTAGAGATAAAATATCTGAGACAACAACATTCAGTCTTAGAACATCGTGCCACACATCTTTCCTATCCTTCTTTTTCTTCCTTAACTTCACGCCCGCGCTGTGTTCAAACATTTAAAGTGTAATCATAATCCCTTGAGCGTGTGTAGATTATATAAAAAAAAAAGTCCTCGGTCCTGTCTTGTACAATTTCCACACATTCACATTTTCCACAGCTACTATATTGAATCAGGACATCTTAAGTATAGGGACAGTTCTTACTATAGATATATTCTAAATATTCTCTTTTTTACTACTTGTTTTGTATCTTATCCTACTCTCCACTATAAAATCTGGGGCTAATTTCAGCGCCACCACCAGGCTAAAGTTCGCAATATAAAATCACGCTCCATGATAATACTATAGGTTATATATATACAAAGCTTATACTTAATTATTTATTTATTTTTATTTTCATGCATTATACTATTATATTTAATTTTAACGTTGCTTAATTTTATTTATATCTACTTGTTATCTGGTTTTAATATCTTACTTAAATAGGTAAATATTTTTATTTGATAGGACATTATGTTTATTCAAAATTAAAATTTGTATTGCTTGATAGTTTTCAACTCATTCCACTGATCATTTGTGAAGTTTGAAACTGTTTTTCGCTTATTCCAAAATTTTCAAAATAAGCTCGGATAAAGAGTATAAAGTGGTGATCAGACCAAGACGAATGTCCTAGGGTACGTTACTACGACATTCTCTTGACTCCTTTCTTTCAAAACGAGTGCGTTTTTTCTCTCAGAATAGATTCTAAATAATATAAATGTTTAAAAATCATTTCAGAATTTACTTTTCTGTCGTGTGATACACGTGGACCAAATTTACATTTAGAATGTGCCAAATTGAAAAAACGACCCTAAAGTTATAAGGTTTTATAGGAACTTATTATTTAAGTGTGAAAACTGCACTGTAAAATTATGTTGAAAAATGAAAGAACTTTAAACGTGAATAAATAACTTTTCGCAATTTTGTGCCTCTTGTACTCTCGTCGGAGGGATGTGGCGATGACCTTATAGCTAATTGAAGTAAGACCACTGCTGCTACTCTGGACAGTTGAAATGTTGACGACACCGATACTGTTGCAGCTGTTTCTAAAGATGTTGCTGTTGAACGCTTGGCGTTTGATGCCCATTATGCTGAGCTTGCTGACATTTATCTACAATAACGAAAATGCATTTTCTCATGTTCACAACAAAAAACGTAAACATAAACAACTGGCTGATGGTATTGGAACCGATCCGGGTGCTCTTACTGTTGATCCACTCTGCGCGTGTCGCCTCGACAGGTTTGGTTTGCTCTAAATTAGCTTAAAATTATGTTTAAAATCATCTGGGTTTCCCAGCTGGATCATTTAATGCTGTAGTTCTTGAATCTTTCTGGCCTGTTAGAGTCCAGATTAAGCAGCTTATAAATAACCCAAAAAACGAATCAATAAAATGCTGCCCTTAATGTATACTTTTCCATGTTTGACCATATATAAAATTTATAAAACTATTCATATATGTTCAATTAAATTAAACAGAAATTACTTTCTATCTTCATCTATTCATATATGTATATGTTTTTGTTTCATACCTTCATCCATCTCTCTTTATTATGTGTATTATGCTCACATACAAAAATATAAAATATATTGCAAACAATATAATATAGACGAAAATTCTTACATTGTAAAGCTAAGTGTACACGATTGGTAGATCTTACAATATTGTAAGATCTTACAATGTCTGACAATTATCTACCAATGAGCTGACAAATAAGTTGTGTGTAAGTACACGGTTGGTACAAAATCTACCAATCTCTTACAATTAATTGTCAGAAGTTGGCTGACAATTCATTTTCAGATAGCCGGCTTAATACCTACCAATTAATTGTAAGAGATTGGTAGATTTTCTACCAACCGTGTCTGTTGGTTATGGAAACTGTGATAATTGAACCTTGGCTGCAAATTGTCTGACAATGAAAAAATTGTATGATGCTAAAAAATGAACATCTTACAATTTCTTCATTGTCAGAAACGTCAGACAACGATAAAAATTGGCAGGCCTGACAATAAATTGTGTGTGTACACGATTATCAAATACCTTACAATTTACCGTCTTACAATTAATTGTCAGATACATTTTCTGACAATTAATTGGAAGATTACACGATTGTCAGCTAGCGTACACATGATTGTTAGATTTCTTACAATTAATTGTCAGACAATGATCTAACAATTAATTGTCAGACAAATTTTCTGACAATTAATTGTAAGACTACACGGTTGTAAGACATTGTAAGCATGTTTTTCACTGACAGATCTGACAATATTGTAAGATCTACCAATCGTGTACACTTAGCTTAATTCTTGGGGATTTCAATGTACCTAATTTAAATTGGTTGTTTTTAAATGATGAGATAGAAGTTTTTCCTTATAATCAATCCAAACTCAAAGTATAATATACTTAATTGATATTTAAATGTATGTATCCAATGTGTGGAATTAATCATGTATACAATTCTATTTTTCGTATTTTAGATTTGGCGAAGCTAGTTTTAAGTAAGCAGATAATAGTATACATCAAAAAGCACTTGAAGTTTAATTTTACTTTTCTGTTCTCACATGTATTCAGCAATCTGATTTTTAAACTGCTGATTTTTTTATCTATAAATAGAAAGAAATTATGAATCACTGAATTGGTACTAAATTTTAGATTGTACTGTTTGAGATTAAATTCTATAATTTATTATTCGATAAATATTTATATTACGAATGCATATATTCTTTATCAGATTTGCTTAGATTTGCAAAACTTTGTTTATTTACCCTGTACAATTGTCTATTCTCATAACTTTATATATCGATCAACAAAATGTTCTTGTATTTTGTATGTATATCTGAATTCAAATTCAAGGGCATAGCTGTTAATTTAAGTGAATCGTATGATATAACTTAGGTGTTAAACTATGCTCTCTTAAATTCTTCTTCTTCTTAAGCTAATCTTGTAAAATTATTTTTCTGCTCGTTCACTTTGATCTACAGTATTCCCCGCTTAATTGCACTGACCATTTTGTCAGATTTTTCGCTCAATTATCCGGGTGGTTCAATTAACGAAATCCCGCTTAATTGACCGACCTGTTCAATTAAAAGAAACCCGTATAATTGCACGAGTCGGTCAACTAAAAATTAAAATATTCATCCCAGAAATTTACTATGAACATTTCATTGTCAACTTACGAAAACCTTGAAAAAACTGAAAAAGAATACACACACAAAAATATTTGAACACGTTTTATTTAAAAAAGAAACATACATACATAATTAAAACTATGAAACAGAAATAAATTATTCTTAAAAAAAGTCACTTTTAGCTTCGAAAAAGGATACACAAAAATAATAAATACAATAGTATGTAGGTATGTACCTCGAACGGCTCATAATGGTTATTTGCATACATTGGTTTGAAAAAATTTGTGATTTGATTTGTATGTGTATATATATTTTTTTTTTCGGGTGCATATTTTAAAGTTCAATTAACCGAGTAATTCAATTAAGCGGGGTTCGATTAACCATCTAAAAAGCTATGCTACTTATACGGGAAATTTTGCAATGCAACTTTTTCGGTCAATTAAGCGGGATGTTCAATTAAGCGAGGTGCAACTAAGCGGGGATTACTGTAAACCATAATAAGGGTAACATCGATAATAAAATTATTATAACGTGGTAACATTAGTTTATTTTTTTTTTTCTGTAACTACATTTGGAGTTTTGTACAGTCGCTTTTGGTTTTTGATTATTTCGTTAAATTTGTCCCCATGAATAACAATATAATAAATAAAGACTTTAAACGATTCTAAACAAAAAACAGTTTGGTTTAAAAAAAGGTTAATCAGGGCTAAGAATGTCATAAATACACTTCATAAAAAAGTGAATAATCTAATAAAACTAGGAAGCAGTTAGAATTTTTGAAAAAAAAAAAAAAAAAAAAAAAATACCTACAAGCTATATATTTGGTGCATCGAGTCGCAAATTTAAAGTTTATAAAAATTTTTGGTCATTTTTAAATTTCTACTAAAAGAAAATCGATTGGGATTCCTTGTAATGTATCATACTAACTGGTCTTCTATAGGAATATAAGTGATATTTGTAATAATTTTGCCTAGTTTTTCAGGTTTTTGACCTGAAAAAATTATATATCAAGATTTTAATTTTTTCAAATCAAATATAAATGCTGATACCCTGTATCTATAGATGATTTATTGATAGCTTTACCATCTCTTGAAATCAGTTTTTCTGTTGCTGATAATATTCCGCCACTTCTTTTCAAATTTTGCTAACACAAATTTAGCAACTCCCCTGTTATATATTCAATATGTCTTTAGAACAAGGTATATTTCTTAGATACCTGAAAACATTCTCTGATAACTACTCTGCACATGTCTGGATTTAAGGCGTCTGTAGCAAGTACAGACCTATTGCTAAGCTCCAGCATATCCGTAAGGTATCTGAAGCAATAGTTAAAAAATGTATAGTTTAGTTCGAAACAATATTTCTGAACATCAACATGGCCTTATGAGTCGTAGATCAAAAGCAAATAATTTATCAATATTTAAAAATTACTGTATTGGTTACTTGGAAAATCACCTGCAAGTTGTGGTTATTTACAAAAGACTTAAGACTTTCAATCACGTACAACAAAATATTCTCCTAAGAAAACTTGAACTGTTTGGTTTTCACTCCGTTCTCCTCATCATTTCTAGAACTGGATGTTGGGTTTTATGTCAAGGAATTCTAGAAAGTCTTTTGAATATCCTTGTACTTTTAAAACCTTTATCTATCTTTGGTAAAACCTTTGCTGGAGTATTGGTGTATTATATGGAATCCATTTTAACGAATCAAGTACCAATAAGATTGGAAACATTTAGAAAAGATTATCTAAATTTGTCTTACAAAAGATTTTTGGAAGTTCAAGTTTTCCGTTTTATGAGACCACATGTATCTTAATTGATGATGTTCTAAATTCTAATATTTATTGTTCGATTTTGCTAAATAACAGTATAATTTCGGTATCACAATTCTTGATTCATATCTACTTTATTCAATTTTTAATGTGTGCCTTCTTTGTTTAATCTTTATTTCTTAGTTATTAGGTAATTTCAGGTGCCATGACATTTTATGACCAAATTTTAAGAGATGTCCTTAAGTCATTTCTGCCAAGTGACGTTAGGCCAATTTGGCCCTATGTCACTTTTAACTGTCGTATCTGGGCAGAAGTAAATATTTGAAAAAATTGCAAAGCAAACTATACGTTTAAGTGTAAATTTATATATATAATTATTGTTTATTCGTATAATACATTGTTGTTTATCGGGGGCCGATGTTCTGGGTTTTCTTGGGCAACAGTACCTTGGGTGGCACGATTCGCGGGTTTTCAGAATTTTAACTCCCTTTTCGGGGCTCACACCCGCTCACGCAACTCCGTTGCTCCGCTTAGGGTATGTTCAGGTGCCTGTAGCAACAGTTTTCTTGGGCAACAGTAAATAACTGTTAGTTGCTTACTCCAATCAGTGTAAAATACAGTTTTCTGGCATTTTCCCAAAAAAAAAAAAAAAGGAAAAAACATTCGAAATTTGATTTCTGGAATATAAACCAGTTTACTTCCTTTACGTTAGTTAGTCTTCGCAAAGCTCAAAACTGTAAATAAATCAGTAGAATTTTCCATATTACCATGCGATACGAGACTAATTACACGATTAAGAATAAGAATGTGGATGAATTTAACATGTGAGAAGTCTAATAATTCTAACTGAAAAAACTACTTTGCAAATTAATATTTATAAAACATTTGCCTACCCTGCATAGTTGTAATAACCTTGTGTCAAATAAAGTACCAAAAAGTAAGAATCTATTACATTCAGCCTTCATAGCACTCAGCTGTTCGTCAAAAAACAAAGAAAAAATATTTTGTCTGTAAATCGAATTTAATAAACAAAAATGGAACTACCAAAAGCTAAAAGAATTCGAACAATTAACTTTGATTCATCAGATAACGTATGTACATAATTATCTCTAGCACATACTGGAAATCAAATTGTTGTTCGTTTTATCCTAGCTGGAATACTCCTCAGACAAGTTATCGAGGATACAATTAAATAATGCAAAATAAAAATTGCAACATTAACACACCGGATGAAGAACTGTCCGTGGAGAGAGATCAACAACAAGTATATTTATCTATTTAATTCTGAACAATTTTCAATTATATTTTAATATATTAGTATAGTATTTAAGTTTCAATAAATAAAAAAAAAATTAAATAAAAAAAAAGTAAAAGTCATTTTATTTTGTTGATAATCTTGATAATTCAATGTGATGCCAAAGTGAATGTGACAGTTCAATACTAAAATGTCCTTATGTAGGCACTATTCCACCTCCAAACGCGTTTAGCTTATATTGCCTCTATTCAACGTCGCATAAGTTTCATAAATAACGATTTTGCGTTTAGAGGCATTATAAGGGTTGCATAGCCTTATATAGGTACTCACTATAATGGGTTTATAAATATGGCTGTTTATGTTTGGCCTTAAGTCATAAAAACAAATTTGGGCTTATGTCACTTTGTAAAAGCGGCATAAGGCCAACTCCTAAATTTGGCCTTATTTCACGGCATCGTAATTTCATTAAGAACTTAAATTTGTATACTCACTTTTACTTAAAGCATTCTTGAAAATTCTTTAAATTAAATTTAATTCTTTTTATGAAATTAATTAATTAAATTAAATTAAATTAGCTTCTTAATTTCTTTTACCAGACCGCCCACTTGCGCCTTTTTTCTAACCAATGTAAACTTTTATTCTTTTTAAAGAAGAATGCAAGTAATGCTTTGGAAAAAATATATATAAGGTTCATGACAGTAGAGAATCAAGTAGTTTACATTTCCCTTTTAGAAGAATTCAAAAAACTCTCTTATGAATGTTATAATGATTATCTTCAAACCATGAGGCTTTCCCTGAAATTAGACCCGAAAAACTTCTGGAAATTTATAAATTCCAAAAAGAAAAGCGACGGTTATCCTGTTAATCTCGTTTATAATGACGTAATCTTGAGTACTACTACAGAAATCTGTGAGGGATTTGCAAATAATTTCAGCCAATCCTTCATTGATTCCCCTGTTGTTGTTGACGATAACTGTTTTCAATTCTTACGAAATTGTCCTCAGGTATCATTTAATAATATTACAATAGATCATGACAAAATTTTGGACTTTCTGTCACATTTAAAAGACGACTATTCTATTGGACCCGATGGAATACCACCCGCTTTATTGAAGAAATGTAAGTCTGTTTTAGCTCTTCCTCTGCGTAATATTTTTGTTCTATCCTTGAAATTGGGTAAATTCCCTGCAGTTTGGAAGAAAGCATTTTTAACGCCAGTATTTAAAAAGGGAGATAAAGCCAATATTACCAACTATAGACCGATTTCCAAACTTTCTTGCATTCCGAAGTTGTTCGAACAAGTTGTATGTGACAGTTTGACATTTATCTGCAACCAACAACATGGTTTTATGCAAAAACGTTCTACTTTTACTAATCTTGTTGTATTTTTGAATAAATGTTTAAACTCTCTAGAAAGTTGTCAAGAAGTTGATTGTGTATACACTGACTTCTCGAAAGCTTTTGATCAACTGTCTCATGAGATTATCAAGTTTAAACTTCACTCATACGGATTTCCACCACCTTTCATCAAGTGGATATCTTCATATCTTGAAGATAGGTTATATCAAGTCAAATTCAGAAATTCATACTCAAGAGAATTTATTGCCAAATCAGGTGTTCCGCAGGGAAGCCATCTGGGACCACTACTCTTTACATTGGCTATTAATGATGCTCCTTTGTGTGTTCGCAACAGCGAAATTCTAATCTTTGCAGATGATATGAAGTTTTACAAAAATATAGTATCTTCAAATGATCGGGCTTTACTGCAAGATGATATTAACGATTTTGCCTTGTGGTGTGAAAAGAACAGTCTGAACCTCAACCCGACAAAATGTCAAACTATGACTTTTTCTAAAAAACGTTCTCCTTACACTCATGAATATGTTATCTCACGGCACATTTTAACTCGTGTTATGACTGTAAGGGACCTTTGAGTTCTTTTTACACCCAATTTAGATTTTTCTGCTCATATTAATAAAATCGTGAATAAGGCCAATTCAATGTTAGGGTTTATTAAGCGCTGGTCTAAAGAATTTGTTGATCCCAATGTCACCGGGCTTTATACAACTTCTTGGTGCGTCCCCATCTTGAGTATGCATCGCAGGTTTGGACTCCTCTTTATGATATTTATATTGAGAGATTAGAATCTGTGCAAAGAAACTTTACTCGTTTTGCCTTGAAAGGACTTCAATGGAGTGATCCTTCGTATGTCCTCTCTTATAACCAACGATTATCTATTCTTCTGATGCAAACTTTGGAACAAAGAAGAACAAACATTGATTTGATATTTTTCCACCAATTAATAACAGGTATCACAGATGCACCAGATCTTTTATGTTTATTTTAATTATCGGGGAGAAGGTTATAATATTCGCGGCCTCGATATGATTAAGGTCCCAACACATAGGACCAACTATGGCATGCATGAGCCCTTGACACGTATGGGTAGACTTTTAAATTGGAATTCAAATATTTTGGATTTTAATATAAATAAAAGTAAATTAAAAAACCTACTCAAAACCAGTGGTCCACGCTCCTAAACGTTCTTTGTTTCATGTTATGTTATTGTTTTGTTCTTACGTAATATTATTTGTTTATTTTTCATGTTTTCTTGTGTCAGTGTTAATTTTAATAGAGTTTGTCTACTAACAACTAACACTGCACTAAATGATGAGCCGGTGGTGGTATAACACAGTTCTCTGTGTTGGCAAACCATTGGTCGAAAGACGGAGCTTGCTATAAGCTTTCTTCGACCAATTCTGATAGCGAAAAAAAATCCTTCTTTAAATAATCTTGTGGTATTTGCGTACTAGAAGTTATGAAAAACACAATCAAATTTGACTGAATTTGACATTTAAATTGATTTAAATAAAACGAGGAAGGATATCAAGAAGGATTTATTAATGTTGTTGTAAATTTTATTATATATGAATAAGTATATTGAACTTGCTTAGGACCTTATTTGATTTAAATTGTAATCTTCATAATGTCATGTAATTTATTTATTTATTTACTAGAAAGAACTAATAAATAAATGAACTACCTATTATCATCAAGAAGACATAGTAACAATAGTAAATTTTTTATTAAAAAAAAACCAACGAATCGTCGGGTCTATAGGGTCTATAGGGTAGTCGTCTCGGCCACATGATTTTTATTTCGACACTCAATGGCGCCGAGTTTTATATTAGGACCACATTCAAATCAATTTATGACTATGCCAAAAAATTCTGCAGGCAAATATCCTTTCCTTCCTAAACTACTTTAAAAGATTTAATAATAAAATTTTTCACCTGGCGCCAAAAATTGGTAAAATGTTTTTTGGACTAAACGTAGACAAGTTAGTGTCAAGCTACAACCTATTTCCTTAAACGCATTCCACTTCTTTATAGAACCTATCTTATCAATAATAATAAACCAATCACTACGGTTGACCCGCTGGAACTAATTGTTGATACCTAAAGCCTAATAGATACGTCTATTTAAGCTTTCCACTTTATCAAATATTGATCTAAAGGAATCCCCCGATCCTTATGTCTCCTCACTTCCTTTTAAATTTCGTTCAACACAGATTCGTTCACCTTCGTAATCTACCTTGGAATGATAATGTACAACCTACCTTCCTATACATATAATTAGATCGTTTAGATGTTATTGACATACAATCTCATATCTCTTATACAGAGATGTCGAGTGATGGGTGACATTATAATTGGAAAAAGCGAATCCTTAACACTCCATCTGCGTGCGTTTGTTGCTAAATAGACGAAGGCTTTTTTTAAACTAGACCTTGACGGTAAATGTTAAGTTTATGTTGTTGCGCTCTGTATTTGTGTATTTGGTTCGCTTATCGAAAGAGTGCAGTGCAATTGTGGTCAAATGCATTTTATCATTGTTCTTAGAACTTAACTCAAAATCCTTGAAGAACCTTATCTTGAAAATAGGTGTGAAACAAAATATTAATTAAAAGCCCCTTGACTCTAAACCCTACGAAGAACATTTTAAGTAGTCATTAACCTGCTAATGCCACCACCAATCAACCACTATCTCCCGGATGCTGTTTTACCGCACTGCACCGCACCGGTAAAACAAGTTCAATTAATTACAAAACGAGTGGTAGCCGTAATAATGGGTGTGGATTAGAATTTTTGGATGCACAGCGCAAGGTTAGGAAAAGTGTAACAAGTGACTTTGAAGTTATCTCTCTCCACACATTAGCATGATAAGTAATTATTCTCGGCAGCGTTCAAATCAATAATTGCAAAGTGGAAGTTCCTCCTCATGTCTCATGTCTGTGTTTACACACTTAACAACGTTCGCCTTCGACTTTCAAACTTCAATCATATCAATCTTATGTCTATGAGGGGTAGACGGAGAAGAGGTATTGTTGTTTTGCGGTGTGGCGGTGTGGGCCCAGGGAAAATATCCTTTGGTAATTTGTTTAATCGTTGCAATAGAATTAAGTTCAACGTTTATAACGCTCTTGGCCTTGTGCGCCATACAAACATGTGATGGGATCAGGAATCATTTCATTGCTGAGCCGTGTCAGCCAGGAACCAGACATCCACTTAATTATTCGGGGGTAGGTTAGCCCCCATTTTAATCAATATATAAACAATAACGGCAACTGAGTTGTTTACTATTTTGTACCTACTCCGTCTTTTTTTGGGAGGTTGTGTGTCTGAGAGCAAATATTTACTTCATGTTTGCGTACCTACCTATTCACGCATCAAGTGACATTCCAGCCATGAGAAATCCAAATATTTGCCAATGTTCCCAGAAAGGAAACGATCTATTTTAAATGGTTATCCCTATTGGTATATATACACATATATACGCTTTACATGCGGGTATGGGGTTGGGGTACGGGTTCAGTGCGATTCGCATAATGAACTGCTAGCTAGTGTATACCTACCTATCAGTGGCGTGGCGTGGATAATTTTAAATGGGAAGACGTTATAAGATTTTGTCACCTGTAAAAATGAAAATAAAATATCTTAGAACCTTAAAAACAACATTTCTAGTAGTGATATGGTATCTACAAATGCATTCCACATTGACTTAGCAAAAAATGTGTAGCTATATTTTTTATACTTCAAGACATTAATATTTCAATCAATAATGAGCTTGAAATATAAGAAAAAAGGACCTCCTTTTAGACACCACCCCTTTCGTCGGACATAACTGCGGCACCTTCCTAGGAATTTTCTATTAATTTTTCCTTGCAATCATATGTGTCAAGAACACAACTCATCTGCATTAAGACTCGCCCTAACGTCAAAAAATACAAGATATCTTTCTTGTATTCCATTCTTTGACAAGAACCGAAATATGGCACTCAGTTGTCCCCTATGACTTAAATCTGATGTTTCGTCGATCATAATCGACACGAACCGGGCTTCTATGATTTCTGTTTTAATTTCAGATTTAATAACAGCCGCGATACTATGTATCAAGAGGGATTTACATGTATTCATGAAACACGCACACTAAACAAAAAATTTCGATCTGGGATCGAAATCCCTGGTGTGTAAAGGAAAAAAGGATAAAATATAAACTATCAACTATCCTTACTAAAATTCTTTGGTTTCTCCGAAGGGTAATCTGTTAAACAGCAATCTACATTTATCAAAGACAAAAAACAAAATCTAGAACTGCACTTAAATTAAGAAGCCAATTTTTTTTTATCAATATAGTGGATAATAAAAAGAATTAAATCTTCACTTTAACATCTAACTTTTCACTATTTTTAATTAAGTTCAAATTGGCTTTTCAATTTATTTGAAGTTATTGAACCTGTGCAACACAGTCTTTTATTGAATGCCAGTTGAATCCAAATTTAAATTCCTATTAAAAAAAAAAAAAACAAATGCATTTTATTTGACCAGAAGTGTTCTTCAGCGATATACTAAATTTACACTGCTGACAAATTGCCATATATTCTACCATGATTTATTTCATAATTCATGAAAATTATCACAGTAAATTTGCAAAAATATCAATCGCGTATATTATAAACTATCACGAGAGAGAAAAATGAAAGCATTTTACATTAGCTTAGCATGCAAATCAACATCAAATTCAAAATCCATTAAAAAAAAAAAACCTTCTAAAATTGTCATCAATGGGTTGCTGGTTTACTCATTGCATGTTGTTCAGGCATAACACTAACAACATGTAATTGAGTTAAACTAGTATGTCCAACAAGCATGAACACGAATAAAATAATGTGAATTATAAGCGACATAGAAATAAGACACGGCATTCTCCGCTTTAGTTCAGCCGCCATCCCTGGAGATAAAATATCTGAGACAACAACCTTCAGTCTCAGAACATCGTGCCACACATCTTTCCTATCCTTCTTTCTCTTCCGTAACTTCACGCCCGCGCTGTGTTGAAACATTTAAAGGGTAATCATAATCCCTTGAGCGCGGGTAGATTATAAAAAAAAAAAAAAAAAAAAAAACATCAAATTCAAAATTAAGAATCAACAATACCCACATGCCATATTTATATTTACATATATGACATATATGTATGTATGTATTAAAGAAAAAAAACAAATAAGTCGAAGAACACCGTCTTATTTCTCACACAAGGTTGAAAAAAGGCGAGCACCTGAACTCCCGCAATGTATTATCTTCCTACTGAAACGCAATGCTAATTGCTAAATTGCTAAAGAATAAAATACAAATAATTCCAACTCCTACTGGTATACATCGAAAATTTTATAAGACGGAATGTAGCGTCTTATTTTTTGCGGATGTTGAACAAAGAGGATCCGAAACACAATGCTTGGGGAAGAAAGGGATATAAAACAAATAAATAAGACGGTGATTGAAAAGTTTATGTCAGGGTATTTTTGTGACTCTCTTGGTTAATGTTGGTTGTGGATTGTGGAATGTGTTCGGATAAAGTATAAGATACAAACGAGAAGCAGAATGGAAAACTTACTTATTCGATGTTTATTTGTTAGATTGTGTTATATGTGGATTTTCTAAAAGGAAAGACGATAGGAATCGTGTTATATGGACGCCACGCCACTGCTACCTATATTGGGTTGCGACGAGGAAATAATCATGTAGGTGGGGGTGTGGTGAGTGGAATGTGAAACATTATATTAGCCTGACAAGTTGAGGTAAACTTGATTTCGTGAGGCTTACAAAATTGTGGGAGCAACCTCACGTAACTTGTGGCTGTCACAAAAACTATCAGTATTGTGTTACTCATTAAAATAGTTCACAACTAAGACGTTTATTTCAGATTTGATATTTAGATTTAGATCATTTGCAAGAATTATAGCATCTTCCGATAAATTATTCTTACTAGAAAAATAAGTATTCCTCTTTTTCCCGGTAATGGTCTTAGTTAAACGACATTAAACCGACTAGAGCCGTGGCATTTTACTATAGCTTTTTAGTAAAACGACTCCCAGGATAAGGGATATTATTTTGCATGCTTTTATTTTAGCTAACAAATTAAAGAAAACGATTCAATAAATCGAGCATGCTTCAAGCAAGTGCTTTTAATTCAATGTTTTGAATATTTACGGACCCTTTCGAGCAGCATTTTCAAAAAAAAAATCAAATATCTATAAAATATTGAATAATTAAAAAAGGATTTTCAGAAAAGGACCCTACTTTTCAAAAATATATTCAAAAATTTTTTTTATTCAAAATTAAGTTATTGAAAATATGTATGTACATTTTCAAAACCTTATGTTTTAGATCTAAAACAGTAAGTATATTATTTTTTTTTCGAAACTTTTGTGAAGTATGTAGGTAGGTACCTAAAATTATATTTTTTAATTTGTATTATGTTTTTATGCGGATAATAGCAGGTAAGTACATAAAAACTTATTTTTTAGAAAATTATCTACTCTAAAAATTTTGTTGCTTTAGGTCAAAACTATTTTTACTTGCGACTTGTAAGTATGTACTATAAGTCATGCATTCGTAAAAAGGCGAACTCGAGATTTTGATCAAAGTTGACATTAAGATGATGGAGACGAAGAAATAACGAACTTGCTCTTATGTAAAAGTACTTTGGAATTTAAAATACATTTTATTAATATAAAACATGGATGAAATGAGATATGATTTCCGGAAAAGTATAAATTTACGCAAATAAAGTTTAAAAATCGTTTTATTAAAGTAATGTTTTATATAACAAGTTTCTTTCAAATTTTTCTAGAACAAAATTTGGGATGCCAATTTTAAGTGCTTAGTAATATAGATTTTAGGAAATAATTTTAAAAAAATAATAGTTCACACGTTTTCAAGATATTTATTTTTCCAAAAAAAATGTATTATTTTTTTAAAAATCCAAAAACTATTTTTTCGAAAAAATTTTTAGATTTTAGATTTTTAAATGCATAGGAGCTTCTACATAAGAATTTTGGTTAGAATCGTTAGAGCCGTTAAGTAGAAATTCGAAAATCAAAAAAACCGTTCTATGACAGGTACCGTTAATAACATTTCCCCCCAATTTTTTTTTACCAAAATGTAGTCCATATCCATAATATTACACCTATTTTTTTAACAAAATCGGTAGAGCCGTTTTCGAGATAAAAAAGACTATGCATTACGGGTGTATGGGGGGTACCGTTAGTTTTAGAGCTAAAAAAAATCAATTTTCCTTCTAGTGAATCACCGAAGACCCTTAAGTACCGAGTTTGGAGAAAATAGGTCCAGTGGCTTAGGCTGTAGATCGAGGTACAGACATACGGACATACGGACATACAGACAGACAGACGGAATTATCGGACCCGCTTTATTCGTCTTCGATATCATCGTTAGGTATGTCAACTTTGATCAAAATCTCGAGTTCGATTTTTTTTCCAAATGCAGAACTTGCCCTATAGTACCTACATATATCGCAAGTAAAATAGTGGGTTTCGCAATTCTGTCTGTCTGTTCGACTACAGCCTAAGCGGCTCGGCCAATTTTCTTTAATCTTGGTAGATATCATTTTTAATTTTTTCCCAACAGGTTTTTTTTCAAAACTCAATATTTCGAATTGCCCATGCTGGTTTTTTTTTAAACTTGACAGTTAAAAATTGTTTAGTACAATCTAGAAGATGTGAGAAAAAAATTATTTTACTTAAAATTACTGTACAAATGTTAAAAAATGGTATTCGAAATCGTTTTTTTTTCTCGAAAACGGTCGCTAGAATTAAATAAAAGTTTTTCTTGTGATACATTTTTACGATCTGTAATTTAACAAAACAAAATTGAAATTGAGATATTACTGACTGTAGCTTTTTTTTTTTTTTTTTTTTTTTATAATCTACACACGCTCAAGGGAATATGATTACCCTTTAAATGTTTCAACACAGCGTGGGCGTGAAGTTACGGAAGAGAAAGAAGGATAGGAAAGATGTGTGGCACGATGTTCTGAGACTGAAGGTGGTTGTCTCAGATTTTTTATCTCCAGGGATGGCGGCTGAACTAAAGCGGAGAATTGCCGTGTGTTATTTCTATGTCCCTTATAATTCGCATTATTTTATTCGTTTTTCATCCTTGTTGGGCATACTAGTTTAACTCAATTACATGTTGTTAGTGTTATGCCTAAACAACATGTAATAAGTAAACCAGCAACCCATTGATGACAATTTATAGAAGGTTTTAATGGAATTAAAGACGACATAGACGACGGCAGGGATCGAACCTGTGATATTGAGGTTGACAGGCGAGCACACAACCATCGCGCCACGGCCACCCCCTACCATAGTACCATAGAACAAGAGCAAGTTTGTGCGACCAAGTCGTGCATTTTATTTTTTTAGCAACATAAAGAACGAGTTTTAGTTTTTTCAATCACATTTGTGCCTTAAAAATGAAATCTTTAAAATTCTAATCCAATTTATTCAACTGTTGAACACTTTCATTTAAAGGAATTCCATAACACACTTACTATTACTTACATCCTTCTCATTTTCTAATGGATTTTTGTAGAAATGCTGACTGTTAACCAACATATGTTCCTAACTACGTTTCTGAGACTCAAAATGAAAATGGGAGATTCAGCTATATACATTATATGTAGGTACCTATTTCATGCATTTGTAAAATTAATCGAACCGTTTTATTATATTTTGCAAGGTTCACATCCCTTTTCACTTCTATGTAAATAATAATGTGAGCCAATTTATTGCCCTTTCCTTAAAGTTTCAATATTATATTATAAATGATGCCCAGTCAATTAAATACCGACATTATTAACACGTCAATTTTTCGATTTGGTCATTTCAATTGCAACTCAATTGTTTAACCTTTCGGATATCCCGCACGTGCATATAGATCAATTGAATCCAATTTGCAAATCCCTCTGAGGCTGTGTGTATCATGAATCCATAAATTATGTACGACAAAAATAACCCATAACGATGAATGTGTGGATGCGGATATGTTATTGTTTTTTTTATCTTTTCTAAAAAAAAAACATGGAATTGATCCCTTGGCTGATATTCAAATAAGGGCATTTATAAGCAAACAAAGTGTGATGACATTTTGCACACACATACATCTCTTACCCACCATACCGGAAACAATTCAATCTTATTTGTCCTCGGACGGTGAACACGACATGACAAACAGTGGGGCAGAAACAATAAAATCAGAGTTAAACTAAATCCGAATTTCACGTCAAAGGTCTGACATTCGATTCCCAGCCACTACCTATTTAAAATAAAATGCTTTTTTAGAGAGTACTATTTTCTGCGAGGTGCTTCTCATTAAATCCAGTCTCCTCCATTTCTGGACCCAGTAATTAATCAGAGTTCTATAGGTTGCTAGGCCCCCGGCCTCTGCGAGCTGTCGAGCTAACAACATTAATTGTTTGAAAAATCTCCTAGCCTTTTTTCAAGCGTCAGATTAGTAGAAGTTTCACTCGTGGTGCGCAGTTTCTTTATAACTTACATTTTTTGCCGCTTTTCCAAAGAAAGTGCACCACAGTGCCATAAATGGTATGGCCGGCCGGCCGGCGGTAGCGTTGGTGGCGACGACGACGCGACGGCCGACAAGGTGGCGGTGACCATTGAATTGCATGCAGAAGTTGTCAATTGAATTTTTATGGGTGTGAAAAAAAGTTGAATTCGTGAATTCACGTGCAGACAATCATTTTATTCTACTAAGCGCAAGCAAATGGCCCACGAAAATTGGGCGGCACCTTTTTATTACTATTACAATGAATTACACCTTTTTTGTACTATTATTTGTTACTTTGGGTTTTCCCTGTTGTATAATATTATATTTAATTTAGAAAACTATGTTAAAAAAACACATTCCGTAATGTGTCCGTTATCGACAGACATACAAATCATGCTTTCTTTTATGTCATGGTTATAATCTTAAGAATGGTTCTATAGGGCAGGTTTTATATAATGAGGGTGGGTGTATTTTCGTTTCGCATATTTTACATACTTTGAGCAATTTTCTAAATTAATTGGTATCTTTTTTTCAAACATTATTTACCAAGTTTTTACTCCGTCTTCAATTTTTAGATGATGCTTAGTCAATAGATATAATTTGTCTTAGTTGTTTTTGTAAATAAGTTCATTTTCACAGTAAATATAGCTCCAAAATACTGACGATGACGATGTCTTTCCCGCATGGGATTTCAATGATCCTGATCTGGAATTGGCCCTTTATGATGATAAAATAAGTTAAGCATTATTTTATTTTATGTTTTTATTTCGGGTAGTCCACCATGGTCCACTAATCTTTGTAGTTACTATCTCAGCTATACCTGGACGGTAAAAAAATCGTGATTTAAGAACTGGGCTTGCCTTCTGCAATGCTGTTCACTTACATATGAGGCATTGAGAGCAGTAGTGGCGTAACCCCCAGTGACGGATTTATACTTACTGCCGCCTTAGGCCCGGTTCGATGCGCCGCCCGGCACGAGTACGATAACTTGGCCGCCAAGATTTGATGACGGAGTTTTTTAGAGGGGTCAAAAATAAGCACTTTTTACTATGGGAGGGGGGGGTCTATCTCCCCCCGTTTAGGAGGTAGGGGCACTTTTAGAAAAAATGGTTTAAATTGAAAAAAAAAAATTAAAAAACAACGGCAACACCTACAATAAAGTGCTAAAAGTGCGTTTGAAAGCCAGAAGATTGTTCTATAATCCTGCATTTAAATTAAATTACTCATATCAATTGTTTTTGAGAAATTCGCATTTAAAGTCCAAATTTTGATAAAAAAACGTGAAAAAAAAAGTTTAGACCGGTTGTTTTCAAAATTGTGAAATGAAATTGTAAATTAACTTATATGTGTTTCATGTATCTATCAGTTCTTAATTGAACGCAAAAAACCGCATGATTCTATGTCTTCTGGTTTTTGAGAAAACCTCCGTTTAAGAGGTAGGGGCACTTTTAGAAAAAATGGTTTAAATTGAAAAAAAAAAAATATTAAAAAACAACGGCAACACTTACAATAAAGTGCTATACTGCGTTTGAAAGCCAGAAGATTGTTCTATAATCCTGCATTTAAATTAAATTACTCATGTCAATGGTTTTTGAGAAATTCGCATTTAAAGTTCAAATTTTGATAAAATAACGTGAAAAAAAAAGTTTAGACCAATTGTTTTCAAAATTGTGAAATGAAATTGTAAATTAGCTTACATGTGTTTCATGTATCTATCAGTTCTTAATCGAACACAAAAAACCGCATGTTTCTATGTCTTCTGGTTTTTGAGAAAATCGAAAATAACTAAAACTACTTTTCTACAAAATGTTTGATATTTTTTGCTTCCTTACATAAATAAATCAGTGCTAGCTTCCAACATTACAATATATAAACAGTAAAGTATGTATGGGGGGGCATGCTGCCCCCCTGCAACCCCCCTGCTTGGGCACACTATAGGATTTGGGGAAGGTGCGAGGTTGGGTGCATGCAAAGTTTCTTTTGCATTCACAGAATCTGTATTTAAAAAAATTCAAATTTATTCTATTTATCCAATGTCCACTAAATACATATAAAATACAATAAACGATCTTGAAAACCAAAACAAACTTCTGACCATGTTCACCAATACATGGCACTATTTTTCTATCGAAAATATTGCCTAGAAAGGAAATATAAGGACGACTGGGCTTCGCAAATAATAGAGTTTTTATCAGATGTAAAAAAAGTTTACCCTTTTTATACCGATGGTGATATATGTGAGGGTTTACAGTTAAAAGACATCGATCCTCCCACCCTTCAGAGCGAAAATTTAGAAAGTGTTTTACCGCCAAAACATCCTGGGCTTCCCACGATAAAAGAGTAACTCAACGAACTCGACTGTTATAGTACGGACGATGGCTTTATTGACGAGACTTACACACCTTTTTAATACATTTTGATCATTTTTAACTAACTATGACTGACTAACTCCTGACTAACTGATAAAATAACTGACCCAGATGCAATTCTACCTCCTCATGGTGCATTCTGGGTAACGCTAAATGAATTGCGGTACTGAACTAACAAAGATTCACTATGTTTATTAACATTAATCCTTAAAATGGAATCACCGTCACCACCAAAAATCAAAAAAAGTAGTTTTGGTAATTTTCGATTTTCTCAAAAACTAGAAGACATAGAACCATGCGGTTTTTTGTGTTCGATTAAGAACTGATAGATACATGGATCACATATAAGTTAATTTACAATTTCATTTCAAAATTTTGAAAACAATCGGTCTAAACTTTTTTTTCACGATATTTTATCAAAATTTGGAATTTAAATGCGAATTTCTCAAAAACCGTTGACATGAGTAATTTAATTTAAATGCAGGATTATAGAACAATCTTCTGGCTTTCAAACGCAGTATAGCACTTTATTGTAAATGTTGCCGTTGTTTTTTAATATTTTTTTTTTCAATTTAAACCATTTTTTCTAAAAGTGCCCCTACCTCCTAAACGGGGGGAGATAGACCCCCCCCTCCCATAGTAAAAAGTGCTTATTTTTGACCCCCCTACAAAAACCCGTTATCAAATCTTGGCGGCCAAGTTATCGTACTCTCCCCCGCCGCCCTTTTTGATAATTTAATTTGGATTCAATATTTTCATTTTAAAATAACTTTTTATTGAAATATTTTTTTTTTAATATATGTATGTAGATGCAGGCGCGGATCCAGGATTTCGTTCAGGGGGAGGCAATTTACGTGATATTTTGCTTAACTTAAAAAAAAATGGTCCATCGAATACTTACGCTTTTTTAATGATTCTCTGCATTTCTGTCTTAAAATATTAAAAAGGTATAAACACAATCGAATATAAAAATAACAAATTATTTAATTGAATTAAGGAAAGCATGTGCAGGTACATAATATAGTTCGTATGTAAATAACTATTAAATAGTAAATCAAACATCTTCGTTTACATATTACTTTAGCCTCTTTCAATAATGCTCTGTATGCATGTCTTAAAGTATTAAATAGGAACTCGTACGTATTAAAAAAATAAATTAATTAATTAATTTAAATGAAGGAATTATAATGTTGTACATGATATACATAGTTCTTAAATACTTAATTCTAATCTTTTTGTGTGGCCGGTTTTTGAAAACCTAGTAATAACTTTCTCAACATCGATCGGGATTTGCCTGTGGATGTGCATGAATGCCAGACCGCGGAGGCGGTTTTCAGCCATTATTGATCTTAAATATGTTTTAAGGCGCCGCAGCGAAGAAAAAGAATTTGTAACTGGAATTTGTAACTGGAAGCGTTGCAAGAATAAGAAAGAAACTATGTATAATACGAAACATATCCTTACTGCATTTATCAATTAAATCCAGGGCAGTGTCGGGAAGCTTGTTCCTCAGCTCATTTTCTCTTACCAACAACATCAATATCTATATTTAAGTTTACGAGTTTTCCGAAGCGATCCAATAGGGACTTAAGGTGGTATCAAACTCATCAGTATTATATTTGATTATATTTTCCGGGATGAAAATCGTGAGCTTATACACATCTAATGTTTCAGGTTGATACCTTTCACGCAAATCAGTTAGGACAAAGTCGAGTACAGGTGCATATAAAGATATTCTGTAGTATTCTTCAGCTGAATATGTGTCAAAATTGGCTCGGTAGATTTGGCGTCTACCATGACGTGGGAATCTTCAACTAAACATTCAATTGATCACCTAAATTTTTTACTTTCTGCCAGATATTTTTGAAATTAGTATCTATGTTCTCCCGGCGACTTAAAATAACGGGAATTGTGTCTTTCACCAGCATAGCGCTGCTGGTAAGGTCAAGAGATTTCGTTTGTAGCAATTTGCTCAAAGACTGTGTTAAAGACAACACATCACTTAAACACAATACTGAGAGAATAAACTGGGTATTGCATAAGCTTGTTACATACGAGGAAGCTTTGCTGGCTGTACTTGGGTCACGCCACTGCGAAATCGTTTCCAATGTCTCCACAATCTTGGCTAGGTCTAAGGAAAACTGGAACACACCTTCATACCGGTCTACCCACCTAGTCTCACAAAGTGATGTGAGTGCACACCCCAAGGTGCTCATGAGGACAGTTTTTCGCTTTGGGTGCAATTTGAAGAACATTATTCGGCCCTACCAAGGTAACCGTCGGAGCGGAACTTTCTCCGCAACGCATTCTCCTTCGGAGGTTCAATTTCGGTTCAAAGTAGCTTTCATCGGAAGAAATTTTACAGAAATCCAACAACGCATTGCGATGGATATAAATTTCAGACAGAGATGTGCTAATTAACCGATATATCGAAAATGCGATATATTGTCGATAGTTTTTTATAAAATAAACACCATAAGCGTTTTAAACCATGAAAAACCGGTCAGAGAGTGTAGTTTATTGTTTATAAAAATATTTTTTTCAATTATAATGCGCTAGCGTTTTTAAAAAATGTAATTAGATGCACCGATTTTTAAATCAAAACTATCGAATAAAGTCCCTTCCCTATTTCGAGACGTATGTTTTTTGTTTCCATTTGAAGTGTCAAACAAATAATAAATTGAAAAAAAAACTTTGGAAACACAATATTTATATTTATTTGACTAATAGGCACTTTAATCACAATGGAAATGGATCAAAACACAAAACAAAAGATCACGAACATAGTTTTTTTCCATCCAAACATCGGTCCCAATTAATTTAACTGATTGGGGCCAGATCTTCCCAAACACAGCTACAATTTCTGGTGTCCTTTTGGTGTTATCCGCTCATAGCTCATATTGTTGCGAACTTGTTTTTTCGTTCTGCCTAAGAACAAAAAGTCTATTATAATTACATATGTAACACAAGTTAACGCAAATAAAGTTAATTTCTTTATTACTTACATTTTAATTAACTATTTCTCTAAAAAGAAAACACTTTCCGCAACAAGAACTTGTCGGAGGATTTCGGAGAAAATTTTGTTTGTATGTGTCAGAAATAAGACCATTAGAAGTGCTCCATCGCAAACAAATGGCATGCGTTGAATTTCGTCGGACAGAATCTCCGATCAGCTGATCGGAGAAATACCTTGAAGCAAAATGTCTCCGATTCGGAGGAAATCGGAGAGAATTCCGCTCCGACGGTTACCTCGATAAGGCCGATTACCTCTTTCATGATTGTCACAGCGTCTCGAACGGCAGGTACTTTAGAACTACGAGAAGTAGAGTTGTTAAGCATTTTTCTCTTCCTTTTGAATCGCCGTCACAGCACCTCGAACTTCTGAAAGCATTACAGCGCACCCATCTGTCCCTATTCCCACACATGATTCAAAAGGAAGTTTGAGCTTCGTTTTTAGCTGGAACACGATAATTTGCACTATAGCTTTGCCAGTTTTCCTCATCGGACTCGTATTCTTCGTCAGTTCTGGAACAAGTCAGTTCCTCAAATACATCTACGAAAGTTAGAAAATCCTCACGAATATGACCTTCATGAACGTATCGTAAGATTACACCCAGCTGGGAAAGGTGAGATACATCCGTTGTCTCATCGAAAAGTATGGAATAGTAACGTGAGGCCCGAACTTTACTCAAAATTTGATCGAAAATCTCATTCCCACAGCATAAAATAAGTGAGTTCTGTGTTGTTTTGCTTATGTATGTAGCATTAGAAGAGGCTGACTGCAAATGTTGTTCTAATTTTTTGTCTCCAGCAGATACTTGAAACCTTAAAAGTTCACTAAAATTTCCTTCGATCACGGTCACGTGAGATTGGTTTGAATCAACTGTGTTTCTAATTATAGCTCCATCATCTCTATGACCACGAAATGCTAAATTTTGTCGTCCAAGGAAGATGATGGTTTCTACTATGGGACGAAGGCGTTTCCTGTTTTCTTCTACCTTTTTAAGACGCTGTTGGCTTACACGGTTGACTATTTCCAGGTTTGGGTTATTGTAAGTGTGAAGAAACTTAGTTCCGTCCTCAACAGCTCGCTTGTGGTAAATGTTATTAGCATGATTTTCCAAGTTTCCCTTTTGTCCAGAAATATCTTTGAAGTTTATTAAGGGTTTTTTCCACAAGGCTTTGTAAAGGCACGGTTTTTTGACTACCTCCAACACTTCCAGTGACGAAGAAAGGGCAGTATTTACAAAACAAACCCTGTTTTGGCGGTGAAAACACAAGCCAAGAATATTTGCTGAGATATTTATGGCTAAAATACCTTTTGATCACCTTACCTTTGAGCAAGTGCGAAGAAAATGGATTGAAAAAAATTTACTTTATAATAATTGTGAAACGAATAAATGCCAGAATTGCCCAGGTGGGGGCAATTGCACCCATTGCCCTCCCCCTGTATCCGCGCCTGTGTAGATGTACATAACTTATAAAAATGAGAGATAAATAAATAAATATATTTTTTTTTAAATTAATTAATTTGAAAATTTCTTTTTCCTGGCTTTGGTCCGCGCAAAAACGTCAATTATATCGTCATAATTAATTTCTTGGACTAGTTGCGCTTCAATAGAGAGTAATGCTAGAGCATTAAGTCTATCTTGGCCCATGCTTGCCCGTAGATAGGTTTTTACTCTTTTTAAAGTGGAAAAAGATCTTTCTCCTGAACAATTTGTAGCCGGAATACTCAAAAAAATACGGAGAGAAATGTCCACATTCGGATAAACATCCCGAAGACTCCGTGAATGCAATATATTGCATATTTTTTGTGCATCTTCCGTATTTGCAAAAGAATCTTTGACTTGAATGTAAATGAATACATTCATTGCCTAAAGTCTCTTCCAAATCATCAGGATACTTACTGACTAGTTTATTGGCAAGATTTTTCAATTTGGTTGTATCTATTTCAGATAAATCATCTAAAAAATTGAAATTTTCGAAAAGCTTTTCATATGCACTTTCCAATTGTACACTCAGATTATCTAAAATAGGGCAATAAATATTTGCGCGAAAATGTTCTTGCCCAGAAAAAGTTGTTCTTTCCTTTACCGGTGACTCGTCTGGCTGAATTCTTCTGGTTTTTTTGCGACGAGTATCATAACGATAATATTCGTGAACTCCAGGTAGTGCTTTGGCTTTTTCTTCGTATTCATATTCAGAAAATTGTCTGTCTTGAATAAATAGAGCAAGAGAACTATAGATCTGAACTACGGATGATAAATCAGCTTGAAATCCTTGAAGCTTCTTATTAGCAGCATTAAGGCGATCTAGAATTACATTCTAAACAATGACTAGGACTGCTGTTTCTAAATGCTGTAATTTGCGCTGCAATCCTGTAGCTTCAGATCGCGTAGTTGATTTCTCATATCTGCTCTCTGCAATAAATTGCAGTGCATCCATTATTGCAGACCACTCTTTTTCTAATGCGTAACATGCATCATGTCGAACAGACCAACGAGTTTGAGAAAGACTCTTAACTCTTAAATTTGTTAAATTTGTACGCTGCAGCAAAATCTCCCAACGATGCGTAGAAATCGTAAAGAAATTGTATAGTTCTTGCAAAGTGGAAAAGAAGTCGACTGCTTCTGTTACCGATTCAATTGCAGATGATCCTACCAAATTTAAAGAATGAGCGGCGCAAGGAACGTAATCTGCTAATGGATTAATTGATTCGATTCTTGCCTGAAGGCTTGAATATATACCTGACATATTGCTGGCATTGTCATAAGATTGACCACGACCGTTCATTATGTCCAAACCATTATTTTCTAAAGATTTTAATAAAGCATCCTCAATATCTTTAGCTTTATGACCTATATTTGATAGAAATTCTACAAACCTTTCAACAATTTCACCGTTATCACGTACATATCTTATAATTATAGTAAGCTGGTCGACATGTGCAATATCAGGCGTAGAATTTACAATTATACCAAAATACTTAGCAGATTGCACTTCATTGTAAATTTGTTGTAACGTTTTATTCTGAATCAACAATATAATTTCTTCGTAGATTGTTTTAGACAAATACGATGTATTTCCACTACCAGGGTGCGCAATAATTTGAAAAACAGGTTATGAAAAAAAAAAATAGTTAGAAAGTTAAGTTTAAGTTTACACTACTATGATAGGTACTTTCATTCTTCTTCGTCATCTACGTACTCAACCAGCCCAACGTCTCTGTCCATAGAAACAGTTTTAAATTTTGTATAAAAGTCGTGGTAATTCGGTGGGATAACATTATAAGTAACTCGAATAAGTCTTTCTTTTTTGTTTCCCTTTTGGAAAGAATAGTTCGAGACCTGTGATGAGTGCAGATGTTTATTTTTTCAATATCACAGTATCAAAAAGCACGTCTTCGTTATTACTGTGCTTGTAAAAAATATTGAAAGGTGTCTCTTTCAGAAATTTTAGCGATACAATTTTAAGCCATTCCACCTTCCCTTTATTTACATTCATTTTCGGATTTGTTTTATTCTTTTCCAATTGGTTCGTCGAAAACATCGTAGATCCATCTATAACAATAATTTGAAATGGATCCTTCTTTCTTGCCACTGCTAAATATACATGTAAGCTTTGTTTCATTGACAGCATTGACAGTATGTCCAAAGTTGCCTCTTGTAATAGCACACACCCGATGAAATGACTCGAGTGGGCAAGGTCTTCATGAGATCAAATGCAATCACCGAAGTGTCAGATTCCTTTGCTCGTGTTGCGTCATCTCTCATGCCATTTCTAGCCGAATCCGCTTTTCTAAGATGGAGTTCATTTTCAATTTGTATTTGAGGCTTCTCGTGATCAGTCGCAAACTTTAGTTTATTGTTCAAAAAGTCGTACTTCTTACAAGAATAATTCTTTATTGGAGCATGGAATGAAAGGTTAAAATCACGATTAAAAGTCTGGCGGAATACATACAGGACTGGTGTGAGAATTCTTATACAAATTGAACATTTTAGATATGTTAAGGTCAGGGGATAAAAATTAGAGCTAAATTAGAGCCCTGCGCAAGCTTCATCAGTGGCGCCCCTCATTTGCTGTGATTGGCGAAAGATGTCATTTTCTCATTACCCAAGAGGTAGACTTTGCAATGCGTTTTTTTTTAACGAGGTATCCCTAAGAGGCCTATTCCTAGATAATACTTATATCTAATTAAAATAAATATGATTTTTATTAAAAACTAAGAAATCAAAAATATATTACAAAAAAAATAGTAACTAAAGAATACAAAAATAATTTAAACTAAAGTCAAAAAATACATCACAAAAATTTAGGAACTGAAAAGAATATTTTTTTGAAGTAGAAAGTATTTAAAAACTAATTCATTTATTCATTCTTAAATTTATATTTACATATTTATTCATTGTAGGAAATAAAAAATAAATGGAACCGAACTTATTGCAATAGATTAACTTTTCTGGTCTTGTTTTAGCAAACTCAGTAACCAGAGATCATCATAATCTAATGAAATGACTTAAGAAGCTCTTTCTCTATAGTCATGATTGACAAGTCAACTTATCTTTCTTGAGTCATTGGGGTCCTGAAGTAGTTTTTTATTAATTTTATTTTCGAAAAACTACGTTATTTGAGGAAAATGTGATGGTACTCGTATTTCTAGATTTAGAGCTATGGCTTCAGCTGATTGCACGTTATTGAATTGTTCTTCTGATCGCATTTCCACGAAAGAGTTCTTAGTAGCTTGCAGAACTAGAACGCTGTTAGATAAATTAACAGTCGGATTTTGTAAATACTTACCAGTTATTTCCAAAATATCAAACTAGATTAATATGCAACTTGAATAAACTTGAAACTAAATTTTACTTCCTTATGAGTCTGCAGTGTTTCTATTCTCAACGTTTCTAGCCTCAGATATTTCAATAAGAGCTTCATATATCTCCTTAGATTTTTTTTAAAGATTTTAAGGCATTTAGTCTACTTTCCCATCTGGTTTCAGAAAAGGATTTCAAGGTCAAACCAACGCATTATTGAACCTAATAAAAAAGTTTTCTAGGCATTGAGCAATGTCAAAAAACTAACAGCTTCCAACAAACAGCGAGCTGAATCATTAACAACCAAATTCAGGGAATGCAAGCAGCCTGGACAAAATAAGCTCTTGGTTCAAGATTCTTAATTTTGTTTTGAATACCAGCCTCTTTTCCTTTCATGTTTAAACCATTGTCATAACCTTACATTTACATAAACACTACTGGAATAGGAGCGTAGCAAGTTTTATTCTCAATATAGATTCCCTATCTGTTCTTTTGTTTTGACTTTTTTTTTACCACAATAGAAAAATAAAGTTATTAGATTAGTCAAAAAATCCCTTTTTTTAATGTAAAAAATAACTGACAAGAACAAAAAATAGAGAAAAGGAGAAATTGATTAAAACAGATTCACTCATTAACGACAAACCTCAACACTAGTCATCCCATCATCATCACTCATTATTTCCATATTTCAATTCAACCCTTTGTCTCATCTCGAGTCTCATCACACGAGCCACACGTCATGACAATCATGACAGTGATAAAATTTCACTCATAAAGAAAGGCCAGTGCCAAACTAAAACATAGTACAAAAAACACTCAACCGGAAGAGTTTAAATTCTTAGATGCAATTTTTAATTTTGCGCGCTGTTATGTCAATGAGTATGAATTTTTACCCTCAGAATTTCTGTTTGAGTAACATTGCTGACTTCGATTTCATATAGAAGAACTGACATCGGGCGCATGTTATCAACTTGCAAGCTGTTACGAGTAAAGATTTTGTGATGTAGTTTTTTTACTGTGGGAGTGTGGGTGTGAATAGGAAGGTAAACATCAACTTATTTTTGGAATAGTAGATATGTTTATGCCTTTATATTCATGAATTAGCTCTTAGTTATATAATGAATTTCAATATTAGTGTGAGCTATAAAAAGAAATGAGACTTAATAAAGAAGGTAGGTAGTGGTTACGAAGTAGTGGCTTTTTTAACGCTTGACCAAGGCGCCCTTTGGGTTCAGCGCCCTGCGCATTTGTACAACTTGCACGTATAGCTTGTCCGGCCCTGCTTACACGGATGTGTTCGAAGGATTTGTAGCTCGTTTTTAAGCTGGAGTTGAAATATTCATGAAAATGCAAATTGAGTTGAAATATTCATGAAAATGCAGATTGAATTGATTGAGAGTTTTTCTCACTGTTAAATTTTCCATTAACACTTACAAAAGTGCGAAAATATATCTTTTTTCTACAATCTACTCAAAATGTTCTCGTATCCCTATTGTTACTATTGTATTTCTTAATTTTTACATATCTAAAAAAACTATTTCATTTTCTTTATACTGAATTCTTTTCAGTGTTGGAGATTTTAAACAGCCCATTATTATGGTAAGGAAGTATAGTACTAGTTTTCTAACTTATTCTTCGCTTTAAAAATTCTCTAACTAATATCGTACTAAGACAATTTGTTTTAATAAATTGCTTCTGAGCACACCTAAAACAATGATAGTTCGTGCTAAAAACTAAGTAAACAGACCTACGAGATACAGACCCTCGTATTTTGATGTTTTTTAAATGTCAAAGAGTCATATGAAGTAAGCACGATACTAAAAAATAAAATAGGTATTCGCTGAGTTTAAATTTTATAAAAGGGTTGAGAAAGTATGATGCTGTATTCGATTAAAATTTTGCAAAATCGTTGTCTTAACCTAGTTTTATACTAAAACAGCTTTAACATCGTATTAATTTAACTAAATTTTTGTACAAATGTTGTCAGTTGTCATATAAATTCAGCGTAATTCCGAAGTTACACGACATTTCTGAACAAATGCGAGTGTACTGATAAAACATACCAATCGAAACTATTCGCCTTCGTGTAAATTGATTCAATATTTTATAACATGACAGTACTGTAAAACCAGAATTATGGTATGAATTAAAATTTTACATTTGAAAAAATATTTATTCTGTAAATTGCGGAGCGATCACACTTTGGATTAGTAGAGGCAAAGTATAACAAAATAAATACCAACGAACACACCCTCAAGCATGCCAACATATATTTTTTCGGACACTACCTAAACACCTCCTACCTTTCAACATCCGAAACTCCATCTTCACCAAAATGTTCTTTTCAATTACTAGCTTACTTTTATTCACTAATCGTTTGTTGTTGTTTTCCATATTTAATTTTGCGATATAGTTTATTCACTAACCAATAAAACACGGCTAATGATGTTTTGCATAGCATACTATGATTGACGTAAATGTGTTTGAAATCAACTCATTTAAAATTGTAGATACTAGCGCAGAAGTAACGTAAGTGGGTTACACCATTTCTGCTCTAGGAAAAGTTCCGTGCAGGAAAAATGTTTCAGCATTTTTGTATTGATTTATGATCAAATAAAAGTTAGGTCACTTCAGCGTTGGAAGAAAATTTATTTGTGACCATTGTGGATTAAAAAGTCAAAATTGAAACAAATGAGGTTATGCCACTTCTGCTCTCAATGCCTCGTAAAGTAAAGTAAAGATTTTTGTATTACATGCTTATGTACATTATGGATTATGCCCATTGCATTGTACATTTGAATTGTTCTTTCCTTTTATATTCCTACCTTCAAGCTGATCACATCTGTAATCTTGGTAACATATTATTAAAAATTAATTGTATTGATAATAGTTTGCTGCAATCAAAATTTCATTCTTGGAACTTAGTAATTTAATTGAGGTTTTTTTTTTTCATTTCTTTGCTGATTTTTTCGCATTGGTTCTTTTAATCAAAATCGGACCGTATAAGAACCATCATATTCGCTACTTCTAGCTCAATACTCACAAAAGTACCAATGAAGTCACGATATATTATTATAACTCGTCTCTGTCAGACGCTCGATGTTGTCATTCACAGTGAAGTAGCATATGATATTTGCCGCCCTGAGCAAGACAATAATTAGCCGAGGTTACCATAATCAAATATTTTATTTTGCTAACTATTTTTATAGCTGTCAAAGTGATAGGTATCTTTATATCGTCGGTCTTAACATTGCAGACAATTTTTTTGAGAAGTTTCAACGCCTCTGAACTCAAAATTGGAAGGAAAAAAATTCGTTTCGGTTTATTTCCAACTTCTGCAATAAATAACGATGATGAATTAGTGCCCCTATTGATTTCAATATAATAAAAAAATAACTGAATTATTGACTAAACAAAAATTTAACTTTTGTGTTTATTTCCAACTTCTCATGGGCAACGGGGATGATTTTGTCACCCCTTAAAGTTGGAATACTAAAAAAACTATATTTTTTAATAAAAATGTATTTAAATTTTAAATAAAAATCTTTTGTAATTAGTTTACAACTTCCAATGTACAACGAAGATGATTTTTGCGCCCCTAGCTCCTTGCGCCCAGGCGATCGTTCCCTTCACCTCCCTTGCTACGCTATTGGTCAAACACATCCTTCAATCGATGAAAATGTGATGGGTCTTGTTCTTAAGACGTAGGTCGTCCACATTCATCAAATCTATATACTATAACCAGCCATTTCTTACCTCTCCGCCCCAAGAATTATCTTCGATTGTATTGGGTTGACAAAGCGACTTATTTCAATTTTCTAATTGAGTTTCATTATTCAACTAAAACATTTTTCCCACTTCTTCCAAACAATTAAAGTTTAGCCCTTTCAATTTACGTATAAGTATTGTACCTAACTACCCAACACTTAACATCCCTTACAGGAGCTCTTATGCAACCACTTACCTAATGCCTAATAATAATGTAGTGTTTGACATTCGTAAAAAAGGTTGAAAAAGGGGTTGATCTCTTATAACAGTTTTGTTTTAATTTGATTGTCTTTCGTGTTTTTTCAAAACTGTTTACTTTTGAATTAATAATTGTATATTTCGGTTTTTTGTATAAAAATATGCCCAAATACAGGGTGTCCGGTATTTCGTATGCCATACTTTGGGATGTGATTCTTGGTCATATTCTAAGGAAAAAATTGTTCTACAGTAAACTCTGATTTTTAACTTTGACATCACTTTTTAACGATTTAAAAAAAGGCTAACTTTGGTGTACCCTTACGCCTTACCCATGTTAAGGTCAATTTCTCTGTCAGTACCAATGATAGGGATCTCATTTTGGACTTTTTTTTAGTAGAAATATTATCCTTTAAATTGAGCTGATATGTTACCAGATATTCAATTTTAAATGGTGTTCAATTTTTCTTGCCCGAGACAAATTTAATAAACATAAGGTTTTCTTATTTTTACCTGATGAACAAAACAATAATAAAAAAAGTCATTAATAAGTGTACCCAAAACCCCATACATTTTATGATACTTGGGAAAATCTAAAACGGGTAAAATATCGAATTTTGGGTTTTTACCTACTTTTATTGCAGCACTTGGTAATTGGAGTGGTTTTCCAAGAATTGATAGTTTTTAGGTTATTTTTAAGACAGTGCACTCATGAAAAGTATAAAAGTGTACTTATGCCTACTTGACTTGTTGTCAAAACCCTAATTACCTTACCTCTCTTCTCAGGGAGAGTTAATTTTATTGCTATGAATGTTAATGCGTAAATTAATTAAATAAGTGGTATAAAAGAATACAAAAACAAATTCATATCAAGTTAAGTCACGATTACAGTTGGATAAGAGCGCTTTTTGAAATGCCTCCATTTACGAGAGAAGAATACGCAGACATTTTATTCGTTTATGGGTTATGTTATAGAAATTCAAGGTGAGCACAACGAAGATACCAGTAACTTTATCCTAACAAACGACTTCCTTCTCGAAATATTTTTGGAAATACCTTTCGAAGACTTCAAAAAACTGGATCAGTTTCAACTGCAAGGCTTAACGCGGGAGCTGCAAGCACAAGGAGAGTTTCGGTCGATGAAAGAATATTAACAGCTGTTGAAATTGATCCTTCCATCAGCATAAGACGCTTGGCTCTACAGTTTAATTTTTCCGAACACAAAATTTCCAGTATACTGCATGGTGAAAATATGTATTCATATCACCATCATACACCTGTGCAAGAACTGCTTCCCTATGATTTTGAAAAGAGATTCGAATTTTGTAACTGGTTGCTAGAGAGAAACTTGGATGACAACCAGCTTATAAACAGAATTCTTTGGACAGACGAATCTCAATTCACAAGAGATGGTATTAAAAATTTCAATAATCTCCATACATGGGCTTCGAGCAATTCACATTCAAGACGGCAAAGATCATTTCATCACAGATTCAGTGACAATATGTGGGAAGGTGTAATTGGAAATAAATTAATCGGGCCTTCCAAATTACCACCCCGAGTTAATTCTACTAACTATCAGGAGTTTTTACAAAACAATCTACCATACCTATTGGAGGATGTTCCGCTGCTTCAACTAGCTTCATCATATTTCCAACAAGAATACGGATGAAGAATACGGTGATCGATGGATAGGCAGAAATGGACGAATTCACTGGCCTACAAGATCTCCTGATCTCACTGTACTGGATTTTTTGTATGGGGACGAATGAAATAAATCGTTAACTAATCTGAAATAACAACTTTAATTGAATTAGAACAACCTATTTCCGAAGGATCACTAAAAGTAAGGTAAGAGTGATCGAGAATAAACATTTAAAGTGAAATCCAAAAACGGGCTCTAGCTTGTATTCAAAATTTGTGTGTACATAAAGTAAGAAATTATTTAAAACAACACAAATTATTGTCTTATTCAAACCCTTTACACCTCAGGCAAAAAATCATTTTTTTTTAATTTTACCCGTTTTAGATTTTCCCAAGTATCACAAAAGGTAGATATGTGTTTTTGGGTGCACTTATAAATGGGTTTTTTTTTATTATTGTTTTGTTCATCAGGTAAAAATAAGACTTTATGTTTATGTTTAAAACTTTATGTTTATTATCTACGCATTTTTTTTTTAAATTGTCAGAATTTAAAATTTTGCTCGGGCAAGAAAAATTGAACACCATTTAAAATTGAATATCTGGTAACACTAAAAACATATCAACTTAATTTAAACGTAGTCTTAAAGGATAGAATTTCTACTAAAAAAAAAATGACAAAGAGGTCCCTACCATTAGTAGGTACTGACAGAAAAATTGACTTTAACATGGGTCAGGGTACACCAAATTTAGCCTTTTTTTAAATCGTCAAAAAGTAATGTCAAAGTTGAAAATCAGACTTAACTGTAGAACAATTTTTTTTCTTAGAATATGACCAAAATCGCACCCCAAAGTATGCCACACAAACCACCGGACACCCTGTATAATTATGTTTGAGGACTATTATTATATTTATAATCTGCTCGGAATCAGCCTTTTCTATCATGGCGAAAGGCGACTTTAATTAATTTTAAATACTCCCATTGCAGATTAAGATGCTTTTTATAAAAAATTTATAAGCTTATGTAAATGAAAAAAAAAAAAAAAAAATCTGTGCTAGAGAGTGGGAGCGGCGACTTTAATTTTAAATTATTGGCTACCCACAGAATGGAGGGGATCTAAAAAGTCCTTACAGTGTTTGAACGAATACTCTTGTAGTATTTAGCACTTCCTCGAAAGAAACGTATTTTTTGAAGTAAATTTGTAAATAAAAATCAACACAAGTTCATGGCCTACACACGGCTTTTAGACTTCGTCTGAAGTATTTATCTTCTGAATCTTCTGATGAAAATTATTTTCAAATGAAAAAAACAAAACAAGAAAATTTCGACGTTTGTCAAAGGATTTTCTTAAAGGAATTTGTCAATTATAAACTTTCAGACTTTATCAACAGTTCAAAAACAGACGTTCATCATAAGTGCATTTGTTAGTATGGTTAGTAAAGTCATTCAGCTTAAGCACGCATATAAATAAATTATAATACAAAATTAATCAATACACAAATAAACAGTTAACTAAATTATACAACTTAAACAACATTTAAAATATTTATCAATAAAGAGCTAATGTCAAAGTCAAATACGTCGAATCCTTTTTTTTTTGGGTTTTGACATTTCACTTACATATGTTGGATTGTATGATCATGTCTATTATAAATGGGCTTTAGACAAAACGAGTGCATTATGTCTTTGACATTTAACTTTACTTCAGCTTTCTCTTTCTACTATGTTTCCATTTCCATTTTAATTTTCATTTTATTTTGATTTTCTTTTTTCTTTTAATCGGCAATTAATTTCAATTTTACCAAGAGTGCCCAAGGGCCTATTATATCATGTTCAAAAACGTTAACGCATCTTCACCTTAGGGTGGTTTCTTTTTAATCTCATCATTCACAAGCAATAACGTCCCTCGTAATGTGGATGGTAGAGGTACTGAAATAAATAAAAGGTAATGAGGATTTAAAATTTGATTCGTTATTGAGTGAATCACAAACGATTATAGTCACAGAAGATCGTGTTGTCTTTTTATATTTTAATATTATACCAATGCCTTACAATAAAAAACCATTCGTCCAGTGGCAGTTAGTTGTAAATCTAAGGATGTCCATCTCTACAAAAAAAAAATATTTTATTTATTTTGAAAAAAAAAAACAAGTTTATGTTGTAAAATAAACAGACCATTCATATCACGGAGTTCTCTTAAAAAGAAATGAATGTATATAGTTAGCAGGAAACTATCCCGAAATCAAATTATTTTTTTTAAATTTCTCATAGGGTTCTTACACCTTAAGATACTGGGAAATACCAACTTGACACAGTCATCAATGGTGTTCGTTGCCAGTAAATGAAAATATACAAGTTGAGCCAAACACATTACTAAAAAATAACAAGGACTCTGGTACAGAAAAAAGACATCAAGATACATTTGGTAAGTAACATACATTAAAATATTACAAACGCCCATGCAACTTGTATTTAGGCTTTGAAACTAATGACGAAAACACCATGGATTTTATTCGTTTCATGTTTCATACGATGGGGGTTAGCTTGGAAAATGGCTTCTTACAATACGATGAACTAGAACTTGGTGTAAAACCATCACATCGGTAACTTTTCGGTGTTTTTTTCCCAGAGAAATCATGTTCAAAAGAAAAAGATGACCGGTATGTGGAGGTAAGTGATTTTGGTCATTCCAGCTTAAGTGACTAAATACTGAACTTACAAATTTTCACTGGACAGATTTGATACGATCAATGTGTACACACTACTGTAGATGAGTTATACAATGAAGATGTTATCAGATTACATGAAAATTTCTTACTTCAATGCTTAATAAAAGAAAGCATTGCGTTGGTCGTATTAACATTTTTTCAATGTGGAGGGTAAAGCCAAGGTTTTGTGAGAAGCTTACCCAGCATCTACAAAGAGTAGTGAACCAAGACGACTACCTTAATGTACTCCAGAGTCTGCGTTTATTGAATCACTTTTGATTGCTTTGACAAAAATTGGTAATTCCTTTCATTCAAATACGATCTAATCCATTGAACGAAACCTGAAGGGAAATCAAAAGATGAAAGTTCGAATAAAATAAGACTATGAGACAGTTTGTCGAAGACAGATACAATCAACTTGATAGCTGTTCTCTATAGTTTTATTTGCAACCGATCTGAATTCAACTAAGTTAGTAACAGTATGGCTTTCGTAGCAATAGTTCCACTGGTGGTCTAATGGTATGTCTAACCGACCAGTGGAATATATCTTTAGTCCTTTTGGAGAAAGTAAGGTTACTGCACTAGATATTTCAAAATCATTTGATATTAATGAATCTCTTTTTCTTTGAATTCGAAACTACCTTTCGAACCGATCTATATACAATGTGTTTCTGATTTTCAGGAAAAATAAATACTGTTGTCCCCAAGCATGCTTCAAATTGGTTTGCTTATTTTCTAGTGTAAACACTCATAAGAATTTAATTTCATTTGTATATTGCATCTGTCTCATATAAAGTTCATTTTCCATCATGTTCCATTTAAAGTGCATTACCGACCATGAATTCTTGATACACTCATTGACTTATTCATTCATATCTTAAATTGTATAAATATCGAAGGGAATTAAAAAAAGCATCTAAACTTGAAGTTATCTATTCATTAAAGCATGTCATATAATGTTTTCCTTGTAAACGCTTTCTTTCGTGAGACCCTTTATGGCAAAATTAAACTACTTTTCGTTTAATGTTCCTAAGTACATATTTGAAAACTAAATTCTTTCTTTGGAATTAATTAGCCAATTCCAATTAGTTCCGATTAAAGTCGTTTTTCATAATGACTATCATCCATTCAGTTCATATAAACAGACTTGAAGGTATCCGTGGTCCCAAAAATCCACACTACCTCCATATTCTCACAGACTCTTGCTTATAAACCTCCCATCACTTTCACAACATAGACAGTATCTCAAGCTTTGTTTTATTGTAAAATTAATCAATGGTTCAATAATATCTCCATCAGCTCTGTATCGTCTAAATTTTAGCTATAGTCAAACTAGCATAAGAAGACAGTTGCCTTTATATCCGATTTTCAGCAGAACAAACTATGGTGTGAATAGCCCTCTAAATCGATTGATTTCAGTTTTCAATATATAATATTTTTTAAAAAATTTAAAGAAAACTTTTTTAACATTCGAATATTGTAGTTATATGGGCTTATCCCGGTAAATTTTAACTTCTTGAGTTTGAAAAAAAAAATTAAAACACGTCTTTTAATTTGAGTTTTTCTTTAATTATATACCACGAATAAATAAAAAACTTCAAAATTACTCATATGTATTGCTTGTTGAAAAAAAAATTGGAAAAGCAATTCATCTTAAATAATTTAAAAAAAACGAGTTAATTGATTTGGTTTTTATTTTTAATCTTCACAGCCTCTTTTTTCAAACTTATTTGTTCAACACTTTTACCATTTTTTTTTATAGTTTATGCAGTTTAAATTACGCTCATTGTAAAGGTATAATCAAAGAATGCTTTGGTGTGCTAGTAAAAAATTTGCCTTTTTTGAAACAGTTACGTTTTTAACGTTCATTTTGTTAACTTCATAAAATTTGTACATAATGAAGTACGCATTGAAACCAAAGTTTTATTTACTCTAGATAGCTTAAATAATGATGCAAACCATACAAAATGTCCCATAATCAATGTTGAAAAAAATAGACACGAAAATTTGTGACAATTAAAGATTTACGAAAAATCACGCATGGTAGTTTTTTCTAAAATTTATATCATATAGGATTATTTATAAGGAAGGTACGCACTTAAAATGAATGATTTCAATTAATTTTGACCTTCATTTATCTGAAAGAAACGAAAATTTTACTAAGTAATCTAATGTTGAACATTATTTTTGGAATAATACAAACGTTAATTATCTACGCAGGCAGCCATAAGTCTCAATATTCGATGATTATTTCGATTTGAAACACTTTCGCACTATCTCGATGATTCATTTTATATATTGAATAGTTAAAACTCAATGATATATATAATATTATAAATTTCAAAACCTGAATATTTAATAAAAATATCTATATATAAATAAGCCCATATGTATTTATTTATTTTGTAGGTAAATTATTTTTTAAATTAAAATATATGTAAATAGCTTAAATCTTTTAACGTTAGACCATTAACGGATTAAATAAATAATCCACGTTGATACTGGTACAACATCAATTCCCAGACTATTAAGCAGTACGAATATTATGATGATGATGGTGGTAAGATGACGTTGATGATGTTGTTAATAGCTGCTTGAACTTTTGTAATTCGCTATAAGCTACCTACATTGTTTGCGCGTGTTTGTCACGTGATTGTGATTATAATTACATAGATACAATGTAAGAAGATTGGTGATATTGCTGTTGCCTCTGCAAGGCAGGTACTTACATTCCTATATTTCTCATAATTCAATCACCCTTTCCACCATATGCATACCTACCAGTACCTGCACATTTTGTCATCATGATAATGATTGGCAACAACTGTAAAATCTAGTGAAACATTTAAACGACAAGGGTTAAAATCAGATATGACCCGCAGCGCAGCTTTGTTATGATATCCGTTTCCGTATGTTTAAGTACTTTAGCTCGGTTCTATACGTTTTTGCTGAAAAAAGGTCTGGGATTGCCTTTCGCAAATAACATCAAGGTGATTAGAGAACAATTTAAGACTTTGCGCTGTGGTAGTGGTTGGAGGGTTTGTTGTTTAGACTAATTATATTAGGGGTAGGAAACACAACAACATAGTAAATAGTCCTAGTTAATGTTTTGAAATTACGTATTTTTTTTTAATATTTTGTGCCAATTAAATGGAATTTTATGATGCGTAATTACCGACAACAAAAAAATGTTACGTGATTTTGGAGTTGAAGACAATTTAATTCGGAATCCATTATCATTATAGTGTTTTGTTGCCTTGCAAAAGATTCATGGTAGACAATTAAAACACATGGTTTAAAAAAGTATGAAAATTGGAAAAAGGCATGAACCATGAACATTTGATCATGAGTAATTTTTAAGAAATTCTATATGCTCAAAATTGTGTATGATCAAAAGTATTTGAATTGGTTTTAGTAGAATAGTGCTAGCTTAAAAAAGGCATTGTTTTGGAACTTGTTTTGTAGCCAAACTTCTTGTATGAAATCATATTTAAGTGGAATATTTACAAAATCTTGAATTAAAGGTTATTTTCTAAATATAGTTTTATAGACTTAAGTTCCATTTTGAAAACCAAAAAAATATTTAAAAACTATTTTGTATGTATAATATTATTTTAAGCTGAATTCAAGAAGAATCAAAAGTATCTACGAGTATGCATTACTTTCTTAAGAGAAGAGTTATGCGTAGTAGCATCACTTCTTGATTTCTTTTAATTGTTTAAAAAATCTTTGAAATTCAGTTCTGTATTAAGAACTTCTATTCTAAATTCGAATGAGTTAAAAAATTAAAACGAAACATAACCTTTTTCAAAATTAGGTACAGCTTATCTCCTCAAACGCATTATCCAACGAAAAATGGAACTTTATTAAATTATTCGGCTAAATGTATTATACCATAATATTTCAACAACAAGTATATTGGTATCTACTTTTCAATCCTTTCCAATCTTCCTTACGATTGCACTATTAAATCGATTTAAGGGTAGCCGGAACCCTATTAGTGCACCCTTTATTTGTACAATCAATAGATCTTAGCAAAAAAATGTAATAAAGTTTTATGTTTAGAATTAGGATTTATTGATTAATGAAAAGACACGAGTGGGAGAATTCCATCTTTTTGATGAATAGAATAAATAAAAATAAATAAAATCCATGTTGCACTAAATTAAAATTTCTATGGCTAATTCCTTTATCTACTTCTCCATATCGAAACATAGTGAACCATATTAATACCATAAATTCCCCTCTAACTGAAGTTCACCAGCTCGCGGTTCGTAGGAAAACCCGTTACAGTTGTCTTATAACAAGTTCGTCGATTTGAGAAAAGAGATCAAGTGTTTGATCTTTAGTTCAGGAAGTTCGTTAAGGTCGTTAAGCAATAATTTAAGGAATAATTGGACTCTTATTTTGATCAGAGCAGGATATTTAAAGAGAAAATGGATGACTATTTCCTTTTGATGCTGATCCTCAAACCTACGACAATGAGTATTCAAAAGAATACTTAGTTTTGCTACATGTTCCCCTATTGCTTAGTGTCCAGCTCATGTTGCAACTATCCTGGCTATGTCTTCCCTGATACTGAATATTAGTCATTTGTTTTTCTCTTATTAGAAATGGGCCACATCCTTGTGAAAAATAACACTAAGAGGAATCTTGGAATCTTTCCGCATGTGAGCTCTGAAGGGCTGATCCTTGCCTGACCCGGAACCCAGACAAGGCTAACGTTCAGGTTAATGTTCAGGCTCTCAAGCTCACCTCGGCATTGCTGGGCCAATTTAGTTGATGAAGAATTCGAATCAATGGCTTTAACAGTCACCTGCCTGTCTGCAAAAATAGTTCTGATTTGGATCTAGTTTGAGTATTTTGCATTACAGAATGGTCAGTTCCTTACCATTATTTTCTCAAACATTGCTCTAATGAAATAGCCAGCTCCATTCCTCGCGTAAAGCAATTTCTGCGTAATACCCTCTCCGTCATACCCTTGAGCCTAACTTCGAAGTATTGAGATTCCTTCTGTAACCGTACCACACGAATGTAGAATTATTTACCCAACTTTATTTTTCCTCACAATTTCAGTAGACTTTTAAGACATATGTATGTACTACATATGTACATCGTGTATGCTCGCACGTATTCATAACCCTTTGAGTGCTTTTCAATTATGAAAACAAAACAAAAGATTTAAAAATTATGTTAAATAAGATTATCCTAAGTATTTAAGGTAAATACGCATACATTTTAATCTTAATATAACTAAAATTAATCATTTTCAAATATGTTTTCCATTTATATGCACTTCGTTGCATAGAGGGCGGGTCAATAAGTCCGTGACTTTTGGAATAAAACACAGATTTTTTGATAAAAAAATAATTTTATTTTTCAACGTAGTCTCCCTTGAGCTCTATACACTTTGTCCAACGTTTCTCCAATTTTTTTATCCCTTCCAAAAAAAATGATTTGTCGAGGTCCTCAAAATAGGCCTTTGTTTGCGAGATGACTTCATCATTGGAGTCAAATCTTTTTCCACCAAGCCATTTCTTCAGGTTTGGGAACAAGAAGTAGTCGCTCGAAGCCAAATCTGGAGAATAGGGTGGATGAGGGAGCAATTCATAGCCCAATTCATGGATTTTTGCCATGGCAAGTGCACATGTGTGCACCCTTGCATTGTCTTGGTGGAAAAGAACTTTTTTTCTTGGCCAAATGAGGTCGGTTTTTTTTCAAATCGTCATTGAATCGGTCCAAAAAGTTGGCATAATATTCCCCATTGATTGTTCTTCCCTTTTGAAGGTAGTCAATGTGGATTATCCCGCGTGCATCCCAAAAAACAGTCGCCATAACTTTATTGGCTGACAAACCCACCTTGGCCTTCTTTGGCGCCGATTCACCCTTAGAAACCCACTGTTTTGACTGTTGTTTGGTCTCTGGTGTGTTGTGATGGATCCATGTTTCGTCCACGGTTACAAAACGGCGCAAAAACTCCTCCATATTGCGTTTAAACAACGCCAAACCTTCCTGTGAAGTTGTTACACGATTGCGTTTGTGGTCGACTGTGAGCAAACGCGGCACCCATCTTGCGGAAAGCTTTCTCATGCCACAATCTCCACAATCTCTCGCACTTTCAATCTTCGGTCGGCCAACACCATATCGTGAATTTTTTCGATTGTTTCGGGTGTAGAGACCTCAACTGGGCGTCCAGGACGTTCGGCATCTTCAGTGCTTGTACGGCCACAACGAAATTCAGTAAACCACTTTTTTACCATTGAAATCGATGGTGCATAGTATTTATCAAGCTTAGCCTTGGTCTCGGTAATGGTTTTTTTTCGCAAGAAATAATGCTTAATAAGCACACGAAATTCACTTTTTTCCGTTTTCTCCTCAAATTAGTGAGTAGTCTGATAAAAATAGCTGTCAAACACAAACTAACTGACGCAGCAAGTTTAAATTTTGACAGGAGTCAACTGACAGATGCCTGTTGACAGGAGCAGTGTTGCTGTTTCAGTAAAGAGGTCAGAAATTCAAAAAGTCACGGACTTATTGACCCGCCCTCGTATTTTATTACAATTGGTTACATTACTTTGTTTACGACACCGCTTCAAGAACACATTAGAGTTTAATAGACACGCACGTTTGGTACGAAGCTTTTCAAACCATTTTAATTGTTTATTTGTTAGGCTTGCTTACAATTGTAGAACTTTGAATTTGAAGACTTTTTTATGAGGTACTTAGACAATTTAAATATACGAAAACTAAACGGATTTACCGCGATGATTTATTTGAAAAGCTTCGAACCAAACGTGCGCTTCTATTAAACTCTATTGTGTTCTTAAAACGGTTTCGTGAGGAAAGTTTTGTACCCAATTGTGTTAAAATAAGCATCAAAGTGCATATAACAGGTTCTGATAAGATATACAGTAAGACCCGCTTAAGAGAAAAACCCGCTTACCTGAAACACTTTTTTCATCCCCAAGTATTTTCCGACCAATTTCCCTTAAAACACTCCGCTTAAGTGAAACTTGCTTAAGCGAAAAACCCGGATAACTGAAACATTTTCAGTTAATTTTTAATATTTTTCATTAAAAAAAACTCTCTTAAGTGCAAAAAAAATTGAATTTGCTAGTTTTCGTTTTTCAATAAATTATTTTTGTGTTATTTAATCGTTGTTTTATTTAACTTCTTTCAAGGCAAATCCAAAAAATAAAAACAATATTGTTTCTAGCATTAAATCTCCGCTTAATGGAATTTTTAAATCCGCTTAATTGAATTTTTTTTTTTCACTTATCCGAACTCTGCTTAAGTGAAAGAAAGATGTGACATTTTGCCGTTTCTCTTAAGCGGGTTTTACTACAAATAAATGTTTTCCATTATTACTTATTCAAAAAATTTAATTCTGAATTGCAATTCATTAAACAACCTTAAATACCATTTGTTTAAGATCTTTTTGTCTCACGTCAAAGCATTAAGGGTCAAGGATAACTCCCCAATATTTCGCACTGGAAGACAAAGAACAGATCTTGGTCATTGAGTCGAGGTAGGATGAAACGGGATATACACTGAAAATAAATTCCTAGGTAATATTGACAAAAACGTTTTGTTGACCTTTAACAAAACAATTTTATCGTTTTGATAAAATTTTTGTCAATACGAAAGAATGATTTTGTTGATTTCACAAAATTTTTATAATCCCGCATGATTTTTTGTCAGTTTAACAAAATATGCACTACAAATAATTATTGTCAGTTTAACAAACCATGTTTTGTTAATATAACAAAATAAAACAGAGATTTTTGTCGCATCGACAAACTTTTTTGTGATGTTAACAAAATGTTTGTTGTATCTACAAAAAATCTGTTTTGTAAAAGAAATTTGTAAAATTGACAAAATATTTTGTTGAATTGACAAAATATTTTGTTAATTTAACAAAATATAACAAGAAATTTTTGTTAATTTAACAAAATATTTTGTTAATGTAACAAAACAATTTTGTTAATTTAACAAAACAATTTTGTTAATTTAACAAAACAATTTTGTTAATTTAACAAAACAATTTTGTTAATTTAACAAAAAAATTTTGTTTATTTAACAAAAAAATTTTGTTAATCCGATAATAATAAAAAAACAATAACACTAACAAAAAAAATTGTTAATACAACAAAAGAATTGTTAATATGACAAATTAATTTTGTAAATTCTACGAAATTTTGTCATATTGACAAAATATTTTTGTTATTTCAACAAATTTATCTGTTGGCATAACAAAATAGTTTTGTGGATACAACAAAATATTTTTTGTTACCTCAACAAAATTCTATAATTTTTGTCAATTTGATAAAACTTTTTGTTGGACGTATATTGACAAAATTTTTGTCAAATCAACCTAGATTTTTATCATATATACCTAGATTTTATTTTCAGTGTAGGTTTTCGTATCATGTTTTCAACATAAAAATTTTCCTGTTGTCAATTTGCTAGCCTTAAAAAGAAAATAAGAACAAGTAATCAAATTATCTCCAATATTATATTTTATTTCGTTTGCATCAATTTATTTTTCTTATAATGAACTTTTCATAGATTTCTTCAGATAAGTTCTGTTAATTGTTTATTACTTTTGTTTTGTCATTTTAACCTTACATCAATCTTATATAGGTACAATTATTTTTTATTTTTAAATTATTTAATTTTTTTGTGTCTTTTTACTTATCCATGTGAACAAATTGGGAGGTCACTCTTTTATAATATGCTTTTTTTCGGTCTCAAATGCTTAGTTGCTTTTAGGTTTGCCATTAAATGTATGCTTTTGATGGCTTCATGTACAGATGTTCATTTTTATTTTTGCCATCTTACTGAAAACATAGTTTTGTATGAAATGTAAAAGGAATATACTTTGTTAAGATTGTGAGATAAAAATCAATTTTTTAGTGGATTCACCTTATACATATAACACTACTTTGGCTTCTTATTTTTTCAAACAGAATTTAACTTTACAAATTTAAATTTACAATGTAAGTATAAGGTAACACATGCATGCCATATTTTTGATAAGCCTTTTATTTTTCTATTATTGATACTGCTTAAGTTAAAATTCCTCACCAATTCAAAATCAATTAAGTTTTAATTTATCACACATACCTAAGAATACATGTATATTCTTTAAATATAAAATTCTAAAAACGCCTGAAACGTGTCCAGACGTTACACAATCAGATTGTAAGTAAGTTTTTGATGCAACTTTAAATTTAGCTTTTTGAAAGAACCTGTCCATCGACAATTAGATACGAAGAGATTGTATTCAATAAGAAGTTAGGTTTTAGCATCGTGGGGGTTATTCTTTTTTGTGGAATGCCCTTGATGTCCAATTTTCGACAAATTTTGTTCCGCGTGATTGAAAAGTATTTGTGGCGTTTATTTTTTAAGTGCTTAAGGTCCATTTTAAAACTATAAGCCCATCTCTATTTTCTAAACGAGATGCAATTAATATGTATTGATTGTTTACAAAGGAATAGAAACCGTTACGATTAACCGTCTCTCCTGGACACTTTCCTTCTCCACGAATAATATTTTGCCCAGTTCCTTAAAAAATAAATCAGCTCATGGATCTCAACTTATACAAAGTTGACCAACTTTAGATTTTCTAAATTTTGACGTATCAGAAGTTCAGTCTGTCAACTTTGATCTCTGAAGTTGACAATAAAAATTCTCAAATTTTGTTCAACTTCAGCTTTTATAATTGGCACAACCCCACTTTATTTATTCTCCTTTTGAACTGTCAAATAAACAAAGTTTCACTTGAGATTCGTCGTCCCTTTCACTTGAAGAAATATATCTAAACGTTTGATCTCGATCTTGTCACTTCACTATTAACACTTGACCTATACTTAATAATTGCAGCATCTGTAACATTGTCAATTCAATAGTGTCATAAATGGACCATTCAGTGTCAGGTTGTTTTTGCATGCTCAGAAAACTTGAAAAATATATTTAGGGAACATAAATTTGTCACTTACAGTAAATTTAAATTTTAATTTTATGAGTGAAAATAAAAAAAGAATAAATCAACGTATTGTTATGGGTCTTATTCTATGTATACTGAAAAATCTGCGCATTTTGTTTTGTTAGTTTTGAGCAATATGACATGGTTAGTCTTAATACCACTGGATAAATTTTGCAATTCTAAAAACATATCTGGCATTGTGTTTTTGAAAATTGAAGGTTTACGTTGCATTTAAAAACTGACAAACCGCCATAAGTTTTTCAAGCAAACTGACAAAATAAGGAATCACTCATCATTTACACTGGCGATCTGAATAAGATTCATTTTTTTTTTCTCTTAAATTTTTCAATTATTCACTGTTCCGTTATTCGGTGTCGCCACAATTTTCAAACGATGCCGGTATAATGACAAATTTAAACATTAATTGCTCGATGAAAGCTGTAAATATTTTGTTGTCTTAGATACTATTATGACATTTTATGCAGCTTAGCAATATACATATATAATGGAATTTTTTGTCACTCGTATAAATCTACGATAAGTCATTAATGGTAAGAAAACGAAGAAGGCATAAGTAAACAAGACAAGTAAAATGAGACCGGCTTAGACATGGTAAGTCATTGTAATTATATTATTAGTAATATTTCAATGTTAACGAATAAACTTTATCTGTGAAGTGAACCTACACTAATTGCTCACGTGTCGCCCTGACCAATAGCATTAGATTATTATACATCAATTTAATTCTTTTTGTTTTAATTTCATTCATTGGCAAATTAACCAACATCAATTTTATTTAAATCTCAATAAATGTGCCTGTATTTATTTATTTTATAACTTCTCTTATTGATCATAAACTTAAACAATAAAGTGTAAATGGTGTGATTTTTCTTATATAATTATATATTTGTATATTATATTATTATAAGAAACATAAAATGAAAAGAAAAAAATGTGTTTGAGGGCACAAAACAAGCTTCACGCACACTTACACATGTACACACAGGTTTTCTTTTTATTATTTAAATATTTATAAATATGAAAGAATATATATATATATTTATATATATTTATTTATTTTTATTTTTTATAAAGACATAATGCTTTGCACTAGATCCTTTTGATCACCATTAAGAGTTTTCATTTGTTACACGTATTTTTTTTTAATTTTAATAAATAAACAAAGAAATTAACGACAACGACAAACATTTTTTTATCAATAAACTTAATAATAATTCAAATAATTCAATTAAAACTATACGGAAAATTAGTTATGCATGGTATTGATGTGGATTGCATTATAAATTAATGACCGCATATTTTATTGTCCTAATTTTGAGTTTCCAATACAATTGTATCATTTTAATATTATCTGTTCAACGAAAGGCAAACTGCAAATCCTGTTTTGTTGATCGACAAGCCATTACCAGATCCTTACAAAATACCATCAGATATGTGCCCTTACCGTTCCTTAAGCTATAAAACGAAATCGTAAGCTTCGAATGTAATTATGATTTATCGCTAGTACCTACATATTCTATAGATTTTGTTCCTTAGAAAAGTAGAAGTACATATGTATAAGTAATCCAAGGTTTGTGAATAGGATTTTGTCAACCAAGACACTTTATCGAACAAAATACCAACTTAGCAAAGAAACAGAACATTCAACAGGCATATAAAGGAGTTGATTTTGGAAAGAAGATGTACTGCAAATTAGGAGAGTGTTTGAAAAGCTGTCCGCCTTATCGAAAAGGAGTCATAATAGAATTTAAATTTAGCTATCTTCTGATAGATGGTCTTTATAAATGTATCTTAGTGAAAATTCAAGTTGTTTCAATAAGTAAGAACTTTGGTCAAGAAACGCGGATTAAGTGCGCGCCAATTGCTCGTGCACAGGGGCGGACGCAGAAAAAAATTTCGGGAAGGGTTTTCAAAAAAATATGAGATTTTCATAAATAAATTATTTCCGGCATTTATTAATACGTAAAATCATATCTTGTACTTTTGCGATCATACGATAAAGAGTTATCCGAAAACATAAGGACACTCAAATGATACCTACGTTAACTACTATACTATACATAATTATAACCACAACGCTTCCAGAAGGTGCTATGTGCTACTTATCAGTAACTGTAACTTTCGAACAAACGAAATGAGTTAGTTTTTTTTCTTTCTCCGTTACTGCCCATATACTTAAACACATAATGTCAATCATCAAAAACGCAATTGCTGCTGGCTTCGTGTGTCTATTTGTTAATGATCAATTTAAAATAGGACAGTTTCTTGCTTTTATGTACAAAATTCAAAAATTAATATTTCTAGAGAAAAAATGTTCATAAGCAAAAAATTCATTTTTTAAATAACTAAAACAACTCCTTAAGTTATTATTTTAAAATAGTAGTTTAGTAGTTAGAGCTAAACACATTATATGTTTTATAAAAGATTTTTAAAATATAGGTATTTAAGAAAAAATTTTGATACGCCAATTTTAACTAGAAGCTTCTTATACAAAATTTCATTGAAATCCGTTCTGCCTATAATGACAATTCAAAATTCGAAATTATAATTAAAATTTATCAAAATTCTCGGAGCTATTTTTTAGAAAAATACGATTTTCTAAAAAGATTTTTTAACACTTACATGGTGGGTACGTTAATTTTTAGTTAAAACAATTTTTTTCCCTCCGATCTTGTAGATTATATTAAGAAATTTTTATTTATTCAAGTTTAAAAAATCGAGCAGGGGTTTTCGGAATATTGAGTTTCCAAAAAAAATAATTGGCTTTTTTCTTTTTTCATTCAGAGTAGAGCACTGAACAGAGCATGAGCATGTCAAGCATAGAGTGCGCTCTGAACAATCTCTGAACACGCTCTCAACGAAAAAAGAAACACAATCTTTGAACTGTTATACAATCTGAGCTAAAAAAGAAACACGATATTTTGTTTGACAGTTCAGGTACTACTCTGAACTAAAAAAGAAAAACGCTCAATATTTAAAATTTGGAGGAGCTTCATAATGATTAAAATCGGTTGTACTCACTTCAATCAATCAATTCAATTTTTATTTAGTTAAATTGTACAAATAAGACGTAGTCTTCGAGAAAATCAAAAACAAACAAAATAAAATGGTTCCAAGAGGGCTTCCAAAAGATGATTCGTACCGTTATTTTTGGTTAAAAAAAAAAGGAAATTTTAACGAAAATCGGCCCATGCTCTTTAGCCGTAGTCGAAGAGACAGACAGACAGAATTTCGAGACCCACTTTTTCTTCGCTATCATAGTAATGTCAACTTTGATAAAAATCAAAATCTTGAGTTCTATTTATTTTACGAATGCATTACTTGCCTTATAGTACCTATAAGTCGTAAGAAAATCGCAGAGAACCGATAAAGGGAAACACAAAACTTCTAATAATCAATTGAATTTACATCAATATTAATATGGCACGAAAATAGCACTTTGTCTCTTTTGTCTTTAACAAAATGAACTCTTATTTTTGGTTGTTTCGGGGGGGGGGGGGGGTGTTTTAACCCCTAAAACCCCTACCTGCGTTCGCCCCTGCTCGTGCAACATTGGGTACATCCGTTAGTAACTTCCCAAATACTAAATTGATAAACTCTTTCCTTTTATCATCTTTCTTTTGTTTTGTCTTGAATCATGTCACCTTGTATCATTAGAGTTGATTTATTAGTTTCTTTAATTTGTTCTGTAATTGAATGGCAGAGTTGTAATAAGAATATTAAAATATTTTTTTATTAATTTGTTGTACTCTTTCATAATTTAAAACAAAGCGCAAGGGTAACGACTGAATTAAAAATAATGTAAGTGTGTATTAAGTTGAAAGATTTATAAATCCAGCATTGGATTGAGTTTTAACTCTTATATATCTATAAACTGTTTCGACTTTACTTCGATTCATCAAGAATTCCTGAATTTATCTCGACATGATGGCGAGAAAACCATAATTTTCGATTCGGTGTTACTAAACAGAATTCATTTCTGCAATACCCAAACTGAAAATCTATCACTTTATTGTCTGGTGATTCCAGCAGGTAATTTAACATCACAATAACGATTTCTGTGAAGAGTTACTACTCGTATATGATGAAAAGTAGAGCACTGGGAAGGGAAGACATCCGTGTAACATACATATATGCCTTCCCCAGTGCTCTACTTTTCATATATGTACATATATATATTATTTAAATACTTCAGAATAAAATGGATCCTTTCAAACAGTATTGTACTGTATTCGTATCCATATACAACAGATGGGTTTAATCGTTACATATATTTTCTTCAATTAGTATCTCTAAATCTATTTCAATGAGAAATCAGTTGGACTTGCTCTATAGCCCACACTTTTGGATTATTTAGAGCATTTTTATCAGCTAGTGACTTCAAACTTTGGAATGATGTTTCCGATGCGACAACAGTTCAAAAACAACAGACAAAACACACAAATAAAAACAACAGTTTAAATCGTTTATGAAAAAGTTTTGAAAACGTCATAAGTATGTACACCATTTTTGTGGTATTTAGATATACCTTATAACATGAAGTACATAGTTACTTATGTTATATGTAAATATCTCCGAGCCATTTCGTAGATATACGGAAATTATACAAAGAAAAAGCCATTTGTAGAAAGGAAAACGAATTTAATATTAAAAAAGAGCCAGAAAGATTTAGAGACAGCTCAGCTCGGGTAAAGGTAAAACCATATAATTCGAAAAGAATCAATATAAGGTCAAAAGCGAAAATTTAACCTTTAGACAATTTTGTAAGACCCGTAGAGATTATAATTAAAGGAGCATAATGTAGTATAATGTAGCAGGAGTTACAAAGCTTGATCGAATTAGAAGTACGAAGATCCGAGGAAGCCTTCATGTTAAGAATACCATTTCCCAAAAAATTGAACACGACCGACTCAGTTGGTATTGCCATGTTCAAAGGAGAGATCCTGAGAACCCCGTCAAAAAGGCAATATCATACAACGTTCCAATTCGGAATAAAAAGAAAGGTAGGCCTAAACACTCCTGGTACAAACAAATGCAAAAACACCAGCATTCAGTTGGCCTCAGAAATGGAACAATACAAAACCGGGAGGCTTGCCGCCGATTTCTGAGGTCAACCCGGCGAACCCCACAGGCGGATCACTAGTGTGAAGCAGATGCGTGGGAGAGTTATGATCCCCTCGACATCGAGATCATAACAGCGCCGAAGCAAAGGAAGAAGAAGAAGAAGAATGTAGTATAAAGTACTATATTTCACCACCTCAAGCTGTGATTTTACAAGTAGGTACATATATTGATATACTATAGACAAATCCATAAAATTATAAAATATAAAATAGGTTCAAACCTCAATATTTTTTACGAACTTAGAAGAATACTCACTTTTCAAATGAAGAGAATATTTCAGTACTTGTTAAGATCTTGGAATTTAGGATTTTCTACAGGAAGAGAAAAAAGATGTGTAAAATTGCTACAAACACCTTCGGTAAAATATTTTGTATCGATATTATTGAACGGGAATAACTTTTCAAACACTCCTAAGCGAATTGGCTAAGTGGGTGTGTGCTTGGTCGGCTAATGGAAGGGCCCCAGTTCACAATCATGTAAGAGGGTGGATTTAGATTTTTGACTGATGAACCAAATTTCTATATATATTTAGATTATTTGAGAAAATAGCTGCAGGATACAAACAGCGACGACATCATGGTTATATTATATAACGGTAAAATTGTTTGTTTTTTTTCTAAAGGACTTCTACTCAGATAAACTCTGTATGGACTTACCCATATAGATTAGGTTAATTAAAACAGGATAATCCGAAATATGATGCTCATAATATCTTACATATCTACTGACCGCGATAATACGTACAAGTACATAGGTACGTTTTGAGGAGTTATAGATCGTATTAACTTCCGAAGATAAACTGAACTGTAACTAGTCTCTCTAGATTCAAATCGAGACCTTAAAAAGTTGAAGTGATCTAGAACCTCCCAAAACACACTTCTTGAATTTGTAAGAATAAGGTCAATGAAGTAAATAATCATTAACTGTATTATTTTAGAGAAAAAATACTCGTAGGTACATTTAAATTTAAAAGTAATGCAATCACTCTCCACAATTTCACATTAAAAAAAAAGTTATAAAATCCAAAAATGAATGGAAATAAAGCAACTAAAAAGTTAAAACTTAATTATAAAATAAAATATTGTTCTACATACTTGTATGTAGGTATAATAAATTCTTTCTATGAATTTAAATACAATATTATATTGATTGGAACGCTTTGCGCTTCATCACATGTGAGTGTTAAGTTTTTGTTAATTCTTAGCTCTGCCGTTTTGATAAATAAATATTTTTCTATATATATATATATATATACATATACATGTTATTTTTAATATATATTCACACTTTTCTAGTTTTGTTTTTTTTTTTTTTTTTTTTCTTATGTTATTTTACTCAGAGTGATTTTGTTTTTATTAATTATAGAATCATCGATCATTGACCCGAGGTATACATAACTTCCAATTATGTAGGTTAATTAATTTTTAGTTTTTTTTATTTTGTATTCTAATTTTTGTCAAATCTTCTTATACTTTAGTTGAACTTAGAAAAAAGAGAAGGTATCTATATAAGGAGGTGTGAAGATTTGGTGTTAAGAAATTACATATTCTCTTGATAATTTTTATAAAATATTATTGGATGTATACTTGTATACATTCACACAGAAGATAGATAGTTTTTTTTACGGATTTTGTCTAACTACATTAACAAAAAACAAAGTTTCAACAACATCAAATTAAATGTTAAGTTTTCTTATTATTTGTAACATCAGTAATATATTCGTTTTCTATGTTTTTTGTGTTTCTTCATTAATTAATTCTTTATGAATACCTATACATACACATAATATATTAATCTTTATCCATAATTGTAAAATTTTTTAATAAAAAAAAATAAGAAACTATAGACAGATATATCAATTAAATTCATATTAATTTATAGATTACCTAATTAGAAGTTTTAAATTCTTTCTTATCGAAGAAAAATAACAAACGGGTCCTATTGAGAATATTCTTTTGATTGGCAGCACTGTTGCTGGAATCATCGAAATCGATTAGATATCGAATAACACATAAAGAACACCAATGTTAAGTATGCCGGTTCTCGAAACGTAATTTTAGATTTTTTGTATTCCAAAATCGCTATCCTAAGCGTTGCTCAAACCCATTTTAGAAATCTTAATTTTTTATTTTTCAAAATTAACAAAAGTAAAACGCAACATTGAAGTAGCTAGTTCTTCCCAATCTTTTATAATTTTTTTCCTATTGATTTTATGATATTCGCATTCAAATTAAATTTATTTTACCATTGAAAAGGAAATTCAAAATTAATTAAAGAATCCTGTAAATTTAGTGAAGTCTGCCCATTATCAGACCAAAATAAAAAAAAATTAAGTTTCTAAACGCAGAAATAATATCAAATTGCGCTACTTACAACTAATGTGGTAAATGAAGAATAAAGATAGCTAACAACCGTATAAGCATATAAATCTCCAGGTGCTCACCCAAGGAGATTAGGAGAAGCGGACGTCAACAAGTTGAAGGTACTAATTTCAGCAATTTTATTTGAATAGTTTGCTTTTAAGAAATTGTGCGGATTTAATAATGAAAATACACCTTTAGAGCTCTTAATTAATAACCCAAACTTTATTACCAAATCCAAACAATCTACTTTTATAGATATTAAAACAATCTCTATCTAGATCTAATTTATAAAATATCAATCCTTAATCGCCAAATCGCAGTGAGATTTAAATAGCCCTATGAGAGGTTGATTTATAAATATAAACAATAATTGGAACTGCAAATATTAGAGGAAGACTATAAAAACAGAGATGAACTGTGTCTATCAGATTCAAAAACAATATACTAGATACGAGTAAATCCGTTGTCCATTAAATTACTTAAAGGTTAAAATTGAATAAAAAAAGTTGTTTTCCTGAATAAAATTTAACAAAACACAGGCACACAAAAAATATACTCGAAATAAATTGGGAAACAAAATTAGCAAAAGAGAAAAACCCCATTATTTGTTTAGTTTTTTGGCTATTATTATTATTTTAACGCAGATTCATGATCATAGCTCAATTAACCTAAACGGTGAAATAAATCAAACCTTGAAGCGGTTCTTTATTTGATTCATCTATGTCGCAAGACGACATCAGTGCAGAGATCAAGCGAAGAATTACTCTTGCCAACCGCTGTTTCTTCGGGCTAAGAAGGCATTTGAGTAATAAAGCCCTATCTCAAAGAACCAAGGAGACCTTGTATAAGACCCTCATCATCCCGGTCCTGCTGTATGGGGCAGAAGCATGGACACTGTCTAAAATGGATGAAAATCTGCTTGGGTGCTTTGAAAGAAAAGTTCTTCGTCTGATCTTCGGTCCAGTCTTTATCGATGGAGTATGGAGGAGAATGTTCAACAATGAGCTATACGGGCTTTACAGCGACGTTGACCTAGTCAAGAAGCTGAAAATACAACGGCTGAGATGGCTGGGACACTTGGAGCGTATGGACACCGACGCACCAGCCCGTCGAATCTTCGAATCCACCCCTGATGGTCTGCGCAGCAGAGGAAGACCCCACCTCAGGTGGTGCGCACAAGTGGAGAGCGACCTCAACCAACTTGGAGTGCGTAAAAGATATTGGACAACGAAAATAAGTAGCGAAAAAGGAAGCTCCCAAAAGCAATACTGATACTATAATATATAATAAAAAATAAAAAAATATCTTTTAACAAATTAATAAAATTCATATTTTTGATGAATTTGAAAATTCTCAAAATATCTTAAAATCTTTTTTTTCACACAACATAAACAAACGGACAAACGGTATTCCATTCTAAGTTTGAAGTCGAATATAGGACATTCAAAAACCTGGAAAAAAGTAGTCTAGTATGTCTATGCAAAACAAACGTGCAGCATATTGTATTTTTCTATGTAATTTGATGTTTTGTTGTAAGGTAAAATTAAGGTATTTATTTTTATTAGTAAGCTTTCTATTGGAATAAGAATATATCACATTTATTTATACCAACATTTGGGGTGATTTTTTTCAAATTACTACAACTATTTTTTTTAATAAAAAAAATATCCTAATCGGTAAAACTAAAGCTGATAAAACTGACCTTATAAATATCATGTATTTTTTAATAAAGAGATTATGATGATTTTATAGTAAAAGTTAGCAAACTACTACTTTATGAGATTTTAAGTTTATCTCTAAAGTTTATTTTTAAAGAAATTAAACGCGGTAAGTTCCGGAAAACTTTATCTATACATATTTAACATAAGCTACTACAAGTATAAATAATATATTCTTAACTTAAATATAGTAAAAATTATTATTTTTATGTCACAAGCTTGAAATTAAAACATCTTTTATTCAAACCTTGATACATTATGAAGTTATTTGGAAGCGTTGGAATCGAATGGCAAAATATGAGAATCCCAAATTTCAAAATCTCGGATTCCAAAATCTGAGATTTGGAATTTTCGAAATATTGGCGTTTAAAATCAATTTATCCAGTCTCAATCCTTAGTTACATACTTCGAAATGTGTAGACTTTGAAGAATCGATCCGAATATGTTATACAATTTGAAAAAAAAAAAAATAAAAGAAAGAAATAAGGAATTCTAACAAATAATAAAATAATTCAGATAGACACTTTCATAATAAGGGTATTCATGGATTCATATATCAGGTATCAGAAAACTTACAACATCGTAGAGGAGCTATCAAAATTCATTCAACAAAATATTCAACATAATAAAAAATTCATTCATAATAATGTTAAATTTGTATTTTATCTATTTACTACATATATTTTAACATATCGTACTTATAAGTACAATAGAAGACGTATCTTATTGGATGAACTATTATTGTCAAATAAAAATTAAATGAAATTAGATTTAAGCAATAGCAAACTACATGTTTTTTAAATTGTAATAATAAAATAAATACTAAAATTAAAATTTGTGTGAGAAGCGCGGGTGCGATCTAGTATGGAATTAGCTAATCCTTTATCTTTCTCCTTATTGCGTTTTGTTAGCAGCACCTGAATTTCGTTCCACTTGATGAAACATTCTGACGACATGGACCCAAGCTTCGATCTAGCAAGTGCAGAGGAACAAGTGATATAGGCGATTTCTGTTTTTTTTTTCTAGTAAGCAGCTTCGGAGGAAAATTACAATGATTGGTGATGACTGACTGGTTCGTTTTTTAAGTTCAAATAGCAGCATTATGAAATTTCGAGCAGTGACATACATGTCGGTATCGATCTTAGCGGGTTATCCACCTGTGGAATTTCGCAACCAAATTAAAGGTTCAACTAAAATTAACACATCACAGCTAATTTCCATCTTATCAGTGAATGAGGAGTTACCAGTTGTTAGAAGCATGAACTCCTTTGCATGACCAATGTGTGGTCACTGTCAGAATCGCCGTTGATACTCGTAATATTGAATAGACAACGATATATTGCTTCCGGTATTTTCGCGTTTATTTTTAATGGTTGAACTAATGTCACGTATTGTTAAGAACTGAGAAGAGTTTTTTTTTATATTTAAAAAAATTAAGGATAGAGAAATTAAGGATAGAGCTAACTAGATAGAGCCGTTTTTGTTTAAAATTTTACCCTAGGTTTTTTGACTACCATTATGTTAGTTTATTTAATTTATTTTAATGGAACAAACAAAAAATAATAAAACTGTTGTTCTGACCTCAAGCATTAAATAAAAAATGATTTTCAAAAATTTAAGTTGTAGCTTTCTAACTTTGGTACAGCATAATATTTAAATACAATCTTAATTTTAATTTTATAAATCCAATTAAAAAAATTAATTTAATCACTTTGTTCAGTTTAAAATAATTGTTTTTCTTAATTCAATTTTTTACCAAACAGTTCAAATTACTGATAGAATGATTATGAAATTTAACGTGAGTTTATCAAATCTACTTCTTTTATAAATATAATTGGAGGGCTCACAGCTGCACCGAACCAATTCATTTTAAAAAATCCAAAACTAACACCAAAATTTCCGCAAAATTGACCTCTATTTAGAGTTGTAATGAACTATGTATAGTTCATTACAGCTCTAAATAGAACTATGTAGCTCTAAATGAACTATGTAGTTCATTACAGCTCTAAATAGAGGTCAATTTTGCGGAAATTTTGGCGTTAGTTTTGGATTTTTTTAAAATGATTTGGTTCGGTACAGCTGTGAGCCCTCCAATTATAATTGTGGATCTCACCTCAGGTATTGGTGGTAACCAGAATACTCCAGCTCATTTTTTATAAGGTGAACATATTTTTAAGATAAGCAAAAATTTTAAACAAAACTACAGCGTTCTAAAAATTCTAAGGAATCTTGATGTAATCCAAAACGGCTCTATGTGTCAGAGTGATGAAAAATTGGACCTCTAGAACGTTTGCTTTCCAACTAAACAGCGGCAGCCATTTGAACTACTAGATGAATTAGATCTATCGAATTAAGCAAACAATTAGTTGATATCTCAAACAACAGAAAGCAACAAACAAAATCTGCAAATAGTCTGGAAATATTGAACGACGATCGGCGTTGGTCTTATACAATTTTCGGAATCAAGCCTTACTTTTGTTTTTTTTGTTTAAGTAATTTAATTAGTGTTTTTAAATCAATGTTATAATTCATCTAAGATTTTTACTTTTTATGAATCATTCAAGCAACTTAGGAAATCAAATGTGAATTTATAAAATATAATGGTTAATCTTTGTTATCTTTTTCCATATCAGCAATAGGTTTTTTACATTTTTTCTCATGTTATTTTATAAAATGTCATATGCGAAAAGCGGTAGAATTGTCATACTATTGGGACAATTCTTAAGCGAAAATATTGTCTTACTTTTTATGAAATAAAGAAATCTAAAATCTAATCAGTACTTGTATAATAATAACTTTTACAAATTGACATAAGCAATTTAAAATTAAATCTCTTTCTTTTTTGAGTATGTATCGCCCACAGTAAGACGAAACAGGAGAACGAACATGTTTTTGCTTTATTGCATAAGAGAAAAGCAAGAAGAATAAAATTGCCCAAGTAATTTTCGTTTTCGACTACATTCGAGATTAGAATAAATTTACATAAAAAGAATTAAACACATTTTCTTAAGAAAAGTATCTGTCGATATTAGAACGAAAATGGAGAGTCAATTGATTTTTATATTTAAAAAAAGCATTGCTCCAACACAAATAATTGACATTTTTTCAATCAATGTTGATTGTTGAAAACAAATAATTTAACTCAATCTACCCTAACAAAACAAAAAACAAGATAAAAAACTTTTCGTGCTCACTTCGAAAATTATTTTCTAAAGTGATTCGTCGGTGGATTTTGGGTACATTTCCTTCAAGACCTAAAATCTACTTGCTGCGATCTGAATGCACCTTTCAGCAATGTTTGGTGTCGATGCAGTCTTTAGTTCAACCAATAAGTGGAAATCAAAGATCATGTTTTGATTTCAATGATTTGCCATCCGATTTCAATCTACACTATAGTATCCGGTGCAGGCTACACCTGGCCAAGTTCAACTATTGAGAATAGCAAAATAAAACTTTGAAAATCAATTTTTCTCAAAGTAAAAACTGATGCTGTAACTATGGTGAAATCAATTTTCTTTGTCTTCTATATTTATTTTTATTTGTAAGAACGCCCTTCTATATTGTTTAATGTCTAAGCTTTACAAAAACTAAACTTCTCTCCCGGAAACTTAAATTATATAGTATATAAGATTTGAAAAATAAACAACATTGTCGTAAACGAATATGAAAATTAATTAATTAAAATACCTAAAATTTTCGTGCTGAATTCAAAATAGTGTTTTTTAACTTATTTTTTATTGAACTTAGAAACGCACGCATGATATCTGTAAAATATTATACCAAATTTAATTAGAATAATTTGAAATTTCGGGCAGCTGTACTTTTGGGTGGAGCTTTGATTTTTTTTTCAAGTTTTCAGTGAGCGATCATCAATGATTCCGAGTTATCTTCAAGTTAACGCTGCTTGAAACTTTCTCTCTTCATGAATTATTAATTTACATATGTATATTGAAACATATGTATATGAAATTAATTCTTTAATACCTGGAAACTGGTCCTATAATAACAATATTTAATGAAAACGAAAAAAAAAAAAATTAATAATTAAAAACCACCTCTTGTTGCGTTTAATTTTGTTTGAATTTGTGGAATTCGTTAAAGAATTTTAGTTTTTTTTTTATTTAATTTTAAGGTTTTGTAGCTATTGAACGCTGAATAGTTGTTTCAATTTCAAACTGTGTGTATGCAAATGAAATAATACAAATATCTTTAACTCCGTTTCAAACGAGTAAGAAACCCGTTATATTTGAATACCTATTTGTTTAGGTACTATTTTGTATTGCTCTTGTTTTTTTTGTTTTAAATTAGTTTTTATTTAAAATTGTAAGAAACAAAATTATTAAAAGCTTAGAAATTTTATATTTTAAAACGAAAACTTGATATTATTTTTTTTTTGTTAAGGAAACGTTAAAGAACATATTTTCAATGGAATTCTTTGATTTAAAATTAAAATTTATTTACTTTTCTGACATCCTAGGGATTTGATGCAACGAATCAATTTTTTAATCTAACAAGCCTATTCAAAAATAATTTCCGTTTATTTTTTAACATTTTTCTTTTCTTTAAGAGTAGGTATACATATTAAAATATAAATACATATTTATATATATACATTATTATTTATATAAGTATATATTTTTCTTCTGTAAATTTTTTCTAGTAAATATATATATAGATATATATGTAACTGTTTTGGATTTCAACTCGATCTCGGTTGTATTTTGAACAAATATTATGTAGGTACTATAATTGTATTTCCCCTGCTTTTCTTATTTTATTTCATTTTAATTAATTAGGCAAGTGCTTTTCTGACGAAGATGCATACATAATATTTTCTGTCTTGATTTAAAAAAAAAACGGGAGTTGTCACTTTTGGAAATGCTTGAGGCAATTAGAGGTTCAAAAATATATATATATATATTGTTTTTTCTATGATAGCAATCTGTGTTTATAACATTCCATTAGACTATGAAGAGTTTTTAACAAATAATTACATTCTATTACTTTTTTTTTCTAAAATTGAGAAACAAGGCGAAAATCTTGCATAGACCAACAGTAACAGCAATATGTACTTGATAATCTGGGTAACATACTCGTTACACGATAATGTTTTGAGTTGGAAATTATCATTTCTTATTAATTTTCTATAAGTGTTTTTTTCTATATACAATACAATTTTTAATTAAATAATGTTCAATGTTCTATAATGTTTTTTTGTTTTGTTTTAATAAGAGCTATCTTTGTTTCCTTTTTCAAATATGCTTATAGTTTACAATACTATTCATTTTATTATAATTAAAATTATTATTGAACTCTATTGGTTGTTCGATATATAAATAATATATCATGTATTAATGTTATCTGCTTAGGTGTTTTTAATTTAATTTTTTTTGTCTTTGTAATTGAATAATATGTTGTTTTTTTATTTCTTGTAAGCAAATAATTTTAATAATTAAGCTTTCATTTTAAACTGTTAGAAGGAGTTGTTTGAATATTATTTTCGGCAGTGATTGACGTATCGGACGATTTTTTCATTTTCTCACAATAATCAGTAAGAATATCACGAAAGCGAATCCAGCATTTTTCTGGAACTGTAATTGCTGTGCGGAAGTTACTTTTCACCTACAATGAATAAAAAGACAAGAAAATTAAATAAGCAAGTTTACTATGATATCATCTCTTAAACTTAAATTTTATTTCATTTAATTTTTATTATTTCAATACAGGGTTTCATAGTCTGCTAAAAAATAAAACACATTGGTACATACGAAATATACTTTAATTTAATTGAATAATGTAAAGGCAGCTAAAATATTTCCAACTAAAAGGAGTTGTCCAAAATTGCGTATGCTTTTCTATAAAATAACATATAAAATAACTGAACTTGTTTCTAATAAATAATTATTATAGAAATATTTATATTTTGTTTTTACATTCTATTATATTATTTCTGAGATAAATTCCTTCATAGAGTTTGGACAGTCAAGTTAGTCTGTAGCAGTCGGCTTTTTTTGCTTTTTTGCAGCTTAATTAATTTGCAAAACACCATATTTTATATTTAGATTTTCCCTATCGGACGAAATAAACAAATAGAAGCCATGACCAATACATACGTCTCACATAGAAGAATTTGCATTAAAAAAGAGTGGTAAAAGGCGGTTCCCTAAAAAGTTAAATGAAAAAGTACAGGGAGTTTGAAATAGAAATAAAATTCTAATTTCCCCAGAAATGCATCTAAGAAAGGTATTGTACACGCGTTTAATTTCACATTGAAAGTCTGCTTTCAAGACTGGGCATGAAGTCAATAAGTTTTAGTCTGTCGTTAAAACGGAGAACATCATATGGATTTTCCCAACTTTACCCCCTATGCGGAAAACTCAAGAATCTTTTAAGTACTTATTCTAGTCTCTCTATATGACAGTCGTAAATCGATGACCAAACTCAACAAACATATTCAGGAATCGGCCGAGCAAAAAATATAAAAATCTGTTTTGCAAAAAAAGGATCAAAAAACAATCTTGACTGTCTATTTATCTAACCAAGAAATGAACTAGCTTTATTAGGTATCGAGTTAATGGCGCAAAATTTTAAACAGCTTAGTATTTAGTTATTGGTATGATACTTCTAAAAAATTTGCTAACTTTTAAGTACATTACTAACTCTTTCTTAATTTTAAACATTTTCTAACTGGTATCGTGCTAAGGCTAGTTTTTAATATATTGCTTTTGAAGACATCTAAAGTAATGACAGTTCATGCAAAAAACTAAGTAAACAGACCTATTTTGATGTTAGAAGTTAGCACGATACTAAAAAAATAAAATAGGTATTCGATGATTTTAACTTTAATTAAAGGGTAAAGAAAATATGATATATTCGATTAAAATTTGCAAAATCGTCATTTTAACTAAGTTTCATACTAAAACAGCTTTAACATCGTACTAATTTAACTAAAATTTTGCGCCATTCAATGTACAACCATTCAAAAGAATCGAGTATTATCTTTGAGTTGGGCTAAATCTAAGTTTCCCTAATTTAAAAAAGCAAAATTCGTATGAGAGTTCATCAAATAAGCTGTAACGACACAATTAACTTGTCTTTATTTTAAAATTAGTCGGTACAATTCTCAACCAAGTCCATTAAAAACGTAACAATAGAACGGCCATGTTGAAACCATGTTGATTTGGAATAATAAAGAATTCACAAAACATAGTCCCTAATGTATTTCATTAGTTTGATTAAGCAAGCACTTAACTTAGAGATTAAAAAAGTATTGTTGGTTTTTTTTCTTTGAAATATTTTATTATTGAACTAGGCCCAAAGGCCCACGCACCGTAAATAAATGAAAAAACGAGGGCCTTTGAGTAGGAACGAGTTGTAAAGACAGTTTCGCAGTGAGTAGGAAATGATATGAAAGTCAAAGATGTCGTGTAAGTTAAACGCAACATTCTTGAGATTAGTTCAAAGAGGCCGTATTTCGTGCGCTGATGAGATGTTGTGGGTTAATATTGATGGGAATCATATGCAAAAGAAAGGACGAATCGATAGTTCCAGCGAAAAGCTGGTGAACAGAGAGAATGTTAGCGAATTCACGACGTTTTTGTAGGGTTTATAAATTCATCAATTTTAATCGATCTTCATAAAGGGGTAAGATGAGAATATCATACCAAGTTCAGCCGCCATCCCTGGAGATACAACCTGAGACAACCACCTTCAGTCTCAGAACATCGTGCCACACATCTTTCCTGTCCTTCTTTATCTTCTGTAACTTCACGCCCGCGCCGTGTTGAAACATTTAAAGGGTAATCGAAATCCCTTGAGCGTGTGTAAAATATATATAAATATATATATATAAATATATATAAAAATATATATAAAAATATATATATATATATATATAAAGGAAGACCAGGAAGGACAAATGGGAGAAATCTGCGTTGCACAGCTTAAATTCTTTAATGGGAATGAGAGTTCTGACATGGCAACCGAGCTTGGCTAGCATTTTCCCATTTTCAAGGAGGGGTCTAACTAGGGTTGCCAACTTTTTTAAGAAAGAATAGAGTATATTTGATTCCAGAGACGAAAAAAAAAGAGTACATTTGAAAAAAGAGGAGTACCATTTATTTCAAGTCTTAAAAATGTATTTTTTTGTACTTCTTGCAGTACATAACAATTTTTTGTTGTTTTTAAAATATGTGTATGACTCTAAACATTCAAATTCAAGATTCATATAAATCAAGAGCTCATTTTTGACCAATTTCAATGATGACCTATTCCTCTCATCTCGCCAATTCACATTCATGACCGAAAATACTCTCTCAGCGAATGCTGAAGTGGCAGGAACAGATAGTATCTTCTTCTTCCTTTTCTTCGGCGCTGTTATGATCTCGATGTCGAGGGGATCATAACTCTCCCACGTATCTGCTTCACACTAGTGATCCGCCTGTGGGGTTCGCCGGGTTGACCTCAGAAATCGGCGGCAAGCCTCCCGGTTTTGTATTGTTCCATTTCTGAGGCCAACTGAATGCTGGTGTTTTTGCATTTGTTTGTACCAGGAGTGTTTAGGCCTACCTTTCTTTTTACTCCGAATTGGAACGTTGTATGATATTGCTCTTTTGACGGGGTTCTCAGGATCTCTCCTTTGAACATGGCAATACCAACTGAGTCGGTCGTGTTCAATTTTTTGGGAAATGGTATTCTTAACATGAAGGCTTCCTCGGATCTTCGTACTTCTAATTCGATCAAGCTTTGTAACTCCTGCTGTCATACGAAGCATCTTCATCTCAGCTGCCGTTAGCTTACTCTCATACTTTTTGTACATTGTCCAACATTGTGAACCGTATGTGAGTGCTGGACGCACAACTGAAGTGTAGAGCTTTCCTTTCAGCTTAGGGGGCATTTTTCGGTCACAGAAGATAGCAGAATTTTCCCGCCACTTCATCCACCCTACGCTTACGCGATGATTGATATCGTCATCACAAGTAGCTTCGTTATTTATCATAGACCCCAGATATTTAAACTTTTCACACTTGGGAAGCACTACTCCATTCAAATAAATGTCTGGAATAGGCCTGTGTGGATCAGAAAATGGGCAGCATAGGTATTCTGTCTTTTTCGCGCTTATGCGGTACCCACTTCCTTCTAGAACATCCACCCATACGTCAAGTGCTCGTTGTAGGGATATCGGGTCTTCACTTATGATGGCTCCATCGTCAGGAACAGATAGTATATGGCTTACAATTTTTTTTAAATAAATAAATTCATCGGGACATTTTTTAAAAATATATTGCCATTTTTCTGCAGTTTGTTTTTGCATAAAATCTGCATTTTTTTTAATAATTCAATTTGAATTTGTTTTAATATTATAATTTCTGAATATAAACTTCCATGTCTATATTAAGTTTTTGTAAATTAAGTTTTCCTTCAATAATTTGTTCGAAATGTTTAAATTCAATATTAGCTTTCAAAGATATTGAATTTAATGAAGATAGCCAGTTATTGCTACTAAAATCAAACCATTTTTGTAAATAAATCAAACATTTGTCTATAAATAAATTGAAATTACTGTTTATCTGATTGAACAGGCCAGTTGATGATTGTTCAATGGATTTTAATTTCTGTTTTGTTGTATAGCCAAAAAAAAAAGTTATCATTCTTTCTTTGCAATAATTCTGATTCTAAATAACTCATTATACCAAAAACATCTACAATTGTGACATTGTTACCTTCCAGAGACTTAATAGTTTTATTAAATATATTTAAAATACCCTGTGCAGGGACGGGTTAGAATATTCCTGCAGCGCCTCCCCGCTTGTCGTAAAAGGCGACTAAAGGAGTAAATACATCTAGGCCAGGTGGAAAAAGATGCATTTTGGCTAGACTTTCACAATCTACTTAAGGACATCCCAAAGGAAGAGTTTTTGTTCGTGGGCGGAGATTTGAACGGACATGTCGGCAAGACAAACGAAGACTATGAAGATTGCCATGGAGGCCTCGGATACGGCACCAGGAACCCTCCTGGTGAAGACATCCTGAGCATGTGCAAAACATACGGTCTTATCGTACTAAATACCATGTTCGTCAAACAAAGCCGACACCTGGTCACTTACAGCAGTGGTGGAAATGAAACCCAGATTGATTACCATTTGGTATCTAGTTTCATGAAACCCCGGGTAAAAGATTGCAAAGTGATACTAGGAGAAGCGATCGCCCACCAACACCGTCTCCTACTGACAGAATTTTTTATGGAGACAGTGAACGACAACAAACATACAAAAACTTTTGGGAAGATCAAATGGTATAATCTGGATAAGGAAAAAGGCGAAGCTTTCATTTCGAATATGCAAAACGTTCTGTATAACAACACCGATATAGTTCGAAATGAAGAGAGTACAGCACAAAGTATGTGGGATCTCCTACAGAGAACTTGCAAAGAAAAAGCCAAAACACTGTTAGGGGTTTCAAAAGGACACAACCAACAAGGCAAAGAAACATGGTGGTGGAATGATGAAGCTAAATCAGTTATAAGTAAAAAGAAAATGGCTTTCAAGGCTTGGTCGAAGTGCCCCTCTAATGATACAGAGCAAAAGTCACGCCTCGAAGTGGAATATAGGAACTGCAAGAAAGAAGCGAAGAAGAAGTGCGCCCAAATTCAAGCAAAGAATACAGAAAACCTGTATCGGGAGCTGGATGAAATTTCTACCCCGACAGCTGGTGCTATTCAAGAGCTACGGCAAAACACGAATAAGGGCGCAACTATCTTCAAAATAGCCGCTCAAAGAAGAAGAAATGCCCAGGAGATTTGTTCGCCAAAGTTCATTAACAATGCTCAAGGCCAACTTCTTGTGGAAGACAACGAAATTCTTCACAGGTGGCGACAGTATTGTGACGGACTTCTAAACGAACAATTTCCAAGGCTGTACTTTCCAATAGCTTCACCTAACTCAAGCGAAGTATCCGACGTCACAGTCGAAGAAGTTAGTGAGGCGGTAAAATACTCCAAAAAGGGAAAAGCTGTTGGCCCAGACGAAATACCCTCAGAGTTTTGGAAAAAGATGGGAGACATCGGGTTTAGATGGCTCATGATTCTTGTCTCCAAACTTATACGAGGTGATCGCATGCCTAATCAATGGAGGGAAAGTTACCTTCTTCCAATTTATAAAGGAAAGGGTGATACTCGAAGCTGTGATAATTACCGTTCGATTAAGCTGATGTCACACACCATGAAGATCGTTGAGCGAGTCTTGGGTAGCCGACTGCGAAAAATAATTAGGCTATCTGATGACCAGTGCGGGTTTGTCGGGGGTAAGTCAACCACGGATGCAATCCAGAGTATAAGAATAATTATGGAAAAACATCGAGATTCTTTGGAGGATTTGCATGTCGTATTGGTTGATTTTGAAAAAGCATTCGATCGGCAACCACGAGATCTAATATGGGTGGCCCTCAGGCAACGAGGAGTTCCAGAAACCTATGTGCGGATAATTATGGACATGTATGATGGAGCAGTTACTAAAGTAAGATGCGCAGCTGGAGTCACCGAAGAATTCGAAATCACAGTAGGTGTACACCAGGGAAGTGTCTTGAGTCCCCTGCTCTTTATTACAGTTCTTGATTACCTGCTTGAAGGCAAAATGACGGATCCAAAAGTGCATCAGTTATTCTTTGCTGACGATGGAGCCATCATAAGTGAAGACCCGATATCCCTACAACGAGCACTTGACGTATGGGTGGATGTTCTAGAAGGAAGTGGGTACCGCATAAGCGCGAAAAAGACAGAATACCTATGCTGCCCATTTTCTGATCCACACAGGCCTATTCCAGACATTTATTTGAATGGAGTAGTGCTTCCCAAGTGTGAAAAGTTTAAATATCTGGGGTCTATGATAAATAACGAAGCTACTTGTGATGACGATATCAATCATCGCGTAAGCGTAGGGTGGATGAAGTGGCGGGAAAATTCTGCTATCTTCTGTGACCGAAAAATGCCCCCTAAGCTGAAAGGAAAGCTCTACACTTCAGTTGTGCGTCCAGCACTCACATACGGTTCACAATGTTGGACAATGTACAAAAAGTATGAGAGTAAGCTAACGGCAGCTGAGATGAAGATGCTTCGTATGACAGCAGGAGTTACAAAGCTTGATCGAATTAGAAGTACGAAGATCCGAGGAAGCCTTCATGTTAAGAATACCATTTCCCAAAAAATTGAACACGACCGACTCAGTTGGTATTGCCATGTTCAAAGGAGAGATCCTGAGAACCCCGTCAAAAAGGCAATATCATACAACGTTCCAATTCGGAATAAAAAGAAAGGTAGGCCTAAACACTCCTGGTACAAACAAATGCAAAAACACCTGCATTCAGTTGGCCTCAGAAATGGAACAATACAAAACCGGGAGGCTTGCCGCCGATTTCTGAGGTCAACCCGGCGAACCCCACAGGCGGATCACTAGTGTGAAGCAGATACGTGGGAGAGTTATGATCCCCTCGACATCGAGATCATAACAGCGCCGAAACAAAGGAAGAAGAAGATTAAATATATTTAAAATGTGGCTGGAAAAATGTAAATAGATTTCAATTAAGTCATGCTCACTATCTAACATTAACAGATTTTGGATTATCTGAGGACAATCATCCATAAGACTTCTAAAATAATTACATATTGCAATCCAATTCAATAAGATAGTATCGATACAAGGTAGTAACGATAACCACCTGGTACCAATATGCCTTTTAAGTTCATGAAAGTTTCCCTGAACTGCAGCAACAAACTTTTTCAATTCTTCTCTTCTACAAGCTGACACCGAAAAATGGCTATATATTTTTAATATAACATTCTCAACATCATGAGCAAGGAAATTCATTCCATGTTTTACACAATTATGTACAATGTGTGCATGACAGTTACCCTTTATGAGATCAGGTACTATATCAACCATATTGGTGTATAAAGAATGATTAACTCCAAAATTAGCATTAGTATTATCTGCACTCAGGCCCGATACTCGATTGATGGGGATTTTGTACATATCCATAGAATTTTGAATGGCTGCAAACATGCCATCTGCACTCTCATCAGAATTTTCGTAGAAGTCTAAAAGTTTGTTTTGGATTCCCTTTTCTACTGTGAAGTATTGGACTTTGGACCACTAATGGGAATAACTTAATGTTTTTTCTATTTGATGCATCCGTTTGTAAGCAAAAAAACATATTATCGTCTTGAAGATCATTAATCACACTTTTAAGAGCATATGGACCAAGTACCTCCATGACCAGGGCCTCCATTTTAGTCCTGCCTAATCGAATGTCAGTTGCAGTTTTAGAATCTGCATATATTTGTTTATCCAGTTTAACTGAACAATCCATGCTATTATATGATAGGTTATGTTTAACTGTGTGAAATGCTAAAGCTAACTCCGCAGCTGTAACATTGTTATTTTCAGACCCTGAACTTGAGGTTGAAGTGGGAGTCAAAAACTTTTGTAGGGAACTAGATGTTCTTTTTAATTCCGTTTTAGCTTTGTGTTGTTTCGTGTCTTGATGTTGTTTTATCTAAAGAAAAAGTTGAAAACAAAATTTTAAACAACACCTACCCCAAAGTAACTCATGCAATAAAGTGGACTAGAACAAATATAAATCGTAATAAAATGTAAATAAGGAGCCTTTATTGCGCTGGTCAATTATGAATTTGATCTTGATAAAAATTGAAATTCGGTGTCTTATAATCCATTGATCAAAATGTTATTCATTGAACTGAAATAATATGGATACATATTATATTAATTTAGGTTTTAAAACACCAAATCTCAATTTATATCAATTGAGAATGAAGGAGTGAGTCTTTCTTTCTTACGTGTCCAATCCCAGCTGAAGAAATTGAGAAAATTACACCACAGGTAATGCATTTTGCGTTTGTTTCACTTTCTGGATCATTTTTCAGCCAATTATAATTGTTTTCCCATATTTTCATGTACTTTTGTATTCTCTTTCTACGATTAAATAACTTTCTTTTTTTGTGTGTGTTGTTTTTATCACCAAATTCATAATCCGTGGTGTTCTGTTCGTCGTCCATTTTTATAACAAAAATTACAAATAAAAACCACTCACAACCAGAACAAACACGAAAAAAAAACTGTTTTACCTTCCATCAACTTGTCACACTGACATTTATTATATTTTGACATTTGAGCCGCGTTCAGAAACACCTGAATCATGCTGAATCTTAGGCTGGATTCACAGTAGCCGGTCCTTTTTATGCATAGGAGGAAGAAAATACATCTTGTGATATTTGTTTACGCAAGTAGCAAATGGTACGGAAAAAAGTTTATGAAATGGAGTTAGAAATACTTACAGAATATACAGAATACTTGAAGGAAGAAGATAATAGGGAAGAAAGAAGATTAAGCAAAAAAAGAGTATTTTGGCGTACTCTATCAGAGTTATAGATTATAGAGTACACATACGTGAAATAGAGTACAATACTCTATTTTAGAGTACGGTTGGGAACCCTAGGTCTAACAAATGATGTGTGACTTAGTGTCTTAAGAGTTCGAAAATATCTTTGACCGACGCGACGCTTAGTGAAACTGAGTGAAGGATTGGATTTGTTAACTATATGATCAAAACACGCTCGAAAATTTAACTGACTATCGGAAATAATTCTTAATAGAAATAAAAATTTGATGGCATATTTTATCAATGGCTTTACCAAAATCTAATAACGTTCACTTCATTTCCTCTCTCTCATGCATTTAAAACCTTAGAAACGAATTTCGTGAGGTTTGGTCTGACCTGCCTTTCAAAAAGCCATACTGTTCTGGAGAGAAGATAAGTGTGCAGTTTTAACAACAGGACAAATAAAAGATTTTTTCTATAATTCTGGGAAAATGGCTTGAGAGAGTGAAAGACGAAATAATGCTGTGACAGAGGGAGTTGGAACATTTTTTTTAGAAATATGACAGGAAAACCATCCGGACCAGGAGATAAGTCATCTTTAAGCAAACTTATCTTTTTGATGATAATATCAACACTAATGTCTACGGTGGCAAAGGAGATGTGTTGGGTACTTTTAAACTAACTAATAAAACTATGGTCAGGTTTTTGCGGCTGATCGCTAAGCGATTGGCTGAAAAAGGAAACAAAACGGTTTGTAATTATTTTAGAGTCTGCAGGTGTCGTGTGCAAGAATGTAAGAGTTGAGAGGAAGCTATCGAACTCACAATCTTGTGTTCTGTCATTATATCCAAAGTAAAGAAATTCAAAGAGAGAAAAACGTCATTGAGCTTGCTGATGGTTCGAGAAATCAAAAGTATTTACAACTTGCTTTCAGGAAAGTTTTCCATAGTTTTGTTAGATACTATTTTTGTCCATCGGTTGTCTTGTATTCTTGAGATGTGACCTGCCCAGCTCCATTTCAATTGTTTTATTCTTTGAATTGCGTCTGTAATATTTGTTCGTCTTCTTATTTCATCGTTTCTTATTCGTTGCACAGTTCTTATGTTAAGTAGTCGCCTTTCTATTTTTGCTTGACATATCCTGAGGCTCTCAAGAAATTTTGAAGTAAGTCCTATAGTTTGCAAACCGTACGTCATTACCGGAAGTATTGTTGAGTCTAAGATGTGTTTTTGAGTGTCTTTGCCAAGTTTTGAGTCGAGAATTTGTTTAATGTTTAATTTTCAAAAGCTGGGTATATCAGTTTCTTTTTATAAAAAAAGGTGAAGTTTAAATACAGTTTGGATAATCTTCCCATTATTAAATCATACTTTTAAGCTGGTAAGGGTTATAGAAAAGCCGTCATTTTTAAAAAGATCATGTTTTCATTTTTATTGAAGGAATTTTCCTTCAACGCTTAAAAATAATTTTAAGCGATTGCAGACTCTAGGGAGAATTGCTTCTAGGGGATTATTGAAGGGATAGTTAGCTGAGTTCTTTTAGAACCACAAAAAATTGAAAAAGTAAAAATTTATTTTTAAAATAAAAAAAAATTTCAAATTTTTCAAAAAAATTGTAGAAAAAAGTTTTTTAAAAAAATTGAAAGGTGACACTCACGAATATGCAATTTTAAACTCGCTAAAATGCCTAGTTTAGCCAAAACTCACGTTTGAAAATATCAACTTTGAGGGGTCTACGAGGCTCCGTTTAGCCGCAAATCGTATTTAAAGATAAAACTTTGTTTTTCGTTTCATGCGATACGTGGATTGAAAGGTGGCACTCCCTAGATCACGAATATGCAATTTTCAACTCGCTAAGATGCCTAGTTTAGCCAGAAATCACGTTTGAAAATGTCAACTTTGAGGGGTCTACGAGGCTCCGTTTAGCCGCAAATCGTGTTTAAAGATAAAACTTTGTTTTTCGTTTCATGCGGTACGTGGATTGAAAGGTGGCACTCTCTAGATCACGAATATGCAATTTTTAACTCGCTAAGATGCCTAGTTTAGCCAGAAATCACGTTTGAAAATGTCAACTTTGAGGGGTCTACGAGGCTCCGTTTAGCCGCAAATCGCGTTTAAAGAAAAAAAATTGTTTTTCATACATTTTAATAGGTAGGGTGATGTAGTAACAATTTTCTTGGGCAACAGTACCTTGGGTGGCAGGCGCCTGCGTTGACCGCTCTGATTTCGTTAAATTTTAACGAGCTCTGATTGGCTTAAAGCTGAAGAAAAGTCCAAAAAAAGTATTAAAGTATGTGGGTTGTGGGTTTGGAAAAAATGACACCCTTCAGTAAAATTGTTATAATTGTTGTAATTTTTTTGGCTCAACATGCTTTCAAGACTTCATAAAAAAAAATTATTAAGATGGTTTTCAAATTGTTAAAAATAAATTAAGTAAATATTTTTTTTTCGTATTTTGACCAAAAAAGCGTTAAAACGCCAATTTTTTATGGTTCGTTCTCGTTGATTCTCATGATGTTTTCCTTAGGCTTAATTATCAAAAAAAGTGATAAAAAGTGGAAAAGAAATTTTTTTATAAAACAGTGTGTTCAAGATTTAATTCTATAATTTTATAATTCTATAAGGTCACCTGCTACTTCAGCATACATACATATATATAAAAATATAAAATGGCTAATTTTGCCGAGGTAAGTTTTAAAATTTTTTGCAATAAAGTGATTTTAATGTTGGCTCGTTCTTGTTTTGTGTTTTTTTTTTAATTTTTGCAGGGCAGTTTGTTTTAAAATATTTTTTTTTGTTTTGTTGCTATCCTGCTTTTGTTTTTTTTAAAGTTGTAAACATTCTGTTTTTTTTTATTAATTTTATTTGGTGCAATTTGTTTTTTAAGTAAGTTTTTTTAATTTTATTATTATCTTCCTTTCTCTTTTGGTTTTCTTTTTTTTTCTTTTGTTAATGTAAAAAAAGCCTTGAGTTAAATTTTCTTGCGTCTTATTTCCTTAACACTGCTTTCTTTTCCTCTTCTTTCAATATATTTCTCTATTACTAACAAAATTAGGTTATAAGATCGAACAAAGGTGGGATTAAGTTAGTTAAGGATGGATACATTTTCCCCCTGGAAAAAAAAGGAAAGGAAGGCATTTTGGTGTTGTTACGAAAGGAAGGCACTTCTTTGCAAAGCAAGAATGCAAACATTCGAGACTGACTTAAACTATGCCATCGTCCACCTAAATAATGACCATAGCCATGCTCCCCTCGCTTATGAGAAAGAGGTCTCCAAAACCAATTTCTTGGTGAAAACCCTTGCTAAAGGTCCGTTCCCTCCGAGCGTCATAGCAAGGGAAAGCGAGGTTTTGACACTGGAGATTGCCCGACCCCATTTGCCATCGAAAGCCGCACAGAAAATGAAAATTCACCGGGTGCGAGAAAACCAATTGAAGGAGCTGACTACCTTGGAAGCCATCAATATACCCGAAGGTATAAAAAAGTAGACGGGGAACTATTTGTCCTCAAGGAAAGTGTCCACTCTGCCGGGTCCATCAAAAATATATTGATGGGAACCAGGACCAGCATCCAAATGCTGTCCGAAGCGAAGTGCTGGCTGGTGGATGGAACGTTTGCCGTGGTACCATCCATTATGGGGCAACTATTTTCAGTGCACGGCAAAATTTAAGGCACAATGGTCCCCCTCATCTATTGCTTGATGAGCAGCAGAACCAGGGAGGCATACAACATGTTTTGGCAAGAATTGCTGTCAATCGCCCGGGAGAACGGAATGTTCTGCTGCCAGAAGATATTGTCTCAGATTTTGAGCATAACATAATATCATCAGCAACAGCCTTTTTTCCGCAGGCAAAGACCCGCGGTTGCCTCTTCCATTTCGGCCAAATAATTTGGAGGAGGGTTCAATACCTCGGATTTGCTCAGAAATATGGCTGTGATGAACACTTTGCTGTGGAAGTCAGGATCTTGAAGGCCCTTACATTTGTACCAGCTGATGATATTGAGGTATACTTCAAAGCGGCGTACGACTCCTTGGCAAGTGTGGAGGCAAAACCACTTTACCAATGGTTTCGCAAAAATTATGTTGGGACAGAAACGACACCGCCGCGATATCCACCATCATTTTGGACCATCGGTGACTCTGCTGCTGAAAGGGATTTCCCTAGAACACAAAACAGCGTGGAAGCATGGCACCGACGCTTAAAAGGTAATTTAATTTTAAAATAAAAAAAAATCTATAATTTTCTTATTGTTTCATTTTTCCACATTTAAGGTTGTTGTAGCCAAACGTCATGCTGGCGTCTACAAAATAATTGCTGACCTTGGTAAAGAGTCAATAATTGCCAAGTCAACCATCGCAGGCATAAGAATGGGTAATGCTCCACCGAGGAGCAAAATTGTCCAAAAAAATGAGGCCATTCAAGCTGTATTAGCAACCCGGGGTTGGATCGGCCATGTCGATTTTTTAAAACGAGTATCACATAGCCTCAACATTGCTTGAGTAAACCCTTTTTTTATTTTTTTTCGTCCTTTGTTGACAAATCCGTCCTTTTCAGGACGACCGAAAATGTAAAGTCGCCAGGCAGGCGCCTGTGGCAACAGTTTTCTTAATCAAAATACCTGCTGTTCTTCATACATAAATCTGAGAAGCAAGGAGAACGAATGGCCAAATAATTTGAACAATAAAAAGTATAAATACAGGAGTGATTTGGAAATATTCTTCAGTTCTTATCAGAACTCCTTTGAGGTAACACCTCGAGATTAAACAATTATCCAAAGGGATATAAAGTTGGTTATATTTTGGTTGGTAGGGCGACGCTTGATTTTAAGGGTTTTGAGAGTTCTTAGATACGGACTTCTGAAAACGCTTAAAATTTATTTGTTTTTTTCACACTTAAAATGCGTTTTGAGCGTTTTGGCATATTTTTTTTTCTAACTAGAGTCCATTCTATAAATTTTTCAAGCTAAAAATTCGTTTTTGGTGTCATTTCGAACTCCACTTAGCAATGAATTTTTCTATGAAGAAGCTAAAAATTCATTTGATTTGAGGAGCGTTTTCATCCTTTTTCTTTCAAAAAATATTTTTGTTTACGCTTAAAATACATTTTGAGCGTTTTGGCATAATTCTTTTTTTCTAAGCGAAAAATAATTTTTTCAAGCTAAAAACTCATTTTCAGTGTCATTTGGACCAAAAATCCATTCACCAATGTTCACCAATGAAATTTTCAAAGAAAAAGAAATATTAATTCCAAGCTACTACCATCTCGGAGTTCTACCAAGAACTGAATTTTTCCCGAACCAACAGTTCCTTAAATACTTTCTGTTTGTTCAAGAATAAATCAAAATAAAATACTTTATTAATAGTACTAACATAGTATTGAAATCCCGTCAAATATTTCCAAAAATATCTGTCGGCGGGATTTTTATTTTTATTTTCGGCGGGATTTCGTGATTCGGGATTCTGATCGGCGGGATTTCGTTATTCTCCCAGCACCCAGCCTTTAGGCCTTTATTTTTAGAAGAAATACCAGCCTTTATAATGGCGTCTAAATAAATTCGATATGCTATCTTGGCCTTGAGATATCCAGTTTATAGTATGTTACGTTTTTCAATAATAATTAATTTTCTCCAGAAAATGCGGAATAAACCTACCGTCTTACTATATTTTTGAATGAACGTAACAATAATAAAAATAAATCTCAATGACAAGTTTGTGAGAGCTTTAAAAGGCGACACACTTATGCAAGCCAATGAAACCAGAGTGAGAGGCAAACGTCCTATCTTCCCTATACTGACAATTTTTGTTGAACAGAGTTATAGCAAGAGTTATTCTTTGTTTGATATCAGAACTAGTTTTTCTGTCTGAACTAATAACCGCGCCTGGGTATACAAAGCCCTTAACTACCACAAATTTATACGGTGAAGTTCTGTTCAAGACGTCGATGTTGTGCTTCTTTTCTTGATGACAACATATACTCGGTTTTGCCCTTATTGACTGTTAAATTCATCTTCTTAGCTTCCGTCTCAATACTCAAGCAATTATGATAATACTGCGTATACGAGTAATTTGAAACTTTGAAAGATTGTGCCTATAGTGTTGCGTGTGAGTTATGCACTGTTCATTCCAGAACGATTCTAAAGAAATTTCACGACAATACATCACCTTGACTAAAACCTTTTTTTTTATATATATATTGGTATCCACTTTGATGGAGAAGCATGCTCTCTACAACGTCATCTTAGACACACGAAGATGTTTGCTATGGAATGCGAAAGCTGCACATAGCTGGATATAGTTCGCCGCTATAGAAGCTATAGCGCGCGCGAAATAGATAAAAAGGTAGTAGGTAGGTATGGATTTCTTGTTTTTTTTTAAGATATGCCGTAATGTGGATATTTGGTTGATAGTGAACTTTCCTGGTCTAAAGCCACAGTGTTATGGACCTACCAGGTTGTTGACAAGCAGCTTCAGACATTTACTTGGTAGAAGGGATCTATAAGAAGTTTTTCACGAGGCTGGTGCCTGTTTAGTTTGTGCAGTTCAGAGAGCCTTCTGCCTTCCTTCCTTGACGATAAAAAAAACAAAGAATCGATGTCCTTGAAGTGTAAGAAGAAAGTTTTCTCTATACCCTCAAAGTCTGTGAGTCTATTGTATGTTCAGCTAAGCGGGTGCACATATTTTCTTCAGAATCAACGGCCTTGGCTCTGATGAAAGCATCGCTTCCCCCAATATTGTACTTCGACATCTACCTAAGGAAGCAATTGACATTTATGCCACACTGTTTAACAACGCACTGAATAATGCATATTATCCAGGGCGGTGGAAGACAGCTGTGGTTCATCCTCTCCCGAAAAAGGGAAAGGACAACTCCAATCCGGCGAATCTCCGGTCGATAAGTCTCCTACCGAGTATCAGCAAGGTATTCGAGAAAGTCATAAATAGAGCTCTGTCCAAGTGGGCGGAGGACAATAATATCATACCGGATAATCAGTTCGGGTTTAAGGCGGGACATGACACCATTCATGCCGCGTCTAAACTCGTTTCTGATATCCAATGGAACAAAACTAAAAATCAGTGTACAGGTGCCTGTCTGGTTGATTTGGAGAAGGCTTTCGACACCGTATGGTTAGAGGGTCTATATCTAAAATTGACTAGGCTCGGCATAAGCAAACCACTATTATATATACTTTATGACATGCTCAATGGTAGAAAGTTTGTTGTCAGAAGTGGCAATGTAACTTCTACCGCAATCTTCGATATCAAGAATGGTCTTCAGCAGGGAGCGGTGAACTCGCCGATTCTATTCAGCATTTACACCAGCGATCTGATAAGTAGTCTAACTCAGGCAATTGCGTATGCCGATGACCTAATAGCGTACAGAACAGCTACAAAAGTTGAGGTTACCAGAATTCTCTTACAGCGTGACTTCGACAAGATTCAGCGATATTGTGATGACTGGAAGTTGAAAATCAACTTTCAGAAATGTGAAACGATTCTGTTTAGGACTCCGTTGGCTAGAGCCCCTAGGGATACTAGAAAGAACTGGCGTAAGCTGATGATCGTAGGGCCGCACCGGCAACCACTGGCGATCAGAAGTGTGGTAAAGTACCTTGGCATCTGGTTGGATCAGTATTTGTATTTCGACATACATATAAATGCTGCTCTGAACAGGGTTAGGGGAGCCTTTGCCCTGACGAAACGGTTGTTTTACAGCAGCCGGCTTGACACCAGGGTGAAGGTGATTTGCTACATGGCCCTCATCCGGCCGATAATTGCCTATGGGTGCCCGGTGTGGTTCAACGTTGCCCCATCTCAAATGGAAAAGATTCGGGTGTTTGAGAGGCAGTGTCTTAGACGTTGTCTTGGATTACACAGAACACCAGAATCGGAGTACAAACATTACTATTCCAACAGGACTCCATACAACGGAGCCAACATTAACAGAATAGATAATTTTTTGATAAAGCTGATTCGGAGTCACATTGCGAGAGCGATGACCTCAGCAAATAGCTTAATCTTTGGGGCTTACTACCCCAACACAGAATACTTCGAGAGTGTGCGTTTAAGTGGCCATATTGCACCTAATGCATTCCTCTATTTAGATAGTATAGGGTTGATCCAGGATAGAGAGGCGGTTCCGCTAATCTACCACGTCGGCCGTAGGGCTGTGGATAGGCGGCTTCTTTATAGTCGAGACGTCCTCGCACAAGACGGAGCTGAGCGACTTCGGTTCAGTAGGACTGTGTCCGATCGGGACCTGAAAGACAGGGTAAGACAGGAGAACCAGTTTTGGTGGTTGTCTAATGTTGATAGCGATAGTTGACAAGTTTTCTTGGCCGACTTACATAGTTTAAGGGTATTCTTAGGTAGGGACAGTCAGGCTGGCCCAAAAAAAAAAAAAAAAAAAAAAAAAAAAAAAAAAAAAATTACAGTACATTCTTCCAATGTATTAAAAAAAAAAAAAATCTCTGCTGCTGTGGCTGTTCTAGTTTTTAAGTAGTTTTAGTTTAGTTTTAGTTTATTTTAAGTAGTTTAAGTTGGTTTAGGTGGTTTTTAATTAGTTTTACTTTATAACTTTTAAGGTTTTCGCACTCATATTTAAATTTCAAATAACGCGGATAATCCGAAAAATACTTATTTATTAAGTTTTACTTGAGTTTGTAAGTTTTATATAAAAAATATAAAGAGATAAAGAATCCGAGTTTTTTAAATTTTCTCGAGAAAACAAAAAAAATAGATATAGTTTTTGAACTAAAAATAGTTTTTTAGGCCGAAAGGCATTACATTTAAGAAATAGTTTAGCTTAGAGCGCCCGCATAGGGCCAGTAAGTTAGTTTTAAGTTATTGGATAATTAGGCTAGTTTTTTATGAATTTTTGTCTAGCTTTAAGATAGTTTTAAGATGAATGAAAATAAAAATGAATTTATAAAAAAAAAAAAAAAAAAGCATCGCTTCCCATCGATCAGCGAAATCAAGCATCGTTGCGCGCGGTTAGTACTTGGATGGGGGACCGTTCAAATACCAACCGTGAGCAGTTGACATGTGTTTTTCTGTTGTTCTTTCTTTCTGTCTGTCTCTCTCTGTTGTATTGTATAAGCCGATGGTCTGAGTTACCAGTGCTTTCAATGTCTCTACTTCGTAGATTTATCTACGGAGTAGTGGAATATGTAATGTAATGTAATATTTTCTTCAGATTTGCAACACATCTTTTTTATGGGATTCCCTACAGGAGAGATTCTAATATTTGTTTTAGCTAATCTAAAACGTGTAACTGTGGTATAACGATTTTGATTTTGGATTTATTATATATTTGGATCATACTTAATAAGAATAATAATTGTAAATGAAGAAAACATTTTAACTAAAATAGGAGTATAGTAAAAAAGAACTCACCTCACTTATTCGCATGTAAATACCCCGATTATTTTGTCCAATATCAAAGTAGAAGTTTTTATTGTCAACTTTCATATGACGTTCTTCAGGAAGTTCTCCCTTAAAACTACAAAATAAAAAAAAGGAAATTACATTGAAAAATAAAACAAAAATATTCAAATCAAAGTTATATCGTTCCTTACCCTCCATCACTTGTTCCGAATTCCTCTAAAAGATCGGTAAGAGCATCTCTAAATTCGATCATTCCTTGGGCTGGAATTGCAATTTGAGATCTAGGACCACCTCTTGTTATAGTTTGCGATACCTTTTAAAAATGATTGATATCTTCATGAAAAATAATAATTCAAAAACGATAAGCAATTCATTACTAATTATTAAAAAAACTTACTCTCAAAAAACGCCCTCTTGCGTTTTCCTTCAAATCTAAGTAATACCGTCGATTGTCCTTAATCATCATTTCAGATTTAAGTTTTCCATCTTCGGGTACATTTTCTGGATTGGGTGGTCCTGTTTGAGTGACTTATTATATGTTAATATACAAAATAGATTTTTGAAAATTATAAAACGGCATTGATTCACCTAATGATGCGTAATAATCACTGAAAGTCGACAAATGATCTCTGAACTCAGCCGCTGTTGACAATGCCAGATAAACTTGACTTCTTCTACCATCTGCACCTATCTAACGCATTCAATGTAGTAATAAATAAATGAATAAAGGTTTAAAACAAAGTTCGAATAAACATTGCGATTTCCTTGATAGAGAACTAAAATTGCATTTAACGAGTTAACAATATCAGCGAAAAATGATGATCAAAGCTTATGGTTTATAATTGAAAAATAAAAATCCACCAACAGTAGTTCAAGCTTTCTCAAGCGAATTGCTTTTTAAATTTTACAATTCTGCAGTTGGTTCAATAAGGAAAATAAATTAACGTCTTCCTACTCGTACGTCGCGTCGGTACTTGAAGTAATTGTACGCAGCTCGGAAAAGATCAATTATTCTGAATGCCGTTCAAATTCTTGATGAGAATAAGAGAAAGAAGCGTTTTAACATTTGCGCATTTTAAAGACTTTGAGGGAGCTTGGCGAAAATGAGTTTGGTCGTTAACAACGAGTAATATTGAATTTTATAAATATATTATTGAAAAATAAAAAGTGCTCTCAATTTTAGCAGCAAGTACAAAATGTCACAATGGATAGATAAAACTTCGAATTAGTTATATATTTTTAGATTTATATTTGTGAATATATTTCAAGTTTAGTTATCAGTTAATTTAATTAAATTTTCATATTTATATGAGATGTTTTAATTGAGTCATTTGATCTTAAAATGTAGTAATGTAAACATGTCTTTAGCAAGCGACTATATGAATACGCCAGTTCATCTACTTGAATTTTACTTCACTTCTACACCGTAAGATGATCAGTCTCTTTAGGAACAATTGTTTTGAATTCCATATATTCCAGAACAATGGCGAATATACTATACGGGTGAGCGGATTTGCGTACATCAAGAACTCTTGTAACTGCACTCTTAAACACAGGAGGAGTTGGAACTGAAAATGAACTATAGTGTTCTACTTTTGGATTTTCTCCGGTAGGGTTGGCTTTATAACATTGGAAACTAACATCTCTGGCCCTAATTATAACTTCCCAGCTCGAATCAAACTATGAATTCTCTTTCCGTTTGATAGATTTGTGCTTATTTGGAATAGAATTTTTCATTTCGAAATTTGTAATCAAACCTAGTGTATACGTCACTATATTGAGAAAGCATATCATAGTGACCAGTTATTTGTATCAATTGTTGAAACTTGACGTTGAGATATAAACTTTTTAAACAAAATTTCACTAATCTCAAAAATACATAGGTGTACTCGTAGGTAGCTTAATAAAAAATGTAACATCTTTTATAATTTACCCATTAAAATCTTACCATACCATAAACTTTGCAATCATTAACGTTGTAAATGCAAAATAAATTAATATCAAATTTAAATCCGTTATTGGATGGCGTAGATTCGTGAGTCACAGAATTCAGAATATAATAAAATGCACGACTGGATCGCACGAACCTGTTCTTATGTAATAGACTAACAATTTTCAAAATGAATGTTATTAGAGCCTTCATTATTGTACGAATAAAAATTATATTTCCAAAAAAATATTCAGCGGTTTTTTTTTTCAAAATTTAAAAAATAAATTTTTTCTTAGTTTTGAAAGAAAAAACATTTTTATAAATTCTAGGCCCCGTTTTCGAGAAAAATATGATTTTCGAAAAACATTTTTTTTTTGTTTTTATAATCTACCCGCGCTCAAGGGATTATGATTACCCTTTAAATGTTTCAACACAGCGCGGGCGTGAAGTTAATGAAGAGAAAGAAGGATAGGAAAGATGCTTTAACTAAATGATTTTTTTATTTTTTTTTAAACGAATCTGTGGAACAGTTTTTGAGAAAAAGAATATTTATAAAATTTCGAAAAAAGCAAGTGTAAAGAAAATCGACCGACCTGTTTAGGCTGTAGTCGAACAGACAGACCGAAAGAATTAGGAGACCCATTTTTTTCGTCTTCGCTATCATCGTTATTTCAACTTTGATCAAAATCAATGGTGACTGCAAATTTGAAGGAAGTCCAAATCGCAAAGGGATGTCAAAAATTGCAAACTTTTAATTTAATTCCACCATGCTTTAATTATTATAACTTTAAAATTAAAAAGAAAATACAAATCTTAGTGAAGGTTCTTCAGAAGGATCAAACCGAAAGAAATTATTACTAATTGATACAGTAAACAATGCAACATATAGCAATGATTTAGCCATGGCGATAAAATAAAAAAATCACGCTAAAACGCATACATGATGAATAAAAAAGAACCCAGATGTATTCATTGAAATGAGCAGTCATTCGGTTTGAAAAGAGAATTTCGGAATTATACCTATACTCTGTCCAACAAAAATTGTCAGTACAGGGAAGATAGGACGTTTGTCTCTCATTCTGGTTGCATTGCCATGCATAAGTGTGTCGCCTTTTAAAGCTCTCACAGGGATTCCGTAGTTTAAATTATAAATCGCCGCAAATGAAAGTAAAAAACGCGTAGGGCTACCGTCTGCCGATTCAAAACGACTGAAAACAATATTCAATTTACCTTTTCCCACAACGCCAAGCGGTAAGATAATAGGCGCGTTTTCTTTTTAAGTTGAAAAGCAATACGACCATACTCAACATACTCATCTTCTTAAAATGTGTTCTCAAAAGCTTCAAATCCAAAAAGCTCCTTAATAAAAACCACAGAAAAAGCTCTTTGCTTGCAATTGAGAATGATAATGGTAACTCTGTTTTGATGTAGATAAAGAGCGCACGATCGTATTGAGTGACACTTGACACTCTTGTCTTGATCTTGACAGTATCTCATCAGCAGTGGGATACGACGGTCGTGTTGGGGTGTACAACTTTTTGCAAAGAATTACAACAACAATTCCTTAAGAAAAGTCAGTGGCTTGCTCTTTTTTTAGTGGCATTTTTCCTAACGCATTGTGCTTTAGAAAAAGCTCTCCCATAAGGCCTGTACTGACAATTTTTGTTGGACAGAGTATAGTAGGATCTATTTTCAAAGTATGATTCTACTCATGTTATAAAAAAGGTGAAAACTGGAATTTTTAGTTTATAATTATAATAATGTTATTACTAAGTGGAAATTCCATTCTAATGGATTAGAACATTTATTCGAAAAGGTAAGGAGATTTTCCTTTTCACAAGCAGATGCTGTTGTTCTCATATTACACATACAACTTATTGAAATAGTTTTTCTTTTTTTAAAAAAGAAAGTGTGCCATAAACAGCCTCCGAACTTTTCAGAGGAGTATATACACTAAGTATGTATATAAACGGATTTGAAATATATATTTAACTTTATACATATTCAGTCAATACAGAGACTGAAAGAGTACGAACGAAACAGACGAATATACATAGATATTTGTTTCGAAAATAAAAGCACGACGGATGTTTATACGTTTATACTTCAAGCGAAGTGGTGTTTCTTAAAAAGTTCAATTTTCTCGATTGTATCTTTTGTCTTATAATCATTTCCAATTGAATTTTTTCTTTTATTTTTCAACAAAAATAGTGTTTGTAGGAACATTTTTGTCAATACGAAACGTTGTCAATTCAGTCAATCTGTCATTCCATCTCTGTGCCGTGGTAACATTTACAGGAAATGTTGAATCCTTATGCCTTATGAGATGACCCGCAATAGAAAAAGGTTCTCAACCGGAGGAGGCTAGCTGGAGGATCTTGTTGGTTGAGGACCAGATTACCGTTTTTTTTTTTCAAATTTCAAATTCAAAACTTTTCCAAAGAAAATATTGGTAACAAACTTAGATACAATGCATCCCGCCGTTCAGGCAGTATTCTTACAGATAGTCATTATTCGTATATCAATTCTGTTCCTGATCTCCACTACCTCAAGTTGCCATATTAGAAATTTAGTTCATTTAATTGATAAAGGATAAAAATCCAGAATAAGTTGTTGTGGAAATGAATTGACATTTTTCCGTGGAGTGAAATTGTTGCTGTTATTTTCATTTATAACATGTTTAGTTCGGAGCTTAAATTTTAATCTCTTGCTAAGAGTAACTTGTTTTTTTCAGTTTTGCATTTTACATTATCGCACCTACAAGTGAGCACCTGAATTCTTAAACCTAAATGCAGAATTAATCTCTGCTATTCACACCCTCACTTTAAGTAATACGCCATCCAATCGGTCTTAAAAAATTAAGAATTCAAAGAAAAAAAACATCACCTCTGCCACCTTTATAAACCGTCCTCTTCTATTTTGTTTCACATCGAGGTAAAATCTCTTTGATTGAATTTGCAACATTTTTGTTGCTAATTCCTGCTCAATTTGTTGGCTTTGCTGTCCTTCAATAATATGAACGAAATAAAACAAATTGGTTAATTGTAATAAAAATGTATGGATAACTTAAATCAACCTTACCTTTACCCGAATCAAATTCTGCTCCGCCACCTTCCATTCCAACAACATTGTACTCTGAAAAAAGCAAAATCAAATTAAGGGAATTTAAAAAAAGGTTCTGTTTTATAATGGCTTCAGCAGAAAAAATAGGAATACATATGTACATGTATAATTTTTACCAACGTTTTTAACAACGGTTGACAATAAGATCGGTTTTTCCAAGTATGTATTAATTTAATAGTTTTTTTTTTCATTTTTTTTTGATAAGCTTTCAAAACTGTTATTTCCTTTAAACCCCTCAAAAAGAGAATGGTTTGTGGAAGTTGCAACTAATGCTATAAAAGGAGAAGAAAAAATCTAATTCATTTTGTTTATAAAAACACTATTTGAAATGTCTACTTTTGAAAACCAAGAATACACAGATATTGGCCCAACAAAACAAGTAGTAAAAAAGAGAATATTTTATTATTAAATTTAGCAGAGTCGAATCAAACAAGTACTATCGCTATGCTTAAGATGTCGCCCCACTCGGTCGTCTTCATGAGAGTACTATAAGTTTTATATACAAAGATAAATACTTTATACACATTTTGATTGTTTATAAGTTGTTGACATTATTTTAGATGGAAATGAAGTAGGTATATATCACTAATTCACAAAATAAAAACTAAATTTTGTTGTTACAAGGCTGTACTTGTACATGCAACATGCATATACATATATGTATGTATGCAGAGGCGTATTTAAAGATTTGGCGCCCGGGATGATAAATTTTGGCGCCCTTTAGACCAATGAAAATAAAGTAATAAAAAATAATAATAACAAAAAACTCAAAATGAATAATATTTGATGTTTTAAAATTTTTTTCTGTGTGTATATTGATTACAAAAGTCTCATTAACAATAGATTCGTTATCTAAATTTTTTGTCAGTTCAGTTCAGCTTCTATATTTGATAAAGCTAAACTTTTAAGGCGTTATTCGCTAATGCGAGACCTTAAATAGGTTTTTATTCGTTTCAATACGGAAAACGATCTTTCTGCACCGAACCAATTTTGGAACGTTTTTTGATCATTCAGTTTGTCTAGATCTAGAACATAACATAGGCTCGAATGGAAAATTACATTAATAACTACATCCTGTGTTTTCAATTAATCGCTTTGTCAACGTATCACCCTTTGTTTCAAAAGCAACCACCCTTAAGCCGGCCACCCAGTAGGAAATTTGCTCCTCAAGGAAAAATAAAGTTGAATTCCTCGTGGAAATCACGAGGCACTTTCATTGAGTAGAAGGTCTGCATTGGTTTCATTCATCGAAAGTCATGCAATGAGTCAGTAGTTTGCAATCCCAGTAGCATCTTGTGCTTTGTTCTCGAAAGAAGGTAAAGAAAACATGAAAAAAAGCAATATCCTTTTTACACATCCTTAATGTTAATGAATACAATGCTGAACACGTTATAATTTTTCCTGCATCTTTTCAGTGGTTATTCTAATCCACAATTGAGTGTTTAATGCCTGCGATGTGAAAGAGAAAACAACCCTTTCTTTTCTTCTTCTTTTCTAGTCTAGGAAAAAGAGAGAGAGATTTTGACCTGCAACCTGCAATAAACAATCCTTTTTTTTGGGTTTTTCCCGCGATGGGTCGGCGACGCTCAATAGGTCTTTTTTTGTCATGAGTTATTTCTTTTGTTTTGGAATGATTTAGTGTCAATTTTGTGATCACAGAAAACGGTTGTGCGGGGTTTTGTGTTTTCAATCAATTTACTGAAGATTAAATAACAACCATGGAGAAGGAAAACAATTCACCAACGGTAAATTCCCTATATTCTTTTGAATGATTTGCAAAGAGTAAATATTCCTCTTTTTCTTAGATCTCAAATGAACAGGAGAATGAAGATGATTAATCCCTTAGCTGCTCCCCAAATTCTACCAAGTGTCAAAGGAGAGTTTTTCGACCAAATATTTGTGTTACGTCCTACAACAAGATAATGTAAGACATATATATCTACTAACTTCTTTAAAATGTATTATAACAGTTAATAAAATAGATACGTACAAAACACAAATTTAATTTGTTTTTTTTTTTCATTCAAACTATAAATTTGCATATATTTCAGCCGCTTCTTCTATTGATGAAATAAGAAAAGAAATGGATAATGATTTCATTCATATTCCTTCTCTTAATAAAACATCGCCTAAATGCATTCCTTTTTTCAAAACTGAAAAAAACGAGCTTCAAATATGTACACAATTCTGTAGTGAATAATTAGTATTTTCAATGATTCTTTCCCTGAGGCAATTGATTAAATGTTGACTCATTTTTCATTAATTTATTTCCATTGAGGAAAGCATCACATCAATAGAACCAGTTTTTTCAGACACAAAAATTAGCCATGAAATCGAAGATGCCGTGAGCATAGTGATTTCACAACAAAATATGCATCGAGAATGTGTGTACCTCCTTGCAATGACAAGCCTGTGTTAAATTCCTCATAGGATTCCGTAGGAAATTCATGGGTGCAGCTCCTTTTCCGTGATGAAACACCTACTTCTTCACTAGTGAATTTTTGGAAATTTCCTACTGGGGCATTAGCACCACACATGCGTACGCAACGGTGACGGTGTATTGAAAATTTTGAAATGTCTGGTGTGTGTGTGCACCGATTACTCGTGTGAGTTTCGGTGCGAGCAAAATCAAAGGCGCAAAATTTTAAACATTTAAAACCTACTCTAAATCAATTTTAGAATGGGAGTCGACTCTTAATATTGAGTATAAAACGAGAACCGAATTTTTGTTAATTTTGAAGGACATAAACTATACCTTAACGTTAAAGAGCTCGTCTTACTTTAACAGCAGCAAATAGCTAGTTTATCTTTTAAAAGTGTACTTTATCCATATTGACAATGGTCATTTCATATAAAAGCAAATCGAAGAAAAAATGTTTACTGATGTTTTATTCGATTTTTTGAAGATGTTCTTTGTAAATAGACTGAATCACTGAATATTATAAATTCGAAACAATCGTACAAAAGTGCTCTACGATTAACAAATCTGTACATACAAATGTACATATGTATGTATCTTATGTAAGCACGCGAGCCGAGACGAGTATACCTTGCAACATCAAATTGAGTTTTTATGCTGTGAATTTGCGATTTGTACTTTATTTATCTAAAATAATGTAAACAACTTATAAACAATCACAATCTGTACCAATGTAGTATATTAAATGTACTTTTTTCGTCGAAAAATTATTTGGTTTGAAGTTGTCTGTTCTTTTTACTTTTTTTTTTGTGTTTTTGTAGTTCTGTGAGTTATGTTTCTGTCAAATTAAGGGTTGATCAACGCAAATTCGCTTAGGTTCTGTTGTAAAACCCACATTAGTTAGAAGAGTTGTCTAACGTGATTAAAATTATGAAAAAGTTAGACAAAGTCTCCAAGCTAAACGACTGCGTTAAGTAGAGTCGGTTTTATTGCTTAAACGAGAACTCTTTAAAATTTTGCGCCAAAATGTTTTGATTTTTGCTGTCGGCCGGTTTGTCGATGTGTGCACATTTACAGTTTATTTAAGTTGCTTCTGAACACTCCTAAAAAAATGACAGTTTGTGAAAAAAAAAACTAAATAAACAGACCTTTTTGACATCTGGAAGTATGCAAGAGGCATATAAAGTAAGCAAGATACTAAATAGATAAAAAAGGTATTGGAGGATTTTAACTTTAGTAAAATGTTAGAGATAACATGATGCTAAATTTGATTAAAATTAGCAAAATCGTCTTTTTAACCTTGTATTATACCTACTAAAATAGTTTTAACATCGTACTAATTCGACTAAAATTTTGCGCCAATTGTTTTTAAAATAATACCTGCCTATGCTTTTATTTGTACATCATTATTAACTATTGTACAAAAAACAATCATTATATTGTTTATGAAGTCGTTCAAAACTATTGACGAAAGGAAGGGTATTTGTATATAGGGACAGGAGTCAGCAAAAACTAAAAAAAATTGAGGCATGATTTTCTAGGTATATAAAAAGAATAAAATTTTTTGTGTGACCTTATATCTAGAACCGAGCTTGATGGATTTTTATAATCTTTAATTTAAAAAGAGACTCTTTGTAGATGGTTTAAGAACAAAAAATTAAGATCCGTCCAGCCAAAGTTTTTCTAGCCCATTTTCTTAGAGCTACATAGCAACAAGTGTTTTTTTTGATAATGTTTTCGTTTCATTGGAATTTGTTCCAAAGAATAGGTACATGTCTGTAAATATTTATATTTAAATAAATGAGAATAGTTAATGGTGAAAAAAGTGACTGACATGTTACAGTGAACTCTCTCACAGCCGGATACTCACGGCACTCAAAAAATTGTCATGCTTGAAAAACTCAAAAAATCGCATTTTTTTAAATCATTGTATTTTTTGTTTATCCTTCAAAAATATTTGTAAATTAGACAATTGTTAGGTGCGGCTTGCGCTCTTTTGCTTGTATGCTTTGAAAGTTCAAACTCTTCAAAAAAATATTATAAACTGGCCAATTGCTAGAAGCGGTTTGCGCCGTCCTTAGCAGCCTTGCCGCCTCGGACTGTAGCCCTTTTAGCCTTAGGGTAAATACGCCCCTAATATACATTTGTAAGTACGAGTACATATTTGTCTGTCCATCGCCCGCCACAATATTGCAAAATTAAATATTACAGAACACTTTAGTACGACTGTTTCGTGTGTCTAATATTCAGTCTATTTACAAAGCACATCTTTTAAAAAGCAAATAAAACATCAATAAACGTTTTTACGATTGCTTTGAAATGACCATTGTCAGTCTGTATAAAATATACTTTTTATTAAAGATCAAGTAGCTATTTGCTATTGTTAAAGTTAGACGAGCTCCTTAACGTTAAGGCAAAAAGTCGGTTCTTGTATTATACACAATATTGAGAGTCGACTCCCATTCTAAAATTGATTTAGAGCAGGTTTTAAATGTTTAAAATTTTGCGCCATTATCTTCGTTGTGCAATGGAAGCTGAAATAGAGAGCGATAAAAATACCATGACCTTTATCCTAACGACCGGCGACTTTCTTATGTGACGGAGTATTTATTTATTCACGTTTCGAAGGCTTAGAGAAACCGGATCAGTTTCAAATACGCGATCTGATGCACGATCTCCACAAGAAGAATCTCCCCTGATAAAAGAATACTGGAATCTGTTGAAACTGATCCATCACTAAGCATCAGGTTTATCTACATATCTCTGTTATTATTTTTCGTTTTAATAAAAATCAAGAAATAATTTCCGAAGTTATAGCTCAATATTTCCTTAAAAGTCCTGTTACATTTTCACACTTAAAATGCACACATCTTGCATTCCTCATTTGAAGTTTGTTAAGTTTAGTTTAGTTTATTTATTTGAAATTGTTACTAACACATTAAGATAAATCTTATAAGGTAGTGAAAGTTTATGAATAAATAATATATTGTTGCGAACAGAGCTTTATACTCCTACAGCGCCATCTGTTGGGAATTACATATCTGCTTTGTGAGGGAACAAAACAAAAAGCTCTTTTCCATCGCATCTAAATTTCCCCTAATTCCAAAGTACTAGAACATTCTACCCCCATAAGAATTTCCCCTTCTGGACAAGAACCTTCTAGAACAACTGGTTTGAGTATAAAAGGGAGTGTTCACGGTGAGCGGAACACAGTTTATTTTCGATTATGAAAGTGTGCAAAGCTGAACTATTGGATTGTGGAAAGTGTAATTAAAAAAGTGGATTTAAGTTGGAATAAAAGTATTAGAGTTGATTATAAATTGAGATTTATTGTTTTGATTCGAAAAGTGTAAATAAAGAAGAAATATTAGAAACAGTAATAAGTTTTATTTAACGAACCTAGCAAAAATATTACATTGGTGTCAGAAAAGTGGAATAAAACTTATTGTGCAGTGAAGTGTACGGAAAAAAAAAATGAGCAAGTTACTGAAAGAGCTCAACTGTAATGAGCTGAAAAGTGAATTAGGCAAGCGAGAACTTTCTAGAGCAGGATCGAAAAATGAGCTTGTTCTGCGTTTGGCGGAATATTTGAAACAACAAAATGAAGACCCGGACATTTTCGTCTTTGAAGCTGACTCTGAGGAAGCAGACGTAAGTAAAAATGTAGATGTTTCAAATATGTTTAGTCTTCTGCTTGAGCGTCTCGAAGAGCAACGAAATGAACAAAAGAAAGAACAGGAGAATGTACAAAAGAATGTTCTCGAACGTTTCGAAGAGCAACAGAAGAATGTTCTCGAACGCCTGGAGAAACAGCATAGTGAACAAAAAGACCTTCTCGAAGAACAGAGAAACATGCTAGAAGGCAAGCTTGTTAACATCGAAAAGAATGTATCTGCACTTGATGAACGTGTTTCATTGTTGGAGAATCAAGCCGAACGTGTTTCATTATTAGAGAATCAAGTCGACAACAAAATGGAGACGCTTTCAAAAGAGCTAGATCGCATTCGAAATATAAAGATTCGGGAAAGTTCTGGGGAAACTTTGAGAAAAAAAGAGATGAAACCTCCAACCTTTGATGGACAGACTTCTTGGTCTATATACAAGAAGCAATTCGAGGCAGCTTCCACAACAAATGGCTGGGATGAGGCTGACAAGTATATAGCCTTAACTCTTGCTCTTAGAGGAGCAGCTGCTGAGTTGTTGCAAACCATACCAGCAGATAAGAGCGGCGACTTCAATTCCTTGGTTTTGGCTATAGACAAACGCTTTGGTAACAGCCACATGAAAGAAGTCTTCAAAGTGCAACTCAATTCCAGAGTTCAGAAGAGGGGCGAAACTCTACAACAACTGCAAGCGGACATTGAAAGGCTTGTTCATCTTGCATACCCAGATGTTGGAGAGGAAATTTGTAACCAGTTCGCAGTTGAGGCATTTGTTCGCGCCATTTCTGATATACATCTTCAAAGGGCCGTGCGAACTGCTGGAAAACGAACGCTTTCTGAAACATTAGCATTTGCCTTGACAATGGAAGCAGCTGAGCAAGCTTCTCACGGAGTACATCGACTTAGAGAAGCCATCGTCGAAGAATGCTCATGCCAAAGAACTGATGTCCAAAGGAACCAACGAAACGGACTTGCAAAGTGCTGGAATTGCAACAAAACCGGACATTTACAGCGTCAATGTCGATTACCACCAAGAAGAGCTTGTCAACATTGTGGACACGGAGTTTCAACCCCAGAACAAGGTAACAATAACATCAGTGTTACTTCCCGAACAGTTTCCCAACAGGGAAACGAGTAAGAACCAACTTCGAGGGGCAGAAGCTGGTTTCTGGTATCGATGGCCCCAGAAACACCATCCAGGTCTCTCAAACTAAGCGAGACAATAGAAGTCTGACTGTCGAGGCAACTTTAAATGGCAACAAACGTGTGGTCACCATCGACACCGGTGCCACAGCCTCCATTGTGCGTCAAGACCTAGTTCACCTGAATTGGCTACACAACACCAATAGTTACCGTCTAAGAACTGCCACAGGAGAAGCAGCTAGGGTTTATGGGGAAATCCGACTTAGAATTCGAATTGCAGATCTAGAATTCTCACACAAATTTTTGGTGGCAGATATATGTGACGAATGCATCATAGGCATGGACTTCATGAAAGAACATCGAGTAATTTTGGATATTGGGAACCAGGTACTCAAATACCAGAATACAGAGATTCCAATGATTTATGGGCACGAAGAAACAACAACTCTAAGGACTGTCATCAAAGAAGATGTGATTATTCCTACTTCTTCTGAGGTATTCGTTTGGACAAGAGTAGAAGGTGAGTGTGGACGCCATCGATACCTAATGGTGGAACCAGGCCCAGATTGTTCTTCCCAAAACGTCATCATTGGGAAGACACTTGTGGCTCCGAAGAACAATATGGTCCCCGTACGGATACTCAACACCAAACCGTACGATGTGAAGTTAGTGAAAGGAGAAGTTATCGGTAAGTGCGAATCTGTCGCAGCCATAACACGAATTGACGCTGAAACACCGAGAACGACATTAAACCCTGAGGAGCTCAATAGCATCAAGGCAAAGATACTTAATTCATCTAACCTAGACCAACGTCAGGTTAAAACGGCAGAAAGCCTTCTGAACGAGTATGCTGACATTTTCGCTTCACCAAACGGAAAATATGGAAGGACACAAATGGTGCAGCATCGAATAAACACAGGAGATGCAAGGCCCATTCGTCAGCCCGCAAGACGTCTGCCACTGGCCAAACAAGGTGAAGCTGAGGAAATGATTACCACCATGAAGAAGGATGGTTTGATTGAGAACTCCAAAAGTCCTTGGGCGTCACCAGTGGTCCTAGTCAAAAAGAAGGACGGAAGTACACGGTTTTGTGTTGACTACCGAAGGTTGAATGACGTAACCAAGAAAGACAGCTACCCCCTGCCAAGAATTAGTGACACCTTAGATGCGATGGAAGGAGCACACTGGTTTTCAACACTGGACTTGAAAAGTGGATATTGGCAAGTTGAAATTCACCCTGAAGACCGAGAAAAGACAGCGTTCTCCACAGGTAATGGGCTGTGGCAGTTCAACGTGATGCCATTTGGTCTTTGCAACGCTCCGGCAACATTTGAGCGTTTGATGGAGTGTGTCCTTCAAGGTCTGACGTGGAAAACTTGTCTTGTCTACTTGGATGATGTTATCGTTTATGGAAAGACATACGACCAACACTGTAAGAACCTAAAGGGTGTGTTCCAGAGACTTCGAGAGGCTAACCTTAAACTGAACCCAGAAAAATGTGCACTGTTCCAGACTGAAGTAAAGTATTTGGGACATATCATCTCGTCCCAAGGAGTCAAGACTGATCCTGAAAAAGTTGACACCGTCAAAAATTGGCCAACACCACAGGACAAACATCAACTACGAAGTTTTCTTGGTCTTGCTACTTATTACAGACGTTTTGTTAAGAACTTTGCCGGAATTGCGAAGAGTTTGCATCAGCTTACGGAAAAGAACAAGCAGTTTAAATGGTCAGGTGAGTGTGAAAAAGCCTTCCAAGAACTGAAATACCGTCTATGCAATGCTCCGGTGCTGATCTATCCGACTCCAGGCAAGCCTTTTATCATTGATGCTGATGCAAGCAACGTAGGAGTCGGCGCTGTTCTGTCACAAGTGCACAATGGCGAAGAAAAGGTTGTCGCCTATTTCAGCAAAGTACTGTCAAAGACCGAAAGAAACTACTGTGTGACCAGAAGAGAACTCTTGGCACTCATCTTGGCAACGAAACACTTCTATAAATACATCTATGGACAGAAGTTTCTTCTACGAACCGATCATGGTGCTCTTAACTGGTTGCTGAACTTCAAGAACCCAGAAGGACAAGTCGCAAGGTGGATAGAAAGACTGCAGACTTACGATTATGAAATCCAACACCGAAAGGGAAAGCTGCACTCAAATGCCGACGCGCTATCCCGAAGGCCTTGTAAAATAGACTGCAAGCATTGTAGGCGACAAGAAGAAAAGGAATCCATCAACATTTTGCGAATAAGGGCTGACCCCATTTGTGGATGGAGCAATGAGGAAATAAGATCTGCTCAACAAGAAGACCCCGACATTGAACCTCTTCTCGCATGGAAAGAACATGAAGAAAAACCCGCATGGAATGACATTTCCGATAGGAGTCCAGTTTTAAAGGCCTATTGGGCACAATGGGACTCACTTCATGTGCGAGAAGGTGTTCTTCGGCGTAAATGGGAGTCCGCTGATGGTAAATCCTATGTGATGCAGCTTGTGTTACCTCAATCAAAAATTAAAGAGGTTCTTCGAGAAATGCATGATGGACCTTCAGGAGGCCATTTAGGAGTCAACAAGACGTTAGAAAAAGTGAGACAACGATTCTACTGGTTGCATGCAAGAGACGACGTTGAAAAGTGGTGCCGAAATTGTGACGCTTGTGCTGCAACCAAAGGCCCTGGTAGAAAACTGCAAGGAAAAATGATGCAATATAATGTTGGCTCACCGTTTGAAAGGATTGCTGTTGATGTAGCTGGCCCATTTCCGGAAACGAATGATGGAAACAAATACATTCTGGTGCTAATGGATTACTTCAGCAAATGGCCTGAGGCATACGCTATCCCGAACCAAGAAGCCAAGACCGTGGCCGACCAGATTGTGTCTAACTGGGTAAGCAGGTTCGGTGTGCCTATGGAGCTCCATTCTGACCAAGGAAGGAACTTTGAGTCGAACATATTCCAAGAGGTGTGCGCGTTCCTTGGCATTAAGAAAACGAGAACCACACCACTTCACCCGCAATCTGATGGAATGGTCGAGAGATTCAACAGGACGTTAAAAGAGCACCTCACTAAGGTCGTAGGCGACAACCAAAGAAACTGGGATAGGCACATACCACTATTTTTGATGGCCTATCGAAGTGCAGTACATAGCTCAACAGGACAAACACCATCTGAAATCCTGTTCGGAAAAAGCATACGCCTGCCTAGTGAGATAAGGTTTGGACACCCACCACAAGAGTCTCAGGAAACAGGGGATTACGTGAGTGACCTAAAAGAGAGGCTAATCGGCATCCACGAAAGGACCAGGACTAGAATGAGCACTTACAGCGATCGAATGAAGACAAGGTACGACACAAGAGCAAACACGACAGGATTCCAAGTAGGAGATCGTGTATGGCTGTATAATCCACATCGTCAAAAGGGATTGTCGCCGAAGCTTCAACAAAACTGGGAAGGCCCTTATACTGTCGTCACGAAAATCAATGATGTCGTTTACCGAATTCAAAGAGGGTTAAGAGGAAAGCTAAAAGTTGTGCATAGCGATCGACTGCACCGATACAGTGCCGAAGCTGATGATAGAGTTGTTCGGGACGAACAATCTTAAGAAGGGGGCAATGTTGCGAACAGAGCTTTATACTCCTACAGCGCCATCTGTTGGGAATTACATATCTGCTTTGTGAGGGAACAAAACAAAAAGCTCTTTTCCATCGCATCTAAATTTCCCCTAATTCCAAAGTACTAGAACATTCTACCCCCATAAGAATTTCCCCTTCTGGACAAGAACCTTCTAGAACAACTGGTTTGAGTATAAAAGGGAGTGTTCACGGTGAGCGGAACACAGTTTATTTTCGATTATGAAAGTGTGCAAAGCTGAACTATTGGATTGTGGAAAGTGTAATTAAAAAAGTGGATTTAAGTTGGAATAAAAGTATTAGAGTTGATTATAAATTGAGATTTATTGTTTTGATTCGAAAAGTGTAAATAAAGAAGAAATATTAGAAACAGTAATAAGTTTTATTTAACGAACCTAGCAAAAATATTACAATATGATAACATCTATATATAGTATAAAAGTGAATTTAAGAATTAAAATAGCCGAGAAAAAAAAGTAGATACAATAAAATAAATAAATAATAATATATACATCTACGTACAAAAAAAATTTAGGCAAAAAAGAAACTTTGTTGTATCTTATATATATTGGTAATAGGAAAAAGAAGGAAGAAAAGAAAGAAATAGAGAATGAGAAGTGAGGAGTCTGTAAAAGTTAGTCGCTTTGATTAGAAATGAAATCATGTAAACTTTTTTGAAATTTTTGTATATCGCTAAGTTCTCGCAAGTAAGGTGGGATTGAGTTCCACAGGCGACAGGCAGTGATGAAAAATTGTCTCTCCGATGTAAGACACGTAAAACGAGAATGAACTAAATAAGTTGATCTGTTTGATACTGAAGACCGAAGTTCTTCATAAGGGTATGTTAGGTTTTGCGTAGAAAGTATCAATGTTCGAAATTTGGTAAAATTATCGAAATGTTTAAAAAGCTTCTTCTCAGATGGGAATTTGCAGTGAAAATATAACTGTTATAATAAAAATTTAATTTGAAGTGATAAAGATGATATTAAATATTTGAAAAAAAATATCGATTAATCAAATAAATCGTCTTTGAAAGTAAAATATAATTTGATCGATGAAAAAAACAATAAGCTAAAATCTAAATTCCTTCTTTCGGTTTTCGTCGGTTAGGCAGTGAGTCCTGTTGAAATAAGGTTAAAAACTAACATTTCTTAATATTTTTTTTGCTTAACCAAGTGGCCGACGAATTTAACAATAGGACATTTTTTCGAAATAAATAATCAGCAAGTGTTATGCATATGTGAGTTAGGTGAAGGTGACAATACACGCAAACAGATGGTACATAAACTAAACCACGCATGTAGACGGACAGAAAAACAGAGGACAACACTAAAAAACAAACGTCTCGAACTACTGAAAATTGGCCTTATTTCACTTTATCAAAGTGCAATAAGGCCAATTTTTGAAAGTTGGCCTTATTTCACTTGGCCTTATTTCACGGCACCTTCTTACATGCGACCTGTGGGCTTCTAATAGAGTAGAAGTAGAACACACAATGAAGAAGTTAGGTGATTAACACGCTAATTATTTTATTTATCAAATAAACGCGATACAATGTACGATTCGTGGGTAAGTAAGACAAGTTTCATATATAGTGCCACAGCTATAGCGGATGACGAAGATGGCCTCTCAACCGTCTGATGATTTCGTCCAGCCGCTTGCTTGGCCAGTTCAACTTTTGATTGGAGTTTTTTCCATTGGCCGCTTGGCGCGTGCTTGTGCGACCGGAGTCGCCACAGACCCGATATGTGAAGGGCCATCTTCTGGCGAATGGATGTGCTACTACTACTCATATGGTTTGGATATTTGGTGAGATTTCGAATTCTTTTATATCACCACAATGCCATCTGTCAAAAAAGAATGATCTAAAAGCAGATACCAGCACCTTCGAGTGAAATCCAGAGCTCTTCAAATTAGTAAAAAAGGCGCATATCTTACCGACATAGCACAGTTTAGTGGTGAAAGAGTAAGTTGTTTGTAGAAAAAGGTAAGTGAATTGCTTTCAGATAATTAAATAGTCCATTGACGTATTATTTATATGAACTGCTATTCTTATGAAATTTCTATACAAACGCTTCAATGAATATGGTTCCACCTTTCACTACCGACATTAGAGCTAATGGTGTAAAAGTGGTAAAAATAAATATTAATTCCAGAGGCCATCTCTTGGCTCCTGGCCTGAACTACAATTTTTGTCAAAGAAACTATAGACATCTATTATTATTCCTTATTAAAAAACAGAGCCATCTATTTCAATTGAACTTAACATTTTAACGTTATCCAAGACAAAATAATAACAGCAATAGCCGTGTTTTTTTGGAAAAGTTATCCGTAGTACAATAGGATTTTATATGAAAAACAATATAACATCCGCAGTAGGATCACTGCCGATACTCGAATAAACGTCAAATCTCTATCCGCAGCAGGATTTCACTTCCTCTTATCGGCAGTGATCCTACTGTGGATGTTGTATTTGTTATTCATATAACATCCTACTGTACTACGGTTACCTTTCCACACAAAAACACGGCTAATATAAAGGGTGATCAGCGAAATTTGTTAACACCTTGAATGCTCAAACGTGAAGATTAGAATCTCAACTATCTTATATATCTATATTTTAAAGATTGGATTTTGTACCTGAATTTGTATTGAAATTTAATGTATTTATTTATAAACAGATGAACCTTAACTTGATTATTCATTGTACCTACCTCTACTTGAAATATTTCTTTATTATAGTTTGGACTGCTTTTAGCTCAACTTCACGATGGTTCAACTTAAAACTATACGGAACTAGCGCTCTTGGTGCAAACTCGGAAAACATAGTGTAACTATTGGTTTTGGTATTTGATATATCAATTTTTGACATAATTGAGTTTGTAAATGGTGTTGAGCGGGAATTTTGTAAGTTTATTATTGAATAAAAACTTGAGGGCTATTTTCATGCTTTATTTGCCGATTTAAAAGTCATAATAGCATTTATCATAGACTTATATCAATTTGTAAACACCTAATTGTTTAACACAAATCAAAATTTCAACTTTTCATTTCAATTTATTGTGAACATTGTGTTCAAATCATGATGAAAACTATCTAGTAAAAAATGGATGCGATTCAACATGAAAAGATAAATTAAAAAGTTCATATTGTTCTACTTACAATTATGTAGATAGGAGATTTTTTTGAAATAATAGCAAATTCACTTATAGTTAGATAAATCTCATGACAAAAATGCCATTTCCATTTTAAAATATAAATATAAATTTACGAAGAACCGGTTCTACCTTTTTATTATCTGTCAAAACCTTACAGCAACAACCGCCAAGCAATTCAGGCCCTAGAAGACAATATCCGCCGTAAAGCAGTTTTCATTAAACTAAATGCTTTGCTCTCGCGTGTTCACAAATTTTGCTGAACACCCTTTTTATTATTGTTAATAGTTTGTCTTGGATAACGTTAAAATGTAAAGTTCAAATTGAGATAGATGGCTATAGTTTCTATGGCAAAAATCGTAGTTCAGGCCAGGAGCCAAGAGATGGCCTCTGGAATTAATATTTATTTTTACCACTTTTGCACCAACAGCTCTAATGTTGGTAGTGAGAAGTTGAACCATATTCACAGAGAGTTTGTATGGAAATCTCATACGACTAGCAGTCCATATATAATACGTCAATTATACATGGACTGCCAGAGCCCAACTTCACGATGGTTCAACTTAAAACTATGCGGAACTAGCGCTCTTGGTGCAAACTCGGAAAATAGTGTAACTTTTGGTTTTGGTATTTGATACATCAATTTTTGACATAATTGAGTTTGTAAAGGGTGTTGAGCGGGAATCGTTTAGGTTTATTATTAAACAAAAACTTGAGGGCTATTTTCATACTTTATTTGCGGATTTAAGAGTCATAATATCGATACCTTCCCGTAAGAATGTATTAAGCGACATTTTTAAAATTGTTCAGGAAACGAAAAAAACGTCTCATTTAGTTATTTTTGTGTGTATTTTATTGGAAGAAACAGATTCGGAGAGGGATTTTTACAATACAAAACTTGACATCATTGCAAAATCGAAATTTTAATCAGATAAAAAGTTTTTGTCGCTTAGTACATTTTCGTGGTCAAAGCATTGGCGCTTGATACAATGTCAAATGGGCTTATGATGACAACAACAAAAAAACACTAAATAAATGGGAAAAAAGTAGTAGCCTACTTGATAGACAAATATTTAAAAGCAAAGACAACCATATCTGGAGTATTATAAGCGACAAAAATGGATCAAGTTCTATTTGGATGAGTGTGCTAAGCGAAAATTTCGGTTAAACTAAGCGACATATAACAATTTTTTTTCATGGACGTTTGGTTGCTTAAGACAATAATATTTTTAAAAATGTCGCTTAGCATAATTTTACTGGCGGATAATACAAATTTCAGGGAGCAACACTATTCCAGTGAGAAAACTTGGCGGTTACTACAATTTTATTTTCTCTCTAGTTTCTTTTGCAAACATGATAGGGCAGTGAAACCCAGGCCAAAATGTGGCGTTTAACTTCTAGTATAGTTCCACATCAAAAAGTCATTTTCGAAAAAATTGTCGCTTAATACATTCTTACGGGAAGGTATCGATATGCATTTATCATAGACAGGAGAAGAGCATTGTTTAACACAAATCAAAATTTCAACTTTTCATTTCAAGATAAAAGATGAAGATTTTTTTCCCCTCTTAAATAATACCAAAGAATGCTTTAGGCTCAATTCAACAGTAGAGGCCCTAAAACTGTTTTTCTTGTTTTTTTTTTTTTTACGATTTTAATAAAAGTCGACCATCGACATGACATCATAAATTATTGTTTTTCTTCCAAAATCCAAAATAGATCTTAATAATTGGTAAAAAAAATTGGTTGTCTAAAGTTAAGGTCTAAAGTTACGAGCCGCAATACCTTTGACGTCATCGGGCCACAGCACTGTGTTTTAAAACAAAACGTCTATTATAACGTCGACAACTCTATGGACGGTTCTGCAAACTGTTGATTTTGCAACACAATGCATAGCTGTAACTCTCTCTATGGTACTGGAAACCATTTCCGAGCCAATGCAAGCACAGTAGCAGTTGATTTACAGCCGACAAAGCATGACTGCGCTGTGCATTGTGTTTAGGGATACAAACGATACATCGCTGTTTTTGAAAGAACATCGATGTTTGCCATCGATGTTTCGAATCCGAAAACATTCATGAATCGATGTTATTTGGAGCGATGTCTTAACTAAATGCTTACAAAAATTTCTGGCTGCAGATACTCACAGGCTTGCAATTTTACTATTCACCTGAAGCCATATGTGATTATATTCGATTTTGAACAAAACAAAGCATTTGCTCAGCGTTCTTCTAGCAAGTTGAAACTCATGACTGCCTATTCCATTTGGGCCAAATAATTTGGTGGAAAGTGCAGGGTCTTGAACTAGCCGTCAAATATGGATAGGATGAGTACTTCGCAATAAAAGTGCAGATGCTGAAAGCTCTAGTTCTTGCGCCACCACCGGAGAAGTGGTGATATATTCCACGTTTGAAAGTTGTGGATTGCCAAAGACGCGAGCATCCTTACAAACTCATGGGTAACTTAGGCAAAGAATCTATAGTTGCCAATTTGGTAATTGAAAAAGTGCGCAGAGAAGTGCCCCAAAGAGTAAGGAACAATAACTGAGAAGGTGCAGTTCTTGGTAAACATTGCCACAACTCCACCGTACTTACCTCTAATCTAACAGAGTAAAAAGTCTCTTTCCCTTCTCGTGATCATCACCACCGGTAACAACCAACTGGGCTACAACAAGAAAAGATGAAAGTAATCAGATGATGAAAGTATGAACGACTTGCAGAGGATGCGGTGACGAGGATATACATGAGGGTACTCCTCACTACCTGTGTCACGTCCCTGCGCTATATCATCTGAGAAACAGGCACCTAGGGAGACACTTCTTCAACGACTTGGAGGAACTTTCTGACATTCCAAGCAAAAACTTGTTGAAATTTATTAACGCTGTCAAATGGCTTAAAGATTGGAGATTAGATATTGCTTCCAACCACAGTCAAAAAACATAAAAATTGAGTGTGCGCCGATTATAAAAAAAAAAAAAAAAAAAAAAACGAAGATGGCGAGAACGAAGTAGAAAAAAGCCAAAATTTCGTTCGTTTTCACATTGTTTCGGTCTCGGTCTGAACGAAACGATTGGAAAAAAGATATTTTGATTGAATGAACGATTGAAAACATTTCGTGTCGGTCTTTATCTCGTTCGGAACAAAACGGCTGGATGAAAAATGATTTTGATCGAATGAACGATTGATTGAAAAGATCGAATCCTTGAACCAATCAATCTATGATTGATTCGATCTTTCAAAATAAACGATTGGCACAGCTCTAGAGTGTGCACTGAATTGTTGTGGCTTATAGCTGTTGATGCTATTCAATTTCAACCCCCATTGAATATCGATGTGCGTTCAGAGTTACCCTTGTTCATTTCGTAACTTGTTCAGTTTTTTTTTTCCTTGGGTTTCTGTTGAGGTGCTTTTGATTTTAGAGCTTTACAAAAAGGGTCCATTTAAAATCAACACCACGATAACCCTGTGAGAGCTTTAATGAAGGACAGATTTATGCCATCCACTGTAGCCAGAATGCCAGGCAAACGTCCTATCTTGCCCACACTGCATATTTTTATTGGACAGAGTATAGACGTTGAAAGGAGCCACATGCTCCTACGGGCCTGGTGGTGGTGTATGATTTCTCAAGTGGGGGTAAGAAAGGATCACGCCTTTGAAAGGCGTCTACCTCTCCTCAACGAGGTGATTATGTGACGACAGACATTTCTTCAATGACTTCAAAGTACCCTCCGACATATCAGACTATAGCTTGCTGAACCTCTTCAACACCCTTAACGGGCTTGAATAACATAGGATTATCATCACCCCTATTACAGAATTCGGCGAATGAGCTAAAGTGACAGTTTCAATTCATTTCCAAACTTTTGCTATTACTGAATCCGACGAATGAAAGTTGTTCGAATGTCGGTAACAATCCCTGCACCACTGACATTTTGTTCAACTTATATGCGGTACTACAGAATTCGAAATCCATTCGCACTCCATACAATTTCTATCATTTTACATTCGCACCAATTTCGAGACGAATATGAAGTGAATTTTTGATTAAACGAAAATAAACAATGGAGAGTACAAAAATGTAAGTCAAAAGCTTATCATACTGAATGCTAAAGTGTTTGTTTAACAAATTTTAATAGAAAACGCACAAATAGCAACGCAACCAGAGAGCAAGAAATCTAAAAAAAAAAAAGAGCACACGGTTAGTTTTGAACCGTCCTCCATCTTCGTACTAACCACTCTAAACGATGCTTGATTTCGTTGATCGAAAGCGATACTATCATCACAGCCTAGGCCAGTTGAATAATTGTTTGTAGCTGACAGTGTCGATACGAAAGTTCATAAATGATAAGGTGATTTTAGGAATCGACAATGTAGTTCATCCGACGAATTTCATAATTGAGTTTTACAGCGGATGCAAATCTAGTCAACTCACCGGGAGTAAAATTCTGCGAATTCTGTAATAGACATGCATATATTTCAATACATGGGAGGTACAATCCCTAGGTTATCACAAAGGAACTACATTGATCTAAGTGTGACGGTAACAAGATCAACTGTCAGCCCATTAACCTAACCTAACCTAAGGTGGTCCGTTAAGCGGATTTAAAGTTTTTAAATTTTTTCAAAGCATTATTTTAAAAGCTTGTGAACTGTTCAAAGTTATTTAGTCCATCCTTTCGAACAGGTGGTTGCTTAAACAAAATCACTAAAATTCCACCGAGCTAAAAAAAAAATGCAGACATATTAACTTATTACTTTAAACCTTAAAAGCGTTATACGCTGTATGAAAGAGATTTTCCGAATCAACTTCCGACGTATTTGCTGTCATTGGCACCGAAAATAGCGCGTTGCATGTGAACCGCACTATTTTCAAAATGTAAACGACATGGTAAATGATATCAGTCAGATAAAGAAAAGCACGATTTCCTTTTGAAAAGGCAAAATCTAGATTAAATAAAATTAATTTTAGTGGTGCAACAGCTTCTGTGTGCGTGTTACCAGAAATGGAGGGGACCTACATTTTTTTTGCCGATTCCAAAACGGCTAATGAGCAGCACTTTTCATGACAAGAAATACTCTAAGAAGATTTGTCAATTCCTCATAAGAGGCAGTACACTCCTGAACACTTTCTTGCAGTGACTGAAAATCGAACTCAAGACCTTCCAACGCAGGACCGTCCAACGCACTAAGCATTATGCCAAAGAGCCTTTCGTGTATTCAGATGCATGTATGTACATATGTTGCCCGATTAAGATTGCAACAACTGATAATAAAAATTATTACGTATTTTTTCTTGACAAAGATACGTACTCAGTTCTGTGTAACATATAACAGCAATTTTTGGGTGTGATTGATAACAAAAAAATAATTAGCATAATTAGATAGGCTTTTAGTAGTTATTTACAAATGTGAACGTCTTGCATGCTTTAGTGGGAGCTATAGTGCATAAAAGTGCATCATATATGCAGTTCTTTCCAAGTCTAAATAATTGTGATAGCAACTTTGCCAAAATGTAGAGTTCAGCCCCCTGATTGAAAGTATTGATGTCTAAGACGTTTTGCAGACAGCCTTCTGCCTGCTAGACGCGATAAGAATAGCGTGCTTCTTGCACGAAGAAGACCGACTTCAAAACATCTTGAACCTCGATATTTGCAATCAGGGCACTCAGCTCTTCATTTTGAAGTTATGGCAAATTTGTAATCACAACTTTTTAGACTATGGAAAGAACTGCATATGTATCTGATGCAGTTTTACTCACTATTGCTCCCACTAGAGCATGCAAGACGTTCACATTTGTAAATAACTACTAAAAGTCTATCTAATTATGCTAATTATTTTTTTGTTATCAATCACACCTAAAAATTGCTGTGGGCTTTCGGTTTATGATGAATCTGTCTTAAGGTCATTTGAGTCAAAATCAGTAGTTTAGTCTAATAAATCTAATAATAATTCAGAAATGCTAAAACAAATAGAAGAGGTAATCCCTCATTAAATAACCAAATTAGATAACTAATCGTATAATAAATGTAATGATGAAGGTTAAACACAAAATGAGTCTTCCTCAGTCCTTCAAATACAGACGTACTAAGTTGTTTTAGGAAAAGTGATAGCATCAAAAAGAGACCACTTATGTATATACGACTATAATGAAGAATAGAGGGGATGGAGTTCATTGGGAAGATGCTATTAAAGAGAAGTAAATTCTATTTTTGTCGACAATGACTTTGTTATCCAAACCAAAAAATAAAAGTTTTGAGTGTTTTCAATTAAAAACGGATATCCTTTAAAATATAAAGCTCGTCTTTTCGCTATCGGTTAAAGTCGGGGAATATTTAATACCAGAAAACCCGTGAAAATTTCGCACATTCAATAAGGCTTTGCAATTAAATTTTCAAAAAGAATGTTTGAACAAAATAAATAAATTCTTCATATCAATGAACATATTAGTTTTACAAAACCTCTGAAATGACATTTATTTCATCTTATTATGACGGCTTACAGCTTCACAATATGACAAGAGCCTGTATCTAATAATGGTTATAATATAAAGTAATATAGGGTGATTCATTAGAATGCAAATACATATCAACCTTCCCCGCTTATTATTACATAGGTTGGTATCGTACGGGTTGAGTCCGTATTCTCTTCGATCTTCTTGGTTCAGTTAATTCTTGCTGTTTATTTCCAGGATCCGCAGGATCCGCAACCGCTTTTGATTCAGGACCGCCTCCCGTTTCCTCTGTTGAAATGCTTGGCACATCAGTTGCCTTACTCGATGTTTTGACTTCATCTTCTACAATTCTACCGCTTGGGGTGGAATTACATCTAGCATTTGCACCTTTGATAGTAGCTACTTGGTCTTCTATTGAAAAAGATGTTGATACACGATTTGGAAAATTACCTTCAACGAGTGTGCGTTTCATTTGGTCGATATGCCTCCTATGTGATGCCCCATCGACATCTACTATGTAATGCAGGTGCCCATCTCGTTGAGTTACTTTCCCAAATTTCCATCGGCACTCTTTATTTTGGTAAAATCGAACTTGAACTAAATCCCCAATATTAAAATTGCGTTTGCACACAGGTGTACCTTCGTTTTCTACAATGGAGGGGCGCATTAAATCCAATCTTGTTCGGTACGTATATCTGAGCATCATTTCCGCTGGGCTTTCACCTGTTGTCGAGCTAGTCGTTTTTCTGTACTGCAACTGCACTAGTAACCGATGAAGTTTTGTATGAAAGTCTCCTGAGTCGTTTCGGGATGAACGTAATCCACTTTTCAAAATCTTACAAAACGTTCGGCTTGTCCATTTGTAGACGGATGAGCTGGAGATGTCCGCTGGTGTGAAATGTTGTTATATTTTAAAAAATCTTGGAATTCTTTTGACGTAAAGTTACTGCCGTTGTCCGAAACTAAAACCCTTGGAATACCAAATCGAGCGAAAACTTCCCTCAAGGAACATATGGTGTGAAAAATCGTTATTCTACTCATAGGGAATACTTCTAACCATTTTGTTTTAGCATCGACGACGACTAAAAAGTAGCGTTCCATAAATGGTCCCGCAAAGTCAACATGTATACGATGCCACGGTTGAGTTGGGACCTCCCATGGGTGCGTGATAATCTTCGTCGGCTCCTTTGAAACACTCGCACAATCTCGACAGCCGCTCACTAACTCCTCTATGTCTCGGTCAATACCTGGCCAATAGCAATAGCTTCTGGCTAATGCTTTAATCTTTACAATGCCAATATGCGCCTCATGTAGCTCGTTAAGTACTTGAGCACGTAACGACGTTGGTATAACAACCCGTATTCCACGATATACACATCCATCTTGCAGCATTAGTTCACTCGCCATACTCTCATACTTATATAGTACCTCTTAAGCTCGCTCCGGTTTGCAGGTTAATGATAAGCGAAGACAATTCTTTGTCATTTTTGATTTCATCTAGAATATCTTTGTGTGTAAGTGGTAGATATTCATTCCAAAGTTGATAAATTTCATGCAGGTTGCTGGAATTAGCATCAATGTCATTAATTGGGTTTCTGGAAAGAAAATCAGCATTAGTACTCGTATGTTCTTTTGTACTTCTATATTGAATTTTATATTTGAATCCACTAAGAAATTGCGCGTAATGTAAAAGTCGCTGTGCTGTCAGTAATGGTAAATTCTTCGATGGATGGAGAATCGAAGTTAGGGGCTTGTTATCAGTTATAAGTGTAAATTCCCTTCCATAACAGTAGTTGAAAAAGTTATGCAGGCCCCAGAATATTGCAGTGGCCTCTTTATCCAGCTGACTGTAGTTGGTTTCCGTTTTACTTAAGCTCCTAGATGCGTCAGCAATTTGCCTTTCACCTAAATCAGTTAAATGAGACAAAATTGCCGACAACCCAAACGGCGAAGCATCCGTAGACTATAGAAGAGGGAGTTTTTCATCAAATGGAATCAACACATTATCATTTCATTATTTAGTCCATCAAATGAATGCTGACACTCCGGTGTCCAATTGAAGGTTTGATCCTTCCTAAGCAATTTGTAAAGTGGATGTAGTTTTGTTGATAAATCCGGTATAAATTTATGGTAATAATTTACCATACCAAGGAATTGACGCAGCTCCGTTAATTGAGTCGGTGCTTTAACGCTTATAATGGCTTCAATTTTTTCTTTGGTCTTATGCAAGCCATCTTTATCGATTTTATGGCCCAAGTATATAACACTCTTCTGAAATAATCTACATTTCGATGTATTTAAATGTATATTGAATTTTCGTAGCACATTCAATAAAAGTAAACATCTGTCAAAGAGTTCATCAAGAGACTTAGCAGTCACAATGATGTCATCAAAAAACCATGCCACCCCCTTAAGATTTCGGAGTATATTATCCATAGCACGTGTCCATATGTTAGGGGCTGTTTTGACTCCAAACATTAGTTTCTTAACCTTGTAGAGGCCCAACGTAGTGCTGATGGTTTGCATAAGTGCACTTTCATCTGACATGCTGAGATGTAAATAATGTCAAAGTAATATGTCAAAGGTGCAAAAATACACACCACCCTTTAGCTTATCATATAATTCTTGTATTTTTGCAATTGGATAATTATCATTTATACTTATAATCTGCGCATAAACGAACCGATTTGTCTGCCTTTATGACGGGCACAATTGGGGTTCCTCAATCTGAATGCTCAACCTTTCCTAAAATGCCTTCTTTTTCCAATCTTCTAATCTCTTCCTCAATTAGAGAACGAATAGCATACGGGGCTTCCCTGGCTTTTACAAAAATAGGTAAGGTTCCTTCACGTAGTTTCAAAACGCCTTTGAAATCCGGTATAGTTCCCACCTTTTCCTCGAACAAATCGCTAAATTCATTAAAAATCTTCAGCTTCATTCGCTCCACGTCTCTGTTTTCTGCAATGGTATTAATTGAGTTTATTCCCAGTAAGTTAAGAGCATTTACCCACTCTCGCCGCATTAACGAGTCGAATTTGCCTTTTACTAAATACAATTGGGAAGTAATTTTTTTCTTATCGCATTTAATTTCTACCTCGGACTTACCAAGTGCTGGAAACACATCATTATTGTAAGTTTTAAGCATGACCTTAGTAGGTTTTATCTTGGCATTTGGCCAATGTTTTGTAAATGTATTTAAATTCATTACTGATATTGCTGCTCCGGTGGCTAATTCCATGTCAAAAGGAATTCCATTAATTTTTAGGTTAATAAAGTACTTACCACCGTGAGTATCAACACAGCTTCTGTGTACTTTCAAGGCATGTATACCTTCTACCTCTTCATTTGGGCGATATACTCATTCTGTGTAATCGTCATCTTCATCATCCGTTATTACTTGTAACGCATTTGCATCTCTCGGAGATGATCGCCACTTTTTGCAGATGGACGTATTATGGCCTGTTTTTCGACACTTTTTGCAAAACATGTTTGTCGCCCGACACTTGTTTGCCATATGATCTGGTTTCCCACATCGGAAACATGTGTTCCCTTTTTCCGTATGTGAATTGTAAGAGGTCTTGCGAGCATTCTCATGTGCGGTTTGATTTCCATGTGCAGGTGCACCTGTTTTCCCCCTGATTTGTACTTGATGAATGCTATTCATAGTGCGGCTCTCGGTCTTTGAAGATTCTATTCCAATTGCAATGGAGAGAGCTTTATCTAGAGTCAGATCTTTTTCTTGGAGCAGTCTCTCTTTTATATTGGAATTTCTTAATCCTCTAATAAACTGTGAAATTAAGTGAGTATCAAGTGTAGATTTTTTACAAGATTCGCAAGCGAAATTACAGTAAAAACTTAATTTCTTTAACTCGGCTAAAAAACTAGTTATTGATTCGCCTTCATGCTGTAACCTCAGTAAGAATTTGTGTTGTTCAGTGATTTCGTTTGGTTTGGGGCTTAGGTGGTTCTTGAGGACATCGATGAGAAATTCATAGGATTTTGTATCTGGTTCATCTGGTGCTGTCAAATTTGATAAAAGCTGGTAGTATTTTGCACCTATGCAATTAATCAATACTTGCCGATTTTTTGTGACATCAGGTATGTTTCTTAGAGCCAGGTAGTTTTCCAGCCGTTTAATGTAATTTGGGAATGGTTCTTCACTCTCGTTGTAGGGCTCAAAATGCAGGTTCGATGCATTTGCAGTTGATTGGTTTTGCAGATTTGCTATTGCAGTTGTTAACGCTGCTATAAGTTGCTGCGTGAAATTAATATAAGGAATGACATTTATTTCATCTTAGTATGACGGCTTACAGCTTTACAATATGACAAGAGCCTGTATCTAATAATGGTTATAATATAAGTAATATAGGGTGATTCATTAGAATGCAAATACATATCAGTTCCTATTTAAATTATTTCAACATCATACAAAAAACAGCTATCTCCGCATAATCTGAATATACAGGGTGTCCCGCAGTCACCGCCCCAAATGAAAACCATGGATTCCTGAGGTCATTTTATGTCGAAAAACTTAATATGTAATTTTCTCGTTTTCGTACCGTTTTCAAGTTATAATGGTTTTTATGATTTTTGCTCTCTTTTCCCTTAACTGGCTTTATCTTTGTCAAACTACGTCCGATTCGTATAAGATCTTTTTTATAACCAATCAAGAATTTATTACAGTTTTAGTTTGTCCCAAAACTTTTTTTTTCTGCGGACAACCGTTTCTGCGAAATTTTGCATCAAACCCAATTTTTTTCGATTTTTAAGTTGTTTTTTCACTTTGATATCATTTTATTCAAAAAAACACGTTAATGAGTATTAATTTTTTTCAAAAAAAAAAAACTAATTTTTAAATACAAAATTAATTCCAATGAATTAAAACTGGGCTTTAATAAATAAGCGAAAAAAATTAATACTCACTAACGTGTTTTTTTGAATAAAATGACATCAAAATGAAAAAACTACTTAAAAAACGAAAAAATTGGGTTTGATGCAAAATTGCGGAGAAACGGTTGTCCGCAGAAAAAAAAGTCTCTGGACAAACTAAAACTGTAATAAATTCTTGATTGGTTATAAAAAAAATTTTACGAATCGGACGTAGTTTGACAAAGATAAAGCCAGTTAAGGGAAAAATCATAAAAACCGTTATAACTCGAAAACGGGACGAAAACGAGAAAATGACCTCTTAAGTTTTTCGACTTAAAATTACCTCAGGAATCTATGGTTTTTATTTGGGGCGGTGACTGTGGGACACCCTGTATATACAATGATAATACTATAAGTTTTATATAAAAAGGTTTGGTGTCTCGCAACCTAGAAATTAAATACCATCCACTGATCGTATCAGTTGTTATTTTAGGATCCATAAATTTGGATGTAAGCTTGACTTCTGCAGCAACATTGGATCAAACACAGGTGGGGAGAGAATAGAGTTGGTAGGTGTTGAAATAGGGATGTTAGATGACGGAATAGAAGGATTTAAGGTGTGAGAGTGTATGAAGTTGCTATAATGCCCGCCAGAGGAAATGTTTTTGTGTACGTTGGAACGAATTTGTGCAGTACTAAAATGAACATGTTTGCTTTGTGGGATTGATGGATTTTTTTGATACTGGCTACTGGGTGGTTAAATCTTGAGAATAATGAATAGGGTTGGAATTAGGAATATTGGCTTTAGATCTAGTAACAATTTTTCTTTTTGAGGCATTTTTTATGGAATGTTTTTGAATTGGTTTATTTACCCATTTTGAGATTTTAGTTTTCCCTAGTAAGTAAATATTAGTATAGGATGAGTAAAAAATCCATTGAAATCATGATGGAATGAAAATTTTAAAACATGATTTATTAATTTTATAACACTCTCCAATATTGAACTTAAATCTACATATAAAAAGTTTACGGATCCAGGAGACATCAGACTTCCGTTGAAAATCACAGCATTCATATTGGAGGGTAAATGCATTACAACCGTATTTACGAGTACCTACATGTGACTTTTGATGTAAACTTTCTAGTTGTCGATTCAGTGTTTCGCAAAAGTTCTCAATTTGTTTGTTCCGTAAGGTGTTTGTTTTGTGACTGCAAGAGCCGTTTGACAGCGAAGACAGCTAAGACGTGCGTCGTTCTTTGTTGCAATATTTCTTTAATGCTGAGCCAACAATGGATTCCAGCTTATTGCTATTATGCTGAAGTTTTGTGGCACTGAAGAATCTTTGTATGTAAAAGTTTTTTGCTATTTGGCTTTTTTTTTAGATAATTACCCAAATTTTTTAGCTTCATAAATCAGTTGCCACACAGGAAAATGGCTACCTTCTGCGATAAATTTAAAGCTCTTAAACTATCATATTTGGTCAAATTCAAAGGAATCAACTTTTTTCTATTGAAATATTATCTTAATATAATTTTTTAATTTAATTCTCCAAATTATAAAATATTATATTAATATAATAAATATATTAATAAATTTAAAAATTTTGATGTAAAAACGCTCGCGGAAATTAAGCTAGAAGAAATTACGCCAGTTTTGTTTTTGGAAATGCGACGTGCTCTCGAATTAAGGAAGAGTAAGCAATTGTCAGTTGTCTACTCTGCACGAAGAGTTGTTTATGCCAAAGGCAAAGCTGATGGCAGAGCTGTGCCAATTGACTGCATCGAGGCCGAGTTTCTAGAAAACATTTCCAGATCATCGGCTTCAAATTTCAATTAATATTATTTATCTTATTTCTTAATTTGTTTATGCCAATTAAATTAATTATGTTTCTTTACTTTTTTTATTTTTTTATTTGTTGCACATTAATAATGTTTAATAGCAGATCAATGCGTTCCATGGTTAGAGTTCTAAGCAAACAGAAATACGGACTACGGATTTGTCACCTCAATGCACAAAGCTTGCTTTCGTGATACTTTTGTTAATTTTGATGTATGTAGATGTTATTTGTGTAACGGAAACTTGGCCCAGGGACGAGTTGAGTGATGAGGTTTGTTGCGTAGAAGGTTATCGTGTTTTTCGCTTAAATCGAAAGGGTCGTGTTGGGGGAGGTGTCGCAATTTACGTTAAGAGGTCTGTAAAATGTAAAATAAAACTTTCATCCGAGCCTAATAGCAGTATAGAGTATTTGTTCGTCGATATAATAGGTTATGATTGTACCTTACTTCTAATAGGCGCTGTTTATAGGCCTAATAGGTACATTGATTTTTCATTCCTGTTAACTGTATTAGAAGAAATATCTTTAGGCTCCTCTTATATTGTCCTCTGTGGAGATTTTAACTGCAACCTTTTAAACTCTAATGTTCTGACAGAAAATATGCGTACTTACAATTTAAGACCAGTTGATACAAGGACACCAACTCATTATTTTGGAAGAGATGTAACATTGCTGGACTAATTTTTTGTCAGTGACATCAAAGACGTTGCTTTTTATGATCAGCTTTCGGCACCTGCATTTTCAAAGCATGATTTAATATTTTTAACTCTTAGAATTAGCCTCAATGTTCATCAACTAGAAGAGCATTCACGAGGTATGAACTGGGACACTATATTTCATATGCCGTCACCAAATGATCAGATACATTATTTAACCAATACTCACGTTCCCATAAAAACCAAAATTCTTAAGCCTAATAATAAACCCTGGCTTAACCGTCGAATAAGACATTTAATGCAACTAATGATGAAGCTAATAATATCTGAAAACGGTACCGATTGAAGGAGTTGCGTCTTGCATATTGTTCTCTTCGAAATGGTGTTGTTGCGGAAATACGCTCAGCCAAATCCGAACATTTCTCTCATCAGCTTAGTGCATCATTAAACGGACGTCAGTTGTGGAAAAATCTACACAAAATTGGTATCGGTAAGTCAAGGATTGGGTCATTGGACCAGAATATTGATGGTAACACCCTCAATAAAACATTTGTTTCTGTACCACTGACAGAAGTCACATCGCTCAGCACAGATCCTGGTTTTGGATTTTCCGCAGTTGATAGTGCCGATGTTGTCGAAAGTTTGCTGTCTATAAAGTCAAAGGCAACCGGGCTAGAAAATATTCACCCCTCCTGTTTGTGTTCAATTCTGCCAATTACTTTTGCTTTTAATAGCATATTGATGTCTGAAAGTTTATCCGGATATAAAGGAAGGTGGCAAAAATCATACCACTTCCCAAAAATGCAAAAGGAGATGATTTTAGAACTTTATCTGTTTTGTCTTTTTTGTCTAAAGCTTTTGAAAGGATACTACAAGGACAAATAAATGTTTATTTAAAGGCCAACTCAATGCTTACCACAAAACAATCTGGTTTTCGTAAGAAATACAGTTGCATCACAGCACTATTAAAGGTGACTGATGATTTAAGGCAAGCACTGGATAAAGATGAAGTAGCGTTTTTGGTTTTGCTCGATTTTTCAAAGGCTTTTGATACTGTCAATCACGTTAATTTATTTCAAACTCTTATGCAAAATTTCAATTTTTCATCTGGAGCAACTAAATTAATTTTGTCTTACTTGACAAATAGAAAACAGGCAGTTCAAATTGGAGATAATCTGTCGGATTTCCTGCCGAATGTTATTGGTGTCCTCAGGGTTCCATTCTTGGTCCCCTTTTATTTTCAGTTTATGTTAATGAACTTCCATCTTTTATTGCTAACTGTTCCTCTCATTTGTATACAGACGATGTTCAACTGTACTTTAGTTGCCCTCTTGATTTAATTGAGCATGGAGCTTTTTGTGTCAATGAAGACTTAGAGAAAGTGGTAAATTGGTCTGAGTCAAATGGTCTTATTTTAAATCCTAAAAAATCAAAATACCTGGTAATATCAAGAAAGCAACTTGACCTTGCTTATTTTCCATCGATTGTTTTGAGCAAAGCTCTAATCGAATACGTTGAAACCGCCAAAAATCTCGGTGTAACCTTCAACCGCTTTTTAACTTGGGATAATCATATAAATCGACTCGTCGGCAAAGTTTATGGTGGATTTCGTACTTTTGTAACTCAGGCTTTTACACCAGTTCAAGCACGTTTACTCCTTGCTAAAACCTTAGTAATTCCTATTTTGACATACGGTTGTGAAATTTACTGTAACTGTAATTATGTAAGCAAGCGAAAACTCAATGTCGCATTTAATTCCACTGTGCGCTATGTATATGGGTTACGTAGATACGACAGGATATCTGGTTTCGCCATGCGTCTGCTGGATGTGCCTTTTGAAAAGTACCTTCATCTTCGATGTTTGATTTTGCTTAAGGATATACTCCTTACACAGTATTGTTTTGAAAAAATAAGATTTGCAGCCTCGCATAGATCTCGTCATTTAATTGTCCCTCACTGGTCATTCTAAACATCTGACCGTCAATTTTTTTGGAACTCTTTACCACGAAATATGAAAGAAAGTCAAAACGCTTCTAGAATCAAAAAAGACTTAAAATCTTATTTTTTTATTAACCAAATTTTTGAATTTATTTTTGAATTCCCTTCAATATATTAATTCAATCTATTTTCCTCAATTTTGTAAAATTAGCTTATAAATATCTTATAAGATATTGTATCTTACACTTGTTATGCAATTGCGAAATATAAATAAGTAAATAAAAAAAACGTCAAAATTTTTTTTCATACAAATTCTGGACTTTTTCATAGGAAAACAGCCAATACTTTTTTGGCAATAATTCCAAAATTTCAGGCATTTTTTCCAAAAAAAAAAAAAATTCTGTCGTTTTTTCCATTTTTAGAAATGGAAAAAAGAGGTAAGCTTCCGGTGTTTTAGAGCTAACCCAACTGAGGAAAACCGGAAAAAGTTCAAATAAGCCAGGAAGGCCTGCAACGCCCATATTCGACGGACCAAATTTTTACATGATCATTTTTTACCGTTATTTTAACGGACTATGCTCTAGTGAAATAGCCAGCTGCATACCTCCCCTTAAACAATTTAACCGTAATACTCGCACTTCTAGGAATGCCCATCAGTTTACCCTTGAGCACAATTTCGGCTGTACTGTTAGGTACAAAGATTCGGCTAAAGCGTACTACGCGAATGTGGAATTCCTTGCCACGCTCTGTGTTTCCCAGTCATTGCAATGCTCAAGAATTCAAAACCAATGTACACCAACACCTCCTTTCTGACCCTTCCCTTTTTTCTTAATGCTCACACAAAAAACCCCTTGAGTGTGGGCCGATTATAAAAAAAAAACGTAAGAAATGGTATCAAACTCGTACTTCTCAACACAAAGCAACTTTAAGTCGCTTATGTAGTTTGCTAAAAGAAGACGATATCAGAACTAAAAAACTATGTAGTTTGAAATTATCTTGAAAGCCTGACAGCGAAAAAAAAAGTCCAACAAATATTCTGGAAAGGCGAATCGAGTAGAGAAATTAAAAACTAAAGCCTAATAAAGCTCCGGGATAAGACTTAATTAACCCCGAAATTCTCAAAATGCTTCCTCGCAAAAGATTTACTATAACAATAAATGCCACTCTAAAGCTAGAGTTCTTTTCGAGCCAATGGAAAGTTGCGGATATTAAAATGGTTCTGAAACCAGCTAATCTATAGCTTGAAAAGAAATCTTACGTGATTAACTTCAAAAGGAAGGCACTATATTAGCCACGTTCACTGACGACACTGCAATACTAGCTTCGATTAAGTTACAAAACATGGCGGATAGCGTTCAACGTATTTGTAATTAAAATTCAAGTTTCGTTTGTAAACGAGGCGAAGTATGTATATATTGGAATGACTCTGGACGCGAAACTAAAATGAAAGTCGCATGTTAACCAGAAATTATAATAGTTGAATAATAGCCTCAGAGAAATGTACTCGCTGCTCGAGAAGCACTCTAAGCTCAGTATCGAAAAGAAGCTGATTTTATATAGACAGGTACTTTAGCCTTTCGACGTATACAACTCTGGAGTTGAGCTCGCGATTCTAATTTAAATAGCTTACAAACGTTTGCAAATAATCTGCTTAGATTATTAACAAATGCGCCTTGGTATATTAGAAATGAAGATATTTACAGGGATACGGGACTCCCACGGTTCCCGAAGAAATATAAAATTTTGCACTAAACCATAGAAAACGGCTATTGGGTCACTCTAATAGAACAATAATCGAAATTGTACCCCGCGGGAAAGGACTATCTTTTTCCATTTCCACCTAGTGAGTTTAACGGGGAACTGATTTACAGTCGCGGAATACTCAGAAACTGCCAAAAGACAGTTACCTGTTAATTGGGGTATACAAAATCGTGTGGAGCTCAATGATTCGAAAACTCAATGCTGTCTATTGTCGTTGAAGCAAAATATACAACTTATGCCATTATCCATTGTCTTGCATCGAAGAAGCCGAAAAGGTCTCAGCACTCGGTATATGTATCAACGACCATCTTCGTTGGAATATTCTAATTCTCGAGACCGCCAAAAACGCTACTAAATGGTGAGGATTTTTATATCGGTATATACTATACAGGGTGTCCGGTAATTCGTGTGCCATACTTTGGGATGTGATTCTTGGCCATATTCTAAGAAAAAAATTGTTATACAGTAAAGTCTGATTTAAAAAAGGCTAACTTTGGTGTACCCTGACCCATTTTAAGGTCATTTCTCTGTCAGTACTAGTAGTAGGGACCTCATTTTAGACTTTTTTTTTAGAAGAAATACTTACCTTTAAAGCAACGTTTAAATTGAGCTGATGTATTTTAAGGGTTGCCTGATATTCAATTTTAAATGGTGTTAAATGTTTCTTGCCCGAGCAAAACTTTTGCTTTGAGGTCAATTTTTTTCAAAAAATGCGTAATAAACATAAAGTTTTCTTATTTTTACCTGATGAACAAAACAATAATAAAAAACCTCATTTATAAGCGTACCAAAAAACCCATACATATTATGATACTTGGGAAAATCTAAAACAGGTAAAAATTAAAAAAAATGATGTTTTGCCCTGAGGTATAAAGGGTTTGAATAAAACAATATTTTGTGTAGTTTAAAGTAATTTTTTGTTTTATGTACACACAAATATAGTCATAATAAGTGCTCAAAGTGCCCTCCTGCGTTTTGAATGCCCGTTTTTGGATTTCATTTTGAATGTTTATTCTCGATAACTCTTGCCTTACTTTTAGTGATCCTTCCGAAATACGTTGTTCTAATTCAGTTAGATTTGTTATTTCAGATGAGTAAATGATTTCTTTCATTCGTCCTTATACAAAAAACTCCAGTACAGTGAGATCGGGAGATCTTGCAGGCCAGTGAATTGGTCCATCTCTGACTATCCTTCGATAACCGTATTCTTCATCCAGCCAATCTTTAACTTCACGACCATATTGGTTCGGAGCACCATATTGTTGGTACTATGATGAAGCTAGTTGAAGCAGTGGAAATTCTTCCAATAGGTCTGGTAGATTTTTTTGTAAAAACTTCAGATAGTTAGTAGAATTAAGTCGGGGTGGTAATTTGAAAGGCCTGATTAATTTATTTCCAATTACACCTGCCCACATATTGACACTGAAACTAATCCAGTTTCTCGAGGCCTTTAAAAGGTATTTCCAAAAACATTTTGAGAAGGAAGTCGTCTGTTAGGATAAAATTCCTGGTATATTAGTTTTGCTTTTCTTGAATTTCCAATGCACAACCCATAAAGGTCTGCGTATTCTTCTCTCGTAAATGAAGGCATTTTAAAAAGCGCTCTTATCCAACTGTGATCGTGACTTAACTTGATAATCTTATGAATGAAATTGTTTTTCTATTCTGTTATACCACTTATTTAGTTAATTTACCCATTAAACAATTATATCCCCAATTTAACTCTCCCTGAGAAGAGGTAAGGTAATTAGGGTTTTGACAGCAAGTTAAGTAGGCAAAAGTACACTTTTAACCCTTTTGATGAGTGCACAGTCTTGATTACCTAAAAACTATCAATTTTCGGAAAACTACTCCAATTGTCAAGTGCTGCAATAAAAGTAGGTAAAAAACCCAAAAATTCGATTTCTTGCCTGTTTTAGATTTTCCCAAGTATCATAATATGTATGGGTTTTTTGGTGCGCTTATAAATGAGTTTTTTTATTATTGTTTTGTTCATCAGATAAAAATAAGAAAACTTAATGTTTATTACGAATTTTTTTAAATTGACCTCAAAGTCAAAATTTTGCTCGGGCAAGAAAAATTGAACACCATTTAAAATTGAATATCAGGCAACCCTAAAAATACATCAGCTCAATTTAAACGTAGTTTTATAGGTTAGTATTGCTTCTAAAAAAAAGTCCAAAATGAGGTCCCTACTAGTAGTACTGACCGAGAAATTGACCTTAACATGGTTCAGGGTACACCAAAGTTAGCTTTTTTTAAATCGTCAAAAAGTGATGTCAAAGTTGAAAATCAGACTTTACTCTAGAACAATTTTTTTTTTAGAATATGGCCAAGAATCACATCCTAAAGTATGGCACACGAATATCCAGACACCCTGTGTGTGTATAGCCTCAGAAAGTGGTATAAATTAAAATTTCTTAAATCTCCAATTTATATGAGTACATACAAGACTAGAGCAAGTACGTGCGACCCAGTCGCAGAACTTATTAGTTTTTTGCTTGCATCCGTATTTAATTTGAGCTTTAAACACAAAAAAAGTTATGATAATTTATATACATATATCCATTTGAATATAAGAAACCTTGAAAGACTATAGAATGAAGATGCATCGTAGACTCATAAGTCTTAACCCAACAAATATCGATTAGCGTATGTTTTATTTATATTTCTTTGTTCTGTCTCTTTTTTTCTTTTTCCTTTTTTTTGACATTGGAAATGACTTTTCATATAATATAATGGAGCTTTCGAACAATTTGATTTTAAATCAGCTGTAAATGAAGGAAGCTCTGCTTCTCACGGTATTATGTATCTCTTGCAATATCGCAGTCACAGGCCATGCGTATGCGCGAAAAATGATTGCGTTCCTCGTGTCGTTTTAATGGTCACTATCACTATGTACAATGTACTAGCAAATATGTGACTGCAACCAGCTGATTTTGTATTTTAAGCTTAAGACCGAATAAATAATATCAGACAATTTGAGTACATTATGTGAATATTTATATTTAATATTACTTGCGTTTGTATTCTTGATTTGATAATTTTGTTTGTATCTCACTTTTTTGCTTGCATTTTCGGGATGTCTATTGGTTTCATATAAAACAACAAAATTTCAAGGTTTCAGTTTCAATCAGAACTAACCTTAAGATAATGGAGAAGTTCTAAAAACATTTTCTGAGCATATCTTGTGTGCTCTTAAGATCTATACCTAGTACCTCTACATACACCAATTATACTTTATATTTGCTCAAAAATTATGAAAGAGAATTGTAGCTGTGTTAGATTTTTTCTTATATTTTTTAAGGTGCATGTTCTTAACGCAGACTCTGGAATGAATACTAAAGGCAGAAAAATAACTAAGACTGAAGTACTTTGATGGAAGGAATGTCACACCATATATATACGAATAATGTATACCAGGAGTTATAAAAGTTAATCAAAATTGAAATGTTTATATATTTGGTTTTTCAAAAAACGTCGATTAAAGGTCTCTTTCAACTTGATAACTTGAGTTCTTTAGGTTGTTTCTTCAATATTATTATTATTATTTTTGACGAAAAGTATTTAAAATATCAAATGATTTGTAAACATTTTAGAGGTGTGAAGATATAATCGATTAACAGATTAATGAAAAATTTCACAACATAGCAAAACCAATTGTTTTCCAACCCTCATGTAATAAATTGTCACGGGTGCTTTTCATCATTCATCATTCAACGAGATAGCTCATAGTGTTTTTTTTTTATTGGATTTTGACAGAAATTGATTTTAATTTAATTCATAAATCTGAATCAGTTTGAATGAAGTCTGCAAAGCACTTAATTTGTTCGCACATTGATGCAGATATATTTTTATAGATTATTCCTTGGGTTATTAAAAACGTGATAAATTTAAAGAAAATAGACCCAACAATAAGGGCAAAATTATAAAAAGGGTGATATTATAAAAAATCTTCCTTACTAACACCGGTTTTTATGAGTTATTTTCGAAAATTACAACCCCTATAAATATGGTGCTTTGGGCCTGTTCTCCCCAGCCTCCCACGCTACGCCACTGTGTTAATGAAAACAAAGAGCTTAAAAGCTCTTGGCTAAATGCACAAACATTTCTTCGGAAACATTACTTATCTGCATCTGAGAACTCCACACAACAAAATCATAACTATAGGGAAGAAACTATTTTATTACCTACTTTACGAACGATCCGCCAGAGGATTGCAAAATGTTTTGCGTTGTCTGCATTTGGCATATATTTAATACTTACATATATATGAACTTAATTTATGTTTATGTGCTTTCTACCCGACTTAATACAAATAACGATAACGATGGTATTTCCATATAACTATATCGTTTAATTTATCGTATGTAAAGCATAAACGCTTATCTGTTTGCAAGGAAATGTATTTTAGTAAGTTCTTAGCCAGCAACTAATTCGATCGGTCAAGAGTGTAATACAAAAGCAAAAACGATTGCTGAGTTTTTTACTTGGATTTTTACAAACAAAAGTACCCTTTGGCTTTGAGTCTTAGGGCCATTTGCTGAAACGAAACTTAAATATTTATGTTCAACCTAAGCGCTTATGTTCTACTTTTTCCTCTACGTAAACTGTCACATAAGAGTTTATGTGGAACATAAGTATTTATGTTCTGTATCAGCAAATGGGCCTTAGATTACTAGATTCTGCATCTCTGCGCTGTTTCGCACCGTAAATTTTATTTTTAAATGGTCAGTTTAGGAAGAACTTAAGAAAGTGTCTTATACTACGTTTTCACCAAAGGTAAATCCGGTTTTTAAGTTAAATCTCCTTTAAATCACGTAGATTTACCATACAAATATAAATCATCTCAAATGAAGATTTAAAATAAATCTCCTTGAAATCTTCTCGCAATTAGAAGGTTTGCAAAACAAACAAACCTTATTTTGTAGAACGGACCTATTTAAACCCACTTTCTTCATTGACAATCAACACAAAATAGAAATATCTGTTTTTTTCCTGTTTACTATACAATTGCAATTTTTTTTTCTCTTGTCCAAATTGACAATTGAATGAGAAGACAGAGTGAAAACGTCAAATAAATCTCAGTTTCTTTGGTGAAAACACTTCAAGATTTATTTTAAATCTCTAGCAGATTTACTCTTGGTGAAAATGTAGTCTTAGTATAAGATTTATCCTCAGATGGAGTGCATTTTATGTACATATTACAAGATAGCATCAAGACAATTCAATTACTAAATCGAAGCGAATTTGAACTGCATATAGTTTAATTTATACATACATATAAGTTCTACTGTAGAGAGCATGACAGCAATTGAAGCAGCAATCAAAACATCATTTGTTTTATCATCATGCTTAATATTAATATTTTATTTTATTTATTTATTTTTACAGATTTCAACAAAGGATGTTATTGTTTATATTATCTGCGAATCAGCCAAGCCCACAGGGGAGTTTGGATGAGATCCCATCTCACAGTAACAGTCTACATTTAAAAATTGTAACCAAAAAAAGAACAGGCCCAGGGGTTATGTTTTAAGGCGAGTCCCATACCTATGCGACTATGCTGGTCAAAAGTAAGATTTTTTTTGTCTTTCGATGTCAACAAAAAGCCGTTAATCATTAAGCCTATTGCTCATATAGCAAGGAACGGTAATTTTTTTTTCAATTATTTCCGTTAGTTTGGCAATGCAGAGCTTTGTAATGCAATGCATTTAAATTTCCTTCACTCGCGAATTTACCTTTCAAGTGTTAGCAAGCGTTTACGAGTATTTTTATTGAAATAAAAGTTGTGGAATTATTTGAAGAAAAGATGTCAGAATCTAGTACAGGTAAGTACTTTAATATTAAGCAAGTTATTCAAACAAAACAAAGTGAGGTTTTTTCAGTGTGAATTACCATTTGTTGAAACCTTTGTGAAAAAAAGTAATGTGGAGTTAAATCTCAAAATTTTTGTCATTGAAAGATTAGAATATTTCCTTTAAAACAAACCTAAATTTAAGTGCCGCTACATTGCGCAACCTTCTTTTTTTCTCTTTTATAGATACCAATCCGCCCTTTTTAGGGCGACCTTTGCCTTTGTTACATGAAGACATTTCTTCAATCATTTTGAATGAAAACTTGTTGAAGACATCAGTTACCGAGTGTGCAAGTGCTGTTTTACTATACGCAATCAAAGATCCAGCAAAAACTGCTCAAATAATAGACTTGGATACGGAGTTGGTTGAACGTTTTTCGATTGTTTTGAAAACCTTGACGTCAGGACTAAAAATTGATACAAACAAATTCCGTTCATACTGTTTGAACACCACAAAACTTTTTGTATTAAAATATAGCTGGTATTATATGCCCACAAGTGTTCACAAAATTTTGCTGCACGGAGCTGACATAATAGGCAGTTTGCCAATGGATATCGGACAGCTTTCGGAAGATGTCTTAGAAGCTCGTCAAAAGGATTACAAAATTTTTCGAAGTGGGTTTTCAAGAAAAATGCCCCGCATCCCAGCCAATACCGATATTTTGCATAATATGTTAATATCCTCTGATCCAAAAATAAATGAATTTCGTCATCTTCCAAATCCGACTTCATAACATACTACCACCTGAAGTAATGGAAATGACTTTAAATTAAATTGTAAATATTTCTTATATAAAAACTAATATAAAAACACCAAATCAGAATTAAGTCCAGCTAATGACCATGAATGGACCACTGTGCGTCGGTAGGATCATTATATGTAGAAGAACTCTCTGAACTAATTCAGATAGAGCTGGGCATGTCAATACAGCTTCTACAAAAAATCGTTTGAGAATACCCACTCCGAGTCACGTTGCATGTTAACCTATTAGACAGTGTCCGGTTATGACGCCTATAACAGAGCCGATGTGTAATCTGCTTAGAGATAATAAACACTTAGAGCGCTTCAGATCCAGCTGTGGCCAGATTTTTGTTGTTTTTATATTTCATATACCTAAATTCTTGGGCCTATTTTTAATTTTTATTCTGGGGTCATTTTTCTGTGTCCAAGACATCAAAACTCTAATAATATTTAGGATTTTGGTTAACCTTCCCTGCAGCGAGTTTGTAAAATAATGACCTAAATATCGATTCAATTAAAAGATATATATTTTTTGTTATGATCATGAAAAATGTTTGAATGATTTCGTTAGTTAAGTAAGAAAATACCTCTACCTCTACGGGTAAATTTACGACACATTTCTTGTATATCGAAAATACTGGTATAGAATCGACTATCGGAAATCTTTTAGGAAAATATTAATAAAATAAAATTTTTTAGTGAACATAATATTCTGTGTTTCTATAGCGGATTGTTTATCTTCTAATCGTTTCTTTGATTTTCTCCAATATGTATATCGTGTAAGACATTTAAAACAAAAGGGATGGGATATTGCACTACCGATGATTTTATACAGGGTTTAGAAGATTACAAAAATACTCCTTAATAGTATTAGCGAGTGAACTAACACTTATTGTGAAAAATCTGCCAGTTATTCCTTATAAGTATACTCATAGGTTTCTAAAAAGGTTCTGGACTAGCTGAGCAAAGAAATTTTAGCTCGAACTCAAACGAATTAGTTGATTATTTTTTAAAAAATTTACAAAATAAATTAATCACACTCCCGGATTTTCCCAATAATTGTAGAATCATTTGCTTCCCCTAATGCAATGCGTCGCGTCGTTTAGATTACTTTTTAGAGAAGCCTTTGTAATAATTTTATCAAGAAAACCCAACATAATAGATCAAGATGCGATCAAAATTGCGCTTGTTTTACACAGAAGGCACTTAAGAGCTTCAATTTTTTGCTTTCTCAAAATAACTTTTGGTAGAAGTTTTATCCTAATTTCTACTGTTGTAGACACAGACAGTATCCTTTCGACATTGAACTTGGATCACATTCACATGTGTTCTTAACTACTATTTAATTTTATAGTAATGTACTTTTATAGTATGTATGTATATGTAAAGTTACGTTATAAAAATCTTATCTGATCTAAAAATCTAGTAAGCGTGTAAAGCCTAGTAAGCTGCTGATGCGAAGCGAACAATCCATTATAAAAATTACGGTTTTCATCCTGCAGTACAATTTTGACGAAGGAAAAAGATACTACAGTGAAAGCTCTAATAAGCGGACACTCATGGTCCCCCATTTTTTTTCCGCTTAAGGGAAAGCAATAAAAAAAACTTTTTTTTTTAACTTCATATTAATTCTAACTAATATTGGATCTACGATCTATATTGCCATTTTCCACAAACATCTTCTTTGTTTCTTGAAATCTCTGCAGCTTGTTTTTTTTTTTAATAAATCTTAAAAACTTTGCATAGATAAAATATTTCATGTCGTGGCCGAAAAAGAAAACAAACCATTTTGCCAAAGCGCGAACCAGTAAGTTTTTGCTGCCCAATGCATTGGCAATTTACAACTTTTCTTGCCTCACCCTTTCTTACCGTTATTTTAACGGACTATGCTCTAGTGAAATAGCCAGCTGCATTCCTCCCCTTAAACAATTCAACCGTAATATTCGCACTTCTAGGAATGCTCATCAGTTTACCTTTGAGCCCAACTTCGGAGGTACTGTGAAGTACAGAGATTCGTTCTTCAGCCGTACTACGCGAATGTGGAATTCCTTACCACGCTCTGTCTTTCCCAGTCATTGCAATGTTCAAAAATTCAAAAACAATGTACAGCGACACCTCCTTTCTGACCCCTCCCTTTTTTTCCTAATGCTCACACTGTCTCTTTGAGTTTGATGAATGAGTAGCTGAAGGAAAGGAAATGACATGTGTAAAACCGAAAAGCGATGAAAAAAGGGAACCATACCCTCTTAAAATAACCTTTCAACATAACATCGCACTGTCCAGTTATTAGAGCTTCGCGTCCGGTTATCGGAGATTTTCTATAGATTTACTTACGTATTAAACATAAACTGTACTTAGAACAGATCTGCTGTTCTTTTTCGTTACATTTTTGAGAAAAAATAATCCCTAAATAAAATAATGAGTGGGAGGTTTTCTATCTAAAATGGGCAAGAAAACGTGTCCGCGTCCGTTTATGAGAGTGTCCGTTTATAGGAAAGTTATTTGTATGAGATTTTCGAAAAAGAAGTTTGTTCCCGAAAATGTGTCCGTTTAAGGGATAAGGGAACTGTCCGCTTATTGGAGCTGTCCGCAAGTAGAGCTTTCACTGTAGTATATTATTGATGCAGATTATTTAAAGAAATCTTCACTATTTTTTTTTGTATTTTATGTCCGCTTAGACTATTTTTCAGTCTTTTTTAAATACCAGTGTGACCGACGTTTATACGTACATATTTATGTGGGTGGTGGAAGGCAGAAAAAATAGCTGATGTTGCTAAAATTGCAGAACTATCTTTCATCTCTGTACTTTTTTGTATTAAGTAGGTGTCAAGACGACGGACGTCGGATCTAAACAATTTACATGCCACAACAATTTATTCTGTACGGGCTTAACTCTGAAAACTGAGGGAAACGTCAATACATTTTTGAACCATCGAATCACAAAATATATGTATGTTTAAAAATGCTTTGACGGTGGCTTGAAATTGAATTTTATGTTTTTATTTCAATTTCCATTAAATTTTTATTTTCAGGTTAAGTATTCAGGATATAGGTACCTAGTATTTCGTGTTATCGTATTTAAAATAAATAATATAAATTATTATTTCTAATAGTATTCGAGTAAGCACGTATCCAAAAACAAATACACTTTTATTTATATTGTGTTAAATTTGTGTGCTACATGTTTTTTAACTCTTGTTTTCAACAAAAAAAAAGTTTTTCGGCACCACAGTGTGACATTTGTTAGTCCAATCTCATACGATTCCTCTGGCTTGCACACGCAAACACGCGCTTCGCGTATGCTCATATATGTATATACATCTACTGATATTTACGTTTATGTATAGATATAGATACCTACATTATTTTCCGCAAAATTATTAAGACCTTGACTTACTTTGGATAGGTATATGTAGGAACATCTGTAGAATATAGCTACCTTGAAATATTTTCCTTTTCTTACTGTGGTAGATATAGTCATCCCTTTTTAAATATTACAGATGATATTTCTTACCTTTTTTTTGCTTTTTGACATTTGAGATATAAGCTACCATTCAGCTGTTGGGTATAGATATTTTACTCTTAAATTTCAATAAAACAATCTTATAGGAATATCAACCAATAATCCAAAAAGATAAATAACTTTACATGTTTGTCTGCGTACTTTTGCGTTTGCGTGATATCAGAAAGGGTATAAAACTCATATTTGACCTAGTAATATTCAGTAGTTGATTTTTCATGTTTTTTTTTATTACACATGGTATCTAAAGCGAAACCATGAAAACTCAGAATGAGCAAAAACTCTTATAGATATAGGTAGGTATATCTAAGTAGACTTGGTTGTATATATAGTTGCAATATTTTAATGCATCTCAGGTAATATTATTTAAAAAAGGCTTTTTGTCAAATGTTTCATATTTAAAAAGTCCTGCGATAAGCTTTGAGCAAAGTTTTAAAGACAAACTAGGTAGGTATGTGATGACGGAAAGAAGAGAGCAGAGTACCTATCATGTGCAAGGTCACAATAAATTGTTAGCGCTTCGTATGCTCATTATTCACGAGAACCACTGGACTTGACCGAGCTCCACGGACTAGTGACTTGACTACTGAAATCAGTCAAATTATTTAAATTTATGGTACAAACTTAAGCACAGCCTATAACTATAGAAACTATAATATACATACATATGTATATTTTTAAGTGCATAAATAATAAACCAACTTAACGACGATTGGGATAGATGGTATGGGTTTCACGTTTGTCGTCATCGTATAGTTTGCCGTGTTCTCGTAGTGGTCGTAAGCCAATTAAGGGATGGTTTCAAATGTCTAATAATAAACTATATATTGCTGATTTTTTCTTTCTTTTGCTTTTTGATTCTGACTTTAAAAAAGTTTATTTTATTGCCTAGTTACCTTGAGTGTTTAAAACCTTTCTAAGGGTTAAGATTGAAGGGTTGATTATTAGGTATAAAACACTGAGATTTTTTCTTTACTAAAAATAAACAAAAAAATTTAAACTTACTTGGCCCGCCAGAGACTCCTTCGTCGATACTTCCAACATCCGACATGGTGTCAAGAGAATAGTCAATTGTGGTTTTCAGAATATCAAATAGGTAGTAACGAAAGTAGCTTTTTTATTTTCAATTTACAAGTAGATGGGTATATGAAAGTCCTATCTATACCCTTTATCACTGTGCCTGGGTCAACCCAATTTTATTTATCTACCTAGGTGTATCTTGGGGATTCTCGATTCGGTGGGGTTGTAAATGTTTTTTTTTTGGTAGGTAGGTAGGTATATAAATGTTGTTATAACAAAGAAATCTAAGAGTAATAAACAAAAAAAAAAATGATGCACTCAAATGTTTTCTTTTTCGTTTCTTTTACTTTTTCTCTTAAGTCTGTTGTTTCTTTTACCAAGTAACCGAAGAAAAAAAGTTCAACCGTAATGTCGCTAGCAATATTCCAATTTAGTGTAAACTTTGACAGTAGGTAGATTTAAGTGCTTATAGGTATATACCAGAAATCGGAGAAGTAAGAAGTTAAGCTTGCCTTTTTATGTTTAAGGTTTTCTTAAGTTGTTTGTCAATGATTTTGTGTACAAGGGCAAAACACTATTAATATCAAATCAATCAACAAACACAACAAGAAGAAACACAGAACGGAGCTGATTTTAACGTTGCTCTGGTTTACACTACTGCACTTAAAGCATATTCATCAGCATCAGATTGAGCATCAACATTCGCAGATTGATAGCAAACACAGCAAACACAACACGTACCGCAACCGTCCGACCGTCCGTCCGTCTGTCTCTCTGCTTATCCGTTAGTTTGTTACGCCTCCTTCTATTTACCGTACCGACCGACTGACTCACTTAAATTTTCAATAGCAACCAAGAGCTACTGCTGCGTCCACAAACCATGACCACGACGACGAGACGACTCTTGCTCTTTCACTGCGCCATGCCAGGGCTTTTTAGTTAGTTCTCGTTCTCGTTCGTTAGTTAATTTCTCAAGTTTAGGTCTTGGGTTTTTAGCTCTCTAAATGACAAAAAAATGTATCTCGCACTCGACTCAACGTGGACGGTCGACGTGTGCCTGGTCTTTTCGTATCGTTCGTCTCGTGACCGTATGTGCTCTTTTTACTTTTTGTACTTGCACTGCTCTACGCTAAAGCTCTACGCCGCTACACTTTCCATGATATTGACATGGTATTTGTTTCCTCTCTCTTACATGAGAGTTTGACGTAAAGTTGCAACTTGCAAGCTTAATTAATTAAAGATATTGGCCCTGAGAAAAAAATGTTTTTTTTTTACTTGTATGTATTAGTTTTTACTTGTTTTTGCTTTGAAGCTTTTTATTTGTAAGTTTTTTTTTAATTTTTGGAAATTTAAATCAATTTAGGTTTGCATATAATGTGTATGTGTGTATCATAGATATATAGATATTTTGATTTGCACTTGCTGCGGGTTGGATATAGAAAATCAAATATATAAGCTTTTTCACTTTTGCAATTTTTACAATTAATATCAGCTATGAACTAGCCATACAACGAAAACAAAACACAGATGCCTACCTATCTACACTTAAATTTTAAGAATTGAGTGTAAAGGCATCATATAAATAATGAACGCGATGCCTGTGAACAGAAATTGACACTTTTCTGCTACTTTTTTCTCCATGACAGAGAGAGAATTAAAAAAAAAATAATTATCAAAGGCTTGTGCAAGCTTTTCTGTTTTGCCTGGAGTTTTTTTTTTTTTTTTTTAATAGTTGACCTCGAGATTTGTATGCATGTGTTACACATGGTTTAGTTTGTACGGGGTTGCATCCGGTAAAGGGGTGTGCCAGGCGTGCTTTCCACGTGGGCGTCAAATTATTTATTTAATTTTTGACAGATGATGCCAATGCAAGTGTTGACATTTATGTATTCATTTTCATCTACCAGTAGACAAAATATTTGTAGGTAGGTACATAGGTATGTAGGTATACCTACACACAGAAAAATAACGCAATGTAAAATCAACATGACGAATTATTGATTTCGATTAAAAAGATGAATTTTTAAATCATTGGATTTCATTTTGCATTAACACGTTTTCATTTTATTTTAACATTTCAAAATAATAATTTAATACTAAATCCTTTTAATTTAAAATTGAAACACAAGTTAACAGGTATTTTATTTAAAATTAAACCGTTTTCACTTTGTTTTAACTTTGAAGTTGTGTTGAAAATAATAATAAAAGTACTCCATATTAAAACAAGTGTTTTTCATGTTAAAACAACAGGACATACACCAAAACAACGTTTGTGATTTTGATTCAACATGATTTTTGTTCTAAAGAATTTATTATTAAATCATCGAGGTTTCATATAAAAATCAATTCGTGTGTGAGATCATGTTGAAATAAAATGATTGAACTAATTTTGCCATTAAAATAAAATAAAACATATTAATTCCAAGTTAAAAGTACTTCATGTTAAAACAAGCGTTTTTCATGTAAAAACAACATGGCTACACTAAAACAACATTTTTCATTTTGATCAATATGATTTTTGTTCTAAAGAAAATATTATTAAATCATCAAGGTTTCATATGGATACGAATAAGTTCATGTGTGAGATCATGTTGAACTTATTTTAAAATTAAAATAGTATAAAAACAAAACGATTTGGATAATAATTCTTAGCTAGAAATTTCAAAACAAATAATTTTCATGTTATACACCTGAACAATTTTTTTTCATATTGAATTTACATAATATTTATTTATTACATATTGAATCAACATATGTATATCTATAAAACAAATATCCATTAATAAAATAAATAATTGCTTCTTACAAAATTAAATTGAATATCCACAAAAAACTATTATACTATCATGAAATGATCGAAAAGAGTAGTTATCGGAATAAGATGCAAAAAACTGATATCTGGGTGATTCTACAAACGATGGAATTTTCGGTGGCCCAAGAAATATTTTAAAGTCCGTTCAATTATTTAATCTGATTTCTTTTATAAAATTAAATCTTGTTGATATCTATCTGGCCTAACAATATTATTAGGGTGACCTTATTTTATCTTGCTCAAAAAATTCTTCAAAGTGTCTGATTTTCAGTTCCCTGACGTGTCCCCAGTGCGTTTTGGGGGGAGAGTACGATAACTTGGCCGCCAAGATTTGATAAAGGGTTTTTGTAGGGGGGTCAAAAACAAGCACTTTTTACTATGGGAGGGGGGGGTCTATCTCCCCCCGTTTAGGAGGTAGGGGCACTTTTAGGAAAAATGGTTTAAATTGAAAAACAAAATATTAAAAAACAACGGCAACACCTACAATAAAGTGTTATACTGCGTTTGAAAACCAGAAGATTGTTCTATAATTCTGCATTTAAATTTTATTACTCATATCAATAGTTTTTGAGAAATTCGCATTTAAAGTCCAAATTTTGATAAAAAAACGTGAACAAAAATGTTTAGACCGGTTGTTTTCAAAATTGTGAAACGAAATTGTAAATTAGCTGATATGTGTTTCATGTATCTATCAGTTCTTAATCGAACACAAAAAACCGCATGGTTCTATGTCTTCTGGTTTTTGAGAAAACCTCCGTTTAAGAGGTAGGGGCACTTTTAGAAAAAAATGGTTTAAATTGAAAAAAAAAAATATTAAAAAATAACGGCAACACTTACAATAAAGTGCTATACTGCGTTTGAAAGCCAGAAGATTGTTCTCTAATCCTGCATTTAAATTAAATTACTCATATTAATGGTTTTTGAGAAATTCACATTTAAAGTCCAAATTTTGATAAAATAACGTGAAAAAAAAAGTTTAGACCGATTGTTTTCAAAATTTTGAAATGAAATTGTAAATTAACTTATATGTGATCCATGTATTTATCAGTTCTTAATCGAACACAAAAAACCGCATGGTTCTATGTCTTCTAGTTTTTGAGAAAATCGAAAATTACCAAAACTACTTTTTTTGATTTTTGGTGGTGACGGTGATTCCATTTTAAGGATTAATGTTAATAAACATAATGAATCTTTGTTAGTTCAGTACCGCAATTCATTTAGCGTTACCCAGAATGCACCATGAGGAGGTAGAATTGCATCTGGGTCAGTTATTTTGTCAGTTAGTCAGGAGTTAGTCAGTCATAGTTAGTTAAAAATGGTCAAAATGTATTAAAAAGGTGTGTAAGTCTCGTCAATAAAGCCATCGTCCGTACTATAACTTTCGAGTTCGTTGAGTTACTCTTTTATGGTGGGAAGCCGAGGATGTTTTGGCGGTAAAACACTTTCTAAATTTTCGCTCTGAAGGGTGGGAGGATCGATGTCTTTTAACTGTAAACCCTCACATATATAACCATCGGTATAACAAGGGTAAACTTTTTTTACATCTGATAAAAACTCTATTATTTGCGAACCCCAGTCGTCCTTATATTTTCTTTCTAGGCAGTATTTTCGATAGAAAAATAGTGACATGTATTGGTGAACATGGTCGGAAGTTTGTTTTGGTTTTCAAGATCGTTTATTGTATTTTATATGTATTTAGTGGACATTGGATAAATAGAATAAATTTGAATTTTTTTAAATACAGATTCTGTGAATGCGAAAGAAAGTTTGCATGCACCCAACCTCGCACCTACCCCAAATCCTATAGTGTGCCCAAGCAGGGGGGTTGCAGGGGGGCAGCATGCCCCCCCATACATACTTTACTGTTTATATATTGTAATGTTGGAAGCTAGCACTGATTTATTTATGTAAGGAAGCAAAAAATATCAAACATTTTGTAGAAAAGTAGTTTTAGTTATTTTCGATTTTCTCAAAAACCAGAAGACATAGAACCATGCGGTTTTTTGTGTTCGATTAAAAACTGATAGATACATAAAACACATGTAAGCTAATTTACAATTTCATTTCACAATTTTGAAAACAATTGGTCTAAACTTTTTTTTCACGTTATTTTATCAAAATTTGGACTTTAAATGCGAATTTCTCAAAAACCATTGACATGAGTAATTTAATTTTAATGCAGGATTATAGAACAATCTTCTGGCTTTCAAACGCAGTATAGCAGTTTATTGTAAGTATTGCCGTTGTTTTTTAATATTTTTTTTTTTCAATTTAAACCATTTTTTTTAAAAGTGCCCCTACCTCCTAAACGGAGGTTTTCTCAAAAACCAGAAGACATAGAACAATGCGGTTTTTTGTGTTCGATTAAGAACTGATAGATACATGAAACACATGTAAGATAATTTACAATTTCATGTAACAATTTTGAAAACAACCGGTCTAAACTTTTTTTTTCACGTTTTTTTATCAAAATTTGGACTTTAAATGCGAATTTCTCAAAAACTATTGATATGAGTAATTTAATTTGAATGCAGGATTATAGAACAATCTTTTGGCTTTCAAACGCAGTATAACACTTTATTGTAGGTGTTGCCGTTGTTTTTTTATATTTTTTTTTTCAATTTAAACCATTTTTTCTAAAAGCGCCCCTACCTCCTAAACGGGGGGAGATAGACCCCCCGCTCCCATAGTAAAAAGTGCTTGTTTTTGACCCCTCTAAAAAAATCCGTCATCAAATCTTGGCGGCCAAGTTATCGTACTCGTGCCCGTTTTGGAAAAGAAAAATTATTACCGTTCTCTTATTTCAGGTCTCATACTTAAATGAATTGCACCAAAGTTACGGAAAATAACACATTTTTGCTACGAAATAGATAAATATTTTTTTAGAAATTGATTTTATTACAAAAAAACTTAATTAAACTAAGTCCCCCGCTTTTTGTTTCAGTCCCCTGGCATATTGAAACAGTCGAAAAAATTAATAACTAGGATATTGATCGAATTTCCAGAACTGGCAATTTGAAGTACCAAATCTCCTTACAATAAAATTGTGGTGCAAATCGATTCTATTTCTTATGTTAGTATTGTGAAAAAGACATTTGTGCAAGAAATCGTGGATTGTCCCTTTAGATTATCCAGTCTTCTGGTGAGGTTTCACAAAACAAATTTGTATGTAAGAAGGCATATTTGTTAGAAGTATAGTATAGGTTTGATAAAACTGTAATATTATATATATATATTTATTTTTTAAAGTAAAACCTTAATATCTACCTTTTTTGCGCAAAAACCATGAAAAACCTCATCAGTTCCCTGGCCTCAGTCCCCTGGTTAATAAATTAGAAAATGATATTTTATTCAGAAACCTGAGAAATTTTTAGTTATATTGAACTTCGAACTTCATTGCCAAATATTTTTAAAAATTTTAAAAAGAATATAATTTATTTTAAATTGATTCTTAGAAAAAAAAAATATTTTATTATAATATATTATATTCTCTTAATAAAATGCTAAATAATATTTATTTACCATGAAATTTTATGTTTATGAAGAATAATTAAACTTAATTTCTATATTTCAATGTATACCCAATAGAAAATAAGAAAAAAATAAAGATTTATTCAGTTCCCTTAAAAAAAAAACTCAGTACCCTGAACATCCTTTTTCAAAAAATGTGCTTAAAATCGTCATTTTTTATTTTTTTAACTGGCCTCTTTCAACAACGCAAAGGGACGTTCTAATGATCATCTAGAACAACTCTTACGACTTTTGGAATCCAAAATGGCCGACGCCATCCAGTTGGATTTGAAAAGCTTTGACAGACTATAGTAGGCTCTGTTGGATTTGAGAAGCCGCCCGCGTATTTCTACTTCTATATTGTTATCGGCTGCTACTATTGACCCAAGGTATTTAAAGGATTGCACCACTTCAAATTCGTGCTCCGCTACCTTGATTGTTTGACCAACTGTTCCTCTCGCATTCGACGCCACCATGTACTTTGTTTTACCTTCACTAATATGCAGCCCCAGATTTTGTGCCGCCTGCTCGATCTGGATGAAGGAATCGTGTACAGCTTGTTCGGTTCTTCCGATGATGTCAATGTCGTCTGCGTAAGCTAGTAACTGGCTGGACCTGTTGACGATGGTCCCTCTTGTTGCCGTGCCAGAGTCACGGATTGCTTTCTCCAACGCCAGATTGAAGAGGAGGCAGGCCAAACCGTCCCCTTGTCGGAGTCCATTAAAGATGTTGATTGGTCTGGATAGCAATCCGGCTATTTTTACTTGGCTTGTTACGTTGGTCATGGTCAACCTACATAGTCGTGTCAATTTATTTGGGATGCCGAATTCTCTCATGGCTTTGTAAAGTTCTACCCTGGCTATGCTATCATAGGCGGCCTTAAAGTCTATAAACAGATGGTATGTTGGGATATTAAATTCTAGACATTTTTCCATCGCCTGCCTAAGGGTAAAGATCTGATCAGTTGTTGATTTGCCTGAAATGAAACCACACTGATATTGTCCGATAACGGTTTTAGCGTATGGGGTTATCCGGTCTTGTAGGATAGAGGAGAGTATCTTATATGCGGTACTCAACAACGTGATACCTCTATAATTGCTGCACGTTGTCACATCTCCCTTCTTATGTATGTGGCATACGAGTATTATGCCTTTTCGCCAGTCTTCTGGCATTTCTTCCTGCTCCCATACGTGCACTATAATATCATGAATTGCTTGACGTAACGCTGGCCCGCCGTGATGAAATAATTCGGCTGGTATGCCATCGGCTCCCGGGGATTTGTTCTGTTTAAGCCGGCCTATAGCCTTCTCAACCTCTTCTATGCTTGGTGGCGGCAACATAGGGTATTCTTCTTGAAGTAGTGGAGCCTCCACTTCTGCAGTGAGCTGACCATTTAGCAATTTATTGAAGTACACTTCCCATCGCTCCAGTATGCTTTCAGGATCGGTGATCAGATTTCCCTCTCCGTCCTTGCAGTATGTGCAGCGTGGTGTGTACTGCGTCATGTTTCGGACGGATTGGTAGAACTTCCTGGTGCGGACCTCGCTCTCGGCTGTTTTCTATTTCACAGATTAGGTTCTTCTCCCAGGCTGATTTCTTTTGTCTGTGAAGCCGTTTTTCTGTTCTTCTGAGCTCTTTATATTCCTCTTCGCGTGCCCGCGTTCTATGAGATTGTTGCATTGCTCGGTACGCAACATTCTTACGTTCAGTCGCTAGCTTGCATTCATCATCAAACCAGTCGTTCCGATTTTTACGACTGCTGCCTAAGATGGAGTTGGCAGTGCTAAGGACAATATTCTTAAGGCGTGTCCACTTCTCATTTACGCCCAGCATACTGGCTCCAGGACTTACTCTGCCTAAGTCAGGTGTTTCTAGGGCGAGTCCTAACGCATTACGTTATTATTATACTTTTTTTATTATTATTATTACGTGTTACTGGTGTTTTCATTGCGCAGGGCAGCCGTGTTGATTCGAACCTGATCGGCGGATGCAATGCGTCTTCGCAAGGCAATCCGCCCTCGGAAAACCATACCAACAAGATAGTGATCCGAGTCGATATTGGCACCTCGGTACGTTCGTACCGTCATCAAGTTCGAGTAGTGGCGACGGTCTATCAACACGTGGTCTATTTGGTTACGAGTTACTCCATCAGGTGATACCCAGGTGGCTTTGTAGATATCTTTACGCGGGAACCTGGTGCTCGCAACGACCATGTTTTTCGATGCTGCCAATTCTAAGACTCGAAGTCCATTGTCATTAGTGTTCTCATGCAAACTATGGGTGCCTGCGTAATGCCTGAATACCGGCTCCCGACCTATTTTTGCGTTCAAATCCCCAAGTATGATTTTAACATCACACCTTGGGCAGGCATTGAGGGCCCTCTCGACTTGTTCGTAGTAAGTCTCTTTTTCTTCGTCTGAGGACTCCTCCGTAGGTCCGTGAACGTTAATGAGGCTGATGTTCGTAAATTTGCCTCGCACGCGAAGGGTGCATAGCCTTTCGCTTATAGCGTAAAAGCCGATGATAGTAGACTTCATTTTTTCGCTGACTAGGAAGCCTACCCCGAGCACATGGTGTTTTGTATGACAGTTGTAGTATATGTCATATTCTTTCTTTTGTAAAACACCATTCCCTGTCCATCTGATTTCTTGAAGAGCTGTTATGTCAGCTTTATACTTTGACAGGGCATCGGCTAACTGCTGAGCAGCTCGAGCTCTATAGAGCGATCGTACGTTCCATAAGAAAATTCGTAAATCGTTTTTCCTTTTTCTTTGCGTGGGTTGTCGTCGTGAGATCAGTCCGTTTCCGAGGCTTGTTGTCGGTCTCGTAATTCTTTTAGTTTTACGGGACAGGGAATTAACCTGTCGCCAACCTGAGGAACCAGCCTGATCATATTAGCCAAACCTTTTTTAAAAGGCTTGTTTCTCGCGGCCGCCGCGGAGAGGCTATGATCACACTTCCACCAGTCCCGAATAGTTACGGCACGTGCATGTTTTCGTATGCTACATGTTGTTCCCCCTATTCGTCTGATGGCTGACCGCCTTAATACCGTTTTAAGTCTTGATAAAGTATCTTCCCATTGATGTAAGTATAACAAGTTGGCCTTTCTTGGTTCACCGTGTATCGTGGTTTGCAAATCTACCTGGAATCATATTGAATCAATTTGAATTCCTAAAAAAACAAAATGAAACCTTTATCATTTAAAAGTATTATTGTTTATAGTTGAATTCTACAAAACTTGAAAGATCCCGTTATTACTTCCAAGCTAACGAATATTTTGGTTCGAAAAAAGTTAAACCATTTTCGTTTTGGTCGCGACGCAAGTAACATCATTTTATGAGTTTCATGTAAAGTGGAAAAAATTTTGTTATTGGCTGAGATAGTTTAAATAAGTGATATAAGAAGAAGTTAAAACGAAAAATATAAAAAAAAATTATAGTTTTGTTTTAGTGATATAAGTGAAGCCCAGTGCATCGATTTTTCTACTGATCACGAGGGTAACATTGTGCTAAATATTCCGGACAGCAACAAACAAAAATTGGATGACTTTTTACAAAAATTTAACCTAACTGAAGCAAAAAATTTCCTAATTGGTGAGTATTTGCGACCATATACATATTTGTTTTCTAACTCGCTGTCTCAAGCCTAGACGTACCGCATTTAACAGGCAGGGAATTGGGATAAACAATGTATTTGTGATTGTCCGGTTTGACCGAAAAAACTTGATTGTGTTGCTTTTGTGAATGGCTGTTTGGCAGTGGCAGTCATCATATAGAAGTTGTTGCGGATTGCTGAATAATTTGGTCAAAAAGGATCAAACATATCTTCTTGTCATCCTAGAGATTTGTTCTTACAAGCAGAGCAGCAATATACATTATTCATCTTCCAAGGACGAACCAGTCCAAGGTCTGAAATTTCTTTTGGTTCGTCCTCCGAAGATTTTTTTTATTAAAATGTATGTATAAGTGTTATTGCTGCTAGTAAGAAAATATCTCTTTAATGACAAAAACATATATTTATTCTCTATAGGCCAAATTCTTCAGCCGGGAGTAGAAGAAACACCCATAAAGCAGAAATCCAAGCAAAATTCTTGGCCCGTCTTAAAAGTGCGAATTTCTTCCAAACCTAAGTGTCGTCGTAGATAAATGTTAGTTATTCAGATTTGGTTTATTCGCTACAGAACAGTTGCATTCCAAGTTTTGGATTGCAATTATAATTTAAATAGTTCTAATATTAAAATTAAACAGGTTTAACATTTTTCAATTTTAAGCTTTTACTGTAGAGGTTATTTTACTAATGAAATATTTGTTACAGTTGAAAATAAGTTTCGGGATAATTCAGAGAACTCAGATTGGGATTAAAAAAAATTTCAGTCACCCGAATTAAGAAATGACAGCATAGTTTACGATCACTTTCAAAAAAATCATGATATATTCATGAAATTCGTGAAAATGATAGATAAACCATGGTGTCATTTCCAAGCTGCTTGATTCATTTGGTACTTCAAATGATTCTGAGTTTTAGGAATTCATTTGGCTAGAATTGAAATTCAAAACCATGTAAATCATCCAAATAAAGCCTGTAATTACGAACTGGGTGTTTTCTTGAATTCCATATGAATTTAACATGAACATTTTTAAATTCGTCCTGGAAGGCAAAAAATTGAAATTTTTGACCGAACTGAAAACGGACATTAGAATTACTAAGAAGATGTAAATTCAAACTAAGAAACGTTTGAATCATACAAATCGTTCAAGAAGATTCCAACTGGGAGCTTCGTATCGATTTACATTTCATGTAAAATTTATATGGAATTCAAGAAATCGATACTTATACTGTGTAAATTATCATGGGAATCAAAAAATGTGAATGCAAGTTTTTAGCGCATTAACAATAAAATAAGAATATGTAACGTAGGGCGTAGGAAGAAAGAAGTTGATCCATTTCGCACTTTAATGACTTTGTGATTAAAAGGTCAATTTTAATTGATCTGTCCCTCTCTGCCAGACATCAAGGCCAACAGATATAAATGTTCTGATTACCGAAAAAAGATAATAAATTTTTGTACGTTTTCTGTTGTAGAAGCTGAAATAGATTATGAAAGCTTAAGATTTCAGCCGAAGGAGGATATTCAAGAAGCTATCAAACCAATCGGGATGCGGGCTCGTTTACGGGAAACTCTTTTTCATTGGAGGAAAACTGAAGTATATTAACTTGTATATTATTTTCTTAATACAGTAGTAACGATATAACGACTATACCTTGTCACAATCAATTGCCAAAAAAAGTAGTTTCTTGGCTAGGAAGCCAATCCAATATAGCCTCGACAACGTCAACTTTAATATCAAGTCCGAAAGTCGGGAGCTCAAAGTAGTCTAAGGTAAACATGTATAAATACGTCATTAAGTATTTTGTACATTTTTGTTTTATTTACAAGCTCAGAAACTGAAACTTACTTTATCAGAGAGTTTCAAAGATGAAATAACGAAGCTTTTTCCAGCTGAAACTAAAGTAAGCATTTTCTTTCTTATGAAATTCTGATGTAATATTATAAATAAGATTTTAATAAATACTAAATCCTTGAGTATTAAAACTGTTTTAAGATTAAAGATTTTACTAAAAGCTTCAATACAAAATTTGATTTTTTTTTAAATTTCAGAAATATTATTTCATCCCAGGGGGAACGACAAGACAAAAAGAACTCAAATCCTTAGCAAGAATTTGGATTTTTTAGGTGAATGGCTTTTATATTCAAATCCAAAAAGTAGCCAACTGGTACGCGAACTGAAAATGTTTTTCTACTTTTTTAATGTTATTCACTTAAAAAAAAAACTTAAAATAAACTGCACTTCAATTCCTTTCTGTCCTCACTACGAAGTGCCAGAGAATATTTAAGAAACAAAGTACTTTTAATTATAACTTGTTTACCAATCCTTGATCATTGCATTCTTGTATTATGGGATTGCATTTTTTGAATAGAATATTATGTTTAAAACTAATTTATACATATACATAAATTATACACATTGCACTTTTGCAACGTTCTTTCTTTCTAAATTTGAAAAATATGTATTTTTGATGTTAAGAGTATTTATAAAAATGTATATAACTATAGACAAAGAATTGTAAAAACCTTTTTAAAATTTCTATTTTGCTCGATTTAACTTTAAGTACCTATGTTTTATGAAGTGAAGTTAAACTTCATTTATGAAATATTTTTCGAGCCTTTTTTTTGTTTATATGTATAATTAATAATAAAAAATACATTTAAGAAACAAAAATATATCATAAATTATTTATTTATCATTGATAATTTCAGTGTTGTATTATTGAACTATTTTTTATAAAAATAAAATATGAAATTAAACACTGATTTTAAAATGTTTTTCTTTTTTGCCAAGGAAATTAAAGTTTTCGCAGGATTTGTTTCATGGTAAGCATCGTGATTCTACATGATGATCATGTTGATTCCAAATGATGATTATCATTATTCAACATGATGATAGTAATGATTTAACATGATGATGACGGCGATTTAACATGATATTCGTCGTGACTTAACATGATGATCATGTCGAATCATAATGATGATCATCGTGATTCAAAATGATGATTATGGTAATTTAACATGATGATCATCGTGATTCAACATGACGATCATGGTAAATCAATATGATGATCACAGTGATTCAACATGATGATAGTAATGATATAACATGATGATAATGGCAATTTAACATGAAGATCGAAGTGATTTAATATAGTGACCATGGTAATTCAATATGATTACCATCATGATTCAACATGATGATCGTTGAAATTCAACCTAAAATCATAGTGATTCAGCATTCATTTGGTATGGATTCCATTTTAATTTGCAGGTTCTTTCTACTTATTTCAAAATGAAAACATATTGATTTAACTATAAAAACGTTCTCATTTTAACATGATCTAATATTAATTTCCCTTATACAAAAATCATGTTAAAATAATACGAATGCTCGATGAAGCAAAAACATTGGCAAAATATGTTGAATCAATATTGTTTTTGTTGATTTTACTTTGTTACTTGCGATATAGGTAGATACTATAGGGCAAGTTCTGCATTTGGAAATAAAATCGAACTCGAGGTTTTGATCAAAGTTGACATTACGATGATAGCGAAGACGAATAAAGTGGCTCCGGCAATTCCGTCTGTCTGTCTGTCTGTCTGTCTGTATGTCTGTACCTCGATCTAGAGCCTAAGCCACTGGACCTATTGTCTTCAAACTCGGTAGTTATGGGTCTTCGGTGATTCCCTAGAGGGGAAATTGAATTTTTTTTTAGCTCTAAAACTAACGGAACCCCCCCATACACCCGTAATGCAAAATCTTATTTATCTCGAAAACGGCTCCAACGATTTTGATAAAAAAAAAAATTGGTGTGATATTATAGACATGGACTACGTTTTGGTAAAAAAAAAATTTGGGGCAAAATGTTATTAACGGTAGCTGTCATAGAACCGTTTTTTTTTTGATTTTCGACTTTCTCATTAACGGCTCTAACGATTTTAACCAAAAATTTTCAGCAGGAGCCCCCCTAAGTTTAAAATAATATTGTATATAAAAATATTCGAAAAATTATTTGTTGGGTTTTTTTGAAAAAAAAAATTTTTTTTGAAAAATCAATATCTTCAAAACCTATGAACGATTATTTTTTTGAAATTATTTCCTAAAATCAATATTATTAAATACTTAAAATTCGCATCTCACATTTTTTTCTTGAAAAATTTTAAAGAAATTTCTTATATAAAAAATTTATTTATTTAATAATAAAACGATTTTTTAACAGGTCCAGCCAGTTACTGGCTTACGCAGACGACATCGACATCATCGGAAGAACCGAACAAGCTGTACACGATTCCTTCATCCAGATCGAGCAGGAGGCACAAAATCTGGGGCTGCACATTAGTGAAGGTAAAACAAAGTACATGGTGGCGTCGAATGCGACGTCAAACAATCAAGGTTGCGGAGCACGAATTTGAAGTGGTGCAATCCTTTAAATACCTTGGGTCAATAGTAGCAGCCGATAACAATATAGAAGAAGAAATACGCGGGCGGCTTCTCAAATCCAACAGAGCCTACTATAGTCTGTCAAAGCTCTTCAAATCCAGAAATCTCACCATAACTTCAAAACTGCTGCTGTACAGGACCATGGTCCTGCCAGTACTCACATATGGATCCGAGACTTGGGTGCTTAGCAAAAGGCACTCCGACCTCTTAGCTGCGTTCGAGAGAAAAGTCTTAAGGAGAATTGTTGGCCCCGTATGTGAGGAAGGACGATTCCGAAAACGGTACAATCATGAACTGTACGCAATCTACCTTGAAGCAGATATCGTGACAAAAAATAAGCTCGGTAGACTCCGGTGGGCAGGGCACATAGCTCGCATGAGCGAAGAGGAACCTGCTCGGAAAGTATTTTGTGGTACATTCTATGGTAGACGACAGCGTGGTAGACCATGCTTGCGCTGGAGAGATGGCGTAGACCAGGACGCCCGAAGCCTTGGGGTGCGCAACTGGATGGCGTCGGCTAGAGACCGGGATAGGTGGAGAGACTTGTTGAAAGAGGCCAGGACCTGAACCCGGTTGTCGAGCCGATGATGATGATGATGATGATTTTTTAAAGTTTGTTTGCATAAATTCATACTTTTCTAGAAATCAGACGGCAATTTAATTTTAAATTCATGTTTTATATTTATAAAATGTATCTTAAATTCCAAAGTACTTTTACATAAGAGCAAGTTCGTGCGATCCAGTCGTGCATTTTTTTTTCTGTGTGTAAGTGTCGTCAATCTATACGTGACATAGCGTTAAGCAGTTTAGACTATGACTGCAATCGAAGAGGTTATTAGGTGTGAGAGGCGAAATCATAGTCACAAACAAAATATGAATAAAGATTTGTATAGCAGATTGTGTATGGACACTACGTAGTGAACGGTCAAATGTAAACAGGTTCCAATAGCTTACGGAAAAGTTTTGTGGTATGCTGTATAGGTTGAGTTAAATGATCTCTATACGTTGGCGCCCTTGTGCGCCGCACACATTGCACATACGGTTGCGGCGGCCCTGTAACGGAACCAAGTCAGCAATATGGGATGGAACAAAAGCATCATAATGGTTTGAAACTAAAACCGGATTGAAACAAGGATGTTTATTAAGTGCCATTTTGTTTATCCTTTTCATAGACGATGTGACATCTAATTTACCCGCCGGAATTAACATAGCTAAAACAGTTATAAAATGTCTTCTTTATGCTGATGATCTGATTCTGCTTGCTGAATTACCTGAAGATTTACAGTAAATGATTAATATTCTAAACGAATATTGTAATTTTTGGAATCTTATCATTATTCTTGATAAATCTAAAATTATGATAGCGGGTAGTACGAGAGGACGATGTTTACAAAGAGAGAAATGGTATTGTGGCAAAGAGAATATTGAAAGAGTCAAAACTTACAAGTACATTGGAATAGATGTTACTCCAATCTTCAACATGAAACAACATCAAAGCTGGTCACAACAAAAATGCACTTAATTAAAGTTATAATCTACTATTAAAAAAGAAAGAGGTACCGAGTTCAGCTAAACACAAAGTGTATGAGGCGGTACTACGTTCAATGATGTGCGATGGAGCCCAGGTTTGGAGTTTTCAAAAATATGAGGAAGTCGAAAAACTACAAAAATTCTTCATCAAAAAAGTATTCCAGCTCCCTAAAAATACACCAAACTACATGATTCATCTCGAAACGGGCTTAGCCGCACTTTACCTACTCATCCTAAAACTACATGTTGACTACATTAAAAAAAAAGTGTGAGTGCCAGGACTCACGGTTAAGATGTGTAAACATCAACGTTCGTCCGAGTGCCGAATTTTTGTTATCGAACGTACCCAATAAACATACAATGCAATTGTACTAGTTTGTGACTTTAGATATATACCGATATAATCGACAAAGTACTTCGCTTTTGTATGGGCATTTACACACCAATACGCCGACGTAGAAGTACATGCCAAAATCAGCTGTGAAATGGTAGAGCTGTAAAATTTTAAATGAAAAGTGAAAATGACCGAAAAATATTTGAATTTTAATGCTCCAGAACCACTTTTTTGTGTTAATCAGAGCTTTATTGAATTGTTGCTTAAGGAGATTGAATTTTATTCTTGCTTTTTCAGGCGATTTGTAAATTTTAACAACTAAAACCGAATAACATCATACAAAATTGTTTCGACGAACTAGTTCGGTCCTTTTTACACGCCATTTCGGCATACTACTTCGATTCCCAGAGTTCGCACTGCTATGTCGACACATATTCATTTCACACGACTCAAAAACCTTATCGACAATATGCCTTGATGAAGTAGTTCGTGGTGTGTGTTAGGGCTAATATTCAAATGATAGCCACTATTTTTCCACAATTTATCCCTTCTTCTTCTACTTATATCCAAAAATATCTCTACATAGCTGTACATAACGCTTTCCACCTAAACACATGTATTTTTGGACCATGTACATGTACTGTAAAAACGTTTTGAAATAATCAACTATTTTGTTGTCTTTACTTATTTCTAGTAAAATAATTATTTCGGAACGAGTCCAAACACATTTTTCTTGTTCATTTTCCATTATTACTTGTACTTACTTATACTTTTAATGTAATAATCAAAAAATCATGAAGTGAATTTAAGATTAATGGGATCAAAACCACTAGTTAACAACTAAAACCGAATAACAACATAAAAAATTGTGCCGACGAACTATTTCGATCCTTTTAAGGCCAGGCGCGCACATTCAATTTTTAGTTTCGCAACTGTTTAGTTGCTAAAATGAAACATATGGGCTTATATGGGACACCGCGCACTTAATACACACAAACTTTTTAGTTGCTCGAACCAAGCAGTTTCCAAACTAAAAATTGAATGTGCGCGCCTAGCCTAAGAGTTTACTTTTTTGTTCGTCATCCATTTCAATTATGTCAGATGAAATATTTTACATAATGACAGCTGATTATGGTAACAGATTTAGTTCAGTTTTATAACAGATCTCATTTTCGAAGTAGCATAAGGCCAGGCGCGCACATTCAATTTTTAGTTTCGCAACTGTTTAGTTGCTAAAATGAAACATATGGGCTTATATGGGACACCGCGCACTTAAAGCAACTCGATTCGAGCAAATAAAAAGTTTGTGTTTTGACACAAACTAAACGATTGCCTAAAATTAATTCGTAATAGTTGAGCTGTTTTCCATAAGGGCAAGAGAGAAAAGAGTGTGAGCGTGAGTAAAGAGTTGCCAGTGCGCGGTTCTCTTTCAACTGGTGATTAAACTATTTGATTTCGATCACAGTTGCCAGTGCGCGGCTAGCCTAACAGACTTTAATAAAAGTTCGAACCTCTGAATACCAATCATAAAAGATCTTTTAAGGTGGAAATCTTTTATGATTCATAACAGAAAATCTATGGCAGAATAACAAATGTGGCAGAATAGGCCTAATTGGTCGAGAGGTGAAGAAATGTTGAGGGATTGAATTAAGTTCTAGCCAGCAATAGAAAGTAATAAAATCGAGATTTCAGTACTCAAAGTCTCCAATGTAAACACGATGTCGTAAGTACGCAATATTTACAATGTAAACATGGTGTTAAATGCAATCGTCGGTAAGGTAACCGGGACGTATAAGTTTTACACACGTTTTCAATTCACTCTACCTCCGGGAAAGATGTTTACACATCAAAAGTTATTTGAACCTATAGTCAAGAAAGGTTACAACGCGTTTTATGAATGGAACATCCCTTAACATCACCGAAACCAATTATTACTGCACGCTATGTAACCAACATGCAAGAGAAGACACGTTTCATATGGGTGTTTGCCCAATATATAGAAACTGAAGGATGCTTTATTTCCAAAAATCAACTTTAACCCTGGAACAACTCAAGAACATACTTAATTGTCTGAATTTATATATAAATTTATAAATACTGCGAAGAAGCTTTGAATTATAGAAAACTAATAGTTTCAGAATTTATTTAAAATACCTAGTTAAGTTATGAATTTATAATATACATAGATATATGTATAAGTCACTCCGACAGACGGCAAATTTCGCCATTGTCACTGTTTTTCCATACATAAAAGAAAACCTTAAACATGAAAAACACCAAGCGTCAACACGTTTTTCTCTAAAGTAGAAATATTTGCTATCAAAAGCTCTAAAAAGCTTGAATCCTGAAAGTTACATAGCAAAAACCAAAGCAAATGCCATCAACTGGGCTATAGTAACTCTGATTTAAAGTGTTTTTTGATGTGTAAACATCTTTACCGGCGGTAGAGTGAACCGAAAGGTTACACGTTCCGTGCAGCAACTTTACCTTATGGAAGATTGCGTTTAAGACCTTGTTTACGTTGGAAATATTGCGTACTTAAGACATCGTGTTTACATTGGAAACTTAGAGTACTGAAATCTCGATTTTATTACTTTCTGGCTAGAACTAAATTCAATCCCCCAACATTTCTTCACCTCTCTACCAATATGTCAAAAGACCAAAGACAAAACAACTGGTGTAAAATTTCAAAGCGGGTTGATTCAATTTTTTAAACAAATCTACTTCACGTTAGTGATGGATTACATTTTATTTAATGCTCCCGAAAAATGCATTTTTCAGAGTTGACATTTAAAAATCCGAAAAATGTTGTTCAGGACAATCAGTTGACATCTGCAACGAAATATTCTCGATACTTAAAAATTTAATTTGTCCCTTATCTGTCATACCATATATGTAATTATTTTAATTATCGAATTAAATATTCTATATTATACCAAAATATACTTTATATAGATCGTTCTCCATCTGTCAAGCCTTGAACTGGATGATGACTACGACTTCAATGTACTACGAAATTTAGTTTTTGCCACTTATATTTACTTTAACAATTTCACTTTTTGATTTCCAATGGATCTGACAGTTTGATGGAAGGAAAAAGAAAAAAACAGTCTGTTGACAAACTGAACAAAAAAAAAAAAAAACATTTTAATAACTGTAAATAGCTTCAAACTACTTGATGCCGCAAAAACTTTTGGCTGAAGCGTAATGGTAAATACGATTGTATTTTAATTGAAAAAAAAAGATTTTAAATATTTGTATTTCTAAGGAAAAGAAAACAAAATCAAAAAGAAGGACGTTGTGGTCGAATAAAAAGGATGCACTGTTGGTGGAGGCTTGGGCAGAAAAAATAAAGGATCTGCGAGGCGCTAGAAAAAATGTGCATGTGCAAAGAAATTGTACAAATTCTCGGGTGCGAATTCAGTCCTCGTGAGATCCAAGTTAAAATACATAATCTGACCAACAGATACAAGTAAGGTGTTTTTGTTTTGCAATTCTTTAGTTAAACTTTAGTATTTCCAGAAAAGAAAAGAAAATGATTTGCCCTTCTGGAGGATCACCATCTGAATGGCCTCTTTATGCCAGAGTGCATGAAATAATTTAAGGTACCATACTAAATAACTTGCCTGAAGTGGTAGAGAAAAGTGTTCCAATTTCAGCTGCAGGTGAATTTCAAACAATTATGAAAAGAAAAACTTTTTTAAAATTTGTTTTGGATTTATTTAAATTTCAGAAGAAAGTTATTCGAACATCGAAAGCAGCTCGGTAATGTCCGATTGGGGCGACGTTTCAGATATTAAAGAAATTTCGGCCATAGCAATTACTGATAACTTACTTTGACCCACATGTTTCTCGTTTTCAATCATTTATGCAGTAACATTTTTGTTTTCCTCAGAGCATTTATTTTTAAAATATACATTTGGCCACCATCAAAAACTTGATATTTTTTTCTTCATTTAAATAATTTAAAACTAAAATTTTAATTTCAGTTGAGAACATTCTTTTTCTATTTTTAATAGCCAACAAAACTTTCAATTGTGACACTGCTTGTAATTAAGATTTTAGATGTCAAAATAAATCTAACAAGACCAGCGGAACCACTACTAGTATATTTTAAATCAAACTGGAAAATAATCTAAATTATCGTTCAGTGGAAACGTAGTATAAGATAAAGTACAGAAACCTAAAAAAAAGTTGTAGGATTGGCTTGATTTTGATAAGGTGAACGCTCAATCTAATGGCTTTTCAAACAAAAAATGTTTTGACATTTTCGCTGCATGACATACATATTTGAGAATGTGAACGCATGTTGGTCCACCACGGTCAAAATTTAAATGAGAAGTGATGTTTAACAGCATGTTTGACGAATGTGAACGCTCCTTTTTCTATCCATCAAATATTGATCATGCCATGCTTGTCAAACAAATTTGAGAATGTGAACGCCCCTATTGATGATCCGAGAAAATAATTGTAGTATGACTGCTTTTAAACGATATAACTCTGCGATTTGATTTGTAAGCATATTTGTGAGAGACGTATGTGGTGGCAGGGTTAAGCCACATATACATTGTTCAAATGTATGACAAGCACGTGTAAGTCTATTAGTAAATTCTGGTTGAAGTTGCATATACACCACATCAATCACGAGTCTTTAATCTTTTATTTTTTACATCGGAGGAGTGGCGAGAAGACGTTGCTCTTTGTGAGTTTATTTTTCGGCAAAATTGTGTTTTAAAGAATTTCTGTGAGATTTTTTTAATTTTATCCGAGTAATTTGTTTTATTTTGTCTGTCCATTTCATCATAAAATTTTGTTTACTGTTTTAATATTTTAATCAGTGCTTATGCTGTGCTGTGTTCTCATCTGTTCAACGTACTATACGCAAACGAACCAATAAATACATGATCAATCATCAATCTTACATACACACTATTTCAATGGAGTACACACACCACACCACACTTAATTTCCGCAACACAACATCTTCTGACCCTCACGTGATTGCTAACCTATTTGCTACTTTCTTCTGTGAATCTCACAGCATCGATCATAATCATCCTGATTTTGAGTATCACAGATTTCTCGATCTTAGCTCGCACACCACTCTCCAGTCCATTGACATAAGCCCTCATAGTGTTGCTGAGAAGATCACTTCTTTGAAAGATGACTTTTCTCCTGGTCCTGATGGCATCCCAGCAAATTTTCTTAAAAAATGTGTTAATACATTCTACCTACCCCTTACCTTTCTCTTTCGTCTTTCACTTGCACAAGCAGTCTTCCCCTCATTTGGAAAAGCTCCTTTATCTTTCCAATCCATAAAAAAAACAGTAAAAATGAAATTTCTAATTATCGTCTGATAGCTAAGCTCTCCTCTATCTCTAAACTCTTTGAAAGTATCGTGTACGGCGCCCTTTATTTTCATTGCAAGTCAATCATCTCCCCGTTTCAGCATGGTTTCCTAAAATGAAGGTCTACCACGACGAACCTTACTCAGTTTGTCTCGACAACCTTCTGCGCTTTGGAAATAGGGTACGAAGTTGACGTTATCACAACCGACTTCAGCAAAGCATTTGATAAGATCAGCCACCAAATAATCTACATCAAATTAAAAGCGTTAGGTTTTCGACCATCATTCATCAAATGGGTAAAATCGTACTTAAAGAACCGATTATACAACGTTGTTTTCAGGTGTGCTGTGTCCAATCCCATCTTTGCCACCTCAGGTGTTCCTCAGGGCAGTCACCTTAGACCTCTTTTATTTTTAATTGCCATTAATGATGCAAGTGGTATTGTAACCAACTCTCAGTTAACTATTTATGCCGATGATATAAAAATTATGAAGATAATCTCTTCTCCATTGGGTTCCTCTTCTCTTCAGGAAGACTGAAATTCTTTTCTCACTTGATGTGAAAAAAATTCTCTAGAACTAAATGTGAATAAATGTCAATCAATAACTTTTTCTCGCAAACGTCTGCCCTCTCCCCCAAGAACTTATCACTTTCACAATGCTCTCATACCTGTCGTTACTTCAATTCGCGATCTTGGCATTATATGTGATAAAGAGCTCAATTTCCGCACTCATATTGATCAAACTATTGCAAAAGCAAATTCCTCCCTCGGTTTTATCAAGCGCTGTTCTAAAGAATTTTCCAATCTCTATGTTACCAAGACCTTGTACATTTCTTTCGTACGATCTTTTTTTGAGTATGGCAGTCAGGTTTGGTCCCCCTATCAAATTACCCATTCCCTCAGAATTGAATGAGTGCAGCGAAGATTCCTCCGCTTTGCCTAACGCAGATTCCCTTGGTCTGACCCTCTTATCTTGCCCCCTACGAAAATCGTCTGCTTTTGATCAGCCTGCCTACCCTTGCCAGGAGCCGTGAGATAGCAGATATACTTTTCATCCACCAACTTATCACTGGTACCATCGATTCACGGAATCTCCTCGAATTGATTTCCATTAATTATTAATATCAACCCACGTAACCTAAGATCTGTCCCCTTCTTTCGACTCCCTACTCATCGCACCAACTATGGTCATTTCAATCCACTAACTAGAATGCTTCGCCTAGCCAACAGTGCACATAATGTCCTTGACTTTAACAAGAACTTATCAATCCTTCGTAAAGAATTATACACTACCTTACCCAACCTCTCACATAGTTTTTAAGTAATTTATTTAATTTTAAAGGTTAAAATTATTACTTTTATTGTTTACTTCAATGTTATTATTATTATTTTTTTTCTTTCGGATATGTTTATTTATACATATTTATAGATATACTAGCTTAAATACACCCGCTTCGCCGGGTGCTATAAAATAACTAATTCAATACAACATACAAAAAAAAATTATTTGTATTGTGTTCAATTTTTAATGCATTTTATTCTAGTGCTTTTTGATATACTATATTTTTCGTTTTTCCATCTGTTAAAATTATTAAGGCAGATGGTTTGCCTGCACGTGAAGATGCAACATATAGTTGCCCATGCGCAAATACTGGAACTTCTAAGTTAATACCGCATATTCCCAAAGATTGGCCTTGTGTCTTATTAATCGTAATGGCAAAAGCAAGTCGTATAGGAAATTGCAGACGTTTGAAATCGAATGATAAATCGGTTGGAATCATTGGAATTTTCGGAATTAAGACAACTTCACCTTTGTATTTCCCTTTTAAAATTGTTGCTTCGATCACATTGTTAAACATCCTTTTTACTGCAAGTCTTGTACCATTGCAAAGCCGAGGTTGATTAATATTGCGTAGCATTATTATCGGCGCGCCAACTTTTAATGGTAGATAATGTGGTGGCAAACCAGGCAAATCAAGAGAATTTAAAAATTCAGTGGGATAATTCACAACATCATCTTGATTCATAACTGTGTCGATGGACTTATATGCAAATAAAATGCACGACTGGGTCGCACGAACTTGCTCCTATGTAAGCGACTAGGAATTTTAAAAACGGATGTTATTAAAGAAAACTGTTCATAAGGATAAAATGAATTTTTAAATTCTTTTAGTAGTAAGAGAAAAAAACAGAATGCTATCCAGCTATGAATTTATGCAAGAACAAAAATTATAAGTCGTTGTAGTGGTTTCTTAAAAAAAAACTTTTATATACAAACTTTTTAAAAGCTTTTTAAGAAAAAATTTGGGTACGCCAATTTAAAGTTTTTATTATTGTTCGAATAAAAATTAAATTTACGAAAAGAAATATTGACCTATTTCGGAGATATCGAATTTTCAAAAAAAGAAAAAATAGATTTTTTTTTTCAAAAATTCAAAAAATATTTATTTTAAAGTTTTGAAATGCAATGTGTTTTAGACTTTTTAGAAGCTTCTCTATAAAAATTTTCATTAAGATCCGTGATGTGGATAAGAGAAATTCAAAATTCAAAAAAATGGTTCTATGGTAGGTACAAGCTGTAATATCTTAATTTCAAAATTTTTTTTATTAAATTAAAGATCATAAAAATTAATTGAAAGAAAAAAAATTTTATCAAAATTCTAGGTGCCGTTTTCGAGAAAAATACGATTTTTGAAAACCATTTTTTTTAAATTTTTAGCATTTCTATGGTAGGTACCTTTATTTTTAAGTAAAATAAGAAAATTTTTCTCACACTTTGTAGACTATATTGAGAAACTTTTATTTATCAATTTTAGAAAAAATCTAGCATGGGGTTCTCGAAATATTGAGTTTTGAAAAAAAAAATTTGAAGTTTTTTTTAAAAATCCAAAAAATTTTGTTTTGAAAATTTGAGTACACAATTCTATTAATGTTTTTGGGGAGCTTTAGCAAAAAAAAAATTATCAAAATCGGTGGAACCGTTTTTGAGAAAATCAAAAACAAAAAAAATGGTTCCTTGGGGGGTACCCTCAATAACCATTTTTCGGAAAATTTTTTTCAACCAATACCTACCTACCCAAGCAACAATTTTTAGCCCTGGCTCCAGAATAACCGAGGTTACAAAAAAACCTAAGATAACTCTGGTCATAGTGGGGCTAGAAATGAGATACTTTATTACTTTAGTATGCTATACGGTAAAAACAAACCAAAAACTATCCTAAGGTTGATTTCGGTAAAATTTTCCCTCTTGCACAACTTTTTGGTCATATATTGGTTTGAAAAATTCCAAATTTAAACTGGTGATAATATTTGGATATTTTTAACCCTTTTAAAACCAAATTGTCATTTTTCTGGTTCGAAAATAACTATTTTTAAATCTACGTTGAATTTGAGTACATTTATCACTTTTTCCTAGCCTTTAAGTAAAAATAGGTTATAATATAACTTTTTTTTCTTATGAGAAAAGTTATATAGTGGCTAAAAATAAACCAATTTTATGCTAAGTTTTCAGTAAGTCCTTAAATAACTTTTTTTTTACCGTTAGAGTTACATATTGGTTGAAATCTAACCCATTTTATACCATGTTTTCAGTGAGACTTTAAATAACTTTTTTTTCCGCATAAAAAGTTTCATATAGGTTGAAAAGTAACCAATTTTATATAAAGTTCTGAGTAGGTCGTTTAATAATCATTTTTAAACATAAAAGTTATGTATTGGATGCAAATAAACCAATTGAATACTTAGTTAGTTTCGATTTATTCGGTAAAAAAAGTTATTTACAATTTACTGTAAATTTAGGATAAATTGTAGTTTATTTGGATCTAATTTTATGCTTTGTCGATAAAGAAAAAGTTATTAACCCTAGGTTTCCATTAAGTTATTAAAGAGCATTTTTTAAACTTATAGGTTGCAAATAAACCAAATCCAGATTTATTCTTTAACCCCAGCAACAACCACCACGCTCATCTTTATGGCTCGTCATTGTTTTCTTGTTCTCAGATCGGTTGGTTGAGTTTTATTTTTCGTACGCGAGCGTGATAATTAAAAATTAAAAAAGTTAAGTGTTTTTCTTTGTTTTTTCTTTCAAGTGAACATTTTGATTGGTAAGGCATTTTTTAATAATAATATTTGCATAGTTTGTAGTGTGTTTAAAAATTATGAATAAGGATAGCAAAAAGTGTGATGTTTGGTTTTTTCCACTGCTTATTCATAGTTCAAAAAAACTGGTAAATATTCTTTTTATAAAAATAATATTGTACATGTGTTCGTTTACAGGCTGATCTTCTTTTTATTCAAACATTCTTATTAATTTTTTATTCTTTTTTCTATTTTCACCACCACTTAGGCTGGCTGCTAACAAATCTTTGTTGTAAGTTCCATCAAAAAAAAAAATGTAAGTTACACAAAATTTCAATTTTATTTTTATTTTTAAACCAGAAACGAGTCATCATCATCACAGCAAACCTCATCAACTGACACCACTGCCATCACTACACAAACATCGATATTATTACTTCCAATTTTGCTTAATTTTTTTTTTCTAATTGAATCGTTTATTTTCAAAATAGACATGTTCATCTTCAAAATTTTGCATTAGGGTTACAAAAACTTTTGATTTTTCTTAAAACGTCATTATTTATGTATTTTTTGAAGATGTGAAAATAAACGACTCAATTATCCACCCAGTGTTATAGATACTTTATATTTATATAATAATAGTATTAGGTGTATCTATATTTTACTATTAAGTTATAGTTTTTAGTTATATACTATTAAAAGTTAACAAACTTTTTAAATAAAATTTAATAATATTCATTATAAATATCACTTGTACTGTTTTATTTTTAAAAAGATTTTTTTTTTCAGCTGGGAAGCAAATATTTGAGAAGAGTTTCAAAATAACCATATATCATGGTTTGGAGAAAACTCATAATTTCAGGGTTTGTACAAACCGTAGGTAAACGGTTATAAAAAGGCGTCAAAATAACTTTTGAGGCTTATTACAGGTTATAAAATAGCCACCAAAATAACTTTTTGAGCATAATACAGGTTATTTAAAATCGTTGCAAATTAACGTCCTAGTAGCGTTTTAAATTAACCAATTATTGTGCATATTACAGGTTTTCTAAAGGCGTTATACAAACGGTTTTAAATGACCTAATAAAAGCGTTTAAAAGATACGTTCAAAAATCGTTCAGAAATAACCGAAGTTATTTTGTTACTGACCATTTTCGGTTATGGAGATGCTTCTGGAACGGTTTTTGAACGGCTTTTTAACCAATTTGTAACCCCTTGGTTTGTAAAGCTTGAGTTCAAAGCCGGTTATTAAACCGCTTTCAAACCACAAATTGTTGATTGGGTAGCTTTAATTAAATGAAATTTTTCTGTGTTTTTATTTTTGAAATCTGTCGAACAGTTTTTGAGAAAAAAAAATGTTTATAAAATTTCGAAAAAAAATCGTATGGCAGGTACCGTTATTTTTGGTCTTAAAAAAAAAAAGAAAAAAACGTGTGGGGGTAAAAAATCAAAACCCATATCTACCAAGTTTAAAGAAAATCGGCCGAGCCGTTTAGGCTGTAGTCGCAGCGACAGACAGACAGACAGACAGACAGACAGACAGAATTGCCAGACCCACTTTTTTAGTGTTCGCTATCATCGTAATGTCAACTTTGATCAAAATCTCGAGTTCGATTTTTTTTACGAATGCATAACTTGCCTTATAGTACCTATAAGTCGCAAGTAAAAATTGAGTTGGTATTTTATTTAGAATGTTTGCATTGATATCATTTACGTCTTTATTTTTTCCAGCCAAAATTGCCCTTTCACTCAGCCAATCATGATTATTAAGTTGTTGTGCTATATTTGGAAATACACTATCAATCAATTCTTGTTTTTATTGAGTCATTCGACAGAAATTGGTTGGTAGTGTTACTAAGCCAGTTGAATTATCAACATGTAATTTTCCATCTCCAATATACAATAACTGTTTAGAAAATTCGGCTGCTGTTTGATCATTTTCTAATTCAACACGAATATTTTTAGTTAGGGTTAGTTTTTTTTACATGCCTCCATAAATAGGATGATTTCAAACACGCTTTCAATTCATCAGCAGCTGTAGATCGAGGAAAACAGGCAATGTTTGGCGAAAATCACCTGCTAACAATATCAAGGCACCACCAAAAATCCGCTGATTTCCACGTAAATCTTGCAACGTTCTATCTAACGCTTCCAAAGACTTTTTGTGAGCCATCGTACATTCATCCCAAACGATTATACTGCATTTCTGCAAAACTTTTGCCATGCCTGAATTCTAAGAAATTTTACATATAGGTGTTTCAGTAGCATGCATGTTCAATGGCAATGTAAGTGCTGAATGTGCAGTTCGAGCGCCTTCCAATAAAGTGGCTGCAATTCCAGAAGAAGCGAGTGCCAATCCAATTTGGGATACTGATCGTATGGTCGCTAGAAGTAATGAAATCAAAAATGTTTTTCCAGTTCCACCAGGTGCATCTAAAAAAAACATTGCACCTCTTTCATTACGAACAGCAAAGATTGTATCATATACATACTTCTGTTCAATATTTAATTTTGGAACATTTGACCGCACAAATGCCTCCAATTCAACACAATCATAACAAAATTCATGCCGCATTTCCATGTTGAATAAATCTTGCGCCGAACGATTAGGATTCCCAACTGAGATAAAGCTTTATTTGCAATAATTGACATATAAATTTCTTCAATCAAAATAAGATCTTCGTTGTGGATTTCCGGATTAATTAGCAAATTTGGATTTGAATTAGTAGTAAATAATCTACGTAAAATATCATCTGACAATTCATCTTGATGGTTGTGCCATAATTCAAACGAATTTGAAATTGAAAATGTTGAAATTATTATTGCGAGAGCCAATGATCGATTTGATGATGGATTTAAAATAGAAGCACTGACATTTTAATATGGTTCATTTGACAAATCCGCAAGTGAAATACATCGAATTCAAAGAATAATGTAATCGATCGAATCATCCAAGCCAAACATTAATTGCACCTATCGTAATAGAACTTGTGTCTTTTATTTTGTTAAATGACGAAGCAGAAGCATTTTTCTCCCTCTCATTTTTTGTAAGTCATATTTTCCAGACATAAGTTAATCAGATATCAAACTTAAATCCAAATTATCTTCATCCCAATCTATACATTGAAAAACTCCCGTCAACTTTTTTAAATCACTGGCATATAAAATATATATATATATATACCAAGCACAGCGGTGTCACTTTTTTTTTATTTGCGAAGATGTTTTGATTGATGTCCTAGAAGCAGTTTCAAGGCCAACAATTTTAAAAATTTCACATATGGGCATTTCTTCACGATCATCATCAACTTTCTTAAATTGACTTTTAGACGTAGATGGTTTATCAGTTGAAGGCAGTACACTACCACCATCCTTTGATTCAATATTTTTTTTCAAAGCATCCCTCTCTTTAACTAACTTTACAACAATTTCTTTAATATGGTCTTCCATTCTTTTTTCGATTGTTTCAAGTATTTTTTTTGTTCTATGTGATGCTCGAACTGTTCCTTTTAGTGCTTTATTTATTTTTTACGCTGTTCTTTTTTGGACTGCCATTGTTTGATAACTCCATCTGATTCTTCCTTATAATAACTTTTTTTGCCTTCCATTCTTCGCTATACTAAATCAAATACATATTAAATTATTGGATATATCTACACAACTTAAAAAATAAATGCAATAACCTACTCAAGAAAAATTCACAATCCACGATTTTTAAAAATAATTTAGAAAACCATTTTACTTACCTTAAACAAAGCTGAAAATTGAAACTTAAAAAAACTTAACGAAAAAACACTTGCTGCTAGAACGTTGCACCAATTAAAAAGAAAGTTTTTTCCGAGCCTCACTTTCACGAAAAAAAAAAAAAAAAACAAATTACAAACAGACATATGCCTTAAAAAAAATTTATAATTAAATAATTTTTTCCACAATCAAAGTGCCGAAAAATCAATTCGAAAGTTTTAATATTTAATTAATTTTATAGTGTGGGTTGTGTTGGTGTATTTTGATAGAGTTTCGCTCATTTTAGATAGTTGTACGAATCGAAAGGTATTTAGATTACGTCTGCTAATAACTTCGTTTATAATTATCTAATCTTCACGATTGAGGTATTATTTTAAATATTAAATTAGCTCGGATTACAAAACTTCGGCTGGACCAATTTTCAAAAAGTTTGTTTCTAAACCATCTCCAAATAGTCCCCTTTCATTTAAAAAAAAAATTATAAAAATCCATCCAGCCGTATTCTAGTTATAAGGTCACACACAAAATGTTAAACTCGTTTTTATATATATAGATATATTATACATTGTTATTATATTTTGTTCGCTTGAATTAAGTCAGATAAATAAATAAATTACACTAGATTGAACGAAAATCAAAAGATTTTGATTTTTCTTCAAGCCAACATCCAATCTATACGTGTGATTTTTTCACAAAAACACTTAAAGTCGGGTAATATGGACCACCAATCATATTTTTGTTAATAAAACACAAACGGTGTAAGTTTTTTTTTAAAGATATTTAAAAAAAATACATCAGTTAATTCTGATTAAAAAAGTAGCAACAAAAGAATAAATTCACTTAATAAAAAAATAACAAAAAACAAAAAGTTAAGTAACTCTAAAACGTAACAAAAAAAAAGTGGAGGGTACGAGTAATATGGACCACCGGTTTTCAATCCATTGACGGCTATTTATCCAGTTTGGACTCAGACATAAGCCGTGCCAAGCAATGCACATATATCAAAATCGTCAACAGTCGATCATTCATCCTCATCCAGACCCGAAACTTCTTATATTGAAATAGCGGGTAATGTGGACCACTAGTTCATATACTCCTTTTCTCCGGTGGCCCATATTACCCGCAACATAATGTTGAAAAAAAAGCAATTTTACAACAAAATGAGACTCTTTACAATAGTTTTAAAAATAAAAACCTTAAAACAAATATGAAGTCAATATTTCAATATTATATTTAAAAAAGAAAAGGAGAACAAACTATATTTTTAACTATAGAAAAAAGGAGAAACACCTACGAAAAAAAAAATAATCAATGCCTTGGATTTTCTTTTAATCCGAACAACTTCGTAACGCGCTACTCCTGGCTACTCAAACTATACTGAGTTAAGTTTAAGCAGGTCCCGCACAATCGCAAACAATCGTCTCCTCGATTGCATTTGTGTAAGGCGAGAAAAGCTGGTGGTCCATATTAGCCGACTGTGCCACATTACCCGACTTTACTCTACACGTGCTTGTCATGTATTTGAACAATGTACATATATCTGGCTTTAAACGCAATTGCTGAGGTTGAGATAAATGCGAAGCTATCGTTCGTTCATTCTTTCTGGTTTCCTTTATTCATATTTGGCGTCCGCTCAGTGAAATTTGCTTAACCGAGTAGAGTAAAGAGTTGGAACAAAGTTAAATTTTAGTAAAAATCTCTGTGTCTAAAAGCACCGAAAGCATCGAAAGGAAGTTAAAACAGAAACAGATAAAAAATCGGTTTCGTGTAAAAACAGTCAATTTTCTATCAGATAACATCTGATTGAATATAAGTGTAAAAATGTAAAGCTGTCTCAAACAACATCCCTGTTTCAATATAAGTCAAACAAACCTTACGTTACGTAGCGGAGTCCAATGGTGCGTTCTTTCTCTTAGGATATTTAAATTATGAAATAGATAGGTTTGTTCCTTTACTTTGAAACTGACACGTCAAAATAAGTCTGAGGAGTAAGTTCAATCCCAATGTGAGCACTGTCTTGAAATTAAAGATTAAGAAGTCAATCATAAGTTTAAAGCTTGATTTGAATTTAACTAAAGTCACAAGCTAATGCAATTGCATTGTATGTAAAAAAATTGGGCACTCGGTCGAACGTTGATGTTTACACATCTCAACTGTGAGCACGGTTGCCAGTTTTGTAATTTATGACCAAATCTGGTCATTCTTTTTTCACTTGGTCACATGGTAATTTTTTATTCCATTTGATAATTTTTTCTATGAAATAAAAAAAATAAAAACTTTTTTTTTGCTTTTCATGTTCTCAAAAATTAAATGTATACCAAAAGCAGTTATCTTAGCGTATGATGTAAACAGTGCATTAAGTTGTTTAATTGAACTAACTACAATACCCCTGCCCCATCACTGAATGCGTTCATTTCCATCACTTGCGAATTTAATGACAGATGGCTGTTGCTGTTGCCTCTTCGCTGGTTAAAAACAAAATATACTATTTTAAAATTTAATTGGTATTTAAAATGACGGGGCTAGTGTTATGGCTGGTGAGGTTAATGATCTTCAAGCCAAATTGAAAGGCAATATCAATCTGTTTTTTTTTTTTTGTTTTGTTTTTAATGCACTTGTCAACACCTGCATCTATGCTCTTCATATGATTGCACAAAATTCCTAGTGAAGTTGAGAAAGTGTGCCGCAGCATATATACATTTTTTGCTAATAGTGCCAACCGCATCAACCACTCTAAAGAATTTCAAGAATATTGAGCAGTCCCACCGCTCAAAATATTGGGTATTTCATTAACAAGGTGGCTCGCTTTAGAATATTTTATCTATTGAGTTGTGGAATAATGGGACCCACTTCAATTATATTTAATTTCTTGCTATTTAGAGATACATACATACGTAAGCGGAATAAAATTATGTGAATCAGCTTGTATTTGCTAATTCACGTGATTTTTTTCCGGGAAATCCTTAAACAAAAGTTTATTTCTTATTTTATCTTACATTATCTAACGGTTAAACTAATATTAAGTCTTGGTCAGATTTTGAATAAGAAAATAGAGCGAATTACTTACCCATTACAGAGATATTTATTGGTAACAAACTGGTAATAAGACCGAAGTAAAAATAAATGCTTTAAAATTTTATTTAGGTTTTTTGAAGTAACTGCTTCTTAGATTTGGTCTCAGTAATAATGATTTGAGAAAGATATCCATAATAACTCAAAAATGTGTTTTGTTGGATTAAGAAATTTCAATATCATTGTTGATAGTTTTCCTAACTTGGTTCATCCGAAGATGTGGTAACGGAGTTGAAAATGCTTAAATTTTCAAAAATTACAATTTGCATTCAAAAATGGAGATATGTGAATTTTGGGAAAAAGTTATTTTTCTTAAAATGGTTTAAAATGAGTATTGATTTGAGAATTTAAATACATTTAGTTTTAGTTTGATGTCTCTTCCAAACATATCAGCTGACGCTGAGCGAAAATTTTACGAGTTAAGTTTAATAAGAACTAAATCAAAAAATAGAATCAATTTTGAAACTATTTGTAATATAAATGTGATGCATTAGTTGTTCCGTTTGTTTTTTTTTTGTGTTTCTTTTTTTATTTTAGTCATTTTTATTTTTAACTTTGGAAAACATTTTTTTTTCAAGTGGCAACCGTGACCGTGATTCCCGGCACTCACACTTTTGTTTTTATAACACACCATGTCAATAAGGGTTTGTTGCAAATTGGCGATCGGCCTCTCTCAGTCTTTCACCCGGGGAGCAGATAGGTCATGGTGGGATGTACGTGAGCTCAAAGAAGATTACACAAACAATTTCAATGTAACTCAGTGATTCTATTTCTTATTTCAGTGGCAATTTCTTAAGTTAAGGTGCTGTGCAAACAGCAGCAGGCACCAGTGTTTCTGAAAAAGCTCTCCCATAAGGCCTGTACTGGAAATATAAATTGAACAGAGTATAATTACTTTTTGAAGAATGGGAAACAAAGGTTGGAAATTCTTTAAACGAATATAGTGAAGATGATATCCTTAAAAAAGGCCTGATTTACATCAGATGAGATTAGATAAGATTTTAAAATCTTTTGATGATTGCATTCATCAAAATTATTTACAAAATGTACAAAAAAAAAAATAAAAAGCATGGCTAGTTGACAAAAATAGGACTGTGGTTATGACATTATTAGATTTAGATTGTGACAATATTTGATTTTTTAAACTATTATTAGTAGGACTGAGTGAATATATTTAGTGAAGAAATTGTAAAATATGCTTTATGACATGCTCACTGGCAGACATTTTGTTGCCAAAAATGGCAATGTAACTTCTACCGCAATCTTCGATATTAATAATGGCCTTCAGCAGGGAGCGGTCAACTCACCGATCTTATTCAGCATTTACACCAACGATCCGATAGGTAGTCCACTTCGACAAGAAACAGCGATATTGCGGTTTCTCGAAGTTGAAAATCAATAGATTTGGACAGGAATACAAATGCTGCTCTTGATAAGGGCTCCCCTACCTTTGCCCTGACGAAACGGTTGTTTTACAGCAGCTGGCTTGATAGTAGGGTTAAGGTGATTTGCTACATGACCCTCATCCATCATCAGGTGTTTGAGAAGCAGTGTCTTAAACGTTGCTTTGGGCAACACAGAACCCCATAGTCGGAGTACAAGCATTATTATTCCAACCAGGTTCTATACAACGGAGCCAACATAAAAAGAATTGATAAATAATTTTTTGAAAAAGCTGATTTGGGGTCACATTACAAGAGCGATGTCCTTGACCAACAGCCTAATTTTTGGGGCTTACTACCCTAACGACAATTATTATGAGAGTGTGTGTCTAAGCGGCTTTATCCTTTTAATTAACTTTTGGGTAGGCGGGTATTTTATAGTTAAACGTCCCCGCACAAGACGGAGCAGAGAGGATTCGGTTCAGTAGGTCTTTGTGTGATCGCGACCGAAGGAATAGGGTGAGACAAGAGAACCAGTTCTGGTGGTTGTCTAATGATAGAGAAAGTTGACTCTGACGCGTTTTTCTTGACAGACTTACATAGACTTAAGGTTAATATTAGATAAGAACAGTCAGGGTGGCACCAACAAAAAAAAAACACCAAAACAAACATATAAATATAAAAACCCAAACACGTATGCTGTGGCTGTTCTAGTTTTAAGTAGTTTAAGTTTATTTTAAGTATTAAGTTAAGTTAGTTTTAATTAGTCTTAGTTTAGTTTGTAATTCTTATATATAATAAGAAAAGTTAAAAACCTAAGTTTTTTTTACATTTTCCCCAGAAAAATAAAATCGATATAGTTTAGTATAAAAATAGTTTTTAGACCGAAAGGCATCAGAGCATCAGAATTAAGATATAGTTTAACTTAGACCACCCGCATAAGGCCAGTAAGTTAGTTGTAAATTAAGGTTTTTGTAATTTTTTGTCTAGCTTTTAGATTAATGTTAATGAAAATTAATTAAATAAAAAAAGTGCGGGGCTGACAAACAGAAAGTACCAGGATTTTGATTCATTTTTTTTTTTGTTGTCTCTCACCAATGTTAGATTTTCTAGACGTTCGTTAAGAACATTATTTCGAAAACAAATTCATTGCTGGATTTTGGAAAAGAAACTCCTCTGAGTTTACTGAACCTATACTGTAAGGTCTTTGTATTGAAGTAGTGTAATTGTAGTAGTGTAATTGAAAGAGTGCAAAAGAACTTTTTACGCTTTGCATTAAAAAAAACTTTTGGTGATGATAACGCCACCGTTAATAATTATTCTTATCGGTCCAAACGACTTTTATTGGAAATACAATCTCTTGAATCAAAGAGGGAAGTATGTAGCATTATCCTTATTTATTTAATGAAGTTTACTATATAAATCGTTGGTGACCTTGAAAAAAAAAACAGAATTTTAATCCTATAACTGAAGCTAGCTGACCTTTTTTGTATATTTTGTTGTGGATATCCCACAAATAAGGTGCCATTTACTGACCTTTTCAATGGATTCCTAATTTTTATCTTAATTGCCGAAATGGGTGTTTAAAAATTCATAAAAAAATGTATGGCTGACCAATAGTTGACCTTTTATCAGGACCTAGTGATCTTTCCGGCGGTATATAATTTTTCCGAATATCCCACAAATATATGACAAAAAAAATCGCCCCAGACCTTGAAAATTTTTAAACCTTGATTAAAAATGTCCTATCGCTGAACAATTTCCAAAACATTGGCCTTTTTTGACCAGCTACTGAGTGACGTAATTATCTTCAAATTTTTTTGTTTCTGTTTTTTCTTACACGCATTTTTATAATTAAGTGATGCAGATGCGGAGAATGAACCAAAAAATCGACGATAAATATCATAATGTGTTCATTATACCATACTCTAAGTTTGAAAACAGCGTTCAACAGATTGATTTTTCCGCTCCATACTTGTGTTCCTTCAGTTAAGATGTTGCTTTCTAGCACCTAACCACATGCAATTTATCAACTTCAACACTTCCTCTATTAAAAGCCAAACTAAATCAATCGTTCATTGCTTTTTGTCTTTACTTATATATTTTTCTTATTTATTACCTTTTCATTTTCTATAAGTAGGTGCATGTGCAAATCAAACAAACTACAAATAGTCCTTATTAAATATGAATTATCATTTTTGTTCTGTTTTTTTTTTTTAGTTTTGTCTGTTTTGTTTATAATATTTTTTTTGAATATATATAATATATATATACTTCGCACAATGCACATATAATCATATATATATATATATATATATTTATATATACATAAATATTTATTTAATTCTTACATATTAGTATTTGCTTATAGTTTGTGTTGACTTTAATTTCTTTATTTTTATGTAATTTGCAATTGAGTTATTATTTATTATTGATTTAAGAAACTAATACATTGCATTTCTTTAATCATCTCATATTCCATTTTTCAATATATTTGAGATAATTTTTTTCTTCTGATTTAAATTTATTTATAATCTAGTACTAAAATTAAAAAAAAACTTAATTGTTTAATATACAAGAAAAGAATGACGTAAGAATGTAATAAATAAATAAATAAAATTACATGTGTATTTTTCACAACAAATTATTTTGTTTACTATTCGTTTAATATATTATATATGTATATTTTATAATAATAAATAAATTAATTGCATCTTCTTATGTTTTCTATTTTTGGTTTGTTTTGCTTTCCATTTTAGAAACATGACTAGAATATTCTTCTTTTATTTTTTTTACTTATAAATATAGATTAGCAATGTATGTTTTGTATTATTTTAGTTATATATGCATGCAAAATCATTATTTTTTGTGTAGCTATTTTTATATATTTTTAATTAATTTATAACTACGTTTAAATTAATTTTGGTTTTATTATATTGCCACTAATATATTACTTTCCTTGTCATTTCTTTTTTTTTGTCATATATGCATAATAAATATTTCTTATATTTTTTTTTTTCGTTTTATCTAAACTTTATTAATATTAATTATAGTTTTTAAAAAAAATAATAAGTAATGCATGAAATGAAACAATTAAATAATCTTACATATATCAATAATTTAATGATAAACTGAAAACCGTTTAGTATAGTAATACAAATACTTTGTTTCCTTGGTTGTATAGTAGAATATAATATCTGAATTGATGCAAGAGAAAAAAGTCATTCGGGGACTTAGTCCACTTATGTAGGTATGTTTATTTTAGTTAAGTGGGACATTAATCAAATTTATGGAAAAAAGTGCCCCATGCGATTTGAGAACTGGGGTAAAGAGATTTTAATGGGTTATGTCGTTGATAAAATTAAAGTTTAAAAATGTGAGGTTTATTTTGTGTCGGATGAGGCGAACTGCATCGGGACTATGATTTTTTGAGACGCTTAAACTAGAAAAGAGCTTCTGAGCAGTATCAAACAAATATTTCTTGTTTAAATCAGAAGATATTTAAAAAATCAGATGATATTTAAGTATGCATATAACTTTTTCGCTAGTTAAAAATCTTAGCAGTCATCAGAAAACTTTTTTTCGAATACTATTTGAATATAAAAATATTACATTATAACAAAGATTCCAGGATAAAATCTAATTGAATATTTTTTTAATCTCATTAATATTGACGAACCACAAAAAAATTTGTATTCATATTAGTGCGGGTTTTAAAACCCTCAGCGTGAAGAGTGAAGATTCGAACTTTAGAACTCAAGTTTTAAGCGTCTACCTGAAAGCATGCTGCTTTCTTGCAGATTTTAAAGCATATTCAATAAAAATGTTGTGCAGTGATTGCTTAACGTCAGATAACATTTTCGTAGACTTAGTAAGTTTCATTTATTTTAAAAATTGTCATCAACTTAAGCATTTGTTGACACCCCTAAATAATTTGTATACCAAAATGAAGACTGACATTCTTTTTCGATTTTAATGTATTTAAAATTAGTCAATTGGTATTCAATATATGTCTCTTTTATTGCAAGTGAACTTGTGTTGCTTTCGTGGCTACAACAATTACATCTCATACATTATTTAACTTTGTTTTATAGATTTATAAATCGATGCAGAAATTAAAGAGGTTTGCATGTATCTGAAAATCATATAATATGTAGATACGTATAACAAATCTACCAAAAATAAAAAAAAATAATCCCTATAACATGCTAGAGTTTAAAATTTTCTACGCCATCAATTCGAACTTGAGTCCATAACTCCACATTTTCGAAAAAAACTGAATACCCAATGTAACAATCGAGGGCGCTTGGAGTTATCAGCCTCACAAGTAAATATTTTGGGTGTTATACCATGTTGTCTCATAAGTGTTTTGAGATGTCATTGCTTAGAAGACTCTTAATTTAATTTGCGCCCGATTTTTAGACTTTTTTCTCTCTTAACACCGTTTCGTGTGTGTTAGTTACTATATTTTCACAAATTCATTTTGTTTTACCCCTCTTTTATATACACACTAATGTACGTCAACTGCACTGTGGTAAAAAAAAAATGTTTGCACAGTGTTGACAAGAGGAACAATTTAAAATTTTGGGTTTCCTACAATATCAACATATTATATCAGAACAAGAATAAATAAAAAAATTGACTAGACTCAATTTCTAATTTACATAACAATATCAGCTATATACTTAATAATTAAAAAATATTTTTTTTCTTAAATTAAAAACCTATAAAAACATTGTAGATTATTAAATTAATAACATAATAATTTATTATTCACTGACACAAATCTTGAGCGGTTATAAGTAATTAATTATATCTATGTCATTTGCTCGTTTTTTTTTTGATAAAAAAAAACAATAAAAATAATTTAAGCTCGTATTTCTTGCTTGTTTTAAAAGATAAATATTGTTCATATATGTATATATATAGAATTATATTAATTGTTTTCTATAGTTTTTACATAAATATATCAATTAATAACTTAAATAAAAATTTAAAAAATATGAAATGGAATTATTTAATCTTATGTTGCCGCCGAATGGAATGGAAAAGTGAGATACCTAGTTTTGGTTAAGATTTGTTAAATGATAACAGAATTGAAGTTTTATTTTAATTTACAAGGCTGTCAGTAATGTAGATATTATAAATTTTGTTTCTTTTGTTTTTTTTTGTAAGATGTTTTTGTTAATAAAATTGGGTTTTATTATTACTGATTTTTGTATAAGGGATTTCTCTTTTATTGGAAAGCTTAAATATTTTTTACTACGAGAGTTTAGTTTTTTTTTTTAATTTTGTGTATTCTATATATTTACATATATATTTTTATTTTTTGTATTGGGTGGCTTTAGTTTTAACAAACGGAGATTTTGTTTCTATTTTAAAGTTATATTATAGCATGAATCTAATCTAATATTTAAGTTCCTAGAGCAAAATGTTAAATTTTGAAAAAATCAATATAATTTTGAAATAAAAATCAAGCAAAAAGTAAAAACAAGCGCTGTTTTATGTAACCATCACTCAATAGCGCAAGAACTCTAAACTTCAGCCCCATAGCTATTCATATACGGTGTTGGTAATATTTTTTCATTCTCAGCAAAATCCCTCACATTGTTATGTATGGTAATTCGGAAATTATACACAATGTTTATTCAGATTCTGTTCATTGTTGAAAAACCTAACCGATTGAGTACGCTGACACTACCAATGTTCCACATCAGCTGAAACTATAATTCGGAGTTCCCCTCTAGAGAATAACATAATTCGTATGCTCTGAACGAAATTTGAAGCAAATCCGTCTATCCGACTGGGGTACAGCAAAACTCTTTTTTTATATGGAGGGCTCACAGCTGTACCGAACCAAATTATTGACCTCTATTTAGAGCTGTAAATAGAGGTCAATTTTGCGGAAATTTTGGCATTAGTTTTGGATTTTTTTAAAATGACTTGGTTCAGTACAGCTGTGAGCCATCCATTTTGAAATTTTTTTAATAGTTTGCAAACAAAATGGTCTGAAGTCAGAAGACGAATAATATCATAAGACATGTAATTTGTTCGACCCGTTCTGGATACACTGGCCAGGTTTGGGCACCAAATAGCTATCAGAAGTCTAAACTAGAACAGGTTCAATATGATTGCTGAGGTTTTGTATATGGGGGTTTCTAGTGGGATAATCGCTATGATCTCCCTCCTTATCATAACACACTTAATCTTATCGATAAGTCTGGTCTTGAAAGCGGACGTTCTTATTTATGTTTTGTCTGTTAAATTAATAAATGGAAAAATAGACTCTGCACCTTTTGGCTCTTATTAACTTTAATATTCCCCAAACAAACAACATTTTTAAATAATTAAATTTTTTCAATGATAATTATAATAACTTGTTTGATCATACTTTTAATTTAATGAATAAATCTATTCCAACTTTTGTTTGCCAATTATACATAAATTATATAATTATAAGTAATTGTAAAAGCTAGTAACTAAATAAATAATAAATAAATTACAAGTTGAACAAAATAATTTGACGTCATATTCTTTGTAACAATACTCTCTTTTTTCCCCATGCTGCAAGCAAATATGTTCCGGGTATACCCAGTGCTAAGATTTATACATCAAAAACAGATTATTAAATTTAACATTTTGCAAAAATGGTTTTCTTTATAATGAAACTTTCTATTATACATTATTCTACACTCTAGTCTTGGAACTCAAAGTTTTTAAGTTTAAAAGTAAAATTTTAGTTGAAACAAAAACGAGCCCCCAAATTTGTTGAGTAAACTCAAGTTTAAATTCTATTTTGCACTAAAAAACATGGACTAAAGAATTTTGAAAAATAAAAGTGCAAAACATGGAATCTTTTTCAAGGACTGGCCTCCTCCGTTTGTTAAAACTTCAATCCTCGCATACAAATTAAACGTGCAAGACATATTAATATTCAATTTGACAGAAATAATTCTTTTTTGCAATGTAGGTACACTTTACATAGGTTATTATTGTTTTCGTTTTTTTTTTTTTGAAATTTTTGTATTTGATTCATTATTTCTCTGAATGTATTCTTCTTAATTACTTTATTTTTTATTTATATACAGTACGCATTTGGTTTAATTTTATTTTGTTTATATTCTGCATATAGTAAAGGGCGGGTCTTCACCGCAAGGCAAATAAGTTCTCATTAAGATTCAAGTTATATTTAAATATTTTTTGTTTTTGTTATGAATGTTCATGCAAAATATTTAAATAAGTTTTATTTAGTTGGCATTTTTTTTGTTTCGACTGTTTTTTTTTATAAATATTTTTAATTATACATAATTTTAGAGCATTCAAAATTATTTAAGGAAGATCTAAACTTTCAAAGTAAATTTAGATCAAGGCCAAATTTTTTTATGAAGATGTTTTTCTCTTTTAATTTTATTTTGTTTTAAGGAATCGAAAGAAAACTGAAATGATGATCTAATATTATATTCCCACCAAAGCAAAATTTGAGATTTCAGCAGGATACAGGAAGCTTTAGAGATTTAAAATTGGCGTTCACCCTGCGATAACTTAGATTTCGTCGGCTGATAACACCAATAACAACCTTTTTTGTTTGTAAAACTAATCATTCTATGTGTTTCTATTGCTTGAAATTCAAATGCCAAGTTGAAACTCATACTATCTTTTGAAATGCTTGACGCTGGGAGCAAAGAAAACGCTTTTCACCTTGAAGGTATGTCGAAGGTAAAAAGCAACTATTCTTAGGTATAAGATTTTATCAAGATGTTAACGAAATCTCATATTTTGAAATTTAAAACTGAATGGGGAAAAGTAAAAATTTGGACTAAAATTACTGGAATTATGCAGAAAAAGCAATATTTATTGATCTTATACTCGATCGCTTTGAACTTAACTGGCAAGAGAATAATAGCATTCTGGAATGGGAGTAGAATTTTTTGTAGAAGATTGGTATTTGCCTAAGCCTCATCATAGTACGCATTATTTATCTGTTGATCATGGAAAAATATCTTCATATCTTACATCAACTCCAAACGTTCGAGGTACTCGTTCGACCTTTATGGTTATATTTAGACTTTCAAATAGAATATGAGACCGTGGATAGATTCAAGCCCTGGTTGTCTCAAGAAATTATTTGCAGTAGATATCACAGGTTAAAAATGCAAAACTTGTTTCGGTGTAAGAATGATATTACATATAACCAAACATCTTTCCAGGAAATATCTTAAAAAAGATCAATAAATCTTCAAAATTTCTGCCATTCTTTATCAACGAAGTGCTAGGAGTTTAAAAGTTAGCAAAAATCTTCGCGTAGAATCTACTACTTAGTTTTTCACACTTAATTGAAAATTTAAATGAAATGCACTAATCCACATGTCACCGTAACAATTAGAACGGTTGTTGAAAGGAATATATTGAATTTTCTCTCTTTTGCATTATAGTAAATTTGGTGGTCCAACAGCTCGAAGAAAACCAGGACTTAGTGACTTACAGTACAAAATACACATTTTGTAATTGCTCAAATATATGCCTGTGAGGGCACTCCCATATAAGGCAATGGTATTGACTTAAAAAAACAATTTGTGGCATGACAATAAGTTGAAAGTGCGCATTTAGCCGAAAACCACTTAGAAATAAATGGTCAACAATCGGCACTATTCGTGTGTCGAGAAAGCTATTGCCGACTTTTTCTTAAGGAAATGCATACGTCCCACTCTTGACTATAATATCGCTAATAACTCTAAATGAGCAAAATGCGCATCAGCACATCTGATTTGTTATGGCAAGCGGATGAAGAGGTAGGGAAGGACATAGCTTTGTAATTCTCGCAGTTTAGCTCCCACTGACATCTCTTGGAAAATGCTTTTCGCCGAATTCAGGATGTGGTTCTGGAAAGTCTTATTTTTGCATCCTAGGGAGTGTAATCGTCTGAAATAGAATTAGATGATGCGATGAAATTAAGTTCAATTTTTAAAGTTTAAGAATGGAACCGAAGAATTTTAATCAAAAATGTTTGCATTAATTGAGAAAGAAATGTAATTTTTGCCAATATTAAAAACAAAATAAAACCATTGATATGTTTTGGAAAAAAAAAGTCAGTTTCCCTAAGGCCCTCTGTGATGACAAACGATAACAGAGATATAGAAAAAATTATAAGCATCGGGCATAGTAGCGAAAGGATTTCATAACATTTATGTGCTTAGCCGCGAATAATTATAAAATTATGATCTGTGCATAGGCTTTTCATATTTCCTATCCACCGGTGCATGGTTAGCATACTATCATCACCTTAAGATCCTCCAAATCGTCATTCAAATACTCAACACAATCATTGTGTGCACCCAGATGATTGCTGCTGTGCTCCTTTACCAAAAGATCATCGTGATGGTGATGGTGATGATGGACAACATCATCGTCATCGATGTCTCCGATATCAATTTCGTTATTGTGATGGCCAGGTGCAGTGCGGCGACCACCTGCGATATCATCGTCATCATCGTCGATCACGTTGTTGTTGCAACCGATGAGAATCTCGTTGGCGCTGTTCTTCAAGATGAAATTGGATAAATTGCCACTGCTGGTGTAATCGTTGTCATCAACGTCATCATCAACAATGTTGTCCTCATCGATTATTGTCACCACTTGGCGGTGCTGCTGTTGGGCCATCTGTTGCGATCGATGCCGATTGTTGTTGTTGTTTGTGTGTTCGCTCAATGTTGCATCAGATTGTGATGGTTGGTACTGGTAATGGTGTTCTTCTGCAGTGATGTATTCATTCGAGGCCTCACCATTGTCCAGTTCGTTCATACTATTCTGATAGTGTTTGTTTTTATTATTTAATGATTCTCCCCTCGCGATGCCAGCTTGTATTACTGTGATCGGTGGCATGCGGTTGCTTCGGCAATTGAAGTCCTCAATGTAAACTGAGGTGAGTGTTGGCGATCGAGTTTGCAGACGCCTTACACGCCGATTATGACTCTGCTGTTGATGGAGGATGGGACTGCTGGGTTTTCCATTTAGAGTGAGACCATCGCTGAGGTCAACTTCATGTTCATCATCACTTAGTTGCCCCTGGTTGCATCGGGCATCAGTGTTGCAATCGATTTTATTGGCTGTAGATATTCTTGTGAGTGTTGCACTGTTTGTGGAATTCGGAACTATTATTGTTGACTTATAAACTTTGTTGTATTGCAGAATATTTTGCAGCTGATTGCGTTGTTGGTGCTGTTGTTTTTGCTGCTGGTCTAGCTGCTGTTGCTGCTGCTGTTGCTGCTGAAGTTGCTGGTATTGATTATTAGCACTATTTGCCATTATTATTGCACTCTCGTTACGTACCAAATATTGCATTTTATTGTTTTGGTTGTTGTTACTATTAGAACCACCTCCCCGGATAACAGTGATTGTCGCTTGTTGATTTTGTTGTTGCTGATGATTGGAATGGTGCTGCTGCTGTTGATGACTCGATGGCTCATTTACATACATGCCATACAAGCTTAAGTCATCATCACAGATATCAGTAGATGTGTTCGTCGAAGCGCTATTGATAGTTGTTCTTGCCTGCTTTACTTGTTGTATATTGTTACTATTCAAACTGAACTCAATATCAGTATTTACACTGTTACTATTACTGCTGTTCATTATTCTGCTGTTATTGCCTAAGCCAACTGATGATGATTTCGTTAGCACTTCCGGGGAGGCAGCTGGGTTATGTCACAACATATCATCGTGATCTGGATCAGTGTCATGATCTTGATCCAGATCGAAGTCGTCTTGCCCCAAATCCAAGTCCATATCTGGATCATCGTCCAAATCTAACGAATGCTGATTACCAGGCGACAACAATGACTGATTTAAGTTCTTAGGGTCCTCATCTCGCCACTTGTCCATTGAACGCCGTCGAGCATTCATGAAGAAATTGCCAACCGTTGTAGGCTCAAGGCCTAATTGTCGTGCAATTGTTACCTGCATTTCTTTTGAAGGGCGTTTTGTCTCCTGTTATAACAGAAATAAAATCTGAATAAAATCCAATGTTATATAATAATTAAAAGAAAATCTACTCTACCTTGAAAATAGCTTGCAGAGTTCTTCGCTGGAGATCAGTGAAAACAAGTCGGGGCTTTTTAGGCGTTGGCATATGCTCAATTTGTGGTTCATCTTTCCGACGGCACCCTTCAAATAATTAAATAAATATACAAATATTACATAATATAAATAAATTTAAGTAAGTTCTAAATGTTTAGACTTTTGTTAGTGTGCCTCAAAACGGGAAAACTGCTACGCCACAAACGTTTAAGCAATCAGAACCGTGAACAAAAGTTTAATTAAAACCGTTCTTAGGAAAGTGCAGTTAGTAACGCTTTGTTTGAAGAATGATTTGTGTTGGAAATTTAAAAATGTATCTCTAGTTATTATCTTATAACTACTTAAAAACATAATGATAAGAACCCATTAATAAATGACAAACACTATGAGTTTGCACTTTAACATTTGTTAGATTGTAGTTCTGATTAATAAATAAATGATAGTAAGCGGATTATTTTAATAACCTCGCCAAATTTGGCGTTTAAGAAACGCTTAAAGTAATAAAAGGAAAAGTTATCAAACAATAAAATGCTTGACTGAATCGCACGTACTTGCTCATACGCAATCTACATCTACCTCAGTACTTGTCCAGCAATGTCGGGACGAACTGGCGAGTCTGAACAGGTCACAGTGACATAGAGGGTAATGAACAGGCTGGCGCTTTAGCTCGGCAAGGCTCGGCCTTACATAGCTTACTAGCGGAAAACGTAAATATTCCTCTTGGTGCTATGAAGAGAAAAATCTTTTCGATTTTTCTCAATGAATCCAACCGTGGGTGGAGCAGTCTCACAAACTGTGTCATATCAAGAAAGATATGGCATACTTACAACAACTCACGTTCCAACGATCTAATATGCAGACCCAGGCGCGACATAGCCAGGATCACAGCAATATGCACCGGGCACTGGCCCATAGGTGAACACGCAAGAAAGCTAGGCATCCCCTACAACCCACACTGCCGTAGTTGTGGAGATCCACAAGAAAAAGAAACTCTGGTTCATTTTCTTTGCGATTGCCCGCCTTAGCAAATTACAGGATGACTTCCTTTGGGAAAGCCTTCCTCGATGACCCCAGCGAACTTTCGGAGAAGAAAATCAAAGATCGGATTATCTTTCTGAATGCGACAAAATGGCTTTAGCAATGCTCCGCTAAAGTATATAAAAACCATTTTCTTCCGTACTAAATCCTTATTAGGTTGACACGAGTTAATGGTATCAAAACGGCGCACCCCAGCGCTAATTGAGTCGCGGGCCCAGGGCTAGCGACTACCATCTCTACCTACCTACCTACCCTGCTCATACGCTCAAGCGACTTTGGATTTTAAAAATTTTATCTATAAGTTCACGGATATGTCGGTTTCACACACATTTAATTTTCTACACCTATTTTTCATATTTATCCATATTAATCTTCATATATGTACATATTCGTTCAACCTCAAAATGCAATCAGATGAGATGAACGAAGTACTGATGCCTGGTCTAGTCGTGTATTCGGATGTATTCACTACTGCATTATAGTATCTTTGATGTAAGCCTAAGTTCTAAATTCGGTGACAAATTTTCAAAATTGTATGTATTACTGAAGCTTCCAATTCTTCCATGCAGAAGATTTGCTAGGAGATGTGCTCCGCAAAGCTTTACTTTTAGAATGATTTATTTTTTGAGTTTGATTGGATTAACTTTACGTTCTTCCTGTACTGATTATTAATGTTGAGTCAGTTTTTGAATACACCACTTCGATGACGTATGTTTTTTTTTTTGTAGTTTTTAACCACCTTGGCATTTGTTTTGGTGTGAAAAAATTGTGTTTTTACTCTTTACCTTTTCGTGATTGTGCAATATTTCCAAAATTGATACTCGCAGTACTATTATTTTTGTGTGCCATAAATGGATTTTGACTTCGATAGAAAAGATAGGGAAAAAGTGCGAGTATTAGGAAAATACGGAAGGGTTGAAGAGGAGATATCGATGCACTGTATGCACAATGTTTAAAAGATCAGAATATCAAAATTTAACTTTAGATTATCTATATGACAGTCATCATAAATGGCTTTGTTAACTCTTGGACTTTCTTAATGAAAATTATAAGCAATTTTTGGGACCAAATTGTTGATAGATATTTTGCAGATGTTGTAATGTTACATTTCTAAAAATGTTTAATGTTGTTTCTCCATAAAATATATTGAAATTCCTTGTATTCTTTTGCTCATTTAACCTGCCGGAACATTTTCACTATACCACCAGCTAAAACATGCCTCCAAATTATTCATTTGATAAAATATTACCAAATATATCGTTTTATAGGCAAGATTCTTCCAAAAAGATGTCAATGAACCTGATGATGTATCGAATACAACCCTTACTTTGCTTGTAAGAGAATTTTTGCGGATACATCCTGATTTTATACATGCGAAAGGATAAAACTTTCTTTAAGTTCTTCTTTATAATGGATTGCGAAAATGCAATGTCATACGTGTTGTCGTCTGGAACTTAATTGATGATCAATTTAAATGATTTCGATAGTTAATTCAAATATATTTTTAACCTTTTTCGAAAATTTTATTTTCATCATTTCATTCGTGGTAAATTTGAATTTAAATGCAGCAGGTCAAAAATTGATGCTGATGAGCAGTTTTTGGAAGATGGAAACATGTTCCCAAATGAATTAACTGGTGTAATTTTTTTTTTTTATAATCTACCCGCGCAAGAGGGATTATGATTACCCTTTAAATGTTTCAACACAGCGCGGGCGTGAAGTTAATGAAGAGAAAGAAGGATAGGAAAGATGTGTGGCACGATGTTCTGAGACTGTTGGTGGTTGTCTCAGATATTTTTATCTCCAGGGATGGCGGCTGAGCTAAAGCGGAGAAATGCCGTGTCTTATTTCTATGTCGCTTATAATTCACATTATTTTATTCGTGTTCATCCTTGTTGGGCATACTAGTTTAACTCAATTACATGTTGTTAGTGTTATGCCTGAACAACATGTAAATGAGTAAACCAATAACCCTTTGATGACAATTTTTAGAAGGTTTTAATGGAATTAAAACGACATAGACGACGGCAGGCATCGAACCTGTGATCATGACCAACCATCGTGCCACGGCCACCCCCAACATTTGAGCAACATTTGATGATTTAAATTTTTAAAAGCCTCTTGGAAAATACAACGAAATAAAAGTCGATATTATACTAAATGATTCAAACAATGTCGCAACATCCTAAAACGTTGTCGGTTCAACATCTAAGATAGAATCAACATCTCTTCATTAAGAGTTGCCAAAGTAGTCAAAAAGTTGGGTTGAATTTTCAAAATCTGCCATTAAAATATCAAGGAAAAAGATACGATTTATGACAAAATTGGTAATATTCTAATATTTACAACATTCAGAATCTATTCTTTTCTCGAAAGAGTATGAGAGATGACCCTTTCTATCCTCTGCAAATGTTGGAATTTTTCTTGAAAATATACATCCTTATGTAGACAAAAATAATCGAACGTTCAAAACTGATTTGAATGAAATTCGTAAATTCATTGAAATAATGTATTTGTGGTATGTATTCAGTTACTCGTTCAGATTTATATTGGTCTAATCAACCACAATATTTCGATGCGATATAGTAAAAGATACCTTGAGTCCAGATCGTTTCCTATCCAAATTTCCTAAACGCTCGCGCTGTGCTCTAGTATTTTAAAAGTAGTGGTTATAAGGGATTAGTGTGTGCAATATTATACAAAATATCAAGTCCTATTTACATGTTCGTAATAACATACATAACAATCGATCCCAACGAAAATTTTGCTGAAGTATTAACGCTGAACAATATGCTCAATGGAAGATTTATGCAGTTTGGAATATTTTATTTGCTTTGACTTAGGATATTATGTTCAGTTTGGGTGGAATGAAAACAAAAAGAAAAGAAAAAGTACAAATTAAGATCGACTTACGATCAAAGTTAAAAAACTTTAAACTGATGTTTACACCTTAAATAATAATTTTTAAGTTTTCAGTTCACCCACTCCTGAATCCTGCCTAAAAGTCTCCACATGTCAAAATAAAATGTATTCTTAGTTATTTGCTCACTCATTTTTGTCATTCTTCTGATAATTTTGATGCCCGACACACTCCGCTTGCAATTGTGTAAAACATTAATTTTAAAAGTAGATTTAACTTCAAATTACCTCATTTAAAATTTCAAATAAAGTAACATTTAATAAAAACAAAGTAAATCTCGGAAAATAAAAAGTGGAACGAAACGAAGTTCAATAAGGTTTGATTTTTTTTCACGGTGGAGACAATCAGACGCCGACAATATAAGTATTGGAACATGTGCTTATTACGATGCACTGTAAGGTTGTTCTGTAAGTAAGTATAGAAATGATTTACCTGTCATTGCTGGTGTATATCCAGTGTTGTTATTGTTACCTAAAATAACAAGACAAATATGTTCTTTAAATAATAATTCAGATCAATAAAAACGTATTAATGGATTATTTTTTATATGAGTAAAATGTATGACTGGATCCCATAAGCTTTTTATATTTCAATTGGTATTAAAGTCTGATATATACAAAGTGTAGTTTATGTTCTAAAATTCTAAAATAAGTACCAAAAGCAAATGATAATTAATACAAATACATGACTATTTAACTTACCTACTCCTCCCCTTTGAGGAATTTGAGCAGCTGTAATAGAAGAAAAGACAAGAACAAATGTATTACTTTAATGAAATAATTCAAATTTCATTGAAACAACTGTTAAGCTTTTATAAAATGCTAGGTTAAAAAAGAGTTAGCCTAGATTTTATCAAATGGAACAAAATATTTATAGGTACCCACAAAGAAGAACTCTCCTATCTTATACCCGATGACATTGTAGCAATATTTATTTTCAGTTTTAGTAATTTGCCGATGTGAAACGAAAGTTTCTTGTGGGCTCAAGCAACACAAAAAATACTTATGAAAACTCAGGGAAAAAAATAGATTGAGAGTTTCACGAAAAAAAATTTAAACAAACGCAAACAAATCACGGAGACGACTTCAGGAGGTTGTGGCCAAGTGCGTTTCAATTATGTAAACGAAACATATTTAATAAAATTTTGTTTTAGTTTCTAAAAATCCAATCAAAAATCCGAGGCGCACGGGGTTCAAAGAGCTAGCTCCAAACCATGTTGTGACCTGAGCCATCCATCTATTAAAGAAACACAATAATTCACTAAACTGTCATTGTATCATTTTTACTTGCGGCTTATAGGTACTATAAGGCAAGTTAAGCATTTGGAAAAAAAATCGAGCTCGAGATTTTGATCAAAGTTGACATTACGATGATAGCGGAGACCAAAAAAGTGAGTCTCGCAATTCTGTCTGTCTGTCGGTTCGACTACAGTTAAAACTTGGTAATGGTTGAAAAAAATTTTCCAAAAAATTGTTGTTTTTGGTAGCCCTCCTGGGTCCATTTTTTTTGTTTTTGATTTGCTCGAAACCGGTACAGCCGATTTAAACAATTTTTTTATGCTAAAGCTCCTCTAAAGTTTAAATATTATTACATATTCAAATTTTCAATTTTTTATTTTTTGGATTTTTAAAAAAAAATTTTTTTTTGAAACTCAATATTTCGAAAACCCCATGGTCAATTTTTTTCAAACTAAACAAATAAAAGTTTCCTAATATAGTCTACAAGATTTGAGAAAAAAAATTTGTTTTATCTAAAACTAATGGTACCTTCCATACAAATGTTAAAAAATGGTTTTCGAAAATCGTATTTGTCACGAAAACGGTTCCGAGAATTTTGCTAAAATTTTTTTTCTTTTGATTAATTCTTACGATCTATAATTTAATAAAAAAAATTTGAAATCTAGATATTATTGACTGTACCTACCATAGAACGATTTTTTCGAATTTTGAATTTCTCATTATTAGTATAACGGATTTTGATGAAATTTTTTATAAAGAAGCTCCTAAAAAGTTTAAAAAACATTGCATTTCAAAACTTAAAAAAACAATATTTTTTTCAATTTTTAGAGAAAAAAAGTCGTTTTTTTTTTGGAAAATTCTATATCTCAAGAACGGCTTAGTATTTTTCTTGGAAATTTAATTCTTATTCGTACAATAATAAAGACTTAAAGTTGGCATGCCAAAATTTTGTCTTAAAAATGTTTTAAAAATTTTGTACATAAAAGCTTATTTTTTTAAGGAACCACTACAACGACTTATAATTTTTGTTCTTGCATAAATTCATGTTTGCATTGCATTCTGTTTTTATCTCTTACTACCTACTAAAAGAATTTAAAAAATTCATTTTATCCTTATGATATGAATAGTTTTCTTGAATAACATTCGTTTTTAAAATTCCTAGTCTATTACATTACAAGTTCGTGCGACCCAGTCGTGCATTTTATTTTAATAAACTGTCCAAATAGACATCTTTTTTTGTGAAATTAATGTTTTCAAGATTTTTTATTTTTAATTAAATTCTGATTAATGCAAAATGTAAACAAAATTAATGAAGTTAGCCGCGCTCAGATTTTTGCTCGATCTTTTTTACCAAGCTCATCGAGCGTACCCCGATCGATCTCTGAGCTTTAACATACGAGTATACACATATTGTATTGGAAAAATTTAACTGTTAAATTACTAAATGTTAGTTAAAGTAAATTTTGGACATTTGTACTTTGAGTTTGCGAACAACACTTTCTGAAGTCAGAAAGTTACGTTTTACATATATTAAATTTTAGACATTTTTATTAAATTAAAATCAATGAAAGAAAAGAAAGCTCAAGTTGTCATTTTATTGTTTTATCCACCATCCAGGAAAGAAGGGTAAAATAAGAGAGCTTTCTCTTTATCATCTTAACTAAAATTTGAGTCTGATGCTAACATTTAAATTTTATTGCTTATATAAAGTAAGATATAATATCTTACTAATATAGAACTAATTATTATAATAAGAGCTACTCGTAGAATAATGAGAGGTTAAATCAATAGCAAATTAGAAATAGAAATCTATAAGACTATTATAAATAGACACCATTTTTTTTCGCAATTATTAAGACATGAAAAGTGGTTTTAAGATCATTGTTAAATTGCGTTATTTATTCTTCTGAGTCGCCCACTGTATTGGTGGCTTTTCTAGATAATATATGTATTCTATGAACTAAGAAATAGGCTTTAGTATAAACGGTGGACTTTTGAAACTTTCATATATAACAAATATAATCAAAAATAAGAAATAAGAAATCAAATGAAATGCCCAGGTTAACCAACACTGACAACCAAATTTAAAAATAATTCTTCGAACCACTAGGTTTTGTAAAAACTAGGATGGTGTTCTTCGAAAAAATCTGTATTCTCGAAAAACCACATTTATTTTTCGTTAAGTATTAACAATACATTTTTAAGCCCTTCTAGTGATTTTAAAATATCATTTCGTTTCTATTTTCATGCAGATGAATTTGAAAAGTATATATAAAAAATCAATGAAGTACATGATTTTTTTATTATTTTTTCATAAGAATGCTTAATTTATTAAAACTTAATAAATTACAACTTAAAGCTGGAAGCAAAATCATTGACTTGGTCCCAGTGGCGTAGCGTAGGGGGGGGGGGGGGGCGTTGGGTGCGGTCCGCCCCGGGCGGCAGGCCTAGGGGGGCAGCAAAATGTCGCCGGTGATGCGGGTAGAGTAGAAATCATATGTTTCATGACAAATCGTTTGACAAGTCAACAAACAACAATAATGTAAATTTGAAATTTGCCACCCTATCTGTGGTTCGTCGTTGACGCTCTCGGCTGATTTCCGTGAATTCGTAAACGGTGAGTAGGGCCATAAGAGTGCATTCCGTATTGTCGCGCGAAACTAAAAACAAAACTTTCCGAAACTCTCTCGAAACTGAAAGCGAGCGTTCCGAAACATATGATATGCATATGCGAGATATGATAAGATAACTAGGATTCGACGGAAACGTTATTCTAGTCTCAGCCAGCTCAATGATTTTGCTCCTTCCCGCATCACAGAAAGTTATTTCGATTGTGTTGTTTATAGTTTAAATACTGTTGAATCTTTTTAAACTAAACACTTAGCCCTATATTAATAAGCACAAAATACAGGCGAAACAACTTTAACACGTATTTTAACTTATAATTCTTAATAATAATTGTGTGTTAGTCTTAAATGACGTTTGACAATGAGAGGATAATTTATCTCACCGATTTTGGTGATTAACGAGCGGATATCTTCAACTTGTCGTCAAATTTGACAGAAATATTTTCTTTAATAATACAAATTCCACTAAATATCCAAGTAATGCCTGCCATACGTTATTGTGTTAACTAACCTTGTCGCCAGAACTCAAATTTTAAGTCATTTTTTTCTTTTCTCGCATATCTATTTTTTTACAAATTGATTTGAACTTTCACACAAAAATTAAATAACCGTCTAGAATTTGTTTGACAACAAAAATTATTTTGTATGTCTGAGATGACATGCCGGCTTTCAATAATGGAAAAAGTACTAGAATATTTAGTAGAATTGAAGGAAGTGCTGCCAACTTTTCCTTGTTATTCAGTGAATAGATAAAATAAAGAAATGATAGTTTTATTAGATAATATTTTAATTTATCAAAGGGATAATTTCATTATCCGTGTGTTGGAAAAAACGTGTATTAACAAGCAAATTGTGTGTTTTTATTAATACGGCTGTTAGTACTTCACTCAACCTTTGAACTAGATTTTGGAAATGAAAAGAGTTGAAGCAAGCGGTGCGGAATACCACAAGAAAAAGGCTAAGAAAGAAGCAGATGCGAAGAAGTCTCCAGGTGCATTTTTTTTTTTTTTTTTTTATAATTAACTCACGCTCAAGGGAATATGATTACCCTTTAAATGTTTTTAACACAGCGCGGGCGTGAAGTTACGGAAGAGAAAGAAGGATAGGAAAGATGTGTGGCACGATGTTCTGAGACTGAAGGTAATTGTCTCAGATTTTTTATCTCCAGGGATGGCGGCTGAACTAAAGCGGAGAATAGCCGTGTCTTATTTCTATATCTCTTATAATTCGCATTATTTTATTCGTTTTTCATTCTTGTTGGGCATACTAGTTTAACTCAATCACATGTTGTTAGTGTTATGCCTAAACAACATGTAATGAGTAAACCAGCAACCCATTGATGACAATTTTTAGAAGGTTTTAATGGAATTAAAGACGACATAGACGACGGCAGGGATCGAACCTGTGATACTGAGGTTGACAGGCGAGCACACAACCATCGCGCCACGGCCACCCCCATTACTTAAATATTTCAGTTCTAGTTCTGGTTCGAAAGCTACGTTAACGTCTTCGGCGGCACCCAGCAGCGGCGGAAGTGATTCCAATGTAAGTATGATTCCTCCATCTACATCAATCGTGAGTGGCCTAGAATTGTCCTCCGGCCAATATTCATGGAAATGCATGACTTATTTTACAGGCAGAAGAAGAAGACGTGCCTGCCGTCGAAGTTGGAAGTCGTTCTGGTCCCACCACAGAGCAGGGTCAAGACGAAGTCGACTCAGCAGAAGTACCTCAAGCATCTAGCCACAAGCCTGCAAAAGAAGTGAACCTCGTCTTGCCAAAGATATAAAGCTGTAAAGACGCTTAAGAATAAGTTTGTGCAAGTTCTTGAGGTACTGGAAGAATTGACGGATCGGGAGCCAGACTTCTTCTGACAGTCATGCAGTCATTCAACTTCCTCACTTTTCTTGGCTTTTGAGCTGCAGAGCTACCTGAAAAAGATGAAGTACAGATTTACCTGCAGCAAAGTGGACTGAGTTTGGATAAGTGTGCTCAGAAACTCTGCGCTTTAAAAGCTCTCTTAATGGAGAGCAGAGACCGTTTTGTCTAAGCCGCAATCGATTTTTCTAAGACTCTCTGTGAAAAACTTGGAATCGAACTCAAAACGAGAAGAAATCGCAAGAAAAAACGCATGCATGGTGATGAATCCGCAGATGCAGCATTGTCTCATGATCCTCATTCGTAAGGCCCGTAGAATCCGTTTATGAAACCGCTGATCCTATTTTACCTTTAATAAAAGATACCTCATTGCCTGTGAAATGATGTCTCGAAACTCGAAATTTAATTTTAATTTAGTATTGAATGGGGGCGGCAAAATGGGTCTCCCGCCCCGGGCGCCGAGATGGCACGCTACGCCACTGCTTGGTCCATTTACCAAAGTAATTAAAACTTTCGAAAAACATCGATAATTATTGGTATTTTATCTATCTATAACTTTTGTCCTGTTAAACTTCTGAAAAATGGACTTAAGTCTTCAATAATATTGGTTTTAAATTTTGACTAAATTAAATTATGTTTTAGCATGGTAAAGTCACTATAACTACCAAGATAGTTACAATAATTAGTGGGATTTCTTGAGCGAAGGAAAAGCAATTTGTTTCTCGTTTTGCAAAAAGACGAAGTCTTCTATTATACTAAGATTAATATGAATATACGAGTAAAAGACAAACTCATAAGATTATTTTGAAATAACTCAAATAAAGGAATTCTCCTAAATTCCACGGAAAATCGTTTTCCTTTTTCGTATACCTGCTGATAATCCACAATTGGTCGTTATTCATGCTGGAGTGTTAGAGAGATCTGATGTTAGGTACGAGTATATAAACTGGTCTAAGAGCTAGTAACACAGAAATATTATTTACTTGAAGGTTTTGAATGAAACCAGAATTATGAAAGCACTAAATTTATATACTCAAATTAAACTATTTCTTAGTTTGAATATTGAAAAAAAGAGCGCAGGAAACGATGAACCATGCCGAAAATGAACTCACACTATAAACTAAAGAAGTAAAGTCAAAGACATCAAACAACATTGATGAGAAAAAGTCCTGCTTATCTTGATAATATATGAAATCCTTCCCAAAAAAGTGCATAAATATGGTTGCATTTCTTGAACTTTAAAAATACTTGATCTGTAGGAGCAATGTTTTCAAATACAAATATTGAAACATGCATGTATTTTATGTAAACTAAAAATATTAACGAAAATGTTATATCAATTCCAGATAATTTCGTTTGCACCTAACTGACTTCATAATTGAGAAAGATACACATACGAAAGGTAAAATTTAAAAAAAAAACTTTGTTTTATATGTATATAGTATATGTTCTTCCGAAGTTTTACCTTTAACACATGTACTTTTCGGCCCTTGCTAATATTATTTTAAAGTTTTTAAGTCGCAAATCCTTATTAAATATTTTGTTTTGTTTGTGGGAAGGCAATGATTAAGACAGATTCTACTATTAAAACGATTATATTTCCACAGAAAAACATAAGAAGCTTCATTTCCGTCATGCGTAAAATTCCTGCCACCACTATTCTTACATAATGTGTCATGTGAAGCGTTGAGAGATACATACGAAAATACTAAAATACTTATCCTTATTTCATGCAGTATTAAAATTTCCCGGAAAAGATCAAACAAATACACCTGCCACATGAGACGAGCCCCTTAATTCAAGTTGCGTAAACGGACATAATGTCCCTAGGTTTTCATCTAGTTCTATGGTTTCATTGTTATTATTACTGAACCACACGGAATCAGTAACTGCTGGAAAACAAACAAACTTTCTTGTTTTCATCATTCACTGAGCTTTCACTCTGAATACTTGTTTGGCTCGGTCCTATGAAAGACAATTTTATCAAATATTAATGTATGAGGACAAGATTTTTCATCGTTCATCTCTTTTGTCATATTCTTTATGAAACAAATGTGAGTGTCCTTCTGCACTTATCACTTTGGATGATTCTTCCAAAATAAGCATCGAAAATCACAAGTGGAGGTTAATAATAACTGAGATCGGCTTCGTTTTATAAATCCTGTTTAGTGAGTATTTAAGAAGTCGCTAAACAGTTCAATATTATTATTTTTTTTATAAAGGTTGACTTACCTTCTGCATCTGAAAAGAAACAAAGGAAGCAAGAGTTATAAGAGTTCAAGGTCAGATAATTGTAAAGAATCTGAAAGTTCAACGACAAAAGTTGTTATGTTGTGGTGTCCTTCATAAGCTTTAGTAATTAAAAGGATACTTTAAAAAAAATCAAAACTATAATCTATACAAGGAGAGCCTGAATCCAGTCCAAATGAAACAAAAATTGTTTCAATTAAATATCACCTACCTACTCAATGTGTATCACATTAAATCAAACCGTGTTGGTATTCCCCCGTAGAGTATCACTTTAAGACGCCAAAAACCTTATTTATGTTTTGAGGGAACAATTTTGTTCAGTTCTATTTTGACTTAATGTTATGCATCGAGACGTTTGAAATTGAATACCTATAGAAAGAAAAATACCTAGTAAAAAAGGAATACATAAAAACCAAAAGTAAAAATAAGAAATTCGTGTAAAGAGTGGGAAAATGAAATTCTTTTATTTTTTACAAATTTCTCAAAACCTTTAAGATTTCTTTCGGCTTGGCCAACCTGAAACATATGCAATTTTTGTGGACATTTCAACCATCTAATGTTGGATCTATTCCTCATTTTATGTTGCATGTTTTAATTTCAAAAAAATCAGTTTGATCTACGACCTACTTCATTTATAGTGTGATTGTGGAATTTTGACAGCTTGCATTATGAGTATTTTGGGTTATGGCATTGGGTTGATTTTTGGACTCAGAACCACATTGGCGCATTCCATATAACATTTTTGTAAAATTCTTCTGGATTTAGAAGACATTGAAATTCAACATAATTATCTGTTAAATACAACAGAAGTCTCTTGCCAGCTTAAAAATTTACAAACTGTCAGTCGTCACCTGTCGCACTTTTCAATTTTAATGATCTTCTAGGAGCTTTTTGGGAAAAATCAAAAACAATAGATATCTTGAAATCTCGTTGGTTATTTATGAAAAATAAAAATAATTCTGGATTGCCGCATTGGTGTTTTGAAAATCAAAATTAAATTACTTATTGAGCTGGACGGATCCATTAGCAAAGAATTTTGCTAATGCCAATGGATTTTATAAAAAAAAATTTTTGACGGTAGTGTGAATGGAGAATAGGAGAATCCAACAAAATACTACTCTTCTTAGATGTACAGAAATGATGTTATGTGTTATCATTTCGAACCGAATTCTAAGCTAGTCCCTAATGAATATTTAAAGAAAAAAAATGCAAAACTATTAAATATAAGTTTATAACTCACCCGCCATTCTTAACGCCGACATTCTTTGAAATTCTGGCTCTTGAAGCCACTTAAACATCCGTCTAAATGTCTCCCGACCCGATTTCAGTTTCGACCATGGCTTTGGATTCCTCAACAAATCGGAAAGCGTTCCCTGTGACCTGCACAGTACTCGCTGAGCGAAAATTGCCTGGGGTATGCTATACCGTTTCAGTTCGGCTGATATCCGCTGAGCCAGCTCTTTTGTATTAATCTCTTCGAGATCACTTGCTACTGCGGACACCGTCACTGATGTTCCATTTCCGCACACGTTATTGTTGTTGCTGGTATTATAGTTGTTACTTTGATTGCTATTGTTATTATTGTTGCTATTACTACTACTGTTACTACTACTATTATTATTTCCATTTCCGTTCATCAGATGCATGCTGCTCAGACCTTCAGAGGCATTTGTCGACGAGGTATTTATCACTACTCCATCATTGGTTGCATGCTGGTCTACTTGCGACGAAGCTGACGACGTCGTGATTGTGGCTACCTCTCCATTAGATTTATTGTTAATGACATGATGCTGGGAGTGGTGAATCGATAAGATGGGCGGTGATGGTGACTGCACCACCGAGGACTCTCGATGCACGTGGTGTGTTGAAATTTGTACTAGACCACCGCTAGAGACAGCTGATTGCGACAATGGCGATATTACGGATGAATGCGGTGTGATTGTAGCCATTCCATTGATCGAAGGTAGCGTTGATGCACTGGTGAAACTGGTGACTATTGTATTGCCACCTGGTGAGTGCAGCGACCCGGAATGCGGTGAAAGCGTTGTAGGACTGTGTTGTGTCGAAAGATTCTGCTGACCACCGAGCATGTCACGATGGCCGCCATACGGAGAGTCGTAGCCCGCTGGTGAAATGCTCTTTTGCGGTGAGTGTAGTTCTGTCTGACTGTATGAGCTTTGTGGAGAGAGCGGACTATGCTGCTGGGACATTCCCATCCCGGAGAGCGTGTTCGTGGGTGACGAAGAATAGTTATGCGGGGGTGACATTCCCATAGAAGGAAGCTTATCGTAAGCGTACGGGGAATTAACCCCGCCCAACCCAAGACTGATGCCTATTGACTGATGCTGCATCACTGTGAAAGAGCCGCTCACATTTCCCGAATGGCCGCCATAAGCGAATTTTTCCGACATCGTGGAAATAGGTGGCAGAGGTTGCAGTGGTGTGAGGGTAGCATAAGACGATGTCGGACTGAAGCCTGGTGGAGACATCCGGCCGCCGTTGACGGAGGTGAGTGTCTGGTATGTTGGTTCTAGAGCACTCTCTATCATATCCGATGAGGACGGCGTAAGTTTTCCGGGGCTAAGAATTTGAGAATCTCGCGATTCATCTTGCGGTTGAACAATCACAGACAATGTTTCATGGCGTCCAACTGCTTGCTGATTGAGTGTGACTTCGTCAGACAAAGGGTCTGAAGAGACCACTATATCCACGTTATTTCCCTTGTGCTCTTGTTTTATTAAGTCCATGTTATGCCCGTGGTGCGTGATGATGTGCGAGTGTCCACTCAACGAAGACAGCGATTCTAAGGTGACGTCTGAACCAGGATAATCTCCATTCGTTGATTGACTCGAATGATGTGAGTTGTGTCGCTGGTTGCTATTGTTGTTATTGCGAACTCCATCATTATTGTTGCGTTGGTGCGTATGATGCTGGGAATGATGATGGCCATTACTGTTTGTTTGCTGTGTTTGTTGCTGTTGATGATGACTGTTGTGGATATGGTGATGGTTAACATGGTGATGCTGTTGATTGGTATTTGGGTGCGAGTGTTGTTGCTGATGATGTTGAGGTGGCGATACAGACGAAATGCCATCGATTATCGTGCGGACCATGACAACTGTACCGCCACCTTCATGATGGTGGCCACTCGAACCAGTCGTCAAATCTGATGTGTCAATGACAAGCTGATCGTTCAGTGTTTGCTGATCGATTATTTCACTTATTGAGTCCATGCTCATTTTGCACGGGACTGTTGTTGGTATCCGATATTGGTGACGAATTTTGAATTATTTATTATTCACTTCCTTTTAGGTGTAAAGAATCTTTCAGCTATGCTTGAGACAATAATTATTGAATTTATTGCTTTATCCATGTGAACTAAGTTTAATATCACAAATCTTGTCTCATTGAGTGTCACTTAAAGTTACAATCACTGAGTTTTTTTAATTAGTTTCTTTTTTACATTTATTCTATGTGTCCTCTTATATCCATTTTCTTCGTCAAAGCTCCTTTCCCACTACATGTCTGAAAAAAATAAAAGTAACAATATAAATTATGGATGTCATATACACAAATAGACATGTAAATTATGGAACCTTTCAAGTGAAAAAATAATCACACTTGAATAGGCTAGGCATATTAATCTATTTTTCCTTCTTAAGTATATAAGATTGATAGCTAGCTTTTTTGGGCAGCTTCAGAAGATAGTAAGCGATTGAACAGTGAGCAATAGAGTAAAACCAGTTGTTTAATTTCGATAGGAATATTATTTTTCCCTAAACTAATTTTTACCTCGAAACATTTGAATCACCATATATAATAATAATAAGTAGATGTTACGAATCTGGTGAGATAATGAAGGGAATCCGTTTGGTTGATTCAGCAGCTTCGACAGGGTTTCACTTGGCGTGGTCTGGTCACGGGTTTGACCGTAAGGTATTCTTTTATTTAAAAATTAAAAAAATAAGTAAAGCTAAGTGTACACGAGGGTTAGATCTTACAATATTGTCAAATCTGTCAGCGAAAAACATTTTTACGATTTCTTACAATCGTGTAGTCTTACAATTAATTGACAGAAAATGTATCTGACAATTAATTGTAAGAAGATAAGTTGTAAGGTATTTCATAATAGATAATTGTCAGACATTGTCAGGTCTGACAATATTGTAAGATTTACCAGTCATGTAGACTTAGCTTAAGGAGTTTAAAAATCAAGGCTAGCCTTTGCTCTTGCAATAATATTGTCCATGTGCAGTGCATACGAAAATTGAGCTCTTTATCACATATTATGCCAAGTTCGCCAGATAGATGGAACTACGGGAACGGGTTTATTTCACAAGTGATAAGTTTGAAGGATAAGGGAAGGTGTTTTCCAGAAAAGCTCATCGATTGACATTTACTAGCATTAAGTTTCAGAAAATTTTTATCAAACCAAGTAGGAAAGGAGTATGGAAATTGAGCTCTTTATCACATATTATGCCAAGGTCGCCAGATAGATGGAACTACGGGAACGGGTTCATTTCACAAGTGATAAGTTTGAGGGATAAGGGGAGGTGTTTTCCAGAAAAGCTCATTGATTGACATTTACTAACATTAAGTTCCAGGAAATTTTTATCAAACCAAGTAGGAAAGGAGTTTAATAAGTCGTGTTGAAGCAAGGCAGATTGATAACTCTCTTGAGTAATATTACTTTTATAATTTTTACATCTTTTGCATAAATATAAAGGTCAAAGTAAGAAGTAATGCAATCAACATCATTAAAAGCAAGGACAAAAAGGAATGGGAAAATATAGATACCTCGAGGAAGCCAAGAGATGGCTGAATGGGCTTAGGCTCAAAATATATGAAAATAAACTTGTATAGGTGGTTATCTAGTAGGATTTTACCTAAGGCTTTTGGCTCAATGTAAAAAATTTGTTGGGAGATTTTATCGAATGTTTGCATACTGCTGGGACAAGGACAACTAGAAAAGTGACCTTTCAGCAAATATTTTCGCTTATATCAACAGAGTGTCGATTGAAATAAGAGGATTGTTTGATAGAAAGCTAAAATATCCATGGTCAGATCATTTTTATACCTTCACTGTAATATTGACCGAAAAGATGGCAAATATTAAATATTACTTGGGGATCTGTAGATGATGTTTTAAGTAGAAGTAGGAGGTAGACCGTTGGATTTTAAAATTGAAATTGATTACGGAGAGTTGGCTACTCTTTAGTATTGCAGGGAGGATACACAATTTTCTAAGAAAGGATATAAGGGGATATGAGGATTTATAAAAAGTCTGTAATCAATATTGCTTAAAAGGATATTAAGTTTATTGAGGTTGGCTTTCCGAAAGATGAAATAGTAAGAGACTTCATAAACAATTATATGTATTACTTGATAATACTCGTATGCAAAATAAAGGAGAAAGAGGATTGTGCGATAGAGGTGAAGGGTGGAAAGAAGATGGGAGCTTTCAGTGAAAAGATGAGATCAAGCAGCGACCCAAGGTATTTAGTGATTCCACATTTTTCAAACAGGCAAGATTCAAAAAGACGATCGACGAATTAAATTGAAATCACAAACAATAATAAAGCTGCCTCAATCAGGGAATCAAATGAAACAGTATATACCTATAACAGGTACAAATTGTATAAAGAGCAAAGAGGTCCGTTGGAAGGCCTTCTTTTAGTATAGAAACAATCACGTTGGTTTTAATTTTATAATCGATAAAGACCGAGTGGGGCTTGTCGTGTAAAGCGCAAGGATAATATCGTAAACTTTGTTGTCGCGTATAGCCTAGCCATGACCATCAACCACAATTAAACTTATAACAAAATGCTTAGCGTGAGCAAATTTGGCCGTTAGTCTTACAAATGGTGCCAAATAGAGTCTAAAAAGTGATGTGGTAAAGGGGGTGTGTCGTGTGTGTGAGTCTTGAGTATGACTATACTCTGTCCAACAAAAATTGTCAGTACAGGCCTTATGGGAGAGCTTTTTCTAAAGCAGTGGCGCCTGATGCACCCTAACTACAATGCGTTAGGAAAAATGCCACTAAAAAAAGAGCAAGCCACTGACTTTTCTTAAGGAATTGTTGTTGTATTTCTTTGCAAAAAGTTGTACACGCCAACACGACCGTCGTATCCCACTGCTGATGAGATACTGTCAAGATTAGTGGTGAGGCTGCTATTGCGATAGCTGCTATTAATCACTCTGCTATTTCACTGAGCAGTGAGCAGAAGCGATTGCTCTTTAATTTGACTGTTCAGTTGCTAACTGCTCATTTGGTGCTGAACCTCACAAACATTTAAAAATAAAAAAGAGATGTAATGATGACTGAACACAACAAACGAAATATAATTTTAAACCCACCAAAAAAACCTTTAGGTATCTCGAAAACCTGCAACATCCTCAACAACTCTCCTTTCAACGCATCACATACACATTACTTTTTCCAAAGAGGGGAACAAAGAAAGAATAAGCAAGAAACAATATGTATAAATATACGATGCACTAAACGTAAACGCTAATGAAGTGATTTTATATATCTTTCTCTTTTTCTGTATCTATTCTGCGATCAAATGAACAGAGAGCTCAAAACAAACTGCTCTTTAATCTGCTAACTGCTTTTTTTAGCATTTTGCTCATCTGCTCATCGGTTGCTCTTCTGTTCATCTGCTCATCGGTTGCTCATCTGCTCATTGGTTGCTCTTCTGTTCATCTGCTCATCTGCTCATCTGCTCATCTGCTCATCTGCTCATCTGCTCATCTGCTCATCTGCTCATCTGCTCATCTGTTCATCTGTTCATCTGTTCATCTGCTCATCTGCTCATCTGCTCATCTGCTCAACTGCTCATCTGCTATTACAAACAATCTTTATGTGATTGCGAAGGAAAAATAATAATGCGAGCTGATTGAAATCGCACTATTATAATTTCAGAGGAGGTGATCATCGAAAAATTAAATTTATGGTTTAAAGTTACTTATGTGTTATGTACATACCCACATACATATGTTCATTCAAATGAATTTTTTATTTGAAAATAAATAAAATTTTAAAAAACTTTTGGGAATTATCGTTTTTTTATATTAAAGTTTTAAATATTTTTGAAAATGGGTATTTTTAGTTTGGATTGGTTAAAACTTGAAGGATTTTATATGAAAAATTAATCTCAGTAATATATTAGGATAATTCACAAATTGCTATTTTTTGAAAACAATAATTGGTATGTTGCATGTATAACAGAAAATGGAAATAATTCTCCTCCCACTTCGGTACATATTGGTATGAGTGTGACCAAATTTAATAAAATTGAAAGATTAAAAAGTAAAAACATTACATTATTATAAGACTAAGCAACATACAAAAATGTTGCAAATAATTATGCGTGTATTTGATAATGATGATTTATTGGAAAGTCCATATAATAAAGGAAACATGAAGAAAAACCATAAAAGTGGATAATTGCACAAATAAAACTTGGTAAAATTGAGGTGTTGTATGGTTGCAACAAGCGTTCCCTGTGAACGGCTTTTCTCTAAGGCAGGGCTGATTGTAACAGAACGTCGCGCAAATTTATCACCATCAAAACTGAATAAATTATTGTTTCTAAACCAAAATTCATAGAATAAAATAACTAAAATTCAAGCTATTTTTTTTTGTTTATATTTTACTTTTTCTATGTAAGTTTTAATTTTTCTAACCTACCTTATTTATTAGTTTTTACACATTTTTCGACTATAGGCATTTAGAAAGCGAAGTCAAATGTCCTATTTCGGTTACAATAAAGGTTATGATTATATTATTAACCCTTGCCAAAAAAATACAATTTTGGCATGAACGTTCATATAAAATAACTGTTATGAATGAAAGGATTTTTTTTTCGACGATAATTAGTTATAAGGACATGGCTCAAAATTGATCATTACGATTTTCAATGGTACCTACCTATATCTGCTTTTTTAAGAGTGATTAAATAGCTGCTATTAATAGCTGCTCATTTTGTATACTGCTCTATGCTATCGCTGCTCATTAAAAATCGCTCTTTAGCACATCTCTAGTCAAGATCAAGTCAAGAGTGTCAAGTGTCACTCAATACGATCGTGCGCTCTTTATCTACATCAAAACAGAGTTACCTACCATTATCATTCTCAATTGCAAGCAAAGAGCTTTTTCAGTGGTTTTTATTAAGGAGCTTTTGGGATTTGAAGCTTTTGAGAACACATTTTAAGAAGATGAGTATGTTGAGTGTTGTCGTATTGCTTTTCAACTTAAAAAAAAAACGCGCCTATTATCTTACCGCTTGGTGTTGTGGGAAAAGGTAAATTGAATATTGTTTTCAGTCGTTTTGAATCGGCAGACGGTAGCCCTACGCGTTTTTTACTTTCATTTGCGGCGATTTATAATTTAAACTACGGAATCCTTGTGAGAGATTTAAAAGGCGACACACTTATGCATGGCAATGCAACCAGAATGAGAGACAAACGTCCTATCTTCCCTGTACTGACAATTTTTGTTGGACAGAGTATAGGTATAGTAAAGCTAGAATTAGAATTTTGGGTAGAAAATTGAGAGGCAGGATTTAAAGTTGATAGTGGATAAAATTACTATAATTTATACCGCCAGGGGAAGAGCAGTCTTAGGGGAGGGATACGATTTAGGATAAGATTAAAGAGATACGAGTTTACGTTGAGACATTAAGAAGTCTTTTGAGTGATGTGGGGTTGTAGGGTATGGTTTGTGGATGGAGTTGAGATTGGGTTTTGGCATTCTTTTACTTAAAAGACACATGATCTTTTGCTAAAACCAAGACATAAAGGACGTTAATTTTTACCGAAACGACCACGGCATGATACTTTTTCGGTATATTTGCCACCGAAAAGACAGTTCAATGTTCCTTTATATTGAAATTGTGAAAATTGAAAGACTTGTAAAAATTGTTTGCTTAAACTTATTGTTTCCACAAGCTAGTACTCATGACACAACCCAATATAGTGGGAGGTTTAGTTTCTGGTTTAAACGACATGAAATCCACAAACCACTGTATCTTTATATGAATATGAATGAATACCCTTATAATGTTAAACACAGGGCGAGAAATTAGGGAAGTAGGATAGGATTAGAAAGGATATACTGATGCCCATTGGTTTTGAATGTCTGCACATTGAAATGAGTGGGAAATATTGGGCTCGGTAAGGCATTCCACATTCGTGTAGTACGGCTAAAAAAGAATATCTGTACTTGACAGTACGTCCGAAATTGGGCTCAAAGGTAAACTGATGCGCATTCCTAGAAGTACGGGAATTACGGTTGAATTGTTTGAGGGGAGGAATGCAACTGGCTATTTCACTAGAGCACTGTTTATGAAAATAGCGGTACAAAATTATGGACATGAAACATTGCGGCGCTGCTCGAGAGATACAAATGTTTCAGTTAGACAAAGGTCGCCTATCATTTTCATAGCTCTCTTTGAATTCTGTGCAAGAGACTTAATTGGGTTTTTGGAGCAATTTGGAAGAATAAAGGCTTTATATAGTATAACAACCAGATCAGATGGGGTAAAAAACTTCTTGCATCGGCGGAGAAAACGTAAGCACTTAGCAGCGTTCTTGGCGACGTCAAATATGTGATGACTCCACAAAAGATGGTCTGTAGTGCACATAAATAAAACTGAAAGGTGTTCCAGTCTCCTCAATGCAAGTGCCACTCATAGAAAGTGGCATTGGGCGAGGGTTACGCTTTAGCGACAGTAAACAGCATTGAGTTTTCGAAGCATCAAATTCTAAACGGGTTTTTGATTCCCCATTGGACAATGCTGTCAAGATCAGAATTTAATGAGCTTACCATACGCTGCCGTTGGAAGTCCACATCCGAAGGTCAAGCATGTACATCTAAAAACGAATATGAAAAGCTGAGGGTACTGTCATATTGCTGAGTAGATAAAGTTGACTTTCGAGGCAGTAGATATCAATGTTATGTAAGCAAAAGGAAAATATATATGCCAGGAGAATTAGTATAAATAATTAGGTGTGCTTGGCCGAACACTGCTAAAAAAGTGCTCATCCAGAAAAGTTCGCTATATGCTGTTGTTCAGTCAACAACGGTAGCAGCAGGATGAAATGAAGGAACCGAGATGAAACCTAGCCACTCGGTTGAAGATGATATTGTAGATTACAGGTTACAGCGTGAAAGTGAAGGCAAACAATCGCTGTTATTCTGTATCTTTCCAAATTAAAGGACAGAAAATAACGTTTATCACGATATCTTAATGCAATTAACGCATTAAAAACACCAACACTTAAATGTCAAAATAAATGAATTAAGATTCATTTAATTTTAATAAATTTATTATTACACTGAAATTGTTTTGTTTCGATTCAAACAAGAAAATATTCGGTCAGATGAATCCATTCTTGGCGAATTGACTGACTGACTATAGACTACATACAGCTTAAACTACTGTAGATAGGGGAATTCACCCGGACGACATCGGCCGCTAAGAGCTATAGTATTAAATCAAAATTAAATTTAAACATTTACGAAAATTAATTTAAAAAACATCTTAGTAAATTATTAATGTCATATCTTAGGAACGAACAAATTTCAAATCGATATAACAAACAATTTACTTTTTGGCACGCTCTAAGAAAAAAAGTGTTAAAAAATCCCCCACATTAACCTACTGGTATGTACAGTACAGTGCCTTGCATAAGTATAACTGCACCTTGTAAAAATGAGTTTTGTAGAAAATTAAAATGGGAATGACACCTTAATATTTTTTTTATTGAATGACATCACTTATCAAGTAAATTGAGAAGAAAAAAAGTTCCGTTATTTTCTCTTCTGGTGTTTAAAAATTAAAAACAGGTTTGTATGTATTGCAAAAGTATAACCGCACAATGCAAACCTCTCTGAAGCTTCATTCAGTTATGTGCTTTGAAATGACAAACAACAATGCCGCTTGGTACACATTTAAGCGATACGAAAAAAGGTAAAATTAAAGCTTTTCGGTTAAGTGGCCTAAGCTTAAGGACTGTTGGTAGAAAAATTTCAAGATCCGATCCTGTCGTCCGAAATTTTATCCAAGATCCATAATCTTATGGGACAAAAATAAAACCCGGATGTCCGCAGAAGCTGGTACGCCGCAATAAGAGGCGTTTAATCAATGCTGCATACAATTCGATACATTCTTTGCCGGAAGTTCGTGAAGAATCGGGGTTAGGAGTTTCGGTTTCACCGGTTTTTCGTGCCTTAAAAGCAGTGGAGTGATTGTTCGGGGCAGAATGGTGCCAGCTCCAAATCTAACAACATCCCACAAACAAAAAAGGTTAAAATTGGCCCGTAAAAACATGAACCGGATTTGGAAAACCGTAATTAACATTCCATTAATTTACACTTAACTCTTGTTATTCCAAATGGCATAATCCAATAAATTTTTTTTTTAGATTATTTTCAGTGACGAAAAAAAGTTTAATCTTGATGGGCCAGAGGGTTTTAACGCATATTGGCATGTCTGAGAAAGGAAAAAAAGTTTTTTCCAAGAGGAACTTCGGCGGTGGCAGTTGTATGGTTTGGGGGGCCCTCTGCGACCGTGGTAAGGTTGCACTTGCCTTCACCTCTACTAGGATGAACAGTTCAGCTTACACCCAGGTGCTTCAGGATAATTTGGTACCCTACTTAAGACGATTTCGTCGAGTTCGCCATTTCTTCCAGCAAGATAATGCCTCAATTCACGTTAGTCGTCAAAGTTTGGAGTGTTTCGAATCCAATAACATAAATTTGATGGAGTAACCGGCACGTTCTCCAGATTGTAACCCTATTGAAAACCTTTGGAGCTGCGAGAGGCAAATGTGGAAGAATAGAACTCTATAGACGATTTCATATTAAAAAACCTTGTCAACAGTATGCCAAAAAGAATTTTTATCTTGGTCGAAAATAGGGGCAGCAAGATCCCTTACTAGTTTTTCTTAAAAAATTTACGGACCTTATTTGGAATTCCTCAATGCCTCAATTAGATAACTTATTTATTCAGCTTCATTCAATATTTTTTTTTGTTTATAATTTTTTTTTATTCAGAAATCTGACTTCGAATAAAGAAGGGTATTTTTGTTCTGTCCAATTTCTCATTAAATAATGACACAATATAAAACTTCAGAGCAGTTCTTTGTAAACTTGAATAAATTCTTTACAAGAGATCATTTGAGGTTTTATAGAAACAGACTACCAAAATTTCAGTAAATTTTCAAATTGATTCATCAAACCGAATGGACAAATTTGTTCAAATCAATTAAAGCAACAAATACTATTGGTCCTAAGCATTATGCAGTCATCACCAAAATGAGAACAAAAATGACAAGCTTCGTCCACTTTTTCCACAGCTTTGTATAAGTTACGTTTTCTTAGACTTGAAATGAGAACAAAATTAAATTTGAAAAATGAATATTTAAAAAATTAATAATTACTATTGATTAATGATTAACGACATTAATCATTACTAAGATTACTTTTTTAATCATGATTATTTTAATCTGATCAAAATTAACCTACCCTGGGGTCCAGCGCCACTGAAAACATAACACTGCGTTACAAATGAAAAAAAAAGTTGAGTACCCGCTTTGAAATGTCATGTTTTCTTATTTATACCTATCGTTTGTTAAACATACATACAAATTTTCTTTTCATCACGTCTCATTTTTTTTTCCGTAATAATGTGCCAAATTATATTAAAAATTAAAAGGCCAAAACGTATTTTAAAGAAATCTGATAAAATCAACCAGAAACTTTTACATTAATTAAGTTTTATTTTATTATTTAAGTAACAAAAACTCAAAAAAAAAAATATTTTATAAAATATCATGTAACTTTAACAGTTTTCACCTAGCATAGTTACGTCCCGTCGGCCTTGAAATCGTTCTTAAAGTTTCTTTATATCCTGGTGGAACCCCTCACCTTGCTTACCACTGTCCCCACCAAGATTAGATGGAAAAAAAAGAAAAATGAGAATGAAGAAAGTGAATTTTTAATGACATTCTGCAACCAAGGTTTTCCTATGCCTTTACCATGTCGTTAACTAGCTGTTCCGCAATTTCGGCCTTGTGGTTCTCTAAAAACTGATAACCAGGCATCAAGTGCCTTATTAGTAAGCTTTTTGTCAAAATTTGGGTCTGTAATCAATGTGCGTATTTGTGGTCCCACAAATATTCCTTCTTTCTGTTTGGCATCAATTTTAACTTTGAAAAAACTGTTTTTAAATATAAAAGGGGGTGGCCGTGGCACGATGGTTGTGTGCTCGCCTGTCAACCTCATGATCATCACACTAGTATGCCCAACAAGGATGAACACGAATAAAATAATGTGAATTATAAGCGACATAGAAATAAGACACGGCATTTCTCCGCTTTAGCTCAGCCGCCATCCCTGGAGATAAAAATATCTGAGACAACCACCAACAGTCTCAGAACATCGTGCCACACATCTTTCCTATCCTTCTTTCTCTTCATTAACTTCACGCCCGCGCTGTGTTGAAACATTTTAAAGGGTAATCATAATCACTTGAGCGCGGGTAGATTATAAAAAAAAAAAAAAAAGAAGAAGCCATCTCCCTCTTTGTCCATAGCCTTGACATAATTTTTTATTAAACCAAATTTAATGTGGAGTGGTGGTAAAATGCCATTGTTAGGATCAATTAATGCTATATTTTTCGCATTAGATTTTGCGCAAATAAACTCTGATATTTCTGGCCATATTTTTGTCTACAAAGAAAACAAGAGTATTTGGTAAATCCACCAGCGCATACTTTCCAGCTGTAATCTTTGTATTTTATTAAATTCAAAATTGATTTCATATTTTCATGTTTCTTTTAAAACAGTTGAATATGCTATTGGTACTAACGCATACTTGTAACCATTGTGCAGCAATACCGCCTTCATACTTTTTTTTGAACCATCAATAAATAATAGCCAGTCTTGTGTTTTGTAAGGAATGTTGAACTCACTCATCAAAGTTTCTATATCGTTACAGTACACTGAACCAAATTTGGTAGTCATATTGAAGAAAAAGTAGGTAGAATTGAAGAAAGGGTGATCAATATACGGTCAATGAAACCTATCCGTTGTTTTGAAGAAAATTTTGTTATATTCAAGAAATATTGTCATTTTGAAGAAATGCATAAAATTTTTCGTTATGGTGTTAAATCCACAAAATTTTGTGAAATTGATTAAATTTCATGCTTCTTTCTTGAAATTATATAAATAAAAATAAAGTTTTTTATTAACTGTTTGGTTATTGTTGATTATTTTGGAGTTCTCTTCATTTTTCCTTGTCGACTATATTCGACTCATTATGTGATTTTTTGCTGGAATGAAAGAATTTTAAATGTTATTTTTTTTAAATTTACCTCTGTGCCTCTACCGAGATTCGAACCCGAGTCCTCTCGCTTGCCGTGATTGTGCTCTACCTATTGTGCCACTGTGATACATAAAATATCTTGTCTCAAAGTGCTACTCAAATAACTCTCTCGTGTTTTCGTATGAACTAAGAAATGTGATACCGAAATTATACCATTTTGTGCTACTTGTGATGTAAATACATACATACATAGTAAAAAAAACTTTTAATACAAATTTGTCTTTTCGAATAATTGCTTCATCAAAAATTAACAAATTGTTTTCGTAGATATGACAAAATTTCATTCGTTTGAATAAAATACTAAATCATTCATCATTTGAAGAAACCTTATTCATTTTGAATATTCAGTCTTCAATATGAAGAAAAATACTATGAAAAATTGTTGATTTGAATAATTGATTCTTCAAAAATTAACAAAATATTTTCTTCAATATCACCTACGCGATTTGGTTCAGTGTAACATATGTTTTTAAAATTTAAATAAAATAAAGCCATTTTTCTATTACGTTTTCGTTGCACAGATACATTTCTGTTAGAAGCCAATAAATTCCACTTTTTTAATATAGATCCTAGTAATTCAGTCTAATTGATAAACCTAAGTCTCGTGCCAAATCATGCAATTCATTTTGATTTACTAGATGTGGTTGGCCAAGAGAGTTTGTTGAAGATAAAACCTCAGGATCTTCGCATTTTTCCGTCATTATATTCCATAATACTCGTATTTAGCAAATCTGGTTCTTCTGAAATTTCGATTGCATTTTTGGAGGGAGATGAAAGAGCAGGCATTTCTTTACTGTGTGTTACTGGTTTCGACATTAAAGGAACGTCAGGATTAGCGTTGCCAGACGTCCCGGTCATAAATTCATCTATCCCGCCGGGACAGCTTTTTTCCCGGGTTGGGACTCAAACTCTAAAAATAATGAATATTGTACCTAAATATCTTTCAGTGATAAGGAACAATCACTACATTGCAATTTAACCTTAAGAAATTTAAAATTTCAATCAAACAAACATAACTTAACAAAAAATTTATTTTTGTAAACTGACATCTGTCATTAAAATTGACAAAAGAAAAATATTTGCAAATGATAAATGACAAAAAAGTCATTTAATTAGTTATTAATAAAAGAATTTATTTATATTGATCTACAAGCATTATATAATTTTTACTTGCGACTTATAGGTACTTTAAGGCAAGATTTGCATTCGTAAAAAAAAATCGAACTTGAGATTTTAATCAAAGTTGACATTACGATGATAGCGAAGATGAAAAAGTGGGAATCGCTGTCGGCTCGGCCGATTTTTGTTAAACTTGCGATATCTACCAAGTTTAACGAAAATTTTTTTCCCCAATTGTTTTTTCTAAAACAACCCAAGACCAAAAATGACGGTATACCTGCCATACGGTTTTTTCGAAATTTTATAAATATTTTTTTTTCTCAAATTTCATTTAATTAAAGCCTTGTAATGTTTAATGGTATAATGGTACTACCGATTTTGATCATTTTTTTTATGTTAAAGCTCCCCAGCAGTTTTTGCAGACCGAGTCTCTCTTAATCTCTCAGCAAGCCTGCCTCCAGCTTCATCTACGGAGGATCTGTGGAAGCACTGCCAGAATGCCATCAGTAGTGCCGCCACTGATGTGCTGGGTTTCACAAGGTCACCACAACGAAACCCCTGGTTTGACGAAGAATGCAGGTTGGCGCATGTAGCAAAGAACGAGGCCTACCAATTAATGCTGCAGGCAAGAACCAGAGCTGCTGAGAGAGATGCCCGGGAGCTCTACGGGCAAAGACGAAGGGAGGAACGCCGACTTCTAAGGAGGAAAAAGAGAGAGCATGCGAAGCGGGCGGTCGAGTCTATTGAGGACTGTACCGGCAGGGTTGATGTTCGAAAGTTTTACCAAAGGGTGAGGCAATCCACCCAGGGCTACAAAGCTAGAACGGAAGCCTGTCGAGATGAGAGTGGGAATATGGTAGTGGACACGCAGTCCGTGCTGAGGATCTGGAAACAACACTTTTCCAGGCTGCTGAACGGCGAGGAAGGCCAAAATTCCGCAACTAGGCGGAACATTCCATTCAACCTTGACGATGATGGTCAAAATTTCCGTCCACCCGACCTAAATGAAGTGCGGTCAGCGATAGCCAGGCTGAAAGCGTACAAAGCTGCTGGCGCGAATGGCTTGCCAGCTGAGCTATTTAAAGCAGGTGGGGATGACTTGGTAGAAGGCATGCACCAACTCATCTCAAAAATTTGGTCGGATGAAAGTATGCCCAATGAATGGAACCTCGGCATAGTGTGCCCCATCCACAAGAAAGGAGATGCCCTGACATGTGCCAATTACAGAGGTATAAGTCTCCTCAACGTCGCATACAAAATCCTGTCGTCTGTACTGTGTGAGCGCCTAAAACCGTTTGTCAACGAGCTGATCGGCCCCTATCAGTGTGGTTTTAGGCCTGGCAAATCCACCCTGAATCAGATGTTCACACTTCGACAGATTTTGGAAAAAACCCAGGAGTTCCAAATCGATACACACCACCTTTTTATCGATTTCAAAGTCGCGTATGATAGCGTGGACAGAGAACAACTATATAGAGCCATGTCTCATCTCGGAATCCCTGCCAAGCTCGTCCGCTTGTGCAGGATGACGATGGAGAAATCTCGCTGCTCCGTCAAGGTCGGTAAGAACACCACCGAACCTTTTGATGTCGAGAAAGGTCTGAGGCAAGGCGACGCGCTATCGAAAATGGGTTTGGCTGTTAATGAGGACAAGACGAAGTATATGCTATCATCGAGAAAGGAATCTCAACATCGTCGACTCGGGCAAAACGTCACGATGGATAGGTATAACTTCGAAGTCGTCAAAGACTTTGTCTACCTGGGCTCCACTATAACATCGCAAAACGACATCAGTGCAGAGATCAAGCGAAGAATTACTCTTGCCAACCGCTGTTTCTTCGGGCTAAGAAGGCATTTGAGTAATAAAGCCCTATCTCAAAGAACCAAGGAGACCTTGTATAAGACCCTCATCACCCAGTCCTGCTGTATGGGGCAGAAGCATGGACACTGTCTAAAATGGATGAAAATCTGCTTGGGTGCTTTGAAAGAAAAGTTCTTCGTTTGATCTTCGGTCCAGTCTGTATCGATGGAGTATGGAGGAGAAGGTTCAACAACGAGCTGTACGGGCTTTTCAGCGACGTTGACCTAGTCAAGAAGCTGAAAATACAACGGCTGAGATGGCTGGGACACATGGAGCGTATGGACACCGACGCACCAGCCCGTCGAATCTTCGAATCCACCCCTGATGGTCTGCGCAGCAGAGGAAGACCCCACCTCAGGTGGCGCGCACAAGTGGAGAGCGACCTCAACCAACTTGGAGTGCGTAACTGGAGGCAGCTAGCTAGGGACTGAGCTAGCTGGAGGGGCTTGTTGGTTGAGGCCTTAGTCCACCCTGGACTGTGAGCGCCATCTAAAGTAAAGTAAAAGTAACTCCCCAGCAGTTAAAATATTATTGTGTATTCAAATTCTATAATTTATATAAGAATTCTATAATTTAATAAAAAAAAATTATATCAAGATTTTACTGACTGTTTACCTACCACATAACGATTTATTCGACTTTTGAATTTCTCTTAATCGGAATAACGGATTTAAGTAAATTTTTGTAAAGAGAAGCTTCTAAAAAGTTTAAAAAACATTGCATTTCAAAACTCTAAAAAATTTTTTTTTAATTTTGAAAAAAAAATCAATTTTTTTTTCGAAAATTCGATACCTCAAAAATGTCTCAATATCTTTATTTGTAAATTTAATTTTTATTCGAACAAAATCAAAAACTTCAAATTGACGTAGGTACCAATATTTTATCTTAAAAATGATTTAAAAATTTTGTATATTATATTTTTTTATTTTTAAGAAACCACTACAACGAAGTATAATTTTGTTCTTGCATTGATCAATATTTGTTCGAATCACATGGCATCCTGTGTTTAGCTAGTCGGAGCTTGTTTTAGGAGTTTTTTTAGTCATTTAAAAAATTAATTTTAATTTTAATTTTTAATTAATTTTTCTTAGTCGTGCATTTTATTTATTTTGTCCCGGACAATATGATGAAATCCCGGGATTTTTCATTATTTAAGCCACTTGTCCCGCCGAGGTGCAAGAAAAATCTAGCAACCCTAGTCAGGATACTTGATGTTGTGTTTTAGTACGAGTACCTATGATATGAGAGTAGCATAGCACGAAACACAAAAAAACTTTGGTAGGTATCCATTGTTTATCTTGATTAATAGCACGTCTAAAAAAGAGTAAATACCATTTTCACTTTTTCCGAACCATTTTTTGTTTGTGATCTCACAATATGCTGTCCGCAAACGTAACAAAACTTATTTGGTGCATTAAAGCAGTTGCGACGACCACTTAGTCCAGTATTCATATTGGCTTTTTCAAATAAATATGTACATGATGTCATCGTTATCGAATGGAAACGATTAATAAACAATACAAAATAATAAAAGTGCAATACATTGTAAAATGGGAAATGGGAAGGCATATGGGCCCGACACGGTCTTAAATAAAGATGAGGAATAGAGCTTGGAAAATCAACCTCGCAAAATGTGGATTCCCACTAAAGCCATCTGACCTTTTGAATACAGTTCAAAAAATTGTATTAGAAGACAAGAGATCTACACAATTTAAAGATGGCCTTCCAGGAAAATCTTGGTACTATGGATTCTTAATGCGGCATCCTCAATTGTCCCTCAGAACGCCAGAGCGGCTGTCAAAAGGACGAGCCATTGTTACAGAGGAAGCGGTGCGAAAATGGTTTCGGAATTTGCAGGACTATTTGAAAGAGATAGATGCTGCAGATATTTTGGAAGATTCCTCTAGAATTTTTAACGGGGATGAGACGTCATTTTGTTTGGCTCCAAAAACTGGGATAGTTTTGGCTCTTAAGGGATGGAAAAACCTGTACAAGGTGAATGCAGGAAATGACAAGGAGACAATAACTGTACTTTTTTTGTTCAGCGCTGATGGTCAATCTCTGCCGCCTTTGGTCGTGTTTCCTTATGTGCGCCCTCCACCAGCTTTGGTGAAAAGCATGCTCGAAAAATGGGTATTGGGAAGATCGGAGACTGGCTGGATGCGATTCGAGACCTTTTTTGAATACGTGGCCAACAGTTTCGTTGACTATCTTTCAGATAATAATATTAAGCGGCCAGTATTGTTTCTAGTAGATGGTCATAAATCTCATCTTACCATGGAACTGAGCGACTTCTGCAGAAATAATGGGATAATTTTATATGCGCTTTTTCTAAATACAACACATATTACACAGCCAACCGATGTGGGAGCATTTAAGGGACTGAAAAATGAATACAAAAAAACGGTTCACAAATGGCAGAGTATTCCTGGAAATGAAAACAAAGCGGTGACGAAGACCAATTTTTGTGAGCTTCTAAAATCGGTGCTAGATGGCTCAGACAGGACGGAAAGCATTAAAAACGCTTTTCGAAAGTGTGGAATATTTCCATTTAATGCAGACGCCGTCGATTTTACAAAATGTGTCCAGAATACGCTTAAGAAACTCCAATTAACACCACTGGAAACAGTTACAGCTTCAAGTTTCCATGAGATACAAAAAGTTCTGGCTTTGGCAAAAGAGGATTTTGAAATGCAAGGAATCGACTTTGACTCTGTGTTGCAAATTATAGAAAATCTTCAAAATGCACATCAGCCAAATAACCCGATTTCTTGTACTGAAGAAGGAACAGGTGAACTTCAAGAAGCCAATATGGAAGATGAAACTGACGCAGCTAAGGCCCATGATGATACGTTAACTGGGACTTATATTTTAGATGATACAGGGGAGCTAAAAAAAATTTCTGCGACAGTTACCATACCATCAACCTCATCACCAGTCCACCAGAATACAAGAAGCAAGGAAGATAATTCAATAACTGAACTTTTAAAGGAAGCAGATGAAGTTTTGTCTACAATTGACAGTGGTAGGACTTGACAAATTTTATTTAATTTATTTTATTTTGTTTCATTTAATTTCATTTTCTTAGCGGGACCATCACGCACATGACGTTACTCGAAGTCCTTAATAATGATAGACGAACTGCTGCAGAACATTAATGTCCAGAAGAAAAATGTCAACATTCAGAGCTCACCATCAACTTCCTCTGCAGTAAGTCCTGCTTTTAGAAAACACCTGTACTATCCTGAAAAAAATCCTAAAATCCAGCAAACCTGCTCGCGAAAAACCACCAGCAAGTATTTTCTCAAAAGCATGGAAAGATTTCTTCGACAAAAAAGCGCAGGAAAAGGCCAACAAAAAGCAGGAAAACCAAAGACAAAAAAAAATTACGATGTTCCTATTGTGATGATGATTTAATATCAGACGTTGAGAAAAATACCCTAAAGAACATTGGCTGTGATTCTTGTCCCAAATTGTTTCATTTAAGGTGCACACATTTTGCCGGGCGAAATTTTGAAGAAATACAGAATGAAGTATTCATCTGTGAAACATGTACGAGTATTAAGTAAAAACATAGATATATCTGCTTTAGACGTTTTAAGTTTTTTTTTTTTTTTCACTTTTACTAATACATATGTACCTGAATGTCGAAACATATGTAACTACATACCTACGAGTATTAAAGTTGTTTTTTTTTTTTTTGTTTTATTTTTTTTTAATTACATTTTTATACATATATATATGAACATATATATAAGAAAGTGCGATACTATATGTACCTTGCAATCGATTTAGTAATAAAAGTTAAATTGTTTATGGTGGTTTTAATTATCTTGGGCTAAAAATGTAAAATAATAACTTAAAAATTTGGGACCGACTACTGAAGACTTATGGGGCCGACCTCAGAAGTTTATGGGGCCGACTTCACCAGATTCATCGCTTTATTTAAATTTTTGAGAATAGTTTTGTTTTTCATGGGAAGTCCAGTAGAAAAATCAAAATCTTTAAAATTAAGACATTCCAAGTTATCATATATAAACTAACTACATAGTATGTCCAAATCTCTAACAACTGAATTTTGGGAACCAGTCAATCATAAAAAAAAGTTAAATGGCCGACTACTGGCTCCATCACCCTGTAAATTTAAAATGTTAGGATAACATTTAGCAAATATGTAATAGAAAATATTCTTGTTGTCAATCTGGCGGACGCTATTTAACCATGCTATAAGGATTCTTGTATAAATTATATGAATTGTATATTTAAATGATTAATTTAATAAAATCAATCTTATCTGATCTAAAATCAGTCTAGGGTTACAGAGGGCGACGAACACTTTGTACAACAAAACGATCCAATTTTGTTCCCAAAAAACACTACTTCAATCAGATGAAGAGCAGCTGTTCGCCATTCCAGAACGAGATTAACAACCAGGTCCATAACCAAATCCACAGATAAATTACATAGCCGAATTCACATCCATCTCGCATCTCGTTCCAGATAGCGTACAAAAATGAAACTACTTAAAAAGCACTAACATAAACAAATACAAATAGGAAAAATAAGAAATTAAAAAATCAAAGCATGTCAACACACAGTACAGAAGATCAAAATCAAAAAAGGAAATACCAACAACTGATAAACCAACACAAAGAGTTTGGAAGTTGTATGACAGCAGTTAGTACACTCAGAGAAAAAAATAGTTACTTTTGTAACTATTGCCATAGTCATTCTTTGAAATCCAATGAAATTTGCCGAATCACAGAAATAAATTGAAAATAGCTACAAAATAGTTCAAATCAATCATTTTATTTAGTGACTATTCAAAATATTTAATTGTGACTATTTTGCTATCTAACCATAGTTGTTAAACAAAATAAGAACTAATCAATTCTGACTGTTCTATAATACAATATACGAGTACAACAACTGCCACATTAGTTACAAATGACTATGTTGTAGCAGTTTCGTTTGCGTGTCGCGTCGATCTTTGTTGCATGTATATATGTAGGTATCATTCTGTGCTGAGTGTCCTTTTCTTAAAGTTGTTTGTGTAAAGTTCTTAAACAAAAAAAAAAAAAATGAAAAACGTAAACGATTCTAATTATACTGGTGAAACTTTGAATCTAGAAGTGCTCTACGCCAGTGGAGAAAAAGTCTAGGCTCAATTTGTTGACAGTGAAGGACATGAAATATATTTAACAAACCCAAGTTAAAATATTCTCCAGACAACTGATACCGGTGCAACAATCGAGTACGGCGAGCTGTATTCTATTTTACAGAATTGGGATCTGGAAATTCTCCATACAAATTTTGTTGGTAAGTTTTTTTTTTCATAGATTTTAATACATTACCTAGATAGCTAACTCATATAATTTTGTATGGAACAGAAGTGAGGCTTTACCACCATTTTGTGTAAGGCAAAAACATCAAAAATTGAAAAAATGTGGATGATGATATCTTTAAAGATACTGTGATGACGTATACTTTTTTGGCACCAATAAAAGGCTTAATGAGCCACCTTTAATTTAATACACATAAAATACATAGGTACATGTATTAAAATATATTAATTTATAGACGACTAATTAGACTTTTTATTGGTGTCAAAAAAAGTATACGTCTTCAATACATTTTTAAAGATAGTGTGCAAAGGTCTGTTTAAAAAAATATGTATCAAGAAGTTTTATCTAAATTTATCAAAATACAGTCGACTCCCTCTAAGTCGAAGTTCCCTCTAACTCGAACACATTCTCTTGATTATTGACTTATTTTCTTTCCCTCTAAGTCGAATTTTTTTCTTTTGCCGAAAAAAAAATCAGAAAAAATCTCTCAAATCGCAACTCGTTATTGTTTGTAATTCTTATTAAAAGCACACACTCGAACTCTTTTATTCTCTATATGTTACATCGCCTGCGCCGTCACCGTCAAATGGCAAGGCAATAAAAAAAGCATTTGTTGGTTGGATCCATTCCATTCCAACTTCAAAACATTTTGTGCTTTATTTGAAAGCAGTAAAACAACAGATCTCAGAGGTCGTCGGAAAAGCTAAAGCTTCTGGTTATAGGGAAAAGCAAAAATCCTCGTTGTTACAATAAAATTAAAACTTTGCCGGTGGACTATGTAGCAAACCATCCTTCTTGGATGACATCAGACCTTTTCACAAGTTGGCTTTTGAAACTTGATTCTAAATTTGGAAGATCAAAGCAAAAAGTTATACCTATTCATTATCGATAACTGCCCAACTCACCCAAAACAAGTTAAGTTTATAAAGCTTGAGTATTTGCCCCCCAATATGACCTCAATAATTCAGCCAATGGACATGGGTATAATATAAAATTTGAAAGTACACTATAATCGCCGTCTTCTCACCAAGATCTTAAGGGTTTGGGAAACCAAAAAAGAGCAATATAAAATATCACTTCTCGATTGTGTGCGCGAAATCCTAAAGGCATGGGGACGTTACTCCATTGACAATTGAAAATTGTTTCAAAAGGCCGAATTTAAGTCTGAGACGTGGGATGACGAAGATGATATTCCGCTTAGCTTCCTTAGATGTAACAAGGAAGACACCCAAGAAATCGAGATAATATGGGAAAGGCTAACAGAAGCTCATTATAATGTTGAAGGAGTATATTGGAAGGACTATGTTGAAGTCGATGACGGCATCGTAGCCACTGAAATACCTGATAACGAGTCAATTTTGGAAGCAGATGCTGATGATACTAATGACGGTGAAAATAGAGCTGAAGAAGAAGATGGAGCTGAATTAATAGACTTTAAAATACCAGAGAAAAATTAAATTGAAAATGCAATTGGTACATTGCAATCTGCAATTGAAATGAAAGAAGAAATTCAAAATTGCTTATTTAAAATAGAATCTTTTTTTAAAAAGGCGATCACTGATGACACGGCGACTGTGATGACTGTGATGTCTAAAATTACAATTTTTTTTAAATAATTAAGTTGAAAAATATTTTTTTATAATACATAATTATAGATTATTGAGCGATAAAAGCAGAAGCTAAGGTTTATTTATTTATTTTACTTGTTATCAAATTCAATAAATCATTAAAAAAAAACTCTCTCTAACTCGAATTTTTCTAAAACTCCCTCTAACTCGAACTAGTTTTCATATCCCGTGAAAGTTCGACTTAGAGGGAGTGGACTGTATATTATTTATCTATCTATCTTATTATTTGCAAGAAACCACTGAAACATTTTTGATGTGTAAACATCTTTGCCGGCGGTAGAGTGAATCGAAAACGTGGGTAAGACTCATACGTTGCGTGTATCCCGTTACGGTTACACGTTACGGTTACACATTACGGTTACATGTTCCGTGTAGCAACTTTACCTTACCAAATATTGCATTTAAGACCCTGCTCATATTAGAAATATTGCATACTTACGACATCGTGTTTACATTGGAAACTTTGAGCTGGCTAGAAATAAATTCAATCCCTCAACATTTCTTCACCACTCGACCAATATGTCAAAAAGACGAAAGACAAAACAACTGGTTTAAAATGTCATAGCGGGTTAATTCAATGTCTTAAACAAATCCACTTAACGTTAGTGATGGACGATTACATTTTATTGTATGCTCCCAAAAAATTGCATTTTCAGAGTAGACATTTAAAAATGTGGTTCATGGCAAACAGTTGACATTTGCAACGAAATATTCTCGATACCTCACAATTTAATTTGTCATACCATATAATTATTTTAATTATCAAATTAAAATATTCTACATATTATGTATATTATATCAAAATATATTTTTAGCATTCGCCATATCAAAATATAGATCGTTCTCCAAATGTCAAGCCATGAACTGGATGATGACTACGACTTCAATGGATTAAAAAATTTAGTTTTTCCACTTATATTTACTTTAACAATTTCCATTACAAGGTGGGAATGGTGTCAATCGGTTTATAAATCTCTGACAGAGGGATTAAAGTAAATTACAGAAACTTAAAAAAAAAATTTGGAGGATTGGCTTGTTTTTGACAAGATGAACGCTCCATCTAGTGGCTTTTCAACCAAAAAATGTTTTGATATTTTCGCTGCATAACAAACATATTAACGAAACTGAACGCATGTTCGTTAAGCATGTTGGTCCGCCATAGTCGAAATTCCAATGAGAAGTGATGTTTGACAGCATGTTGACGAATGTGAACGCTTCTTTTTGTATCCATCAAATATTCATCATGCAGTGCTTGTTGAAATTTGAGAATGTGAACGCCCCTATTAATGCTCCGAGCAAATATGTCTATACACTCATCAAGCATGAGTCTTCAATCTTATATTTTTACATCGGGGGAGTGGCGAGAGGACGTTGCCCTTTGTGAGTTTTTTTTCGGCAAAATTGTAATTTTATCCGAGTAATTTGTTTTATTTTGTCTGTCCATCATACAATTTTTGTTTATGCTGCGCTCTGTTATCTTTTCTTCGACGTACTATACGCAAATGAACATATAAATGCATGATCAATCATCAATCTTGCATATACACTATTTCAATGCAGTACGCTAGATTGAAAGAAAACCAAAGATTTTGATTTTTCTTCAAGCCTACATCCATTCTTTACGTGTGACTTTTTCACTTATACACTTACACGTGCTTGTCATGCATTGGAACAATGTAAATCTGGCTTTAACAATCTTACTGTGGTTGAGAAAAATGCGGAGTTATCCTTCGTTCTTCTTTTTGGTTTCCTTTATTTATATTTGGTGTTCGCTTAGTGAAATTCACTTAACTGAGTAGAGTAAGGAGTGCGGCTGTGTTCATAATTGCAACATTTTTGCACACGCCATGCAGAAAATATTCACTCAATACATTTATGAATAGAAAAACTGCTGCAAGTATCCGGCAGTTCTGCATTGCAAAAAGGGTTCATGAATAGAAAAGCTATTTGGCGGTAAAAATATGACGGATATTAAAATTATTTTTCTCAGTGACGCTTGTTGTTTAGAAATACTAAATTAGTGGAAAATGTCTAACACAACATTCGTAACACAAATCAATCCTAATAGATTTTTAATCTCTTGAACGGAACTAACTTTGAAAGTATTCAGGAAGAACTCTGCAAGAAAAAAGATGATTCTTTTGATTAAAAGTAATTGGACACGAAGGCATATGCCAAGAACCAGAAATTTCCTGAAAACAATAGAACAATTTCCAGACGACGCTCTTAGAAGTCATTTTCGTATGAAAAGGTGTACAATTCATGTTCGTATTTCCTTTCTTATTCTTGCATATGTACGTGACTTTTAAATTTTGGAATTTTCTTTTGATGTCTTCCTTACTGTTTAGTTAATCAAGGATGAAAGGGGTTTTATTTCCGTGAAAACTTTTCCCCAAAGAATAGATTTCTTTTTGCGGCCAGCTATGAACTCGGACTCCATTGCCAAAGGAATTAAGATCAGGAGTTTGGTATCAGTATCTGACCAGAATTTTTGCTGACTTTCATTCCTATGAAACATAAATAATATATTATAACTTTTTAATAAAAAACACATCAAATTTTCACAGAAAATATAATATATTCAATCATTTTGCTTACATATTTTCTCCAGCCATCTTCTGGCAGTGCGGCAACAAAAAAAAAAAACCACTGCAAACTTGATCGCATTCCGACTTTCAATTTGCTTTTATTAACATAGTTACCCACTACTGTAATGCATAGATAATGCAGCTTATGTACATTTATGAACGCACATTTTGCATGACTTCTGCAATTTTACATTTATGAACTCAGCCAACTCCTTTTCGCTTGAATAAAGTTAACTTATGGTCAAAATCGCTGTGTTTAAAAGCACTCATGCAATCGAAAGGAAGAAAAAAGAGAAATAGAGATTAGAAACCAGTTTCGTGTAAAAACAGTCTATTTTCTATCAGATAACATATCTGTTTGAATATAAGTGTACAAATGTAATGCTGTCTTAAAAACCTGTTTAAACACAAGTCAAACAAACTTTACGTTACGTAGTGGAGTCCAATTACTCCTAACACACGCCATGAACTACTTCATCGAAGCATATTGTCGATAAGGTTTTTAGTTCATGTGAAATGAATATATGTCGACACAACAGTGCGAACTCTGGGAATCGAAGAAGTATCTTAACCGTGAGTCCCGGCACTCACACTTTTTTTTTTAATTGTTGACGTTTTTGTCTCACGACGAGCTTCACTTTTTAACGTGAAGCTAGATCTGGCCTTATATTACGGCACCGAAGCGGTAATGCTTTTATACAGGGTGTCCGGTAATTCGTGTACCATACCACTCCTCTCCTATGTATGGAGACTATGGAAACTCGTAATACCATCTCTTGTGAATTGAGATTCGTCTGTCCAAAGAATTCTGTTTATAAAATGGTTGTCATCCAAGCTTCTCTCTAGCAACCAGTAACAAAATTCGAGTGTCTTCTCAAAATTATCGGGAAGCAGTTCTTGCACATGTGTATTGTGATATGGATACATATTTTCCCCATGCAGTATAATGGAAATTCTGTGTTTGGAAACATTAATCTGTAGAGCCAAACGTCTTATGCTAATGGAAGGATCGATTTCAACAGCTGCCAGTATTCTTTCATCGACCGAAACTATTCTTGTTCTTGTTGCAGCTCCCGCGATAGGTCTTGCAGTTGAAACCGATCCAGTTTCTCCAAGCCTTCGAAAGATATTTCCAAAAACATTTCGAGAAGTCGTCTGTGAGGATAAAGTTCCTGGTATCTTCGTTGTGCTCTTCTTGAATTTCCATTGCACAACCCATAAACGAATAAAATAAAATGTCTGCGTATTCTTCTCTCGTAAATGAAGGCATTTCAAAAAGCGCTCTTATCCAACTGTAATCGTGACTTAAATTTAGTTAATTTACCCATTAAACATTCATACCCTAAGTTTAACTCTCCCTGAGAAGAGATAAGGTATGTAATTAGGATTTCGAAAGCAAGTCAAGTAGGCATAAGTATACTTTTAACCCTTTTCATGATTGCAGTTTTAAAAATTACCTAAAAACTATCAATTCTTGGAAAACTACTCCAATTGTCAAGTGCTGCAATAAAAGTAGGTAAAAAACCCAAGATTCGATTTTGTACCTGTTTCAGTTTTTCCCAAGTATCATAAAATGTATGGGTTTTTGGGTGCAGGTATTAACGAGTTTTTTTATTATTGTTTTGTTCATCAGATAAAAATAAGAAAACTTAATGTTTATTACGTATTTTTTTAAATTGATCTCAAAGTCAAAATTTTGCTCGGGCAAGAAAGACCATTGAAGACCATTTAAAATTGAATATCTGGCAACCCTAAAAACATATCAGCTCAATTTGAACGTAGTTTTAACGGTTAGTATTTCTTCTAAGAAAAAGTCTAAAAAGTGCGTACTATTAGTACTGACAGAGAAATTGACCTTAACATGGGTCAGGGTACAACAAAGTTAGCCTTTTTTAAATCGTCAAAAAGTGATGTCAAAGTTGAAAATCAGACTTTACTGTAGAACAATTTTTTTCTTAGAATATGACCAAGAACCACATCCCAAAGAATGGCAGACGAATTACCGGACACCCTGTATGTTACTGCTTAAATAGTTAATTAATTTATTAATGTGATTATTAAAATGTTGATTCTGAAAAATATCAATTGAAAATCAAAATAGTCATATTAATAACTTTGACTATTGAATAGTTGATTTTACTATTGGATACCTAATTTTTTATTATTGAATAGTTAGTTTTGAAAAAAAAAAATCAACTGACTATAAAATAGTTAAAAATAACTATTGTTTCTAGTAGTATTAACCATTAAGCCAAACCAAATGGTGTTTAATGATTTTTAAAATATTAAATAAATAAATGAAAAACTGAATTTTATTTTTATTTTATTCAATTTTATTTAACTTAATTAATATCACAACTTTAATTAATTTATTATATTTAAGCTACGCGTTTCGGAGTGTTATTGCTCCATCATCCCGATTTTTAGTATCTTCTTCTTTCTTTAGATGGCGCTCACAGTCCAGGGTGGACTAAGGCCTCAACCAACAAGCCCCTCCAGCTAGCTCGGTCCCTAGCTAGCTGCCTCCAGTTACGCACTCCAAGTTGGTTGAGGTCGCTCTCCACTTGTGCGCGCCACCTGAGGTGGGGTCTTCCTCTGCTGCGCAGACCATCAGGGGTGGATTCGAAGATTCGACGGGCTGGTGCGTCGGTGTCCATACGCTCCAAGTGTCCCAGCCATCTCAGCCGTTGTATTTTCAGCTTCTTGACTAGGTCAACGTCGCTGTAAAGCCCGTACAGCTCGTTGTTGAACCTTCTCCTCCATACTCCATCGATACAGACTGGACCGAAGATCAAACGAAGAACTTTTCTTTCAAAGCACCCAAGCAGATTTTCATCCATTTTAGACAGTGTCCATGCTTCTGCCCCATACAGCAGGACCGGGATGATGAGGGTCTTATACAAGGTCTCCTTGGTTCTTTGAGATAGGGCTTTATTACTCAAATGCCTTCTTAGCCCGAAGAAACAGCGGTTGGCAAGAGTAATTCTTCGCTTGATCTCTGCACTGATGTCGTTTTGCGATGTTATAGTGGAGCCCAGGTAGACAAAGTCTTTGACGACTTCGAAGTTATACCTATCCATCGTGACGTTTTGCCCGAGTCGACGATGTTTAGATTCCTTTCTCGATGATAGCATATACTTCGTCTTGTCCTCATTAACAGCCAAACCCATTTTCGCCGCCTCCAGTTCAATACTTGCAAACGCACCGGTAACAGCTCGCTTCGTCCTCCCAATGATATCAATATCATCCGCATAAGCAAGCAGTTGAACTGACTTTTGAAAAATTGTACCTCTATTGTTGACGTTTGAGTTTCGTACAATTGCTTCAAGAGCGATGTTAAATAGGTTGCAAGATAGCGCGTCGCCTTGCCTCAGACCTTTCTCGACATCAAAAGGTTCGGTGGTGTTCTTACCGACCTTGACGGAGCAGCGAGATTTCTCCATCGTCATCCTGCACAAGTATGAAAATAGTTAAAAATAACTATTTTTTTCTGAGTGTACAGCTGTTAAAAAAATATTACCGTAAAAACATTTAAAAAATCACATGTACCGTGTAGCATATTTTCCCGACTACTTGAGTTCGTTTTTCTGAATATTTTGAACTTTAAAAAATGTTTTTTTTTTCTAGTTCAGTAAAAAATTTTAAATCTTGAAAATAAGGTTTTAGGTAATACGGTGTTTAAGAAATAAAATATTAATAAAATGGAATTTCAAAAATTAGTTAATGACCCGTTTTTGAAATACCGAAGTTTAAAATTAAAAATTGTTTTTTTTAATTTTAATATGCAATTAATAAAGGTTTTATAACGTTTATTAAAATTTGTTATGTAAGTAATGGCAAAGCAGAATATCTTAGTTTAATATTCGTTTTATTTTTGTAAAACAAAAAATGGTTCGAAAGCCATTTTTTAACATTTGTACAGTGGTTGCTGATTTTTTTTTATGTTTATTTATTGTAGCTTAATTATTATACTTTTTTTTTCATTAAACTTATATTGCACAATTTACAGAGATTTGATATAAATCTACCTTACTACTGGAAAATTTATTACAATGATTTTTATATATGAAATGATAAAAAAAATAAATGGTAGAAGGAAAAGCTACTAAAAAACCTTCATGTAATGGATAAGATAGAGAGAAGGGGAGGGCAAGACTGAAAAATACCTCCTTCAAAATCAGTGTCTTTTTACAAATACTAACGTTAACATTTTAACAAAATAATCAAATTAACAAATAATTAATAGATAACAAATAAAAAATAAATAAATAACAAATTAAATGAATAAATGAACAATTAAATAAGTTAACAATTAAATAAATTAACAAATAAATAAATGAACAAATAGATATATAAACAGTTGAAGAGATAAATAAATAAATAAATAAATAAATAAGTAAATAAATCAATAAATAAATAAATAGATAAATTAATTAATTAATTAATTAATAAATAAATAAATTAGTAAATGAATAAATAAATAAATAATAATTAGATATCACAGATCAAAGGCAATTCATTAAATATGTAAATAGATAATTCTTAAGTTATTCAATAAAAAATATATTGGCAAATAAATATGTATATAAATAACTAAAAAAAAAACACAATAAATAAATAAATCTATGAATGTATAATTTTCATAGACAGATTTGATATGAGGTAGTTGTCAGATGAACTACAGGATAAGTTGTATCTATTAGACAGATTCATTATTCTAGAAGGAATTCTTTCTATATTTGCTATTCTATGTAACTCTTCAGTCGAAAAATGCCAAGGCAAATTGAGCGTTGATGGTTTTTCGATTTTCTAGAACCAACAAATGAGGGGACCGCTATAGTATCTACCTATAAAATTACCAAAATTTGAAACTAAAATACTATTCAAACTTTTAAACTTTTTAGGTGATGAAAATCCGTTTAACAGTTTTTGAGAAAATCGAAAACTAAGCAGTTAGTTATATCTATGCTAGACTCATTAATAACCAAAATGAAATATTTGGACCAACTTTATTATCAGTAAATTTTTAAATTAAGAAAGAGATTGATATATCATATTTAATTAATAAACTGTTCGTACGTAAGACAAGGCGGGAAAAGATATGAAATATATCTTGGTTTACCTACCTACCTACCTATGCATTTAAGTTTGATAATTGTGTGGGATTTTGCAGTTCTTTCCAAAAATACTTAAATACCAAAGCATCAACCTAGTGCCTATACCTACCAACCTTCTTACCTCCAATAGTGAAATAATAATTCTAGCATGAACAAATTATTGCAGAAATTACCTACTAACACACTAATCATTTGAGGAGCTGTCCAACAAAGCATACCTACTTGTCCACATTAAAGTTTTTTCTCGTATCTGTTACATTTACGGGAGATTTAAGTTTATAGATTTGAAGAGTTTCGAATAAAACCGGTTCTAAGCTATACAAAATCAACATACAAAATTACTTTTCAAACAGAAATTAACCTATATCATTAGTTTAGTAAATTCATTTGACAAGTCCGCTTTTGTTCGCCAGCTCCTCAGTTTTAATTGTATGTATATAGAAGGTAAATAGGTATTTCTACGTTACATCTACAAGCACATACATACTTAGGTTCTTGGCTTTCAAAACAATAACTTAAAAAAAACTTTGTCCAATAATATTTGTGTTTGCACAATTTTTCAAGCTTGTCATTTGACGTTAGAATATTTTTTTTTTCTTAGTCAAAATTACAAACAAGTTATTTTTTATACCTAGCTGGTTTTAACCTTTTGCACATCTTATGACAGAACAGCAAAATACAAGCAGATAATGACCAAAGGACACAGCAGACAGCACAACAAAAATTTTACTCACAACGCACACAAACAGATGTTAACAAACAAAAAATATACACAGAAAAAACTTTTATATCAAAAGGCAGAGGGAACCCCATCATCATCATTATTAACCATCAAGCACAGGCAGGATTCGAATTGAGAGCTCCGCTAGTAGCAGCAACGCTAGTGCCCAACAATTGCGTGCCTAACCTTCATATTACTACTATAGCTAAATGTATTTATGTAAAATGGTATAAATAATCTGTGGCAAAAGGACACACAAAATGCATGGATTGAACGCAAATGTACCCTTCGCACTAAAAAAATCAACAAACAAAACTTTAAATCAAACTAAAGCTTATGAACCTACTCGAATCCTACTTATCCTTCTCCGCTTACATATTTTTTGTTTTTTTTTTTTGTTTATCCTTGGTTTCGTTTTTGCATTTATTTTTTTTTGTTTAAAATCACAATCATAAAAATTGTAGATATCCTTATTCTAGTCGTAGTATTCTGTTTTTATTTGAGAATATTCCCCCCTTGAGTTGTTGGGGGTTGAGTTATAGAGAAGTGGTAGTTTTTTCCCTTTCTATGATACACTACACTTTTTTTTAAATAATAAATTATTAACACATCACTTCCGAGAAAAGGATATTTTCCTTTTTGGAGAATAAATTTGGAATATAGGTTCCTTGCTTCAGCACAAATTTTACGGCGGTTTATATGAATTATATTCGGTTAATTAATTTATTTAAATATAAGCATGTATGAAGTACTCGTAGCCTTCGTATGTGATGCATAATTCCAACCCGATTTCCTGATTTTAATTATATTTTTTTATTATTCGGCGGAAATACAATATGAAATGAGCTTTCTTTTCGACAATAGGTATTGAAAATTTTATATGACACGTTGTTTTCTCAGTTTGTGTTTAAGGAGAAAAACATTTTGAATTTTAAAACTTCTTTTTATTAAAGAAAATATTTAAGCAGGGAATAGGAAGTACCCTTCTTGGTTGTACCGCACAATACCAAAAAGACCATGGGGTTGTTATGGTGATGATACCCCCGTGTAACCGTGTAAGGGATGAATAATAATTAGATGACGTCTTGTTTTTTTTGCAATCACTTTTAGATATATTTTTTTTGTTTCTTTGTCCTTCACAGCAAGTATTCGTTATTGTTTAGCTTTATTTTTAACTTTTTGGTCGAAATTTAATTTGTGTTCTTATTTTTGAAATTATATTAAAAGTAAATAAATAATCTTAAATATACAACGACAACCCCAAAATGTTCGTTACACAAAACGAACTAAACAAGACTGAGGAGGATTGATAAGTTTGCTCTTGCATTCGCTCACTCTGTTATACGAACCACTACGTAGAATTAGAGGAGCAAAGCAGAATAACACCAGGCGTCCGTCTAACATAGCAGAACATACACTGGCTCACACACACGTCGACATATGCACACATTCATTGAGGGCTAGTTTATAGTCCTCGTCCTTCCTGTTCGTTTTTCATCATCATACTTCTTAAGAGGGTAAGTTTTTGCCACTTGCTGCCGCTACCGTGGTGCTATGTTCGGAGCATAAGCATAAACGGGATGTATATTGTGCAAGCGACATTATAATATTTCATCCCTTAAATAATTTCAATATCAGCTAGCAGCAAGCAAGTTGGTAAAAGCAGCAGTATAAACATTACCCTATTTCTATCGTATCGCTATCACTATCACCCTCTGCCGCAAAATGAGTATCCGTTATTCTTACTCCGTTATATTGTATTTTCGTATCATCATAAATAATTTCTACTTCTGTTTTTTTGGTGATTTTAATTTCTCCTAAAACCTGGAAAAGAAGATAGGTATGCTAAGGATTGTGCGTGCATTCACATTTTTTTGGCTACCTACTTGCCAGCTGAAAGACAGAAATTTTAATAATTCCTACGATTTTTGTTGTATGGATAAAGTGTGATTTACTATTTATATATGTAGGTACATACATACATTTAATATATCTATATAAAAACTGCGACGATGGAAGGCTAAAACTATGACATGCAGTTTGAGCTTGACACAGGAAAACAATCGTCACCCACTCTTTGCGTTTATTTTATTTTAAACTTTGACTTGAATTAATAAAAAACTAACTATTCAATGTTAAACAAAAAAAAAAAACAAATAAGACATTACAGTATAATGCTGTAGGCTGTAGCCTAGCCTGTCTATTTTGTGTTTTGTATTAAAACGACAAAGTAGGGTAAGTGTTCCAGTGCCTGGCCACATAACGAATGTTAATGAAATAAAAAATATTTTAAAATTATTGGCGCAAAATTTTAAACAGCCTATTATTAAGGTATTAGTATGATACTACATAACAATTTGCTAACTTTAAAGTAGTTTACTAAATCATTCTTAATTTTGAACATTTTCTAATTAGTATCGTACTAATAGGATTTTCTTAATATATTGCTTCTGAACACACCTAAAACAATGACATTTCGTGTAAAAAAGTAAGTAGGTACACGAACCTTTTTTGATGTTTGCAAATGTCAAAGAGTCATATAGCATGATACTAAAAAAATAAAGTAGGTATTCGATGATTTTAACTTGAACAAAAGGTAGAGAAAGTATGATGCTATATTCTATTAAAATTTGCAAATTCGTTGTTTTAACCTAGTACCATACTAAAACAGCTTTAGCATCGTACTAATTCAATTAAAATTTTGCGCCATTGCCTTTATGCAGTTAAAGCTAAAAAAAACTCATTTAAGAACAGAACAAAAACTCCAATAACCGACCTCAGAGTTCATATAAGCCATAAGACACAAATAGAGTTACCGGATACAGAAACTAAGCATAATATTGTTATATTCCAATCATAGTCCAGTCAAAGCGTCATGAAAAAGGGCCTGACCTTGCGCGCAGAGGCATGGTCTAGTTTTTTTTCATGGATCGATAGCTGCTTATGAGAAAAACTTAAAACCAAATTTGCGCCACATGACAACTTTTTTTACCAAAGTTATTGGTAAAAATGTGTTTTGTGTCATTTTTTGGTCATTTGCGAATATCTCGGCTCCACTTTCTCCTACAAACAAAAATTAAACATACATTTATTCCTAATAACATTATCTATTATGTTATAAAAAAACACATTTGTTTAAACAAATGAAAAAAAAGTTATAGTAAGTTAAAATAATTTTTTGTTGTTTAGAAATCACTTTTTCGTGATTATTAAGAAAAAAGCTCATTTAACGATGAAATTTTTATTTTTTGTTATTAAAGTTCCTGTAATTCCCTACAATTTAAAAAAAAAGTCAACACTCTCCGATGAACGAAAGCCGAGTAATAAATTATTGAACATAGGTAAGTCAGCGCACCCACGCATTTTATGATTTTATGTTTTAATTAATATCTCAGCCCCAGTATGTCGCAAAGTGAAAATAAAAAACTGTATTGCTAATAACAATATTTTCTATCAACTTGCATTTAATGTAATATGTTTGCGCAAAAACATAAAAAGCTACCGTTGGTTTCAACGTTTTTTTTTCTTGTTTTTAATACCTTTTTTTCATAGTTATTGAGAAAAAAAACTGTATTTCACGGTAAATATTTTTCAGTTTTGGATTTTTGTCTTATAGTCCTGCTAATTTTCTTCAAATTAAAAAAAAAATTAGTCCATTACGACAAACGGGAGCCAAGATATTCATGATTTAAAAACCTAGGAAAGCTTACAATTTCGTATTTTAACCTTGTAGCTTGTACCCGTGCCTAAGACCTCAAGATGTGGTGAATTCAGACCAATATCTATATTACCATTTCTTTCTAAAGTATTTGAAAAGATAAATTCAAAAACAAATTTTTAGCCCTTTGCTTTGTTCAATCTATGTAAATGAGCTTCCGCCTATGGTAAAACACTACTCAATTTGTTCATACGCGGATGATGCTCAATTATACATTAGCTGTCCATGGGGGCTTATTGAACATACCGCAGCTTGTATAAATGAAGATCTGGAAGAAATCAAGCGCTAGTCGAACAATAATGGTTTAATCCTCAACCCTAAGAAATCAAAATGTGTCGTTATTTCAAAGAATAAGTTAGACCTGTCATATTTTCCCCTGTTATTTTAAATACTTCTGCAATTGAGTACCTTTAAACTGCAAAAAACCTAGGTGTTATTTTCAACAGAAACCCGACTTGTAAAAATCATGTAGCATATCGTCGCTGTAGATCGAATATCTCGTAACCCAGAAAAGTCGATTTTTCAGAAGAGACAAAAAACTTATTATCAAATCAATGAGAGGCAATGAGAGACGTGTTGTTAATTATGCGCGTGGCTCTGCAATTATAGTTTTTAGGTTCACAGGATATTTTTCATTAGATCCGGAATTTTTTTCACAATATAATTGCATCATTACCTAAAAATCGGTTACGAGGTATTCGATCTACAGCGGCGATATATTGTTGGCAAGATAATGGTGATCTCCGCACACTTTCGTCTACACAGTACTTATATACCCGTTAAAATCATCATCATCATCGGCTCGACAACCGGGTTCCGGTCCTGGCCTCTTTCAACAAGTCTCTCCACCTATCCCGGTCTCTAGCCGACGCCATCCAGTTGCGCACCCCAAGGCTTCGGGCGTCCTGGTCTACGCCATCTCTCCAGCGCAAGCATGGTCTACCACGCTGTCGTCTACCATAGAATGTACCACAAAGAACTTTCCGAGCAGGTTCCTCTTCGCTCATGCGAGCTAGGTGCCCTGCCCACCGGAGTCTACCGAGCTTAATTTTTGTCACGATATCTGCTTCTAGGTAGATTGCGTACAATTCATGATTGTACCGTCTCCGGAATCGTCCTTCCTCACATACGGGGCCAACAATTCTCCTTAAGACTTTTCTCTCGAACGCAGCTAAGAGGTCGGAGTGCCTTTTGCTAAGCACCCAAGTCTCGGATCCATATGTGAGTACTGGCAGGACCATGGTCCTGTACAGCAGCAGTTTTGAAGTTATGGTGAGATTTCTGGATTTGAAAAGCTTTGACAGACTATAGTAGGCTCTGTTGGATTTGAGAAGCCGCCCGCGTATTTCTTCTTCTATATTGTTATCGGCTGCTACTATTGACCCAAGGTATTTAAAGGATTGCACCACTTCAAATTCGTGCTCCGCTACCTTGATTGTTTGACCAACTGTTCCTCTCGCATTCCGTTAAAATACTAACGGCAATATAAGCGTTTTTACAAGTAATGCTCTACTTGTGAAAACGCTTATATTACCGTTAGTTACTGTGGTGAAATTTTTTGTAATCTTGATCACGAAAGCAAAAGAAAACTTAGCGTTGCGTTTAATAGTGCTGTACGATACGTTTACGGGCTACGGCGTTTTGACCGAGTCTCACTGCATACAAGAAATCTCTTGGGAATGTCTTTAGAAAGCCTTCTTAGTTTTCGAAGTTTAACCTTATTTTCGGATATACTTTTAATACATCAACCTGCCGATCTGTTTAACCAAATAACATATCTCAATTCAGACACATCGTGCCTCTTATTTATTCTCCGGTTTAGGTGTCTTATCTCTGAACGGCAGTTTTTTTTCAACTCAACAACTACAACATTAATGAAAAAGTGCTTAAACTTCATTTTCGTATTGTATAAATTACTTTATGATTTATTTGTATCTCTTTTGTATGTATTTATATACTTTTTTTTGAAACATTATACATTATATACATCAAAATTCAAAAGGATATACTTAAAACTTTAATAAATAAAAATATTTCTTATTTGTTTGCTTATTTGTATAATATAAAAAACAAACAAACAAATAAAAAATATTTTTATTTATTAAAGTTGTAAGTATGTATATCCTTTTTATACTTTTTTTCTTTTTTAAACAGAATATGTTATTCATCAATTATGGAAGCTATATGTACGAGTACAATTACAGCTTCACTTCAAAGACGATATTACATATCTTACACTGCTTGTCATGAATAAAATAAAATACTAAAAGAAACTCAATTTTTTTAAAACTTGACACTTAAAAGTTTTCTAATACAATCTACGAGATGTAAGAAACAAAATTTTATTTTATATAAGAAAGGCGATTTAAGATAACTATTACTGACTGTAGAATAGAACTACAGTAGAACTATTTTTTTTTTCGATTTTTTAATTTCTCACTATTGGCATAACGGATTTTAATGACATTTTTTTTATAGAGAAGCTTTTTTAAATTTTGAAAAAAAAAAATCAATTTTCTGTTAATAAATAATAAATACAATTAAAAACTAAGGTTGGTGTACCAAAACGTTTTCTTAAAAATATTAAAAAAAAAACATTTTTTAAGCAACCGCTACAACGACTTAATTTTTTGTTATTGTGTAAATTCATATTTGCCTTAGAAATCACATGGCATTCTGTTTTTATCTTTTACTATACTTAAAAAGTTTCCGAAATAAATTTTAAGAAAAGTTTTTTCTAATAACATTTATTTTTAAAATTCGTAGTCTATTACACAAGAGCAAGTTCGTGCGACCCAGTCGTGCATTTTATTTATTAAAGATGATCCTACATGTCCGCTTTTCTTATTACCCTTCAGTGGAGAGTAACAACTGTCACATTGAGACTAGCAGTCACCGCTTTAATATCTCCCTTTCTTATGTAGATTGGAAGAATAATCTTGGGCTAAGAGAATAAAGTCTTTATACCAAGCTGGCACTTTCATTGGACGCATATGATGTTTCCACTATCATTTCTTGAGAACTGCGATTAGCTTCATTACCTACTGGAATTGTTTAGGTGTCCTAGGCAGATGTTCTTAAGGGTAACGCTTCTTTACTTAGCCAAGTTTCTGTCAAATAGAGTTCCGGATTTTTTATCTTCTATAGTTACCTTTTATCCAATTCGATTTAAGACGGTGAATTCGTTAGGCTGGAAAGGAATGTCTAACTTCCTTAATAGCTCCGTTCCTTAATTTTTGGAAAATGACGTTTGTCATTAGTTTTATTGTATTGAGCTGTTACCATAAGACTCGGGAGGCCAACAATTTTCGTGTTGCGTAACCAGAACTGGATTCATTTTGAACTACATAAAAACTTATTAATAAGCACAAAATAAAGACGAAACAACTTTAACACATATTTTAACTAATAATTCTTACTAATAAATGTGTGTTAGTTTTAAATGACGTTTGACAATGAGAGGATAACTTATCTTACCGATTTTGGTGATTAACGAGCGGCTATCTTTAAGTTGCTTGTCAAATTTGACAGAAACATTTTATTTAATAATACACATTCCACCATGCGTCCAAGTAATGGCTGCCATACGCTATTGTGTTAACTAACCTTGTCGCCAGAACTCTAATTTTCAGTATTTTTTTCTTTTCTGGTATATCCATTTTTTTTAAATTTTATTTGAACTTTATTACAAAAATTAAATAACTGTTTCGAAATTGTTTGTCATCAAAAATTATTTTCTATGACTGAGATAATAAATAATAATAATGAAAAAAGTACTAGAACATTTACTAGAATTTAAGGAAGTGCTGCCAATTTTTCCTCGTTATTCAGTGAATAGATAAAATGAAGAAACGATAGTTTTATTAATATTTTAATTTATCAAAAGGATAATTTCATTATCCGTGTGTTTTTACCAGTAAATTTCGGTCATCTGTGTTGGCCATGCAACAAAATTTCAATAATTGAAATTGATTGACTTTCTGAAATTTGTTGCTCTGATGAAATAAAATAAATTCGCTTGCATGAGTGGTTTTGCTACAGTGTATGATATTGTTATTTACATATTCTGAACGAAGGCAAATATAAAAATATTTCAGTATGTCAAAACTCTGTAAGCCAGACACAAAAAAAAATCAATATTTCGCAAAATTTAATTTTTTGCATTGATCAAGAAATATTTTAATCAAAATTTTATCCGTAACTTTAAGACCGATGATATAAAGATACCTATTACTTTAAGACCTACGATATAAAGTTATCTATCACATAACTATATAACTAAAAAATATAGATAGCAAAACAAAACGTATGATTATAGTTAGATAGAAGGGGCTGCAAATTATTGTTTTGCCACGGGCGGCAAATATGGTAGCAAATATCATACGAGTAGTTCAAGTAATGGTTTGTTGGGCATTTTATCTCGAAATGATTTAACTTTTCAGCTTCCCACAACTTCTGCATTTCTTATCAAGTGCTAGACATTTTGAATCATTATTTTGTTGTGCTTTGGCGAGCTGTCACTTTTTAGAAATAACAACATTTGGTACTACTGCTACGTGGTTTATGTAAATTGTTTTTAATTGACAAATAAAGGATGTATGTACATGTGTCACAGAGAGCAATAATACGCTTATTTTTTAATTAATCGGTGTAAGCTCACCTTCAAAATTCAAACTTCAAATGAACAGCTGACAGTGAAGTGATATTTTACAACCTGACTGACATAATTTGACATTTGAAAGAACGTCTGCTTCGATTTGTTACATTACCTAAGTTTAACTACATATGTAGACTACGTAGCAAACGTAACAAATGAAGTTACTTCTTAAAAGAGGCAGTTCGGCCAATCCTGTTCATTACCAACCTAACCCAATCCTCATTTATCAACCAACCTAAAGCTAAGTGTACACGATTGGTAGATCTTACAATATTGTCAGACCTGACAATTTCTGACAATTATCTACCAATGAGCTGACAATCAAGTTGTGTGTGTACACGGTTGGTAGAAAATCTACCAATCTCTTACAATTTATTGTCAGAAGTTGGCTGACAATTTATTTATTTATTATTTATTATTCATATAGCTGGCTAAATACCTACCAATTAATTGTAATTTGCAAGAGATTGGTAGGTTTTGTACCAACCGTGTACACAACAACTAATTGTCAGTTTTTGTTGGTTATGGAAACTACTTCATTTGAACCTTGGCTGCAAATTGTCTGACAATAGGCGTATCTTGTTGGTAATCTATACATAGTGCAGCAATGAAAGTCCGAATAAAATGCTTTTTTGACTGCATATACACTTTTACTTTAAATTTTAAAGTTGGTATGCTTTGCATTTATATTTATACCCGTGTCAAAATCAGCTGATTTGGAAAAGAAGTAAAATAAATAGGTAATTTCTTACAAAAATAATACAAATTGAAATGAATAAAGGTCCAAAACAGAAAAAGGCTATACATAATTTCTGAGTTTCTTTTAACAAATCACCTTAATTTAGTAGATATTTCAAACTCATTAAGTAAACAAAGTAACAGCAAACAAAAACTTAAAATGAAATATATACCTACGAATAAACAATCCACTTTTGAATAAGGTAAGGGATGCGTTGGAAAAGTATACGTTTTTATATGGATAAAACGTAAAGATGTGGTTTATGCTGAATTAACATCACTGACAAATTTGTCAAACAAGTGGCAAAATTATTAATAAAATCAAATATTAATGGCATGTATGTACACAAAGTCAAATAAAGGCTCGGGGTCAGAAAAAATCATTTTCATGTCGTTTCATGGCATCGCAGCCATCCTTCGATGAATTTCATACTCTAACGTGATAGATAGATATAATGCTAAAAAACGTACATCTTACAATTAATTTATTCATTGTCAGAAACGTCAGACAACGATAAAAATTGGCAGGCCTAACAATAAATTGTGTGTGCACACGATTATAAAATACCTTACAATTTACCGTCTTACAGTTAATTGTCAGATACATTTTCTGACAATTAATTGCAAGATTTCACGATTGTCAGCTAGCGTACACATGATTGTCAGATTTCTTACAATTAATTGTCAGACAATGGCCTAACAATTGATTGGCAGACAACTTTTTTGACATTTAATTGTAAGACTGCACGGTTGAAAGACATTGTAAGCATGTTGTTCACTGACAGATCTGACAATATTGTAAGATCTACCAATCGTGTACACTTAGCTTTACATTTTTTCTAAACAGTGACAATCGGCAGAAACGACTGTCACATTCACACTAGCAATCACCACTGCCGCACATGTATGTATACCAAAGATTAAAAAAAAAATCTGTAAAAATCGATATTTTAACGATATTTCCAACATCTAATGTCAACAAACCCTTAGCTTTTCATATTCTTAACTAGATTAACCTCTTTGTCCTTCGGCTGTAGAATTTCCGAAATTCAGATTTTAAATATTCTGCAACTTTCCTAAGCATTCGCAATGTGCTCAAAAATGTTAAGGGTATTCATAACCCATTTAGTGCGAGCATAATTAAAACCAACAAAAATATTTCAACAGGGCCTTATGACTTTTTTGAAATTTAATTGTAGTTGCAAAAAGTAAAAACTTAAAATTGGCGTACCATAATTTGTTCTTAAAAACGTTTTAAAGAATATAGACAGCGACTAACATTTCATAACCTGGGTGCATTTTAACAGGAATCGTGGGACATACTATTTTCTGACGATTCCGAATGGCTAATGACAATGAGCAGCACTTTTCAGTACAAGAGATACTTTTAGAGGATTTGCCAATTCCTTGCAAGAGGCAGTACAACTCTGAAATTTTTTTGGCAGAGGCTGAAAATCGAATAAAAGACCTTCTGCATGACAGTCCGACGCACTAACCATTATGCCAAGGGGTACTACCAAAAATTTTAGAAAATTTTTACTTAATAAAGCAGATGGCCTTCATTTTGTATGAATTTCACAAAGAAAATGGTGCATTCGGTACTGAAGTAGGCCCATCAGAGAAGGTCAACAAGTAAAAACGATTCATTGAAGAGGAAAAAAAAGGTAAGAAGTATGATTTTTAAAGGTTTTTCTGGTTCCATATCGATCCGGTGACATACCTGTAATCGATTGATATCGATTGCATTAGCAAATTTGAATGAACTTTTGGGTGAATAATTCGATCATTTCGAGGTAAATTATAAATCAACTACAAGGAATTTGCTTTTAACTTGAAGTCCTAATGTTCGTTGAATGTTCCCGTTTTATAGCCTTTCCATGTCGAATTATAAACTAATTTTTCCACCACATGATTTCAAAATTTTGGTGATTTGTTCATTTTGTTTCAAATCAAAATATCGATACCTTCCCGTAAGAATGTACTAAGCGACACTTTTTTCGAAAATGACTTTTTGATGAGGAAATATACTATATGTTAAGGGCCACGTTTTGGCGTGGGTTTCGCCAACCTATTATGCATGAAAAGGAAACTAGAGTACAAATAAAAAAAATTATCAAATGCCATGTTTTCTCATTAAAATAATGTTGCCCCCTGAAATTTGTATTATCCGCCAAAAAAATTATGGTAAGCGACATTAATAAAGATCTCATTGTCGTAAGCAACAAAAAATTTTGTTAGATGTCACTTAGTTTAACCAAAATTGTCTCTTAGCACACTATGATTCAACTAGAACTTTCTTGGTTTTTTTCGTTTCCTGAACAATTTTAGAAATGTCGCTTAGTACATTCTTACGGGAAGGTATCGATATAGATTTCGTTATACACAAAACATGATGAATCTTTTTATCGAAATACATGGACAATCGTGTCCGTGATGATTCTTATTTGCAAACTTATTTGACAAGAGCAATGCAGTTTTGCATATCCTTATGTGAGTCCGAAGTCGTCCACACATACGCGAATCCGAAACGGTTTCAAATGCTTGAATGAAAATATCCTCAATATTTATTTGATTGTAATAATTTTCAAAAATCCCTACAAAAATCAATATAGACCAAAACCATTAATTTCAACAGGAAATGTCAAAATTAAATCTAAGCAATTTAAGAAAATTTCACATTTTTATGTTTATTATGATAGAAGATTTACCTGTTTATTAATTGAACCTATACAATAAAAAAAGCAATATCTTGCAGAATATTTGTTTGTGTTTTATATATTTCATTTAAAGATACAAAAAAGTGATTTATGTAAATATTTGATTTACAAAATCAATTAAATTCCAGAGAGTGTATTCATATTCATAGCAGCTTGCATTCGCATTCGCGTTCAGAATCCTGTCTTAGCACAAACAACCCAGCTCAAATGTGATGTAATGTATCTCTTCTGTTTCGATGTTTGGGAACTGGCAAGTTTGTAAGAAAGGTTGTTGGATAGAAAGAAGAGAGGTTGCAAGAATCGATAGTATTTGTTTTTAATTCAGTTCTATTCAATACAATCTTAACTTAAACTTTCTTAAAAACTATCCTACTTATCAGTGTCTAACAACCAGCTTAGATACTATCCCCTCTACGTTATACTTCACTTACATATACTAATACTTTTCGGTCTTCAAACTTTTGTTATTTAAAAATATTTCCTAGTTTTTATTTTTCAACCAAGAAAACATTAAAAAACAGTTCGATAGTATCGTATGTGGATATTGAATAACAACTTTCAAATGAATTTTATTTATATGATTCTTCTTTGATTCAGTTACATTTTATGTGCTTGTGATATATTTACTCGTAAAGGTTCTACGTTCTTACATGAAATAGCAAGTTCTACATAGATTCTAAAGAAAATAAAGATTTTGATCAAACTTGATATTACGATGATTGAAAAGACGAAAAAAGTGGGTCATGCAATTCTGTCTGTTCTCTAATCTAATGTTTAATTTTTTTTATATATCAATATTTCGCGAAAAAGACTGGCTTTTTTATTCTGTTCATCTGTATATATCTGTCTTTTTAAACCTCGACCAACAGCCTAAGCAAATAAGGTAATTTTCTTCAACCTTCGGACTTAAGATTTCCGTAGAGAAAAGTTGAATTTTCTCCTTAGCTATGCAAATAACGCTACCTGGCATACAACAATTAATGAATATGTATTCGTTTACCATTTTGTGTACGTAGTCTAACTTTTAAGAGAAAAGAGTTTTACGAAAATCTTCGTCTTTGCTTCCAACTCACATCTTCACAAGAGAAACCAATTCGATTGCTGTATAGTTTGCTATTGATTCGACGTTGCCAAAAATTGTAATTACCTTATATACAACCACGATCTTATAGAACCATTCTTTGCAATACCGCAGTTGGAAAAGTTTTAAAAAATCACGATAAGCACAAATCCTCGGGACCTGCATCCTCCATCGCTTTCAAAAAGGCTGCTCATCGTTTAGGTTTTCTTTGACGATGCAAGCAATTTATCGCTAATTCTTATTTGGCTCTTAAATTTTAAAAGACTTCCTTCGTCAAAAATTAGAGCATAGCCTTCACACCTGGATATTATTCAAAATAAAGCTATAAAAACGATAGGTGATAAGTGAACTATAAAGGAAACATTTACTGGGCCTATTTTGGATGACAACTCAACTCAATTGAGCTGTGGTAGATTTAAGACTTTTTTTTAACGTGGTACGATGTAAATATACGAACGGACTTACCGCGATTATTTATTTGAATCAAAATTATATTTGATTCTTATTGCCCGGCTTTTTGACAGGGTTTCACTTGTTGTGGTCACGGGTTTGGGTGATCTTTAAGTGTTCGTACATTTACATTTGAGCTGTACTTACGAAAATTCGACCTTAGTAAAGTTTTTTTTTAAGAAAACTGAAATTTTGACTGTTATAATTATATGTATTGTTCGTGTTAACAAAATTTCTTTCGAAGGCATTTATTTTTTGTCTAAGTTTTCTTCAGATAACTGAACTCGGTTTAGTTGTCATACATAATACGCCCATACGCCTTTCGATCACTGTTGTCACCAAAGCCTAAGCCAATATTCAGAACTTCAAAACCAAAGTGCATCCTTCTAAATTCTTCCTTATTTTTTTTAACACAATCGGCCCTATCGAGGTATCCATTCGGAGCGGAAAATTCTCCGATTTTATACGATTCAGAGCATTTTTGCTTTGAGGTATTCTTCCGAACAGCTGTTTGGAATTTTTCTCCGACATTATTTCAACGCGCCCGGTGAACTGCGTTGAAGTGCGATCAAGTGCTTTATTTGTGAAATTTCTGACAGCTAAATGCAATTTTTTTCCGATTTCGTCCGACACAAATTCTTCGCGGAACAAATTGCGCCAACGCATTTGTGTATTATTCTTGTTTCCGATGGGAAACCTCGAAAGCAATTTGAACCTCCGACAAAGCATGCGTTGCGGACAATTTTCCGCTCCGAACGGATACCTCGCTAAGGCCGAATATCCTTAAGAATTTTCAAAGCCCCCTTGTGAGAGCACATCAGCCATGAAATGCTATAACTATATAAGCTTCAAATTTAGTGTTAGGTGGAAGGTAGCACAACTCAACTCAAACTGTTTTTGTTTCACTCAAACCTTTAATAATAGTGGTGCGAAAAGCTTTGCAGTTTTGCTAGGTATATGTTCTTTGCGTGTATATTATCATTCAAAAAACCCCTTTTCATAGGAAGTTAGTTCATTACAATACTAAAGTAGGTAGGTACTAGGATTGTGTAGATTATCTTCAAATGCAAATTATAACCCACAAAAAACACCACCATTTATCAAAGACTCAAATAACTTTTAAAGACGTTAATTCCATGAATGTCCCAAAATAAAAAAAAACCTGTCGGTTTGAATTAAACTTTTTTAAGAGTAAGTTAGACACTGCATGCGTGCGAGCGTGTGCAATTAATCTGTGTTGGTTCTAAAAAGAAAATTGTTATAATTCCACTACACATACTGTTGTGCGTGAGTGTGTATGTTAATTTCAATAAGGTAGAAACCAAGAAATTTTCTAAGCGCCAGTAAAGCTTTTCTCGGGGTTTTCCTCATTTAAACTTTTTTTTTATGAAACTGATGGCTGTATTTTTTACGCTCTTTTGAAATTTAGTTATTTTGAAATCGTTGTCATTGTCGTGTGTCTGCAGCAACCACACTAGTGCGTAAGGACTTTGCAAGAGAAGTGTTGCTTTCTAAAACAATAAATTTTACCTAAATAATATAAATTGAAGAAAAATCTTTAAGTAAATCGTAAATTCTCACATCCAAAAATGCTTAGGAACTTAAAAAAGAAGAAACAAAATTCGAAAAGATTTGACAATAAATAAAAGGGAAAGAATACATACTATACACACGAAAACATAAAACATACAAAAAAATAATCAAACTACCAATCCATGAACGTTAACATAGATTGTTTCGGTAGAACGCTCAGATAGAGAGGCACGCATGTCACAGGGTTGTCACTGTCATCCAAATTCAGCACACCAACAAAGTTCACGTTTCCCATCATACCTACTCGTATATCCGGTATACGTATATCCTAAAACATCTCTTATAAAAGTCCTTTTCGTGCGCATACACCGTGGTTATAGACACACAGTGATTGCGCGCCATTAAAAAAAAAACAACTACCATTCCGAAGTTCACAAAAAACAACAAAAACAACTTCTTCAATGCCATTACATTTCGACAAACACGACGACGCAAGTCTTGTAAATCACCATTCAAAAGCTTTTGGCAAGCTTCTTTCAACACGTTTTTTTAAAAAGATATAAATACAAGAGGGAAAAAAGATATCTAGCCTTTATATTATTCCGCGAGAGAAATATGCCAATTTCCTTCTTTTCGGAGTTTTTTTTTCCCAGAAAAACCAATCGACTTCGGTTTTTTAAATTTAACTTTGAAATGTAATTTAAACGTTTTTTTAATCGTTTATCCTCGTTAATAATAACTAGAAGCGTGCAGCGTGTGTATGATATTCGAATGATAAAATGTTTCATGTTAAATTTTGACACCATTAACGTCTGTAGATACATATGATATGTAAATCCGAATATGAATTCTTAGAAACAAAAAATTATTAGAATACGATTAAAACTAGTATGTATTCAAATTTAAAAAGAGAAAAGTTTACATTAGAAAATTAAATTCACAAAAAAAGAGTGAACACAAAAGTGAATCTACCAAGAAGTTTCTTATTCCAACTAAGAGCAAGATAACGGATTACGGAGTGAAAAAATATCTTGTTAAACAATTAAAATAAAACACACATTTATTTAGACATATAATATAGACAAATTTTTTTGTTAAATAAAATTTAAATAATATATTAAAAGTGAAATCGATTATTTTCTTTTTGTTCTCCCAGTTTTGTTGTTTAGTGTTAACTCAAAATAAAATAAAGGAAAATAAATTAAAACTAATATTATATTAATAAAATAAAAAACAGCAACACGAATTAAAATTTATGTTTATCTCGTACTACTTGCTTATAATTAAAAAAAAATTTGAAAATAAAGCAATCTTCCTCAACTATAAAGATATCTTCCAATATTTTGTTATATATTTTAATCGCATGTAAGTTCAACATTTCTTAATTTTGTATTTCCTTCTTTATTACTCCTCCTTTATTTTTCCATTTTCAAGTTTTCCTGATTTTTCTTGTGCACATACGCAGAGAGTGTAGTTAGTTGCAAAGTTATGTGACCTTCAAGAACAGCATAACTTAATGTTCCTCTATAATATATTCCTAGGTCCTAGAAACACAATTAAACCCACCCCATGAAGTTCTCAAAACAAATATTTCACGGCTGAATTCTAATTTCTTTTAATTGCCGAAGACTACAATTCAGAACAGCAAAAATCGTACAGAGATCAAATATTTGCAAAATTAATAGGTGATTCAATTTCAATGCTTTTTATAGTTCAAGCATAGTATTAATCGTATTTTAGTCTACCAGTTATTTGTTGTACAAAAATTGACAAATGCTGCCATCCCATAAATAACGGTGCAGCGTCAAAAGTAAACATGGCATAAGTTTTTTGAACCATTTGGGTTGGTCACAAGTCCACGAATACATTGTGAACCTATTATCCACTCTGATAGGGCAAAAGACCACAAAATAATTCTGTGAACTTTTGCCCCTATTAATTGTGGACTTTTGACCCACTTAAGTGAGTCATACTTGATATTTATTTTTACTATTATTTTGTGTTCATCAAACACTATGGATTTAGACAGCGCTGATATATTTTTGTTCTTGTAGTCTGTAGCGTTTAAGGAACTTCTTTATTCTGATTATGGTATGTTCTGTTCAGTCGTTAAGCATACTCCTATTTAAACATTTTTTTTTTTGGAAAACAGTACCACTGATGGTACCACTCAAGGTACTGTTGTCTAAGTAAAATGTTAATAAAGCGATTTTTTAAATTTAATATATAAAAGACCATTCTGGTTACTTACACTCAAAAAATTTCGTGTGTAAATATTACTAATTCATGCGTGCATTCTACGAATTTTATTCGTGGTTTTCAGCCACGAATAGTATTCGTAGAATAGAGGTTTATTAGTACATATTACTAATATTTTATTAGTATTCGTAGAAAAACAAACGTATATTGTACGAATACTATTGGTACAATGTACGAATATCATTGTAATATTTACTAATGCCCTTGTAATTTATTCGTAAATTATACAGCTCCATTCGTATATTGTACGAATATAATTGTAGAACTTACTGTCATTAAATATTTTCTCTGAAATTTCCTTAAATATTTATTGTAAGAAATATTAACAAAGGTAATGTATTTTTTAAGTTAAAAAAAGTTTTTTTATTCATTTTAGTATCATATACGAGTATATGAATAAAGTTAAAAAAAATATAAAGTATCTGAAAATTAATTAATTCATTATTAATATAATTAAAAATCACAGTAGGTAGTAGTAGGTCCAAACTCCTTATTTTCAAAGGGCCACTGAAAATAAATTTAAAATTTGACATTCAAAATCTTCCGAAAAAAATTTGTACTTAGGTACATTAAAATTCTTTTAGCAAAAAATTCACACAAATATGTATGCGCTGCTGCTTCTGGATGCTGTATGTCAAATATAAAATAAGCTTTAAGGCATATGTATATGTATGTCTAGGTACTTACGACGTCTTTTCGAAAAAAGCAGATGTTGGTCTGGTCCTCAAGATTTGTATCTTATACAGTGGCGATAAAATAAATAGCACATGTAGTCTTAAATTCGTGTGATGCAAGTTTTTTCCACTTTCTTAAACTTTAAAGAGCTGTTTGACTCATGAGGAAGTAAGACCAAATATACATATCTTTGATTTAAAAATAAAATGAAGTATATTGAACTCATAAGAAAAACTACACCAAAATGATTTATACAATTTAAGTATACTAGGACAAAATAAATAGCACATTTCGTAAATAACAAATAAAAAACATATTTAATAACAAAATTTTAACATTATTTGAAGAAAATATCCGGTATTTGGTCGAGTAACCCTTATTTTTAATCACAGCGGAATACCAGCGTTTTATAGACGAAGGAAGACTCCGGAATCGTTCAACAGGTACTGAGTACCAGGCTTGCTGGACTTTCCGTCAAAGTTTTTGGAAATTTGGAGTACTAGTTGAATTTATCGCTTCGTCCACAACATTCCACAAGTACTCAGTTGAATTACGATCTAGGGACTAAGCTAGCTTATTACTAAACAGCGGTTTTTTGGATGAATAGCCATTGCTTCACAGACTTAGCCATATGGTTAGGATCGTTATCCTGTTGAAATTTACACGTCAAGGGCATTTCCTCCTTAGAATACGGTAGAATTGTATCCCGTAGGATATCCTTGTATTATAATTGGTCCTTAATACCCTCTATCTGATGAAATGATCGCATACCATGCCAATAAAAACATCCCTAAACAAGAATGCTACCCCTACCATGCTTAACAGACTCTATTGTGTATATTCTTGTCATATTTCTGGTGGATTTCTCGTCGAAAGTAGTTTTTACCATCTGACCCAAAGGATTAAATTTACACTCATCGCTCCGTAAGATATTTCTCCACCAATTTCGAACTTTTGAAATATGCTCATTTGCAAACTGCATCCGACGTGAGAGATTGCTCTTAAAGACGTCTGCTTTCTTTTTGGAAAATTGTCCAAACAGATTTTTTCCACTGAGACAGTTTCTTATCGTACTTACAGACACATTAACACCAAGATCTTGTTAATTTCATGTTCAAATTTTGGGACTTAGCTCAGGCAGACGATGTCAAAATCAGTTTAAGGGGTGATTTTTCTTGTCTTACTCATACGAATTTTGTTTTGAGCACTTCCTTCTTCTTCGCAATGGTGAAGAGCTTTTATAACATTCTTATTCTTCCTTGAAAATTTTTATTTCCGCTCTAGTTCAGATTTCGTGTGAACTTTTTTCAAAAAATCAAAAATCCCTAGCTTAAACGTCAGTGCTGATTGTTTTCCACTTCTCATACTACATTTCAGCAATTAAAATTGAAGCAACTTAATTAAGAACCTTATCAAAAATCATAACTTTTTCACTAAGCTTTTAAAAGTTAAGAATATTTGTTAAAAATGCATTAAATTTGCAACGGAAACAATATGTGCTATTTAAATTGTCCTCACCTCAGTGCAACGTGTGTACCATTTGACTTACACTTTTGACTTTTTTATAAAATAATTTCTGGAGAAGTCTTATCCCGTTATTTTATATTCAAAATCCAAATACTCAACATTCAAAATCTAAAACAAAAATGGTCTTACCGTACCGGATTTCAAAATGCACCTACGTTTTAAGGCCAAGAAAGAATTTTTAACAGAAGTGTGCTATTTATTTTGTCGCCACTGTACATACACCGTATGAATTTACAAAATTATTAATAAATTCAGACCACTGCAGCAAAAAAGTGTGACGCGTCCATTACCTTATAAATAGTTCTCGCACTATGCAAAAACACGTTTCAACGTATTGACGAATACCTTTAATTTTTAGAGCTGAACACATATTTTTTTTTACTCATGATTAGTAAATAATACTAATGCACTTCATGAAAATACGAAGTTATTAGTACATTCTACGCATAATGAGTACGGTCTACCTACGAATGAATTCTGTCTACTAATATTAGTTTTACTTAGTAAATAGTACGAATTTATTAGTAAATACTACGAATGTAAAAGATTAAAGTACGAAGTCATTCGTACGAGAAATTAACGAATGTTATTAGTATTAGTTATATGTACACAATAATTCGTACAATGTACTCGTACTCAAAAAAATTTTTTACTTCTTGTTTACGAATGAAATTAGTGTATTAAACGAATAGATTCGTGGATAGTACGACAGTTATTAGTAAAATTTTACGAATGCATTCGTAGATATACCACTGTACAAATACTTCGTACATCTTACGAATATTCGTTCAATGCACGAATATTTTCTTTACGAATATCATTCGTAGCCAGTTTACTAATAAATTTTTTGAGTGTACTTAGGTACTATACATCATTATTTCACTTTGTCAGAGTAAAAGCCGACCACCGCAATTCGGCATTATCTATTATTCGCAAAGAAAATTGATACCCAATTTAAAAAGTCGACATTATTCCACAAAAGTGTAGTATAATGCACATTTTGGAGACAAATTGATACTAATAGTACTAAGGTTTTCTTCATACAAATTATGAATTCATATTTTTTATATTTGTTATGATTTTTTTATGATTCGCTGTATATATATAAATTTAAATTATATGTTCATAAATATAACCAGTATCATTTTATTATGGGCTTGTGACCCACTTCTTACTTGCGACTTATAGGTACTATAAGGCAAGTTATGCATTCGTAAAAAAATCGAACTCGAGATTTTGATAAAAGAAAAAGACCAAAAAAGTGGGTCTCGCAATTCTGTCTGTCTGTCTGTCGGTTCGACTACAGCCTAAACGGCTCGGCCGATTTTCTTCAAACTTGGTAGATATGGGTTTTAAATTTTTCCCCCCAGACGTTTTTTTCTTTTTTTTTAAGACCAAAAATAACGGTACTTGCCATGATTTTTTTTTTCGAAATTTTATAAATATTTTTTTTTTTCAAAAACTATCCTACAAAATTAAAAAAAAAATTGAAAAATTGCATTTAGTGGTTAAGTGGTAATGGTTGAAAAAAATTTTCCAAAAAATTGTTATTTTTGGTAGCCCCCCTGGGTCCATTTTTTTTGTACTGTATTTGATTTTAATGAATTTTTTTATAAAGAAGCTCCTAAAAAGTTTAAAAAACATTGCATTTCAAAACTTAAAAAAAAATATATTTTTTCAATTTTTAGAAAAAAAAATCATTTTTTTTTTTGAAAAATTCGATATCTCAAGAACGGCTTAGTACATATTATTTTTAGAAATTAGACTCTTATTCGTAAAATAATAAAAACTTAAGGTTTGCGTACCAACATTTTTTCTTAAAAATTTTAAAAAAATTTGTACATAAAAGCTTATTTTTTTAAGGAACCACTACAACGACTTATAATTTTTGTTCTTGCATAAATTCATAGTTGTATAGCATTTTGATTTTATCTCTTACTGCTAAAAGAATTTAAAAAATTAAAAAATCCTTATGAACAGTTTTCTTTAATAACATCCGTTTTTAAAATTCCTAGTCTATTACATAGGAGCAAGTGCGTGCGACCCAGTCGTGCATTTTATTTTTTAAACTTATGAACTCGTGGCCCACTTTTTTGTGGACTTTTGGCCCACCAGGGTGAGTTATAATAACATGCTGGCACCATTGAATACTATTCAGGCAGACTTGCATTAAAAAAAAAAAAGCTAAGGTTTGCTAAGTCTAAGATAAGAAAAAGAATGGTATTAGATGAAGGTTAGGTTTACCCATTAAAACGTGAGAGGCTAATTAAAACGGAAAACAAATATTAAAAACACCATCAACACCCACAATATAAGAAATCAATTGTTTTATTTAAAATAAGTTATGTAGGGTAGACCGCTGTGAGAAAATGAAAGGGAAATTGGAATTTAAACGTAGTTTCAATGCTTTTTTTAATCAAAAATTATGACAAATAATTTTTCCTTAGTTATTTATGGGACAGAAAATAATTTTTTTTTAAGAGAGGATCTCTTGGTATTTTGAAAAGATCTTTGAAAACTTTAGAAAGGATTTTATTGGGCGTACACTTTTCTGAACATAAGGTTTCTTCTTTTTTTATTTTATTGTTATTAAAAATACATGAAACTAATAAACTTTGTTTTTTGGTTGAAATATCCCCCACCCCACCATGTGATAAGTAGAATGAATAAAACTACAGACGTGACGTTTTTTTTATTATTATTATTGTTATTATTGTAACTGTTAAGGTTCTTTACTATGATATCTGAAAAATTGTATGAAAACTTACAACTTGAGCTGAGAAATTATAGACTAAAAAAAAAAAGTTATATCGTGAAATTATAACTCTCAACGTGCTTAATTAATTTTTCAGGTAGGTACACTCAGTGAAAAAAATTTTGAGTTTGATTTTTCTAAGCTTTCGAAAAAAAATTACGAGAAACTCGAAATCGATAATTTTTTTTTTAAACAAATTCGATTGTTTTTCGATATTGGTCCCATCTTAGACTTAATCGAATTTTCTGGGAAACTAAAAGTAAAAGGTCAAAGAAGGATGTTGAATTTTTGCTAAGCCTTTAAGTTCCTTAGCTTAGAAAAAAAAAATTGTTTTGGCACTCGAAAGTCGAAAAAAAATTTGAATTTTAGCAAACATTCAAAACCAATGTTCATCGACACCTCCTTTCTCTCCCCTCCTAATTTTCCCCTCGCCCGTGCTGTGTTTAATTTTCGTGTAGGTTCATTAAGAACAAATTTCGATTTCGAGTTTCAATTTTTTTAGTTTACGAGAAAGTCAAATTTTTCTTGCCCAAACATTTTTAAAAAAATCGCACTTTTGTTCGCTAAGCCGCGAAAATTTTCAAAATTTTTAGAACAAATCGAGTTTTCCTTGACTAAAATTAAAAAAAAAAAAAAAAAACAAATGTTTTTCGACCCTTAAACTTTTCGATTTCGATTCTTTTTTGCTAAGCGTTTAAGTAGATACCTTAGCTTACAAGAAAATCGAAAGCTATAAAAAAAAATTAAACCAGTTTTCGAGATACTGATTTTTTTTTAATTTTGGATTATCTCGTAAGCTAAGGTATTTAAAGGTTTAGAAAAAAGAATCGAAATCGGCCTAAAGGCCCAATTTTCCATTACCCTGGTGCAAAAATCGGGCTTAATTTGCCCAATGGCATTTATTTCAGGCGTTTTTCTTTTTAAGTTCCGAGCAGGGAGCTGAGCTATCAATAAAAAGATCTGTTTATTTTTTAACTCAGGCACATCAGTGCTCAGGTTGTGTTTCTTTTTTCAATTAGAGCTAGCGCAGAGCACGCTCTATGAGCTCAAAATAAAATGACGTAAGAAATGGAGTAAAAAGCTGAGTGTGGATTACTTCACTTTTTCTTTGTGTGATATGACACAGACAGACGGCGAACGAAAAAAAACAAAGAAACAAATAAAAATGGAGATTTACGATTTCGACAGATCAGTGCATATTCAGGAGCATATTCGACATGCTCAAGCTCTGCCCAGAGCTAAAAAAGAAACGTCTTATATTGTCTTTCAGGGCAGTGACAGTTTGGGGTTTATTGACATAGACTTGTGACTTATGTAAAAAAAAAACTCACAAGAAGAAGTATAACAGAGTCAACTCGCACGATCGCCAATTCACATCGACTACGCTTAAGTTAACCACGTTTTGAAATTGCTTGTGCAAAATGAATATTTTAGCACATATTGTGTGGCAAGCAACGCCGCCGCCGCTGCCGTCTTTTTCAAACCATATGTGATCGGTGTCCATATCATGCGATTCGGGCTCACCGTCACGGTAATGGTCTGGCCGACGGACATACATCATTCTCAAAGAAGTATGGACCGATGACGCCACAAAATCCACACCAAACAGTGACTTTCTCTGCATGTATTGTAATTTGAAGTGTTTCGTCCCAAATTCGACAATTTTGCTTGTTGACGAACCCATAAATTCAGAAATGGGTCTCGTCGCTGAATATGATTTTTCGACTGAAATTAGGTTCAGCTTCCAACTGCTGTTAGTGAACACACATTTTTGTCTATGGCCGTTAACTCTGAGCTCCTGTTTGAGTAAGTTGAAGTTTGAAGGATTGTAAGCCGTAAATTCAACAAGTTATGGTCTGCGAAAACCGAATTTATCCAGTACGTTGCGAATAGTCCTATCGCGCGAAATGTTGCTCGAACGGAAGATCTCCTTTCATAAACCAATTTACGTTGATTTCGCAAAACAAACCAAATAAATGTCAGCCAATTTAATAGGCGTACATATCTTCAAAAATATGGCCGCAATTACCTGTCAATATTTATAAATCCCTATTGGAGAACCCCTTATACGTAATAAGTTGTTTTTCAAATAAAATATATGAAAATATTGAATTTTGTACCATTTGCATGAAAGTATTTGCGCAGTAATCAGTTATGATGTTAGATATCCACAGGGTTCCAAACAATCGCTTTTAATCTTCTGATCACATGTATATACCTATTTCTTGTTGTCATGGATTTCCTTATTTTTAACGGTTAAATTTTAATTGAGTTGCAGTTTCATCTTGTCATTTGTTTGCGCCATATATATTTTAAGTATTTACACGAGACCATACTTCTAATGAATCAAAATTGTCTGGCTTATTCTTTGGCTAGCGAATATACAAATTGTCTCATTTTTACTTGCGACTTATACATAGGTACTATAAGGCAAGTTATGCATTCGTAAAAAAAATCGAACTCGAGATTTTGATCAAAGTTGACATTACGATGATAGCGAAGACGAAAAAAGTGGGTCTGGCAATTCTGTCTGTCTGTCTGTCTGTCTGTCTGTCTGTCTGTTCGATTACAGCTAAACGGCTCGGCCGATTTTCTTCAAACTTGGTAGATATGGGTTTTGATTTTTTACCCCCGGATGTTTTTTGATTTGATTTTTTATGACCAAAAATAACGGTACCTGCCATACGATTTTTTTCCGAAATTTTGTAAATATTTTTTTTTCTCAAAAACTGTCGCTGCGATTTTCTTAAAAAAAATTCAAAAAATTTAATTTAGTTAAACCTAGATAATGGTCGAAAAAAATTTTCAAAAAAATGAGTGGTTTTGGTACCCCCCTTGGGACCATTTTTTTTGTTATTGATTTTCTCAAAAACGGTACCACCGATTTTGATCATTTTTTTTATGCTAAAGCTGCCCAGCAGTTTGAATATTATTGTGTATTCAAATTTTCCAAAGCAATTTTTTTGGATTTTTAAAAAAAGTTTCAAAATTTGTTTTTGAAAACTCAATATTTCGAAAACCCCATGTGTATTTTTACAAGAAACTGAGTTTTATGCTTCTTGTGATTTTTCTTAACTTTATCAAAAAAAAACACTTTAAAAACATTTTAAAAAAGGCTGTTTTTAATTGTGCTTCGTTTTTTGAGGTCTTTTTAATTCTTTCTGTCTGCTTTTATAATGGTTTTATCTTTTTTATCACCATTCCATCCATTTCACTTTCACTTGAAAATTCAACATCAAATTCATTTTCATCTTCTTCACTAATTTTATTTGCTAGGCACTATGAGGCAAGTTATGCACTCGTAAAAAAAATGAACTCGAGATTTTGATCAAAGTTGACAGATGATAGCGAAGACGGAATAAGTGGGTCTCTAATTTCTGTCTGTCTGTTCAACTACAGCCTAAGCGGCTCAGCCGATTTTCGTCAAACTGGGTAGATATCGTTTTTAAATTCCCCCCCCTCCCACAGGTTTTTTTTCTTTTTTGTTTTAAGACCAAAAATAACGGTACCTGCCATACGATTTTTTTTTTGAAATTTAATAAATACTTTTTTTCTCAAAAACTGTGCCAAGGATTTTTTTTAAATCAAAAAAAAAATCTTAAAGCTAGGTAATGGTTGAAATTTTTTTCCAAAAAATGATTATTTTTGGTACCCTCTTGGAACCATTTTTTTGTTTTTGATTTTCTCAAAAACGGTACAACCAATTTTCATCATTTTGTTATGCTAAAGTTCCCCAAAAGTTCGAATATTATTAAGTATTCAAATTTTCAAAAAAAAAACTTTTTTTGGATTAAAAAAAAAATCCAAATTTTTTTTTCCAAACTTAATATTTCCAAATCCTTATGCTAGATTTTTTTAAACTTGACAAATAAAAGTTTCTTAATGGGGACATAGACTTACGGATAAATGGATGATAACACTCAGCCTTAGACATCCGCAATACAATATCAGCAATAACATTTGGGTGTTCATCGTTTTCACAATTATTATCTGACCTTACTTTTTGCAAAGTTTTGCGAAAACTGTAAATTTTTTGCGCTTATGCCTAAATCAACATCCATTTTATTAAGCACTTTCTCACGCAAGTTAGTATAGGTTTCAAAAATATTTGATTTGATGGTTCTTTGTTGGCCTCTTGATACCACTATAGCATGACTTTTAATTTTTTCGCGGTTGTTAGGCATGATTTGTAAATAGCCGCGTATTTGGAACATAAAGTGAGTACTTTAGATATGATAAATTAAGTTTTTGCTTAAATGTACGAGTATATTTGCTTACCAAATCACATGGCATTTTTTTTTAGCCTTAACTACTAAGATAATGTTTCTTAATTAAAATTCTAAGTTTCTTAAACATAAGATCAATTTCTTATTTAATCGGCATAAAGATAAAAAGGAAGATTATTAATATTTGGTGGAGTGATCACATATTTGAAGTCGCCAAAATCGCGAAAATCGATGCAAGAAGTTTTTTACCCTATCTGATCTGGTTGTTATATAAAAAGCCTTTATTCTTCCGAATCTCGAGTAAAATTCCCATATCTGGGCAGGTGCTCCAAAAACCCACTTGAGTTTCTTGGACAGAATACAAAAGAGAGCTATAAAAATGATAGGCGAACGTTGTCTAACTGAAACATTTGTATCTCTCGAGCACCGCCGAAATATTTCATGTCTATCATTATCAAAACCAATGTGCATAGGTATCTCCTTTCTGTGTGTTTAACATTATAAGCGTATTCATAACCCCCTGCGCGCTTATAATATAAATAAAAATGGAAATATATTTTCAAAGCAGGATTCTAGAATTGATCAGCTTCGAAAGTTTGGGAGACATCAAGTTTGTTCAAATTTGTTTAAACGTATCTACATACATATATGTATATTTTTCATCTCCAGATACCTAATCAATATTGTTTAATGAGATTTTCAAGATTTTCGGGACGATAGAAACATAGATTTTCACGTAATAGATAGATAATATCTTTGTTTCATCAATAAGTTTGACAAATTTTTTTTAATGAATAATGGCTTGGCAGTTCTGCTGGTCTATGAGTATTTGTGCCAAGAAAACGTCAGAATAGAATTTTAATATAATTTTGAAAATTAGTATTTATTTTAGTTAGGTGCATCTTGATCCTTAAAAGGTAAAGGGGGATATTCTAAGTATGAAATTGTTGCATGATGCCTTTTTTTACATTTCATTGTTATTAAATGTGGTGATTTTTATTTTCTTTAAGAGAGAATTAAATTCACGAAACTCATTGGAATTTATTATCTTTAGATATTAAAATAAGCAAAATAAATGAAAAAAAAATCGTAGTTTTAAGATATAACATATGCATGTTCATGCAAATTTAATTACTCTTGTTTCTTTTTTTTTTACAGAATTCTGTTAAATATAAGAAAATCGCCAAGCAATAGAAGGATTTAAAAATGGCCCAAACAGGTTAGTTTTGGGGGTAAACTTCTATATTATGATATTATTAATATTAAATATTGCTTTATATTTAATTTCTACCAAAAATACAGTAGATATTAATCTTTTGCTCTACCTATGGGTTTCGTGCAACTGACAAATTTCGAGGCTCTTAACAAATATTAAATTACCTACAATGATGAAGAAGTCTAGTAAAGTGGTTTTTGTAATACAGTTATTGGTCTGTGATTATTCGTCCGTGCGACCACTGCACATCTAGCTACATTTCCTTAAAGAATTGATGCAGAATTTTGTATGTTATTCCCAAGAGTCCAAAGTGACTTTATAAGGCTTGGAGCATCCATCAAATATTACCTTATATGAATTTTAAGATTTCTAATTAAGTATACATAAAGTAGTCTAACTTGATCGCACGGATTTGCTTATTTAATTCAAGGCTACAATCCGCCAAAGCAAAGTTATCCGGATCCTGTACGCAGAATTTAACAAAATACTGAGAGAATCAAAAAAATTATAAGAATTTATTTTAGAAGAAAACATAAATCGATTCTTATTATAATATGTACGTATACAAGAAGAAGAAAAAAAGGAAAACTTTTTTTAAGAATCATACAAAATTTAGATAATGATATATAGATACAAAAAAGATGAATTCATAACTATGAAGCTACCGTACTGAATAAAAACAGGTGCAAGAAAACTTTGGTGCTATTATTAATACTTACACATAATACTTCATTTTTGTATTGCTGTTAAATAATGCCAAGCTAAAGGGACACCGAATGATAAAAGCTTAAATAAAATAATTCTATGAGACAGTATATGGAAGAACATACTGATATCTTTATCAAATTGATGGAATTTAAAAGGATTTGTTTAACCTTAAGATATCTTGCCGGTTACTCAGATCCCTGTAAGCCACATCGAAGATATGACAACAGCCATTGGCTCATTGGTCCATTCGCCACCGTCCTCAATATCTCATTTTCATTGCTATATTCAGAAATTCAAAACCTTGTGTATCGGTATCTTCTTTTAAATCTTCTCGGGCTTTTCTAAGCACTTGAACTGTGCTCAAATATTTACAGGGTAGTGTCTTCAATATTAAAAACCTCAACAAAAAAATTACTACCCTAGCTAGTACTGACAATCTAGACTTTCAAATCAACGTTGATTCACTTTGCTAATATTCGCCGTAAACCGTGCTAATCATGGGCTTGTCCAAAATTCAGCCTACCCTTTCTGCCAATCATTTCCAAAAGATAATTATAGTATTGCTATATTTATCTTATGTTTCACACTCGCTCTTATAGCAAGTTACGCAAGTGGGCTTACTAAAATTAAATTATCTTAAGTAATGCATTAATACTTTGATAATATGATATAAACAGTGCAACCTCGATATAACAAATCTTAAGTGAACAAGTAAATATTCGTTATAGGTATCAAGTAATTCGTTGAACTGAGGTTTGTTATGTTGAGGTTAGGTTGGTCTAAAATTCGTTATAAAGAGGTAAAAAAATGTTTTATTCATTACGTTTTTTTTTCTGCGACCGATAAGGAACACCTTTTACGTTTCTGAGCCATTTCAACTTGAATCTTTAACAATAGTGACGAGCAACAACATTACTTTCCATCAAACAACAATTATTGTTTTACGAACAAAAGCGTGTCGAAACCTGTCGTGACATGAATCACATACTATGAGATTAAGGGTCATACATTGGTGGGAACTTTATATAAAGGTTTTGGGTTGACAAAATTCGTTAATTAGAGGTATTTATACTTTTTCTTGATAGTTGAAATTCGTTATAAAGAGGTTGTTCGCAATGTAGAGGTATATTTCACATTGACTCTTATGGACAATTCAAGGGGATTACGAAGAATTTGTTAAATCGAGGAAGTCGTTATATTGAGGTACGTTATATCAAGGTTGCACTGTAGATACAAATTACATAATGAAACAAAATATGGGATTCTTACACTTTCATGAAATAAGTCCCTTGGCTAAGATTATAAATGAATAATGATCTTGACTAAAGTTTTTTATATAATTTTTAAAACCAATTTTATTGAACTATACTTAGTTATTATATATGTATGTATGTGAATCTAACTCTATTTTATATTGTTGTAATTTTCAGATTCAAAATTCAATGGAAAAAATTAAAATGCAACTTTTACTTTTGGAGAAAGATCACAGTCCACATATTAATCAATAAAATGTTGAAATGACACATCGAACAATATTTATTGTTTGTTAGGCCTTTTTTAATAACAAAATTAAATTTGCTTCCGAATTATTAAAAATATAAATTAAATAAAGAAAACAACATAAAACAAATAATGAAAGTTAACCTTTAATCATTTTTTAATCGCATATTTATTTGAAATTTGAAGAATTGAAAAATACCGAAAACTTAATAAGTGACTAATGAATTATGTTATGAATTTTAAACTCAGTAGATTTAATTTAATAAACATAATTACAAACTTGCATCAAAATAAAAATACGCGCGACTTAAATTAAAAACTCTCAGTACAAACATACATTTGAACTCTAATCAACAATAATTATCGAATATTTCTTTAGTTAGTGCAACCATAAAAGTATATATTAAATAAAAAAACAACAATAATCATAATAATAACAAATATAATCATTTCTACCACAGTTCGCCTTATTAGTGATTTAAGTTTGGAAGGAAAATTAAAACAAAAATCGTCAAACAATAATTTGCAAGGGATAAATATAAATAAATATCTTATAAGAAGAATATAAAAATAATTTAATAAAATAAGTAAGATTAAATGAAAATAAGTTTTTCAGAAAAGAACGCACACATACTCAAAAGCAATACAACAAATTAAATAAAATGTTCACCAAATTATTTTAAGATTAATTAAAATAAATAAAACGAAGACCAACACAAAGTAAACAAAAATAATAAAAATTTAACACCAAATCACAATTTATCATGATTGATCCAAGCTCAAGTGAAGAGGAAGCTGATGATGATCCCGGAGTAGGAAAGGGAAGCCGTTCTCAGGGTGGCGGTGGTGGTGCATCGCATAAATCAAGCGGTGCCACTCATCATGGGGGACCTGTGTTGGTAACGACAAATTTAGAAGCAAGTGGGGCGACGCAAAATGGAGATTTTACGCCACACGGATCGCCACATCACGGTGGTGGCAGTGCCTTGGAGTCAGGTGGCTCGAGTTCGATTGCATCAACCGCAATGGGTTCCGCCCATCATCCTGCAGGTAAAGAGTTTGGAGCGCATCTACATGCTGGGGGTGATGCTTCTGGTAGTCTCGAGGTACCAGGTGGTGCTGTTCCAAGGTATGTTTTTTTTAAATTTATTTAATTATTGTCCTTTTCACACATAAAAAACATTTCTGCTCTTTTTTTTTAATTTTAATTTTTTTTTATTATTTTTCTGATTGAATTGACAACTTTTTAGAAGTAGAAGCTTGAGCATTGCCTACATTTATAATAATTTTCCAACCCTTTTTTGTAATTTAAAAAAAATATATTTCAATGTTTTCAAAGACGTTGGAGTTCTGATGATTTCGTTTGACTTTTAAGAGAATGAGGTTAGATTGTGTTGAGGGGTATGTAATGTAAAACTAATGAATTCCAAGTTTTTTTTGTTAGATATAAAAAAAATAATTTTATAAATGTACATATTTATGTACTTATTTTATAAGGAGAGTATAATCCGAATTTATTTACTGAACAATCAACGTTAGACTCCATTTCGTCGAAAAAGCTATTCTGGTGTGTTGGGTCCGTGCGGGGCAGTATCTTTTCATGGAGTACCTTTAATGAATACAAATACGGAACTAATCTAAATTTGTGATGTTGCCTTCTTCATTTCCTTTTTTTTTTGAACGAAAGAAAAAAAAACGATTCCTGATCGTTCCGCAAAACTGAATTTCCTTAACTTATATTGTACTTGTGAATCATTATCACAATCGTAATGATTTTTTGAATTATAATAATAGCTTGTCACGTGAAGTCGGTCATGCATGAGGGGACCCATGATCACACGGTCACGATCGGACACATCCTTAAATAACCGAAAGTGATTTGCTTCGCTTTGTGGGAGGACAAAAGAATTAGCTGGTTTGCTAACCCCATCATTTACCACATTTACACAAGTAGTTTTTATTGGCGTTCATGAGACGTACTTTGTCAACTTTACAATATTATAACACTGAAAAGTTTTTGACTTTAAATAAAAATTATCAATGTCATAAATGACCAAAGTCTAACCTTTAGAACATTATAAGGACAGATGCCTATATTGCACATAAGTTAATGGAAATCTCATTTAATTAGCAAAAGGAAAAGAAACCTGTCCAAAAGTAAATATCCACAAAAATTTCCTTCTGCGAGTGTTCGCTTGTTTTCGTACGACGACGGCAGTTCACAAATCCTGTCCCGCTACACTGAAAATAAATTCCTAGGTAATATTGATAAAAACATTTTTGTTGACATTTAACAAAACAATTTTATCGTTTTGATTAAATTTTATCAATACGAAAAAATGATTTTGTTGATTTCACACAAAATCATATAATAAAACGGCGAACATGTTTTTTGTGGTGCACTTTTCGCGGCCCACAAAAACCGAAGGGGCATAATTTACATATTAAACGAAAGCATTTTTTGCATAGATGTGCAGAATGCCAAAATTTGGAGAATGCTAAAAACAAGGCATTAAAGCGTTTTAAAAAAACAAATCTTTCCGAGGATCGTTTAGTATTTTTTCAGTTGAGAAAAGAATTTGATTTTCTTAACAGGTTTTTATATAGGCAATATATTATCAATACTGAATCAAATATAAAAAATAATTCAAAATCTTTCTGGGTATTTTTAAACTCTAAAAGAAAGTGTTCATCTCTTCCTCAATGTATGGAATATGATGATCTTAAATCCAACGATATTCAATCCTCATGCGACCTTTTTGCTCGGTTTTTTCAAACTTCATATAATTGTGATATTTTAACAAATATTGATGACCTGTACCCTGATATTAGTCCTTTGATAGATTTTAATCTACAAAGTTTTTCAGTACAAGATGTTTTGGAAAGCTTAAAGGAAATTGATATTTCAAAAAAATCTGGCTTTGATATGATTCCTCCTATTCTTCTGTCAAAATGTTCTTATTCACTTTGTAATGTTCTGACCCTTATATTTAATAAATCCTTACAAACTGGTGTTTTTCTAAAAGAATGGAAAATATCTTATGTAGATCCCATTTATAAGAGTGGCCTTAAGCACTTAGTGAGGAACTATAGACCAATCTCAAAACTTTCAGTTATACCCAAACTTTTTGAAAAAATGGTCACCGAAAGACTTTATTTTGCTGTTAAGAATTCGTTGTCTCAAAAACAGCATGGTTTTGTAAAAGGTAGATCAACTTGTACTAATTTAAGTCTTTTTGCAAATTATTGCAATAATCACGTGGAAAAAGGTAGACAAGTTGATGTCCTTTATACTGATTTTGTGAAAGCATTTGACCGCGTACATCATGATCTTCTCCTGCAAAAGCTTAAGATGTTGGGATTGAATGTTTCATTTTTAAAGTGGTTGAATTCATACCTATCTGATAGAAAACAAGCTGTTAAGATAGACGAATGTGTCTCAAATCTTATAGATGTGGTATCAGGTCTTCCACAAGGCAGTCATTTAGGCCCACTTCTTTTTATAATCTTTACCAATGACTTACCATCTATTTTCAAATACTGTAACTGCTTGATGTATGCTGATGATGTAAAATTATTTACAGCAGCATCTTCACTTGAAGATTGCTTTTTAATGCAGTTGGATATCAACAATTTTCTTAAATGGTGCGACTACAACCATCTTCAGCTGAATTACTCAAAATGTAAAATTTTTAATTTATCTAGATCTTCATCTCTCATTGATTATGAATATAAATTCTATGATGTTAATCTTCTGAAGGTAACTGAGGTTAATGATCTTGGGGTGATTTTTGATTCTAAGCTTGACTTCAGATCTCATGTTGACTACATTGTGTCTAAAGGTAATTCACTTTTAGGTTTTTTGAAACGGAACTCCAATGATTTTAAGGATGCCTATACTTTGAAGATCTTATTTATGTCAATAGTTCTACCAGTTTTGGAATATTGTTGTGTCGTCTGGTTTCCATTTTATGAAAATAATATTTTGAGAATCGAAAGTGTTCAAAAAAGATTTACTCTTTATGCATTACGCAAACTTAATTGGGTTGGGTCTTTGCCAGATTATAAATCAAGGTGTTCTCTTATTGACTTAAAAACGCTTAAATGTCGCAGGCAAGTCCAATGTATTTTGTTCATTAAAGATATTATTGATAATAGAATAACCTCTTTTGAACTGCTTTCATTGATTCCATTCTATGTTCCATCAAGAGTTTTTCGCAACAGAAATGAGTTATTTTATCCTCCTCTTCATAGAACCAATTATGGTCTTAATGAACCAATAACGCGTTCTCTAAATCTATTTAATAAGGTTTACAATGAAATTGATCTTAGCATGAATAGAGATTGTTTTAAGAAAAAAATTCTTCAAATATGTAATTGATTAATTAATTCACTAAAGTATTAAAATAATTGCTAACTCTAGTAAATATGTATATATCTTGTATCTTTATTATTTTATTTTTATTTTTTTGTATTTTTTGTAATCAGCAGATCTTCGAATCAATTGATGAAATAAATAAATAAATAATTATTTAAATATACTACACAGAAATTGTTTAAAGCAATAAATAAAAATTGCAAAAAAAATGCCCATGTAATAGTGTTTTTAAAAAGTTAAAAAGTAAAAAGGTAGGACCATTTAAACCATCAAGCGTTAACTACAATTGGCAATTTTTGCAAAAAGTACAATAAGTGAAAAATGAAAAAGAATAAACACATACACTGGCGGCATCTATTGCTTTCAGTTTGGCGACATCTATCGGTCATTTTCTGAAGCAATTTATTCAATGTATTAATGTTTTCAAAAAGTGAAACATTTGGTTTCTTGAGATGGGAGATAAAATTTTAAATTAATTTGGAAAAGGAGAGCAGATTTTTTTTAACATTTTCACTTTTCAAGTTCATTGCAGTTATGGCTTTACAATATAATAGGGGTATTCATGCAAAAGTGTAAGCTCTGCGTATTTGTATAAGTCAATTATTTTCAAAACTTATTTACATTTGTCTGCATTTGTATTTTAAATATTTGCGAAAAAAGAGAATACAAAATACTCGAAATGTATTTGTCAGGGAAAAAGAGAAGATAGAAAATGCAGATGTGAGACGTCGCGTCGTCAAAAATGCGGACGAACATGACTTACGATGCAAATTTAAATCTCCATGCCTGAATGCGTTCCATGGGTTCAAACCTACCTCATTTTCGGAACACTTCCATTTATGTCATTTTTGTTGACAATAAACAGCTGGCCGATCGATGTGCAAACAAAAAAAAGTCTTACAAAAGCAAATTGAATTTATGTTTTTGAAGTTAGCTATATTTCTTTAGGCGCGTTATGAAAAAATGATGAGAGTGAAATTAAAAAAAAAAATGTAACACAAGACTCACAGGTTGACGTCACTGCAACGACGTGGGTTCGAGTCCCAATAGAATGATAAATATTTTTTTTATTGCCGCGATATGAAAAAATGATGAGAGTGAAAGTTTGAGATGTATATCACAAAATTCAAAGGTTGACGTCACTCCGGCGACGACGTGGGTTCGATTCCAATATTATGGCCATAACAACAGCTGAAGGACAATGACACGAAAGAATCGAAACAAAAATTGTTAATAGGCGTTTTTCTTTTTTAGTTCAGAACAGAATCTGAGTTGTCAAAAAATAAATTGTGTTTCTTTTTTAGTTCAGGGTGTTCAGAGTTTCGAAAATGTGTTTCTTTTTTCGTTCTGAGCATGTTCTGAGCGTGTTCAGAGTGCGCTCTATGAGCTCAGAATAAAATAACTGAGCAGACAGAGTAAAATGCTTAACACAAGCATTTGACAGATGGAAATTTAAAAAAAATGGCGACAGCTACATAAGTGTTCAGGTCTGTTTCAAAATATACTCAGAGCGCTCAGAGCACGCTTGGTTCAGAGAATGTTCGGAACATGCTCGACATGCTCGGACTCTGTTCAGAGCTCTATACTGAACTAAAAAAGAAAAACGCCTAATGTGTCAAAAATGGGTATAGGTTTGAAAGTTTGTTTACCATTAACTGTTTTCCTTTGGACTCCAGGATTGAGTGCTTAGTAGGTACTTCTCATTGCATTCAACAATTTAAAAAAAATCCTGAATTCTCTGTCTTTTATTGAATGATAATGAATTAAATAAATAAATTGGCGCTCGAATTTCGAGAGCTGGGTCGGCTAGGTTTTATAATTCTGCATGATTTTTGTCAGTTTAACAAAATATGCACTACAAATAATATTGTCAGTTTAACAAAACAAGTTAATGTTAATTTATTTAATTTTTAAACAAATAAATGTTAATTTATTAAAAAAAATTAACGTAAATTCAAAGCTTTTATCAAACAAAATGTAAAACATTATTTTCCACATCAGAAGTAAGTTTTATTTAAAATTTTCCGAATTCATTCTAATAAAATAATTAGGTATGTCCATAAGTAGTATTCAAAATAATATTGTATCATTGGTTGTTTAGATAAATAAAAACAAAAAATAAACCCTGAACAGAAGATGAATTAGTTTTTTATTAATTGCATCCATTTTATCGATCATTTATTTTTTTGTATTTATTTATTTCTATTGCTTGATTTTAAGATTTACATCTTGTTTACAACAAAGCTTTGAAATGGACCTACAATAAATGGCATTGTCTTACGACTAAAAATAATTAACAATTACTTAACTTCAGGTTAAAATAAAATAAATTAAAACATAAAAATAAAATAAAATGTATTTACAAGTTAAAGTAAAAAGAAGAGAAGAGAAATAGAAATGTAACAAATCGAACAGAAAACAATGTCAGTTAAACGAGGCTAAGTTGTCGAATAATGAGCGACAACCTTTTTTTGAAAATATTTATGTTATCCGTATCACGAACATGGCGCGGTAAAGAATTTCATAACCGAGATGCGTTGACAAAGAACTGCCGCTGTGAAGTAAGACATGAAAACCGGGGGATTATAATTTGATCAGATCTTCTAGACAACGTGAACTCGATTCTATCATAAAGGTATGAAGATTGGTGCCAATTGACTAAATTAAATAGTAGTACTAGAGTTCTAAGCTTTAAAAGATTATCTAGAGAAATTCCATATATGTCTTTAGAAAAAAGTGATATGTGGTCAAAGTGACTTAAACCATAAATGTAACGAGCCACACTATTAAACGCGAAGTTAAGTTTTCTCTTACTTACACTATCGAACTTACAATAAATTTCATAACCGTATGTCAAGATCGGCACTGCAAGGGTTTTCGCTAACATTTTCCTGGTATCTAAGGGGGTAAAATTTCTAGTTGGCCAAAGCAATCGCAGAGCACCATACGGCCTGGATGATATGGTTATTCCAGTTTAACGTTCGATTAAAGCATATGCCTAAATTCAACTCGAGTATTGCTAAGTTCGATCGCTGGAAAATGAGAAACATCAATTACTCTTCTTGATATAACAAAGCATTTAGTTTTGTGTGGGTTAAGAGTGAGTCCACATTTCGCGGACCATTGTTTTATTGATGAAAGGTCTTCATTAATCTTACTCACATAGTCTTCCATCATACCAACTGAACAGCTTTTCATTAATTGAAGGTCATCAGCAAATAGGTGCTCATCGCAGTGACGAATCAATCTAGGAGCTTCATTAACATAAATGGAGAAAAAAGTTGGACCCAGTATAGATCCTTGTGGGACTTCACATTCACAGTACAGGGGTAGAGTAGAGAGTCGGAAACCTCATCTCCAACGACAACGGCTTGGTGTCTTCCAGAAAGATAGGAAAAAATTAGTTTCACTGATTCGGGAGAAAAGTTGTACATTTTCAATAGCTTGTTCCACATGACATTGTGGTCAATAGTGTCAAATGCCTTTGAATAGTCTTGCAGTACCAAGAAAGTTTCTTTATTTTCATTTAAGCATTCCTTGCCCGTTCAATAACGTCAAGTAGGGCCGGTTATGCTGCTATGACATGCACGAAAACCTGATTGTTTTAAAGCTAATAGATTATTGAGGACTTTAGATAGGAACGGCAGTAGGGAAATCGGACGAAAGTCAGTATTTGCTCTATTTTTAGGAATTGGGATGATTTTGGAGTGCTTCCATTGTAATGGAAAAATGCTTTTGTGAGAATTATATTATATATGTGCGTGATGTATGGCGAGATGATGGGCAATATTGCTTTAAGGAATTGGATATGGATGTGGATTGTCAAATCCAGTAGGGTTTAATTTTAGACATAAGAAATTTTCAACAACTTCATCCGAACTGACTCCCGAAAAACCAAATTCAGCTCCTGCGTACAAGGCAGTAAACTCTTCACCGTAAAGATTTTGACATAAGTTCGTTGTTTGTGGAATCGAAGAAATAAGATTTAAGTTAATTTGATTGCAATTAACGTCCTTACTTTCTAGGTTCACTCGTTTGTTCACAATTTCTTTGAGATTTTTCCATTATTTATGCCCGCTAAGGGAAAGGTAAAGACGGCGTTGATACCAAATGACTTTCGCTGCACGTATAAGACGAACAGTAATGTTACGTGTACGACGGTACACTTGGAGATCATTGGGTATTCTAAAACGCTTCCATTTTTTGAAGGCCAAATTTCTTTGGTTTAACATTGATCTAACTTCCTGATTAAACCAAGGACATTCACCATATTTAACGGAAATAGTTTTATTCGGAACATGAGTATTAAACAAGCTAAGTAAATTGCACTGGCGAAACTCTACTTTAAAAATTAAAAAAAAAAATTGAAAAATTTGTAATGTAAAGTTATACAGATAACAAGTAAGTTTTCACAAAATAATTTTCCAATGTTTCAAAATTCTAAATAATTGTTTTCATTAAGTTTCAATAAAGTGTGACCCCCGAAGATGTTGAGAATTCTCAACGAAACGTAGAGAGTAAATATGGAATTGTTTTAATTCGCATAAGTGAAAAAAAATGATCAAAAAAGCCCATAAATAAATAATACATTGCCATTTGAAGATTTGATCAATATACATATTACAAAATATTGTTTGTTACCTCAACAAATTTCTTAATTTTTATCAATTTGATGAAACGTTTTGTTGGACGATTAGACGTACATACTTGTATATTGACAGAAGTTTTATCAGCTCAATCTACATTTTTATCATATATATCTAGATTTTATTTTCAGTGTATATAGTCTTCGGTAGAAGCAGAATACGGCGAAAAAAACGTGCGGAACTGGGTAACACAGTCTTAAGAAAATTGTCTGCGCTTAGTTAACCCTTTCGGAACTTACGTATGCATTAAGCATGTAAACTAACCCAGACCTCGTATTTTTCATCCGATTCTCATCGCACTGGTCAAATATCACAACTATTTTTGAACTAGTAAATACACCTTAGTAGCAGTTCGTTGAAAAATATATCAAACATTCCTTTTTTAGGTACATAAAAGTCAAAGATACACTACATTTTTTAGATACATAAAAAGTCATATGAAAAAAGTACGATAGTAAAACGATAATATACGAATTCGATCATTTTAGCCTTGATAAAATGATACAATAGTGTTATATTTTAGAACCAAATGTTAGTGCTGTCCTTTTTCACGAAGATCAGAGTATTAGAGTAGTAAGGGTTAATTATTTCCAGTATTTCTGCTTCTTATCAGAAGGTGGTTAGTAATAGAAAGACAGCGATAGATAAGTTGTTATGTTCCTGCGATGGTAGTACAAACTAGCTTAGGTGCCAAGTTTTGAAGAATAGATCATTCATAAATATAACGAAGATGTCGGGCACAAAACGTACCCTGCGGCACACCAGAATTATATTTTTGAATTTCAGACTTGAAACCATCCAATGCGACTTATACCTACCTATCAGAAAAATATGTATTGGAAATCTGGTAAAGAGCAAGTACCTATATGAATGAGGAACATCGGACATGGAGAAATTAGAGATGCTCGCTTAGAAGCAAAGTAGTTAAATATGACAGAATGTATAGCTAAGGTTGAAAGGTATGATGAGGAGGATGTCGTAATTCATTAAAGAAACCTTTAAGATTAGTGAGAGTACTCGTAAATAGGAGATGGTAAACTAATTACCACGTTTTGAAAACCTTCAAGTAGATGAGAATGATTAAGTAGTCGTTGATCATTTTTGAAAATCCATGAAATGTTAAACTTGAAATTTTTGTTAATAAAACTAGGTTTAATTCATATTAAATATAAATGTTAAGAATAAATGTATTTTGAAAAATAAAAATACAACTCAATTTCTAACTATTTAGGTCTCTTTTTCTACATTGTTTTATTTATTTATCTAAAAATTAATAATATATAATATAGATGTTTATTGTTTGTGATTTGAGAAATTTTAAAGCTTTATATACTTAAAATTACATTCTTATCTTTTATCTTTTCATATTAAAAAAAAATAATAATAAATCCAAAATAATAAACATGAATATTGCTTGTCCATTTGGTTTCGCCTCTGTAATTACGTACTAATAAAAAATTATATACCCCACCATCATGTTTTGCAACTAAATTTGCTATTACGAAATAAATTATAAATTGGAAATTTTAACCAACAAAATCAAGTAGTATGACACATTCATCATTCAAATCGATAAATAAAAATAAATCGAATCATAGAAAAAGTTTTAATAATCGAATATTGTCGCCATCTAGTGGAATGGCTCAAGAAACACTTAGTCAAACTATTGGCTCTTCAAAGGTGAATTCGTTACCTCGACCCTTATCTCCTTCACCATCAGTTGTTAGCGAGAAAAATGATGGTGATGTTCAGGTGAGTTGTTTACTTTGCCTTTAATCATGTGAAATACTATAATAAGCTGCCTAATAGGAAAAACACGAACGAGAAGAAGAGGAACGAAAACGGCGAATTCAACTTTATGTTTTTGTATCGCGGTGTATATCATATCCATTTAACGCGAAACAACCGACGGACATGACGAAAAGACAAACCAAAATAGCAAAGCACCAATTAGAATCAATAACTGCACGATTTCAGGTTTTTGAATTTGCGTTTAAATAAATGTTTTATTAATTAAAAAAAAAAACTCTAGGCTTTTCTGAAAGGTGAAACACAAATTATGGCTGATGAAGCATTTCAAAATGCCGTACAAAGCTACCACGATGTCTTTTTGAAATCGGATCGTGTTCAAAAAATGGTTCAATCAGGTGCCTGTTCTCAACATGATTTCCGTGAGGTATTTCGAAATAATATCGAAAAACGTGTGAGGTATTTAAGATTCTATGATGGATTTTAATCCGACGATGATAATTTAACATTTCTTTCCTAGATCCTTGCCGGAAATTGATGGTTTGAGTAAAGAAACCGTTCTGACATCATGGATGGCGAAGTTTGATATTATTCTGAAAGGAACTGGTGAGTTTGGTTGAAAATATTCCGTCATATTCAATTCATATTTATACTTTTCTTTATCTGCTTCAGGTGAAGAAGATACAAAGCGACCATCAAGAATGCAACAGTCATTAAACAGCGAATTGATTCTATCGAAGGAACAGCTTTACGATATGTTCCAACAGATATTGAGCGTGAAGAAATTTGAACACCAAATTCTATTTAATGCTCTGATGGTGAGTGATATTGTGCTTTATTGTTTGTTTCAAAATACATTGTGTTAAATTATTTAAAAAGAAGTCTGATATTATATATTTGCAAATCAACAAGAACAAAATATATCGGATTTATTGCTTACTTAACATTGGTTAATTGCATAGTCTTTTGCGAAAAAAAAAACTTTTCTTTTTCTAGCTAGATTCAGCGGACGAACAAGCAGCAGCAATTCGGCGAGAACTAGACGGTCGATTACAACGAGTCAGTGAAATGGAAAGGAATCGCAAACTTATGCCAAAATTCGTACTTAAAGAAATGGAATCTCTTTACATAGATGAACTTAAGTCATCAATAAACTTATTAATGGCTAATCTGGAATCATTGCCAGTTTCAAAAGGTTCCATGGACTCCAAGTACGGACTGCAAAAGTTTAAGCGATACAACCACAGGTAATTTCAAATTCATTATTTTTGTTAACTATTATTTTATTTTATTTTTAATCCTTTTTGTTCTCTGACTACTTATACAACAAACAACATCTCTCAAAACTTTGTTCTGTATAAAATGAATAATATGACTGAACTGAATCTTACAGATTTTCCAGATGCATGCATGCATACGATAGAAAATTCCGAAATTTCCCTTTTTATTTCCTCTTACTTTTTACAAGAACAAAAACACTTTAATATTTAATATTTCACAATAATAATTAATAAAAAAATTCTTCTTCAATGTTATTTTGTTCTTTTTTTTTTCATTTCTCTTGCTACAAAAACAAAAAAAAACTTATATTAAAACAGAAAAAACAGAAGTAATTTCCTTCTAAGGTATTTTTTTTTAAAAAGAACATACAAATATAATTTAAGTTAAGAGTGTAAATTTGAATAGAAACATTTGTATTTGAATAGTTTTAATAGACAGGGTATATAGTGAAAAAATCTCCACCTAAGGCAAATTACAACAAAATGGTGTAGATGCATATACCAGTATGTGAATGGTTTTTCTTAGTACACTGATCTGCAACAAGAATGCCTCTTACCAAATTTACAAGAATGTGAGTAATTTTTCCACCGCCAATAAGCTTAACAATCTTTGCAAAAGTTTTGTGTTTATGAATTTCTTTCATTTATTTTACAAACAATTAATAAAATCTTAACTGTCGATAGCAAAAAAATTAAAGATGGAGCTAAGAATGAAATACTGCATTCTTTTGTAATAGAGCTCAGCTATTTAATTCTATTTTTTTAGATACTTCTACGTATGCATAAGATTGGATACCAAAACATTCAAAAAGTATTTTTTTTATTTATAAAAAAAAATTAGCTCTAACGATTTTTGAAATTATTTTTCCACAAATTCGTCGTGATTTGGGAGAACAAAGCGTGATGTCACTTGCGGTAGGACTTAACCGACTTAGTGTGCCAAACTTGATGGCCTCATCCAGGACGAGCTGTAGCGCCATCAATTATTTCGTTTCGATAATATTGAAATACAAACAAAAAGTTCTAGCTTTTAATAAAAAAGATTTGTTGGGAAATGTTTTGAAAAAAAAAAAAAAACATTCCTAAAATTTCTAACAAAATTTGTATGTCAGATTCTGTTATTTTTGGTCTTAAAAAAAGGAAAAAAAAAAACCTTTCGCAAGAAAAATTTTAAAATGCTATCGAGAGACAGAATTACGAACCCCATTTTCTTTGTATTTCCCATTATCATAATGTCAAGCTGATCAGAATCTGGAGTTGAATTTTTTACGAATCCATAACTTCGTAGTACCCCTTGGCATAATAGTTAGTGCATTGGACTGTCATGCGGAAGGTCTCGAGTTCGATTCTCAGCCGCTGCAAGAAAATTGTAGGTCCCCTCCGTTCCTGGTAACACGCACACAGGAATGGTTGAGAGTTGTAAGTCACTAGGTCCTGGTTCACTCCGAGCTGTTGCACCACCAAATTTAATTTTTATTTTAACTTCGCAAATACTATCAAAGCCAAGTTCTGGCACTACACCCTTTTTACAGGAGCAAACTCGGGCGATTTTTGACCCCTCCCTATTTTTAGTACCAATGAAGTCAGAAGCTTAAAATTCCGAATATTTGCGAAGCTAGTCAGGCACAGGCACCTCACCAAGTTTCAATTTTCTAGCATAAGCGGTTCTTGAGAAATAAGGCCTAAAAAATTACAAAAACCGTAACTGACTGAATCACTGACTGACAGATCATCAGAATTATGGAGCACTTCCCGACATCGTAGAATCTTGTAATTTTGAACAACCGTAGGTCTTGCCATGCAAGCAGAGGAAAAAATCGAAAATTTGATGTTTTCCATTCAGGAGGTATTGTATCCGCTCACTTTCTGAGAAAATGTTTAATTTATATGGTGCACTTCCGATTGCTGTAGAATGATGAAATTTGGTAAAGCGGTATAGTTTAAGGTACATTCAAAGCGAAAAATAGAAACTCTAAGATTTTTCATTCGAAGTATCTTTTTATTTGAAACTATAAATGCATCTTAAAAATTCATGACTTTTCTTAGAACTAGAGAAATTTTATTATTTAACGATTACTGACTAAAGTTTGATGGGCATACTTGGCAAGTTTTTTTTTATGCCCAATTCGAAAGCTTGACTTGTTGCACAAAGGATTTTGTATAAAAGAACTTGGCTTTTTTTTTAACATTTATGTTTTTGGTCTGATCAAACACAACGTTAATCGACCCATCAATTATCGCAAGTAAAAACGACATCGGGAATTGACGAAGCCACCAACAATGTAGTGTTCCCATAATACATAAAAGGAGATTAGTGATTTATTTTTAATGAATTTTAATTAAATTGAGATCATTTTTTTTTTTTTCAAAAAATGCGTGATAAACATAAAGTTTTCTTTTTTTTACCTGATGAACAAGACAATAATAAAAAAACTTATTAATAACTGCATCCAAAAACCCATTCATTTTATGATACTTGGGAAAATCTTAAACAGGTAAACAATCGAATTTTGGGTTTTTTTACATACAAATCTAGCAAGTACTGTCCCTATACTTAAGATGTCGCCACAATCTTTCGTCTTTTGATAGTACTAGTACTATAAGTTTTATATGCAAAGATTTTATAACTATAAGAGTTAAAGTAAACCCTGTCCAAGTTATACAAAAAAAATAATATTCAGCATTTAATTTTGATCAGTGTACCATAAACCTTCTGTTGGAATTTGTTTTAGGTGGAATATTGTAGTTTGTAATTTTATTTTGTTTTTCATATTATAGTAAATAACGCTAGAATTCAAAACAGTGTGACCAGAGCAGATTAAAAGAAAGTGTTCAACATTTATTAATTAGATACATTATTTCATAAATATATTCCCTCATTCTTTATATCCTGAGATAGAAGTCTATTGAATTTGTTTCATCATCATCATCATCAGCTCGACAACCAGGTTCCGGTCCTGGCCTCTTTCAACAAGGCACCCAAAGGCTTCGGGCGTCCTGGTCTACGCCAGCGCCATCTCTCCAGCGCAAGCATGGTCTACCACGCTGTCGTGTACCATAGAATGTACCACAAAGAACTTTCCGAGCTGGTTCCTCTTCGCTCATGCGAGCTAGGTGCCCTGCCCACCGGAGTCTACCGAGCTTAATTTTTGTCACGATATCTGCTTCAAGGTAGATTGCGTACAGTTCATGATTGTACCGTCTCCGGAATCGTCCTTCCTCACATACGGGGCCAACAATTCTCCTTAAGACTTTTTCTCTTGATGTCGATGTCGTCTGCGTAAGCCAGTAACTGGCTGGACCTGTTGACGATGGTCCCTCTTGTTGCCGTGCCAGAGTCACGGATTGCTTTCTCCAATGCCAGGTTGAAGAGGAGGCAGGCCAAACCGTCCCCTTGTCAGAGTCCATTAAAGATGTTGATTGGTCTGGATAGCAATCCGGCTATTTTTACTTGGCTTGTTACGTTGGTCATGGTCAACCTACGTAGTCGTATCAATTTATTTGGGATGCCGAATTCTCTCATGGCTTTGTAAAGTTCTACCCTGGCTATGCTATCATAGGCGGCCTTAAAGTCTATAAACAGATGGTATGTTGGGATGTTAAATTCTAGACATTTTTCCATCGCCTGCCTAAGGGTAAATATCTGATCAGTTGTTGATTTGCCTGGAATGAAACCACACTGATATTGTATCAGTCCGTTTCCGAGGCTTGTTGTCGGTCTCGTAATTCATAAGGTTTTACGGGACAGGGAATTAACCTGTCGCCAACCTGAGGAACCAGCCTGATCATATTAGCCAAACCTTTTTAAAGGCTTGTTTCTAGCAGCCGCCACGGAGAGGCTATGATCAGACTTCCACCAGTCCCGAATAGTTACGGCACGTGCATGTTTTCGTATGCTACATGTTATTCCCCCTATTCGTCTGATGGCTGACCGCCTCTTCCTGCTCCCATACGTGTACTATAATATCATGAATTGCTTGACGTAAGGCTGGCCCGCCGTGATGGAATAATTCGGCTGGTATGCCATCGGCTCCTGGGGCTTTGTTCTGTTTAAGCCGGCCTATAGCCTTCTCAACCTCTTCTATGCTTGGTGGCGGCAACATAGGGTATTCTTCTTGAAGTAGTGGATCCTCCACTTCTGCAGTGAGCTGACCATTTAGCAATTCATTAAAGTACACTTCCCATCGCTCCAGTATGCTTTCAGGATCGGTGATCAGATTTCCCTCTCCGTCCTTGCAGTATGTGCAGCGTGGTGTGTACTGCGTCATGTTTTGGACGGATTGGTAGAACTTCCGCGCCTGGTGCGGACCTCGCTGTCGGCTATTTTCTATTTCACAGATTAGGTTCTTCTCCCAGGCTGATTTTTTTTGTCTGTGTAGCCGTTTTTCTATTCTTCTAAGCTCTTTATATTCCTCTTCGCGTGCCCGCGTTCTATGAGATTGTTGCATTGCTCGGTACGCAACATTCTTACGTTCAGTCGCTAGCTTGCATTCATCATCAAACCAGTCGTTCCGATTTTTACGACTGCTGCCTAAGATGGAGTTGGCAGTACTAATGACAATATTCTTAAGGCGTGTCCAATGCCATCACAATGCTTTGATTTAATTAGACAGTCGGATTCCCCAAGTCCGTGCCACTTCTGAATTGATTGTTAATTGATAGTCGTTATAAATCAAAAGAACATATCTTACGATATATCTTAAGATTTTTAGCAAAAAAATTCCATAATTGGTTACGTAACTACTATCCGGGAAACAAAATTCTAAAGAATTTTTATTTACCCAGAACGAGTACATAAACCATGTTATTGCTTCCAATTCAAGCCCGACTATCTCAATTTTCAGAGCCAATCCTTATCCCGAAGTTACGGATCTAATTTTCCGACTTCCCTTACCTACATTATTCTATAGACTCCTCACCTAATAGACCAGCTGCGGATACCGGTACGGCCTGTTGAAAAGTTTGCGTAATCCCACCATATGCTCTTCTAGTCCATATCTCTCTTCGAAAGACTTCCATGGTAGTACGACTATAGAACAGAAAAGAAAATTCTTCCGATATCTCTCGACGGCTTCCTTATGGTCGTTACGCAATTGGAACCGTATTCCCTTTCGTTCAAATTTTTTCAAGGTTTTATTTTAAAAATATTTATATTTTTTTAATATATTAATATATTTATAAATAAATATATTTTTTTTTTGAATTTGTTTGAATCTTTCAATTATTAGTATTTAAATTTAGGTACCATACATCACACTGTTTTATGAGAACTTGAATTATTCATTCCTTAGGTTAGGTTAGGTTAAAGTCGTTGTCATTAAAGCGTCTGACACACTTAGACCATTACAGGTCCATTGTGATACCATTTTCATTCCTTGGAATTATATTTATGTACAATGATAATTCTTTCTATATATCAAACAACAAATACATATTTTAATGAAATATACATGTATGTTAATAAAGGGTTTTTCAATTGCCGACGGTAGATTTTGGTGGCCTGTGGCGGCCATGTTGTTTTGGTGACATTTGTCAAATCTGTTGTTTTATGTTCAGTAACTAATACGTGCAAGTTGCACGATGAAACACTACACGTCCAAGTGATAAAACTTTTTTATCAAATTGAGTATTTGCTATAGCATACGTTGTGCGCATTTCGTGTGGTGGTCAAATTCAATCAGCCAACATTCGTTCCTCAAAGGAACGCAGAATCGGCCGAGAACATCACGGCGGCGGACCTTGAAAGTGTACAGCAGAATCCGAGGCAGAGCTCGGCCTTTTTTAGTAAATTCCTCCTGAACACACCTAATTCACCTACGATTTGACCCAACTAGAGTTTTTCTTGTAGGGATTCTTGAAGTCCCAGTACTATGTGAATAAATCATTATCAACCGATGCCCTTAAGGTGAACGTAACACAGGCTGTCGCTCAAATTCAGTCGGGTCTATGGGGAAAAGTTATTAGAGATTGGACCAATCGGATACATGCCACCGTAAGAAGCAAAGGCGGGCATTTGAACGATGTCATATTTCATAAATTATGGCAGTATTTCAAACAAAAATATTATTTTGTTCATACCCCACACACAGCTTACTTAATTCCATATCAATATCTACCCGCCCTTATTGAAAGACCTTTTAGAAAGATCAGAAACGGACCCTAGCTTTTTCTGCTTCCCAACCGGCTTTTGATTTCGAAATAGAATTTTCGAATTTTTATGCAATTTCTAAGGTCAGAAATTCTAGGTTTTCTTAAACTCATAGAATTCCATTGGAATAATTTTGTTTTTTTCAAATAAACTTCTATTTTCTAAGGTGATTGCAATAAGAATACAATCAAAGTAATGTTTTTTTTCAGTATGTATATTGAAAACATTATATACATTTTAAGAATAGATTTATTAATATTTGACTAAAAAAATTGTAAGATTGAATATTTAAAACAACTCGTAAGTCCCATTAGGTACAATTTTTCAATTTTCTTAGTTAATTTTTTTAATTATTTAGTTTGATTTTTAAAATATTTATTTGAAAAATATCAGTTTTTCGAATATAATTTTCAAAACTTCAGTGCCATCGAAAAATTTGTGTATCATCCACGATAGATATAGCCATTTAAAAAAACGCAAAATTAAGAAAATAAACTTTTTTCCATACGAAAAATCAGTTGCAAGATGAAGAATCTTGAGTATGAAAGAAAGATAAGCCCTGAGCTTTGAGTCTTAAGCAAAAACTAGGTTTTGCGTGATTAAAACTAATTTTAAGTATTTTTTTTTTTTTTTTCAAGTAGCTAACGCTATACTCTATTCAATTTATATTTGCAGTATAGGGAAGATAGGATATTTGCCTTTCAGTCTGACCACTACGGATTTCAATGCGCTGTCTTTAATTTAAAGATCTTACAGGATTGCCGTAGTGAGCATTAAAAATTGAAGAAAATCTCAGAAAAATACTTACTACCAAAAGCTCGAAAAAGCTTAAATCCTGAAAGTTACATAGCACAAACCATAGAAAAAGCCATGTGAATTTCTATCAAGCTGGCAATGGTAACTCTGATTCAGTGTTTTTTTTTTTTTAAACACAATAAGGGTTGGTTGCAAATTGGCGATCAGTCTCTTTTCCAGTGTTGCCGCAATAAAAAAAAAAGAGTCGTTAGATCGACCTTAAAAATCCGCTAGATATGCTAAAATTTTGAAAAAAGTCACTAGAAAAAGAACATATTCAATTATAACAAAAAATTTATTTTGTATCTTCTTCTTCCATGTTTCGGCGCTGTTATGATCTCGATGTCGAGGGGATCATAACTCTTCCACGTATCTGCTTCACACTAGTGATCCGCCTGTGGGGTTCGCCGGGTTGACCTCAGAAATCGGCGGCAAGCCTCCCGGTTTTGTATTGTTCCATTTCTGAGGCCAACTGAATGCTGGTGTTTTTGCATTTGTTTGTACCAGGAGTGTTTAGGCCTACCTTTCTTTTTACTCCGAATTGGAACGTTGTATGATATTGCTCTTTTGACGGGGTTCTCAGGATCTCTCCTTTGAACATGGCAATACCAACTGAGTCGGTCGTGTTCAATTTTTTGGGAAATAGTATTCTTAACATGAAGGCTTCCTCGGATCTTCGTACTTCTAATTCGATCAAGCTTTGTAACTCCTGCTGTCATACGAAGCATCTTCATCTCAGCTGCCGTTAGCTTACTCTCATACTTTTTGTACATTGTCCAACATTGTGAACCGTATGTGAGTGCTGGACGCACAACTGAAGTGTAGAGCTTTCCTTTCAGCTTAGGGGGCATTTTTCGGTCACAGAAGATAGCAGAATTTTCCCGCCACTTCATCCACCCTACGCTTACGCGATGATTGATATCGTCATCACAAGTAGCTTCGTTATTTATCATAGACCCCAGATATTTAAACTTTTCACACTTGGGAAGCACTACTCCATTCAAATAAATGTCTGGAATAGGCCTGTGTGGATCAGAAAATGGGCAGCATAGGTATTCTGTCTTTTTCGCGCTTATGCGGTACCCACTTCCTTCTAGAACATCCACCCATACGTCAAGTGCTCGTTGTAGGGATATCGGGTCTTCACTTATGATGGCTCCATCGTCAGCAAAGAATAACTGATGCACTTTTGGATCCGTCACTTTGCCTTCAAGCAGGTAATCAAGAACTGTAATAAAGAGCAGGGGACTCAAGACACTTCCCTGGTGTACACCTACTGTGATTTCGAATTCTTCGGTGACTCCAGCTGCGCATCTTACTTTAGTAACTGCTCCATCATACATGTCCATAATTATCCGCACATAGGTTTCTGGAACTCCTCGTTGCCTGAGGGCCACCCATATTAGATCTCGTGGTTGCCGATCGAATGCTTTTTCAAAATCAACCAATACGACATGCAAATCCTCCAAAGAATCCCGATGTTTTTCCATAATTATTCTTATACTCTGGATTGCATCCGTGGTTGACTTACCCCCGACAAACCCGCACTGGTCATCAGATAGCCTAATTATTTTTCGCAGTCGGCTACCCAAGACCCGCTCAACGATCTTCATGGTGTGTGACATCAGCTTAATCGAACGGTAATTATCACAGCTTCAAGTATCACCCTTTCCTTTATAAATTGGAAGAAGGTAACTTTCCCTCCATTGATTAGGCATGCGATCACCTCGTATAAGTTTGGAGACAAGAATCATGAGCCATCTAAACCCGATGTCTCCCATTTTTTCCAAAACTCTGAGGGTATTTCGTCTGGGCCAACAGCTTTTCCCTTTTTGGAGTATTTTACCGCCTCACTAACTTCTTCGACTGTGACGTCGGATACTTCGCTTAAGTTAGGTGAAGCTATTGGAAAGTACAGCCTTGGAAATTGTTCGTTTAGAAGTCCGTCACAATACTGTCGCCACCTGTGAAGAATTTCGTTGTCTTCCACAAGAAGTTGGCCTTGAGCATTGTTAATGAACTTTGGCGAACAAATCTCCTGGGCATTTCTTCTTCTTTGAGCGGCTATTTTGAAGATAGTTGCGCCCTTATTCGTGTTTTGCCGTAGCTCTTGAATAGCACCAGCTGTCGGGGTAGAAATTTCATCCAGCTCCCGATACAGGTTTTCTGTATTCTTTGCTTGAATTTGGGCGCATTTCTTCTTCGCTTCTTTCTTGCAGTTTCTATATTCCACTTCGAGGCGTGACTTAAAAAAAATTTATTTTGTATAGTAAAGAAAAACTTAATGTTTAAGTTAACATACAAAATCTTAAAAAAAACAACAAAAATAAATTCAGTCCAGAAAATATTACATCAGTTAATTCTGATTAAGAAAGTAGCAACAAAAAAATAAATTCACTTAATCAAAAAATAACAAAAAACAAAAAGTTAAGTAACTCTAAAACGTAACAAAAAAAAGTGGAGGGTAATATGGACCACCTGGTTTTTAATCCATTGACGGCTATTTATCCAGTTTGGACTCTGACATAAGCCTTGCCAAGCAATTCATATATATCAAAATCATCAACAGTCGATCATTCATCCTCATCCAGACCCGAAACTTCTTATATTGAAATAGCGGGTAATGTGGACCACTAGTCCATATACTCCTTTTCTCCGGTGGTCCATATTACCCGCAACATAATGTTTGGAAAAAAAGCAATTTTACAAAAAAATGAGACTCTTTACAATAGTTTTAAAAATAAAAACCTTAAAACAAATATTGACTTCTTATATTTAAAAAATAAACTATATTTTTAACTATAGAAAAAAGGAGAAACACCTACAAAAAAAAAATGATCAATGCCTTGGAATTTCTTTTAATCCGAACAACTTCGTAACGCGCTACTCCTTGACTACTCAAACTATACTGAGTTAAGTTTAAGCAGGCCCCGCACAATCGCAATCAATCGTCTCCTCGATTGCATTTGTGTAAGGCGAGAAAAGCTGGTGGTGCATATTAGCCGAGTGGTCCACATTACCCGACTTTACTCTATTTGCAAAAAATTAGTTATGCAAATAAATACTAATTTTGATTTAAATTAACAACTCACTTTAGAGAAAAACCAATCCTACAATTTGTATCAAATTTACAAAAAACTTTCTTTAGGTGCTTTTTATTATTCACAAATCTATCTGGATCCGGATCTGGATCTTCCTTTGAAAATAAAACGATACGGATCTTAGTGACAGCAGTGTTATAAGTCCGTCTCTTTTTATCCTTGGGTTTGTAAATTTTAAATTATGTCTTGTTTTTTTTCTTTACATTATAGCTTACACTACCTTGCCATAAAAAGCCATCTACTCGCCAGTGTAATAACTGATTTTTGGATCTTTGAAATAGATCCCGATAGAAAACAGGATCCCAAATTGTAATACATGAATAATAAAACTTAATCCAAATCCGGATCCAGATAGATTTGTGAATAATAAAACGCACCTTATCTTAAACTAGAACTGTAAGGCTAGGCGCGCACATTCAATTTTTAGTTTCTCAACTGCTTGGTTCGAGCAACTAAAAAGTTTGTGTTTTGAAACAAACTAAACGATTGCCTAAAATGAGTTCACTATTTTGTGTAACATATAATTATATGCACCTGCGCGGACATAAAATCATTAAGTAAACCAAAATGATTCATAAAATATTTTAAAAGGGATTTTTTTTTCGAGATCCCTTAGCACTATTCTCAGCCGATTATCTCTCTAACCATAGAGAGCACCGTTTTTTCAAAGCAATGTCAATAGATGTCTATGAGTAAACATTTCTGTTAGCACTAGTAGAACAAGAGATGGCGTTAAATATGTTGCTTATTATCACCACTAGTGTCGGCACGAGGGCTAGTTTCGATTGGGAATTATACACAACTAGCAGTCCATATATGTATAATAAGTCAATGGCCCTGAGTAATAGATCCTAATCTAGCCTAAGTTCGATTTTAACCAAACATTCGTAGAAATAAAACAAATTTCAAGTATAAATACTTAAAAGCGACTTTCCTGTAACTAAGTTAAATTTAAAATGATAGAATCACAATAGAACTTTACGAATCTGGTTAATAGAAATCTGTTTGTGTATCAGTTCACAATAACGAAATTATGAAAATGAGTCACAATTATTGGTATAAATAAGACTTTTGTAAATTTGATCTGTTACTACGAAATTTTAAAAGCAACTTTTCTACATCTAACAAAAAGTGACTTTAAAACTGATTCTATGAATGTCTATTACTAAGGGCCAATGATTTCATAAGTGCAAAACTCGAATGCCAGGGATGTAACATCACCAGAGGCGTAATATTTACAAAAAACATGTTCTTGCAAAAAGTCACTAGAAAAGTAACTAGAATTATCTTGTGACAAAAAATGATTTTTTGTCGCTAAACTTTTGAAAATTCCGCTAAATATAGTGACAAAGTCACTAAAACGGCAGCACTGCTCCTTTCACCCATAGAGCAGATAGGTCATGGTGGGTTGTACGTGAGCTCAAAGAAGATTACACAAACAATTTTAATGTAACTCAGTGATTCTCTTTCTTATTTCAGTGGTAATTTCTTAAGTTAAGGTGCCGTGCAAACAGCAGCAGGCACCAGTGTTTCTGCAAAAGCTCTCCCATAAGGCCTGTACGCTGTACTGCAAATATAAATTGAACAGAGTATAGTTGAATTTAGTCTTACTTGTTAACTTCCCATAGGGAGTTATTGTAATCGGTCCGATTTGTCAAATTGTTTGTTTTTTCAAATAACATACGCTGAAATATTATACATTATGGTAGTAAAAGCTACAGAAAAATCCATGTATTGCAATCAAGGCTTAAACAAGCTCATATAGAATTGCAGTAGATATAAGTGTTAATATTGCCTAGTATAAGCGTAAGAACTCGTAGTCGAGACTCCTTAGTCAAAACATATAAATAAGCAAACGAAAGCTAACATGAAGTTTCAGCTAGCATTTTTTTACAAAGTTATGTAGTGCAATCTGCTTCTTATTCAAATAAAACGCTAGAGTTAGAACTGTCTAAGTTAAGCTAATAAAGGGCTTCCTACTAAGCGTTGAGATATCATTCACATTTTGTATGTATTTAGAAAGCGATTATGTATGAAATATAATGTCATTCGAATCTCTGCCGCGGCTTCGCTAGGTGGCGCGCTTCAAAAACGACCAATGCAATGGATTATGTTATCTTTTGCAGTGGGACTATTAGCACAGACTTTTGACCTAAGAAAACCGAATAAGATGAAGTTAAACGGGGTCAAATAAAGTAATCTCGTTCTGCAATTCACATCGCCTCCGCTGAACTGCTGGAGCTTACCATGTTTGAAATCGAAATTTTAGCACGGGCTGTGTGACATGTAGCGCCACCACTGTCCTGTTGATACCACATATCGTCGGTGTCCATATCATCTAATCCTGTCCGAAAGAAATTGTTTTTTATCGACCGAAAACGCTCGTGTTGACGGTGATGGTGATGGAGTAAGCAAGTGGTGAATGATTCGATGTGATAGTGAAGAGTTTCCATTATATTTGTTTGGTTTGCATTATGTTTTTTCTAGTAAAAATAGGGTTAAATTTGCACTTGAAATTCCAGCCAACACCCCACAAAGAGACATTGAGCGAATAAAAGAATTTTTCGGGCCATGTATCCCAAATGAATGACAACTTTTAGATAAAGTTTGAGAAATATATTTGAAAAAAAAAACGATATTTTCAAAGTTTGCACTATTATAATTTTTTATTAGCACACGATTTCGTAATGAAAACAAAGTGATTTGATTAAGAAAACGTCAACTTGGATTTTAGAGATATCATTTTGTTGATTCGATTCATTCATTTGAAAGTAATATCAAAATTAAATGTTTTTGGTGAGATTCTAGATGTCTCAAATGAATTTAAATATTGTTTAATCCTCAGAATTTGTAAACTGTATTTTGCGGTTTAGCATGATCATTTTTCGGGGCCCAGATTGCACGTTAACATAGTCAATATTATTCCTGAATTTGGTTGTTGTGTAGGATAGAAACGGTTAACATTTTAATTTTTTTTCTTGAAAATTGTGCGAAAATTGCGATTTGTCTGACCTTCCAAAGACACAAAGAGACATGTTTCTGGTTGGGCACCAAGTACTGTTACATTTTGGAAAATGGACAACAGCTTTTAAATCAATTATTCGTATAATTCTGCTCTATTAAGTTTTTTTTTAAACATTCTTTAACTTCCAAAGACACCCATATCAAAGTACTTGATTGAGTTCTTTTGGCGCCTATGTGGAACAAATAGATAAACATACTTTCGATATATAAGTTAGTTTTTAATTACGAGTAGTTTGCTTAAATTAAATCTATTTATTATTTCAGACAATGCTTTCTTTCAAAAATATATTTATTTTTAAAACAAACTCTTATACATCGATTATTTCTTTAAGTCAAAAGATATGATTTTCATACATTATTTCATTATTTAATAATTTTTTCGTGAAAAAGGCTTCTAAAAATTGCCGAGAATTTATGTTAGGAGACTGAATTTCTCTTGTAAATAAAAGGCTAGGAGTAAGTAATTTAATTAACGAACTCATTAATCGTTATTTTCAAAATTCATCTTATGAATGTAGATATAGAAACATTTTAAAATCAACCACAAACCGGTGTAATATGTACATACTCGTGTTCTATAGAAAACAAATTTTTAGTAAACACTTACAAATTTTAATTATTCAATATAAAATATGAATTTTTCTTTTTTTAATTTCAATACCAAAGATTATAAATTAATATTAACTACATGATATTTTAACCTTTACAGCACACCATCGTTTTTGTAAGTACCTATACATAATTTTCTCATAAGATTTTTCGAAATTTATTTAAATAAAATGAAAGCCGAAAGTGTAATATATTAATAGAAAAAAACAATATTAAATATAATATTATAAGAAACTTTTTTTTTCTTTTTACTGTAAAAATATGAATTAGAAGAACAAAGAAATGTTAGTCCGTTTATTTTCCCAATCTTGGTGAAAATTGCGATATTGTCAGGTCACCAAATATACCTTTGCTTATTTTATATCATGGTCCTACCGAGCAGTATCTAGCTTGTCCCTAGGCCTTTATTTTTAGATGAAATGCCAACCTTTATAACAGCAAAATTTAAACAAATTTGATATCTTATCTCGATTCTGAGATATACAGTTTTTAGCCGTTTTACTGTTTTACTATTTTTTTTGAATGAATAAAAATGAAACTCAATGACAAGTTTGCGGAAAACCCCATAGATTTTATAATACTTGGGAAAACTTGAAACATGTAAAAGTAAAAAAAAGTAAAAAAAAGTAAAAAAAAAATTTTTTTTTGCTCTAAGCTCCAAAGGCTCTATGAATAAAAATGTATGTGCTTAAATATTTTTTTATTTTATGTTTGTACTTAAAGAGTTATAACAAGTATCCTCCTTGGTTTTGTATGCATGCTAGAGCTAGTTTTTGGATTTCACTACGAATATTTATTGATGAAAGCTGCTGCTTCAATTTTGGTGACGCTTCGAGAATAAGGTCTTCTTATTCACCTAAATCTGCTATTTTGGTATTTTGATTGAAAAAACAAGTTCTTTCATTCTTTCCCATACAAAGAAATCCAATACTGTAAGGTCAGGAAATATTGCAGGCCAGTGAAGGGCGCCAATTCTTCCTATCCAACGATTACCGTACTATTCTAATCTAATCTAACCAATTCTTAACCTTCACGACCATAGTGGGCCAAAGGGCCATCCTGTTGGAAATATGATTTAGCTAGTGCTATAAGTGGAATCTTCTCCAATAGTTTTGATAAATCATTGAGCAAAAATTTCAGATAGTTTGTAAGATTCAGCTTGGGAGAATTTGAAGGGCCTATTAATTTGTTTCCAATTACGCCTACCCGCGTTAGGTTGTTTATTTGAAACTGCTCCCATTTCTCGAAGCCTTCGATATGTATTTCCAAATATTCTTAAGCTAGGAAGTCGTCGGTTTAAATAAAGTTCCTTGTATCTTCGTCGTGGTCTAGTTGAAATTTCATTGCACCGCACATAAACTAAAGACTTAATGTCAGGGTATTCTTGGTTTGTAAATGAAGACATTTCAAACAGCGTTTCTAAGCAAATATTGCCTTGGCGTTAAAAATTGAACTGGTTAATTAATTTTGTTTTCTAATCTTTTATACCATTTTTGTAAGGAAGATTTTCCAAAGAGGCCTTCATAGACAAAACCTTACTCTCTTTGAGAACTTTTAAAGAATCGGAAAAGAATTGAGGGTTTTCACAGGCACTCAAATAAACGAGCTCGTTTTAAAACCGCTATGATATTTTGAAAAATATTGAAAAATTCTTGGAAAACCACTCTTTTGGTCAACTGTTATTAAAAACGTGTCAAAAACAGAAAACCCCTTTTTTACAAAAAAAAAATCCAGAAGAAAAAAAAAACCCTTTTTTTAAATATTACATGCCTTAGGTTTTCTCAAGTATAATAAAATCTATGGGTTTTTCCTCAAGCTTGTCATTGAGTTTTATTTTTTATTTTTATTACGTTCATTAAAAAAGAAATAGTAAAACGGTATGTTTTTTACGCATTTTCTGTGACAAAATTGAGCCCGAAGTCAAAAAATTAGCATAGGCAAAAAAACGTAACATGGTAGAAACTAAATATCGTAAGATCGAGATAGAATATGATATTTTCTTAAACGCATTTACAAAGGCTAGTATATCATAAAAAAATGAAGTTTCTATATCATTAGTACTAACAGGGCAATCACATTTTCTTAAATCCCCGATATTTGATATAAAAACTGGAGATAGGCCCTTACTGAAGAACGATTTTATTGTTAGAATAAACCCAAAACCCACGCCCTAAAATATTATGCACGAATTAAGGGACACCCTGAATATTAAAAACACCCAAGAAAGATTTGTCAAGCGTGTGATGCTTGGGCCCAGATAAAAATTTAAAGTCTGTCCAAATCCCGCAAACACAAAATCCCGCGTAACGGAATCATAACGAAATCCCGCGTAACGAAATCCCGCCGTTTAGCATTTTCTTTTGTAGCATGTTTAAATAACAGAAAACTTCGCTGGTAACGAAATCCCGCCGATTGTGGTCGGGTTGATCAGACGTCATCAGGCTGTATAGGAAGGGATTCAGCTTCAATCCTTGGGCGACTCCCCCTTTGATGGATTTGATTGAAGACTTGCAGCTGTCCAGTTGAACGGAGAATTTCCCGAAAGAGAGAAAAGAAAGTAATATTTTTATTAGTGGCGAAGGTAATCCAAGTACTCGAAGCTAAGGGCTTCTATCCACATGCTGTCGAATGCTTTCTCGACATCCAGAAAGCATACTACGGTGGCACGATAGTTGTTGAGTGCTGAGGAGACTTAAGACTGGAACTTAAGTAACCGATGCATTGTTGAATGCCCTTCCCGAAAGCCAAACTGCATGTCTGGGATGATGTTGTTTTCATTGCAGTACCTCTTGAGCCTCCTTAGTATGACCTTTGTCATAGTACTATCAAGAAGACGAAAGATTGTGGCGACATCTTAAAGCTAGGGACTGCAATTGTAAGATTTGTCTTTGCTAAATTTAGTAATAAAATATTGTCTTTTTTACTACTTTACTTGTTTTGAATGTTATCCGAAGCGTGCACTAATTTCTACGCAACCACCAGGCTAGCGTTCGCAATACAAAATCACGCTCCATAATAATACTATAGGTTATATAATATATATTATATACAAAGGTATGACTTCTTCCAGAATTTTGCTGAAATTGTTAAGGAGGGATAGTTGGAAACCAGGTTTTTAGCGCCTTTCTTCGGGATTGCCACGATTTTTGCCGTTTTCTTTATGGGAGAAGTAACAGTTGTTCACGCAGTTGTTTATGATGATTGTAAGTAGTATCATCACTGCATCTGAAAGCCTTTTGATGACGTAGTTGGAGACTCCATCCGGTCCTGCTGTCTTCTTTGGCTTGGAATTGACAATGATTTCCGCAATTTACTCTGGTTGGCATAGTTGAGGGTTGTCCGTTGGGTAACTAGCTAAAAGATGGTCGTCAATCTCCACTCCTTCCAAATTTCGCTGTAAAGTCAGCTGGATGAATGTCCTGATTTCATCCAGGAACACAGGGTCCGTTGGGTGGGCTGGGTGTGAAGTTTTCCTCGAAGTGGTTCGCAAAAGCTTCCACTTTGTTAGCTGTTATTGTCACCTCAATGTAGTTGCTGATGATGACGACAGGCATATATTTAGATATTTGCTTATTTCGCTGAAGGTGTTTGGTCCTGGTTTGATGGCATGTAGTCTTTTCTGGAATCGCAAGTTGTTGTGGTGCTGGATCGAGTTCCGGGACATTATGTTTACACAGTGGAGTTAGCTTTTCACTGCCTGGTAGTTGTTGTTAGTTGTGTTGAGTTCTCTTTGGTGTATCCTTTGAAGCCGTTTCCTCAACCTTTGTCTGTGGGAATAGAGATTCCGCACATACTCCGGGAGGTCTTCGTACATATCTTTTGACGTCTTGGGCACTTTTTGGGCTTCAAGGGCATTGAAGACAGCTGAATACAGGTGGTCTTTGGCACTGTCAATTTCCTCATTTCTTAGGTTCCTGTTGGAGGGTGGTATTGAGACGTTGTCTTCTATGTCTTTCTGGAGAATACTTCGAAATCACTCCTGCTTTTATACTTTTTATTGTCCAACTTATTTGTGTATAGGTTTGTCCTCCTTGTTTCTCAGATTTTTGTATGAACTAAACGAAAAATGCTTTAATTAATTATGAACACAATGCAGTAGCGACGAAGCACGGTGCGGCCTGATTTTAATGCCGATGATAGCGAACATGAAGAAAATTGTGTCGGGAAATTCCTTGCCAAATAGCTCAAAACACTGCTGAAATGATTTTAAGCTATAAAAAGTTATTTTAAGAGATACAAAATATGAACATTATAAATAGAAATAATTTTTTTGAACAGCAGGTATTTTGATTAAGAAAACTGTTACTACATGAGGCGCCTGCCTGGCAACTGAATATACCCTAAGCGTAGCAACGGAGTTGCGTGAGAGGGAGGGAGTTAAGATCCTGAAAACCCGCGTAGCGGGCCACCCAAGGTACTGTTGAACAAGAAAACTGCTGCTACAGGTGCCTGGCTGGCACCCGTGAGCGGGTTTGATCCCGAAGAGGGAGTTGAAATCCTTAAAACCCGTAAAGCAGGCCACCCAAGGTAATGTTGCCCAAGAAAACTGTTGCCACAGACGTCTGTCTTGCGACTGAACATATCCTTAACGTTTAAAATACTCGTACTGTTTAACCTAGAGAAAATAAAAATATTTGATACCTAAAACGCGACTTAAACAGTGATTTAAGCGTTTCTAAAAAATCCTTTCCCTAGAACTTCCAAACAAAATAATTATAAAATTAGCTTAAACAGCAATTTAACCAGTCCTCACCAACTAAAATACAACCAACCTTATATCTCTTTGGATAATCATTTTATATCGAGTTCTTACCTCTGTGGAGTTCTAATAAGAACTGAAGAATATTTCAAGGTTCAAGGTTTTTAATTGAACTTTAATATATACAATTGGAAACTTAAACTTAAGGATAAAATAAATGATTAAATATTTGTTGGCACATAGGGGGCCTAACTTATACAAAGACATTATTTCTAAAATTACAACATTTATAATATGCGTGGCAAATTATTTAAAATTAATATTTAAAATCTGTTAGCATGGTTTTTCTCTCGGGTTGTTCCGTCCCGGTTGTCCAGTTGGTAGGTTTGTTGATGGTTGGTTGGTAGGTGTTTTCAGCCACGGTGGTATATTAAAAGTATTGATGTTAAAAATACAATAAGGTCTTCTGCATAATTAACAGAACCACACATGGCCATGGACATGATGCTCATTGGTTGGCTTGCGATAATATGAAGCAGTGCCGTTTTCAAAATAGTAGCAACCTTCGTCCACGTTGCTTCTCATTGATAAGTGCCCAAATCACAACGACAAATTTAAATTGAATACAACGCCGTCATACTAAATGAGCAAAAGTACTAGATGGCGGGATTTCGTTACGCGGGATTTCGTGCTACGGGATTCTGTTATATGGGATTCTGTTATGCGGGATTTTATTCTGCGGGATTTTGCTAAGCAGGATGTCATTACGCGGGATTTTGTTCTATGGAATTTCGTAGCCAACCCGCTTTGAAGTCCTATAAAACATTCATTCTTTAAGGGACCGCGAGGTATGCTTAGGATCATTGTCTTTCTAAGAGATCAAATTGCTAAGCATACCTAATTTGCTTAAGATCGATTGAAGGTGATTGCTTAAAATGCTAAGATAGTCTCGTTTATTCGGGAGCGTGGCGGAATCCCGCTTTTTATAATCCCGTTTTTTTTTCAAAAGTCCCGGAAAAAAAGTTTTAAAATACCGTCCTCTAAAATACCGGTTTTTTTAAATACCGCTTTTTAAAATCTCGTTTATTCAAAATCCCGTTCTATTATAATCCCGCTTTTTAAAATCCGGTCTTATACCGCTTATCCCGTTTTTTAGAATACGTAGCTAAAACTTATTGATTTGAGGTTGGTTATTTTCCAGATTCTTTAAAAGCTAAGGAAACTTTGCATACTTTCGCACCTATGAATCGGGCATAATTATAAAAACTTTTGTCTGTCACTTTCATTTGGTTCTTAATGTTTGACATCTGACCAAATCGCTTACGAAGATTTTTGACTCACGACTTTTTGAAGCTATTTCGAAATTAAATGAGCGCTAATGTAAAAAAATATATGATTTAACTGATTCTCGTCGTGAAAAATTTCGTAGCATTGGGAATTGCGGGACGGTTTTAAAACTACAAAAAGCTAACAGTGAATCATATCGCGCTTTCGTTTCGAATCGGGCATAATTATAAAGACTTTTGTTAGTCTTGGATTTTAATGTCACCAACTGACAAATTTAAGCCGAGATAAAAATGCACTAAAAAACGGCTAGTATTGAAATTTTGATATCTTAGACATCAGTGTCCTTTCACTTTTTATGATGTGCACCCAGCTTAGTAATCATGTGCGTTAAAAAATCGCCATCTGTGCGTCAACATCACCGTCAACAGCAACAGCGGCCGCTATGAATTTAGAACCAATGTATTTCAATTGTTCAACACACAAAAGATCAGTAACAGCAACGACAACAGCGTCGTATGGCCAAAGTCCTAAATTTGATGTTGCTGGTGCAGTGTTGTCAACTTTCCCACTGCAATAATCAGTGGCACCACACTGCAAAACAAAATAGAAAAGGAACTTGTTGGTTGCTGATATTGTTATTGTTCTCGTCGTGTTTGTGGCCTTAGGTTTGTTTTGATCTGTCTACAATCATTAAGGAAATGGAAGAAAAATTAATTGAATTTATAAGGCAAAATTCGTTTCTCTTCGATAAAAGAAGAAGATCCTATAAGTGCAAAAACTTTTTTATAAAATCCATAAATTTTTCTTTCGTTTTTGTAGTAACTATATTTCCCGAAGCAAGCACGTTTCCTTTTATTTGTATTATTTGTAAGATTAAATAAATTACAATAAGACAAAAACGCAATAATAATTAAACTTAAATTTTGCATATATTGATACGGTACGATCATTTTAATTTGTATTTTGTGAAGAATTTATGCAAATGAATAAAACTTTTTTTCAATATGAAATGTCAAACAGATGAAATGACATTGCTGGTGGCAATGTGTTTGACAAATGTTTGCTGTTCAGCGTGCTGTTTACTGTTGAAGAGGCTGGTGCTGTTGCTGGTTTAATCTGTTTCGCGCATTTCTTGATTTTCTCAATATATTCAAGAAAGTACCAGGTATACCAAGCTGTTATTCCAAAACTAATTGCATCATTTGTATAATTGAAACACTTTTAGAGTTCTAATTTAAGCTTCCTAACTTATTTTGTAAATCATTTTCAATTCGCAGAAATATTTTAAAAAAATGTATTTGAAACAGATTTTGACATCTTTCAATTTACAAGACCATACTAAAATTACTGTTAAATTGAATTTTTTTGTATGTTTCCGAAAAGCACTGAAAGGTTATGTTAAAAACCAACGAAAAGTAGATTTCCGTGTCGTCAGAATGGGAACACACCCAAACAGTACTTTCAGTACATTTATGTCACAAAACCAAATTTTTTTCTAGAGACTAATATGTGAGGAATGAATTGTCTCATTTTTTAACGATTCGAAAACTAATCGGCTATATTACTAATTTGTAAATTCATTACAATTTTAATCAACAATTAGTTCTTATGTTAGTTTGTACAAAATATGTGTACGTTTATAAGTTAAAATCTTAAAGACGCTTTGCTTAAGGGAAAAGAAGTTTTACTTCTAGCGCGCGTACGTCAGTACGCACACTCTTTTTTTAAAGCTATGAAGTTAAGTGATAGATACCTTACGGTCTTAAAGTTGTATACATAATTTTTTGTTTTAATTTTCAACTTCTATAATGAGCAACGGTGATGATTTTGCTGCTCCTAATGATCTTCGCCACTGTTCATTATCAGTATAGCTATTTACGGACTAGACCAGAAAAACCCAACCGCAGTCAAGCTATGCTGCTGGATTATTATATAGAAATGTTTGACCCACTTTTAGTCCCGAACAAGTGACCTAATATCCAGACTCCGGCAAGACATACCCAGTGTAATTGTACTTCCTTACAATAATCTGGAAAAGGGAACAGTCTTTCATGAGATCGCATTCATTTGGAAAGTCACTCCTTGACGATCTCAACACACTATCTCAAACATTATGGAGATGGCTGCCAGATAATTGGGAGACGAAATCTCCATTATATGGTCGTTAAAGGTTTGAGAGTTAAGGTTAATGCGTTACGAGGCTTCCTTCATTACGGGATTGGCTTATGTGTTACGTACAACGTGAAATCAAAAGATACGATCGCTTCACGACATCCGTATTACTTCTTGAAACAAGAACGACTTTTGCTTCGTGTATTGCAAAAAATAGTTCTAGGAAGAAAGAAAAAACCATTGGATCAATCAAAACCATATATGTATTTGTTGCTTCGAATCGTCACATTTTAATACACAATCTCATTTTTAGGGTCCAGCGACAACTAACGAGTATCATAGTTCGATTTTACAGTAGGCTAGGAAGCTAGTAGTAAAAGTAGGCAAAAAGGAGGATTGTACACTTTTATTTGCTCAAATATTTAAATGTTTATAATACGAGTATCTCCCGATAAAACCAATCTTTTTCGGAATCTCATTATCTACGTATTTTCTATTTTCATATATGTACGTAAATTACGAAAAACCGATATTTTAGCGAATTTTACCTTGAATATTTTTTACAATTCAGATTGACCGGCACTTTTGTCTGAGAATCCTTGTTTGCCTTTTATTTTATTTGTTTCAACCGTACGTCATGACAAATCTTATTTGCCTTTTCCCATATCAGAACCTAAATATTACGAGTATGTTAGTTAATGGTTCATGATATTTTTTCACGAAATAACTATCATAATTTAAATATCATAGGAAACCTCTTTCAAGATGGTGAATTCAAAGATATTTTTTTAGACATCACTGGCTGATTAATCTTAAATAAATAAATTAGAAAATAATTTTACTACACCAAATGTTTTAATGATTATTTATAAGACTAAAAACCATTACAAAAACCAACACAAAATGTAAAATAAACATAATAAAAACATTTAGCAAGATGATTCTCCGATCTCATGGATCTCTGTCTAAACTCGAAGGCGATTCCGCTGATAGCGATGCCCAATTATCAAAACTAGATGTAGTTTTAACATTTCAGTTAGAAGTAATCGTTATGGAAGTGAAAGGCCTTAAATCTTTAGCACCAAATCGCATAGTTTACTGTACGATGGAAGTTGAAAATGGTGAGAAGCTGCAAACGGATCAAGCTGAAGCTTCAAAGCCAATGTGAGTATCTTTGGATTATATACTTTTTCTCATGGTAAACTTATAAGTTACAAGTTTTCTTTTCGTTCTGAAGGTGGGATACCCAAGGAGATTTTACAACGACACATCCTCTGCCAGTAGTTAAGATTAAATTATATACAGAAAATCCTGGCATGCTTGCCTTGGAGGATAAAGAATTGGGAAAATTTATAATCAAACCCACACCATTGTCCTCGAAGGTATCGAACATCAAATATCTTATCAAAATTATAATAGTAATAATAGGTTTTGAATTTTGAATAAAAAAAACAGTCTCCTGAATGGCATCGAATGACAGTTCCGAAAAATCTTCCCGATCAGGATCTTCGGATAAAAATCGCCTGTCGAATGGAGAGGCCTCTTAACATGAAACATTGCGGGTATGCTTGTGAATATTATTTTGTTTTCGAAAAATATATACTTATGCCTTCTTTTTTTATTATAATAAACTTTGAGTAACTAAATCAATCAGCAGAGGCAAGAACAATTGCAAATATAAACCTGATGAAATTTAATGATGGGAACTGTAAACAAATGCCGCAATTGTAAGGTTGTGTCTCAGCCGCCATTTTGGAAATCGCATTTTCATTCTATTTGTCAACGAAGATATTTGTTGGGATGACCACATTCTCGAAACAGACAAAAACTCAACTAAATGCTTAGGATTTATACTACGAAGTTAAAAGTTTTTCACTCTCTCTAACCTGGTTTTACTTTATACGTCAAAATCTTGAATTTAACTGACATCTTTAGGCAGGTGTAGTCCAAGCGTCTCTTCATTTTCTGAATAGAATCAAGAGAACAGAAATGTCATGGAATCATTCGCATCTCTCGATCATCGCAGGAATATTTTATGCCTTTCCTTATTTTATCGCTTCTTCCAAAAGTAAAGCTTCATCGAAAAAGTCAGTTCCTTTTCCATTTGCAATGCATTCTTCCCTCAATTCGTTTACCCGTGATACCCATTTCACTAGGAATGCTCATCAATTCGCCCTAGAGCCTAATTTTGGACGTATAATCAAACAAATACAGATATTTGTTTTTAGTCAGATATAGATCTAGTAGTTTAGTTCTTAATATCAGAATTGAAGCAAGATATAATTGTCCCTTAGACAATGAAATTCCCTGATTTACATAATAGAGAACTCGACTGACGAAATTCCATATACTTAGTGCCGTAATGGATATTGGGTTGCATTGTAGCACCAAATGTATACCTTTAAGCAACAAAACATAAATTCAGGGATATTGCTTCTTACGAGGAGGTGACAAATCCTCCAATATTAACACTTGCCATGAAAAACTGCTTCCTCTCTAAGCTCTTCGAACTCTGCAGAAAATTATTACTGTTAACAACGCACATGGCTATGAGATGTATGAGTAAGTCACCAGATACAAGCCTTGATTCTCCACGAGCTGTCAAGTTTAAAATCTCTTAACTGCTTCGTCAATACACATACCCTCAATGCCACGTCTAGTTCATTATTATTAGAGCTATTCAAAGTTTATCATTCCGAAATCAAAAGTACACGAGCAATCATAAGCTAGTATAGTGTATTCAAAGGATAGTGGTATTTAAATATTTTAGTAATTCCAGAACTATCGTCCGAAGAAATACATTTTAAGAATTTTGAACACAGCTTAAGTACTTGTTGTTGCAATAAGTTTTTGAAAAGTTAATGTGGTTAATTGAAATCTTCGAGAAATAAAATGTTGCAGTTGGAACAAGTTCAAGCTGTTATTTTGGAAGAAAAATTTGCATAAATCCAGTTGAGTGTAGTCCGGGAAAATCAAAAGAAAGATCTGTCTACTGAAAAATTAAAGAATAATTTGACCTTTATGAAATTTCTACAAAGAATCTTTTTGCTCATTTATTAATGTTTGTTAATGAATTGTTTCTTTTTTTTTTCTATACCTGCAAAGATATCTATTCGCAATTGGAAAAACTGTGTGGAAAAAATGGAAAAAACGATACTTCGTGTTAGTGCAAGTATCCCAATATACGTTTGCAATGTGTAGTTATAAAGAGAAAAAGTCTGAACCATCAGAGATGATGCAACTTGATGGATATACTGTTGATTACATTGAAGGAGCCAGTGGTAACATTTTATTATTAAAAATTTAATTAATAGATACTAAGAAAAAAACAACCACATATATATAACTTTTAAGGTTTTCGCGGTTGTTTGCATATGACATTATCTATTACTTTGAATTTCAGATAAGCCACGTATAAATAATAAATATTAAAAATGATGAGTTCTATACCGTACATTGAGCGTGATTCCCGTTGACCAGCTCAATGTAATTTGAAGCGAAACGTTCGGGGTGAGTACGGTATAGAACTCATCATTTTTAATTTTTATTATTTATACGCGGGTTATCCGAAATTCGAAGTAATAATGTCAACTACATATATATTAATTACAAAAATAATTTTAATCAAACTTTTAAAAATAGCAAATCTAATGTTCGGAATCGACTTGAATGGAGGAAGATATTTTTTCAATGCTGTACGAGAAGGTGATAGCATTGCATATGCTTGTGACGACGAAAACGAATGCAGCCTTTGGGTTATGGCTATGTATCGGGCTACTGGTCAATCACATAAGCCAACACCACCAGTGACACAAGATAAAAATTCAGCTATTTCAAAAATACAAGGAGGTACCTACAAAAACAAATCCATTCAACCAAGATATAAATACATACACATGTATATATAATATATATGTTATATATTTATATAGTTTCCCTGATTCCAAAGATTATTATAGTGACTGATCGTCAAATGGAAACTAAGTCATTTTTTTTTTGTTGAACGGGAATAACTTTCGTAAATACCTAGTCCTTATTTAATCTATTTAAGCTTTGAATAGAAATTGCAAGACCTGTTGTTAGTTTTTAATTTTTTTTTTGTTGTTTTGTTAATTACCCATTGAAAAACTTTTAGAAGGACTCGTCTCTGATTGACATTTTCATTTTTCGTATTTACAAATTTACTTTCTTTATAGTAACCGAGAAAAACACTTTGACCCGGAAAAAAAACTAAGGGTTTTTAATTCCCATGATATTGATTTTGATTGATGAAAAAAACGCAAGTTTAAAAAAATTATTTAAAACTATTTAAGTTTTCGCGAAAATTTCAATAAAAAAGTCCAAATCTTTTTATGTCAACTCCAGTTACCCGTTCTAGATGAGCTTAAACAAACATTCCTCTTCTAGAGATCTACATAAAATTTATGTTCGCAATCCCATAATATAATTTTAAGAAATTGTAAGAAACTGTGGTTATATTTTTGGAATCAGGGAAAACATACCTGAATACAGAGGACTGAAAAAGAAGTACATCGTGAACCACACTCATATTAATATTTACATATTTAATAAAAAGTAGGTGCGTTTTATTCATTGCTGCCAGGGTTGCGAATTTTTGAATTAAAAGAACCATAAGTCATAAGTCTGTAGATGATTTGTGACTTAAAAAAAATCTAATTCATGAGTTAGTTAGTGACTTATGATTTTAAAAAAATGTAATTCATAAGTAAATTAAGCTTGTTTTGACTACATAATTATTTAATTATTAATGAAAGTAGATTTCAAGCTTTTGTGTGTCATAAAATTATCATGCTAGCTTATAAATTTTTCAATTAATAATTTTTTAATCAGAATTTATCCATTAGCTTATGAATTAAATTTTTTTTAATTCATAAGTCACTAGGTAACTTTTAAATTAAATTTTTTTTAATTCTTAAGTCACTTACTTGCACATGGCTTAAATTTTTTTATTCATAAGTCACTTGGTAGGTTCTAAATTTTTCTTTTTAATTCATAAAACACTTACTTTTTCACGATATAATTTTTTTTTAATTCATAAGTCACTTAGTAGGTTCTGAATTAATTTTTTTTAATTCATAAGTCACTAAGAAGCTTATGATTTAATTTTTTTTTATTCTCAATTCACCAACTGACTTATGAATTAAATTTTTTTAATTCATAAGTCAGTAACTAGCTGCTGAATTACTTTTTTCTTAATTCATAAGTCACACACTATCTTGTGAATTAAAGCCAAGCTTAAGCTAAAAAGTGACTTAAGCTTTTGCAACCCTGATTGCTGATTAGCCAGCGCAGCACTCAAGTGCGAATAAAACGATCAAACTCACTCCATATGTCAATTTCAATTTATATTTCAATGTTGGCCATTATTATAAAAAATATCAAAATCTAACGTCAAAACATGTTTTGCACGTATGTCTAAATCTAAAATTTAATGCATAGCGCCATTTTCATTTTAATAATTTAAAGTTCTATCACCAGCAGAACTGTCATTCTGGCTTCTTTTTCGCCAGCAATCAAATTGTTGTTGTTTGTCGAGGGAAATTTTGCTGCGCTAGCTATGCAGCAGTGAATGAAACCCACCTAGTATAAGAAACAGGGTGATTCGCAAATGAATTAACTGAAGATGAGAAGAAAGCGGTGATGCGTGAGCAGCGGAGAATGCGAGTTACATAATTGTTTTATAATCAAGAAGAATACTTAAAGTAAATGAGAGTTCCGCGAAATTAAATTTCTTGTTAGAAAAATATCAATAGCTTTTTTGTACGATTTGCAGTTAGTTCACCAAATTACGTCGGAAATGTGTTTAACGAAATTGTTACTCAAAGTTTTAACTTGTATAGTTATTCAATGCTCATAAGAACTCCCAATCATTTGACGGTAACTATAAAACTATATAATTTATAAGTCACTATAATCTCCTTAGTATGTGCTGACTGCTTTTTGATCAACTTCGCCGCCAACCTCCTCAACTCACACATCAACGCACACCTCACTTCTCTAGTATATGTTTAGTCAAATAGCTTTTTCACACCGGATATAAAAATATATTAAGCTTTATTTATTTAAATATTTATAATTTATAATAATCATATAAGCCAGCTTCTTAAATAAAGTCTAAGCACCGGATTTTGAAATTTCAAACTAGATCTTACATAACAAACTAATACAACTCTTTTGCATTGTATCCTTCGTATTTTTTTTACTAATCACACTATAGATGAACTGCTCCTTATTTTTTTCATAAACAAATAAATTAGGGCTTACAACAAAAATAAAAAATACAAAAGAAATCAAATGTTTGATTACGTACAGGATTTTATTATTTATAACTTTATATGGATGTTTAAATAAGTGTTTGTATACAAAGTCCTGGTGAAAAAAATTACAGAACAATTCTCAAACTTATGTTCACTGTTCTTGCTTAATACCATTATTAGAACCAACATAAAGATACAATATACATATGTACATTATAACAAAATTTCCATTTACACAAATAGATGCCGACAAAGCGAGAAAACATGGCATGGAAGATTTTATAAGTGCCGATCCTTGTACTTTTGATCATGCGACGCTATTTAAAATTCTACAAAACCTTACGCTCGAATATCGACTAAACGATCCATATGCTTCATTGGTAATTATTTTGAAAAAATTACATATAATTTTAATTTATTTTTATTTTAACATAAATAATTTTGTTTGAAGAACCTATACAAAGAGTCCTATTCTGCTATACCTTTTCGGGGGAAATAATTATTTGAAAACCAAATAAGGTGGCCAGATAAGACGGTATGAAAAGAAACTTAACTTAAGATGACCGCCTCGGCTTCGCTGGCAGTGCATCAAACGGTGCCCTAGATAAAACATTCGAGTGGTGTCAAGTCGCATGTTCGCAGCGGCCAATTGATAAACGCTCACCAAGAGAAGACCCAGCCATCAAATTTATCCTTCACAGCTTCGAGGCGTTTGTATGGTATGTGGCGCCTTCTTATTGGAATCGCAGTTTAGATATTTCGATGTCATCGAGTTCTAGCCAAAGAAACTCAATTTACATCGTTCATTATCCAACACCATTTATGGTAACGGTATCTCCTCCATATTTGCAAAAAATAAGGTCGGATAACTGGACCATGCCATTAACCGTAGTAAGCAATCAATGTTTGTGGATGTATCAATGCATGTTCAAACACTTGTCGAGTGTGTTTGCTGCAATAAAGGCAATTTTGCTTGTTGCCATTGCCTCTGATCCAAAAATTAGCCTTGTCCGGAGAAGATGATTTCTTGACCGAAATCCGGATCTGTGGCCAGCATTTCTAGCGCCAAATTAGCGACCTCACTCTCTATTTTGACAGCTGGGGAGCATTGTTTACTTTGACAGGGGCTGAAACATAACAATTGGAAAAACTATCATTCATATCTGGTCACTCTATACTATACTTTCGAAGGAAAATTTTTCCCGGAACCTAAGCGAACAACTCCATTCAAAATTTTTCACTCAGAGCCTATAAAAATCGTATCATATAGATCATATTCAAATACTCGCAGCAAATGCAAGTTAATATCGAAATGGGTTTTTGGGTGGGTACCTACACCTAAAATTCTTCTTGTAGTACTCCTTAGCGTAATGGTTGAACAGTCACGTCGTAGGTATGTGTTAGAATGTATCGGGGGTTTTGCCTCTGGCGAGGAAGTAACAAATCTTACAAGATTATTCCTTTTCACGATGCGGGTGACGAGTGAATGTGAATTGATGAAGGTTAACGACGAACTCTCCTCCCTTTAGTTGAATAGGGCTAAAAATAAGGGTAAAATGGTACATCATTAGACTTAGATTAGTTTATTTTGAAGCGGCAGCCAGATAAGGCCGTAGTCAGAGGGGGGGGGGGGGGATCACAGGGGTTTGAATTTGTCGCGCAGAAGAGCCATTGTTTCGTTAGCTGTGTGGCAAGTGGCACCGTCCTGTTGAAACCACATCCATATCTTCCAATTTGGGCTATAAAAAGTTCGTTATCAACTCACGATAGCGAACACCATTCACAGTAACTGCCTGACCGGCCTCATTTTTAAAAAAATACTTCCAGATGATGCCGTCAGCCCATAAACCGCACTCTTTCTGGGTGCATTTGTTTTTCGACAATCACTCTTGGATTGTGATTCGCTCAAATGCGGCAATTCTGCTTATTGACGAATCAACTGAGGTGAAAATGTGCCTCATCACTGAAGATGATTTTCTTCGAAAATCGATCACCCACTGTTCCCATTTCTTGCCACCATTCTGATCATTGCCGACGCTTGAAATGGTCAAGAGGCTTTAGTTCTTGAGTCAATTGCACCTTGTAAGCATGTAAATGCAAGTTTTTATGCATAATGTTCATCAACGACGAGCGTGAGAGGTTCAATTGTTGGGCACAACGATGAGTTGAGGTGGACGGCTCTTCAGTCACACTATCGCGAACAGCAGCAATATTTTCTGCAGTACGAGCTGTATGAGCATGCACTGGTGTTGTCACATCTCCTACAGACCCGGTTTGCTCAAAGTTTTGCACGATTTTTCCGATTGTACTCACATTTGGACGATTAAATTGATCGAAAAAATCACGAAGTGCACGATATGCATTTTGATTTGAACGCCCATTTTCATAATACTCGTAAGCCTGAATAACTTTAACGCGTTGCTTGATTGTGTATCTTTCCATCGTTCAAATTAAGTTAGTCTGATATTGAGAAATGTTAAATGAAATGCAGAAAAAAACTTGACGTTTAGGTGTGGTTCACATTCAACATCGGCCCTTAAAATTTAACCACCCCTTACATACGAGTACACACTTTCAATGCAAAATAAAAAGGCATAAATAAACAGAATAAGATTGGTACCGCTATTAGAATGAGCAAAACACACTCTGATTTGATAGCAAGTATACACTAGACCCAATAAATCAAAATTTGTTGGTGTATTATTACTTTTGTTACACATTGTAATTATGTATTGTAAAAATATGTAATAATACTATTTTATATTGATGTCGGGACCACTCCTAACTTTTAAGAGCGCTCGTAGTTCTTCACTAATATTGCTTGGTGAATAGGTTTATGCGCTTCTTAAGTTATGAGCGCTCGGTGAATACCGGCCTAAGTGTTGACCTGATCTGTTTTCTCCCTAGACAGCAAGTGATATTTTTCCACATAATGCTTAAGCAGACAAAACTAACTCATATCCCCAAGAGTTTTTCTCATTTTATAAGTATATGACTAAGGGTTACAAGATAACCCTTAAAAAACAAGCTTAGTCCTTACATTAATAAGTTTGAGACATAAATGATTGGTGAGAAAGAGATATTGGTTGTTGGGGAAGTCTAGGATATGCGTTGTTAGTAAGGAAAGGGTGGTATCAACCTCAGTTTATTATGATAAAAATTAATTTTTCGAAATAGTTTGAGGCTACTTTGTTTGTGTATGGATTTCCTCATATAAAATTATTAATTTCAAATTTTCTAGTGCATACTATTTTACAAGATTATACCTCATTGTTTTTATTGCTTTCTATAATTTCAATTCCTATCACTTCTAGTTGATATATTTTAGATTATATTTGTATTTTTAGATCAAATGCGGCTATTTTCTTATTTTTTTTAATAAAAGAATTGTTTAAACAAAATTAAAATAAAAAAAATTCTCAATACAAACACATAGGGTTGGTTTAGTCCCGGACAAGTGTTCGTTTTGGATGAATACTGTGCACGGTATGGCGTAAGAGGATGTTACCGACATCTTTGCTATCTATCTGATTTATTAGATCGTGCCGAAAAACAATTTATGATTGATCCAACTTTAATTCATTATTCTTTTGCTTTTTGTGCGAGTCATGTGCATGGGAATAGGTAATGACATTGTAAAAAGCATTTAAAAAAATATTTTTCTGTTTTGCCTTTAAATAATATTTTATCAAAATCTAATGATCTTATGTGATATTATGTTTTTTAAAAAAAATGAACAATTAAACAGACCAGATGGTGTTGGCAGCATAACCCACGAAGAAAAGGAAAAATTCCAACAGATCAAAGAGAGACTGCGTGTTCTTCTCGAATATCAGATAACAAATTTTCGATTTTGTTTTCCATTTGGACGGCCTGAAGGTGCCCTTAAAGCAACCTTATCTTTACTGGAGAGAGTTCTTATGAAAGACATAGTTACACCGGTTCCGCCAGAAGAAGTTAGACAAATGATAAAGAAGAGTCTCGAAACAGCAGCATTAGTTAACTACACAAGGTTGTCCTCAGAAGCGAAAATCGAGGGTAAGTTCATTTCATGCAATTATTTCCAGGAATAGTATTAATACTCGTAGTAGGTAAACTATATTTAAATTTAAAATAATTATGAAAAAAATGTATTCTTATCTAATGAATATGTTTCATAATATGTCTTCTTCTTCCTTTTCTTCGGCGCTGTTATGATCTCGATGTCGAGGGGATCATAACTCTCCCACGTATCTGCTTCACACTAGTGATCCGCCTGTGGGGTTCGCCGGGTTGACCTCAGAAATCGGCGGCAAGCCTCCCGGTTTTGTATTGTTCCATTTCTGAGGCCAACTGAATGCTGGTGTTTTTGCATTTGTTTGTACCAGGAGTGTTTAGGCCTACCTTTCTTTTTACTCCGAATTGGAACGTTGTATGATATTGCTCTTTTGACGGGGTTCTCAGGATCTCTCCATTGAACATGGCAATACCAACTGAGTCGGTCGTGTTCAATTTTTTGGGAAATGGTATTCTTAACATGAAGGCTTCCTCGGATCTTCGTACTTCTAATTCGATCAAGCTTTGTAACTCCTGCTGTCATACGAAGCATCTTCATCTCAGCTGCCGTTAGCTTACTCTCATACTTTTTGTACATTGTCCAACATTGTGTTGTGAACCGTATGTGAGTGCTGGACGCACAACTGAAGTGTAGAGCTTTCCTTTCAGCTTAGGGGGCATTTTTCGGTCACAGAAGATAGCAGAATTTTCCCGCCACTTCATCCACCCTACGCTTACGCGATGATTGATATCGTCATCACAAGTAGCTTCGTTATTTATCATAGACCCCAGATATTTAAACTTTTCACACTTGGGAAGCACTACTCCATTCAAATAAATGTCTGGAATAGGCCTGTGTGGATCAGAAAATGGGCAGCATAGGTATTCTGTCTTTTTCGCGCTTATGCGGTACCCACTTCCTTCTAGAACATCCACCCATACGTCAAGTGCTCGTTGTAGGGATATCGGGTCTTCACTTGTGATGGCTCCATCGTCAGCAAAGAATAACTGATGCACTTTTGGATCCGTCACTTTGCCTTCAAGCAGGTAATCAAGAACTGTAATAAAGAGCAGGGGACTCAAGACACTTCCCTGGTGTACACCTACTGTGATTTCGAATTCTTCGGTGACTAGTAACTGCTCCATCATACATGTCCATAATTATCCGCACATAGGTTTCTGGAACTCCTCGTTGCCTGAGGGCCACCCATATTAGATCTCGTGGTTGCCGATCGAATGCTGACGGGTGTAGGCTCAACCCGTACAAACATCAACTGACCCCAGAGTTCAAAATTAACGCAACGACAATAAATAACGATGTGTGCTCGCTAATTTGGCCCGCAAGCTGTTGGAAGCTGACCCCAATTTCGGTCGAAATTCATATTTAGCGATTTCCGAAAATGGTTATCTCTCGTGGAGGCGACATGAAGTGGCGACAGAGATCGTGCCATTTGACCCTGTTAGACTTCTGCTTGTGGGACTTCTGCTTGTGGTCAAATCCAGCCTGATTTCATGCGTTAGAGTTATAGAAACTTAGAAGTTTCGGGTGCGTTCCACCCAGCAATATAAAGCTCTTTACTTCGGGATAATACCTATACTAAATGAAAAGTTATTCTTGTTAATATGTACATTCTTTTCTTTCATTTTTGTTTTTCTCTTGATTTTTATTGACACACCGTCATTGTATATACACACATTACATTTGAAGCGCAAATCAGTTGAGTAAAAGAAAAATGAAAAAAAAAAAAAAAAACAAAATAATCCTATTAAGAATTCAGAAAAATTTGTTCGACTTTACCTACTAAATCCTTGTTTTTATTTCCAGAGGATCTTCGTGGTGAAATGATTGTATCGCCCGCAAAGAAGCTAGAAGATCTTATTCATTTGGCCGAATTATGTGTGGATTTATTACAACAAAACGAAGAACACTATGCAGAGGTAAACCATTTAAGAAAGAAAATAATTAAAATTATAAATACCATGTTTCCGTGATATTAAGCTTGCTGTATTTTCTGTATAACTCCCAATGTATAATCTGAAAACTATCGCTATCTGAGAACTTAGAACTAAATGTGTTATGAATTTTGACTTTATTATAACATATATATATACCTAAATATTATTATTAATTACTTATTATTTATTTTACCAACAAAAAATGAATTTAGTGCAAATATGTGGGTTTTGGTATGTGCAAATAATAATAATAGGCGTGTTTTATTCAACATCCTAGTTTTCTCATTAATATACGTGAGCTAATAAAGTGCGTCCAATAGTGCATGTTCTTTAACAACTTTTGAAACCATTTCTATTTGAAGGACTTTCTTTTGTAATTTAGATTACTTCTGTATTTGTTTCCTTTATGCAGCAAGATAATTTTAAAACTTTACATTATTTTCTTCTGGATAGTTATAAATCTGAGTTTTTTTCGCACCATTATTTTTGCTGCCTTCAAAAAGATATACATATATTAACGATATTATCGATTATGTCGACAAAATCGATGTAATCGAGGATCCAAAGCATACATTTTTAGGAAACACTACAAAAATGAAGCTATAAAAGTTTATAGCGATTATTTTTGATTGGGAGATGCATATAGTCAACGGAATAAGATTCCTCTGAATAAACGGTTAAAAAACAAATACTAACGTATCCATTTTAACTGGTTTTGTCGTTTTAACCGAGGTAAACTTAACTGCGCTAGCTGCTAATAAAACCCGCCTATCATATAGGTATGAATTCACTTATATACACACAACGACTTTTGTCCTTCATCATAATTGATATTTTGAATAAATATTGCAAAGAATTTTTTTTAAGGTTTTATATATGTATGAGAACATCAAGGAGTTAAATAAAACATGCCTACCTCTCACTAATCATAAAAATAAAAATTATTTCCGACAAATTTTACAACTTCTGATTTAAGTTCCAACATACCAACCAGGAAGCTAATGCGTGTATGCGTTTTAATTTCCGTATTTTTTTTCGAAATTTTGTTTTGCGCAATTCCCTAGACCGAGTCTTTCATTTCATCTGGAAAATGCTAGTTGACTTTCCCATCGTACTGCGCGGTCAAATGTTGAATCCATCTCAGATATGGTTTTTGACTAAATTTATCATTTCTAAAATTTAATCTAATTGAAAAAGGCCGTAGTATGTTTTTTTTTAATGTTTGTTCTATAAGTACCTGAAGTACCCCTTGGCATAATGGTAAGTCTATTATAATGTCATGCAGAGAGTCTTTGGTTCGTTTTTCAGCCACTGCAAAACTGAACAGAATTGGTAGAAAATTGTAAGTGCCTTAGATTTCCTGCGAACACGCACACATGAATATGAATGGTTCAGAGTTGTTATTACTAGGTTTAGGCTCTCGACGAGGCTTTTACCTCTTATTAATATTATATTTGCTCTAAGTACGTACCTAAATATGACAAATTAGTATTTCATATTTCTCATTTTTTATGTCGGTTTTTGAATAAGCTTTATAAACATTACACATTTCGGAATACCTTTTTTTACAAAACATTATACTATTATATATGTATATTTGCAAGTACTCGTATGTAATACGATTTTCAATATTTGTTTTGATTGAAGTTTTCCCTATTATCGGAGCATGTCGATGTCAAGATAATAAATTGTTAAGTGTTCTCCATCATAAAATAAAAACTAGTAAAATCTTGCCCATTTTGTACCCATTATGTACGAGTATGATGAGTTTTGCTCATGTCAATCTTTGATGAAACACATTGATTTTTGACAAAAAAAAAAGTTAATTGTAGTCCATTTTTTAGTTTCTTAAATCAATTATTGTCAAAGTTATACAAATTCATATTAAATTCTAGTGACGTTTAGGTATTAGGAAAGAAGGCGTGGGAGTTAGCCGTTCTCCGAAAAAATACATTCATATGCAATATATTTCAGGTTAAGGTTCAGTTAAACTTCATTTATCCTTCTTGCGGCGCACAGTGAGGCAAAATGCGAAAAGATGGCATTAAATCAACCAACAGGGCTAGGAACTTGAAAAATCCTACTACTACGATTTAAATAAAAATCTGCGTGTCTTGCATCCTTAGTGATTATAATACAACTAAATTAAAAAAAAAATATTAAAAAAAAAAATTATAGGGTTACCATTTTGGAATATTTTTTGTTACTAGTTTTTATTTGCACTTTCTTTTTACAATACTAGGCTAATATTCGGTAATTTCTGTATCTACTCTTTGCTTTTCAGCTACGGATACTAATAAAGAAATACTAATAAAGATACTAATAAAGAAATTCAATTTTAACAGCTCTACAATATCTATTTGAGCTTGGACGTGGATTTTGATACATGTATTATTTTTACACCAGAAACTAAGCGAAGTGTAACAAGGCAAGTAATAAAAACAGCCGAACCTACCTGGTTCAATTCATAAAAGGCTTGCTTATTTGAATTGTGACCAAAACTCCCATCAAAGCCTCATTTACAGTACAAGCATACATCTTTCAATTCTTAATGAATTAATCTCGTCTTTTTGGAGAAAAATTAAGCGTTTAACTGGTAAGCTTAGCAAACTTTGTAGATCTGTACTCCAGAAGTTTCCGAAACACTGATATTGTTCAGGATCGGGATAGCAATTTTTTTACACTCCGGAACGGATTTAATACGAAGGAAATGCTTAAGAAGCTTTTGATCTGATAATTTCATATTGAAATTTAGATAAGCCTGCTTCGAAAATTAACGCTAAAGCTTCTTCACCAGTCATTGATGTAGATTCAATGGACTCTCTTAAAGCTTTAGTACACTTTTCGACTTTTCTAGAATTTTTGGGTACTTCAATTGTCAATTGTAAATGTATGTCAATTTCCAAGTATTGAGTTCGCCTTACAATTTCTTCCTTTAAAAATTCCATCTGGCTATTAAGGCTTTGGAAACTTGACTTCTTCATTACATTAAAGGGATATTGCGTTTGCCTGGTTATAAATAGTATTTTGGATGTTGTTCGGCCTAAGAAGTGTCAAAAATACAATAATATTGACCAAAACTGTCTTTTTCTAGAAAGTGACGTCACCAACAAAAATGTACACAACACACAGGGGAGCAAATTGTAGCAAGCACTTTTTACATATTTTGAAAGAAGACAAAACACTAAAATGACATATAAAACTTATTGGCGTTTTACGGCTAACACAACTAAACGCCCAAGGATTTCAGAAAAATGCAAAAAAAATAAGCAAGTTTTTTACTTTTTTTCATATTCAACTACGAATTAAAATAACAAGAAAGGTAGGGGGGCCAAATAAGGCCCTGTTCCCAATAAGGCCCACTTGTCAGAAAACACAGAAACGAACAAATAACGGGACTTTTTTTGCTTTGCATATTTAAACCATGTCTACAAGAACACATACAAAGGAAAAAAATCCAGCTGCGCGATTAATGTCTTGACCTACAGTTCTATGAAGTTCGTCTGGGGGTGAAGAACTACCAAATTATAAAAAAGTAGTATGTTTTGTGTTCTTTTTTAACAAATTTAAACCAAATAAGTACCTATTTTTGATTTTGAGTAAATTACAACATTTGCTTGTAAAAATGTTTGATCGTTAGTTTTAAATAATTTTTTTTTTTAAGTGTTGCATGTTCCTAATGGCCCACAAAAATAAGGGATGGGCCTTATTGGGCACACACAAATTTGCTTTTAATTTATTGGTTTTGCCAACTTTCCCCAAAAAAAGATCTTCAAATAGGACAGTAACCAACATAAAAAAACGCGTTGCAGGTTAAAAAATATTTTAGTTTTATTTTTTTTACGAAGAAGTGAAGTTTGAATTTTTTATTTAAGTTTTTTGCTAAAATTAAGTTTTTTTTTTCATTTGTGTTTTTTGTTAAACTGAAGAGACTATTTTCTTATGCAATAAATTTAAAACAAAATGTTTGTTAAAAGATATTGATTTTTTTGTGTTTTTACTTGCGAAATTCTTAAGAAAACTAAGTGGGCCTTATTAAAACCCCATGGGCCTTATTAAGAACGACGTAAGCTTTTTTAAATGTCAAAAAAATATACTTTTCAATTTAATGAAAACAATAAAATCTATGTTTTCATGTAGATAAAATGACAAAGAATCATAACCTTTTTAGTTTACTGGGATACTCCCAAAAACCTAGCAGATATTTCGAAAAATCCGTTAGGTGGGCCTTATTTGGCCCCCCTACCTAATTTATTTTTAATAAATAAAAAAACATACAAAAATGCATCTTAGCTTACTGATTCTATTGCAATTTAATTTGTTACACGCAATAAATAATTTACCTAACCAACTCGAAATTGCAAAAAGAGGTCTGCGATCGATTCAAAATGTGAACTTACTCTTCATTTCAGACGATCTGCAGAAGATTATGTGATTCAAAAAAACTTTCTCTCTCTCATTTCTAATTCTCTATCATATTTTGAAGAGAAATAGAACGGTTATTTAAGACAAAGCTCAACTTCATAATTTGATTAAATGCCAGCTTTTTTACGTTTTGCCCCATTGCGCGGCGTTAAAAAAAATAAGAAAGGTGATTTGGAAAAGGCGGACTAACACAGATGGATTTAAAGTCACTTTTAAACCATTTCACTGGTTTTAAGAACAAACAATTAAAATTTCAATGAAATCGGTTCAATAACTTAAGATTCTACAAGTTTCCCACAAATAATTAGAGGAAATACCTACTACATTTATTGTTGTGATGTTTAACTTATGTAAAGCATAAACATATGTATGTATACTATCTCTCAAAAAAAAAAAAAGAAGTTCAAACTCCGTTCGAAAGTGTTTTTCTGGATATGAGGTGAAGGTTTCTTATTGTGGACCTAGAGATAAATTCTATTTGGTAAGATCCCGTCTTCTCCTAACCAATACTTTAGTTTTACTTAACATATACGCAAGGATATTGGCGCAAAATTTTAAACAGCCTTTTATTAAGGTATTAGTATAATACTACTTAGCAATTTGCTAACTTTAAAGTAGTTTACTAACTCATTCTCAATTTTAACCATTTTCAAATTAGTATCCTACTAAACCAATTTTCTTAACACACAAAACAATGACAGTTCGTGCATAAAACTAAGTTGATAGATCTTTTGTGGCGTTTCTAAATAGCACTACTTATACTAAAACAATAAAATAAGTATTCGATGGTTTTAAATTTAATAAAGGGGTAGAGAAAGTATGATGCAATATTCGATTAAAATTTGCAAAATCGTCGTATTAACCTAGTTTCATTCTAAAACACCCTTTAAATCGTACTAAATTCAAATAAAATTTTGCGACATTGTATTTAGTAATTTATTAAATACATAATACATAATAAACAAATTTCTTGATGATATGTAAGTCTTTGCTATGTAAGTCTTCTGCTATTCTACAGACTCAAAGAAATGGAAATATATGTAATTTTTATTTATAAAACTGATAGACGGTGTATTTTGTGTACTTAAATATAAAAATTTTGTCGTTTAATCGTTGCGTTTTTATATATAAAAATATATAAAAAAGAACCAAATTTTAAAAAAATATGGAAAATAAACATAACCTATAATTAAAAAGAGAGACGCACAACCAAATCTTCATACAAGCAAATTTTGAATTTCTTAGTTTATGTCGTTTAGATACCGCTTGTTCATCTAGAAAATATATCCTTTGTTTTTTTAACTCTTTGATTTGTTTTAATTTTATATTTAGTTTGATTAAAATATTTGTTGAACAATTGATTTTTTTTTTCAAATAAACACTTTTAAATGTAAACGCGAATCATTATATACATATAATTTTAATATTACTACGATTTGTCTTGCGTTTGCTGTTGAAAAGAGTACAATAAATATTTCAAAAACTAAAACATATCAAATTAGTTGCAAATAACGAATTCGTTCTGCTCTACTTAAATATAAAATTTTATTTCACTTACTCTTAAAAGACCAAACTCAAAAGTTGATTAAACAGCCAGCAGCATTTTAAATTTGTAAAAGTTTAGAAATATTTTTTTATTACAATATGTATTATTGTTTTTGTAGAAGGTGAACATATTAATTTTTTTTTTTTGAATGTCCTGTAAGTTTTTTATTTGTTTAAGTTAGATTGTTGTAAGCCGAAATCATATTATTTATTTGTACTTAAAAATTAAATGTGTGTATAATGATATTCCACAGGAATGCTTTAATCTTGCATTTTTTGTTTAAGGTTTTCTTAATTTCATTCTTATTTTATGTTTATAATATACTTAATTGCTCTATAGAAAAGATTTTTCGGCTGATGAAATCTTTTATTAAAATCGAAATAAGCAGGAAATCCCAGTGATCTGTCAGGAACATGAATAAAAATTAAAATTTGTTTACTATATTTATATATATTTTTGGTGCGGAGCGGGTTCAATAATTAAGTTTTTCTGTATTATCAGAATTTTCTTTTTTTTTGCAAATTCTGTGCGCTCAAAATTCTTTACTTCAAAATGCAGTAAATCTTAAATCTTGTATGTCAAAACACTGTATTGCGTTTTCCAAAATTCTTCTTTTCAAATTCTGTACATCGGAAAAACCTATTTTCAAAAATGAAAATGTAATGTTTGTCAATTAAAATCCTCCGAGTTCAATTACTACTGATCAATTAGCGTAAAAACTTATGAATCATGTATTTTTTTATACAAATAAGTAAAAAGTTTAGATACTCAATTGTTTATTTTATTTTATATTGTAGGTATATTTTTATTTCTTATGAAAGGGGTCTTTGACGTAAATATTAAAATTTTTTGAGAATATCTTGGGATGGAACAACACAAGATAATAAGCACAAGAAACCTTTGCTTCTAATTGATAGATCCCTCAAAATTCAAAATGTATACCGCTACCGTGCTACCAAGACCTCGCTGTGTCTTAAGCTAAGATTTCTACTAGAAGTATAGGATTTGTTTTATTTGTTCATCATATCACATAATGAATTTTAAAGTCTTATTTTATTTTATTCTTACAACATCAACTGACTAAAAAATTATTGTTTTGTAAAAATGTATGAGATTCCGAAAATTCAAATAACTTAATGTCACCGGGCAGGTTTGTGAGGAGATCATTGAAAACAGAGCTGCATATTTTTTTTAAATGAATTTTTGTTTTATTGTTGAAATCTGAAAAAAATCAAGGGATACCAAATAAAATATGAAAATAAAAAGCAAACAAAAATATATGTAAGTTATTTTTTGTAATATAAAGAAATTCGTTCAAGTAAATTTATTCCGAGGTTATAGTGTTCTTAAAACTAAGGAAATTGTACAAAGTAATTTTACAGGAATTCATGGCGAAGAACAAAAAACTCTCTTGATCCCAAATGAAGTTTGGAATTTGTTTTGCTTGTACAATAAAACGAAACCAAATTGGCATTACCCAAATTAACATATTAAAACGAAAAAGATCGTATTTGTAATTTAGCCTTTTTTCTTTTGGCATATTATTTAACACCTTTATTTTCCATAAATCCTTGAGTGAGTTGCTTAGGTTATTATCAATTAATCAGTTGAAGCTAAACATATCATATCAATATTTCATTTTTGATTAGTCTGTTGTCTGTTGACATAATTAACTGATTTTCGATCCGATAAAACACACCCTCCCAAACCAAAAAAAAAACACGCTAAACATTTCCAGTAGATATTCGTTAAAAAAATGAAACAAACCAATACCTATACTATTTTTGGGTGAATGTGTATACCTATGCATTTTATAGTTACGCAAAAATGATCCGGATCAAAAAGATGCAGCTGCAGTTGCAGCTTCTGGCACAGCTGATGCTAATGATCCATCAAATCCCAATGCCACCGCCGCCGCCGCCAATCAAGCAGCTGGAAACCCGTTAGCAGGAGGAGCTTCTGGATCCGGACAAGTTGCTACTGCACAAGGAGCTCAACCGCCACCATTTCGATACTGCATGCCAACTCATGCGGTCTATACTGCTCCAGTACCAACGGCATGTACTAGAGTTTTTTTTAAAAAAAAAATCCATATGTTTTTTTTAAATTTTATTTCTGTTTTTACAACCATTAAACGTAATATTGCTTTCAACCAAAAAATAGCAAATAGCTTTAGAAAATAGCTGATTTATTTTTGTAGGATATGTTTATGCGCAGGGGTATTAGAGAGGGTCGGGAAAAGTGTTTTTTTTTTGTCTATAAAAAGAAACACTTTTGCTTTAAAATTTGTTGTTTTGAAAAATACAATTTAAGAATGCTTTTTTTGAAAATTTTAGCACGTCAATAGGATTTTTTGAAAATAGTAATTTTAAAAGTAAAACAAAAAAAATGTATCTAAATTTAAAATCAAAAGATAACTTTAATGCAGCACAGTCACAAAAAATGTTCTTGGACAAATATTATGCTTCTTTTTTATGTGTTTTTTTTTTTTTATTTTCGTTTTTTTTATCTCATAGCTTATATGGACAACCAATAAATATTATTTTATCATTTTTTCTGAACATCTTTTTCAACTATCGAAAATTAGGCTTTTGGCACATAAGTTGCTTCGATTATTAAAATGATTAAAATTCACCAGAAATGTATCTCATTTGAACAAACAAGTTCCCATACCATATTTGTATTTTCAAAGAGCGCTTTTGCAATGAAACATACAAGCAAAAAACTGTGTTTTAAGTATTTACTAAGAATTGAAACTGCTACCAACTAAATATTTCATTGCAATCCATATAATTTTGACTAAAGCATGAGAAACTATTTAGAACGTTTTAAAAACTGTCTAACTGGACAACCGGATGAAGAAATATAAAAAATATAAACAAAGCATGTAGCTGTACACATTGACATCTTATAGAGAAATAAACTTGGAGATCGGTTGTTCTGATTCATCAATGAAAGCACATCGAGGATTTTTTGGTAAAATTTCAATACAAATGCTACTTTTATATATTCAGTTTATTTTGGTGATAAACATAGAAATTTAATCTCAATTTACTTATGAAGGAATAAATTTTATTACAATATTATCACCCCTACCCATAATTTAACACTCAAACATATATGTATCGACCCTCTTAAAATTACCTTCAACTATTGGTGAATGGATAAATTAATTTATCCATGGTGGACCTTTGAAGTCACCTTTTTAAGGAACATGGTATTCATGTTGATTTCATCTTATGCTAGAACCATAGGCGATGTAAGTAAACGAACGCGATTGAGCAACTAATTGTTCTGGAAAATAATCTGTAATGTATGACATGGTGCCGTCTAAAAATGAAAAAAAAAGAGACTCGTCAGTAAAACGAAAACAATCGAACGATATCATTTTGAAGATAGATAGAGACCGTGTTCTCCTTTTCTGGATTCTAATGTTCTTTGTTCATCTGATGGCCGATCAATTTTATTTGACTTTATGCGTTTTTCTTTATTAGTTCAGAATAGAGCTATAAGCAGAGCATGTTATGAACATCATTTGAACCAAGCGTGCTCTGAGTTGTTTTTGAAACAAACCTGAACACAAAGTTTTCACCATTTTTTTTTTTAATTTCCATATCTGTCAGATGCTTGCGTTAAGAATTCAACTCTGTCTGCTCAGTTATTTAATTCTGAGCTCATAGGATTTAGATACTCTGAATACGCTCAGAACATGCTCAGAACGAAAAAAGAAACATTCGAAGCTCTGGAATCTCTGAACTTTGAAAGAAAAACTATTTATTTTTTGACAACTCAGGCTCTGCTCCGAACTATATTCTTTTATATGCGTATTTCTTTTAAACATTCGAATTCCTTCTACTTAGGCCAAATATTTAAGTTTTAAGTTTCGGGTTAAAGTCTGAATTAACTCTTATCGCATTCGAAGTGCGTCACTATGGGGCTTATTGACAGCTAATATTTGAGGTTAATCCTCCAGGCATTTATTTAAATTGGATTTAATTAACTAACAGGAATAAATAACTCTGATGAAACTCAGAATTAACTCACTGAAAAAATGACATTTATAGTTAAACTGTTAAGATCAAACCATCAAAGACGATTTCTTGTGAATATTTCTGGACACATTTCTGTGGTACTAATGCAAAACAATATGTTAGAAAATCGACCTTTCATTTTATTGGTGACTTTCAAACTTTCAAAAAGGTTGCTCTCATAAATGTAAATATCGTTGATGAAAAATTTGATCTTCGAATTTTTAAATCGTTGGCTGGTAAACATTGACATAGGTTTTCGTGCCACTTACATGATGTTTTTCATTTAACCTGGGTTTATAGAAATTTTCTTTAATTCAACAAAAACTATACCTTTGCCAAAATACTCCGATTTGTTTTATTTTTCTTGAATTGCGATGTGTGATATTTTGGGAACACACAAATCTCTAAGCCATTTTTTTTAAATATCATTCATTTTTTTAGTATTCAATTTATTTTTTAAAATTTTATTTTTATAAAATTCAAAATTTAAATCTTGTTAAATTTTAAAAGTCAATTTAACATTAAATTTTAATTTAAGCTAGCAAAGAAGATCTACAAGCATTTTCATAAAAATGCTTGAAAGTGTTTTCAAAACAAACAAAAATCATAAATTTGTTATTGCTATTAAAATTATGAACACTTATTTAACATTTATTTATATATGTATATAAACCTATAGTACAAAATTAATTCACAACTTTATAACAACTATTATTGTTAAGACCGATAGCACAATAGACTGATTGCCGCTCGAAAGCTAGATGTTTCAATATTTTGAATATTTTCTAGATTGATTTTTTAAATATTTTGTATATTAAAAATCAAAACCCAAGTTATTATACATTCCTCCCTACATTTAAATGAACAAATATAACAACGTTTATGGCTTGGTATTTGTTTTTTTTTTTTTTTTTTTTACTTCCTTAAAAGTCATTACTGGTATAATTCGTAATTAGGCTAAATAAATTTTTCAAATTAATTTCGCTCGTTAATTTCCCCAATAATATTTACCAATTAATTATTTAATTTTAATTAACATTATAATTATTATAATAATGAAAAACAAAAATAAGGAAATATTATTATACGATTATATTATTATTTATTTGAAGAAAAAATAAATTAAACAATATTCATACTTATTCTTATAAACATTGATTAATGTTGCCGAAAAATTAATATACCAAAACATATACTGTCTTCCTTTTATATCTAGTGTTTGCTCAGTTTTTGATATTTTGTTGCATCACCATTAAATGCATGCAGCACAAGTTGGTTGAAAAAACTAACACAAATAAATGTTGTTTTTGGTGCAATGTGTATAAGTTTTTAAATAAAAAGTTGCGTATTTATAGAAAAAAAAATGCTTAAAAATGTTAACGCAACATATCCAAAATAGGAGCTTCTTTATTTTTAGTTTTTTATATTTGTTTTAATCTTTTGCTTAATTTTAAATCTTTTCTCTTAATTTTAATTTTAATTTTTATTTATAAACTTTTCTTCTTAAACAAAAAAAACTTATTTTTTTCGAAAAGAATGGAAGCTTTTCCTTTTTACAAAATTGGTAAAAGATTCTAAAGTCAGCTTTTACAACAAAATTAAAACAACAGGCATTTGCATGGTTCAGTGATCTACTTGTTGAACATGCCGAGATCTTCTGGTCCCTCTTCGCCGTCGACATGGATCGTGTGCTATCCGAACAACCCCAAGATACATGGGATTCATTTCCATTATTTCAAATACTTAACGATTACTTAAGAACGGATGGTAAGAAAATAAAAAAAAAAATTAAAATAAAAACAATGACTCGAAGAAAGGATTTTGTAATAAAAAAATATTTCAAAATAATATAATTGCACTTACATATTATATAAAAAAAACGCACTAAAATATAATTAAAAACAAATAAACTACATACGAGTATATGTGTAGAATTCATAGGCCAGAATCAAAAATGATTTCGGACAGCGTTTCGAGACAATTTAGATCACAGAATATGTTTACATGTCCCAATTGGAGCTGTCAAAAACCCTGTGTCAGTAGGCCAGTCGGGAGTGGTTTTAATCATGTAAGACTATGCCGTTGAAATTTTATGATTGGAGCTGGTATTTTGTCTCTATAATGCCTTCTTGTACATACAATGTTATATTGTTGGACTACTTTTATTTTTTAGTTATCTATATATCTATACAATACTTATAGCCGCGCCATTTTTAATTTGTTTCCCAATGCTCACGGAAGATCCACCTTACAATTCCAATCATTTAACTTCTTCGACATATTTGTTTGGATTATAAAAAATCTTTTTTCTCTACCGACTAGCCTAGTACTCAATCTCACATACGGACCGCATTCGTATGAGTCATAACAAAAATAAACATATATTTATTATAAAATTTTTAAAGAATAAATTACACACACACATTATCAAAACGACACGAATGCGATCTAATGTTTGTTCCTGCCTAATTTGACCAGTGGTTTATGAGAGCTTACAAAAAACCTGAACTTATTGTTTAGTATGTACAAAAACTATTCGATTTTAAAACTTAAAACATATAAATCGGGAGCTGTCATTTAACAACAATTTGTTAATATATACATAAATTGAATATGAAAAATTCTAACTTTCTATTTTTTTTTTTTATTTTTTAGAAAAATAAAAATCTCGCGAAAATAATCTTCTATATTTACCAATTTATATTATTGAATAATTTTATGACAATGTGACTGGAGTATATTTATGGTTTAGTAAACAATTTTTTTATAACTTAACTAGAAAAAAATCTCAATTTTCTAAAAATAGTTTATCCAATTTTTTGCAATGAAATTTTCCTTAGATGAACAACAAAAAAAAAAGGAATTATTTCGTTTTTCTGTGGAACCTATCAAACAAAACCATGGTACTTTCTTGATGACCCAATTAAAAACATTCATGCATAATATTTCTTTAAACAGATTGAGCAGTACTCACACATCATGTAAATACAAGTTTCTTTTTAAAAAATGCAATAAAATAAACAAAATTATTTTTTTCCATGTATTATGGCTTTATTAGTAAGAGCAAACGCTCCCATTAATTATGAAACACAACGTCATTCAAGTGGCTGCCTCGGCTGGCTTCGAAGTAGCACATTCTGTCAAGAATAAGCGAATAATCCGAGATCTTTGTGCAGAATTCTCATCAGGTTAGTACGTGAAACGTTGAGCTGTTGAGATCGATGGCGAGTTGATGTGCGTGAATTGAGTCTCATACTATCGTATAAAGCAGCCACATTCTCGTCAAAACTTCTTTTAAGCTCACTGTTTGGATTGGTAGTAGCTTGGAATTAAAATTTTAAAAGTTAATATTTCTTCATAGAATATTACACTTTGTAAATGCAGGGGTGTCGTTTCCACTATGGAAGGTCTGGACACTTCCATATCTGCAACCTTAACAGGTATGGAATTCCAGACTTAAGAATATGAACAGAAAAAACTCAACTACCTCTCCCCAAAGCTGTTAATCCCACAAACCCGGGGTGCAGCGAGGCCAAGCTCTCGGAGACGATGCCATAAAAAATCCAAGCAGCTCTCCCCAAAGCTGTTAACCCCACAAACCCGGGGTACAGGGAATCCAAGCTCCGTTTATGGGGTTAACAGCTTCGGGGAGAGCTGCTTCAGCTGCTTGGATTTTTTATGGCATCATCTCCGAGAGCTTGGCCTCGCTGCGCCCCGGGTTTGTAGTGTTAACAGCTTTGGGGAGAGCTGATTCAGCTGCTGGGATTTTTTCTGGCATCGTCTCCCTGAGCTTGGCCTCGGGTTAATAACTTTGGGGATAGCTTGGTCTTCGGGTCTTATGGGGTATTGGGTTCAAAAATTCCATACCTCCGGTTTTAAAGAAACGAAACCCCTGGGTAAATGGATTTTTGGTCGATATGACACTGAAAATGAATTTTTAGCTTCTTCATAGAAAATTTCATAAAATTTCATTCGTAAATGGAGTTTGAAATGACATCAAACTTAGAAAAATATGATATATATATAAGAAAAATCATGAAAACGCTCTTCAAATCGTACGAAAAAAATAAATTTTAAGCTTAAATAGCATTTTCAAAAGTCCGTACCTAAGAACTACCAAAACGCTTAAAAACCACTCAAGCGTCGCCCTACCAACCAAAATATAACCAACCTTATATCCCTTTGGATAATCGTTTTATCTCGAGGTGTTACCTCTATGGAGTTTTAATATGAACTGAACAATATTTCAAGGTTTCAAAGTTTTTTTTATTGAACTTTAATATATACAATTGTAAAACTTAAACTTAAGGATAAAATGAATACAAATTTTGTTGGCACATAGGGGGCGTCAGCGTAGAATCGAACTCCTTCTTCGTTGTCGGTTGGGATCCTTTCTATCATATCCAAAGCACTAAGGTATCTAGGCTCTGGATGTCGTTCCTGGGTGGTCATCCTTCTCATCAGCGGTTAGGGTGGTTTGCGGTGTTATGAATAAGCTTCTTTGCCAATTGAACGAGAAACTGGTCCAGTGACTTGATCTTGGCTACTTCGTAGATTCTTTCATTGCTGTAGTGCTTCTGTTTGTCGTTTCCAAAATAGTAGCAACCTTCGTCCACGTTGATTCTCATTGATATGTTCCTCAAATCACTATGCGAATTTAAAATTGGATACAGCGCTGTCATACTAAATGAACAAAGGTACTAGATAGCGGGATTTCGTTACGCGGGATTTTGTGCTACGGGATTCTGTTACGCTAGATTTTGTTCATGCGGGATTTTCCGCTGACAAAAATCACAGGCTATTGCAACACAAAATTAAAAAACCAAAAAAACAATAAAACAGCTGAACCTTTCAAAAGTAAATAAATAAAAGTTAGCATACAATTTTATTTGAATTTAAATAGCTAAGTTACCTATAATTACCAATAAAACACTCTATTATACATTTTAATTTCATACCAATTACATCAAAAAGTTGTTTAGACAGCATGAGCCAACACCAGGATTTTATAAATATTCTATTAATTTGCGTGAAGTCCATTATACTTTATATCCATAAATTACCGCAGTTTTCAGTCGTTTGCTACAATCGATGTCACTATTATTATTTTTATTCCGTATTTTGTTCTCTTCAACTTGAAAATAATTGAATATTGAAATATTTGTACTAAAGTTAAAGGGAGTTAAATTGCTGCCCTGAGTTACTCCACATTACAGGTTTTGCTTTGGAGCTATGCTCTATACTGACGGTTATAAATAAGACTGCAACCAGGATGTACACAACAGAGAAATTGAACTTTTTTCCAGTGTTACAAAATGAATAGAAAAGTTGCGGAAAAAATTAATAGAACTTTAATTTTTTTTATTTATAGTTATTTTTGATATGCTTTGTATGATGGTTACAAACTAAATAATTACACTATTTTCGCAGCTTCACAATTTAAATGACCAAACAAATGTTTTGCTTGTATTATTTTTCTTTGATTGTTATAAGCTTGGGGTTATATTTTGTTTTTTTTTTTTTTATTTCTATAGTATTTTCAATCAATTGTTATAAATCTAAATGTTTTTTTTTTATGTCAGATCCAATATAACTTTTGTGTACAATCTTTCGGGAGTTCCTTAGCTCATGCTTGAACTGGGCAATGAGACCCATGCTCAACCCAAGGTCATTTCTGGACAAAAGAAGAGCGCATTAAGTTGCTTCCAATTGGCATCAAGTAAACAGGAGTTCATTTGCTATCTTCAGAGGTTGTTTCCACTGGTGCCAATGCATGAATGAGCAATCTTGAAAACAGAGAAACCACAAAAAATCAGTCATTTCTTGTGAAGTTCAGTGAGGGGAACCGAGGCCAATCGATTTATGCTAAAAGAATAAAATTCTGCAGAGCAACCACTGACAAAGTCATTGACGAAGCTTACTTTGACGAAAATATGCACTAGTTATTTTAAAACTGGTCACAAAGGTACTTTCTTATTTACTACAAACTCCACAAAGAAATCATCCCCCCGAACGTTCTTCTAAAAATTATGTTCAATTTTTAATGTTAAGAAACGTTGGCTGCACTGCATAAAAGCATAAAATATCAAATTATCAGACCAAAAACATAAATGTTAAAAAAGACACCAAAAGTACACCAAATTCTTATAAAGGTTTAATATCAAATATTTCTATTAGAGTTATATTATGGGATACATTTGTTATGTACATATGTCTACTCACTAAATTTTGTATGTTTACTGAAGCAATTTTAAGTTCTGAGTTATTTTGTGATAAGATGAAAACTTGTCAAGTACACATTTCAAATTTTGTTCGTACTCGTAATCATCTACTAACAAATTTCTCACATAATTCATTTTGTTTTTGTTTTATTTTGTCTCCGAGTTGTGTGATTAAATGACAAAATAAAAATATACAAATAAAATACAAAATTGTTTGCACTATTTTTATTTATAATTTAAAAAACCAAAAATTTTCACAACTTTTTTATATATTTTAATTGGTGTAGCGACGCGTTTCGGAGTGTACCTCCATCATCGGGCAATTTATCAATAAAATAGAACTATAATACTCGAATAACTATCCCGAAAATCTGTTGACGAAGAACTGCAGATTCCGAATGTGATTGCAGTGACCACCTTTCAAGTATTATACCCATGTGTACGAAATCGTAATTAGACAGACCGATTAGTGTCTTTAGTGTGGTAAAGATTGCTTGTCCACACCATAAACAGTGTACTGAAAGTGGCGTTTTCCTGTTCGATTCTGATGTTTATGTTTCAGAGCTTTCCAAGCTACGAGGGCGGGTCAATAAGTCCGTGACTTTTGGAATAAAACACAGATTTTTTGATAAAAAAATAACTTTATTTTTCAACGTAGTCTCCCTTGAGCTCTATACACTTTGTCCAACGCTTCTCCAATTTTTTTATCCCTTCCAAAAAAATTATTTGTCGAGGTCCTCAAAATAGGCCTTTGTTTGCGAGATGACTTCATCATTGGAGTCAAATCTTTTTCCACCAAGCCATTTCTTCAGGTTTGGGAACAAGAAGTAGTCGCTCGGAGCCAAATCTGGAGAATAGGGTGGATGAGGGAGCAATTCATAGCCCAATTCATGGATTTTTGCCATGGCAACTGCACGTGTGTGCACCCTTGCATTGTCTTGGTGGAAAAGAACTTTTTTCTTGGCCAAATGAGGTCGGTTTTTTTCAAATCGTCATTGAATCGGTCCAATAAGTTGGCATAATATTCCCCATTGATTGTTCTTCCCTTTTGAAGGTAGTCAATGTGGATTATCCCGCGTGCATCCCAAAAAACAGTCGCCATAACTTTATTGGCTGACAAACCCACCTTGGCCTTCTTTGGCGCCGATTCACCCTTAGAAACCCACTGTTTTGACTGTTGTTTGGTCTCTGGTGTGTTGTGATGGATCCATGTTTCGTCCACGGTTACAAAACGGCGCAAAAACTCCTCCATATTGCGATTAAACAACGCCAAACCTTCCAGTGAAGTTGTTACACGATTGCGTTTGTGGTCGACTGTGAGCAAACGCGGCACCCATCTTGCGGAAAGCTTTCTCATGCCCAAGTGATCATTCAAAATTGAAACCACTGAGCCATGCGAGATCCCTACGGCTTCCACAATCTCTCGCACTTTCAATCTTCGGTCGGCCAACACCATATCGTGAATTTTTTCGATTGTTTCGGGTGTAGAGACCTCAACTGGGCGTCCAAGACGTTCGGCATCTTCAGTGCTTGTACGGCCACAACGAAATTCAGTAAACCACTTTTTTACCATTGAAATCGATGGTGCAGAGTCCCCATAGTATTTATCAAGCTTAGCCTTGGTCTCGGTAATGGTTTTTTTTCGCAAGAAATAATGCTTAATAAGCACACGAAATTCACTTTTTTCCATTTTCTCCTCAAATTAGTGAGTATTCTGATAAAAATAGCTGTCAAACACAAACTAACTGACGCAGCAAGTTTAAATTTTGACAGGAGCAGTGTTGCTGTTTCAGTAAAGAGGTCAAAAATTCAAAAAGTCACGGACTTATTGACCCGCCCTTGTATATTATGTTCACCTTTTTTCCAGCAATTTTTCGTTGAGGGAAAAAGCTTGAAAGGACGAGGCTTTGGTCTGACTGTATTTATATTAAGTCAAATGCAGCTAGATTCAGCTTCGTCATTTGATGTATGTTTATAAGACGCAAGCAGTTATCATCAATGTTGTTAGATTTTTTTTAAATTAGATGTTTATAGAACTCCTCCGTTTCCGTCTGACAATATATTGCGCGTCAAATTTGGGCTGTCGTAAGTGATAACTAGAATTAAAAACCTCAGCAGGACTTTTAATAGGACAACATTCCAAGTGTAAAGTCTCAGCATGGCAAGCAAATTATTGCTAAAAACTACGACGAGAATATATTTTCATGTTTATTTATTTTTCAAAAATCATAAAATGTATTTACTACAAAAAACTAAGTCATAAAATATTGTATCGGAATTGAATATTTATTACGATGGATAAAGAACTTCAACGCCTCAATGATAACACTTTCATATTTAATCATAAACATATATATTTTATTTATTTTAATTTTATTTCAATTGTAAACAAACTAAATATAATTATTAAATTTAAGTGACAGCTCCTTACACATACAAATTATATAATTTTTGTGAGTAGAAAACATCTATAAAAAATAATTTTGCAACTTGCGATAGCAATCGAGTCATTGAACTTTTTACGTTTATTTGTTATTTTATAATTTTTCATTTTTTTATATATGATATACCTATTTTTTAAGATGTTATAAGATTTTTAGTTTAATAAAACAATTATTTAATAAAACAAAACCAACATTCTCAACTTTATCTAGATAATTTAAAAAATGGTCGGTTCCATCAACATTTGCGAGATACATTCGCTCCATTAGTAGTTCGTTATGTTGATTTAATGGAATCATCAATTGCACAATCTATACATAAGGGATTCGAAAAGGAAAGATGGGAAAGCAAAGGGTAAGTTTTAATTTAATATTTTCCATCTTCTATTCATTTAAAAATATTTTAAATTGGTCGACAATATTTTTTGGGAGTGAATGTTTTGTTTATATAAAATATATAAACATGTTTGAATATAGGTATGCTTTTCGTGATTTTATGTTTTATCCAATCGTCTCCAGTTAGGTACTTTCTTCGAAAGTGCGATGTAGGCAGATTTCATAGATTCAACTTAATCATTAAAACGTGTTTAAATTCTTATTCTCTTACTCACTGGAAACAAACATGAAAAGCAGAGGCCTTTGTCGTGAAAAATAAGTCAAGTACAAAACAAATTATTTAAACAAAACTTGAACTTCTAAGATGTACGTATGTGCCATATATAATATGGTACCTGTAGCAAAACTTGAACCTCATCGATTCAGTCAATAGCGAGAAATATCGTAACAAAAAAAAGTAGGGCCAGCCCAGCAACAAAAATAAACTGCGGGACTGGATCGCAGGATCTCTTTCTTGTGGTTTATATATTTAATTAAATACTTACGTTATAAGCTTTACAAATATTTTGTTTTGATATTTTTTAATTCAATACATTTTAAACTGTATTGGCCAGAGAATCACTCTATTAAATCAGTTGCCCCTTCAGCACAAGTCGACAAGCTGTCTAGTTTGACACATTGTAGATGCGAGTAATGGTCCGGTTGAATGATTGATACGATTTCTGATGATTGTGCTAAAGTAACCACAGGGCATGCCACAACAATATGACACATTAAAACCTATTATTCCCCTTGTTTTAACTCAATCCAAACTGTACTACGTGAGGATATGTTCTAACTGGTTATGTTATCAAGATGGCGCATCTTAGCGCTAATTGGGCCACAGGGCTAGACTCAAAAACAAAAGAAACATTCATGTTGGTTGCTTACGAACAAATATATACATAGATTTAAAAACCAATAAATATTGCATTAAAAATAAGTATTAATTAAAATATGCTTACGGAAAACCTAAATTTGAGTCAATACAATAACAAATAACAAATAGAATATTTCCATGAACAAGTCTTGTTGTTGGCAGTGTTAGTCCAATTTGAAATGAAGGCTCACATAAAAGAGGTCAGAACACCACTATGTTTTCTTCTAGGAAATCGCCTTAACTATTTGGATTAAATTTCTTAGCTTAAATTTTTGGTAAAATAACAAATTTAAAGTTTTTTACCAAAAAAAAAAAAAACATTGTTGTTAACACTCCGACACTCCAAGACGATTGAATCATATAAGTACGAATCAAATTCCCATTCAAATCATGTTTATCTATTTTGATTGTACCCCCACTTTAAAAACTTAAAGTCGGCTATTGGTCTATTTGATTGACACAACACAATCAAAAATAAAATATACATAAATATAATGGAGGACTTTTAATAAGAAATTTTTTTCATTAAAACTTTTGATTGCTATTATTGCTCATAATTCGGCTTTAATTATAAATTTGTTCATAGAAATTAAAATTTGGTTATTATAACACTTTTCTGTATTATGTGTATACAGAATGTCCCAGGAGGAATGCTTTAAATTGGAACTGGTGGAAAGTCAGGTTATGGCCTCTCAGAATCTATTTACTTATCCATACCAAAACAAGTCTTAAGTTTTCGATTAACTGATTTTTTTAAACTTCGAAAAGCCATTTCTTTGAGACAGCATTTCTGGTTGCGTGCTCAATATGAAGGGGGCAACAATATTTTGTGGATTCCAGACGGCTATGACAGGCACTTTTCACGGCAAGGGATACTCTTGATGGATTTGTCACTTTCTCACAAGGCTCAGTGCCTCAATCACTAAATATTAATTGTAAACTTAAATATAAATTGTCTTGCAACAAACTTGAATTAACATTAAACGAAAACCGTTGCTATTTGGAATAGATTAATTACAAGGCTCTAGGAAGTAGTGACGTAGCCTTTCAATATAGTTTCGCGTTGAACCAATACCTTTTTGGGTACCGTATAAGGGTGGGTGCAACAAAAAATATCCTTTTTTCTGAAATTGATTTGCTTATTGGACTTTAAGAGAGCCCCTGAAAATATCAGTCTTTAATATTAACATTAATAAATCCCTGATCGTACCTTTTGACTCCTCTCATATAAATTTTATCTATAGCGTAGTTAACATCAATTAGAAGTGAAGCATCAAATAATATTGTGCCAAAAAATTTATACAAAAAATGGGTATGTTTGTTTTAGATAGGTGTATTGAGTAATATGTCTCGTTCGAAAAAAAAAACTTTCTTCTTTGCTGCCAAAATAATTGAATATTAATTTTATTTGTACTCCTAGGAAAATGTTTTTTTTTATATGAACATTTCAGTTCGCTTTGATGTACCTATAAACAATAAACATGGCTAATCGATGGATGTGGAACTACGTTTTAGAATTACATCTTAAGATTAAAAATTTAAAATTAATAACATATCGATGTTTTTCATGCTAAAGTTAATACTTTTCATTTATGTATTTTTCAAAGATATAGTTCATTTCTACATACTTAAGTCCTTCAATTTTGAGACGATTTCAAATAATCTAAACTTATTTGGGCGATTTGATTTTCAAAGCTACGTAATATATAAACGAGAATTTCGTATCCTTTGCACACTCGATCATTATACGAGTGTTATTAAGTTTTCAGTAATTTTCCTCCATACAATTTTTGTTTTCTCAGGAACTTTAAACTCTTTGTTCAATGGGAAAAAGCGGTTCGAGTGGCATTTTTTTTGCGTTTCTGTGAGTTAGAATTAGTGTATTTTATTTAAATCAACTGATTGTCACATGAAAACATTCGTATATTCTTGGAGTACTTACACGATAAATCAGATTCGGTTTGCAACGAAGTTAAAATAAATACAAGTGTCATGGCTTACGCTCAGCTGGAAGGCCTCCCCACAGACATGTCCAGTCTCATGAATATCCTTATAAAATACCACTAACTTTTCAATATGTCTCCCCAAAAAGTTGCTAGTGAAAGTGATCTTGATGATTTTTGTCAACATATTCACTCGAAACGGATATCGCACCTTCAGCGCAGCACCAGAATGTGAGAGGTCTTCGTTCTAAGATCTATGCAGTTTTGCAAATTATTGAATATATCACCAGAGTTTTCTTTAATCTTGAGAACTTAACTGTAAATTATGCAATAGACATATTTATTTACCCTTCCTCTCTCTCTCTTTCAATAACAAAACTTCAAACGAACCACAAACCATCGCCAACTTTTATCGACTACTCTTTTATATCTGATTGTAATTATTACAATTATTTACCGAATTTCTCCACCATTTCTCGACGCATTTTCCATCAAAAAGCTGAATAAACTAAATAATGAGTATATTTCCGGCCCAGATTGTATCCCCGCTATATTTAAAAAAATACTCTTCAACAGTCTCTCTTCCGCTGTAAAAAATCGTTGTTTTCTAACTATCTCAAACAGAATTCCCTCAGTTATGAAAGACCAAAGTATGAAGTTGCAGACCAATTGCTAAACTTTCACATATTCCCAAAATCTTAGAAAGCATTTCGTATGAAATTTTAAGTTTTCGTTGTAAGTCTCTCATTTCACCTAGACAAAACGGATTTGTTAAAGGTAGGTCCACAATGACTAACCTCGTTGAATTCGTATCCTTTAGCCTCTCAGCCTTAGAGACGACGGTAGTCGACGTTGTCTCAACCGATTTCAGTAATGCCTTGGACAAAATCTCACATAAGCTTATTCTATTCAAACTGTGCACTCTTGGGCTTGAACTTATCTTCTTAAGATACATTTCTTCTTACTTGAAAAATCGTTACTACGAAGTTCGATTCCGATCTACCTTCTCTGATGATTCCTTAGCTACCTCCGGGGTCCCACAAGACAGCCGCTTAGGACCTCTCCTTTATATTCTTACTATTAACGATATTGAAATGATCATTTAAAATTCCCATATTTCACTCTTCGCCGACGAAACAAAGTTTTTCAAGACCATTTCTTCCAAACATGATTCCACTCTTATACAACTTGATCTCTGCCTGGTGCTTGAAAAATTGCTTTGAGTTAAATGTTTAAAAATATCATTTAATCACTTCTTCACGAAAACGCATCCAATCAACTCCCCGTCTCTACCTTCTTAATTGACTCAGCGGTGGATATCTTGACTGGATATTCAAACATAACCTGTATTCGCTTTTCTCTTGAAAAGGCCTGTCAAGTATGGTCGCCTTATCAACAAATTCATAAATCGAGAATTAGGACCATTCAACGTCGTTTCCTATGTTTCGTCCTACGTGGTCTGTCTTGAAATAACCCTTTGATTCTACCTCCGTATCGAGACCGATTTCTAACTTAAATATGCTGGAAGAACGAAGAGCAATAAGCGACTTTCTCTTCATTCATCGACTACTTCCAGGATCTGTTCACTGCCCAACTCTACAATTTCATCTCTTTCAATATAAATTCCTGTTATACTCGTATAAGAAATCCTCGTCTATTTTATCTGCCTATACCCACCGTACCTCTTATGGCTCTAACGAACCTATTACTCGCATGCTTCGGAGGTTTAATTGTTACATTAACTGTCTTGGCTTTAACCTCGGTTCACCCTGCCTGAAACTCCTTCCAATTCACTCCAATTCTAGATTAAGAATTAGCTTGTATTAGGCCTAATAAATGGGGGTATTATTCCCGCAAAAAAATTAAAATTAAAATCAAAAACCTGATTTTTTCAACAAAGTTTTTTGATTCTACATTCGTCAATATTCGATAATTATTTTTTCAATGACATTTATGTTGTCGTTGCAAGTAGAAGTTTCCCTCTAGAATAATTGATTTCCCATTATGAAATCACTGTTCAATACTGCTAGGCGCAAAATATCTTAGCAACTAACTTTGCACTGCTTAATATTAGATATTAAAAAATCAATTCTAAATAACCAATTTTTTAAATCAATACTAAAACCCACAATGAACCCAAATCATGTACTCGTACATATTGTTCTGTCGTGTTTCTTTTAGAATGTGCTAACCCTTCGGTGTATTTTCTTGGTATGTTCTTTTGGGTGGAATGACATACATACGAGTATATCGGATGTGTATTCATAATAGTGTAGATTTAAAGATTTAAATGCACAATTTTTTTTAGCAAAATTAATATTGCTGTAAGACTGTAGATAGGGCTTGAGCAACGAACCTAGTCAATTGAGAGGAATCGCAGCTGAATGTTTTATACTCACCGCAACCAAATTAATTTGGACGCAATTCTTAGCATTATCAATGTCTCCGCCGTTCTTAATATGTATCTACTAATACTAATACATAATGTTAAATCACCTATGCATCATAGATTAAACACGAATCACTCTTTTAAAAAAAATTTGAATTTCATTTTTAATTTATTAAATAGAAGAGGTGAAACGTAAATACCTTATGGTATCCCAAAACTAACTTTTACTGTCTTGGAAGTTGCACACATTGTGTTCTCAGTATAAGAAGGCATCATAACAATTTTAGATGATTGTATCAACTGTATACAAGAGCATGAAACAATTAATGTTGTAGATTCCATGTGAAGCCAATAACACTTCCAAATAATGAGGATTTCATATGCTTAATTTTGTATGGAGGGAAAATTAGTGAAAGCAAGGAATATGAAATATACTGACCAAGTATTTTAAAGATCAAAATACTAATACTTTTTTCCCAAATGATTTCTGGTATAATTTTGTTTGGCGTGACTTCCGAGAGATTGTACAAAGTTTTATAAATATCAAATACTCGTGTATAATCGCAGGTATGTCATTAAAGGTTTTATGTACTTTTTGAAAGATCAAATTAAATTTCGAAGGGAAAGTAACATAAATACTCGTAGGATCAAAAATTTTTCACATTTCCTTATCTTTTGGTTTTGGTTTTCTGTTCACATATCTTACATATATTATTTCAAAAAGAAACATATTTATAACAAAGAATATATAGTCCTAAAAAAACACAATTCTTAACAAAACAAAAGCTTAACATATTAAATTTATGTTTCTAATTTCACAATTATTTTTCTTTGCTTACACTTTGGATCCAAAAAAACACCATTATACCGGCTTTGGCTATAAATAAACGACAACAAATATATTATATATTTTTAGACTGAGCTTAGTCAAAAAAGAGAAAGATATTGTCTTTTACATACCCAAGCTACGTAATGTCGAGGAAGAGGCAACGAGGTTTTTGAATATTTGAATAAGAAAAAAAAAACAAATCTTTAAAAATGCATTTATGCCACTTTTTTCAGTTTTCCATTGTTTTTTATTTAATTTGATTCTTTTGTTTTCTTAATAACCTACATTATATTATAAATTAGATTGGATAATTGTGTGTAGAGTTTTCTTTGAACGCGTTGGGCTCTCATGCTAATTATAATATTTGATCCTCAAAATTTCTATAAACTATTCATACAAACAAATATATAACATTTTTTTTTTGTTTGTTTGCGCGTTTTTTAAGTAGATACTTTTTTATTACGAAACTAAGTAACAGAAAAATCCTCATCGAGCATTTATGCGCATTTTACCTACAACATACCTTTACAAATGTAAGCTGATTCAATCTTAATTTTTTTTAGTTTTTTTTTTATTTATTCAAAAAAAAAAGGAACTAATTGCCACCGCTCATCACATTAATTCCAAAATACTTTATACAGACAGTCTGTGTCAGAAGAATTTGTACCAATTTTTAAAATATATAAAATATATTTATTTCGTACATTAATATCAGTGGACATATCTATACCTGCTTAAGGAACTCATTTTTGATAAGTCTTGAGTTTTTTCTCGATGTCAATACTAAGTGAACAATTCTACGTATAAACATCCAAAACCGCTCTCAGATAGAGATAGAGAGAGAGTGAAACATCTAATGATGACTAACTTCCGATGAAATAAAATCATTTTCTAATTCACAACGCGGCTTGTGCTATGTTTTAATCAAAGGTTAATCTTAGTAAAGATGAAATAGGTTTTCACTTTTTCTTATGAAATCAAAGCCAGAAAGGAGAAGAAACAGATTTTCCGATTAGTGCTTTTAGCGAAATATGAGAATAGATTAGTTCAATTTGTAAAACTATTGATCCCACGAGGATTTGACAAGAATAATATCTAAGCTACTAGACAAACGAAATAAATGTGCCAATTGAATCATTGAGATTTAAACAAAATCAAGGAAGGTATACCTAATTAAATCTCAAATTTAGTGGCATTAAAACTGTCCTGTGCTTTGACAAATAAGGCCTTTAAATTGAAAAATGCATTTTTTGGCTTACTGGGCAATACATTTAAGGGCTCGTCGGACAAAGTACTGCACCTGAATTGTTCTTTAAATCATCTTATATTACGGTGTTAATTTTTTAGCCCAAAATTTGGTTTGAAACCAATTTATACATCTAGGGTCCTATTTCATATGAGAATTAACAACTTTAAACAAATGCTCTCATTTCTCTGCTAAATTTGGGGCTCATAAAATATTGAGATTAGACAAATTCCTTATGACAATTTTTTCATTGTCAGATTCAGCAATTTTTCCTTTAGTCATGTTTCTGTGTTACTGGCAAATTTGTCACATAATTAATCGTAGGCTTTTCTAACATAGAATTATTTATTTATTTTAAAATCGCAATACTCGGACAAGATCCGATATGTCAATGATATTCAAGCACTGAATCTCAATGTTTTCTGCATTAACTCTCAATCGAATATATCGGCAGTTATATTTGCACATATTCACTAGAAAAACTTGTAAGCATACTTCGATTTTTTTCAAAATTCTATCTTCTCGGCCTAAATCTGAACATAAGGGCAAAAATGAAAACGCGACTTTATACTTGGATTAGATTTTCTGTTTATTATACATCAGAAACGTACAAGATGATTTTAAATTTATATACTTGTCCTCACTTTTAATTGATTGAATTGAGTCGAATATAATTTTTACTCGTATATAACTATTTTACTATCAAGCTATACTTAACGCCAATCAACTTCTTATATGAAAAACTGTCCAAATTTTTATTATTATATTTTATTTTCTGACAATTTGTATGGGACAAAAATTGATAATATTTATAAGGTTGTTAATTTACAAATAATCACTTGTCAAATTTTGCTGCGGTCAAGACATAAATCCTAATGACAAGATTTAAACACCTTGACCGGGGTCAAGAAGCGAACTATATTTTTTTATATTTATAACTTTAGAAGGCTATTCTCACATAAGAACGACCAACGACCGAAAAGTGTTAAGTTCTAATCTAATACTATGTAAACGAAATGTAAAAATGAACTAATGCTCGTTCATTTTCGGCAGCCGAACATTTGTGGGAATGTTTTGAGGAAGTTGCTATAGACAAAATGATAAAGATGTTGAAAAAACTGCCATTCAAAACAAAATAGATTTTTTTTTAAGAACCTTTCGCAAAGATCGGATGGCAGACCCTTACAGGTTGTGGTCAGCAAATAAAAAATTGTTTCCCAATTGGACAAAATTTGCTGAAATCTACCTCTTGTCTCCTGGTACTAGTGTATTAGTGAGAGGTTATTTGAAGAAGCTGTAATTGACGTTACGTAAAACGTATGCTACGAATGCTGAAGAAGCTGTTTTTATTCACCACAACTTACCATTAATAGATTTTAAATACTAAAATAAAAAAAAATTAATAAAAATACAACATTTTTTGTAAGATAATAAATCTTTTTTTATTCTCTATTTAATATTCGGTATTCGGCTGAATGTTGTGAACTATTGGGCCGAATACCGAATATCAAAAAAAAAATAGGTCGAATGCCGAATAGTGGCCGAATATTCGCGGCATCTCTAGTATGTATATTCCTTGGCAATCGCAGAATGGAAGTTCTTTTTAATACTCGTAGAATGACTATTCCCTTCCCAATATTTTCCATGATTCATCGCTTCGAGCCCCGATCATCTTAGGCACCGATGTTTTTTTTTTTTTTTTTTAAAGAAACTAGAATAGCTTAAAAACGCGTACACTTCCATCTACGGCTTCAACAAACTTACTACATACTTATATTTTATATGTCTCACTGTCCGATGTTAACATCTTAGTCCTAAGCATGCTACATAATATCACATACAATATCTACTAATTCAATATCATTTTGGCCAAACAAATCAATGTTATAAACTGCGGGTCGCTTGTTTGAAGCAACTCTGTCGAAAGTGATAACTGTTACATTTTTTTGTTAACCCTTTATTTTAAGGGGCCAGTTATAGCTATCATTGAAATGCATCATTGAAAATTTCCATTCCCATTTTTAAGACGAATAAATAAGCTGCAATGGCTTTAATTGGTACCAAAATGAAGGTAATGAGTAGTAGAATTTTTTTACTCTATAAAATACAAAACGCTGATTTAAACTTTCTTTTAAATCCACTTTTATTACTTCACTGATAGAAATCAATTTCAATGAACAGCTGATTTTCGTTCCACTGAATGGTCGCGTTCGGGTACGTATCCAAAGGTATCCGGATTTGTTAGTGTTGTTGTAATCCCATAGGAAAAAACAACTGATTAACGAAACAGCTGATGTCAAGCAGAAATCTAAAGCTATCCAAAAATTTTTGGTATACTTAACTATCCAAGGGGAATTTTGAAGAACAGCTGACATTTCAGCTGATCTATTTTCTTTTGTGTCGAGTACAGGGTTGGCCGAACTGTAACTTTTTAACATTTGTTACGTCTAGTACTAATTTACTAATTGAGAAAAGTAAAGTTTGTTGCATTAAAGATCTCATTCGGATCCTACTGCAAAGCTTTTATTCTTTGAACTTCGGATTGTTTCTTGATATAGGAGGTATTAAACTCAAATTCTTTTAGGGTTTTCATAGAAATATGAAATGATCTTAACTCTTAAACATGACTTGTTATGGGATTATATGGACATATTTTGAGCTGAGTTTAGAAAAGGATTCTTTTAAGACTATAAGCTTATATAATCTTATTGCAAGAAGAGAAAATAGTTTAGCTATAAGATTTAAGTATATTTAAGTAGTTTTAAGCTGCAAAAGTGTTTACCTCTTAAAATAAAAATGTTATGAAACCCAGTTCAGTTTCATAACAAGATATTAATACTTAGGTATAACAATGGGATATAAGAGAGTTGTATGGGAGTTTTTTTTTGTCAGATTTCAAGTTTAGCTCTGGAGAGTATGTTAGTTGGGCTTATTCATTTTTAATAAGCGAAGTGAAAATGGCTGTTCAAAAAGCTACATAATTATTGGGCTGAAGGTGGATTTACTCCAATTAAAATGGAAAATGATCGTACTGGAGCTCTCTTCGACAAGTGTGCTGCGCTCCTTAAAAATAAACAGTTTCAATTTAATTACCAGTTCTTGGTTTTTATTATTTTTAAAAAGTTTTTTTGATAATATTTATATGTACGTACTTTGAAACGACAGCGTCTGCTCACCAAATGCGAACAAGCACTAAAAGAAATCGTAGCTTAACTCTGTCGGCTTAAAGCTCACCGCTAATTTAAATCACAAAAAAAAAAGAAATCTCGTTTGCGTGAGATAATTTGTGGTTAAAAAATCTGCCCTTTTCAATTTACCTTTCCTCATTGCAGGATTAAACTATCAAAAATTTGATATATATTCTTAAATATTTAATGAATTATTATAATAAAAAAAATTTATAGAATTTGTAATCCAGTATACATATACATACATATGTATAATATTAATTGTTTGTTTTGCGGATTAGCAAATGGTCTCTTGCTGCAACTTAATCGTCGCAACATACCTTGTATAATAAATTCAGCATTAAAAAATATCTTTAAATCATGTGTTCATAATCCAAATCCTTTGATTATGCCAAAGAAAATTGTTTGTCTCCAAAAATAAACTTCCCATCTATCATGTATAATTTCTACAATTCCTCATCCTACAAAACTTTCATAAGAAAATAAATGTGCAAAATTGTTTGGTTTCCATTATTCTATTTTTCTTATGAATTAACTACGTATGTAGCAGACGTAACAAATTGTAGTAAATTAGGCATGTAGTTGAATCGGACAACCCTGGACGATTCACGTCTTTTTTTTTACTTTGACAGTAAATGTTACCTATCCGGTTTTGGTCGTTCGCCAACGTATCGGATACTAAAGTATCTTAGATATCCTATCGGTCTACGAAGTGAACGCGGCCAATGTGTTGGATTCTCGCTTTCTATTCTCAAATGTCAGTTTTCCTTTCATGATCAACTCTAACCTCAAATGCATAGAATTGGTTGTAATCAGCCACTGACAGGATCTTTTACTCAAACCAATTTTTCAATGATTGCTATCAAATGATGCATTTGAATGAAAGCTATAACTGGGGCCTAAGACTTTGTTTTTGGAAAATGTGTAGATTCTTGTTCACTGCAAGCTAACAATTGCGAAGAAAAAAATTCAAAAATGTATGCAGACATTGCCAAAAACAGTTGTGAAACACAAGAGACACGTAATGTGAAATCATTTGCTGAAATTGGAAAATTTTAATTTAATTAAAGCTATTGTTTTATGTTTGTACTGTTTGAGCTCTTTTAAAAGTAGCTATTTTTGTTTTCGAATACAATGCGTAATTGACAAAAATCATAGCATTGAGCATTTATTTTACCTATATTATACGTATATACCCTAAAAGCTTCAACTTTTAGCTGAATCAATAAATTGGTTTATTTCTTGTTTTATTTAATTAAAAAAAGAGCAACAAAAGACTTACCGACGCGGGGATCTTCATTCACATTCATTAAAAACTTTTCTTTAACTAAGGCCAGTCGCGAAGCTAAATGGGACCTATAGGGTTTATATTTCAATAATAGAAATTTAGAATATAAAGTTAACATTGATGTTCAAAGATTCAACTACTTAACTTTGAAGACACAATTCCAAAATGAAATATGTAGATCGAAATAGAAAACAGCATCCCAAACTGTTTACAATTACGTGTAAACAAATAATCCAGATCCATGTCAGTTGATAATAAAACACGGCTACTAATTCAAAAGATTATTTCAAAAATAGGTATCCGAGTATCTTGCCCACACATTTTGTATTATACAGCGTCTTCTTTTACTTAACTAACGAAAATAATCGAGCTGTTATGTCACTCATTTACATACTCCACACAATGATTCAATATTTTCGTCTTTAATCGATAAGCATTTTTAAAAGGATCTGTCCTTGGAATGTGGGGTGATGTATAGATTACAGATCCATAATATGTAAATTTTGAACTGACACAGAAACCTTTTCCAAGAATTATTTTTACATACGAGTATTATTATTTATGCAAATAAATTCTGATGTGGATACTTTAAAAAGGCACAGTTTAAATTAACTTTTCGGGAAAAGTTAAATACAACAATTTAAATCATTGAGTAGTTTTTAAATTTTGAATTTTTCAAGGCCCAATTGGGATGGTGACTGAAGCAAATGATTCAATTGTCATAACGAAGCTTTGCCACTCCTTACTATTTATAGTAATATAGTCATACAAGGCTAGCACGACATATGTACAGTGTTATAAAACGTTGACATTTATATATTCTTAAAAACAGGGTCGAATCGGCTGAGCTGATAGTAAATTGTAAATTTTTCAATTGAAGATAGCTCTCTCTAGCATATCCACAGGAAAGATAACAACCGTAATCAACTAATGGAGTGATCGCTTTAGTCTAGGACGATGCGGGCCCTGAATACTGTCCTAGGAGGAACAGAGGGGTTTGATAATGCTTGTAGTGTCTTTTTTTACCAAAAACCAGGTGCCTCTACTCTTCCGATACCGACTTCGCGATGTAAAAGCAGTAATACGATATTCTGTTTCTGAGTTCTTGAACTCTCAGGAATGGCATGGATGAATAGCGAATGATATCAAAGTTACTAAAAGCATCTTATGAAATCCAGCGGTGATTTTGCGTTGCAAGTAGTAGTCATCGTAATATCAAAGTTCCTGTAAAAACTTTTGAAAACCCTTTAGCAATAAGAAAAGGACTATTAACAATAAACACCTTCATCTTACAGCCTTCGTCCACCTCATGCATTTTGTAAAAAAAAAAACCTATTCGCAATGATCATTTTGTATGTTGTTTCTTCATAAACACACAAGTTTATTACATATCATCCCTCAAATGACACGATAAGAAAACAAAATACATTAGTTGAAACTCTCCATTTAACAAAAATGAAGAGCTTTAGATTTGAATTCTGATTTCGTTATTATATTTTATACTTTTAACTAGTTCGTTTAGCTAAACTTTAAATACATCTATTTTAAAGATTTGGATTTCGTTTGTTTTGAAAAAATCATTGAAAAGAATCATTAGATATTTCCGTTTTGTTATAAAGGGTTTTTCAATATCAAAGATGCAATTTTACTCTGAATAAATAAGCTAATGTTCATTTAAAAGGGACATCATTTTATGTAGCTTATTTATATTTGACTGAAGTCCTGGACTCAGGTGCTTTGCTGCAAATTTTCCAAACATTTAATAGTGATTCTTTGTTCAATTTTGGTCTTTGGATCATTTTAAGTCTTAAATATCTAGTGCGATCTTATTTACGACACAAAAAAGGGATACATTACTCAAAATAATTTTGCGAAGCAAAGTAGAGAAAAGAATGTAAAGCCGTAGAATGTAATCTGTAATTTTTGTTTCAAAATCTGCAGACTTTAGCATTGGAAATGTGACCGAACATTAAGCTGAGGCTTTTTTGCTTTACACAATGGACAAGCGCCAACAAAATATCGGGTAGATTGAATGAGTCAAAAACTCAATGATGTGCCCTGTCGTGAAATCCGAACTCACCTTATATCTATGCCGTTGTCCATGAAGGGCACTTGAAGATTGCGTAATGCGATATATGCATCACAGATCACCTTGTATGCAATAACAACATATCAGACGTTATCAAAAACGCTTCGTTTAGCCTTCCACGATGTAAGAAATTGTGTACTCCTTCTGATCTGGATGTTTACGTTAAGGACTATATTCGACTAAGATCCGCCAGAAAATATAAATAATAATACTCGGCCTTCAGTGAATGCCAATCCTTTGAACTTGAGCTCAACTACAATCGTACTGCTAAGTTCAGAGATTCCTTTCTTTACCGCACTACACGAATGCGGAATTCTTTACCTGGCTCAATATTTCCTTTAAATTGCGATATTCGGGCCCATCAAGACCAATGTGTATCAGTATGTTATATCGACAGTTATATATAATCGACAATTTTAAATACGGTTTATTAAAATGTCGATTAAACAATCTGTGTGTCGGCATGCCAAGCCCTAAAATGTTACACATGAAAAATTAAAATCAAGATTTTCTTCCCACATTTTATGAGATAAATTTTAGAATAGACCAGAACAAAAGTCACGAAATAATTTAAAAAAAAATAACTTAAATAATAAAAATGCATTGTCATTATTGAAAACCCCTTTATAAGCTTAAGTTAAAAACGAATCAAAATGAAAAAATATTATTCTATTTATTTATTTTATTTTCGTATTCTTATACCACGCTCGTTTTAAATATATATTTGCTTTTGTACATATAAAATATAAATAGATTAAAAAAAAAGAATACAAAATTAAAAAAAATTAATACATATACTATATAGCAATGGTTGTGCGACTTCGGAAGATCTCTTTTGGAAACTAGATGCCTTACAATCGTTCATACGTGATCTCCATTGGCCTGATGCAGAATTTCGGCAGCATTTGGAACAGCGTCTTAAATTGATGGCATGTGATATGGTGGAGCAGTGCTTGCAGCGTTCAGATGCTGCGTTTCAGTCGTGGCTTAAAAAGAACGTGGCCTTTATATCGACAGACTATATAATACCATCAGAGATGTGCGCAATGGTTAATGTGATATTAGATGCTAAAAACCAAAGCTTTAAACTATGCACAATCGATGGTGTGGACTTGGTACGTTCTTTTTATTTTAATATTTTATGATTACCATTTGTTTATATTTTATACAGAATGGCTGATGATTTTTTGTTCATATTAAGAAACTAAAATAATAACAGTCGTTCGAGGTAAGCGTGTTCCCTTTTGACTTTAAAAATTAATTTCTAGTGAACTATTGATAATATTATATAAGGTGTACATTTACAATTTGATTCGCTAGTTACGAGTATCTCAAGTATAAATTGATTTATTAATAGAATGTTGAAACAATAATAACACTTTTTACATTGAGTGTTTTTTACTTAATCTTAATTCCGCCGCAATACTCGTCTAGCTGTGAATGCTCATCAGTTTAACCTTGAGCTTAACTTCAGACGTATTGTCAAATATAGAGGTTCTTTTTTTAGCCGCACTGCTAGAATGTTGTATTTCTTAACTGATATATATTATAAATATTGCGTTTTCTATAATTTGCATTATTTCATTGGTTATTGGTGCTAATGCCTCAATATATGTAGGTACTCTGATTGCATTATAGAATGTTCTCGTCCTCGTTTTTTTTTTTTTTTTTTATAATCTCAAGGGATTATAACTACCCTTTAAATGTTTCAACACAGCGCGGGCGTGAAGTTAAGGAAGAGAAAGAAGGATAGGAAAGATCTTATCTATCTCATCTCATCCTATCAGACGATTTGGATGGTTAGTTTGATTCTGCATGCATGTTTTGCTGGAATAGATGAGGTATCTGTCGAGTTGTTGAATTTAGGCTTCTTATTGCTTCATAGAATCTCTTGTTACTGATGTTATTCTTACTGTTATCGTAGCTCATCCGCAAGATGTTCGTCTCGAAAACTGCAAGCTTCTTCCTTTTGGCTAAATCGGTTTTGTTTTTGCATGAGAGAATGGATGCGTTGGAAAGCGACATTGGCTTTTCGTAGTACAACTACTGCGTTATTGAACCGGTATAACTCGTTGATTTGTATTCCCAAATATTTGGAATTTAGGGGGATCTTGGTGTTTCTACGACTCCTTGACTTCATAAATCTCTCGATCGCCTGATACAATTCAGTTAGGATTTGGTCAGTTTGATTTGAAATTTCCAGTGCTGGTAGTACTCTTCAATATCGGTGACATGAACTTGGTGTACCTGATGGAGTAAATCGGAAAAGAGGATAGTCTGGCGTATTCAGGCTCTGGTTGGTCTGAAGTTGTCTTTGTTGTTTATTTACAGTTTCCTCTTTGAACCAAGAATGATGTCGAATGAAGAAAAACATAAATAATTTTAATTAATTTAAAGGAAATATTAACTTCGTCTAGGAGCTCAAGTCCTGACAGTGGATTTGTTTTGAAGTGTTCTTCACAAACACTTTCGCTTTGTCTTCGTTTCAAGTAACCTCCCTAAGAGTGGTTGTAATGACTGCTGTTTGTTAGTTATTACTAACTTATTAATAAGCAAACACTTGTTCAATGTATAGGCAAGTGTACGCAGTACTTTCAACGTATTTATGTTTCAAAAATTCTTTTTTCAACTCAATTGCGTTAGCCAAAGTTTGAGCTTAAAAAAATACTGACAAATATCTTTCATGTAGGTACTTATGATAAACTGGCTTTAGAATTCGATTTAATGAATTGAATGAATTAATTATACTTGAAAATTATAAAAATATCTCATCTACATATATTTGAATTTTTCACAAGCAAGGATCATAAAATAAAAAATAACACCAAAAAAAGAATTAACTAATATCATTTATTTGGCCATTCTGTACTTGATTTCATAGGTATTATATTGAGGGTTTTTCAATAAAGATTTCTGAACTTTGATGTGTGATTGCGGCCATATTTTTGAAGTAACATCAGTCAATCTGGCTATCATTTACTTAATCTGTCTTGTCATGGAGAGTAATAGCGTTCAACGGCATATTCAAATGATAAACTTGTATTATGAAAGTGGATTTTCAGTTCGAGCAATATTTCGCGCGCTCCGACAATTTTACGGTCGCCATAATCATTCTTCCAAGAGTACTATTTCTAGGTGAATGGGCTCCTCAGCATAAGAAATTGTGGAATTTGGGACGATCACAATCCACACGAGATAAATCCAATTGCAATTGGAATGCATCCAGAGAAAGTCACTGTTTGGTGTGGATTTTGGGCTGTTGATATCATCGGATCATACTTCTTTGAGCACGGCGTTGGTCATCACCGTCAACTGCAAGTCCGAATTATATGAATTATATTATATTATATGAATTATGTATATTATATTATATGAATATGAATGGTTCCAAAAATACGGCGCTATGTGGCACTACGATGTGATTTGGCGACCGAGATCGTCCGATTTAACTTTTTTCTTTTGGGTTTTCTTAGACCTGTATGCCAATAAACTACAAACATCCACTGCATGAAAGTCAACATCTTCAATGTCACTAGTCAAATTCAGACTGATTTAGGCGCCAGAGTTATAAAAGCCGTAGTCCACATTTGAATTATATTATATTCCATACATAATAGTATATATGGGTTTTATAAAAATAATAGTATAGTATATATGGGTTTTATAAAAATATAATAAATGTTTTATTCAAATTCAAAGACAGGAAACGTTTAATGGAAAACCCTTAATTATATATTTTTATATTATATTCAATATTTTATATATTTTCAATCCATTTCTAATATATGTATATCTTTTTTTATTTTTAACTATTTCAGTACAAATATCATTCAAAAATTGATGATCAAATAGACAAGGCCAATGTTGCAATGACACAAGGCCTTATTGGTAAACTTATGTCTGTCTTAGATTCAACGTTGTCCAAACTGTCACGTTACGATGAAGGTAGTTTAATTGGATCTATTCTTAGTTTTACAAATGTCTCGAGTTCGGGTAAGGATCTTGGTCAAGGTTATGTGAACTTTTTTCGCAATAATATGGATCAAATACGTGGAAAAATAAGTGACGACCTATGGACACTTAATTTTTTCGAACAATGGTACACGCAACAAATTAATATGCTTTGTAATTGGCTATCTGAGCGACTAGATCATGCCTTACATTATGCTCAGTGTACGTCTTTATCACACATAGTCAAAGTAAGTTTAAAAGTTTAATCAATTTTATTAACTAATTTGAAATATTGGAAAAATATATTGTGTTAGGACTCATTTTTCACACCAGGTTGTCCTTAATCAGCTGGTTTATAGCTAATGGGACTACTCACCAAAATTGTAAACAGCACAAACAGTAGATACATCGTCTGACGAAACTTTTTGTACGCTATGCTAATGTTGCTCTCTGCAAGTTTTTCAAATTCTTTGTTGACTTATCGACTGACGAATGCGCGCGCGCCGGTTGGTCAACATACTTCCTATGATAGATGTCGCAGTACAGTGTGAGATATACTATCGACTCCTGGTAACTTCTTTTGCTTTTTGTTAATCGAAGATAACCTGGAGCTCTACCTTCAAAGAACAAAACTCGTTTTATTCGGATATGATGGCACTTGCCAAAGTCTTCTTAATTGAAACCGCAACTCTCCAAAAGAAGTTGCATTTCATATCGGTAAAAACATCATCCGATAGTTACTAATAGGAATAAAAATTGCTTGAAAATGAAAAGTTGCAAACATTTCGGCACTTCTTAAGCAAAACCTTGAAAATACATAATCGAGTATCCATGAAGTTTGCTTCAGATAAATGTATGTAGATTGTTCCAACTATACTTAAAAATATTTCATATTATATGGCAGGTACCACTTATTCACAGGCCAACGATAAAAAAAAAAACCTTTTCAACAATCTTACCTAATTCCTGCGTTGTTTGATATGTTGATGAAAAAAGTAATACAAAAAGTCGTATCACTCACCAATTTCTCACATATTAATATTAAAAAGAATTTTTGTAAAAACTATCAATCATTCAAATGTTATAACTAAAATGTTGGTAGTTTCGATAAATGGCACCGTTCTTTGTTCTCTTCCATTTAACATTAACTCGAATTGCATTGTGCAACCTTTGTGCTTTTAATTCCCACCCTAAAAATAGCTAATCGTAGTTAGAAAAAGTCTCCCAAGATTCTTTGTTATAGATATATACATATATACATTTGTATATGTGGTGAATTTGTAGTTAAAAAACATGAACATTTATGAATTTGTGAAAAAATTATACTCTGCATAATTTGGTGTAGAAATCCGTAATCAGAACAAATATTCGGTTCCTAACAAAGTGTCTTATGTTTGTATCGAGAATCTCAGGAAATGGTGTAAGAAAGCTTTTAAATTTGAAGTACTCATGGTATGGAGGGAGCAAACAACTCAAACAAATGATTGTTATCTTTGCAGCATTGATGTTTCTAAATATACTCGTAGTTTCAAAAATAAGAAAGTATGTTACTGTTTATTAGGGTGTGTCACTTTTGTATGGCCGCAAAAAAGTACTCTTATTTTTAAATGTAATAGTGCTCAAAAGTTGTATTAGGGTCTGAAGTTTAAGAACATGTAAAAAAATAAGATATCGTTCGTCTTTGGCTCGCTCAAATCGGTTGAAGTTGAAAAAAAAATTTAGTTTACAGTAAATTTTTTTTTAGCATATACTAAAAAAAACTTAACAAAATACAGAAAGAATTTTTGTCTTTACAAAATGATATTCCACGATATTGTACGTGGTTCCGTTGATTTTTAAGAATTTTTTTTGTAAAAAAAAAAACGATTTTATATAAAAAAATGATTTTTCTTCCTTCTTTTATTATTTCATAGCTTCTTTATCAAGTGTTCAATTTAAACAAATATAAGCTTAAAAGTGTTTCCTTGCAATTATCTTTGACTTGAAAGCCTAAAAATATTTTATATAATTTTTTTGTATCCACACGGTGCAATTTAAAACAACACATTTTTCAAAAATCTCGAAAAATCAAAATTTTTTGGATTTCATCCCATTTTTGAGCGAGCCAAAGATATTAATTAAAATGAAAATTGTAAACGCAGGATTTAATTTTGATAAGCAATGCAACTTTTAAAAGCTATTACATTTGAAAATACCATAGTTGAGGACTTTGACACACCCTACTGTTTATCCTTAATTTACTTCAGCTGATCTTCCGTCGACCCATAAACCAGAAATTCCTGTCGCTCATCCACATCAGTATATAGATGACATTGTGCTGTACAGTCCAGTCCCAAATTTAGTGGAAGTCAACTAGTCAACCGATAAGCACAAGCTCGAGTAGAATGATTAGGTGAAAGATTTGGGTTAGACGGAAAGTATTTTAATTAAAAAGTATGAAATACTAACGCTTCATTGCTCTTTCAGTTCATGTGAAGGAAACTATATAATATCGAAATGAATGGTTTTTGGAAAAGTGACCATTAGAATTTAATTGAATTTTTTTTTAGACAGAAGAAATTTTCGTAGAAAGCATCAAATTTTCCAAAGTTAAATTACGATTATTACGAGGGGGGTCCGATAAGTACTTACGCGTATTCCACCACCCGATGGTGCCAGTATCGCAAAAGGGATTTACTATCATCTAGTACATTCTCAGACGGCTACTGTCATTTCAGCCGAATTGGACTCGTAGTTTTGTTTTTACCACGTGTGGAAGCCAGTTTGTCCGTGAATTTTAGAAAAATGAAAAAAGAGCAATATCGGCCGGTGATTAGATTCCTGTTTTTAGAAAGGAAGTTGCGCAGCGAAATCGCAAAATCAAAGCGCGCTTGCATGCTGTGTACAGTCACTCTTCTCCTTCGATGGCGACCGTCAAAAATTGGTATAACGAATCGTTTCAACGTGGTCGCACATCGGTTTTTAATAAGCTCTGCCCAGGTGCCCCGAAAATGGCTGAGACGTCCGCGCCCTCGCATGTTAAGCGATTATTATGTTACGAATGAATATATGTACATACAATCGTATTAAATTTTGTTTCTAAGAGTAACAGGAAAGATTTCAAAATTTTATTGTGTTCTTGACCATTTTGAAATTCAGTTAAATTGATTTTTGTTAACTGACTGTGCAATTCTCAACTAAAAAAATCTTGATGACAAATATTGGGGAAAATTTAACATTTTTCAACTTTAAACAATAGTTTTTTTTTCTTAAACCACTTGAAAAAACTGTCATTCTGTAAAGTACTCTCTCCTATGGGTATTAAAGGGGATACAACTTTTTTTCTGGCCTAGTCTTAGTTCTGTTTTTCGTAGTCTCATCATGTTGTTCACATACCTAGGTTGTACCGAAATAATATTTCAATTAAAAAATAATAAACTATTCTTACGAGATAAATCTTAGTAAAATTAATTTAAGACTTTTATATTTAATTAATTCAGAAAATATACTCTGACTTTGAGCTACAAGGTGTAATGGAAGATAAACTTAATTCCAAAGCATATCAAACTGTTGCGCAACGAATGGCCACTGAAGAAGCTACATGCGCACTTACTATGCCAGAAGTTGCCGAAGGTGAAGAGTATGTATTTCTTTTATCAATAACATCTATTTACTTTTTGTTGACTTCGTTTATTTTGTTTCGATTGTTTTTCGATTCTTCTTTTTTACTTCAATTTGTTTTTGATTATTTTGCTAAAATTTATTTAGCTTATACATCGTTTTAGTTAACTTTCGTTTTTGAATATTTTGTTTTAAATTCATCTCGTATTCAATTCTGTTCCCATTAATCAGTTCGGCTTCGATCATTTGACCATCGTTTATTTTGCAAACAAAAGTTTTGCCCAAGAGAGGGTCAATTTGAGTTATGATAATTAAAAATTTACAAATTTATCCTCCATTGACTAAAATTTTTGTTAATGGAATAATCGAAGGCGAACTGATCGATAGCGAAACAATTAAATGCAAGATGAATTAAAATAAAATCAAAACCTAAATGAATGTAAGACGAAATCGATATAAATTCAGTCGAATTTTTAATTTTCACAAGCTTCCTTTCGCTACCTTTATTTGACTGAAATTCAATTTACTAATATCTAAAAAGTGGAAGAAATCATGCAAAATGAAATTCAATGTTATGATTAAACAAAAAAAACATAGTCTAAGTAAACCCAAAATATTCTGATCAAAACATAATGAAAGTTATCGAAATAAAAAAAGCGAAATAATGCATATGAAGTTATTAAAATCACTCTTTTCCTTTTTAGTAAATGTCTTCAATTATTAATAATTACAGAATACTTGACGAAGTCGATGGAGAAGAATGCGAACCAGGAACAGGAAATCCAAGTGGTGCTGCTGGTGGTGGAGGCGGTGCAGGTGCACAAAAGCCAAAAATTGCTGCTGCAACAGCTGCTCTACCACAAATCGGTGAAGATGGAAATGTCGTTACAAATATTAGTAATGTCACTAATATGGTTGCAGGGCGAGTTGGAAACATCCTAGGAAAAGGCATTGGTGGGCTTAGCTCAAAGCTGGGAGGCGGTGGCTGGTTTTAGAAAAAAACGCCGAACAGCAACAAAAACAAAGTCATCATAACATACATAATTATACTCTCTATCTCTGCATAAACTTTTTTATTAATGTATATACATATACGTATATGAAATATTACATACCTTTATATGTATATATATATATATATATATATATATATATATATATATATATAGACAGGTACTTGAAAAAAAAATCAGCTGTCAATAGTTTCAAAATGCAAGAAAAATTCCTCAATTTTCAGGAGTACGTTGGGCCAAGATAGTATGCTTCGTATCAACACGAGAAAAAAATCACTTGTGCTACAATTCAAAACAAATAGCAATAGTATGGCGTAATTTGTAATTATGTTTGTATCATTTTGAAACTATTGACGGATTGAGAAGACCTTCTTTCTTTAAAAAGAAGACTTACATATTCATGTCTATATAAAAATATATATACAAATATGTATCTGTATGTACATATACCTCTATATATATTTATATATATACATGTATACATATTTATTTATGCATTTATTATTGGTATATTTTAACAAAAAATTATTTAAAACAAAAACTATATTTGTTCAGATTTACTGCTTGCTTTAACATTATTGACAAAATATTGGTTAACATTTAAATTTAAAAAAAAGCTAAACTAAATTTAAAAAATTTCAAGGTTTTCAATACTATACATATGTATTATGTATCACAATCACCTTACACAAAACGTATTCAAAATATAGAGCCCATCAATTTCTCCAACTCCAACCTATACCCTTACGATTCCTTCTTTAGTAAAAAAAAAATAATCTTATATATTTAAATTGTGACACACAAATTTTGGCCCCAAAAAGAAACCTTATCAAACTAACCACTCAAATTAATTCTTCTAAAATGTTATATAAAACAAATAACAATTTCCAATTATATATATTGTTACTTATTAAGCACTCTGTTCGCTTTGAAAGTAAAAAATAAAATTTAAATTAAAAAAAAAAATATTTAAAAAAAACTATATATTCTTAACATTTCAAGTTTGTTGATTCAATCAAAGCCAACAGAAATTTACAAATTATATCAAAATCCTACAGTTACCTTTTTCCTATCATCCGATCATTTTGCACTCTTCTGTAAATTTGATTAAAATATTGAACCATCGAAATACAAAAACAGGAACACAATCCGATAAAAACATTACCTTAGAAAAACTCATCAGTCAACACACACATATACATACGACACACACGCCACCTATTATGCCGTCACAGCACTTATGTATATTCTTAAACGGAAACAGGAAATGATTTAGGAATTCCAACATAAATAAAAGGTTAATTTTAAATTGAAAGTACAGTTGTTTTTGTGTTTTAATCAATCTAGTAGCATTTTTTAGTTTTTAAGCTTAAACATTTTAACCGTAAAATATAATTTTTATTAGAAAATATACTCGTATCTTTATTATATCATAATTATAGTGTAGACAGTTCGTTCTCGTGAAATAAAGTTGATTTCGAGTAACTAGGCATAAAATGAAAACAGTATACCGTTTCAAAGGAACATTTAGAAGGTCTTGTGTCAACATTAATAATATTTGTATCTACTCGTATATTAGGTGTGTCCGTGTTATTGGATTAAATAAAATTACTGACACAATCCCATATCCGGCTCTATGAAGGCTAGTTGCCTGAGACACGGCGGCCTTAAATCCTTTACAATTTCAAGCGCGCTGTTTCCAGTCATCTAGACCAAGCGGTTAAGGAGCAGCGAAGACTTGATCTTTAAAGTCGAAAAGTTTTGATTTTCTAGACTAAATCCGCATCTTGGTACAGCTCTATCTTCTCCTCCATTCTCCTCCTTGCACATATAGAGCATACCAAATCTTCTTGCAGGCCAAGTAAACGGGATATATACATTTGTACATTATCGGCATATACATATATGTAGTTGAACATTCAAACACACTTTTAAAATATAATTTATGCAAATGAAACACAATATGGATCCCAACGTAGAACCTTTTTGCACACCTATTTTCAAGTCTTTTTGTCACGTCTTCCCATGACCAATCTTTTTTATGTTTTATGTGTTAGGAAAGTGGACCTGAAGGTACTCGTACAACCCTCAGACCTGAGAATCGGGCTCTTGAATTTCAGCAGGTTAGATAATCTCAGGTTGGATAACCTCAAAGTCATTGAAATACCTAATAGACTTGTTTAAATCATTGGAGCAACGCATGTTTTATCAGCTACCATCATGAACAGATTAAGGAAACAACGTAGATCTCTGATAGGTAAAGATAAGAGTTAATGGGAGCTATAGTAAACAAAATTTCCTTCGGAATTTTTTTCACTTCGAAGATTGGAAACGATAATACTTCTGCACTGTTTATTGTGAGCTTGCGGCTGGCCTTTTGAAACGAGAGCCAAGGTCTCAATGAAACTTAATTCCAAGATAAACTTTCGATATTATTCAAGTTGAAAATTTTTAAAGTTGGGAAGAAATACCGTGGGAAATTTTATTCACCATATCCCCCAATAATGTTTGGTTCAAGAGAAACTGATATGAAATGTAGCAAGTACCTAATCCAGGACTCGATCTAGGGGAGGAGAACTGGGTCCTACAGTCCAAATGCAATATTTAAACTTGATTTTTTAAATAAAAAAAGTATAAATATAATATTTGGCCACACATTTCAGAGAAATGAGATGATGAATATGGATCATAAGACTCTCGGTTAATGGTTGAAGGCCCTAAGTCAACATTTAAACATTCCTCTTATATTTCTTATTCGTATTCAGCAGAGCTTAGTCACAATCTTAAAAGAGTCGTTGAAATTTTGTAGGTAGCGACAAATATGAAAAACAGACAAAAATTACTTAGAGCAGAACTCCTTTCAGGACGTATAAACACAAGATGCTATGAATAGCCTTTTTCATTTCTTTTATAAAACTCTGGAATGCTAATAGGTTCTCTACTTAGATAGTAAATTTTGGGCAATATTTTAATTTGAACATTTTTTCTTGGTAAATATGTATAAAAATTATTTATTGTATATTTAGAAATTGAATTCGAGAAAAGAAGTTTTGTTTTGTAGAGTAGAATAGTTAGATAATACAAACAAAATCAAAACAAATATTTATTTTGTTTTATTTAAGGCAAACAAGGAAAGGACATCTGAAGCTTAACACAAAAACTACAACAAAAATATTCAACTATAGATCCTTCCTTCTTTTACAAACAAAAAATTGCTATCACATTAATATTAATTAAGAAACAAAAATATACTAACAGCAAAATATAAATCACTCACATATATTAAAAATCATATCGGTTCGATACAAACTTTTCTTATTGTTACTTAAATATTTTTTTCTAAGGAAAGTAAATATTAAAATTATACATATCGCTGCCTTACTTTAATTAAGTGGAATAATTAAAAAATAAAAATGTATGCATATAGAACTCTATTGTAGACTTCGAAGCCTTCGATCCGTTTAAATTCTAGTTATTGGTATTAGCCCGAGAGTGTTTCTGTTAAGTTTGGTCAACATCGGCCTAGCAATAACTTCATTTTGTGAGCGATAGAAAATTGTGCGGGGTCAGCTAGTATAATATAAACTATAAAATTTAATCTAATATCCTTAACTTTTAAGGTCTGGATAAGTTGCGTTAAATATCGTTACATATTTGGATAGTTGGAGATAATAGTGAAAGTATAAAAAAATATGTTTTTGTTTTAAATAATGCCAAATACATAAAGCCATGTATGCTTAGTTCAATGCAAATTTTAACAAAATACTAAACAGACGATTCTACTAAAGCAAATAGAGTATCTATCTAAGATGACGAAAATGTATGAACTTGATATAAATGATACCCTACTTTGTTGCATTAGAAAATTACATTTCATATACAATTACGGTCAATACCAGTCATGCTGAGTATAGTTTCAAGTCTGAAATTCGCAAAATAAGCAGAATCCGGCTATTCTTTTAAAATTCAAATATATTGATGTTATTTCTTTTCAGAAAGGCATTCCCAGTAGGAAACTCTTCTAAATAAGATGGACATTTTGTATCTAGAATACCGATATTGCGCATATTTGTCCTCTCGCAAAGCTTGCTTCGTTGCCCAATGACCCTCTGCTTATGTCCTCTTGTTTTTAATCTTGCAATTCAACGTTTCCATTTGTAGAGTAGTAATAGAAGAGTTTTACGCTGATGATTCCAAGATTTTTAAGACTCTGTCTTCATTCAACCGGAGTACATCAACATTCCTAGTCATGTAGTCCACGAAGTATTCGTCTTATCTGAGGATGGTGGTGGAATCCGAATGTTAACTACTTTCACTTTTGAATGCCTTCTTAAAATTCAGCCAGGGTTAATAATAATTCTTCTATAAGTTCCTTAGTTTAATAGTAGCTTTGAGTTTTTTGCTCATCACCATCGTTTGTCTGAAAATTCTAAACTTCATTTTGCAAATGACAGTACGATCAGCTTCTATTCGTTTTTGTTCTTCGGATGTGGAAATGTAACGGCAGCTTATGGATTATGAACGTTTTCCTTAAGCTATGTTCTCCAAAGCTGTATCCAATTGGAATTTAGAAATAATGCTTCAAAAATGCCTTCTTCTATCATTTTATATAAATGGTGACCTTGTGCCAATTTCCATAATTTCCATACTTGCATTGAGGAAACTAAAGAACTTACCATTCTCAGTGGGTGTTAACGAACAAACTTTGAGAATTGATCACACATGCGACATCATTATTGAAGGCACTGCAAAGTGTTAAGGTTTTCTCTGACAACGCAAGATTTCTATCCGTGTCTTGTTTTGATGACAATTAAGACTGCCAACACGGCATTACACAGAACATGATAACGGTTCTATGAAGAATGTATGCCACACCGCTCATTTAGTAAGATTTATACGACTGGAAAATATACGGTTTACTGCGTGTGAACGAGGGTGTTTTTTTTTATATCAAAAATAACTTCTCTTAAGTTAACATACCAAATGTCCTTAGCTAAGACCGAGTATCCCAAAAATTGGCTGAAAAGCTATGGTCTGTAATTAACTAACAAGTTAACCCCTGAAATTCTGATTACCACGGAAAACATTTTTAAAACGTTTAGAACTGAGTGTAAATCTAAAATTTGTAGACGCAAGTTGTTAGCAAAACCATTAATTATAATCACACGAGAAAACTGTTCCCAGAAACTTCCTTTTTTTATGAAAAAGCGAGATTGCCTCGGCTTAAACGATTTGAAGGGATAAACGCAAAAGTTTCTTTCCAGTCATGAAAACTAAGTAACAAGATCGAATTATGCCAATTTTTTTTTTTTTTTTTGTATTTTGATTTCCACGACAAAATAAAGCTCTGAAGTTTTGTAAGCAAGCTATAAGACTAAATTGGCTTTAAAGTGCCACCCAATTAAAGTAAAGCAAACATTATAATTATGTACCTACAATAGAATTTGTTTTGTATAAGTTTATATGTATATCTACCTCCTTACATTTAGAAAAGCATTTTGGGAAAATGGGGAACAAAAATAAAATGCTAATAATATAACAGGAGTTTAAAAATACAATACTTTGAGGGGTTACCAGTTTTAACAACTTTTGCACTTTTGCTATCCTTTTCCTGGTTTTATCAGTTTTGAAATCTTATTTTATTAAATTTTTAGATGCTAAGCAAACCAACATTTTAAACATTTAAATACAGAACACACTCGCATCAAATTGCTTAAATATTTTCTATTGTCATTTTTGTCTTCTATATACAAAATTTATTAACACAAATAAAAACAAAATGCCATAAAAAAAAACTAAAGAAAAAACTATTCAATAAAACAAACACGTGCAATCAAAAATGTAATACAGATACAATAACCAAAATAGTGCGGTGAGTGCAATGTTTCTTTATTTAGACTTTTATTTAAGAACATTTTTATTTAAAAATTTAATTCAAATTAAATAAAAAAATAGCATGTTAGTAAATAGTAGTATTTTAATAATTATATTTTAATATTATAATAATAATTTAAAGCCTACTTGCTCACACATATACATATGTAAAAAAAAATGTGATCGCATTTAAAAATCTTGTTTTGAAAATTAAAATAAAAATTGGCAAATTGTCCAAGATTTCTATTGGAAATGAAGATTTATTTATGCAAGTACTTATAGTATAGGTGCAATTCTTAATAAGAAAACTGAACTGAAGTATTGAGTGCTTTTAGGTACACGAATACATATGTACCTATGTATATGTTAGTCTTCGCTTCTTAAGAAAATAATAATACCAACAGGAATTCTTCGATAAAATCGAACTGGTTTTTTCTTTGCATCAACATAAAATGTAATTCGATTGAATATCAATTAAATGATTTTTGGTGAATTATTCGTCAAACGTCTTTTAGACAAATTTTGATATTTAAACGACAATATCATAATTTGTAGATTTTTCCGAATGTTTCAACATAAGTATCTATATTCGAATAAATAGATATGTATCAATGACTTTCTTATATTTAAAAAAAATTATAATGTAATCAAAAAAATAGGATCTGAGAATCCGCAGACACTGCATACAAATATTTTCCTTTCACACTCGCATCACATGCGTTGTGAAGACATCGACTCCACGAAGGTAAATTATGTCGATTCCATAATCGAAATGTACTCATACATAATGCATAAATCTATTTTTAAAAAACAATAAACCTTAGAATGAAAGGTAAATACTTTCATAGCAGTTATAATATTTTTATATCTGTACCCCTTTCCTCATGAACGGCAATGTTTCATGTTATTGTATTTCAGGTTTAGTTGACAGTTACAATGCGTACAAAATCTGTCAAGAAAACGATGAAATTATTACGGTAAAAACAAAATGAATGACTGGTTTACTGTTTGTATGGGCTAACCTTATACAAAAACAGCCTTATTTACTAACTCGTTTTAGCGATGGAGTAAAGTTACTTCGACTTTACAACGGCTCTAATCCTGAAAACCTTATTTATAATGAAAATGCACGAGGAATAGCGGTGGAATAAGCTAAAACTGGTTCATAGGAGGTTTAAGGCCGTTTTAGTATCTAAATGCCATTCTGAGATGACATCTTGTGAAATTTACAAAAAGGAGAGTAACCAATTTTTTTTCGTTTCTTACTAAGACAAAAAGGATAGATGTTTTGCAATAATAAATTATTTATATTTTCCAAACACTCTAACAGTTTTACGGCATTGGGAACGCAATGTGGTTTGGTTGGTTCATTTATTGGATTTGAACTTTATACAATCTAATTTTAAATGTATCCAATTTCCAATATGCATACAATGCTAATAAAATGAATAATAATGGAAATTAGCTGGGGTTTGATTTAGGTGTTTAATAACCGGAGTTTTAGATTTGTCACTTTTTTTCCCAGTAGGCGTAGCTAAAACGGCTAAGAAAATAATTTTTAATAAGGATTTGTTTGACGTGGCGTAAACCCGAACAAAGTGCTTCGGCTCGGTTTAACTATTCCGAGGTTGAACCCAGTATTAGTGAAAAATAATAAATAAGGCTGTAGGAGTATTCAGTTCACATCCACACATTACCATATGTGACCTGGTCTATGAAAAGGTGGCTTATGACTAAAAATCAAAATTTCGATAAATCAGCTGTTAAAGATTAACAATGCAGTTTCTCAGTACTTGTTCTCCTTCCTTCCCATTGCCAAGTGTGTCTCGTTGTTCAAGGGCACCAAGTGACCAAATGAGATGCAGTGTTGCTTTTGCTCCAAATATTATGTAAGTTAATTCAATTCCATATATTATCTTGATTCTGGATTTTCAATAAAATTCTGTTTTTCTTTCACACCCGCGCTGTGTTAAAAACATTTAAAGGGTATCTAATCATAATCCCTTAAGCGCGAGTAAATTATAAAAAAAAAAAAAGTGCTCTTCTTTCTCTACATTTTTGGTACACTTCTAAGCAAGTTAGGACTTTCTGGTTATGTGAAAGAGCGTCTCAAAAACTATCATAACCAAAAAAAAGTGAAAAATAATTTTTTGAGTCATAAGCCACCTTTTCATAGGTTGGGTCATATATGTATATTGATTATGAGGGTGTCAGAAAGTCACTCAGTAACATTTTGTGTTTATTTTAACTTTTTTCAACTTTGACAACTTTGTGTGTAAATGTGTGAGTAATTCTGGTTTCGATTCTGAAATTTAATTCAAAACCCTTCTCTTTTCTTTTCAAAATGCAAATAGAACACTTTAAGAAAGAGTTTACACCCATTCTAATAGCTTCGGGACTGCCAATCAAAAAATCCATACATTATTACATATGTAGGTATATTCACACAATTCCTGAAATGAATATCGGCTGAACGTACGAAATGACATTTGGTGAACTGTCAAAACAAACTACAGTTTTATCCCATTGTATTTTTATGTTGCAATGTTCTCAGTGTGCTTATTGTAAAACTAAAAAAGTCTCGTACTATGTTTTGTTGTTGGAGTGTACGAAAATGTTACACTTTTGCACTATATAACTTTTACTAAACGATTTGCACCGGATGAATACCCCTATTAATATTGAAAAATATTTATTGAAAACATCTTTTGACGTTTTTGAAATTCATAACTTATATAGCAAGGATAATTTCAACAAATAGAATTTGTTTGAAATAAAAATATGCCGCGATATTGACTTTTGTACCCTTAATTTCCCTTTCAGAATTAAACTGTAGATGAAGTACTGCGGTGAGTTTTTAAAATTTGGCTCACCGGTCGCTTGAAAAATAATACTCTAAAGCCAAAGCAAGTCTTCTGTCGAAAGGATATACTCGAATCGGTCTACTGAATTCAGATTCGTTTTTCATGCTTAATTTTCATAATCACCATAATGGCGTTTTCCATTGGTAGTTCATGTTTTCAGTTCTTGTTCTGAAAAGAGATTAAATGCTTCTAAATTTTATTATATATTTATCTATTTATTCGAATTAAGCCCCTTACTCCTCTACGGGTTGCTTGCGACAGGCAAACATTTTTTATTTGGATATAAAGCAGTATAAAGCATATTTTATTTATTTTTTCGCACAAGAACTGTAACCTAGGTTTTACAACAGAATTATTTTGTAATCATATACACTGCATATATAAGGGCACTCCTAATCTTTTTAAATGTCTATATTTAAAAATAAAATTAAGAGTTGCAAGAATTTCAAATGCAGAATTTTTTTATATGGAATTTATTTAAAAAGAATGCGATACATCGTTATTGGATTTTCCAAAGAAAAACAAATTACAAAATTTAAAAACATAAATTTTACTAATTTTAACACAAAACGAAACTTATCCTTTCTTTTTTTAAATGTATATGCAGAATTTAAATTTGAAAGGTTTGTTTTTTTTTTATATACATATATATAAGAATAAATTCTATTATAGAACTTAAATACAAACAAATATTTACATACTTCCGATGATTAACAGAAAAAAAAAAAAAACGAAACAAATTAATGTTAAATAATCACACACATAATATAACAAAACTAAGGAAATGTACCTCAGATGAGGCGAAATAGATATACAAATAACTACCTATTTATTATGTTATGCTATATTACATGAATTATGAACATATGTATATGAATTACTTACAAAATGTTAATGTTTTCAATATTATTATTTTTTAAGGCACTTAATTAATAAACTTGCCTCTATTTCTTAATAAATAATAATACAAAAAAAGTTCTTTAACTTTCACTTATAAATAGTTTATTTTTAAAGAAACCAGACAAAAATTATCAAAAATAAAAAAAATCAAACAAAGTTTTGTGAAAATTGTTATTTATTTTCCATAAGTATCTTCAAAAAAAAAAAAAAAAAACAAAGAACATTTAAAGGAATACAAAATATACAATATCAAGTTGCGATAATAAATTAATAAAAACAGATAACTTTTGTATAGCGAGCCGTTTATTTATTAGAGTTTTTTTTCAATATTTTTAAAGTTAAATAAAATTCTTAAATTATAATATAATTTTATATTTGTGTTTATTGATTTAAAATGTATGTTTTATAAAAAATGAGGATTTTCAAAAAGTTCATCAAATAAAATCTACAATTCAGCATTGTAAAATTGAGAGCAAGTATGCATATACTCGCATGTGGGTGATTCTACAAACAATGGAATAAAATGTTAAAAATTTCGGCACCACATTTTTGGAAGCCAAAAGACATAAAAGTTGTTCTAGTTGATCATTAGAACGTCTCTTTGCATTGTTGAAAGCGGCCAGTCCAAAAAATAAAAAAAATGACGATTTTAAGGACATTTTTTGAAAAAGGATGTCCAGGGGACTGAGTTTTTTTTAAAGGAACTGAATAAATCTTTATTTTTTTTTGTATTTTCTCTTGGGTACACATTGAAATATAGAAATTAAATTTAATTAGTCTTCATAAACATACAAATTCATGGTTAATACATATACGAGTAACTTAGCATTTAATTAAAAGAATATAATATATTATAATTAAATATTTGTTTCTACTTAGAATCAATTTAAAATAAATTATATTCTTTTTAAAAATTTTAAAAATATTTCGCAATGAAGTTCGAAGTTCAACATAACTAAAAATTTCTCAGGTTTCTGAATAAAATATCATTTGTTCATTTATTAGCCAGGGGACTGAAGTTTTTAATGGTTTTTGCGCAGAAAAGATATTAAGGTTTTACTTAAAAAAACAAAAAAATATATATAATATTACAGTTTTATTAAACCTATACTAAACTGCTAACAAATATGCCTACTTACATACAAATTAGTTTTGTAAAACCTCACCAGAGGACTGATAAACTAAACGGACAATCCAGGACTTATTGCACAAATGTCTTTTTAACAATACTAACATAAGAACAGAATCGAGTTGCACCACGATTTTATTGTAAGGAGACTTGGTACTTCAAATTGCCAGTACTGGAAACTCGAGTTTCGATATCCTAGTTTTTGATTTTATCGACTGTTTCAATATTCCAGGTGACTGATATGAAATCCGGGGGACAAAGTTTAATTAAGTTATTTTTGTAATAAAATCAATTACTAAAAAATATTTATCTAATTCGTAGCAAAGATGTATTATTTGGCGTAACTTCTTTAAACTTACTTTATTGTTCAACTGTAAATGTGTTCTTCAAATATAAACTTAAATAAAAGACTTCTCGTTTGGTTTTTTCAACTTATTTTCTTTATTAATAATATAAACGCGACCGATCGGTTGCGACTCAAGAATACGACTGACTGTTCGCATGTATCTTTCTGCTTATACCTACCGGCAACCCTTTACATTTGTATATATTTTGTTCTTTTCTTTCTTTTGTTCTCTCCTATTTTAAGGGGAACTCTTTTTCGCTTACAACTCGGCCCTCCTGACATACAATCGTCCCGATTGCTCCTGATCCCGGCGTCCTCGTTTATATACGGCTTTAAGTTATCTACCTCCCTGTTGCGAGGCAGGAGGAATCGTTGGATAGTCGGTATTGTGGTAAGTTAGGAAAAATAAGGAAAGGATAGGAAATTGAGAAAGGAAAGGTTCAGAAAAGGGATATGAGTGGTAGGTTCCGGGGAACGCGGCCTGCTTGCGATGCTCAGCTAAACTCGCCGGAATGGGGGGGATCTTGCCCCCGAAACCTAACCGCATCTGCAACAAAAAAAAAACACAAATCAGGCCTAAAAGAAAAATCAAAAGAATCGACCGCGGACAGACGATCACCACTTCAGGGCACTGCTGGTGTTAACGCAGTGTAGCCAAACCCACCCAACCTTAGGAATCCTTTGGCTATGTTGGGATTCCCCCGAAAATGTCGATGCCAGGTTCCGGTTATATCATCTTCTGCGCAGTAGCTTTGCTACCATCCACACCCCTGAAAATTAGCACTTAGTAGCCCATGATTTCTCTAGCGAAATCAAAAAAAAGACATCAAATTCATTCACGAAAGACGTTAATAGAAGTTTTATTATTTTAGTATTTTAAATATAATTTAAGCATTTGCTTGGAATATAAAAGTAATAACTTTAATCAAAATATTAACTATCCTTACAGGTAGATGAAATTAAACAAAAAAATCAACGTGAGCTGAGTTATTTCTCAAAAGGACTATCATCAAACTCAAAGGTAGCCTTCTTAATACTCAGGTCTACCAGGAAACTAAACAACTTCCTAAACTTCCTAAGAGCTCTATGGAGGTACTAGGTAACACAAAAATTGAAGTAAAAAGAGTAATCCTAATGACAGACCTTGACAATCAAAACGTTTCACTTACACTTTGTATTTGAAGTATATAAAAAATGAAAATATAATGAAAAAATAATAAAAGTAATATGAAAAATGTAAATTTAGAAAAATTATGTATTTGTAAGAATAAATAAAGCAAAAATTTTGATACTTTTTAAAAGAATAAACTTCAACGTCTCGTTTTTCTTTAGACAATTTAACAAAGAACACTTTAATCAGGAACAAAAGGACGTTAATGATGAACAAAACGTTAATCAGAAACAAAATTTGATGAAATGGACATAGAAGGTCCTTTTCTTAATAACGCTGAATTATGAAATTTAAATGACGTTTTTATCGACAGAACTTTTCTGTCCAATTTTATAAATATAAAATTTTATGAAAGCACTCAATGATTTTTGGAAATTTAAATTACTTAAAACTTGTTTAACGATCTTCTTTTAGTTTCTTGAACTCAAACCTGGTGCACCCTGTATGTGGGTATTCTGGATGTGGAATAGTCAGTCCAAATCGGGTTGTAATTCTTATCCCAGGATTTCAGCAATAGCTTTGGTGACCAAGATACCAGAAAAAAAAGTTGTTAATCCCGTTAGAACGGTTATTCGGGATTCAACAGGACTTCTATACGGACTGGACGTTTAACTTGATATACTCGTGGACGTTCAACAACCTCATTTTCAGCACCACAAACTGGATTTTTCACAAAAAAATTCCTCGCAGAACTGGAGCAGGCTAATAACGGAGCCAAAAAGTTGTAGTTGGCACAATTCCACTTCAACACCAGTCACACAAAAGCAAAACGAAAAAAAAATTGATGTGGCGGCCCAGCGCTCCGCTGGCAAGCTGGAACCGCCAGAGATTTAACAAAAATAGCGTATGGCAGCCTGTATAAATTTATTACGTTTTAGCACTAAATCCTCTATAAAATTTCTTTTATAAATCTCACCTTACTTAAGTAATTATTCCAAAAAATTTTATTTACGAATTCTCCACGTGATTCTACGCACTTGATTTTGATATTTTAAAGATCTTAAATTAACAAAAAAAACTGTAATTAATTTTACTATTTTATTAAAAAAACTATGAGACTTGAATAAAATAATTTTCACAAACGTGAATTTTAACACAAATACGATTCTTACTTTTATTGTACTTTAAACACTACAAAAAAAAACACAGTGTCATCTGAGCTCAAGACGGCTGCTCGTATTCACTCTTGGAGACATAATGAAATCTGTCACTTGACTTTTCCCCCTTACAGGGTTCCAACCAGCAAACATGCCACTTTTTTTTCCAAGCAATGTATTTTTTTCTCCTCTCACACAGTTATCATCATACGATCCAACACACCCGCTATTTGATCTTTTTTTTTCTTTACAGATTTCAGTGTATTGGTTTCGCCTCGCTCATTTTGTCTCATCTTATTTCCCCTCAATTCTTATTTTGACATTTCTAAAAGAAACATCGCATCCGCCATCTTAACAAATTAACAAGTAGTTCCACATCATATAGAATATGAGGATATCATCATCTCTCGCCATTATCTAACAGATGACGTCACCAAAAGGAATTATCATACGTTTACACGCCGACACTTGTGAAAAAGTTCCACGGTGCAAGTGTCGTAATTAGGAAACGTTCATGAAAATTTCTTTCTTTATAAAGATGTTGGTCTAAAAGTCATACGTCAACGAATACTTCCCACGAAACCCATATGAATCGTAAAATTACACTACGCTCACCATTCTATCAACCTTTCCACCACTCTACCTTTTCAGTTTTAGAAAAAGGTGAATTTTTCCTCAAAAATAATATTCGTGGATAGTATGGGGTAAAGTTTTCGTAGATTCTTGCCAAATCCATGAAATAAACTGTCAAACTCTCTTTCACACCAGTTTAAGATTTGACATTTAAAGAAATGGATTTACCACAGCCTACCTTTATCCATTTGCGACAACCATCGCCTTTATAATTTGCGGTTCAGAAATCCATCAACTACAATTAATCGAAATATCTACAAATAATATAGCATTCCCCACGACCAAAATAGAATAGACTGTCAAAAATGTCAGTTTCGCTGTAGTCCAGATCTTTCAACTGATCTTTCAACTCAACTCGTCTAATCAAGTTTAGGAAGTTGAGAAGTTGAAAGGTGACTGGAAGACTGGAAAGTTGTATAACTCTATTTGTTATTTTTTTTCAACATTCTGATCTTTATGGTTTATTGTAATTGCAATCACCACTCAACTCTCAACAGCAACAGGAACCAGCACAACCACCTTGGCCAAATATGGTAAGTATTATTTTTTTTTTTTTTTTGTGGATTATTCCTATTTCCTATCATTTCCTTTTTCATTAATACATTCTATTCAATTATTTTCAGACTTCCAAAACTTCTGGGCGAGGAGTCCGCAACAAATGTTGTTCATTTTGTTGGATACACTCCAAAAACAATGAACAACAAAAAGGACGCCGGGTTACGATTCCTCTTGCTTTATGAGACGGGGAAGGGACGTGGGGAGTCAACCCACGCTACGAATAAGCCGGGCAAAAAAACTACTCAAATTTCTTGCAGTATCTGCAAGTAAATAAAAATATTTTGTTTTGTTTTTTCTAATTTTCTAATTGACTTCCTTTTTTTTTCAGATTGCTATCGTCGAGGATACCTCATCGGTTAAAACAATGATACATATACTAATTATATACCAGATAATGTATATCCACCATGCACATATATAGAGCCGGCTACAAACATTGGAATCTATAGCAATAGAAGAGATCTGTGGATAAGAATGCCTTCAAAATATTTTGTTATGTTTTATACGCTATGCATATAGGTCAAATTCCTAAACGCCAGATTTGCCAAGCAAAACACATGCAAAGCAGATATAACAAATTAGAATACGCCTATGTAAGAGAATTGCGCAAGAAATGTTTGACCTTTGCACAAATGCCTGTGCATTTGCGCAAGAAAGTAGCGTTTTGGGACACTGCTTAGCAGAGGTTTTTGTATTTGCATTCTGGAACTGTTTGCTTAGCAGTATTTGCGCAAGATATGCGTTTAGGAATTTGCCATACTGTCCACCATCCCGTGTACTAAAGAGACATGCGTTTATTATTCTCGTTCTTCCTGCATATGGATATCGCAGAATCAGAATTTGGAGATTGATTTTAACCACCACAATTTCACCAAAACTACACAAGAGAATTCCTCAGCACCAGTAAGCCTTTTTTTTTCTTTTGATTATATTTGTGTATTCGTGTTTATTTATTTTGTTTCCTTTTTTTCTTTTTAGTTACCAAGACTCGGCTAGAGTGCAAGTGCCTTGACCCGAATTAACATCGTTGGATTACAAATGTCAACAAGTCAAGGTAGATGATAACAATATTAGGTACATTAGATTAACTAATAGACAAAACGGTTTAATAAATTAACACAAAACAAATATATCACAGAGTATGGTTTTATCACAGTTTGTTTATTGTGGATTGATATCCAAGTGAACTCAAGATTAATTAATTGATGCAGAATTATAAATAGTTGAACTCAATTAAGAATAAATATCCAAGGACATTTGTGTAATTAAGAATAATTATGTAAGGACATTTATGCATACAATAAATAACAAAACAAATAGTGAAATAAATTATCAGGTACTGTGTGAGAAATCCAATCAAGTGTATTTACATTCATTTCGTTTTGTGCTCGGAAAAGTGACCATGATGCTAATGGAAGTGAGATTTTTGTTTTCTTGATTAAGAAATCAGAAGAAGGGGTTTCTTTTACTTAAAAACTACCAGGTACTTTGGACATATAACTACATTATAGTTTGTTTTGGGTTATAGAACCAGTTCATGAGGTTCTCTGGAATCAGGTACGGTGTTTTGGGTGGTTCACGTATTCGGCGCGTTTCGTTTTTTTTTTTTTTTTTCCATCTAAATTGGTGTTAAAAGCATTTGGAATGCCGAAACGAGATAGTTTGTTTTCAAACAACTAATCGTAGATTATCTTTCGTTGATAAAAACTTTAAGGTGATGCAAGTAGATACTGGGTGTGTTTATTTTAATGAAAGTAGTGTTGAAACAATCTTTCCGAAGTACGATTTAGGATTTTTACGACAAACAACGTGACATAAAAGTGTTCTGGGGTGGTTTCTTTACAGGCATATGATTTTTTTTTAAAGCTTTCATGTTTATGTTTCGGTGGTACGATTTTCGCAAATGTTTATTGTTTTATATCCTTGGCATGAAATATACCAATTCTTTTGCCAAATAAATTCTCGAGCTCATACATTTGTCTTCCTATTTGTTTGACCACTCGACACTTAACATATTTCGGGCATAGTTTGGCGGATAGGTTTTTGGAAGAGTCGCTTAAAACGAAGTTTCGTCGATAGACTTCCTGTCCGGGCAGGTATCTAACGTTTCGTGTACGTGTATTATAAGTTTTTGCGGACCTTTCGTTTGATTTCAAAATATTTTCTCGGATTCTTTTTCGTATACACTCCAATCGATCGCGTCGAGGTAAAACCAACAACTCGTTATCGTCTACCGCGTTTAACTTTTGCGCCAGTTCATAGCTGCTACCGTGCATTATCATGTTCGTACCGAACAAAGCGAAGTAAGGAGATACGCCGGTAGAGCTATGAACTGCACTTCTTAAGGCACATGCAATGTCATTTAGATGGTAATCCCAATCTCGTTGATCGGTTTTTAGATAAGAGCGGATTGCTGCTAACAATGTGCGATTGACCCTTTCCGACGCGTTCGATTGGGGTGCATAGTTCGCTGTTCTAAAATGTTTAATTCCGTATTTTTCCAAAACGTTTTGAAATTCTTTCGCAAGAAATTGCTTTCCATTGTCGGAGTGTATTATACGAGGCACTCCAAACATGCTAAAAACCTCTTGTTGTAGGAATTTGATAACACTCATAGTGTTTGCGTTTTTCATAGCTTTCAAGAAAACAAATTTAGACAAATGATCTAACACGACGAACACGTACGCATTCCCGGACTTCGACCTAGGGTAGGGCCCTAGAAAATCAATATATAATTTTTCAAACGGACGATCAGTACAATACGAGTGGACGATAGGAGGGCGAGATATTCGGTTTGACGCTTTTGCCTGCTTACACACTGAACAATTAGACACATATTCACGGACTTGCACCGTCATGTTAGGCCAATGGAAGTACTGACGTACCCGAAATAAAGTTTTGGCAATACCACCATGAGCGGCTTTAGGTGGGTTATGGGTTTTGCTTATAATATCTTCAGTTAAAGCTGAAGGTACCCAAAGAAGCCAACTATGCTCTTGCATTGCTTCGTCACCTACACATCTAAAAGCACGTTTATAAACATACCCGTCTTCGACTTTAAGGTCTGGCAGTTCAACACTATTTTCTTTGATGGTGTTAATCAAATTTAAATATTCCTCGGAGTGGAATTCAGGCGATTCTAGATCGATCAATGGGGCTACTTCTTCAATGGTCAGAGAATCTACGTGTACCCGAGAAAGAGTATCCGGAACGACATTCAGGCTGCCCTTTCGATGCTGTATGTCGAAGACATACGACTGTAATAGCAAACTCCATCTGGCTAACTTACCACTCAGATCCTTCATGGTCATTAGCCAGCGGAGACTAGAGTGATCCGTGATTACTGTAAAGTCCATGCCTTCGACATACGGCCTGAACTTTTGAACAGCCATCACCGCAGCCATACACTCCTTCTCGGTGACACTGTAGTTTCTCTGACTTTTATTGAATTTTTGTGAGAAAAACGAAATCGGGACCTCTTCGTCCTGCGCGTTTTTCTGAAACAGCACCGCACCGATTCCCGCATCCGAAGCATCACATTGGATGTAAAAACGTTTTGAAAAATCGGGATGCGTAAGAACCGGTGCCTTGATTAACGTTTGCTTCAAATCCTCAAACGCTCTCAGCGCTTCATCAGTCATTTTGAACTTTTCGTTTTTCTTTTTCAACAGGTCCGTCAAGGGTGCAGTCAGACTAGAAAAATCCTTGATAAACTTCCGATACCACCCTGCTAAACCAAGCAACCGCCGAACCTGCCTTGGGGTTTTGGGGACTGGGAAGTCAACAATGGCTTCCACCTTAGCAGGATCGGTTTTAAGGTTCCCACCACCAACTATGAAGCCCAAATATTTTAGCTCTTTGAAGCAAAACTTGGATTTCTTCATGTTGATGGTGAGATTCGCTCTGCGCAAGCAGTCGGCTACTTCGTTCAACAGGGCAATATGCGTCTGGAAATCCGGTGCCATGACCAACAAATCGTCAAGGTATACGAAGACTCGATCCCTAAGTCGTGCAGGAATCACCTTGTCCATTAACTGGCACAACCTTTGAGCTGCGTTACACAACCCAAAGGGCATGACAGTGAATTGGTACAAGGGTCTTCCCGGTACCGCAAAGGCAGTCTTTTCTCTACTCCGTCTCTCCAGCGGTATCTGCCAGAATGCTTCCTTTAGATCAATACTACTAATGTAGTAAGTATCCGGTAGTCGGCTGGTGAGCCCCTCGATATGGGGGAGAGGATTAGCATTTTTCTTAGTCAGTGCATTCACCTTGCGAGAATCCAGGCAAAGTCGATTTTTGCCTGGCTTCCGCAAGAGCACTACTGGTGAACACCAGGGACTTTCACTCTCCTCGATAACGCCGAGGCTCAACATCCGATCTAACTCTTCATACAAAATGGCTTGTATCGCTGGAGAGACAGGGTAGTGACGCTGTTTCACAGGGATCGCATCTCCTGTATCAATGACGTGTTCCATGAGCATCGTCTTTCCGAGACCATCACGGTCGAAACAAAGAAATTTCTCCCTGACTGCATCCAATTGGGCCTGTTGGTCAGCGCTCAGCTGATGAGCGTTCGAGACATCTGAAGCTTCGGTCATCGAAATTGAACTGATAACGTTCGGTGCTAAGTTGAAAATTTTCCAGAAGTCTACCCCGAGGTAGATCTCCTGGTCTAGGTTAGGGACTAGGAAAAACGTTAATAATTCTTCTCTTCCTTTAAAGTTAACTTTTACTTGTATTTTTCCCACAATCGATTGGCTTTTACCATCTGCTGTTTTAACTCGAGACTGAAACTTTGTAATGGGAATTTCCAGTTCGCTGACCAGCTGTAAACAATTTTTGCCGAAAAGGCTAACACTGGCCCCACTGTCGAGTAATCCGAGGACCTCTTTACTCCCTATTTTGATTTTTGCATACGGTCTCGGATCTGATGATAAATCAACGACAGTAGACAAAATATGTTTTCTAGTTTCTCTTCTAGACTCGAACCTAGATCTAGCCTTGATAATCTTTTTAGAAGGGATGTATACTTCGCTATTAAAAATTCTAGAACGTGCCTGGTTATATTCAGTAATTCTTACATGCAAGGGTTTTATATGGGTTAAATTAGCTTTTATATTTGTTTCTTCTGTTTTATTTTCAGTTTTGTTTCTTTTCAAGATGGTAAATTGATTTTGTTCCCCTCCCATAAGAGGAACTTCAACCCTTTTTATTTTAGGATTGAATTCAGCTTTAGAATTTACTTCGGGTTCTAACTTTGGCTCGGACGTGATTCCCCCGTCGCCTTCACGTCCCTCTGCCAGTTTCCCGTATTGCATCTAGTACAGTGTGGGGTCTTCACACCTTCAAGCCCACACTTGAAGCAAAACAGGTTACGGACGTCGGACTCACACTCAAAATATGAATGACCCAGTGCTTTGCAGTTCCAGCAAATGAACTTCGAAGTATCGACATACTTTCGTGGTGGTAGTTTTTGACGAACTCCACCAAACTGGAGAGCTGCCAGCTGTTCATCGGAGTACTGGTATGCGTCATCATATTCAATTTCATTAGCCGTATGTTTGACTTGCGGTTTTGAAAATTTGGGAATTTCTTTTTCTTTCCTTGGAAAAGCGGATTCCACATCCTTGCAGGCATTCCTCAGCTGATCCAAGGAATAAATTGGCATCGGATATACCAAATTAACAAACCGGTCGTTCAGACTCTTTTTCAATATCCGGACCAATTCTACTTCCGGAATCGGAATTCTCATTTGCGACTTGATTCTGTTTATGGCTGCTAAGAAATCATCGACATTCTCCGAGCAACCCTGTTTACGGTCCATTATCTCACGCATAATGTCGTAATCAGATCGATTATTTTTGAACTGGCGTATAATGGCTTCTCGAAGAGTGGGCCAGTCGGGCCTGTAATTGGTCTTATGGAATTGCCAGAACCAGTCAAGGGCATTTCCAGAAAGCAAAAGGTGGAAATCACGCAAGATTTCTGCCCACGGGCACTGGTACTGGCTTTGCAATGTCTCGAGACGGAAAACGAAATCTTCAACCGTTAAAGTTGCTGGTGGACCTTCAAATTTAAGACCCCATTTATTGATCTTAATGGGAGCTTTATACTCTGAATAATGATATGGACACATAGGTGGGTAAGTGTATGGATTTGGTTGGTTTATCGGAATCGTGTTATTGTTTCTTGCAGATCCAAAATTAGCATTTTGGAAACCTTCACGTTGAGAGTTTCTTTCTTGATTCACTCTGAACGGTTCTTGTGCTCTCCTGCGCTGTTGTTCAGGAGGAACAAAAGCACTCCTGCTTCCTGGATCAGACCGAGGAAGCTGCTGAGCTGGTGGAATGATGGGTGGAGGAAAATTAAACTGACCGTGAGTTGCTTTCGGTACTTCATTGACATTTGGAGGAGATGGCCGACTTAAATTCAGATCTCTGAGGAATGCACCAAGCTGGTTTTGAATCTCATCCTTCAGAGTATTCGACACTTCACTATGTACTGTTTGTTTGTAAGTTGAAAGAGCTTCAACAATAGCTAAATTTACATAAGCCCTAAAATCTTCAGGAATTATATTTTTTTCTTTCCTTTTACTTGCAGGTGGTCTTTGAGAAAGACTTTCTAAGATGTCTCTATACCCACCCCCGTTACTTGGATTTATGCTATCTGGCCTAGGAGGGGGTACAGGCGGTATCCTTCCCGTATTAGGCCTAACCGTTTGATTCATTGAACCAAAACTTCCACGTAGAGGTAGCGCTTCTGCTCCCTGACCACTGAGGTTACTAAACGAAGGAGTAGAAACGGAATCTATGTTAGTGAAAGTCTGAAGATCTTCATTTGGCCTACTAGAACTAACGGCGGGTATATTGGATGTAGAGCGGATATGTCTATCAGTCTCGAGAGGAGAATACATAACTCGACGTCTTTCGGTAACATCTAAATTTTGGCTCGCTGACCTAGTCAATCTAACATTTTCGTCTACTTCAGAATCTCTTATGATCCTGTGGATACGATCATCCTCATCTCTACCGACTGGATACATCTTTAAATTTCAACAAAAAATATCAATTTATCAACAAAAAAAACTGAACAAATCTTACAACTAACAAATAGGTGAGTTTTCTTTAAGAACCAGAATTTCCCAGAAAACAAGTAATGCTAAACGTAATAGATTTATGAAAAGTAAACTAATATAACTTTTGTTTTCTTAGAAAACGTAATTTTTCTTTCAAAAACAACAAATTTTGAATCGTGTAAATAATAAAGTTATTAATTTAAGAGTAGGTTAAGGGTAGTTTTAAGAGTAGTTTTAAGATAAATATCAAACAAAATTTTCAATTGCTAATAAACATAGAAAATTTTCGTATGTAGCAAACGAAATAAAAACAAAGTTTTTCTATTTTGGGTATAATTGATTTAAGTTTTCACTTGGCAGTTTTTTTTTCAAAATTTCGAATTTTGAAAATATGTATTTCGTTGGTTTTTTTTTTCAATACGCATTCGGGGTGCTTCAGGTAGCGTCTGCGGAGGTTTTTTTTCGACATGATACGACCTTACTAATGGCATCTTTCAAAAATAGACATCGGACGGACAAAAATAAATTCCTTGAAGCGGTGATATAGGAAAGGGAATTACAAAAAGTAGAGAATTCACAAAAGACAAGATGTAGTTTTCCTCACCGTTCCCGCTATTCCAATCAGTCTCTTAGGACTTTGTTGGAAGACTTGAAACGGCGAGAGAAAAGAGACACAAAAATTGAGCTAAAAACTCAAAAAAATAGATGAAAGAAGATAAATGTTGGAACGGTGCAGCGATGTTCAACGACCCGTCAAACACGGTCACCGCATCCAAATCGAAATCCAAGACAAGATATGAGGAACGAAATTGAAATTTAGAAAAAGTAAAAAGTGAAATTTGGGATTGGGAATGTTAGGTAAACAGGACTTAGAAAAAGTACTGTACTGGCTGTAAACTTCCGGAGTTCGTCGCAATTCACCATAGTATGTCCGAGACTTTCTAGGTGAAGACATACGAATCCGAAAATCTACCTCCAGTCCAGTTTTAAGAAGAAAGAAAACACTCACTAACCGCAGTCACTGTGGATTTCCAAAGGCTCGTCGCAATTTATCTAAGTACGTCTGAAACCTTCTTGATAAAGACTTACGAGTTTGAAAATCCACAGTAAGTTTGGTTCAACTCACAAAAGCGAAGACTACAAAAAAATATTAGCTAAAAGCCAATACGTTGGACTAAGTCCAAAACATTGAACTAACAGCCAATACGTTGGGCGCCATAATTTTGTTGCGAGGCAGGAGGAATCGTTGGATAGTCGGTATTGTGGTAAGTTAGGAAAAATAAGGAAAGGATAGGAAATTGAGAAAGGAAAGGTTCAGAAAAGGGATATGAGTGGTAGGTTCCGGGGAACGCGGCCTGCTTGCGATGCTCAGCTAAACTCGCCGGAATGGGGGGGATCTTGCCCCCGAAACCTAACCGCATCTGCAACAAAAAAAAAACACAAATCAGGCCTAAAAGAAAAATCAAAAGAATCGACCGCGGACAGACGATCACCACTTCAGGGCACTGCTGGTGTTAACGCAGTGTAGCCAAACCCACCCAACCTTAGGAATCCTTTGGCTATGTTGGGATTCCCCCGAAAATGTCGATGCCAGGTTCCGGTTATATCATCTTCTGCGCAGTAGCTTTGCTACCATCCACACCCCTGAAAATTAGCACTTAGTAGCCCATGATTTCTCTAGCGAAATCAAAAAAAAGACATCAAATTCATTCACGAAAGACGTTAATAGAAGTTTTATTATTTTAGTATTTTAAATATAATTTAAGCATTTGCTTGGAATATAAAAGTAATAACTTTAATCAAAATATTAACTATCCTTACAGGTAGATGAAATTAAACAAAAAAATCAACGTGAGCTGAGTTATTTCTCAAAAGGACTATCATCAAACTCAAAGGTAGCCTTCTTAATACTCAGGTCTACCAGGAAACTAAACAACTTCCTAAACTTCCTAAGAGCTCTATGGAGGTACTAGGTAACACAAAAATTGAAGTAAAAAGAGTAATCCTAATGACAGACCTTGACAATCAAAACGTTTCACTTACACTTTGTATTTGAAGTATATAAAAAATGAAAATATAATGAAAAAATAATAAAAGTAATATGAAAAATGTAAATTTAGAAAAATTATGTATTTGTAAGAATAAATAAAGCAAAAATTTTGATACTTTTTAAAAGAATAAACTTCAACGTCTCGTTTTTCTTTAGACAATTTAACAAAGAACACTTTAATCAGGAACAAAAGGACGTTAATGATGAACAAAACGTTAATCAGAAACAAAATTTGATGAAATGGACATAGAAGGTCCTTTTCTTAATAACGCTGAATTATGAAATTTAAATGACGTTTTTATCGACAGAACTTTTCTGTCCAATTTTATAAATATAAAATTTTATGAAAGCACTCAATGATTTTTGGAAATTTAAATTACTTAAAACTTGTTTAACGATCTTCTTTTAGTTTCTTGAACTCAAACCTGGTGCACCCTGTATGTGGGTATTCTGGATGTGGAATAGTCAGTCCAAATCGGGTTGTAATTCTTATCCCAGGATTTCAGCAATAGCTTTGGTGACCAAGATACCAGAAAAAAAAGTTGTTAATCCCGTTAGAACGGTTATTCGGGATTCAACAGGACTTCTATACGGACTGGACGTTTAACTTGATATACTCGTGGACGTTCAACAACCTCATTTTCAGCACCACAAACTGGATTTTTCACAAAAAAATTCCTCGCAGAACTGGAGCAGGCTAATAACGGAGCCAAAAAGTTGTAGTTGGCACAATTCCACTTCAACACCAGTCACACAAAAGCAAAACGAAAAAAAAATTGATGTGGCGGCCCAGCGCTCCGCTGGCAAGCTGGAACCGCCAGAGATTTAACAAAAATAGCGTATGGCAGCCTGTATAAATTTATTACGTTTTAGCACTAAATCCTCTATAAAATTTCTTTTATAAATCTCACCTTACTTAAGTAATTATTCCAAAAAATTTTATTTACGAATTCTCCACGTGATTCTACGCACTTGATTTTGATATTTTAAAGATCTTAAATTAACAAAAAAAACTGTAATTAATTTTACTATTTTATTAAAAAAACTATGAGACTTGAATAAAATAATTTTCACAAACGTGAATTTTAACACAAATACGATTCTTACTTTTATTGTACTTTAAACACTACAAAAAAAAACACAGTGTCATCTGAGCTCAAGACGGCTGCTCGTATTCACTCTTGGAGACATAATGAAATCTGTCACTTGACTTTTCCCCCTTACAGGGTTCCAACCAGCAAACATGCCACTTTTTTTTCCAAGCAATGTATTTTTTTCTCCTCTCACACAGTTATCATCATACGATCCAACACACCCGCTATTTGATCTTTTTTTTTCTTTACAGATTTCAGTGTATTGGTTTCGCCTCGCTCATTTTGTCTCATCTTATTTCCCCTCAATTCTTATTTTGACATTTCTAAAAGAAACATCGCATCCGCCATCTTAACAAATTAACAAGTAGTTCCACATCATATAGAATATGAGGATATCATCATCTCTCGCCATTATCTAACAGATGACGTCACCAAAAGGAATTATCATACGTTTACACGCCGACACTTGTGAAAAAGTTCCACGGTGCAAGTGTCGTAATTAGGAAACGTTCATGAAAATTTCTTTCTTTATAAAGATGTTGGTCTAAAAGTCATACGTCAACGAATACTTCCCACGAAACCCATATGAATCGTAAAATTACACTACGCTCACCATTCTATCAACCTTTCCACCACTCTACCTTTTCAGTTTTAGAAAAAGGTGAATTTTTCCTCAAAAATAATATTCGTGGATAGTATGGGGTAAAGTTTTCGTAGATTCTTGCCAAATCCATGAAATAAACTGTCAAACTCTCTTTCACACCAGTTTAAGATTTGACATTTAAAGAAATGGATTTACCACAGCCTACCTTTATCCATTTGCGACAACCATCGCCTTTATAATTTGCGGTTCAGAAATCCATCAACTACAATTAATCGAAATATCTACAAATAATATAGCATTCCCCACGACCAAAATAGAATAGACTGTCAAAAATGTCAGTTTCGCTGTAGTCCAGATCTTTCAACTGATCTTTCAACTCAACTCGTCTAATCAAGTTTAGGAAGTTGAGAAGTTGAAAGGTGACTGGAAGACTGGAAAGTTGTATAACTCTATTTGTTATTTTTTTTCAACATTCTGATCTTTATGGTTTATTGTAATTGCAATAGAGCTGTAAAAGTAACGACAAAATGAATACCCGTATGCATACGTTACTTTAGGTATGAGTACCCGTTACAAAAATGTCGTTACTCGTTACTATCGTTACTTTAGGTATTCCAATACAATTCGTATGTATCACGTTATAGTATTAGCCAAATATAAGTATCGTTACTGTAACGAAATACGTACATACATATATCATACGCAATGTTGGTTGGTTTTATTTGAGTCAAATAAGAAGATTCTTTTAATTAAAACATTACTCCTTGCCCAAAAATGTTAATTTGATTTTAATCAAAGTTGACATTACGATGATTGCTTCGGAAAGGTTGATACTGGGATGTACTGGAATGCATCTTTTTTTCTCAGAGATTTTTATTATGTCAGACATTTGGAAATAAAGCTTCATGTCTATTTTGTAAAAGACGTACAAAAAATCTCAAATGTCAATTGATTGAAAAACTTCTGAAAAATCTTAATTTTTTGGATTTTTTTTGTCCCGGAAAATTGCGATTTTAGGGCTTTTGGAAAGCATCTAAAAGGAAATACTCTAAGTAGATCAAAACATAGTATATTACCAATCAACCAAGGCATAAACTGTCAAATTCCATTGGAGGATGGCTGAGATCTCGATGGATTAAAAAACATCTACAAAATCTGAATTTTTTTTAACGAAAAATCGATTTTTTTGCTCATGAAAATTGTGCAGAAAATATGAACGTCCAACGCGAGCTCATCTTGTGTGTATGCTTTACGCATATTCCGTATGTCGTACCTGTGGATACTGAATTTGTACCAAAACAAAAGTAACGACGTCGTGCGAGTAACGACATCGTGCGAGTAACGACATCGTACGAGTAACGACTCCGATTTGTGTGTATACTTTTCGCATTCCGTATGTGGTATCTCGTATGTGGTACCTGCGTGCGTTATTAGATAAGTAACGATATCGTGCGATTAACGACTCTTATTTGTGAGTAACGTTTCGTTACTTGGTATTTCATTGAATACCCGTTACTCAGTAACGAATACATACGATTCGCTACAGCTCTAAATTGCAATCACCACTCAACTCTCAACAGCAACAGGAACCAGCACAACCACCTTGGCCAAATATGGTAAGTATTATTTTTTTTTTTTTTTGTGGATTATTCCTATTTCCTATCATTTCCTTTTTCATTAATACATTCTATTCAATTATTTTCAGACTTCCAAAACTTCTGGGCGAGGAGTCCGCAACATCCCATACTCCACTATAGGGTATTTGACTAATCTGAAACCCTTCTACGTCACCTATTACATACCTATCATTTGGCAAAACTTGTCTTATCTCATAAGGTCCTTTGAATTTCGGGATTATCTTTTTACATACATTTGATTGACTAACAAAATTTTTCACCATAACATAATCCCCTATCTTATACTCCTTAGATACCCTCTTTTGATCTTTCTTTTGTTTATGATAGTCCTGCATTTTTACTATTCGTTCAGAAGCTCTCCTTCGTATTATTTCTAAATCTCTCTCGTTTTCCTTTTCATTCATTTCTTCTAATCTCTCTTTTAATGGATCTACACAATCTCCTCGTTGACTAACACCAAAAAGTAATTGGCTTGGATGAGCTCCTGTCCCCTTATGTATAGTATTGTTCATGACAAACTCAATCTTAGATAAAGCCCTATCTAATGAGAATTCTAGTCCACCGTTCGTTATTTTTGCTAGCATCGGCGCCAAACTCCTATTGACACGTTCAACCTGACCGTTGGCCTGAGGTGACGCCGTAGCGATCTTCACGTGTCGAACACTATTCTCTTTCAAGAATTCCTCAAATGCCTCAGACGTAAACGCACTTCCCCTATCGGACACCATTACCTTCGGCCTACTATACGCATTGAAATAGGATTTCAAACAAGCGATCACTTCATTAGTACCCGTAGAGCGCATCGCATACAACCTAGTGAATTTTGTAAACGCATCTATTACTAGGAATACGTACTTCTTCTTACAAGTCTTTAGGGCCACCGGTCCGAAGTGGTCAATATGTACGGTATCAAACGGTACATCACCTTTCGGTATGCTATGTAAGAGTCCTTCATGCTTACCCATTTTGGTAGCGAATACTATACATTTCAGACAATTACTTATATGAGCCTTAACTTTTCTGTTCATTTCTGAAAACCAATATGATTTTAAAATATTATCTATGACCTTCTCGGCTCCAACATGTCCCATATCATCATGATATTTCTGTAAGATATTTCGTTCCATACTTTTTGGTACCACAAACAGTATATCTTTTCCCATTTTCCTATACACCAATCCACTCCTTAGCTCATACATACTATCTTCCCTCATTTGTAACCTCTCTTTAATCTTTTGTATAAACTCATCTTTATTTTGATTAATTGATAGTGTTTGTTCAAACGTATTATCCTCTAGTACTAATATACTAGGGATACGACTCAATGCATCTACATGCTGCATTTTAGCTCCACTCCTATGTTCCAAAACGTAATCATAATCCTGCAACTCAAGAGCCCATCTAGCAATTCTAGGATTTATGTCTTTCTTATTTAATGTTAGCGTCAAAGAATTGCAGTCTGTGACGATTTTAAACTTTAGCCCATGTAAATAAATTCTAAACCGCTTTAGAGCATTTACTATCGCCAAAGTTTCTAACTCGAAACTATGGTACTTCGACTCACACTCTGTTGTTCGTTTCGAAAAGTAAAAGATCGGATGAAAGATCATATCTTTTTTCTTTTGTAAAAGAATCGCCCCAAATCCCAGTGCACTTGCGTCACAATGGAGTTCGGTTTCGTCACGCGGATCGTAAATGGCTAAAATCGGCGACTCTAGTAATTTCTGTTGAAGTACACGAAAAGTTTCTACCTCTTTTTCTTCAAATCTAAATACAGCATCTTTCTTTATCAACCTGTATAATGGCTCAGCTAACAATGAGAATCCTTTTATAAATCTTCTAAAATATGAACATAATCCTAGGAAACTGTGGACTTCTTTAGTGTTTTTTGGAATAGGAAAATTCTTTACAGATTCCAGGCCCTTCTCGTCTGGCCTAATACCCTCTCCCGATATAACATACCCTAAATACTGAATTTCTGACTCCATAAACTTGCATTTGTCTTCCCTCAGTTCTAATTTATTTGCAATCAATTTTCTAAAAACTTCCCTCAAAATATCTAAATGTTCCTCTACTGTTTCCGTTGCCACCATAATATCATCCAGGTATATAGCTATTTTGCCTGCTCGGATCAAGTCTTCAAACACCTCATTTATAAATCGCTGGAATGTTGAAGGTGCGTTTCTCAATCCGAACGGCATTTTCATAAACTCATATTGACCCAACGGAGTCACGAACGAAGTGAATTTGATTGACTCCTCTTCCATCTTTATGTGATAAAAGGCACTCTTTAGATCTAACAGCGAGAATAATTTTTTGTTCGCCAACCTATCCAACAAATCATCGATGAGTGGGAGTGGGTAATTATCTTTTAGTGTTTTTTTATTTAAAATCCGATAATCGACACATAGTCTGATATCACCTGTTTTTTTTCTTACAAGGACTATAGGAGATGCATACTCCGATTTGCTCGGCCTAATTACTCCTGCCTCTAGTAACTCATCTAATATTTCCTGTACCTGCGCTTTTTCTAAATATGATAATCTCCTAGGCGCACAACTAAATAATTTGTCATCAGATACTCTAAGGTCTAAGCCTCATTTGAAAATCAGTCTCAGGACGATCAGGACGTCTGCATGTCAAGAAATCCCGGTACATTTCATAGAAAATACTTTTTGTCTTATACGATTGCTTACATATGTTTTCTAAATCAATTTTATTTTCATTATTTTCTAATTTTATATTCATTAATTTAAAACATTCTTTTCCATAATTACTTTTATTTTCATTTGTATTCATATTTTTTAACCTAAGTGTATTTTTATCTATACTTTCGTTTTCGTTTTCAATTTTTTCTTCAATTTCATCTATTTTCAATATGCTTGCATTTTTAATATCATTTTTATTTATATTTTCTTCTTTCATTTTACTTTCTTTTAATAATTTTAATTTTGCTGATCTTAAAAAATCTCTTCCGAGTAGAACTGAATATTGCATCGTACTGTCTTCTACCACATAAAGTTTTAAATTAATCTCTTCAAATTCGAAATAAATACAAGAGTCGACATAACCAATTATTTTTAACTGACTTTTATTTATACCATAAATAGGTTTAATATATTCTTTATTTATAAAAAGAAAATTAGACGGAACATGCTGCCGTTTAATAATAGAAATAGGGCTGCCGGTATCTAGTAACGTTCCTAAAGATAATTTATACGATAAAAGATTTATTTTGAAAATATAATATAATTGCCTTACATAATCTTCTTCATCATCGTCTTCCAATGTGTGAAGCACCAACGCTTTTCTCTGGGGACACTCTGATGCCAGATGACCTAACCGGGCACAAACATGGCAAGCTCCGTACTGTCTTCTCTCCTTGCGGCACTCGTACGCATAATGCCCAAGCGAGTTGCAATTGTAGCACCTTATTTGCTTGGCTTCTATCTTTCCTGAAGTCACTGCCCGTTGCGATGTTGATTGGCCGGGAATCATAACAGCCCGTGATGTAGATGGAGTACGAATGGGAGCCGTAGATTGTCTCGGTATCGATGACACGGAAGTAGACATTTTAATTGCAATTTTGGGCAACTCAATTTGCCTAAATGCCTCCAACAACTGCTGCTTCGTTACGAAACACTGCATACGTGCTTGTGTTCGCAACCTTATATCTGGTATTCCATCGATGAGACTCTCAAGCACCTCATCATTGTCCAAGTCCAATCTGTTTGCCATGATAGTTTTTTCATGGACATAACTCTGGAATGTTTCCGTCGACTGCCAGACTCTTCCCTCGAACGCTCGTTTTAAAGATAGGCGACTATCATTAGATGCGAACATTTCGCCCATTTCTCTCATCAGTTGGTTTGTAGTAATTTGCGCCAAATCGCTTTTCGAGTGAAACCATTTTAATGCGTTTCCACCCAATCGGCATGAAATTAAAATGCGAGCGTTGTTGTCGTCCAAATTGTAGGCCTCTATCAAATTACGAAACTGTTTTTCCCAATGTGAAAAACACTCACCCCGGAATTCTGGAAGTAACTCCTTTAGTACTGCCACTGCAACGCCGCCGGCACTGTTGGTATTTTGTCTGTAGTTTTTCAACAGCTCGATTTCCTTCATCAGCACATTTTTTTCTCGAGCCTGCAAATCGATTTCCCTCTTCAGTTGTTGTATTTCTTTTTCCATTTTTTGCATTCGCTCTTTTGTGGTACTTTCCAGTTGTCGCTCGTTCTGTGTGCTCCCCTCATTTGTACTCTCCTTGTTTCCATCATTTGTGCTGACTTTCTTGCTTGTATGCGCGTTCATTTGTTGCCTCTCTGCATTCTCGTTCATTTGTTGCCCCTCCGCATCTGCATGCTCGTTCATTTGTTGTCTCTCTGTTTGCTCGTTCATTCGTGTACTGTCTATAACTCTCGCCGCCATATCTTCCACCACCACACTTATGCTGTCTGCATATGCCTCTGAGTCATCCGAGTGTGCGTCGTCACTGTTGGTTTCTACTTGAAGGAATTCTCCTCGCTGTGTGGCTGGTAAAGACAACAGCCGCAAGATGAGTTCCGCCTTTGTGCCTGTGGTTTTTTGCTTTTTCTTCTCCAACCACGACCGCAGCTGTACGGCTGTATATTTTTTATACGACTCGATGTTTGACTCGTTCTCCATCTCGTAGTTTATAGAACACGAAGTATTCGTAGATGTGTGTGACTGAAATTTGAATTTCAACGGCGGTTGGGTACGGCGTCGTGTTTTATTGATTCTGATTTTTTTTTTTTTTTTCGCGAGGGGTACTTTTCTTTCTTTTTCTTTTATATCGCGCGGTGGATATTTTATCCCACTTCTGAATTTTAAACTTACTTTATTGTTCAACTGTAAATGTGTTCTTCAAATATAAACTTAAATAAAAGACTTCTCGTTTGGTTTTTTCAACTTATTTTCTTTATTAATAATATAAACGCGACCGATCGGTTGCGACTCAAGAATACGACTGACTGTTCGCATGTATCTTTCTGCTTATACCTACCGGCAACCCTTTACATTTGTATATATTTTGTTCTTTTCTTTCTTTTGTTCTCTCCTATTTTAAGGGGAACTCTTTTTCGCTTACACTTCGGTGGAATTCATCTTAGTGTGAGACCTGAAATAAGAGAACGGTAATAATTTTTCTTTGCAAAAACGCACTGGGGACACGTCAGGGGACTGAGAATCAGACACTTTGAAGAATTTTTTGAGCAAAATAAAATAAGGTCACGCTAAAATTATTGTTAGGCCAGGTAGATATCAATCAGATTTAATTTTATAAAAAAAAATCAGATTAAATAATTGAACGGATTTTAAAATATTAAATATTTCTTGGGACGCCGAAAATTTCATCGTTTGTAGAATCACCCATGTATGTTTCATCGCTACCTTCGCATCGGATAAGAGCCCTAGTGCCCAAGAAACCTATGCAAGACACTATTCCAGGTGAATTCATATTATTAGAATTTTAAAGAAAACCAACATTGTTTTACTATGTCGTTCACATCATACCACTTGAAGATAAGAAGTTGCTTACCTAAAGGATTATTCACATGAGAGCGACAAACGACCGACGAATAAAAAAACAAATGGGGTTTAAAATATATATAAGCCTAAATTCTTCACAAAAACTTTACAAAATTGTAGTATTCTAGTTTAATTTAATGTTAATTTATTAAAATTTTCGTTGTAATTGCTAAAATGAGAGAAATTTGAGAAAATAAATTGGTCGTAGCAATCATATTGCAATTCGCGACGACCAATTTATTTTCTCAAATTTCTCTCATTTTAGCAATTACCACGCAAATTTTATTAAATTAACATTAAATTAAACTAGATTGCTACCCTTTTGTAAAGATTTTGTGAAGAATTTAGGCTTATATATGTTTTAAATCGGATTTGTTTTTTTATTCGTTGGTCGTTGGTCGCTCTCATGTGAATAGTCCTTAAGAAAAAACTTGTCGTTTTTATTTGGCAGTCAGGAAGCCTTCTGGACTCTTCTGAAATTGTTCACTTGGGAAAAAATGACATTTCTGATTCTGAAAAGAAGAGGAATTTGCTTCTAGATTGATTTGAAATCAGAATCAAAACCAGAACCACTCACACATTCATATACTTAAACGTCAAACTAAACAGCTGTGATTTTTTGTATCCTAATTGTGCGAAGTGTATCTTTCACATACATATATTTATAATAAGCTAGCCTGATGATGGCGCACAAGTTAGCGCACGCTTTTACAGTGGAGAGTAGGATACGAGTAACATACAAAACAAGTAGTAAAAAAGAGAATATTTTATTATTAAATTCAGCAAAGACAAATCTAGCAATTGCAGTCCCTAGCCTTAAGATGTCGCCACAATCTTTCGTCTTCTTGATAGTACTATAAGTTTTATATACAAAGATAATATGGAGGGCTCGTTTGTATTCCAAATGCGTGGCTATCATAGGGGGCGCTACTCAAATTTGTGAAAGACAAAGTGATTTGACAACAGCAACCAAAAAAAAAAAAATCAAATTAAAGTGAATGTGAATAGACTTAAATGGACAGATATCACCTGTTCAGGTGAGTTTGTGGAATAAAATAATGAAATTCACAGACATAACATATGTATATATAGGTTATTTAATTTATTTCTTTTGCAGTTTTCCAACAAATGAAGATAATAAAAATCATTGAAGTCTGCCTTCTTTAAAACAAAATGCGAGGACTTTTTAACAAATGATCGATTGTGTTCATTGCTTAGGTGTTCTTAGTCCTTGGGTGTTTTTAGAAACTGTTTGTTCGATGTCTATTTTTGATTTTTTCCCACAATAAACCATCAGATCAAATATCTCGCCATGATATAATCTTTTTATTGCAATAATCTTTATTAACAATGATTATCGACAATAGATCTTAAAAAAAAAAAAAAATTTGGTGGTGCCACAGCTCAAAGTGAACCAGGACCTAGTGACTTACAACTCTCAACCATTCCTGTGTGCATGTTACCAGGAATGGAGGGGACCTACAATTTTCTGCCGATTCCGAACGGCTAATGAGCAGCACTTTCCATGACAAGAGATACTCTTGGAGGATTTGTCAATTCCTCGCAAGAGGCAGTACACCCCTGAAAAAAACTTTCTTGCAGCGGCTGAGATTCGAACTCGAGACCTTCCGCATGACAGTCCAACGCACTAACCATTAAGCCAAGGGGTACTACAATAGATCTTGGTTCAAGGAATTCACAATGTCCGCAATTCACTGGGTTCTTTACAGAATCCATAGGGTGATTGAACCGATAATATTGGCAGGATTGATTGACTCGAGGAAAGACAGAACAAACGAATAACATAAAAATTAACAAAAAGCAATTATTTCAATATTTTTGTATTAATAAACAAGCAACTAATACTTTCCCAAGCAAATTATTACTAAATATAAATTGACAGCAGACAGCTGTATCTTTAACTTACAGAGAGTAAAACTGCGACCCCTAGCACAACTGCAAGTACTACAATGCATTAAGGATGGAAACGAGTCCTCCATATTATATTTATATATACTCAAAGATCTTTCAACAAACATTATTCCACATTTGATGGTTTACATATACAATCACAAGAAACTTCGGAATCATCAGAATAAAAAAAAAAGTGTTCAGTTAGGATTCCGGATCAGAGAGAGATTCCGGAATGCCAAATAAAAACTTCGTGGCTGCAGAAGCAAAATATTTCCTTGCATGTTAATTTTTCGAATATGGATGTTCGCTAAAGGTATATACATATGTAGCAATTACACGAAAAAACAACGGAATTACCCAAAATATTATTATTTTATTTTCTTATGAGCTTATTTTTTTAATACTAGAAGTACCCCTTTGTACTTTGAAATGTTATCCAGAAGGTCTTGGGTTCGATCACTGATCTCTATGAGCCTGTTTAGATTGGGAAGATTGAGTACGGACTGGTGAGTACCATCGTGTTTACATTAAAAAAACTTTGAGGCACCTCACGATGTGTTTTACGTGGAATTATTTGAATAGAAACATTTTCTTATCATCATTAATAAATATTTATCAGGAAACTTGTTTGCTCTTTTGTCCAATTCGTCATTTTTTTCCTTAAAAAATTCACACGAATAAAATTAAATACTTTTATAGACAGACAGCTGTTGTTTTCTTGAAAATTGACAAATTGAAATGGACAAAATGAAATAAAACAAAACGTTTCGGTTGCTGCTGAACAGTCTTGTGATACAATAAACACATCCCTACTCAACATCCCGGAAAATGTAGTTTCTATTATGCAGCTTAAAAATATAATTTTAGATTTAAAAATAGCTAAATCCCCGGGTCTTGATGGCATAAGGAATGTATATCTGAAAAAAACTACCATCATTAGGTGTCGAGTATCTTACAAACATTTTCAACGGGTGCATTAATTTAGGTTATTTTCCAAACAAATGGAAAAATGCAAAAGTTGTACCTGTCTTAAAGCCAGGTAAAACTTCGTCAACACCATCCACCTACAGGCTAATTAGCTTGCTTAGCACAATAAGCAAATGTTTAGAAAAAGTTATTAAACATAATCTTGTCAATCACATAAATTTAAACAATATTTTACCGGTAGAACAATTTGGATTTAAATGCCACCATAGTACAGTTCATCAGATCCATAGAATTACTAGAGATATTAAAAATAATTTCGAAACAGGGAAAAGTACAGGATTAGTCTTACTAGATGTTGAGAAGGCTTTTGATAAAGTGTGGCACAAAGGTCTGATTCACAAATTAAACATTTTGAATTTTCCTTGTACTTAATCAAAATAACGGGACGCTGAGTGTTCAGATCCACGGGATATACTAGCTGGTGTACCCCAAGGATCAGTTTTAGGCCCATTCCTATACAATGTATATACATCCGACTTTCCTAAGCTTACGGGCTGCACAAGCAGTCTTTTTTACTAGAAAAAGAAAAACTTGTTCTTTACCCAGCGGAAGATTAACCATTGATGGAACACACACGGAATGGAAATCCAGTATAAAATACTTAGGAGTTCACCTTGACAAAACATTAACTTTTGGATTACATATACAACAAACAATAAACAAAATTAATGTCACCATAAAAATGCTTTATCCCCTTATTAATAGGAATTCCAAACTAAGTGATGAAAATAAGTTAATTGTATATAAAGTAATTTTCCAAAGTATCATGATGTACGGATCACCTGTTTGGGGAAAATGTGCAATAATCCATATAGTCAAATTGCAGAGAATGCAAAATAAAATTTTTAAAATGATGCTCAATTTGCCTTGGCATTTTTCGACTGAACAGTTACATAGAATAGCAAATATAGAAAGAATTCCTTCTAGAATAATGAATCTATCTAATAGATACAATATAGGTTTAATGAAAAAAAATTTATAATAATTTAGCTACAATAAATAAACATAAACAAAAAAAAAAAAAAAAAAAAAACGTTTCGGTTATGAAACAGTACTCACGAGTCCAGTTTTTATGTTTTCTTCATGCCTCACGAGACCTCTCACCCCGCACTTTTCTTGCCATCAAATTGCCTTGAGTCCGTACTCAATCTTCCAATCTAAACAGGCTCTATAATACACTAGATAGCGCATTCCCTACATTGTATAACAGATTTTTTTGACTCCAATTGAAGATGACAGATGGTGAGCAACTTCATAATTTGACGTCTTCTTTTCACAAAAAAAAAAAACAGGACATGACAAAGAGGAAAACAAATGTGACTACATTTTTATTATTTATAAATTTTAAATATTTATTATTAAAATTAAAATAATAAATTGAAAAAAAAAACAGCACAAGTAAAAAAACACATCGTGACAAAAGGCGTTTGTATTCTGCATATATTTCGGGTCAACTCGAGTAATTTTTCGAATTATTGCTTCAGAGGAAAAAAAAATTGATACAGTTCTTTAAAGAATCAAAAGATTTCAAAAAGGTATCAACCAACTTTATAGAGATAGCCGTTCGAAAAAGAAACGCCAGTATGTGTAATGATATTTGATCATAAAATGTGACGTTTTAGACTAAGAGCCCACAGCAATTTTTGGGTGTGATTGATAACAAAAAATAATTAGCATAATTAGATAGGCCTTCAGTAGTTATTTAGAAATGTGAACGACTTGCATTCTCTAGTGGGAGCAATAGTGCACATGAGTGCATCAGATATGCAGTTCTTTCAAAAGTCTAAAAAATTGTGATAAGAAATTTGCCATAACTTCAAAATGAAGAGCTAAGTGCCCCGATTGCAAATATCGAGGTCCACGACGGTTTGAAGGCGCACTTCTTCGTGCAAGAAGTGCCGTATTCTTATCGCGTCTGGCACGCAGAAGGCTGTTTGCAGAACGTCTTGGACCTCGATATTTTCAATCAGGGCTTAACTCTACATTTTGGCAAAGTTGATATCATAATTATTTAGACTTGAAAAGAACTGCATATATGATGCACTATTGCTCCCACTTGAGCATGCAAGGCGTTCGCATTTGTAAATAACTACTAAGGGCCTATCTAATTATGCTAATTATTTTTTGTTATCAATCACACCCAAAAATTGCTGTGGGCTCTCGGTCTATATGCTGTGTAGACAATAGGGCTTATCGATCTCTTGAAAATAATGCAATTAATTTAAAAAAAAAAACTAATTGATTTTTCCCCACATTTCACCGGTTTCTTTCCGGCTTAATCAGGGGTTATATTTATTTAGTTTAGTTAGGCTACATTTCATGACGTGAAGTATTGCAAACAAAATATTTTTTGAATATAACAAATAATACTGTATGAAAACAATTTGACTTTAACACTGAAAATTTAAACATTAACGAATTAAAAAGATTAATATCACAGATTATGTTATGGCTATGGCAACACTATGGCAACAGAAAAAAGATTTAGTTTTTTTTTTAAATTAATTGCATTATTTTCAAGAGATCATTAAGCCTGATTGTCTACACAGCAAACGCTAGTATCTTTGTGAATTGTATGTGTTTTTATCAAAAACCCTACAATTGACCTTAAGAGCAATTTTTTGAACTATTGCTTCAGAGGAAAAAAAAGTTTGATACAGCTTTCTTAAGAATTAAAAGCAGATTCCAAAAAGGTATCAACCAACTTTGTAGCACTAGCCATTCAAACAAGACACGCCAAAACCTTTATGACTTGTATGATTTTTTATCAAGCAACCTGCTATTTGCTTGTAGGGTATTTTTTTTTTATTTATTCCTTCGGACCAAAAAATTACATAAGATTTCTAGAGAATATAATAATGTTAAAAATACAACATTATAAAAATTACATCATTAAAGTAAAACTGAAATACAAAACTTCTTTGGGTTCGGCATTTTCATCGACTAGATTTGATCCATCCTCGTCAGAGAAGTGAACATGTTTAATCCTTTGATTTGAAATTAACATCGATTTGGAGAGTCTAAGAGTAGAAGATAAAATTGGAACAGGATCTGAATTAAAGACAAATAATTGTAGGTATTTATCAGACAACCCATAATAGCTTAAGCTCACCTGATGATAAGTAGTGGGTGGTTTTTTCGTCCTTTTCCAGATCTTTCGTGGATTTTTTGTTCTTTCGGGAGCGGTTTCGTTTGTGGGACTTTATAGTGTCTTTACTGAGAACGTCTACATGTGCAAGAACTCCATTGGATTGGATTCGTTTAAATTGTTGAGTTGTTTTTGAATCAATGGTGCTAGTGACTGTATTCCTATTTTGAGCTTCTATGCTACTTTCATCGATTTTTTTAATTGAAATGTGTTCCTTTATAATGCTGCTGGTGTTATTGTTTTCTTCCTTGGACGAAGATTGGTCATCGAACAAGTGAGTTTTTCTTCATCGTCACACTTTCGATTTTCTCTATTGATTTCTAGACAATCATGACTTAGTTCGGTGCCAAAACCATTAAGTACATGAAAAGGATTTCGATTTATTTTTCTTCTTCTTGGATTTTTTTGGAATGAAAGCTCCGAAAAAATAGCTGGTTCGTTACTATACTCTGTTTAATAAAAATTGTCAGTACAGGCCTTATGGGAGAGCTTTTTCCAAAACAGTGGAGCCTGATGCACCCTCACTACACTACGTTGCGAAAAATGATACTTAAAAAAGAGCAAGCCACTGACTTTCCTTAAAGAATTGTTGTTGTAATTCTTCGCAAAATGTTGTACACCCCAACGCGACCGTCGTATCCCACTGCTGAAGGGATACTGTCAAGGTGTCAAGTCAATACGATCGTGCACTTGTTATACAGGGTGTCCGGTAATTCGTCTGCCATACCTTAGGATGTGGTTCTTGGTCATATTCTAAGAAAAAAAAATGTTCTACAGTAAAGCCTGATTTTCAACTTTGACATCACTTTTTGACGATTTAAAAGAGGCTAACTTTGGTCTACCCTGACCCATGTTAAGGTCAATTTCTCTGAGTATTAATGGTAGGGACCTCAATTTAGACTTTTTTAAAAAAAAAAACTGCGTTTAAATTGAGCTAGTATGTTTTTACGGTTGCCAGATATTCAGTTTTAAATGGTGTTCAATTTTTCTTGCACGAGCAAAATTTTGACTTTGAGGTAAATTTTTTTCAAAAAATGCGTAATAAACATAAATTTTTCTTATTTTTACCTGATAATAGCATTAATACTCGTAACTGCACCCAAAAACCCATACATTTTATGATACTTGGGAAAGTCTAAAACAGGTAAAATTTAAAAAAAAAAAATGATTTTTTGCCCTCAGGTGTAAAGGGTTTTATGTAATTTTTTATTTTATGTACACACAATCACAGTCATAAGAAGTGCCCTCCTGCGTTTTGAATGCATGCTAGAGCACGTTCTTGGATTTCATTTTGATTGTTTATTCTCGATAACTCTTGCCTTACTTTTAGTGATCCTTCGGAAATACGTTGTTCTAATTCAGTTAAAGTTGTTATTTCAGATGAGTAAACAATTTCTTTCATTCGTCCCCATATAAAAAATGAATTGGTCCATTTCTGCCTATCCATAGATCACCGTATTCTTCATCCAGCCAATCTTTAACTTCACGACCATAGCACCATCTTGTTGGAAATATGATGAAGCTTGTTGAAGCAGTGGAACATCCTCCAATAGTTCTGGTAGATTATTTTGTAAAAACTCCAGATAGTTAGTAGAATTAAGTCGGGTTGGTAATTTGAAAGGCACGATTAATTTATTTCCACATATTGACACTGAATCTGTGCTGAAATGATCTTTGCCGTCTTGAATGTGGGTTGCTCGAATCCCATGTATGGAGACTATGGAAATTCGTAATACCATCTCTTGTGAATTAAGATTCTTCTGTCCAAAAAATTCTGTTAAGCTGGTTGTCATCCAAGCTTCTCTCTAGCAACCAGTTACAAAATTCAAGTCTATTTTCAAAATCATCGGGAAGCAGTTCTTGCACAGGTGTATGGTGATATGGATACAAATTTTCTCCATGCAGTATACTGGAAATTCTGTGTTTGGAAACATTAAACTGTAGATGTAGAGCCAAGCGTCTTATGCTGATGAAAGGATCGATTTCAACAGCTGCCAGTACTCTTTTATCGACCGAAACTCTTCTTGTGCTTGCAGCTCCCCCGTAAGGTCTTGCAGTTAAGGCTGATTCAGTTTCGCGAAGCCTTCGAAAGGTATTTCCAAAAAAATCTCGAGAAGGAAGTTGTCTGTTAGGATAAAGTTCCTGGTATCTTCATTGTGCTCTTCTTGAATTTCTATTGCACAACCCATAAACGAATAAAATGTCTGCGTATTCTTTTCTCATAAAAGAAGGCACTCATACCCCAAAGAAGAAGAGGGAAGGTAATTAGGGTTTTGACATCAAGCCAAGTATGCATAAGTACACTTTTAACACTTTTCATGAGTGCGCAGTCTTACACCAAAGTTAGCCTTTTTTTAAATCGTCAAAAATGATGTCAAAGTTGAAAATCAGACTTTACTGTAGAACAATTTTTTTCTTAGAATATGACCAAGAATCACATCATCATATGGCAGATGAATTACCGGATACCCTGTATACATCAAAACAGAGTTACCATTATCATTCAGTGGATTTTATTAAAGAGCTTTTGGGATTTGAAGCTTTTGAGAACAAGTTTTATGAAGTTGAATATGTTGAGTGTTGGCGATTTATACTGTAAGCTAGGAAAACTCTGTGAGAGCTTTAAAAGGCGACACACTTATGCAAGCCAATGAAACCAGAGTGAGAGGCAAACGTCTTATCTTTCCTGTACTGACAATTTTTTGTTGAACAGAGTACACATATGTATATTGCAAGAGTTTCAATTTATATCTCAAATCAAAACAAGGTTACTTTTGACGATATCAATAGATTCAGAAGATGGAATGTAAATTCCATCGTCGCACAGTGGGGCAAAATGGCGAAAAGATGGCATTAAATCAACCAACAGGGCTAGAAACTTGAAATTTGGCACAAATACTTTTTTGTTTGCTAAAATTAATATCCTTTCTGCAATAGAAATAAATTCTTTGCTTTTCAGCTACATGTACACACTTTTAAAAATTCAATTTTAATAGGTCTACAATATCTATTTGAGCTTGGACGTGAATTTTTGTATATTATTTTAACACCAGAAACTAAGCGAAGTGGAACAAGGCAAATAAGAAAAACAGTCGATTCTACCTGGTTCAATTCATAAAAGGCTTGCTAATTTGAATTGTGACCAAAACTCCCATCAAAGTCCCATTTAGAGTACAAGCATAAATTTATCAATTCTTAGTGAAGTGAATTGATCTCGTCTTTTTGGAGAATAATTAAGCCTTTAACTGTTAAGTTTAACAATTGAATTTGAATTTTATTGAGTTCTTATTCTCCTAACAATTTTTTAATAACTTATATCTATGATAAATAAATACATACATAATTTGTTTTTACAATAATTTAAGAGAATAGTTTGTAGCATTTAAATTTATATAAAATTGAGATAATGCCACATTAACAAAAATTTATCTTACTGTGGGGTGACTACAAAAATAAACGTTAGATAAAAGAAAGTTAAACAATAATAATATACAATTAACAAATAACATTACTTTCATCATTTGAAGTTTAAAAGAAGTATAAATACAAAAAAAAACTCAGTAGAGATCTTAGTAGTGATTACAAATTTATTAAACAATGTAGCTTAGCAGAGATTCGATGTCATAAGTATTAAAGTTGAAAAGCCATGATTTTAAGGATTTTAAAAAAGGTGACAAGTTTCTAATGTTTCGTATCTCGATTGGGAGTCGGTTGTACAATTTGCGAGAAACGATCGTGTATGAGTTTCTAAAAAGAGTAGTCCGGAAAGGTAATATTGAAACAGTGGTAGCATTTCTTCTTAAGTTATAAAAGTCTGTTATAGGGCTTTCCAAATAACCACCTCTCATAAAAAATATTTTTAAAACTTTGAAATAAAACAACTGTCTTACTGGTAGAATTTTCGTTTGTCTAAATAATTCTAAAGAGTGAGCTAATCGAGAAGCGTTGCATATCTTTCTTACAACACACTTTTGTAGGATCGTTAATTGTTGAATTTTGTTTAGATAAGAAACTTTGTAAACTTGTACTCAAAGAAGTTTTCGAAACAATGACATATGTTCAGGATCGGGATAGCAATTTTTTTAACACTCCTGAACTATTTTATACGAAGGAAATACTTAAGAAGCTTTTTATCTGATAATTTCATATTGAAATTTAGATAAGCTTGCTTCAAAAATTAACGCTAAAGCTTCTTCACCATTCATCGAAGTAGGTTAAATGGACTCTCTTAAAGCTTTCCTACACTGTTTGACTTTTCTAGGACTTTGGGGTACTTCGTGAATTAGTTTTGCAGCTACATGTTCTCAAACTAATTTCAGATGCATATGCCAATTCAGAAAGAATGTATGTCATATCAAAAGTTACCCAAGTATTGAGTTTGCCTTACAATTTCTTCCTTTAAAAAATCCATCTGGCTATTTAATCCTTGGCAACTTGACTTCTTCTTTATATTAAAAAGATCTTGCCTGGTTATTGGTAGTATTTTTGATTGTGTTCGGCGTAAGAAATGTCAAAAATACAATAATATTGACGAAAAATATCTTTTTCTAGAAAGTGACGTCACCAAGAAAAATGTACACAACACACAGGGGAGCAGATTGGAGCAAGAAAATTTTGCACATTCTGAAAGGAGAATATACACTTATAGTCCAGTCATTTTAGGTTTTATCTGCGGAAAAATTCCTAGTGAGCTGAATTTTTATATACACCTTTATTACGGCATTGTAATGAAGATGTGAAAAATCGACATTGATATCGTGCCGGCTAAAAAAGTTATAGGGGTCAAAAGGTCACAAAAATCAGTTTTTCGCAAATATCTCGCGATCTATTGCTCAGAGGTCAATAAAGGTCATTATAAAAATTGTTTGTCGTGAAATTGTCTACAAAAAATGTCTCTTGCATTTTTCTGTAAAATTAACCGTTTTCGGAGTAGAGCGCTGAGAAAGCGAATATATTATGACGATGCACTCGTTTCCTCACCACCTTCGAGGTAGAATGCAGGGCGCGTTTTATTACATGGTTTCCCCCGTAGGCATAATCCATGATATGTAATCAGAGTTTTTTTTTATTTACGAGTGAATAATTTTTTATTTGAATACAGAAAAATACAGAAAAATTAACTTTAGTATATAATTTTTTTTCATCATTCATTGTCGATATCTTCAGTTTCTGTGTCATTAACAATATTCTTCACTAATATTCTTCGTAGTAGCATTGCGTTTGGGTATATACCAAGTATATGGAAAACAGTAAAGCTAATATTTATTCCCAAAATATAGAAAAAAGATAGAATATTAGATGCGTTCTTAGACATAGAAGGAGCCTTCGACAACACATCCCACGAGGCTGTAGGCACAGCTTTTGTTAGGAAATGCGTACCCATCACCATGACTAGATGGAAATGTAAGGCACTGAAAACACTGTCACAAAAAGGACAAAATGTAAAAAAAAGTAATCACAACAAGAGGCTGTCCTCAGGGTGGTGTATTATCACCCTTGTTGAAGAGTCTTGTAGTGGATGAATTGTTAGAAAATCTTACCTACCAAGGAATATTCTCCATTGGATTTGCTGATGATGTTGCTATCATAGCCGTAGGTAATCCAAAGAGGACTAACAATTACACGAAAATGGTGTCTATCTGTAGGATTATCAATAAACCCCTCCAAGACGACAATCATACCATTTACATGAAATAACTTCTGCCACATATGAAACCTATCCATCTAACTGGTGAAGTGATTGAAACGCAGAGAGGGGTAAAATATCTAGGAATTCTACCAGATAGTAGACTCCTTTTGAACAAACACTTAAAAGCTATAGTCGGGAAAGCCACAAAAGCCCTAATGATTTGCAAGAGACTTGCAGGCAAGTCATGCAGATGCAAACCGAACATCCTTAGCTGGATATACACTATGATGGTAAGACCAATCATTACATATGGGGCGGTTGCATGGCACAAGAGAACCGAATTATCAAGAATAAGGAAAGCTCTAGAAAAAGTCTAAGGGCTCGCGTGTATCTGTATTACAGGAGCAATGAGAACCTGCCCTACCGCAGCTATAGAGGTTCTCCTCTATTTATCCGCTCTACACGAGGCCATCAGAAGTGCGGCAATGGGAGCTATCTTGAGATCCTCGAAACAAATATCATCAAGTGGCACACTGATGGATCGAGTCCTAAGCAGAATAGTTTCAGATTTCTGAAACTGACTTCCATATCATCGCAATATCACTGAATCTTGTTGAAGTCACAGTGCAAAAGAATTCTGATGACCTCGACTTTGGGAGCTGTTCTGTACACTATTAGGTCGATGGCACACACAATTGCCCGAGTTAGACTACCTATTAGATCGCTGGTGTAAATGCTGAATAGAATCAGCGAGTTAACACAGCTGAAGACCATTTTTAATATCGAAGATTGCGGTATGCAAAATGCAATTGTTAATGACACAGAAACTGCAGATATCGACAATAAATGATAAAAAAAAATTATATACTAAAGTTAATTTTTCTGTATTTTTCTGTATTCAAATAAAAAATTATTCACTCGTAAATAAAAAAAACCTCTGATTACATATCATGGATTATGTCTACGGGGGAAAACATGTAAAAAAAAACGCGCCCTGCATTCTACCTCGAAGGTGGTGAGGAAACGAGTGCATCGTCATAATATATTCGCTTTCTCAGCGCTCTACTCCGAGAACGGTTAATTTTACAGAAAAATGCAAGAGACATTTTTTGCAGACAATTTCACGACAAACAATTTTTATAATGACCTTTATTGACCTCTGAGCAATAGATCGCGAGATATTTGCGAAAAACTGATTTTTGTGACCTTTTGACCCCTATAACTTTTTTAGCCGGCACGATATCAATGTCGATTTTTCACATCTTCATTACAATGCCGTAATAAAGGTGTGTACAAAAATTCAGCTCACTAGGAATTTTTCCGCAGATAAAACCTAAAATGACTGGACTAAAAGAACAAGCAATTTTTTAACTTTTTTTTTTTTTTTTTTTTTTTTTTATAATTTACTCGCGCTCAAGGGATTATGATTACCCTCAAATTGTTGATGCTGTTGATGCTGTTGCTGATGATGTTGGTGGTGCTAATGTTGCTGGTGTTGCTGTTGTCGCTGATGTTGCTCACGCAGCTGGTGTTGCTGCTGTCTCTACCGCTGATAGGAAGAAAGTTTCCGTTGGTGTTGAAGATACTTTGACTGATTCTGCGAAAACAATCAATGATAATGTTATTCGAGTTAGGACATCATCTAACACTCTTGATGAACTGCCTACAGGTGTCTACAATGATGCAGCAGGAACGTCTGCCAACAATGCTTCTGTTTCTGGCTTACGATCCATGAACCTACCAGGTATAGTTGGCAAAAGATTGCAATTTGGAAACATCAAAGTAATGCGTAAAATTAAATGGTTTCATGTCTCGAATTTTCATCCTAAGACTACTGTAGATGAAATTATATCTTACATTTTATCTAACTTAAACGCAAATACATCTGATTTTTCCTGCTTTTTACTTACTAAGCCCAAAGAAAATGATCGTAGCTCAAGATTTGCGAACTTCAAATTAAGTGTGCCAATTGATTTCGTCGATTCAGTCTACAATGCGGACTTTTGGCCCGCAGGAATCATCATTCGCCCATTTATTTTCATTCCAAAAAACGTAGAGTAACTTGTTCTCAGATAAATGAGAACGACGATACTCCAATAGTCAAAGATATGAACAATAATTTAAAAATCTATTATCATAATATAAGTGGTCTAAGAACTAAAGTGAATAATATATATCATGCTTCGAGTCATACTGAATATGATGTCATAATTATAACTGAAACCTGGCTTTATGAAGGAATTTTATCAACTGAGATATTTGATAGTAAACTTTACAACGTTTTCCGTGTTGATCGTTGTAAAACGGCTGCTGATCGTGGAGGTGGAGTTTTAATAGCAACTCGTTTATCTCTTGCGAGTAATCAAATAGATCTGCTTGTTCCAGATGTCGAGCAATTATGTGTATCAATTAATCTTGTTTCTCATATTTTATATTTTATAATTAGTTATGTTCCACCTAATAGTGTTTTGGATACCTACTTAAATCATATTATGAATATAGATTTTATTTCTAAAAAGTGTAATGATTCTAACAATATTTGTATAATTGGAGATTTTAATCTAAGTGATATTGTTTGGACTTGGTCTGATAATGACAAAATGTTAATCCCTTGTAACATGAAAAAAAATTTCGAATTTGAATTCATTGATCATTTGTATTCTTTAAATTTTATACAGAAGAATTCAGTCTTAAACTCTCTTAATAAAATTCTAGATTTAGTTTTTGTGAGTAATGATGATTATAAAACCGACGTTTTTGAAGCTCCCTATCAATTAGCAAATAACTCTATTCACCATACTCAAATTTTAATTGAAATCAAAATTTATTCATTTTTGGAACCTGTTTTGAACTCTGAGAAAGTTTACAATTTCTCAAAATCTAATTTTTCGGGTCTTAATAGTTACCTAAGTATTTTTAATTGGGAGTATGAATTAAAGAATCTTAATGCTCAGGAAATGTTTTCTTTTTTCACAAGGATTTTAATAAATTCTTTTCCCAGGTTTGTTCCATGCATATCTAAAAGAAAATTGTCAAGGCCCCCATGGTACAATAATCAGCTCCTTCACTTAAAAAATGTGAAAAATAAAGCCCACGCTAAATATAAAAAAACCCTTAGTGAAAGCGACTACAATCTCTTTTGTGTTCATAGGAAAGACTTTGAGGTTCTAAGCAAGTTTCTATATAGAAACTACATTTTAGATACAGAGTGCAAGCTCAAATTTGATTCGAAGTCATTCTGGTTATTCATAAGCAATAAAAAAAAGTCAATAGGGATACCGAAAACTATGTTTTTTAATGATATTATTTCAAATAATGTTGATCAAACCCTGGATCTATTTGCTTCATTTTTCCAATCTGTTTATTCTAATTCAACATCCAATACCAAAACAAATTTTGATAAAGTATCAAAGATTGATATTGGAATAATGCATCTTGATATCCTTGATGTTGAAAATGCGCTTTTTAATTTGAAACCAAATTCAAAGCCTGGTGTTGATGGCATACCTGCCATAATTCTAAAAGAATGTTTTAAGATAATCTCTAGGCCATTATGTATTATTTTTAACAAATCACTTAGTTCGGGAATATTCCTAGATGAATGGAAATCTTCCTTCTTAATTCCTATTTTTAAGTCAGGTTCTAAAAATAATATTGAAAATTATAGAGGTATTTGCAAACTATCTTCAATACCCAAGGTTTTCGAGTCAATCGTTAAATCCAAGTTACAATTTCAAATTAAGGAACATTTATCCGAAAATCAACACGGTTTTGTCTCTGGTCGATCAACTGTTTCTAATCTTGCACTCTTTACTTCTTATGTGGCAAATGTTCTAGAAAATGGATTGCAAGTAGATTCAATATATACTGATTTCAGCAAGGCGTTTGATTCAGTTAATCACAGCATTCTCGTTAAAAAACTTGAAAATTTTGGTTTCCATTCAGCAATGCTTAAATGGATCGCTTCTTTCTTAATTGGTAGAACTCAACGAGTATCCATAGAAAACAAATATTCGAGATCTATAGATTGCACATCTGGTGTGCCTCAGGGTAGTCATCTAGGACCGTTATTATTCATAATTTTTATTGACGACATAGTATCGAGAATTAAGTTTTGTCAATGCTTAATATATGCGGATGATCTTAAACTCTTTCTTAAAATAAATAACCTTAAGGATTGCTTAAAGGTACAGCATGATTTAAACCTTCTTTCCAGTTGGTGTGATGAAAATTGCCTAAAACTAAATATAAAAAAATGCAATGTCTTAACTTTTTCTAGAAGTTCTTCAATTTATATCTATGATTACAACCTTAATGGATGTCAGTTAAATAGAGTCGACCGAATTAAGGATCTTGGTGTTATTATTGATACAAAAATGACATTTAACTCACACATCGATTATATCGTAGCTAAATCTAATTCAGTTGTTGGTTTTATTAAAAGAAACAGTAAAGAATTCACCGATCCTCACACTCTCTTATCTCTGTTTGTATCATTGGTTAGATCTATTCTTGAATATGCCGATATAATTTGGAACCCTATATATAATGTGCATTCTGATCGTATCGAAAATGTACAAAGGCGTTTTACCAAATATATATTTAGGAAAATGAGTTGGGATTTTTCCCCCTCTTATCCTGCTAGATGCCAGTTACTGGGTATTTTGCCTCTTAATAGCAGAAGAAACGCGCATGAAATAATGTTTATTAGAGATGTGTTATGTAGCCATGTTAAATGCCCTTCACTTCTATGTCTTATTCCCATTTATGCCCCTGTTAGAACACTGAGAGAAAGACATTTTCTTTTTGAGCAACAGCATCGAACAAACTATGGGATGAATGAAACTATATCCAGATCTATAAGATCTTTCAATAAATTTGGCGTTGTTCTAGACTTGCACTATTCCAGGGACCGCTTCAAAAACATAGTATTTAATTTAATTTCTTGCGAATAAAATAATATTTAATTTCATTTATATAAATAATTACAACTTATTCTTTCTTTTTTATAGTAATAGTATTTATTCTATCTATTATAATTGTAAATAGTCTGTTAAGCTAAGCTTGTAGATGATTAAATAAATAAATAAATAAATAAATAAATGTTTCAACACAGCGCGGGCGTGAAGTAACGGAAGAGAAAGAAGGATAGGAAAGATGTGTGGCGCGATGTTGAATTAAAATAAAAAGAATTTATATTTTATAAAAAAAAAAAAAACATACAAAAATACTCCTGAGCTTACTGATTCTATTGCAATTTAATTTAATTTGATACATGCAATAAATAATAAACTGTACACAATTTACTTAACCAACTCGAAATTACAAAAAAGAGGTCTGCGATCGACTCAAAACGTGAACTTACTCTTCATTTGAGATGATCTGCAGAAGATTACGTGATTCAAATAAACTTTCTCTCTCCCATTTCTAATTCTCTATCATATTTGGAAGAGAAATAGAACGGTTATTTAAGACAAAGCTCAACTTCATAATTTGAATAAATGCCAGCTTTTTTACGTTTTGCCCCATTGTGCGTCGGTAAGTCCCCTATTACACGTTGTCTCATGAGACATGTCTCATTTTTGACTTTCCTTTTAAATTTGTATCCTGTGAGGCAAAAGCTATTACACGTTGACTCATGTCTCATGAGACTCATGTCTCAAATTTGACTGCTGTTCGTATTTTGTAATGCATAACACAACATAAAACGAATATGAGAAAAAGAAACCTCAAAATGAGACTACTAAAAATCAGCCCGGTACTCACCGGGAATATTTTTTTGCATCTTCTTTCCTCATATCTGCTTCCTTTTTCGCACTTACGTGAGCCTCGTCTCGTGAGACATCGTGTAATAGGGGACTAAGAAATTGTGTTGCAGGCAGATGATTTGGTCGAATATGGGATCAACTAGAACATCGAGATTGGGTGTCGCCATAAAACTGGAACAATCCGTTTTTGGACGAAATTTCATTTGCTTGGATTGACAAGGTGGATTCAAAATTTACAAAAATAACACAAAACAAAGACAATTAAAAGCGCAATTTAATTAATTTGAAGGAATTTCGTTTCAGTTGTCGGTTTTTTAGGCCAAAGACTGACAAGCACAAAATTTTTTTTAATTTATTCAGTTATAGAGATCAGTGCCCAAAACGAGTTGTAGTATGTGCCCGAGTCTCATATAAGCACATATGTTTCATTTTAGCAACCAAACAGTTGCGAAACTTGAAATTGAATGTCGAAATTTTTAACATTTTTGACACTGTTAATATCAATAGAACTATTCACAATAGATCTAAAATGTAATAATTTCACAGTTCACCATAATAACGATTCATAAATTTGCTTAATACATATCAAATATCGTGTTTATAGTACTCGTAATAGGGTTGAAAATGAAAAAGCCGAGGAAGCCAGTATGTCTTTTATAAGAATTTGTGTTTCAATTCGTTTTGTCGATATTTCTTCTGCTAAACAGATCGTTGCTTCCCAATTGTTGCTATTTCTTTAAGATTTTTCCCATGTAACAAGTTAACGGCCCCTATTATGGTTTTCAAATATCAATACGATATTTGACATTTTTCAACAAAATTGATGAATCGGTGTTATCGTTATCAAACATCAATTTTTCGATAAACTGTTTTTTTTTTATATAATACACTCGCGCTCAAGGGTATGTTACGAGACCCTTATAATGTTTTAAACACAGCACAGGCGAGGGGGAAATTAGGAGGGGAGAGAAAGGAGGTGTCGATGATGATAACATACTTAGGATCTATTGATCTTTTGTGCATCATCGTTATCAAAAATATTGTTACATATTTATAAATTTATGTACTTAGTACATATGAAAATCTTGAATACTTAATTCTTCAAATCAATTTCAAACGACTCCAGAGCTGTCTTCAAAATCCGATAAAAGTTTCCTTTTATGTTCTCTGCCAGCCCACACGTGTTATATTAATAATCAGTAATCACAATACTCTGCTGAAAAACATTTAAAATTAGTTTACTTCCAAAATAAATATCTGTAATTCATTTCGTTTTTATATAATATATTTAACATTTAAGGACAATTTACACAAAATTATTATTTTGTTGTTTGCTTTACTGTTTGTTGTTTTTGTTTCGATTTGTATACCTTTCTTGTCAAAACTTAATTTTAGGTGCATAGTAAAATCATTCCATTTCTATTTGTTTTTCTATTCCTGACGAATTTTGCTATTCATTTTTTGCAAATACATTTTTTCCTACTTAGTAGTACATTATTATTTTTTTAAATATTTTATTTTTAAGAGACAGGATAGATATTAAAAAAATACCGAATAATTGTGATTGATATTTTGTTTTTTATTAATAAATAAGAATTGGATGTACATACATATTTGTATACATAATTATGTATATAGTATATTTCTATTTACAACTTCAAGACCCAGATTTGCTTAAAGTTGTGCTATTTTGTTTTGTTTTCTAACTAATCGGTTATTTATGGAACATCATCCAACTACTAAATAAATGCTGTTCGCTTTATTAGAATGATAATTATAATTTCTATAATTAATAAGAATTTAAAGTAAATGTGTTAGGCTAAGTTAATTTCATTGTTTTGTTTTTATATCTATGACGTTACCGTCCATGCATTTGTTTTCTTTTTTCTCAAGTCTTCGGTTAGTTAACGTAGCTTTTTATAGTTTACAACAAGTACAATTATATAATTTAGCCAATATTGATTTAGGTTGTAGAGAAAAATGTTTACGTTTCATATATATTTTTATCTTTTAACTATTGTTTGTCTGTTATAAAATAGTCTGTTTGTTTTCCTGTAGCAAAAGGCCGTATTGTAACCACCCAGGTGGCACGTACCACAACAAGATTTATTCATGGGGGTTTGACTGAATAAGCCACTCTGGCAAATGTCAACAGGTGCGTACAATAGTGCGAGTCGCAAGTCGAGAAGCGTTTACATGCTTGTTCATTATGAAGTGCGCATTTTGTTTGTCTAAAAGAAAAATGCGAATAATGCAGAGGCAGAGATAATCAATCTTAATTTATGTGTATTGATTTCGGAGTGTATTAAAGAGTAGTTAAAATTTGTATATATATTTTAGACTGAAATGTTACAGAGCTAATCATTTCAGTAATTTTTGAATTATAAAATAAGAATTCCCAAAAAGAAAATAAATTTAAAAAAATGCTCTAGTGCATTACGCGTGTTATTTTGCGCATTTCGAAATGTTTCACATCTAACCAAACTTAAATTACTTAAGTTGTAGCATTTGGAGGTAAAAAGTTGTGTTGATGTGAAACATTTCTCAATGTGCACATTTAGGAGCTCAAAATAATGGATATAAGTTATGGAATTATCCTAATTCTTTTCGTATCTTAATTATATAATTAAAACCTAAAATGTAAACGATTATTCAAAAACTGAACTCCTATTTTGAAATTAATTAATATTGAATACATCTAGATCAAGCAGAACATTAACAAAAAGTTTTCAATTTACGTACCATTTCACATCGCTTTGCGAATAACATAGTGTTTCGCCGATTTCTCGCACTATTGTGTGCGTAAATTATGAAACAAACACAAAATTAATAGAAAAAGTTCAAATAAAAAAACCTTAATTTTTATAAGAAATTAAATATTATAATCTATTTATTTTTGTATTGTCTAATTATTATAAGTTAAGTGTTTTTTTAAACATATATTTGTAACAGAAAATTAAAACAAACAAAGTTTATAAAGAGATGCCAATTCTTGACTATACTCTGTCCAATTTATATATTCAGTACAGGAATGATAGGCTTTTTGCCTCTCTTGCAATTATGAATTTCAATAAGCTCTTACAATGTTTCTTTAATGAGAATAATAAGAGCTTCCAAGTGCTGAATGGTTACGTGAACAATTTGCTGGATTTCCTTTGCACCTATGCCTTTTGAAGAACATGATGCCATTTTTGCTTTTAATATACATATCTTATCTACACGGCACGAAACTAAAACCTCCTGAAATCTTAAAAGTAATTGTTTATTGCACTGCACTATCTAAAAAACATATTTCTAATTACTGTTATATTGTAATTATAGTAAAAGAAAATAGCCAACAATAATATAACTGCATTTTAACTGTTTTCCATATATACAAAAAAAAAGAAATAATCAGGTCTATCATGGTAACAGATCGGGGAAAAATCTGCCCGATTTGTACGAAATGTACGAAATTTGTATCATGGTAAACGTTCCGATTCACAAATCGGAGAGAATTACGAAAAAAAAAAAAATGATGTGCGTTGGTATTTTAGAATTTAAGCGATGAATGAAGATAATCTGTCAAAATATAAGCAACGAGTCGCGTTTTTTTCTTTCCGATTTGCCCGCCAAGAAATCATAAGTGAAAAGTTTTCCGAAGCCTAAAGATGCAAAATTAAATTAGCAAAAATGATGAATGTGCAAAAAGATGAGTAAGTAAACATTTTTATTTAAAATAAATTGTTGTTATTATCGATCGACTTGGCAACCGTGAAATAGCTATAACTCCAGCCAAATAAGAACCCACTTGGTGGTAGTTCATACAAGTTGTTGTTGTAATATTCAAAAATTCATAAATATATGAAGCTTCGCAGGTACACTGCATGTATGTAACCATACAAAAAAACCCCTTCAATTGTTGTTATTATTGTTATTCATACAGAAATTATGTTTTACTCTTTTAGTAAAAAGAAAAAAAAAACAAACCAAATACAGTTCGACCGTCTGCTTATTTTGGGATTAAAGTTTTAACAGATATGAATATGTACATTGTCAACAACCTGCGTTAGTATGCATCTATATTTCTTCTACAATTCTGTTACCATGAACACAATATATTCCCCGATCGTAGCTTTTCCCCGTTCGTAGAATTCCCCGATCTGTTACCATGATAGACCTGAATAACATGAATACAAATAATACCAAACGGCAACATCTTTTCAAAAAAATTTATTAACAAAACCCAAAGAAGCAGCATTAATAATTTGCACAAACGATGCCATGTAATAAAGATTCAATGTGTTTATTTTTAATAAACACAATACGAGTTAATGGGAAATTGGGGATCAGTCTGCTCTCAATGTAAATTAGAGGTAACGTTTTTTTATTTCAGTAGCGAATTCTCTAGAAGAGTGCCGTGAAAGCAGAAACAAACGCCAGTGTTTTTTGAAAACCTCGGCCATAAGGCCTGTACTGGAAATATAAATTGGACTTTGTATAAACAAATATTTGTTTTTTTAATACAAAAAGTAAAAAAAAAAAAAACAATAATAATTATTTAAAACTATCTTATCTTAATGACAAAATTTTAATTAAAAAGATTTTTCAAAACTAAAGTAATTATAATGTACAAAATAAAATTAAAAGAAATATTACAATTCATATACAATGATTCATTTTATAGAGAATGGTGCTCTTTACTTAATGTTTCTTAATTTATTTTTTAATATACATCAATTTTGTTTTCCTTATTGTTAGAGTATGCTTTCGCACACACAATACACATGCATTTTCTTAAAAGTTTCATTTATATATTTATATAAATTTGTTTTAATTTTAATAGGTTTTTTCAATTGTTTTTTTTTTTTGTATGGCTTTATCTACTCAATAGCTTTATCCATGAATTCTATAAATCGTTTAGCATATTGGTCTGGATCGCACGTTGAGATACCATCCACATTACTGCCATATTTTACAGTTTTTGCTGCTTTGGCCGCCTTAAAAGAGAAATATCAGCTAACAATTTCACAAAAGATTATAAGAAAATAACCTGTTTTTTCACTCCGTACTGCGTAAGTACATCAATAATTGCAATAAAGTAGATTTCTCTTCGCTCTAAAAAAAAATAAATAAAAAAGCACATTTTTATAATTATTGTAATAGAAAAACCCTATTCTGATTCGATTCACTTAAATGTTTAATTACATTTGCTTCTAATAAATTGTTTTTTCCATTTTGTCTCTATTATTTCATTTAATTTTTTGAAATTCTCAAAAGTATACCCACAAACATTTAAAATGAAGAAAAAAATGTCGTTTATCAAATAAATTTTAACCAGGCTAAATTTTGGACTTTGTTGTTTCTGTTTCAATTCACCGGCTTCAATATTTTCTGCAGTTGCGAATCGTAGTGTTAGTTTGAAAAATACGATTTGAGTATATAGCCGTACTTTACGTATCTAAGATCCTCATGCAGCTTGTAATCAAGTTCTTCTTGTCAAATAGTTTAAGACTTGCTGCACAATAAAATTAAACATTCTTGTTTTTTTTTAATTTTTTTTTATTTTACTAACAGCCCTATTCTGCTATTCATCGGGGGAATTTTTCTTGAATTTTCACTAATCACTATCCTGCTATTCATTCGAAGTGAATCTGCATTTAAGTCGGTAATATTGCGCGGTATTCTGTAATTCACGTGAACGGATTCATTCTATACAAATCGGACCCACTGCGGATTTTTCATTTAATGGATCGTCTTTCTGGTTGGTGTTCAGTAAAATGTTAGTAAAAAATAATTTATTGCCTTAATTAGATATTTGTTTGTAAAAAATAGATTATTAACATTTTTAGGGGTAGATGGACAAAAAGATCAATTTACTAGGTAATCGATTGCTTATGAATGATTGTAATCAGGCTGTGGTAGCCTTTTCTTATGTATGTAAAAGAGATGTGGGTTTTTATAGAGGGTCATTATGGGAATGTCGATACCGTCAACACACATAACAACTCCAGGCACACCACATTTTGGGTTAAACAAGAGTTTTACTTTAAGTTTTTTTCTGTCGTCATTTGAAGAGTAATCCAATTGGGACAAGTGGGCTTTAAGTGCGTCCTGTAATTTGGACTGGCTGACGGCAAAAACCAATGCTATACTTAGTGATATTATTTTTTTCAATATGTTCGTCAATTTTATAATTATTGCTTAATAAAGTCACTACTACTACTAATGTGGACTGAGCGAAGCCCGCATCCAAATCTTACCCAAAGCCATGTTGCAAATTATCTACAGCAAAAAAACCTCAAACAAGCGATTATTTTCTCTTTTCTTTATAGGCTCATTTCGCTGTGGAGGTGGAAGCTTTCTGTTGGAGGATTCTCTTATTCCTCTGCTTCGAATTAGGACAAAAAAAAGTTAATTTCCAAATTAAATACTAAAGATGAAAACAAATTAGAAAATTACTTATGTTAGGTAGAACGGTTGAATTTGAATTTTTAATGAAATTAAAAACAATTATCCAAGATTCAGAAGATTATCAAATGAACAGCTGTTTACATGATTGTCAAATTGGTTCGGGATAAGGTAGTTTACCCGATGGATAGCAGAATGCAAAGGCAGTGTGAAAGGGAATCGAATGGGTGGATCGGATATGCGATTCATGTGAATAGCAGAATAGAGCTGTAAGCCTTTTTCGAAAACTGTTGAAAAATACGTGTTAGAGATATTGGTCTAAAAGTTGTTACATCTGTGTTGGCTAAACTTTGCCATATTTACGCTTCATCTGCATTTAAAAACATACAAAACATCATATTATATCCCTTACGTAAGTGGCAATGAAAATTACTGCCTATGGGAACAACGAAAATAAAAATAATTTCATGATAGATGAATTAAATATCATCGTTTTCTATAATTTTTCAATGTTTCACATTTCGAAATTACAGCACATACTTCTTACCACTTTTAGTCTAACGACAGCAATTTAATCTTGGTTCCTACTTTTAAAAAACAATACATTTATTATTTCCCGTATTTATGTCGAGGATTCTTCAACTTCAATTCAATTTTGAAGTTTATTGCTTTGATCAAAAATAATGAATTTTGGAACTTTGACACCTCCGATATTTTTGGAAACTAACTAATTTTTAACATGTTATGGCATAAAAATGCAATTTCAAGCCGGAGACTTCTCCAAATAATGTGCTACATTTTTCAATTTCACTCATCGGTTGTGATTTCGTTTTGTATCGGATTTTTTCATTTTATACCAACAGCGTACTAAGTTTTGTAAGGAACTCTATTTCAAATGCAGCCATTGTATAAATATTACTTCTAATGAGTACATGCATAAATATATTAATCAGATAAGAGACTCTCGCCACATGATGCAGTCGATACTGTAATTTAAAAAAATATTTATATATATATAATATATATAATTATATATATTTATATATAATTATATATATATAAAGAAGTTTGATACTGCATACAACGATATTTACGGTATTGTTAAAGTTGAACCTCATGGGAAAAAAAGCTATGAAAATGCTTGAAACCCCTTATCTCAGAAATGCTGAAGAAATACGCCGAAGTTGTGAAAAAAAATCTATGCTTATTGTTCTCATAGTCATCTCAGCAAAACACGGAACCTTTTGATACGTTTTTGATGGAAATCAAGAAACAGGACGCAATTTTGCTTTCGATTTAATTCAAAGTCAAACATACAAAAGGCAATAGAGACGTTTAGGGCCATTTTCTGAAACGAAACTTAAATATTTATGTTCAACCTATACGCTTATGTTCTACTTTTTCCTCTACGTACACTGTTACATAAGAGCTTATGTTGAACTTAAGCTATTTAAGTTTCGTTCCAGCAAATGGCCCTTAGAGTGGCAAAATAACCCACCAACAGATCCAAGAATTAAAACGCAAGCATGTGACAGTAGATGAAATTGTACAAAGGCAATCAGGTGGTCAAGAAATAGGAAGAAGGGAAAAGTAAAAGACGAACAATTTAATAAGGGAAACAAAATAGTAGTTCAAACAAGAATCAAGTGGGTTCCAGGTAGAACGGATCCATTAACTTATATAACAAGAAAAAGAAGAGTTTCTAGATAGTTTTCGTTACAATAATGAAATTGTAAATCAGATCAGTTATAAATTAACAAAATATATACATATCGGTGGTGTTTAGTGTGAACATGATAATTCCATAAAATAATTAGCATCCTTACGTTCACTTTACATCGAGGCAGCACCTAAATGGGTAAATCGATTTTCTTAAAATTTAGAACATAATTTTTCAAAGAAAATGTTCATAAATATTCCAACCGTTCAACCCGTTTAAGGCTACGCGTACAGTAGTGCGACAAAGCGATGCGATGCGAAAAGCGTTTGCGTGCGAGAAAAATATTTACATTGATTCTTATACACGTGCGCACAGTGGAGCGATATTTGATGCGAGTGTTGCGAGTTTCTCGCATACCTATCGCAAGCATCTCGCACACAAACTGTTCTGACCACTTTTTCAAGTGAGTTCGTGCGAGAAGGCTCATATTGTTTGTTTTGAGGTTTCAAAAAAAAAACAAGAGTAAAATTTTGTTATTTCAGTGCTTGTGTTGTTTGGTGCAACTTTTTACAGTTTTGGTGGCAATAATTATAAAGGGATTAACAACATAACTGCAGAAAATATCGCTTCTACTGTGCGCACTATCTCGCATCTAATTCTCGCATCTCGAATCGGTTGTCGCATCGCTTCTCGTATCGCATCGCATTGTCGCACCACTGTACGCGCAACCTAAGTCATGTACAATATTTTTTTTTCAAATTCAAAGAAGCTCCTGTATACAAAATTTGGGTAAAATCGTTCGAGTCGTTAATGAGAAAGTCGAAAATAAAAAAGAAACGGTTCTATGACAGACATTGTTAATAAATGTTTCCTTTCTTCGTGACCTTTTCATATTTATAAAAATAATATTGGTTTTGAGCCCACTTTAGAACAAACATCATTGGTACCGTTAATAACATTTTTCGCAAAAATTTGATTCATCAATATGTAGTCCATGACTATAATAGAACACCTAATATTTTGTATTAAAATAGTTAGAGCAGTTTGAAGAAAATCGCTTGAACGATTCAGGTTGTACATCGAGGTACAGACAGACAGGCGGACTTGCGGGACCACTTTTTCGTGTTCTCTATCATCGTAAATGTCCATTTTGAGTGTCGAGTTCGATTTTTTTTTTGCAAATGCAAAACTTGCGCAAGTTAAAAGAGAAAGTAGATACATGTATGTATGCACATACTATATATATACAAACAGAATTAATTGTTGAAAAATAAGTATACATAGCTGCTTAATTTAGATCTTTATACCTTTATACTTTAGACATAACTTAACAAATTAATAGTTATAGAAATAAAGAAAAGTATACTATTTAAAGTAATTTTTAAAATTAACCTATAATTTAAACTTAATTACTTCAATTACTGAAAAAAATAAGTATACTTTAGTTAACTTTAAATAATAATCTTATGGGGATTTGTTCCAGAGTTCGATTCGCATATTTTGTTCTCATAATGGAATGATAGGAATAATCACTTAGAAGAGGGTCTCCAAAACCAAGCCTGCTAAATTTGTATTTGATCTAAAATTACTTTACTTATAACTAAATGTTCAAATCAACAAATCAAAAGGCCTACCTTCTATACTTGGAATGGCATATATATCAATTTCATACACTACTTCATTATATTGGGCTCCACCCCTTGGTGAGTCTGGTGGAGTATTATAAGTCCATCTGTGAAATAAAAAAGAAACAATAAATAGGTTACACTAATCTTCAACGTTTTTCACGTTTATTTCAATTTTAATTTATGACTCTGAATTGAAAAATTTATGAAAAATATCCCCGGATAGATAAGTAAGTAAAAAAATCTTTTTGTCAAGCTGAACTTCAATAATTAGTCAACTCTAGGATGAAAAAATAAACTAATGTATGTATGTAAATATGTACATTATTTATATTTATATGTTTTTTGTGGTACACTTTTCGCGGCCCACAAAAACTGAAGGGGCATAAATTACATATTAAACGAAAGAATTTTTTGCATAGATGAGCAGAATGCCAAAATTATTTGAATATACTACACAGAAATTGTTAAACAATAAATAAAAATTGCAAAAAAATTCCCGGAAAACAAAAACAATTAGACATGTCAAATCGACTAGCGACATCTGTTGCTGAATAGAGCATACATTTACACTGTCATACAGTTTAAGTTTAGTAAAAGTTAGAACCATTTTAACTTTTGCTTTTGTTGTTGTTTGGAAAAATACAGCACATTTTGTTCACTTTTCACTTTTTGAAGTTGAATGTAGTTAAGTCTTAAATCATCTATCTATCATCTATCGGGCAATTTCTGTGTTAGTGTTTTCAAAAAGTGAAAAAGTGAAATTTAGAACCATTTCAACTTTTACTTTTTGTGTTTTTCGAGATGGAAGAACGTCACTGCAACGACGTGAGTTCGAGTCCCAATAAAATGATATATATTTTTTTTATTGCCGTGATATGAAAAAATTATGAGAGTGAAATTTTTAGATGTAACACAAAATTCACAGGTTGACGTAACTGCAACGACGCACAGTGCGTCGACTAGTGGACAAAAACAAAAAAATCAAAAATGCAATTTCTTTGTTTTAAGCACTAAACCTGTTCTGGAACATCTTCAAGTACTTAAAATTGTTTTTGTTTTATTTTTTGTTTTTCTCTTCTTCGTGGATTAGCGGCACTTTTGTTAGCGATTGAGGGAATTTAAGCTGCAGTGTGATTAAAAGTTGAAATTTTGTGCGAACAAGTGTAGCTCGTGTGATTAAAATATTTTTTATTGCAATTTTTTTTGTTTAAATATGGATGTAACCGAGCTACTTTAGCAAAACGTCACGGAGCCTGGTTGAAAACTGCTTTTATTCTCCCAAAGAGCATTCTTATTTTTTTAGAAAATGCACTATGTGTTGAAAAACCAAGTACCAGCCGTGGAAGACCTCTTAAATCATTTTCTGATCTATCACAAAAAACCAAAAAACGCAGAGTTTGTGACCTTTTACAATCTAACTCTACTGAAGAACTTGATTTTGCGGCAAAAATGTCAAAGCGTCTATCAGGTGGCGAAACTGAAGAAAATAAAGGAGTATTGACACCAAAAGAGGCTTTGGCATTATATTTAGATCTAGATCTTTCTGAAAAAAGTACAATGTACTGCGTTCGGTTGTCAATGCGATACATAAAAATTGTTTTCCGAGCTTATTTAAATTGCGAAAAGCTAAAAAGTCGATGTTTCCAACGAAAAGAGCGGTAACTGAAAATTCAGCTGCATTGATCTTCAGGATCTCCTAAACAAGACGGGGAAAAGTATTGCTGAATTATCGGAAATGCATCAAGACACAACTGCAACGCTTATTTGCAAATGGGGTTTCGATGGGAGTTCTGGCCATAGCCAGTATAAGCAAATGTTTAGTGATTCAGAGAGCACAGACGAATTTCTCTTCTTAGTAGCACTATCCGGCCTTCAAAAGCGGACCAAAATGATATTGGGCCTTATATCAAAGCGGATGAAAATCCTACAAATGTGTTGTCTTCATCAGCTGCTCTTGAAAGCTCGAATAATGATCTTTCATCATCATCAATAGAACTGTTTTTATAAATTATTATTTATGTACTTAAGCAATAAAAACTTGTCTTACATACATACTTCAAGAAATCTTTTATTACTATTATATTATGGTTGTTTCATTTATTATAACTTTTGTACATCTTAAAAATCCTGAAATTTGAAATTTTTGGCTTTTCATTAACGCTACTTTGGGCGTGGCAGTGGGTGGATTTCGCAATATATTTATATCTAACTTTTTAATTGACCACCGTTTTAATACTTGAAATCAATTTTGTATTAAAAGTTTTCATTAAATTAATTTTTGGTCAAAAGTTGGAGTGGCAGGGGGCGTAAAAATTCCTTAACTTGAGTTAAATATGCAATTCATTTCATTTACAAACAAAATTTTTTGCACAGTAACATAATTTTCGAAAAATTGATTTTTGTCCACTCTGTCTATACAATCGACGCACTGTCTGACGTGGGCTCGAGTCCCAATAGAATGATAAATATTTTTGAAGTAAAACTTCTTTTCCAGCGTTGAGGGTAAAAAATTTTCTATGCAGCTGTCAGTGACATGTCAAAAAGACACGCTATCAGCGACATGCTTTTAGAATACAAAATGTTTGTACGCTTGAAGGGTAGAATCTTATGGAGGCTGAGGGAAAAAAAAGTTTTACTTCTACCGCGCGTACGTCAGTACACACAACCTCTTTTTTTATTGCCGCGATATGAAAAAATGATGAGAGTGAACGTTTTAGATGGAACACAAAATTCACAGGTTGACGTCACTCCGGCGACGTGGGTTCGATTCCACTATTATGGCCATAACAACAGCTGAAGAACAATTACATGAAAGAATCGAAACAAAAATTGTTAATGTTTCAAAAATGTGTATAGGTTTGAAAGTTTGTTTACCATTAACTATTTTCCTTTGGACTCCAGGATTGAGTGCTTTGTAGGTACTTCTCATTACATTCAACAATTTAAAAAAATCATGAATTCTGTCTTTTATTGAATGATAATGAATTTAATAAATAAATTGGCACTCGAATTTCGAGAGCTGGGTCGGCTAGTACTTATAAAATCCCCAAAAATTATTTGATAAGTTAATTCTATATTCAAGTAGTATTTCTGCAACCAAGTCTCGTAACATTTTCCTGTTTTTAGTGGCGAATGCAGGATAAAAAAGACCTTTTTACTATAATTATAATATCTCGAAAAACAATTTTAAATAATTTTTGAAAACAAAAATCAAGTCTAAACAAAGCTTTATAAGATATACATGGAATCCAAAAACTTTTGCAGGTTGCGAAAGTATTTTTATCCAATTCGAATCGAATTCGGCTTAGAAGTCAAACCTAATCACCAAATGAAAGGAAAATACCTAACAGTTCAAAATTTTAACCAATATAGACTCGGTTCGAATATTCATGAAAATATAAAGTTGATTTTAAGGAAAGAAAAAAAAAACATCCACTCACCTTTCACCGCTATCACATTCTTCACTTTCGCTGTTATCACTCCGCCCACCAGCATCACGAGAGTTTTCACCTTGCAGAGCTTCCTCTTCAGCTCTAACACAATCATGTATACCAACTAGAAGTGAGTAATCCATGATGTGCAATTTTGTTAATAACTAAAATTAGGAAAATACAAGTTATTTAAAAATCAAAAAGAAATACTAATAAATAAAAATTTAAAATGTACATCAACATCATTGTTTAGAGTTTCTAATAGTTTCCTTTTTGCATCTTCGCCAATTTCAAGTTTCATTTTTTGTTTCATGAAATCGTTGTCTTTGTAGGTTGGTAGTTGTTTTTCTAATTCCTTTTCTGAGGCTTCTCGATCAACTGTGCTTCCCTTCAGATCGAATTTTCTAAAAAAAAAATTTGTTTAACTTATGTTATCGACAGTGAATACAAAAAACATACTTGTGGATGGTTAGATGTGAGCTGAATACATTTCGCATTACAACAAAGTAATATTGTACACTCTCAACAGTAATTCGATACATGCCTAGGTATTGTGGCAAAAGTGTTTTCCCATGTCTTTCGACAACATACTGCAAAAAAAAATGTAAATATTATTTGCTTTTTTTATGATTGAAATTTTGTTTCCATCTACAATATTGAAGAGATTGTAAATATAATAATTGTACTGCCTAATTTTACTAATGATTTCTAAATGTGAATGTTGGAAAAGCCTCGACGGGTCACGCAGTAAGCGGCAACGTGAAGTTAATCTGATTTGAAATATGTCGTTTATCGCTCAACTGCTACGTGGTCGCTCGGAGAACTACAAAACGTGTATCATTCCTATTTGTATTATTTATATTTCTTTTAATTCTTTATATGAATATAAAAGTATTTCGATTTTTGAAGCATGGTTCTGGATTTAAGGCTCTAATTATGGAGATGTTTTCCTTCGGTCTTCTTCCCAAAAAAACGATTTAGGGTTTCGATTTCATAGACGAAAAGAACATCTTATTTTCACATATTAAGTGGAAATAATTATCCTATCAAAAATTAAATTAAATTTTATGGTGCAACAGCTCGAAGAGAACCAGGACCTAGTGACTTACAACTCTCAACCATTCCTGCATGCGTGTTACCAGAAATGGAGAGGACTTAAAATTTTCTGCCGATTCCGAACGGCTAATGAGCAGCACTTTTCATGACAAGAGATACTCTTGGAGGATTTGTCAATTTCTCGCAAGAAGCAGTACATCAATGAAAAAACTTTTTTTGCAGCGGCTGAGAATCGAACCCAAGACCTTCTGTATGACAGTCCAACGCACTAACTATTATGCCAAGAGGTAATATTAAACGTTTATAGTCAAAGGTCACAATATTGTCTCCTAATTTTTTTTTTGGCTTGAACTATTAATATCGTCTATAATTTTATTGATTCAAATATTTAAGTTCATGCACTTATAAAAAATTATATCGTTTTTTTTTATAATACAACGATATTAAAATATTAATGTGTTAAATGAATAAATTTAAGTTTTATTTGAAATTAATTAAATCGATTTATTAAAGTTTAAATTATAAAAAAAATCATACAAATGTTAAATGAAAATATGACTTACGGGAGAGAGTTTTCTAGAAATCCTGAAATTCGTCTGACGCAATTTATGGATACAAACATACCTAAACAAATGTATGAAGTGTTTCTTAAAATTTGTCAAAATTGGTAAAATGTTTTAAATTGCCATCTTATTAAATGACAAAGTTTGCAGTGTTGTGCAAACTTAAAAAGATCATACTCTATTGGCGTTAAAGAGAAGCGAAAATACAATGAAAAACGACATAATTTTGACGTCTTGACACATTTTTAACTATAACATAATGAAAACGGCGTTTCGAGTGATTCCTTCAAGTATGTTGGATCTGGGCAGCTATTAATCTTAAGGAGGATATAACTAATTTTCCACTACATAACTGTACTCGTATCGTACTTACTTAATTAGTATTTGTATAAATCTAAGCTTACCGGATGATAGTGTTTAAGGAACGCATGCATTCTTTCAATTTCCTCTGATGTCAAGCTTTTGATAATAAAAAACTTATCATAGCTTTGATAAAATTGTGCACCTGATTTACCCGATGAATCAATTTGAATAGGTTGTGATCGTGTTAACGATTCACGATAATCAACATCATCTACATTAAAACGTTCGCGCAGATTTCGAAATACCAGTGGGCAATACTCTTTGACTTTAAAATGCGATGGCATATTTTCTCTGCAAAAAAAGGGATTTTTTACTTGTATAAAATTTGTGTACTATAGTCAGTTCTTTTATTGGTTTTTCTTCTTCTTCTATAAATATTGTATTCAAAATATGACAAACTTACTTGTTAAACAAATGATTGTCAACTTTAATTTTGGAATATGCTCGAAAATCATCTGGCAAAAGCATGACTGGTATATTGACATGACTCAATTCGTTAATCTAAAATGTTTTAAAAAAGAATAAATGTAAAAATAATAAACAAACACTGTTAAATACTTAATACCGTATGATTAATACCCCACATAAAAACACTGAGGATTGGTTCATTTGCCCGAAATAGCTTCACTTTTTGATGCTTCACTCGAAAGTGCTTCTTTTTAAGGATTCTTGGTTGGGCCATTGATATTTTTTTCTCCATTCTTTGTTGTTGATTTCTCTTGATTTTATATTTTAACACTGTTGAAAGAAAATGAGATACAAATAATTAAAATTTTTGTAGAAAGAAGGAATCAATAAAACCTATTATGATATTTATAAGACAAATGTGTTGGTCGAAAATTTGTTTTCCAATGGATATTTTTTTTTATAATTTTCGTGCACTAAATGAATTATGACTACACTTAAAATGTTTGGGCACAGTGCGAGCGTTTAGGAAAGTTTGAGAGGATATATAGGATATAGTTCATTTGTTTTAAATGTCTGAACAATGCGGCTAAATAAATGAAAGGTCTGGCCTCAAGGGTAAACCGACGGGCATTCCTGGAAGCAAGAGCATTCGAATTGTTTAAGGGAAGGAATGCAACTAGCTATTTCACTAGAATGCTCTTTATTAAATAACAATAATATAATGAAAGACAAGAAACATTGTAGCGGTGCTCGAGAGATTTAAATGTTTCTGTTATATGTAGCTCTATGTCTTATCATTTTCTAAAGTTCTTTTTTGGATTCTAAAAGTGCCGCTCATGGATAGTGGCATTGGGGGTGGATTGCGCTTTAATGACAGAAGACAGTATTGAATTTTGTATACATTAAATTCTACGCGGTTTAAGGTTTAGATTTGACAATGCTATCGAGATCAGAATTTAATGAGCTCTTATCATACGCTGCTGTTCTAAATCCACATCCGAAGGACAATAACGTGAATCTGGAAACGAATATGAGAAGCTGAGAGTACTGTCGTCAGCAAAACAATTTAATGGATTGGAAGTTTCATTGATGAATATGAGAAAAAAAGTCGGAAACCACAAGAAGTTGAAGTCCTGTCCTGTTTTTCGCAGTACGGACATATACAGGAAGAACATTTTTCCAAAAACCCCGAATTTTTCTACAATCCACAATAATTTCATTCTACATTACAAAAAAAAAATAAAAAAAACATAAAATGCCAAATTAGACAGTAAGTTATGCTTATATCGGGTTTGGACCCCAAAATAACTTCACAATACAATTTACAATTAGTGTTATGCCTAAATAGTAAGTATATTTATCCGCTCATGGATTCCAAATCAATTGACAGCAATTTATCTAATATTCCTTTGGTTAAATCAGTTACACACAATGCATGGCGTGACCTAAACAACGCATGCAACGGCAAAACCAAAGTGACCAAAGTAAAGATATAATTTTAAAAGTCTCTAATAAAAATTTTAATGCGAAATAATCTGTGGAAACGGTAAGATTAAATTAATGTTCACTTTCTTGAAATTTGGAGTTTGGATTTTTTTTTTAAGTAAAACTTCTTTTCCGGCGTTGGGTGTAAAAAAAAGTTCTATACAGCTGTCAGTGACATGTCAAAACGACACGTTATCAGTCAAAGACAGCGACATGTTTTTAGATTACAAAATGTTTGTACGCTTATAGGTAAGAATCTTACAGAGGCTTTCCTTGAGGGAAATGAAGTTTTACTTCTACCGCGCGTACGTCAGTACACATAACCGTTTTTTTTTTTAATTATTTGTATCGAAGGTTCTCTTTTATGGATTTTTATAATTTATAGCTAGGCCCAAGAAAAAAAAACACAGGAAATTATGAAAAATGCCTGCTGATCCGATTTAATAAATAATCGGTCGCGCCGTTTTGGGGTTCATAGGAACACATACACTATACACATCGATTTATATATATATGAATGTATAAAGATTTATTTTTCTATAGTCAATTTTTGTTTAATTGTGCACCCTTTAATGAGGTTTTAATTTGAAAAGCCTTCGAAAAATATTATCTTTGAAATTAATGGAACATAAAGATGAATTTGCAGGAACACAAAAAAGAGATTTTTTATGAAGGAAGAAAAAGGACATTTTGCAGCGATTTCAAAAACTCTTTTCAATTTTAAAACATTAACATACATCAAATAATGTCTAAAACACGCAATGATACACGTGCAGAATTACAACCTGTACGTTACGAACTCATCGAAAAAGAAACTTTCTCAACTTTTTCTTCGTCAATCGTTACCAAATTAAAGTTTCATATAATTCAAATCACCATAATTAAATTCGGATCTGTCCTTTTTGGTTGTTGCTGCTTCTTAAAATATAAGTAAGCAAAAACAAAATTGGATTTTTTTCTTAATATTAAATGGAAGTGAAACAACACATAGATTTGGGTCCTAGACAATTCATAGGTTTCAGAAACTCATTTCTTCTTTTATTTCGTTTTCTCGGAGAAGAAACAAAATATCGGAAAGATTTAAAAAGGAATAAAAAAGAAACCGTTACAAAAATTATGTTGTAACAAATTACATTTCCGTTTTCCGGAGAAAAAAAAGATATGGGAAAGATTTAAATATAATTAAAAAGAAGAAACCGTTACAAACTATGTTTTAACAATTTATCTCATTTCGGAAGCGATTTTTGTAACTTTTAAACGTGACGTCCAAGTAATATTTTGGTTTCTGTTTGGTTTTGGTTTTCTTATTGATCGGTCTAGTTTTTGTTTTAGTCTGATTTAGTCTAATGTTTTAGTTACATTTTAAATCTCATTTTTGTTTCAGTATATTATATTAATTATATTAAACCGTGTTGTTTTGTAAATTTCGCAAAGAGATAAAAAGTCAATGATTATTGAAATAAATCAGCCAAGTATGCCAGGCCACAAACAAAATCTTCCACAATCATTAGATTGTAATTTTAATCATTGAAATTTTTACAAAAAACTGAATTACACAAAAATGGCGTATTGACAAGGCCCTCACAGCCAACTAATGAGTTCATGTGAAATCACTACGAAGAAACGCCAATTTTTGTGGACTAAAGGCCAAAAAAGCTATTTTATATCGATTTTAGATATTTTAAGTTATTTTTCCGATAACAATATCAACTTTGTTATAGATTGAATTTCATTTAGGTTCAATAATGTGAGCATAGCTACTGAAGTCTTAGAATAACTAAACGATATTTTTGTGCTCGTTGATAACGAATGTGAACCCTTTGAAAAATCAATATGGAAGTTTTTATAAAATATTTTTCCGCACGATTAATATACAGTTTTTAAATCAACCTTATATTTATGACCATTTATGCCAAATTGGATATTTCATACATATTTTGCGATTCGGCGACTCTGACATGACTACCACCTTTTTAAGTTTCATCAGTCACTCTTAGTTACGTGTTTAGGCTTTTAATTACGAAAATGTAAAAGATCTGAGAGATCTTCAGGAGTTAACCGCGAAATTGATGATGGTAATCTTCTAGCTGTAAGTGAAGAAGGCCCCCAACGTACCAAGAAACCCTGTAACATCCAGACGATAGAGAAATAATGCTTACAAGTTACGGTTTAAGGATTGAGTACACACAAACACAATCTGGACAAGTTTATCACGAAAACCACAAGTCACGAAAATTAGCCTGTTCATCTCATGAATGTCAGCAAAGAAAAATTCTTCATTAACGCCGCTAAAATGTCTCTAAATTTTTCGAAAGTGAGCTTTGTTGCCACAGCTTTAAGTTTATATTCTTGCCACTCGCGAGGTTGACGAAACCGCAGCTGATATTACAACATCCACTTTTACGAGTATTATTTGGATTCCTATACCTAATTATAATTTTTTTTAATGTGATGGCTGCAGTTTAAAACCGGAATGCGGTTCTGTCCAATCCAATTTTAGGCTTTGTCCCTGAGAACAATAATGAGATACTTGTAGTTCAAAAGTTTTTTGTTGTTGGACACACCCGAATTGATCAAAAGGCGCGTGATAGCATGCATTCTCGTATCGAAAATGAAATAAAGAGCCAACATTTTTTTCTTCCGCACGTTTATCTCACATTTACCGAACACACTCGGAAAACACCAGTTTAATATAGGTAAGATAATGGTCTTCTCTGACTTCAAAAATTATACTTCCAAGCAATATTAGAGATATTCTGCAAGTTCTGACAAATTGGTGTTTAGTTAGTTTACAATATTAATTAATAAATAGAAACATTTTTGATTTTCTTTTTTCTTGTAGATGCTCAGTAATTCAACGGTCAAGAATGTGTCCAGACAAAAGGAAGATAAATAAAATGCACGATTATTCTTATGAAAAAGTCATTATGAATTTAAAAATTGTTTATAAATATAAAAATATATATTTAGCAAGAGAAACATGCTCAAATGCATAAGATTGCTGTCTGATTTCTAGAAAAGTATGAATTTATGCAAACAAAGTTTAAAAATTTCAATTTCTCCTCTCCTCTAGGGAATCACCGAAGAACCTGTAGTACCGAGTTTGAAGAAACTGCCTACAGTAGTTTCGGCTGTAGGTCAAGGTACATACAGACAGACAGACGGAATTTCCGGACACACTTTTTTCGCCTTCCCTTCTCACTGAAATGTCAACTTTGATCAAAATCTCCAGTCCGATTTTTTTCCAAATGCAATACTTGCCCAATAGTACATACATTTATATCGCAAGTAAAAATACTCGTATTCGCACTTGCAAGAGCTTAAAAAAAGTTTTTATGATGATTTAAAATTTAATTGAAATAGTTGATAATAAGTAATCAAGCAGTATCAATATTAACGATGCTATTATGAAGAATTGGTTCCTTTCCCTTCATATAAACATGTTTTTGGTCTCCTGAAAAATGGACTTCTGGATTACGAGGTATTAAAACTGCAAGACGTTATATGCGTATAAGATAAACATTAATGGATCTCAAATAAGAGAGATTTTACAACCATGATACAGACTCGGATAAAAACAGACGGTGTATTTACTATTTCCATAATCTCCATAAACGTAGGGTGCCACTGAAGAAGAAGAAGATGAAGAAGAAAACGGAATAAAGACTGGCTCGTTTAAACTTCTCTCTTACAAAATACATACACACGCGAAAATGCAACTATAATCCCTGAAACACGCAAGGATCTCTTTAACACAAGTAATGAGCACCAAGAGTACACCAAGTAACTCATTCAATTTTACTCCTTACCTACGTGATGCGGCAAATTTAGTTTTTGTTCAAGCACTTGAACAATTTCGCTTACAGAATGATTTAAACGCGGGGATGTTAAAATGTTTTTTTCTCTTAGAAAGTGTATAGTTTGGTTATAATCAAAAGAAAAAACTAAATAAACAATCAAATCAAATAAACAAAAAAAAAACTTTATATTTACTTTTGATAAAATTATTAATCATTTCCTCTCAGGAGGCAAGTCGTTCGTTCATTAGTTGGATCACTCCAGCAGATTAAATTAAAGTTTTTTTCCCGATTTCTAGTTTTTGTTGCTAAAATTATTATATTCCTCTCGGGGTCTTATACTTTTTGAAACACATCTAGCTATAGTCGTTAAGTCGCGCAGTATGACAAAATAATGTAAATAATGTGGTATTATTTGTTTATCTATTTTTTATTACTCCTTATCTATTGAATGATAGTCGATTAGACGACACTTTATAAGCTTGATAATAATAACAACGACAACAAAAACAACAACAAAGAGCGACATTATTTAAGCGAAATTACCGGAAGATAGACATTTATTGAAAAACAACTCAATTTGATAAAAATAAAATACTCTCCTGGGCGGGAATACTTTTTTTTATACTTCAAATGACTTAAAAATCATAAAAAAAACATCTGATGAAATTCCAAAAAGAAAATTGATATTGTATTGTTCGCATCGCAAAAAATCTATTTCGTATCTACTCGTATACAGAACGAGGTAGCTCTGAGTTAATTAATTAACACCGAAATTAAATCCAAAATTAAAACAAGACGAAGGATCAATTCCCAAACAAACAAAAAAAAAATATTTTTCGGGAGGTACCACCTCTTGTGAGAAATTGACAAATCCTTCAAGATTATATCTTGTCGTGAAAAGTGCTTCTCATCTTAGTCGTTCGGACTAAGCAGAAAATTGTAGATTTCATCCATTCCTGCCGACAACACGTACAACAGGAATGATTGGAAGTTGTAATTCACTAGCTTCAGGTTCTCTACTAGCAGTTGTGTATCTAATTAATTAATATTTTTTTATATATATTGAAATCAAAGGGCGAATCAATTTGTGTCTTATTCCCTGCCGTAAGACTAATTTAACACTAATCATACGATATTTAATATTCTAATTTTTGACACATCCTTAATTGAGTTCATTTACATACATATTTAGTTACTTCAATGTATTATGCGAATTTGTGTGGAATTAAGAGACCTTATTTTTGTATAGTGTTCTCTCGCAACGTTATATCCAGGTTTGATTCAATATTATTATTATTATTCTTTTATTGACTAAAATCTCTAGTTCGATTTTTTACCAATCCAAAACGGTAGTACCTAGGTTTATTGCAAGTATTAGGGCGATATTACATTGTCATACATTGTCACTTGTGGAACGTATTTATAAGGCAAGTTTGCCATATACAATATATTAAAAAGAAATAATAAAAACACTCATGAGTCGGCCACGGCAAAAAATACCTCAAAATTTTAGATAATAAAAAATTCGATGTTATCTTCAGAATTTTCAGAACTCATTATTAGAACTCAATGAATCACATTCTGGGAATTTTCATTTTCATATGTATTTATTTTGATATTGTTTGTTTTGGTATGACTAAGTACACCGGTGTTATTTCCAACAAGAAAAAAGTTTATTCGCTGTAGAATCAAAACAGAGCAAATCAAATTGATTTTTATTTTTGTTTGTAAATATTAATAAAATCAATTCTCGGGTATACTATAGACACTTCAGAAATTAAAACATTAAACGAAATTATTATTGAGATAATAATCAAAACAAAAAACATAAATGTCAAAAAAGAAAACTAAGTTCTCATGTAAATAAAAAAAACTCTGTATTGAACTAGTCAGCCCTGGAAAGTAGTGGCATCTAAAAGTACATCCAGGTCTTAAGCTAAGTGTACACGATTGGTAGATCTGTCAGTGAAAAACATGCTTACAATGTCTTACAACCGTGTAGTCTTACAATTAATTGTCAGAAAATTTGTCTGACAATTAATTGTTAGATCATTGTCTGACAATTAATTGTAAGAAACCTGACAATCATGTGTACGCTAGCTGACAATCGTGTAATCTTCCAATTAATTGTCAGAAAATGTATCTGACAATTAGTTGTAAGACGGTAAATTGTAAGGTATTTGATAATCGTGTACACACACAATTTATTGTCAGGCCTGCCAATTTTTATCGTTGTCGGACGTTTCTGACAATGAAGAAATTGTAAGATGTTCGTTTTTTAGCATCATACAATTTTTTCATTGTCAGAAAATTTGCAGCCAAGTTTTAATTGTCAGTTTCCATAACCAACAAAAACTGACAATTAATTGTGTGTGTACACGGTTGGTAGAAAATCTACCAATCACTTACAATTAATTGGTAGGTATTAAGGCGGCTATCTGAAAATGAATTGTCAGCCAACTTCTGACAATTAATTGTAAGAGATTGGTAGATTTTGTACCAACCGTGTACACACACAACTTATTTGTCAGCTCATTGGTAGATAATTGTCAGACATTGTAAGATCTTACAATATTGTAAGATCTACCAATCGTGTACACTTAGCTTAAGTTGATGAAGTTTCAATATCAAATTTCTTAAATAGAGTAATTTCGAAACAACTCCAAATTATGAGGAAAATTTTTCTTCACTAATTCACTAATCAAGTTTTAAATTTTGAGTCAGCCAGTAACGGTTTTAGCGATTTATATCTCAGGAACCACTAATGCTAAAAAGTAGAAATTTGATGAGGCCCCTGTATTTGATCATAAATTAAAATAATTAAGAGGGCATGACGACTCATAGAGAGCTTTAACCTGGTGACTTACAACTCTCAACCATTTCTGTGCGAGTGTTTGGAGTAATGGGGGAGACCTATAATTAATAATTATTATTATTATTAAAACCTACGAGTATATACATCGTTATCTCCTTTTAAATGCTCTCCAACTGTCTGTTCAATCATTTAAAGGATAGTCATAATCCCTTTAGTACGCTCAAAATATAAAAAAATACATAGATTATATGTAAAAAAGAGTTTAAAAAAAAGGTGTTCTAAGCAGAACGCGCCGGAACATTTCTAAAAACAGCGCAATGAAAGTGTATTATTGAACTGTCAATTTTTTCGAATATGTTTGGTGTAACAATATACAAAAAACAGACTCCGAAAACTGCAAGACAAAACCATGTGCATTATACTTAAGTGTGATCGATTTACTTCGGTTTCGGCCTGTGTCACTAAATCTCTTAAATAAAAGTCAGTCTTTATATGATGAAAATAAAAGATAACTTAGATCTCGAGTATAGTCTTCCAGAAAGAACCCCTGTCCAATATAACTTTAGAAACCTTTAAGATTTCAACATAATCCGCACAAGAATTTTATAAAATGTTATTGGCCATATTGAGCCAAATATACTACCTTAACTATAATTAAAACACCTTAATGGCTTTTCCAATTTACTACGTGCAATTTAATTTAATTTTATGTATTTATTTAAAAGAAATTTACATTAGATAAATTCTATTTAGATTTGCACTTTAGAGACCGTAAATGTAACAAAAACGAAAAAATTTTAATATGGACAAGTCCGCTTTGGTTCGCCAGCTCTCAATTAGATTCGGATGCATTTCGACTTATTATGTACTCGCTGAAGATAATGTCGTTTCAATACTTGTTCATATTTTAATTATTCTTCTTTGAATAATAAAGTTTATTATTAGATATTTAATCACCCTTATTCCGATAGTCGTTTTACTAAAACGCCAGTAGAACGACAAGGCTCTAGAAACGAAAATTGGAAATTTATTGAAACGACTATTGTTATAGTGCTTCGAAAAGTGAAGAACATAGAGAACGCTGTCCTTTTCGTATTAATTAAACTTCAAAATGTGGTCTCTGGAGCCTTGTCGTTTTACTGCCGTTTTAGTAAAACGACTATCGGAATAAGGGTGATTAATAAAAACCTCTTAATTCACGGTAATTAAATAAAAATATAAATTAGGAACCTACGGCTCGTAGAAAGCCTAAACCTAGTGAATTAAAACGTGTACGTGTAATGGAGGGACCTTCATTTTTTTTATCAAACTTTGAACAACCCGATTTTTTTAATCAAATAAAAATTCCTAACCTTCGATCTAGATCGTTGATTTTTTCCAATTATTTTTAGAATAAAATTCCATGACTAATTATAAAGTTTTCTCTGACCAAATTTAAGTTTATTTTGCAAAAATTTTATCAATTTATAATTTTATTGCCTCAAACGATAAATTTATACATGTATGTTTTTATATTTATTTCGTCGAAAAGGGTAAAAAAAAGCTCTTACGAATATATCTTGCAAATATAGGTAATTTCTGCGCGTTCCAGGACCGAAAAGCAAGCAACGGTCATCACTAGAATATTGAACAATATTCCAATGTAAACGATTAAATAAGTATCTGGAGAAATGAAGAAGGGGTTGCACATCAATATTTCATAAGCGATCTTACGTAGGATAATGATTATAAATTCCAAAAATAGAATCGGACTAAGCTACTAGACAGTCTATGTGGGTAATAAAATTTAACCGACGACAGATTGTTCGAATAACACATAGACACATTCAAATGCAAATCATTTAGTAGTTATTTAATTTGAAGCTTAAAACAGCTAGACATATCTTTGATTGTACAGTCCATTTTTAAATCTTCCGAAATTCATGAGACACTGAAAGAAACCAAAACCATCCTTAAATAGTAATAAGGATAACAGAGGTCTTAAAGGAATCGCTTGTGGGACAGCTCAAGTAACCCTTGTAGCAGTTGAAAGACTGTTATCTATACGAACATACATATGTGGTCCGTTTACATAAATATAACTCGATCTATTGTTACAAATTATATTGAAAATCAAATGTTTCAAGGTCATCGCAGACAGCTTAAGTCTTCCACCTGCAGACAGCAATCTTCTGGATACCGAAATCGATGCAGCAGTTGTTAACTTTGAACATGCCGCATCTGATGCCCTGGACAAGCAAAAAGAGTGTAGAACGTGAAAGGATAGGTAACAGCACTTTCCCGAGTACGTTCAGAGTCTGTATGCTCACAGACAACGTCTAAGAAAACGTCTCCAGCGGATCCATCAAAATGAACTGAATACAACCAACAGAAACTACCAATTAGTTTGGAATGAGCTCCAGGAAGTCAACATCATGTTCCGGAACTCCATTCAACACCACAATAATATCCAATACCAGAAAAGATTGCAAGCAATCCAGCCAGGACCTGATGCTTTCAAAAACATCAATAGGATCATTGGAAAACAGCCACAGATACCGGAAACCATCACCAGCAATGATACTGAAGCTACCTCGGCCCAAGACAAGGTGGATGCGTTCGCCGACTACTTCGAAGGAAACTTCACACCGAACCCACGTACTGACCCAACTTTCTTACAAAAAGTTGAGGCAACAGCTCAACAAACACTGCAGCCAAATCCGGATAAAATCAATTTTAATAAAATCAATCCAGCAAATGATCTCACCGATAGTCCACATTTATGCAATCTAGAGGACCAGATGGTGTCTCCTACTACATCCTGAAAAGGCTGCCACATGCAGTAATGATTTTCTTTACAATCATTTTAAACAACTGCATCAACAACAGTCATCGTATCACCGTCGGATGCTTTCTCGATGTCGAGAAGGCATTCGATAGCGTGTGGAAAAACGGCCCAATCCACAAACTTCATCTTATGCAAGTACCTCCGCCATTAATAAAAATTCTCTTATCTTTCCTATCTTTCAGGAAATTTTTCGTCCAACTAGATAACTGCAAGTCAAACATGAAGACCATCAGAGCTGGAATCGCCCAAGGCTCAAAACTAGGCCCCTTCATCTACAACTTGATGACTTCTGACCAACCTTCTCCAATTGGATGCGAACATTTTCTGTAAGCTGATGACTCGCTCATCTACGCCACATCAATGTCACCACTAATCGCTGTAAGAAAAGTAGAAACCCACGTCAACAGACTCTTCCAATTCTAACAGAAATGGGGCATCCGAATTAACACTTCCAAATCGGAACTTGTCTTCAGGAGACCTTCAACTGTTAGAGGCATTCGCACGGCAATTTGCCGAAATCTGGTCATGAGACTCCCTGACGGATCCACCATAGCAACAAAGCCAAACGTAAAGTACCTGGGAGTGCACTTCAACGAGTTGCTAAGGTTTAACCTGCGCTCAGGAAATGGTCTGAAAAAGGCCAGCTGGGCCTTCAGCCGTTTACACCCATTGCTGAAAAGAAGATCAGGGGTGGAATCGGCTAAGGTGATAGTTGATTGTGATTTTCATTTTGACAATCGCTCTCTCTATATTTCTTTATTGATATGATGGAGACAGCTATAGTCAAAATGACAATCACAATCAACTATCACCTTAGCCGATTTCACCCCAGGTAGTAGCCAACCGACAAAGATATTAATCTACAAGCAGCTCCTGCGACCAGTGATCAGCTCTTCCTTTCCAGTCTGGTTTTCCATCTCAAAGACAGCTATGGAGGAACTTCAACTATTCGAAAGGAAGATACTAAATCTGCACTAGACTCTGCTTCGACCGTCAACGACAGAAACACTACAGGAACGAGCATCTCTATACAGAGGCGAATTTAATCCCACTGGACAAATAACTACGTATAGTTCATTCAAAGAAGAAACTAATGCGGAACATCATCGACCACCCGAATCAGCTTATGAGAAGGATGATCACAGAACCGAGGTACCTCAGTGTGATGGAAACTCTGGATGACAACGTAATCTTGGACAACGAGGAAGTAGTCTCGTTCTACGCTGATATTGGGTCAGCCTACCCCCGCGGCTAAACGCCATCCCTGCCCCCAATCCACAAAAATCACCACTGACAACCGACCTTTTAATTTTTGTTTTCGTCATTTAAATTTTATATAAAAATGATTAAACTTAAGTCACTGTATATAGTTAGGCCCCCCATGAGCCAACAAATGTAAATTTTCATGCATATGTAGTATCTTATTAGTTGTAAGCTATATTGTAAATAGTATATTCAATAAAACAAAATTGAATTGAATTATATCGCAATGTTAAAGCTGCCATCTGAAATTACTTCTTTTACTTAAGAAGTGCGTTTTTTATAAATTATGTTTTCAAAAAGTTTTTAATAGCCGATTGTTTCATTGTTTTTCGAACCTGCTTTGCCAATAGGAATTGAAAAAGACCTTTTCCATTCATCTGAGAATATACCTGATTCAAGAGCGTGGTTAACACTAAAGGAAGGAAACCATCCATGTCTCGTTTATTATCTGAGCTTAACGAATACAGCACTTTAACTACTTTATTAAAGGTAATACCCAAGCCGCTGTTATTCTATTAATTCAGGGAAAATTTATTATCAATGAGTGTTGTATCATTTGTCATTTGTTGGAGACATGTGCACTGTTGTAATCTCAGATGGGAAAAATCAATTCGAAAAAACAAAAAGAACAGTGACAAAAATTGTCGTACATTTGTCGTGAAGGCAAATATTTTGTCGCCCTTGTTTTTTTTTTAAAAGTAACCCCTCTTAATGCTAACTTGATAGTGAATATAGCACAACCACCTCTGAAAATAGGTTAAAATTAACTCGAAAAAGAAAAAGGGCTATGTTAATAATTGTCGTAAATTATATGCAGTAAAAGAAAAAAAAAATGTCGCGTCCTTTTTTCTTAAAAAAAATCTCCTAAATATAGAAAAAGGCCCAAAATATAATTTTTCTTTGAATTCAGCACTACCATAGAAATTGTCTTTTAAAATAACCTCTGGTAATATCAAATAGACCTCCAGGTCGCAGTGCAATACCGCCAATACATAATTCATTGTTTATTTGTTTCACGTCAAATGTAGGATAATTATATGAAATTTATGAGGTGTTTTAATGTTAATTTTTCAATCCGCTTCCATGGAAATCAATAGATTGGTTTTTTCTTGATCTAACATTAGCTAAAAATAAGTTCGTTCCAATCGAATCCGAGCATTTCCGACAGCAGCTGATGGTGATTCAGATTGCGTAGCAGATGGAAAATGTGTAGCGGAAAAAATATCTGTGATTCCGGTAATATGCAGTGGCGATTGCGACTCTTTTTCATCGATTGGTATGTTGTGGAGGACGGCATAAGCAATTATGATCAATTATACCGTTTCAACTCTACAACTTAACCCTGTGGACAACACCAGAAACCGCCTTTTCCAAATTTCATATGAACGCTCAAAACAATTGCAAATTTGGGACTCGTTATATAAATTTTCAAAATCCTTTGAGACATTCTGGAAAGGCGTCGCAAGATAATTTATATTTGCGTTGCATCCCTTACGATTTCTAAACACTTCTGGATCAGTTCCACCTGGCGATTGGATGCGAATATACGTGCAAGGAAACTTAGCTTTAGCAAAAAAATCTCGTGCTGCTTGTAACCGTTCCGTTCGTGTTTTAGGCATTCGAACGTATTGATGTGCAAGATTGGCACTCGCTTTCGAAACTTGTACCACCATATAGACTAAGAGCCCACAGCAATTTTTGGGTGTGATTGATAACAAAAAATAATTAGCATAATTAGATAGGCCTTTTATAGTTATTTACAAATGTGAAAGTCCTGCATACTCTAGTGGGAGCACTTTTATTGTGGTGGGCTTTGAAAAATGAAAACGATGAACGAAGTCACGGTCGTCCATTTGACTCGTGGAAGCATCTTATATTGTCTTCTTTCAGGAATTAAAAAGTTTCCGACCTCTATAACTTTGCTTTTCGAAGCAGATGATAGCCGTTTTTCAAAAAAAAAAAAGTTTCCTCGAAACATTATACATATGTACCTAGTTTTAAATTAATTTATTTTAGATATTGGAAACTTTTCATTAAACAAAATTCTTATGGAAAATCTCAAGTTTTTCGGGAGTTGAGAAAATCGAAAGTTGATAAACTCTCTAGTTGAAAATCAGGGGTGGAATCGGCTAAGGTGATTGGATTGTCATTTTGACAATCGCTCTCTATATTTCTTTATATATATAAACGATGTCAAAAACAACTTGAAGCACTGCAAAGTAAAATTGTTCGCTGATGATACACTCATCTACATAAGTGGAAAAAACATAGATGAAATGATCGCGCATTTAAACGAAGACCTTGTTAATATAAGTCAGTGGTTAAAAATAAAAAAACTCAAGCTTAACGTTAGCAAAACAAAATGTATGACTTTTAATTGCAGAACTAATATCTCGGTTTTTATGGAAAACGAACAAATCGAATGTGTTAAAAGTTTTAAATACCTCGGAGTTGTGTTAGACAGTAATTTAAAATTTAAAGAACATGCTGATTATATTTGTAAGAAAATAGCAAAAAAAGTTAATTACTTGAAAAGATTGAGAAGTTTTGTAAATATGAGAATAGCCTTGCTCTTATATAATTCCTTAGTGTTACCACATTTTACTTACTGTTCTACGCTCTTATATACGTGTTCAAATGAAATAAAAGACAGATTACAAATTCTTCAAAATAAAGCAATGCGAATGATTCTAAAGTGCAATATATACACTCCAATACAGTTCATGCTACAATCGTTAAATTGGATGACTGTCAAACAGCATCTTACTTTTAACTCGATGGTTTTCATTTTCAAAATTCGAGAAAATATGCTCCCCGAATATTTGAGTAACAACTTAATATCTGTTTCTACCGTTCAACCACATAATCTGAGAAGAGGCAACAACTTTAGATTGGCAAGATTCAGCAGAAGCAGCACGCAAAATTCATTGATGTATAGAGGGCTTTTATTTTTCAACAGTTTACCTGAAGAACTTAAAAGTGAACATATATTACAAATATTTGTGCATAAACTATATAATTTCATTAAAAATAATTTATAATTTGTTAAAGTAAAAGAAAAATATTATTTCAATTTAAATTTAACTAAGCCGTCATAAATGATACATTTTCAAATTATATTGTAATTTTTTAAACATTTCTTTTGTAAAAGTTTTTTTAAAACTAATAAATAAATACTACTACTACTATATGATGGAGACAGCTATAGTAAAAATGACAACCACAATCAACTATCACCTTAGCCGATTCCAACCCAGAAGTTGAAACTGTCAACTTTGAGTAAAGAAAATCGACCTTAATACAATCAAAACATCTTTAAAATTTTAAAGTGGTAATGCTAACCTGAGACCTGACGGACATGGATAAAGTTAACTTTAACGAAAGCAGCAATTTTAACTAAATAGAACAATTTTCAAGATATAGCAAGAAAAGTTTTTATAAAATAATTCATGTAATAATTGCATGTTCTGCATGAATTGTAGTAGTAGTAGTATTTATTTATTAGTTTATTGTGCGAGTCAAGCGACAGTTTGAATATATAAATCACACATCCATCAGCATAAGTATTCTTCTTTAGTTTTATCGTCGGTGATCCTACTGCCGATGTTTTATTTGTTATAGGTACGTGTAAAATGATACTATACTATTTTCTGGGTATTTTCAGATCACAAGGATCATTTTGTAGTTGAAATTATCGATTTCAGAAATAGGTATGTACTTTCCATTTGTGTTTTCGTAATGCGAATTTCAGTATTTTTTAATAGTACGAGCCCAAACGCAAAATAGTTGGACTACCTATGATAAAAAACAAAAATCTTCTGATTCTTAAATTCCATCGGAAATAAAATCAATATTTTGGTATTTTTCTTAAGATATATTTATTTTGAATAGGAATAAGTAACAAAAACAAAATGACTTCAATTAAATAACGATATAGAGCAATCTTACAAAATAAAATAACGATTTAAACATTTTTTTAAGTGCAAAATAGTTGGCCTATGGGTCTTAATTTTTATTTCACCATGGTGTTACGTCGCCTTTGGCCTTGATAACTGCTGCTATGCGTCGTGGCATTGTGTCAACTAATTTTTGACATTCTTCGGTGCCAAAAGATTCCCAAATATTTATGATTTTAGCTTTAAGGTCTTGAAGAGGTCCGGCATGGTTCTTTTTGCAGTTTTTGTTTCATTTTATGCCATACAGTTTCAATTGGTGAAAGGTCAGGGCTGCTGGAAGGCCATTCCAGTAAAGGAATAGCTTCAGCAGATAGCCACGCCATTTTAAACCTTGCTGTATGGCAAGAAGCTCCATCCTGTTGGAAAATATAGTCTCGATCACTAGCTTGAAGTCGTGGTATTGATGGGAGAAGCTCATTTTCCAGAATATCCCTGTACCTGGCAGCATTGACATTTCCATTTACAAAATGCAAATTGCCCAAACCCCGCCCCGACATGCATCCCCATATCATTATAGATGCTGGAAACTTGACCGTTTTTTTTAAGGCAATCTTTGTGAAAACTCCTTTTGAATTTCTAATGACTCGTTTTCGTTCGTCGCCCACGCAAACTTCAAACCTGGACTCATCACTCCAAATAACGGACCGCCATTGACTTAAAGTCCAGTTTTTACGTTGTTTTGCCCACTCTAGCCGCTTTTTCTTTTGTTTAGGTGTTAAAAGTGGTTTTTCTTTGGCCTATGTTTTTAACGAATTAAAATTGCTCTAAATTAAATACATAAATCTAAAACAAACCTTATAAAATTTGTATCCAATTTTTTTCATAATCCGTTTGCAAGTGTCGACCGAAACACTTTTTTTTTTATTCTTTCCCTCCATTGAACAGTTATTGCAGCGGCCGTTTGACGTCGATTTTCTTTTATTATTTTTTTTAAAACTCGGCAATCTCGAGGTTTCGCAATTGGTGGGCGTCCCGTTTTTTTACCGATCTCCACATTTCCACTATTTTTGAACTTTGAGATAATGTTTCGAATTGATGAGCGCGGTAAATTGATTGTTTTGCGATTTTATAGCTCGATAATCCCGTTTCGAAGGCTTTATTTATGGATTCCCTAAGGTCTCTTGATAATGCAACGCCACGCACCATGGTTGACATTAAATTGTTGCTGGCTTGCATAAAACAAGAGATCAATAAACAACAAAACAAGTGCATGTCATTTTTTTAATAACGGTTAACTGAAAATCTATTTAAATCTTCATAGGCCAACTATTTTGCATCCCAGAGAGAGTAGTCCAACTATTATGCTCTATCTTTGTTTGAGGAAATGCAAACTGGAGCCATATGTGCTTTCTCGAATTTAGTTCTGTTTGGTATAATTTACTTATTAAATGTAATTTATTACATCGACAAAAAAAATTAAAAAACAACTGCTTGGGGACCAGAAAATATAGGCACATACAAAATGTTAATTTGTTAATTGATGAGTAGGCCAACTATTTTGCGTTTGGGTCGTATGTCTAAAGTAAGAAAAAAACTTTTTTCTTTGTGGCAATTTTTACAAAATTTCGTCAGTTTGAATTTCTGCCGAAAAAGTAAAGCAACAGAACTACTGTGCTAGTTTGCCGTGGTCACGCCCACAGACAAAACAAGTTAAAGCACAAAACAAAATGAAGAACAGAAGAGACCATTCTTATCGTTTATCATTGTTTTTGTTGTTGTGATCTTGTTTATACGATTTTCTTGCATTTGACACTTTTATTTAACATACATACATACATTTTAAAATAAACATAAATAAAAGTTACATATATGAAAAAATACCTCTTTTTTTATTCTCCGACTCAATTTTCCAATTTCCCTAGAAACTATGTGGGTTGTGGCTTGTAGGATGCTGAAAATGAAAAACTTCTTCACCACACGTCCTTCTCAATTTCTTTTCTGTTTCCTCAGGAAACTGGAATGTGTATGTTAACTCTCCGGGTGTAGAGATCAATGCAGTTATGTATTTCGAATCTCATACATTTTATTTAAAATAAACAATTATCTGCACAAATGGATGGCGCTCCGAAGTCCTAAATGCGAATCTTATTTTGAAAAAGTACCACACATTAAAGTTCAATCATTTCTATCGATATTTAACACTCGAGTCTCCGTTGTCGATTGCTTGAAGGGCGAGCAAAGGGCTCTCGACTTCGTCTTCTTAAATTTTGTAAAGTACAACTTTATGAGGGAACAAAAATCAACAAAGCTTAGGTTTCACGCAAAAAAGAACAAAAATAAATGCACCGTTCTGGATGAAAAAAAGCCAAGACGATACAAATTGCGATACATCATCGTTTTATCAGCATCAGCAGATAATATTCATCTGCGCGGCGGGTAAGGGATTCTTCGTATTTAAATTGGTTTTTCTTTCTGCTTTTTTTGTCGAATAATTTTCTTTTAGCTTCACAATTTGTTGCTACTTTGGTATATTTAAATATTTTTTTCAAAATCTGGAACAGTTATTTAGGAAAAACATATCGAAATTACGAGATTATATTTCATAGCGCATTTTCATGTACAAATATGGACAGGGTTAGGGGCGGACGAAATAGCAGCAAGTTCTTTTACGATTAGTTTTCCCGTTTTAAATCCTTCTGGCAACGGCAAAGAGAAGGATTTTCTGTTGTTTTCAATTAAATTTTTTTTTAATTCATAAAATTATTTGCGAACACTTTATAAACGAAAGATCTCAAGGGTTCTATAAAAAAAGTTTTTTTTCGTGAGTTGAAGTTTGTTGTGGTTGTATAAATTTAGCCAAACGAACGAGACTCGTAGTATTCGATAGAGTGATGCCAATATTAATTAAAAATGCTGCTTGTGTACACGATGACTTCATTTTCGATTCCTTTTTATAAAAATACTTAATGCCTTTCCTATTACATGATGAAGTTTGAGAATAAATCTAATACTACGTTTCCACTGAACGATAATCTAGATTATTTTCCAGTTTGATTTAAAATAATCTAGTAGTGTTTCCACTGGACTTGTTAGATTTATTTTAACATCTAAAATCTTAATTACAAGCAGTGTGAATTGAAAGTTTTTTTTTTTTTTAAATAGAATAAGAATGTTCTCAATTGAAATTAAAATTTTAGTTTTAAATTATTTAAATGAAGGAAAAAAATCAAGTTTTTGATGGCGGCCTTAAACAGACAATCTGAACGTCAGAGGAAAAAACGCCAAATGTATATTTTAAAAATAATTGGTCTGAGGAAAACAAAAATGTTACTGCATAAAAGATTGAAAATGAGAAACATGTGGGTCAGTACGTTATCAGTAATTGTATTTTATTTATTAACATACATAAATAAATTGTATATTTGTTAAATTCATTCTTTTATCTTTCAAAGCCTCGAAGAAGTACTTTTTGGGAAGAAGACATCGTAAGGAATTATGATGTTTTCTTCAAAGAGAATTTTAAGATGTACCGCAATCATTTTCAAATCCTTTGTAGCAGTCTCCAGCACCTTAAAAAAAGGATACAAGCTGTCCAAAAGCTATTCTGTTTTCTTTTCCTTACAAATACAAATATTTAAAATCTTTTTTTCAACTAAAATACAATCGTATTTACCATTACGTTTTTGCGGCATCAAGAAGTTATTAAAATGTTTTTTTTTTTTGTTTGTTCCGTTTGTCAAAAGACTGTTTTTTTTTTCTTTTTTCTTCCATCAAACTGTCAGATTCATTGGAAATGGAAAAGTGAATCCGTTCAGTACAGTAGATTTATTTGAAATCTCGAATCGAGATGATTAATTTTTGTATGGTAAATCTAGGGATTTCAAGTAGATTTGAGTAAATCTCAGATTATCGTTCAGTGGAGACGCAGTATAAGTTTCCAAAGAAGGTACATTATACTCTTGTATATAAAATAATCTATAGTACTCTCATGGAACAGAAAAAAAAGTTGGGGAATACATTCTACTGAGGGCGCTGTCGGCGGAAAAAACTGACGTGGAGACTTTTGATTTGGGGGGGATGGTAATTGAGGATAGAGCGAGAAAATATTATCAGCTCTGGCTCTGTCAAAATTTGAAAAAATGGTTCTATGGTAGGTACAAGCTGTAATATCTTAATTTCAAAATTTGTTTTATTAAATTAAAGATCATACAAATTTATTGAAAGAAACAAAAAATTTATCAAAATTCCAGGCGCCGTTTTCGAGAAAAATACGATTTTTGAAAACCATTTTTTAATTTTTTTTACATTTGTATTGTGGGTACCTTTATTTTTAGGTAAAATGATTTTTTTTTCTCACATCTTGTAGATTATATTGATAAACTTTTATTTATCAAGTTTAAAAAAAATCTAGCATGGGGTTTTCGAAATATTGAGTTTTGAAAAGTTTATTTTAAAAATCCAAAAACTTTTGTTTTGAAAATTTTAATACACAATTCTATTTAAGTTTTTGGGGAGCTTTAAGCCTAGTACGCAGATCGGGAAAAATTTTGTCTCCCATACATTTTTTTTCCTGGCACAAATTTTGTCTCGGATATTTTTCCGAGCAGTACGCAGTTCGCACGCAAAATTCATACTATTGTGAATTGCTCTACAAAATGTCTCCACTAAATTTTGCCAGGAAAAAGAATGATACAAGCATTAAAGAAAGTGATTTTTGTCAAACTGGTTTTATGTAAAAGGTGCTGATGCTTCTCTCGAAAGCATCGAGAGCAGATTCCAAAAAGGTATGAACGACTTTTGTAAGACAACCCGTTCCAAAGATTAGATTAAATTAGATTTATTCTCTCCAACTTCAAACTTTTGCGCGAGATTTGGAAAAGTTTTGTAGAGATTAAAAATGTAGAGATAAAATTTGTCTTGTCTCGATCTGCGTACTAGGCTTTAGCGAAAAAAAATAAGATCAAAATCGGTTGTACCGTTTTTGAGACAATGAAAAATAAAAAAAAATGGTTCCATGGCGGGTACCAAAATAAACCATATTTTGGAAAAAAATTTTCAACCATTGTTGCGAGGCAAGAGGAGCGGAGGAGTGTCGGTATTGGGATTAGGTAGGAAAAAGGAAAGGTTAGGAAACTGGAACAGGAATAGTGTAATATTTTTGCTAAGGTTCGTTAAATAAAACTTATTACTCCTTTTAGAATTTCTTCTTTATTTACACTTTTCGAATCAAAACAATAAATCTCAATTTATAATCAACTCTAATACTTTTATTCTAACTTAAATCCACTTTTTTAATTACACTTTCCACAATCCAATAGTTCAGCTTTGCACACTTTCATAATCGAAAATAAACTGTCTTCCGCTCACCGTGTACACTCTCTTATATACTCAAACCAATTGTTCTCGAAGGTTCTTGTCTATTTGCTTGGAATAAGGGGAAATTCATATGGAGATAAAATGTTCTAGTACTTTGGAATAAGGGGAAATTTAGATGCGATGGAAAAGAGCTTTTTTTTGTTCCTTCATAAAACAGATATGTAATTCCCAACAGATGGCGCTGTAGGAGTATAAAACTATGTTCGCAACATTGCCCCCTTCTTAAGATTGTTCGTCCCAAACGACTCTATCTCCAGCTTCGGCACTGTATCGGTGCAGTCGATCGCTATGCACTACTTTTAATTTCACTCTTAACCCTCTTTGAATTCGGTAAACGACATCGTTGATTTTCGTGACGACAGTATAAGAGCCTTCCCAGTTTTGTTGAAGCTTCGGCGACAATCCCTTTTGACGATGTGGATTATACAGCCATACACGATCTCCTACTTGGAATCCTGTCGTGTTTGCTCTTGTGTCGTACCTTGTCTTCATTCGATAGCTGTAAGTGCTCATTCTAGTCCTGGTCCTTTCGTGGATGTCGATTAGCCTCTCTTTTAGGTCACTCACGTAATCCCCTGTTTCCTGAGACTCTTGTAGTGGGTATCCAAACCTTATCTCACTAGGCAGCCGTATGCTTTTTCCGAACAGGATTTCAGATGGTTTTTGTCCTGTTGAGCTATGTACTGCACTTCGATAGGCCATCAAAAATAGTGGTATGTGCCTATCCCAGTTTCTTTGGTAGTCGCCTACGACCTTAGTGAGGTGCTCTTTTAAGGTCCTGTTGAATCTCTCGACCATTCCATCAGATTGGGGGTGAAGTGGTGTGGTTCTCGTTTTCTTAATGCCAAGAAACGCGCAGACCTCTTGGAATATGTTCGACTCGAAGTTCCTTCCTTGGTCGGAATGAAGTTCCATAGGCACACCGAACCTGCTTACCCAGTTAAACACAATCTGGTCCGCCACGGTCTTGGCTTCTTGGTTCGGGATAGCGTATGCCTCAGGCCATTTGCTGAAGTAATCCATTACCACCAGAATGTATTTGTTTCCATCATTCGTTTCCGGAAATGGGCCAGCTACATCAACAGCAATCCTTTTAAACGGTGAGCCAACATTATATTGCATCTAATTTTTCCTTGCAGTTTTCTACCAGGGCCTTTGGTTGCAGCACAAGCGTCACAATTTCGGCACCACTTTTCAACGTCGTCCCTTGCATGCAACCAGTAGAATCATTGTTTCAATTTTTCTAACGTCTTGTTGACTCCCAAATGGCCTCCTGAAGGTCCATCATGCATTTCTCGAAGAACCTCTTTAATTTTTGATTGAGGTAACACAAGCTGCATCACATAGGATTTACCATCAGCGGACTCCCATTTTCGCCTAAGAATACCTTCTTGCACATGAAGTGAGTCCCATTGTGCCCAATAGGCCTTTAAAACTGGAGTCCTATCGGAGATGTCATTCCATGCGTTTTTTTCTTCATGTTCTTTCCATGCGAGAAGAGGTTCAATATCGGGGTCTTCTTGTTGAGCAGATCTTATTTCTTCATTGCTCCATCCACAAATGGGGTCAGCCCTTATTCGCTGAATATTTATGGATTCCTTTTCTTCCAGTCGCATGCAATGCTTGCAATCTATTTTACAAGGCCTTCGGGATATAGTTCGTCGGCATTTGAATGCAGCTTTCCCCTTCGGTGTTGAATTTCGTACTCGTAAGTCTGCAGTCTTTCTATCCACCTTGCGACTTGTCCTTCTGGGTTCTTGAAGTTCAACAACCAGTTAAGAGCACCATGATCGGTTCGCAGAAGAAACTTCTGTCCATAGATGTATTTGTGGAAGTGTTTCGTTGCCAAGATGAGTGCCAAGAGTTCTCTTCTGGTCACACAGTAGTTCCTTTCGGTCTTCGACAGTACTTTGCTGAAATAGGCGACAACTTTTTCTTCGCCATTGTGCACTTGTGACAGAACAGCGCTGACTCCCACGTTGCTTGCATCAGCATCGATGATAAAAGGCTTGCCTGGAGTCGGATAGATCAGCACCGGAGCATTGCATAGACGGTATTTCAGTTCTTGGAAGGCTTTTTCACACTCACCTGACCATCTAAACTGCTTGTTCTTTTCCGTAAGCTGATGCAAACTCTTCGCAATTCCGGCAAAGTTCTTAACAAAACGTCTGTAATAAGTAGCAAGACAAAAAAACCTTCGTAGTTGATGTTTATCCTGTGGTGTTGGCCAATTTTTGACGGTGTCAACTTTTTCAGGATCGGTCTTGACTCCTTGGGACGAGATGATATGTCCCAAATACTTTACTTCAGACTGGAACAGTGAACATTTTTCTGGGTTCAGTTTAAGGTTAGCCTCTCGAAGTCTCTGGAACACACCCTTTAGGTTCTTACAGTGTTGGTCGTATGTCTTTTCGTAAACGATAACATCATCCAAGTAGACAAGACAAGTTTTCCACGTCAGACCTTGAAGGACGCACTCCATCAAACGCTCAAATGTTGCCGGAGCGTTGCAAAGACCAAATGGCATCACGTTGAACTGCCACAGCCCATTACCTGTGGAGAACGCTGTCTTTTCTCGATCTTCAGGGTGGATTTCAACTTGCCAATATCCACTTTTCAAGTCCAGTGTTGAAAACCAGAGTGCTCCTGCCATCGCATCTAAGGTGTCACTTATTCTTGGCAGGGGGTAGCTGTCTTTCTTGGTTAAGTCATTCAACCTTCGGTAGTCAACACAAAACCGTGTACTTCCGTCCTTCTTTTTGACTAGGACCACTGGCGACGCCCAAGGACTCTTGGAGTTCTCAATCAAACCATCCTTCTTCATGGTGGTGATCATTTCCTCAGCTTCACATTGTTTGGCCAGTGGCAGACGTCTTGCGGGCTGACGAATGGGTCTTGCATCTCCTGTATTTATTCGATGCTGCACCATTTGTGTCCTTCCATATTTTCCGTTTGGTGAAGCGAAAATGTCAGCATACTCGTTCAGAAGGCTTTCTGCCATTTTAACCTGATGTTGGTCTAGGTTATATGAATTGAGTATCTTTGCCTTGATGCTATTGAGCTCCTCAGAGTTTAATGTCTTTCTCGGTGTTTCAGCGTCAATTCGTGTTATGGCTGCGACAGATTCGCACTTACCGATAACTTCTCCTTTCGCTAACTTTACATCGTACGGTTTGGTGTTGAGTATCCGTACGGGGACCATATTGTTCTTCGGAGCCACAAGAGTCTTCCCAATGATGACGTTTTGGGAAGAACAATCTGGGCCTGGTTCCACCATTAGGTATCGATGGCGTCCACACTGACCTTCTACTTTTGTCCAAACGAATAACTCAGAAGAAGTAGGAATAATCACGTGTTCTTTGATGACAGTCCTTAGAGTTGTTGTTCCTTCGTGCCCATAGATCATTGGTAGTTGAGTACCTGGTTGCCAATATCCAAAATTACTCGATGTTCTTTCATGAAGTCCATGCCTATGATGCATTCGTCACATATATCTGCCACCAAAAATTTGTGTGAGAATTCTAGATCTGCAATTCGAATTCTGAGTCGGACTTCACCATAAACCCTAGCTGCTTCTCCTGTAGCAGTTCTTAGACTGTAGCTATTGGTGTTGTGTAACCAATTCAGGTGCACTAGGTCTTGACGTACAATGGAGGCGGTGGCACCGGTGTCGATTGTGACCACACGTTTGTTGCCATTTAAAGTTGCACGGTCAGACTTTTATTGTCTCGTTTAGTTTGGGAGACCTGGATGGTGTTTCTGGGGCCATCGATACCAGAAACCAGCTTCTGCCCCTCGAAGTTGGTTCTTACTCGTTTCCCTGTTGGAAAACTGTTCGGGAAGTAACACTGATGTTATTGTTACCTTGTTCTGGGTTTGAAACTCAGTGTCTACAATGTTGACAAGCTCTTCTTGGGGATAATCGACATTGACGCTGTAAATGTCCGGTCTTGTTGCAATTACAGCATTTTGCAAGTCCGTTTCGTTGGTTCCTTTGGACATCAGTTCTTTGGCATGAGCATTCCTCGACGATGGCTTCTCTAAGTCGATGTACTCCGTGAGAAGCTAGCTTAGCTGCTTCCATTGTCAAGGTAAATGCTAATGTTTCAGAAAGCGTTCGTTTTCCAGCAGTTCGCACGGCCTTTTGAAGATGTATGTCGGAAATGGCGCGAACAAATGCCTCAACTGCAAACTGGTTACAAATTTCCTCTCCAACATCTGGATATACAAGATGAACAAGCCTTTCAATGTCCGCTTGCAGTTGTTGTAGAGTTTCGCCCCTCTTCTGAACTCTGAAATTGAGTTGCACTTTGAAGACTTCTCCGAATAATTAATTTCAAATGTGGTTATGATCTCTGCTCTAGAAATAACATAGAATATAATTTGATTTCTTGAGCAAATATAAATTTATGCAAGAACAAAACTATTAAATCTTCGAATAGTTTATTTTTGCAAGTTCTTATAGCTATATAACATTTTTAAGAATACATTTTGGCATGCTTATCTAATATTTTATTATTGTGCAAATAAAAATTAGATTTAATTTAAATATCTTTTTTGAGATACCTCATTTTCAAAATTAACATTTAATTTTTTTTTTCAACAGTCTACAATTTTTTTTTTTAAGTTTTGATATGAAAAACTTGACATAAGTACCTATTTATGGCAAGTAAGAATTGATGTTCCGTTTATAAATGCAAAGCACTATTTCTGTAGGTATGCATTTCTGAGTTTACACTTTATTATGTATATTTCACTATACAGGGTGTCCCTTAATTCTTGCATAATATTTTAGGGCGTGATTTTGGGGTGGATTCTAAGGAACAACATAACGTTTTACGACCGTATTCTCGAAGCGTCATCAAAAGTGAAGCAGCATCTATCATCAATAACTATTCGCAATGAAATCCAAAAACGGGCTCTATTATGCATACAAAACAGAGGAGTACACTTTTAACACCTGTTCACACATAAAATAAAAAATATCTAAGACCACACAAAATCATATTTTATTCATAGCCTTTGGAGCTTAAAGAAAAAAAAAAAACATTTTTTTAATTTGACTTCTTCCAGGTTTTCCCAAGTGTCATAAAATATATGGGTTTTTCCGCAAAACTTGTTATTGAGTTTTTTTGTATTATTGTTACGTTCATTCAAAAAAATAGTAAAATGGGATGTTTTTTTTGGCGAAAATTGAGCCCAAAGTCAAAAAATTAGCATGCGCAGAAAAAACGGAACATGCTAGAAAGATATCTCAAGATCGAGATTGGATTTCCATTTTTACTTGCGACTTATATAGGTACTATGAGGCAAGTTATGCATTCGGAAAAAAAAATTGAACTCGAGATTTCGATCAAAGTTGACATTGCAATGATATCGAAGACCAAAAAAGTGGGTCTTGCAATTCTGTATGTCTTCTCGACTACAGCCTAAATGGCTCAGCCGATTTTCTTTAAACTTGGTAGATATTATTTTTATTTTTTCCACCGACACTTTTTTTTTTTGTTTAGGACCAAAAATAACGGTACCTGCCATGCGAATTTTTTTCGAAATCTTATAAATATTTTTTTTTCTCAAAAACTCCCACATATTCTTGAAAAAAAAATCAAAAATTTGTATTTAGTTAAAGCTAGGTAATACTCGTAGTTCAAGAAAATTTTACAAACAATGGTTATTTATGGTACCCCCTATGGTACAACCAATTTTTTTTTTGGATTTAAAAAAAAAAAATCAAATTTTTTTTTCAAAACTCAATATTTCGAAAACTCCATGCTCGACAAATAATAATGTTTAACTACAGTCTATAAGATGTGAGAAAAAGAATTTTATTTTACCTAAAAATAATGATACCCACCATACAAATGTTAAAAATGGTTTTCGAAAATAGTAGTTTTCTCGAATTTTAATAATTTTTTTTTCTTTCAGTTTCTTGTTTGGTGGGGGATATTAACATAGATATACTTAATCTTCCAAAGGAATGTGATGATTACATGCTCCTTCTGTCCTCATTAGGGTTTCGTTCACTTATAAACCACCAACCAACGAGAGAAACCGATAAGACGAAAACATGCATTGACATTTTTCTCAAGTCCGCAGATCTTATCAATATTTACCCGTTTATTCTGGAACTAGGTATTATAGATCACCACGCTACTGGCTTTGCATTTAAGGGTGCTTTAAATAAGGTTACTGCTAACGATACTCCTAATCAACCCGCTTTTAAAAGAGAAACCTCTAAAATAAATTTTGCCAAATTGAATGAGTGTCTTTCATCAGAGAGATGGCTTTCTGTCTACAATTCTGACTGCCCTTCTAGTGCATTTACAGCGTTTTTGGAAAAACTTGAGGAATATATAGACAGTTGCAAAAGTGTTATACATAATAGTAGAGTTAATAAAATAAAGCCATGGATGGATGATGAAATCTGTGCAAAAATATATGAAAAAAATAAATTCTATGCAAAAAATAAAAAAAAAAGATTAACCAACTTCCATTTAAACAGGCTTATAAAGAGCTTCAAACTAATGTTTGCGATCTCATAGAAAAACAAAAAATAGAGTATTATAGCAACAAATTTTCAGAAAGTCGGTACAATCCAAAAGAACAATGGCGTATCGTAAATGATATATTAGGAAAGCAACAAAATGAGTCCGTTTTAAAGTCCCTTAAAATCGATAACATAATACTCGAGAGCAATGAGGATCTAGGCCACGGCATCAATGTTTTCTTTAAAACTGTTGCCAAAAATGTTAAGCCTGACATTGATATATGTACATTTAAATGACAGCAATAGAAGAATTCGTTTGGACATAACAAATCCAGGCTCCTTTTTCTATGGGCCTGTTAGTAATATAGAACTTTTAACTATCATAAATAGTTTGAAAAATAAGAACTCTTGTGGTATAGATGGTATTAGTAATACGGTTATAAAAAAAATAGCAAAATCAATACTTGATCCATTACGGTACATCATTAATGAAAGCTTCCAATGCGGACAATTTCCCGATTGCCTTAAAACCTCTATAATTATACCAATATTCAAAAAAGGGGATACGAGTGATCCAAATAATTATAGACCTATATCCTTGTTATCGGCTTTTGATCTGGTTGAACAGAATTTGCTGATACAAAAACTTGAAAATGCTGGTTTTAGAGGGAATAGAATTGAATGGTTTAAGTCCTATTTAATAAATCGAAAACAAAGAGTAAGAGTAAATGGATTTTTAAGTGATGAAGAGAGCTGTCCAAACACTAGCGTCCCACAGGGATTGGTTTTAGGACCAATCCTCTTCCTCGTTTACATAAATTCAGTATTCAACCTACCACTAAAGGGCCATCTAATTGGTTATTCTGACGATCTTGCACTTTCATATGCAAATGATGATTTGATAACGCTAAGTGAACCAGGCGCGGATACAAGGGGGGGGCAATGGGTGCAATTGCCCCCCCTGGGCAATTCTTCGTTTCACAATTATTATAAAGTAAATTTTTTTCAATCCCAGCCTTAACCTATAACAACCAACACGCAAACGCTTACGCATCACTTTTCACTTTTCATGTTATTTATGTAGATACCTTTATTCACATTCTTGAAATTGCGTACAAAAAACCATAACACTTTTTTCTTTTTTTCCCAAAGGCAGAATAGAAGTTTGGAGTGCAGCCTGCAACTACGCATTTTAGATATACCTAAGTTCTCTGTATGAAAGTATGTATATGTATGTACTCGTATATGCATATATTTTACGATTCCATAAGTTATTTCCTTTATTTGCGTTAGGCGCCCGCCTGTCGCGTGCGTCGGTCGTTGAAATGCCTATCATGGTTTTATGTTTTTTTTTTTCACTGACTGAAGAATGAACCCTTTTCTCTACCTGCAAGCATTGGGAATAGGAATAGGGATGATGTGTGATGTGTCAACAAAAACAAATTTGACTTTATGATCTAGGAATACTCGTTAATTGCAAAACAAAAGGAGCGCAATAAAACCATAATGTCTTCATTTTCACTGCCTATTATAAATTCCATATTATTTTTTTCAGGCAAAGACAATGGGTTTTTTTATTTTCTTTTGCAAGTCCCAACCACGACCGTTACAAGTAATGAAAATGTGTCTCAAGTTTTAGGTAGAAATAATAAAGAACTCTAAAATAGTTATATGCATCTAATTCAAATTGCAACCTTTCACTTCATATTCTGTTTGCTATTTCTTGTCGACAGTCGACGCGTGTTTGGCTTTTGTGTGTAGTTAATAACAGTGTTTTGTCGCGTGCCGAAAGTGTCAGTATATTCTATAAAATAATATTTGTGCGTAATCAACTGTAAACAAGTGTGCACCTGTACTCGACTTTGTTCTAACTGATTTGCGTGAAAGGTTTCAACCTGAAACATTAGATGTGTTTAAGCTCACGATTTTCATCCCAGAAAATATAATCAAATATAATACTGATGAGTTTGATACCACCGTTAAGTCCCTATTGGATCGCTTTGGAAAACTCCTAAACTTAAATAAAGATGTTGCCCTTTTTTTGCTTAAAGATGAGCTGGTGATGTGGCGCGAAAAATGGGTAAGAGAAAATGAGCAGAAGAACAAGCTTCCCGACACTGCCCTGGATTTAATTGACAAATGCAATAAGGATGTGTTTTGTATTATACATAGTTTCCTTCTTATTCTTGCAACGCTTCCAGTTACAAATTCTTCGGCAGAAAGGTCTTTTTCTTCGTTGCGGCGCCTTAAAACATATTTAAGATCAACAATGGCTGAAAACCGCCTCCGCGGTCTGGCACTCATGCACATCCACAGGCAAATCCCGATCGATGTTGAGAATGTTATTACTAGGTTTTCAAAAACCGGCCACCCAAAAAGATTAGAATTAAGTATTTAAGAACTATGCATATCATGTATAATAATGTATAATGTAATAATGTACTATAATTCCTTTATTTAAATTAATTAATTTATTTATTTTTTTTAATACGTACGAGTTCCTATTTAATACTTTAAGACATGCATACGAGTTCCTATATTTAATACTTTAAGACATGCATACGAGTTCCTATTTAATACTTTAAGACATGCATACAGAGCATTATTAAAAGATGCTAAAGTAATGTAAACGAAGATGTTTGATCTACTATTTAAGAGTTATTTACATACGAACTTTATTATGTACCTGCACATGCTTTCCTTCAATTAAATTAAATTAAATTAATTCAATTAAATAAATTGCTATTTTTATATTCGATTGTGTTTATACCTTTTAATATTTTAAGACAGAAATGCAGAGAATCATTAAAAAAGCGTAAGTATTCGATGGACCATTTTTTTTAAAGTTAAGCAAAATATTACGAAAATTGCCCCCCCCCTGAACGAAATCCTGGATCCGCGCCTGAAGTGAACAAATCGGTTATGACTTAAACTTGATAAATATCTGGCTGAACTATCATCAACTCCTACTTAGCAAGAAATCTAAAGCGATGTTTTTTTCACTATCCAACCCAAATATTGCTATTGATAACATTATCTCCCATCATCTTAGATGCGACAAAATAAACTGCAGAAACGAATGCTTTGCCTTTGAGTTTGTCAGAGATTTTAAATACTTGGGAGTAATAATAGATAACAAACTGAACTTGAAATCGCATATTATGTCCTTAAAAAGAATTGTTTATATTTCCTTGAATAAAATATGTCTTCTGCGCAAGCTTGTTCCACAAAGATTGCTCTCTGCAGTCTACTATGCATTGGTTCAATCACGACTTGAATATGGTCTTGCATGTTGGGGCTGCGCTTACATAAGTAACCTGAATCCAATAATGGCAGTACAAAAGAAAATAATTCGGTTATTATTACATAAAAATAAATATGAGCCTTCTGTACCATTATTTCAGCTTGCAAAAATCCTTCAGTTACGTTACTTCTATATCTTTAAAATCCTTAAAATATTTTTCATAAGAAGCGGTAATATTCAATATAGAAGAAATGGAGTGTATTCCTTAAGAAATTGCCTGGTAGTCGACATTCCTAGAGTTAATAAAGAGCACTGTCGACGTTTCATAACTTCTATAGCCCCATTCATTTTCAACAAACTGCCAGCTGATATAATAATCTGGTATCGCAAAGAAATCAATTTTTAAAAATACTCAAAGTTTGGCTACTTTCACGGTCTGAGGTGGAAACTCTGCTTCGAGTGGTCTCTTAACTAGTAATGGGAACTATCGAATAAAAACTATCGACTTATTCGATAGTAGCTAAAAGTTCATTCATTCGATAGTACCCAGTCATTCGGTTACTATTTTCAGTTACTATTTTCAGTTACTATTTTCAGTTACTATTCTCAGTTGCTATTTTCAGTTACTATTTTCAGTTACTAGTTTCAGTTACTATTTTCAGTAGCTATTTTCAGTAACTAGTTTTCATTATACTATTTTCGTTCGATTACTTTTTCACTCGATATTAGCTTTGAACGTTTTTAGTAATACTTTTTTCGTTCAACTAGTTTTTCACCCGATAGTTACTTTGAACGATTTAAGTATACTACTTTTGTTCAATGAACGATTTCAGTATACTTTTTTGTTCAATTACTTTTTTTACCCGATATTAGAACTGAACGATTTTACTGATTTAGTTATTATTTTCATTCATATAATTTTCGATGGTTTATGTTTGTGTTTAGTAAGTTTTGTTTACCTTTGGAATAATATTCTTATCGTCATTTGTGAGATTTGATTGAAACTCGGTAATATTTGAAATATTATTATGGCTAAGTGTAGGGTTTATTTTAAAATGTTGGGTTTAATATTTCAGTGTTTGGCTATGAAAGGTTAAATTTTGGTTTCTGTTTCGTCTTTTGTGTTCCTATTATTTTAACATATCGGTACATGTTTAAATTTTTTTTGCATAGAGCTAGTCAATTATGAAGATACAAAAGTGTTTCACAAAAGTTATCCATAATATATAATAAAAAGTTTGCATTTTTGGTCGTTTCTTAATCGATCGACATCGTAGCCATCCTTTGATGGAATTTGACATTTTATGACTTGACAAATAGAGGACAAATTCAGCTATGACGTACATATAGTATTTCGTTCCAAATGTCAGCCGAAAGCCCCAAAATTGCTCTTTTCCGGAGCAATAAAATCTCTTTTTTTTTTGCATTTTTGGACTTTTCTTAATCCACCGACATCGCGGCCATCCTTTGATGGAATTTGACATTTTATGACTTGACGAATAGAGGACAAATTCAGCTATGACGTACGTATAGTATTTCGTTCCAAATGTCAGCCGAAAGCCCTAAAATTGCTCTTTTCCGGAGCAATAAATGAAATCTCTTTTTTTTGCATTTTTGTACTTTTCTTAATCCACCGACATCGCGGCTATCCTTTGATGGAATTTGACATTTTATGACTTGACAAATAGAGGACAAATTCAGCTATGACGTACATATAGTATTTCGTTCCAAATGTCAGCCGAAAGCCCCAAAATTGCTCTTTTCCGGAGCAATAAAATCTCTTTTTTTTGCATTTTTGGACTTTTCTTAATCCAACGACATCGTGGCCATCCTTTGATGGAACTTGACATTTTATGACTTGACGAATAGAGGACAAATTCAGCTATGACGTACGTATAGTATTTCGTTCCAAATGTTAGCCGAAAGCCCTAAAATTGCTCCTTTCCGGAGCAATAAATATAATCTCTTTTTTTTTGCATTTTTGGACTTTTCTTAATCCACCCACATAGTAGCCATCATTTGATGTCATTTGGCAATATATGGCTTACAATATAGAGCATTGAGTATAGAGTATTGTGGGAGAACTATCATAAACTCTAGTCAATCTTATTGTAACTATAAGACCCATTTAGATTTTTACAAACATTTTGGTAACAGCAAATCAGAGTTGATAAAACTGGATATTTATTAGGTGAGGTGACCATTACCATTATTACAAAATAAAATATATTTTAGAAAAAAATAAGAAAGGTGGGGTTAGTGACAATGTTTCCTCATTGCCTTTATATGACCCATTTGTATTATTCAAATAATAAGCAATTAGTAACAAATTCTACTTGAACTGAACGAATGAATGAATTCGTTCGATAGTTCAAATCAATTAGTTACTAACTATCGATAGTTCAAATCATTCGATAGTGCCCATCACTACTCTTAACTAAGTTTTAACATGTGTTTCGTTATAATATTTTTTTAGTAATTCTTTCACTAGCATCATGCTTCATTCAAAATTAAAAAATTCTTTGCCTCATTTACTTTATTTTTGTAGTGTGTTTTGCATCGCGCGTTTCTTTTCTTTCAATCTTCTCGGCTTTTAATCATGAATTTTTTCGTAAATAGCTATATACACTTGCTACTGGTTGTTTATACCACAAAGTGTACTATCATTATTTCCATAATCCCAGAGTTTAGTAGTATATTATATTGTAAATATCTCTTTTTATTGTATTATCATGCATATTTTAATTGAATTAGAATTAAATATTAAATATATATTACTTTTGAGAAATGTTTGTTAAATAACTTTAAAATTGGAATAAAATAAAATAAATAAAAAAAATAAATTCTTGCGAACTATAATTCAATAAAAAAAATTGAAATTAAGATATTACAGACTGTACCTACCATAGAACCATTTTTTCAAATTTTGCATTTTGCATTTCAAAACTTAAAAAAAAAATATTTACCCATTGAATTTTTGAAAGAAAAAATTAATTTTTTTTCTTGGAAAATTCGATATCTCAAAAAACGGCTAGTAGTTGTTTTGGAAATTTAATTTTTATTCGTACAGTTCAACTTTAAGTTCGAATACCAAAATTTTTTCTTAAAAATGTTTTAAGAAGTGTAAATGTTTTAAGAAGTGTTTTTAGGAAACCACTACAACAATTATAATCTTGTTTTTGCGTAAACTAATATTTGCTTGAACCACATGGCATCCTATTTATAGCTCCAACTACTAATAAAAAATGAATTTTTTGTTTATAAACAGTTTTTTTCTAATAACATTCATTTTTGCAATACTTTGTCTTTTTTACATAAGAGCAAGTTCGTGCGACCCATTTTATTTTTAAACGCAATTAGAAATGCTGGTATTTTGTCTAAAAAATAAGGCCTGAATGAAGTTTTTATCATTAGAACTAACAGTGCAATTACCGTAAGCATGGGTAAGGGTACACCAAAGAAAGCCATGGGACATCACATCCTGTATATTACGCGTCTACATAACGCCTTTGTAGAAAACTTTTCAAAGTTGTGTTACCCAAGAAGAATTGGAGAACACTTCTTTCAAGCTTTTCAGTTATATCCCGTTTTTTATGCTGCAAAAACCCTAGCCCACATTTTATTTTACAGCATTTTATTAGAGCTAAGATTAACTTTTTTCTTAAAACTATAATATGGAGTTTTCAAGGACCCCATTTTAGAAAGATAAGCTTTGTATTTATTTAAGACAAATTATGACTTTTCGTAGTTGACGCGTAGAACAACGTTCGGTGGTCAGTCGTACATTATGAAAACGATATACTGAGATATACTAGATTCAATGTCCTATTAACGTTTTGTTGTAGCATTTGTACGCAAGAAGCTGGCTAAACATAAAGCAGCCCAAGAAGACGCCTATAACTTTGTTCCGATAGTTTTCAGGACAAGCTGTCCTATCCTTTTGTAATCTGACTTTATTGTTAGTTGAACAAAAACAAACTATAAAAAAAGGTTATATTTTTAGCATTTCATTTATTTTTTCTTTTGAAATTTCATTCGTTTTTGTAATTTAATGTTTTTTTTTTATGAAAAATGATGTCCCTTATAAATGTAATAATTATAATTTAACTTAACATGATGGTATGTGATTACTATAATACTGTGTCATAATTAATAAGAATTTTGTTAAACAAAATAAAGTATTGTATAAATACACGAGTATTAAGGAACAAAAATAATCACTTATAAGGAATTCGGGGTATATGGCTATGTTTTTTTTATACTTTGATTTTGTTTTTTAGTTAATTTCGTACTACATTTAATATTTTGTATTCATTTATACTAGCCATCCACATTTCCTTTATTTATATATAATTTATTTCATACAAGCTTGTCTACATTTCTGATGAAATTTCTTGTATTATTTCTTTTTGTTTTTAAGAAGTGCTCACATACAATAAAAGTGTTAAGACTTTTTACACGTCATGATAATATTCTTAAGTAATTTTGTATATTAAATTATAACGATGATTTTTTTTAAATTTTTACCTTTACGTACAGTTTTTTTTTTAAATATAGCGGCATATTTAAATATTTTTTTAAAAATTGTTTTTATTTGTTTAGTATTTAAAGTAAGATTAGTTTCAAAATGTTATATTATAACTTAGAAACAAAGCACCACTATTTAAAAAGTTCAATTACATATTATTTTCTTTTTAATTCATGTTGACTAAAAACAAAAAGCTTTTAATTTTGTGTTAAACTGATTTTTTTTTAATTTTATTCTAAATTACTGCTGTATAATAGAGAGTTTATTTTCCTAGATTTTGTATTTTACTTCTAATGGAATACACATAATGATAAGTTTATATATTTTTTAATTATTTACAACTGGATTTTTTGATGTCGTTTTGAGACTTTGATTAGAATTTTTTATCAATTTTGTATCGGTGGTTGGACCTTCATGAATTAGGAATAATATCAAAAGAAACGACTTCTTTTTTTTTAATTTCCTTAAAAAAATGTGTTAAATAAATTTTAGGGAAAACCGCATAGTTTTCAAAGGATTTCGATGTTTTAGTTATTTTTCACTCATGACTGACTGATTTTATAACGCTGCTGTGTAAATACATACGTAGATGCTTGGGCGGGTAGGTGCCTTACAAACATACTTGTATCAAATAAAGTGTGAACTTCTGTTTTTCGAAATTTGATATTTTTGTTGTCTAGTTTGTTTTTGAGTTTACATTCACCTCAAGTGTACAATTTAACGCAAGCCATTAAAGTAGCATTCGTCAAAAACCTTCGCAAAATTAGATTATGTTTGGAAAACTATTTTCCACTTTCTGCTTTCAGCTTGGTTTGTTAATACCTTGATCTAAGACTGCGATAATGACAACAATACAACAACAAAATTAATCAGAGAAGGTCAAACTTATTAAATTTATTCGTTCATAATATTAGAATAGCTGTGAAATGTGTATGCCATCTGATACTTTTTTTATTTCTATAATGTTACTCAAACTCAAAATGCTCCGACTGTATATATTAACTGATCAAACCAAAAACTACAAGCTTTGACAAAAATTGACAGATACTCGTAGAAATCCCAAGAACTTGAATATAGTTATAAAAATTAAATCAACTCCAAATGGAAAAAAACCAAAAGTAATCAAAAGACTCAGCAGTTTTTGACAGAAATAGAAACAGATTAACAGAAATGGTAACACATAATAGCTTTCCGACACTTTAACTTTGAGTTTACGAATGACGTTCGTCACAATGTTAACCAAAGCATTTTTTTTTGAATAAAAGAAGTTAACTATAGTCAATTATTCTAATCTTTATGGTGATCTAGATTCTGTGGCCATAAGCTTGCAACTTGAGAAATATTTAACAGTTTAAATAAAGATAAAGAATATAATTCCTTAAGAAACTGATTTATACACACAAAATCACGGAATTCTGATGCGCGATCAATTTTCTGCAACCAATGATGAATAGGTTGAACATAACCTTTTAGATACAATTTTTGAAGAAAATAACAAACACAAGCTTAATATAAGATATGTGGATAATACACAACACATGAATAAATGAACAAATTCAATTTACTACTGAGAAGGAATTAAACAGAATCTTGGACGCCTAGATCGCATTTATGAAGGACTCTCTTTTAACTGATTTCAAGACCACACGGTGTCAGGAAGACTTCTCCGTTATGTCCCAAATCCGTCCAGAAAAGTCTTTGAGGCTTTGGTTATTGATAAGTTCACTCCGTCCAGTCAAAAAATTTAATCAAATCATCTTCTCTTAAAAAGATAAAAATGGAAAACCTACCTGACAAAAGAGTTGTTCACCTATTTTGCGGATTTTTTTTCAATTAATTTATAAAACTGTCCATTTTATCAATTTTATTGCGAGAAGCATTTAGTCTCATTTTTAATTTAATTTTTTTAGTTCATTTAGCTCATTTAATAAAAAAAGAAAACACAAAATATTAAAAATTTTTTAGAATAGGTAGTTTATTATTAACATCGAATACCTTTTTATTTTTTTTTTTGTCAGCGAGCTAGCTCTGATTGAATTAAGAAATTGAACGCACGGATGTGTAGATACCAGATAGAAAAGAAACTCAGGTTTTAAAAAAACCCCTACTGACAGGTCATATTGCAATTTTTTCCCTCAACGCCCGTAAAGATGTACAACACTAGCAATTTGTTTGTGTGGCTTACACGAATGCAGTTGAAGCAAAGTATGATATGCTATCGTAAATTATTATTAGCCATTTAGAATATTCCTTAAATCCAAATTAATAAGACCCAACATTTTAAGTCTTTAAAAACCTGCCTGCCGGAGATGCAGTGGAAAGACTACACTAAAATTTAAAAACAGTAGCAGTAATCATGTCACTGACTTTTCATATGATCATATTTAGCCCCAACGCGCATAAGGGAGTACAACAAAAACAATTTATTCATCTAGTTTACACGGGTCAAATTGAATCGTCACATTTTACTCTCAGCCATTTGAAATTTTCTTGACTGCAAAATTCATATACAAATTATATACATTTAGTTGCAAATAACATGCAAGGGGAATCATCTTGCATGCAGCTCGATCTTTCTAAACTATTGGTCGACCGTAAAGGAATAGTCATAGTCTGTAATGAGCTTCAATAATTTTTTTTAGTTTCTACAAATAACCAAAAGGAAATGAAAAACAAAAAAACATCTTCACCTATATATAAAATAACATTTGCTTAGTGTCTTAAAAATTCAAGAACTTAAAATCCTTAAACTATTTCATAGCCTCTATAGAATTTGTAGATAGATCTTCCGGTGCAGCTTTGACGTCAAGTCCACTCCGCTCCATGTCCTTGCTTAGACTTTTAGTTGCATGTTCTAGTAAAGTATCTGATGCTATGGGATCAGACTGTTGGTTGTGAAGCTGTTGCTGTAATTGATGATGCTGCTCTAAATTTTTTGCCAATGCAAAGATGCTGTTGGAGCTGTTATTTATCGCACTGCGACATCTTCGTTCCAAATTTGATAGAAGAATTTTATCTGATGTCGATATAAATTGATTGCAATGTGCTGCACTACTTTGTTGGATTTGCAATGATCTGAAAGAATAATATATTATTTTTAATGTTTTTATGTTTGTATCTTAAGAGTGCTCTGGGCACATCTGAAACAGTAAATTTTTTCGATTTTCTGTGGTTGTTTAATATATGTACATACATATCAGTGGCGTGGCGTGAAACATTTCAAATGGTAAGTCGAAGCTTAGACTAATTACCTGCAAATGATAATTAATTCTAATATCGATATGTATCCTAAATTACGAGTAAAAAAGGTATTGCACTTCTGATTTCCAAAACAAACAAGCGAAGCAATTCATGCCAATTTTGTTTACTTCAAATCATTAATTTATAAATTATAAATAATATAATCTTAAAGCATAATAAAAGTGGCTTCGAAAGAAACCGTTTCCTGCAAATGCAAATGCATTGCATGTACATTAAGGAAAATTTAAGGTAATGTTATATAAAAAAATAAAAAATAAGGAACTTCAAAACAAAAGTATATTTAAGTATGAGATAAATAAGCAAATAAATTTTTCAAGTAATTCAATATCATGATATAAAAAATATCAATTAAAAATAAATAGTTATGCACAAAAGTTTACAAATAGATAGATGATTTATGTATGTTACCAATCTCTGGAAATTGTGCAATATAGGTTTAAGTATAAGAAATGTAATATTTTTGGCTACAATAAATATAATAATGTATGTTATTAAAAAAAATAGCAAAAGTTCGCGTTTCCAAACAGATAAGAAACTATGAAAAGTGTTACTAAAAAAACTTCTGTTATTTACATACATACATACATACATATATTCTAAAGCTATTTTTTTATAAAATCTGCTAAAACTCTTTCATAGAAGTCAGGTCTATTCCTTATTTTTAAAAGAGTCTGTTTTCTGTGGAAATAAGTGCTAAATCTGAAAGCCTATCTTCTCACTGAGAATGCATTAAATATGTATGAATGAAATGAATGACCTAGACCTACTCAATTAATCCAAGAAATTGCAGCAGTAGAAAAAACTCACACAATTCAGCAAAGGTGGTGAAGAGCGAGTTATTTTTTGCATAAGCAGAGAAGTGTACTTATAAAACAAAATTTAGGCTGATGGATTTGTCCCCTATTACACGTTGCCTCATGAGACATGTCTCATTTTTGATTTTCCTTTTAAATTTGTATCCCGTGAGACAAAAGCTATTACACGTTGACTCATGTCTCATGAGACTCATGTCTCAAATTTGACTGTTGTTCGTATTTTTTAATGCACAACACAACATAAAACGAATTTGAGAAAAAGAAACGTCAAAATGAGACTACTAAAAATCAGCCCGGTACTCACCGGGAATATTTTTTTGCATCTCATTTCCTCATATCTGCTTTCTTTTTCGCACTTACGTGAGCCTCGTCTCGTGAGACATCGTGTAATAGGGGACTTTGCTGTAAATGCTTTCCTCTTTAATTATCTTTACGATTTTACATTGTAATTAAAATAAATAAATAAAACAAAATTTAACAAATACAAATAACCTTCCCCTTCAGCTTCAGTCTTCAGTTCTTTACTAGTTAAATTTCTTGCGCAACATTTTTTTTGGTCTATCTGCGCAACCCACCATTCACCAAGTGACTTGGTTTTGGAATTGGGTATACTCACCTCACAACACAACATTCACCAAATAAGTCGAAGAAAAGCGTGTTACGAGTATTTCTTTGCATAAGACAGCGGGCGTTAGAGAGAGTCGACCCAAACTCAGAAAAACCATAAGTAAAACAGAGAAAGAAACCTAACATTTACTACGTTTATATGCAGTATCGAAAGATCGAGTTGGATTAGGGTCGGATTTTCGACCCAGGTTTTTCGTAATTTTAGTTGAGAGCTCGATTTGGAGTTGAGTTGAAATGGTGTTGAGCGATTCTGAAACATTTTGTTAAGTCTGCTATTACACGATGCATCCAGACGCGTGCGACTTTTCGAATAACGTAAGTGCAAAAGAGAAAAAAAAATCGAAAGATGAGACGGAAAAAAAACTGCCCTGTGTCGCGTGGGTAAAATTTTCGGTGCAACAATTTGACGTTTCTCTTTTCTCTTGTCCGTTTTTCTTCTATTCTGCTTCATATGATTTCGTTATCCGAGGAGTAAACTTCAATGTAATGCATAGAAATACGTCTTTCTGATTGCTTCTTTATTTTTAAGAGCACATACGCTCACCAACACCGAAATGAAAAATAAAGAGAACTGTCAAATTGGATTCATGAATCTGGTTTCAACGTGTAATAGCGCTTGAATCAGTGGACGAAATATCAAAGCAGAATTCGAAGAAGGCGCATGCATCTAGATTCATCGTGTAATAGCAGACTAAGCCAACTGCTCGACCCAGGTTTTTCGTCTCATATTTCGACTCGACAACGCTGAGCGAGTGAGATCGAGTCGAACGAAGCTCATTTCAATTCAATACCCGTTTACAAAGGGTCGAAGCGAGCTTCAAGCTCGCTTTAATACCTCATATAAACGTTCTATCCAGCGTGAGATCTTATAACCCGAGATATTTCGGGTTACTTTTGCTTTGGCTTGTGGGCAGAGAGTGTGGAAGAAATTACTCCATGATAATAACGTGTGTGGTGCTGGTGTGGTGTGTATTTGAATGAAAAATGGGAATAAAGTTCAATTAAGTTGGTGGAGTGTGCAGCTTGTGGAGGTTAATGAATAGATACGTATTAAGTATGTAAAGTGGGTTTTATGTTGGTCGTTATTTAGTAAACATTCTTGTGCAGCAAGGTCGTTTGTTATTTAGTAAACATTGTTGTTTAGCAGAAAATTTAAAAGGTAACCCGATAGGAATCTGGTTATATTGATGCCACGCCACTGGTACATATGTATGATTCTAAATAAGAGCCACATTCCGAGGTATCGTGGCACTTAAAAAAGTCGTGTAGCTAAAGAATTCTTAAATTTAAACCTGTTTTTTGTGTCAGAAAGCGAACTTTTGAAATTCAAAATTTGTATGAAAAATAAAAACAATAGGTGATAGATGATATAAAATATGCTTGTCAAAATTAGATATTTTAAACATTTGCATATCGTTGAAAAAAATAAGTTATAAATTCAACATTTTTATAGTTTGAATGTTTTTTTTTTTGCAAATGTTACGAAAATTCTCCCATTTTCTTTTTTATTTAACATTTAGTTAAAAGACAATGTTATCTCTTTTAACGAACAAAAACACGCTTCACGCAATTTGAATTAAGAGTTTCACCCGAAACACTCTTAATATGATTCTAGTATCTACCATATATGTATCCCCACGTAAAAAAAAAGCCTTAAATATTTACCTCGGATCGTTGTTGTTGTCATGCGGTGATCTTTGTAAGTTTAGATTTCGATAGTTTTCATGATTTTGGCGGAGCAGTTGTGCGTTTACAGTTAATGCTGCAGCTTCTTCTAATGAAACAGGTGGGCACGCCCAGATGTTCTGTAATTCAAAATATATATTTAAAATAAATACAAAAAATGTTTTCTTATGTTTACATGTATGTATAAATGTAACATCTAGGGTGTTTAATATTCAATCTGATTGTAGTTAGGTGGAGTATAATAATTTGTTTGTTTGTTAACTTTCTGCTTACAACTTATTATAAGAACTTTGACATGCTTAGAACTAAATATGGCTGGCAATAAATCGGATATTAATAGTAAAAGTTCCGCTAAGACAGCACTGGCGAACTATTGTGTTCAAACCAACCATCAGTCAGATTTTGAGGAGGTAGAAATTCTGCAAACGGAGAGCCCTTTTGCCAAAAGGTACACCCTTGAAATTCTACTCATCCTTAAAAACAACAATAATATGAACAGAAAGCAACACACTCAAAAAATTTCCGCAGTCTACTGCTCTCTTGCAATGGCCAAGAAATTTTAAATTTTGAGTTAAGAATAAAACAAGACCGTTTTCTTCGTATTAGAAGTGCAATATTTTAAATTTCCAAATTTAAAATAAATTGTATTGTTTCAAAAAAAGTTTTTAAAGCTTTTTAATGTAAAACTAGATAAATAATTTATTTTATTTTATTCTATACGTAAGTTTTTTTGAAGTTAAAAGAAGACTTCTGTATGAACTGTTTAGTCAACTTAGTTTCGTGACAGTTTTTGACAATATTGAAAATCACAAATAAGAAGAAGTTATAATTCGTAATATTAATAAGTTCAGTTTTTCAGTTGCGTTATTTGTTTGTTATTTATGGCATCAAAATAAATATTTCAGATCTTGCAATGGACTTTTGCCAACTGATCAGCCAAAATTGCCATAGGACATTTTCGAAAATACATTTAGTTGAAAGCAAAATACAGATATACTAAATTCTTTTAAGCATTTACCTGTAAGCTTGGTGAAAAATTTCCATTTCCATAAGTGGGAGAGCTTGACATTGATTCGTGTGATGCACTTCTATATGATGGAAAATAAATATAATTTTTCTTTAGCTATCATTAATAATTATTTTAATAACATTGCTTTATTCAAAGAATCATCTTCATATTTTTTTCTCTGACTTCTGTCTTTAAATTAAAATTTTCAAAAATAAAATTAAACCTCAATTCATTAAATTTTCAAAATATAATTTCTTTTAAATAACGAGAGCCAAAATTATGAAAAGTCGATTCCAAATAAAACGTCTTGATAATTATGTTCAAAATTACTACTTTGGTTCTAATAAATAAAGAAAAAGAAAACAAATATTTAAAACTTTAAAACTTAATACTTTCAAAAATTGAATCTATGACTGAATATATTTTTTCAGGAGACAGAAATTTTTTGAATGATTCTTAAATAACAATGTCGGATTTTATTTTAATTTTATCTTAAATAAAGGAATTTATAGTTATATTATAAAAAAACTGTTCAAGGAGATTTAAAAAAAATGAAGCTTAAATATTATAAGCAAATTTTTTATAGAAAAGTTTGAAATATTGAAAATAGTATGAAAAGGAATAATTGTTATTATAAAACTTTATATACAAAGTAGGATTTGAATTAGTTATAATTTGTGTAAGAAACATTAAGCAATCTTAATTAGTATGAACAAGTAAATGAAAAAGAAAACATACAAATCTTACCTTGAATATAATTTTAGTTCCGTAAAATATTGACTTATGACTTTTAATTTAAATATATTTTAGTATATAATTTTAAAATATCGAAAAATAAATGCCGCTGATATTTTTGGTATCTAGAGATTTCTACTTAATGCTGACCTAACTACCTCAATAATAGTAAATAATCTTTTGATAAAGATATTTTGCAACCAAGTTCGCCGAGGTTTGCGATTTTTTGCGTAAGAAAAAGATTCATTTAAAAATCTTGATAACATTTATCAAAATATATAATATTCCCATATAAATTCTTGCTTTCAGATTGCTATCGGATGGGCTATATAAGTATCCCAAATTTTTTTTTTTTTTTACATAAAATTCAGTTTTAATTATGTATTTACAAAATTCAGATACACAAGTAGTTTAAAATTTATGAAGAAATTAAATGACATTTTGTATTTTAAAAACCAAGGTATAAAAAATAGTGTCAAATGCCACTACAAGTAGTTAAAGTTAAAAATAAAATATGAATACGGGTGGGGTGACCCTCAAAAATATTAAAAAAAAGAAAATAATATACATATGTACATAATGCAAAAAAAAAAAATAAAAAATATCATAAGAATTAACAAAAGATTTAATTCAATAAATAAACTAAAAAAAAATAAATGAAAACAATGAAAGAAGAAACAAAAAATAAGATGAAAAATGAAAAAAATGTAAAATATAAAATAAATAAAAAATCAAAAATAAAAAATCAAACTAAATTTAGATCAAAATGTTAGAAATAACAGATTCAAGACTATCATAATTTAGATTGAAAAGCCAAACCTTTACTAGTTTTAAAAATGTTCCAGGATTTGTTAATGCTCGTATTGCCTAAAGCAATTTATTAAAAATCCGACAAGAAAACACAGAATGAAAGTTACGATAGGCAGTAGTGCGAAAATGTGGAACAGATACAAAATTCATATGATTACATCGCAAGTTATGATTATAAATTAACCTGTAATTCGTATTACCAGAACGCATAAAAAACGTCTTCAGCACTTTAAAACAATATAAATGACGAATAGGAAAAATTTTTTGATCAACAAACAAAGGGAAACTTCGTTCACGTCTATTTTTACGACAGATTTTCCTTAAAACAGATTTTTGTTATGTCAAAAGAGGTTGAATTTTGTTTAAAGTTCCTTTGAATATAATTAATATTTCCCGGTGACCAAGTTCAATGCAATTTGATGCGAAACGTTCGGGGTGAAATGGCACTCTTAAAATTTCAAATAACGCGGCTTAACCGAAAATATTTATTAATTATGTCCAACAACCGCGAAAACCTTAAAAGTTATTCCTTTGAATAGTTCTTGCATAATCAGTATTTTAGGTAACAACAAAAAGAAAGTTTTGGATACAAATCTAAATGCGGTAAACATCTCAAAAGCCCAACTAATTATTAATTAAACCACCGATAACTAGAGACATTTAAACGATTTGGTTCTTGAAATACGAGGGCGGGTCAATAAGTCCGTAATTTTTTGAATTTCTGACCTCTTTACTGAAACAGCAACACTGCTCCTGTCAACAGGCATCTGTCAGTTGACTCCTGTCAAAATTTAAACTTGCTGCATCAGTTAGTTTGTGTTTGACAGCTATTTTTATCAGACTACTCACTAATTTGAGGAGAAAATGGAAAAAAGTGAATTTCGTGTGCTTATTAAGCATTATTTCTTGCGAAAAAAAACCATTACCGAGACCAAGGCTAAGCTTGATAAATACTATGGGGACTCTGCAATGGTAAAAAAGTGGTTTACTGAATGGTTTACAATGGTAAAAAAGTGGTTTACTGAATTTCGTCGAACGTCCTGGACGCCCAGTTGAGGTCTCTACACCCGAAACAATCGAAAAAATTCACGATATGGTGTTGGCCGACCGAAGATTGAAAGTGCGAGAGATTGTGGAAGCCGTAGGGATCTCGCATGGCTCAGTGGTTTCAATTTTGAATGATCACTTGGGCATGAGAAAGCTTACCGCAAGATGGGTGCAGCGTTTGCTCACAGTCGACCACAAACGCAATCGTGTAACAACTTCACAGGAAGGTTTGGCGTTGTTTAATCGCAATATGGAGGAGGTTTTGCGCCGTTTTGTAACCGTGGACGAAACATGGATCCATCACAACACACCAGAGACCAAACAACAGTCAAAACAGTGGGTTTCTAAGGGTGAATCGGCGCCAAAGAAGGCCAAGGTGGGTTTGTCAGCCAATAAAGTTATGGCGACTGTTTTTTGGGATGCACGCGGGATAATCCACATTGACTACCTTCAAAAGGGAAGAACAATCAATGGGGAATATTATGCCAACTTATTGGACCGATTCAATGACGATTTGAAAAAAAACCGACCTCATTTGGCCAAGAAAAAAGTTTCCACCAAAACAATGCAAGGGTGCACACATGTGCAGTTGCCATGGCAAAAATCCATGAATTGGGCTATGAATTGCTCCCTCATCCACCCTATTCTCCAGATTTGGCTCCGAGCGACTACTTCTTGTTCCCAAACCTGAAGAAATGGCTTGGTGGAAAAAGATTTGACTCCAATGATGAAATCATCTCGCAAACAAAGGCCTATTTTGAGGACCTCGACAAATCATTTTTTTTGGAAGGGATACAATAATTGGAGAAGCGTTGGACAAAGTGTATAGAGCTCAAGGGAGACTACGTTGAAAAATAAAATTATTTTTTTATCAAAAAATCTGTGTTTTATTCCAAAAGTCACGGACTTATTGACCCGCCCTCGTACATATGTGTGGTTTCTAAAATAAGTCTGGATTTCGATGCAACCACCACATACCTTCAAATATTCACCGTTTAATAAGAAGAAAAGGAAAACTTTGAGTAACGCAAATAGAAAAATGTATTTTTTTAAATATTTACTTAAAAATATAATAAAAAATATTGTTTGTTACTTCTCACTCTCACTCTCCTGTCATATATTTGTTTGTGTTTACAGACTTGTTATGAAAATATTTTCGTTTGCATGTTGATTTGATTTTTGTAAACAATATGCCATCATCACTCTCACGCTCGCTACCCCTACGCCCTACCAGATCTACCAACAATGATTTGATTTGTTATTGTTACGAGTAGGTATTGCAATTTTGCTGAAAATAAGTTTCCCTTTGAGAACTTCAATATGTTTTTGTAGACTGTAGATGGTAATGTTAATTCACAAAACTAAAATGTTTGGAATGAATGATAGTCAACAGCAGCGCAACGAAACCGTGTCGGTGCAAGAAAATCGGCTGTATATAGAGACCAAAACAACTTGGGGCCCTTGAATGTTAAAAAGAATTTCGTTGCATAACCGCTTTAAAGCCCCAACGCTGAATAAACTTTTTACCTATAGGCATGTCAAAATCAAAATAAATTATTTTCGGTTTCGTTTCGATTACTCATAAAACTTCACGATCGCGCAACGGACTATGACGCGCTTTTGCGGATTTTAATTCACGTTAATAAAATGCTTTTTTTCCTCAAAATTCTCTTAGAAAATTTAGATTTTGCTTCTTTAATCGTTGTGATTTTCAAGTCACAAACTATGAGTACATTTAAGTGATCGTTTATTAGGTCGACTGCTATCGAAAGCAAAAGAAATGTCTATTGGGCGGTGGATTTGTTGTTAGAACCAGACTAAAGCAAAAAGACTTGAGCTTCTAAAGCTTGAGTCACTTCTTATCTTCACAAGCTAGTTAGTGACTTAAGTTAGCTGGTGATTTATGAATTAAAAAATTGTAAGTCATAAGTCAGTTAGTGACTTATAAATTTAAAAAAAAAAATAATTCATAAATTAGTTGGTTTTGAAGAGTTTTGTGTGAGTTGCCGTTTATGCAGTCCGTATAACACAATTGAATAAAAAGCAATATTAATACAATATTTTTCTAGAGCAAATGGGTTATCATGTTCTCTCTGGAAAGCCTTTATTATCTGTTAAAAAAAAAAACAATTTTAACTTAAAAAAATTAAACTGTCACGAAGGCTTGAGGAGATAAGAATAAGAACTGTTCATATCTTTTTTGACGAAAAATGAGATATGGATTCAGATTTCAATACACATGATTAAGAAAAGATTGCAATTTTTTTGAATAAATATGTTGAGTAAGATATAACTACTTTACAATTTTTTCTAGCTTGGCATACATTTTTTGTTTCGATATATGTATGTTTGTTTTTTTTTTTGTTTTTAACCGTAAACATTTTTTCGTGTACGATTTTTTTATACAGAAAATATACCAATTTTCGGAATTGTTTTTGTTATTGATTGAGCGATTTACATTTAATTTCAGGACCATACATACATTTACTGACAAAAGTCAGTGTACACTGGAAGTTCCTTTAAAAAAGAACAAAATTAATAAATCATTATGTTTTACTTCATAAATTAATTTCTCTAGGTATTCACTCTTCTTTACTTAAGTGGTTAGAATTATATTTGACGGGTAGATCGCAAAGTAATAATTGATAATTCGTTCTCAGCCAACATTTTTATGCCGTCAATGACGTCAATGACGTACTATCTATTTTTAATGATTTGCCTTGCCTTCTTTTTGTAGATGACCTTAAACTCTATCGCAAAAAAAGATGTGGGTGGATTATTTTCTTCTCTTGGAAGATCTGGCGAGACTTGATTATTGGTGCCAACGAAATCACCTTCTCCTTAAGACTTCTAAGTGTCAAGTCTTGTCGTGTTTCAGGAATTGCAATCCAATTATATTTGGTTATAGTATCAACTACCAGGGCCGGCGATAATTTGAATTAAACAAAAATCTAAAATTAAAAAACCTACCAAAAGGTTGGCAATGGCAACCCTGAGATCAATCAACTAATGTATAGTCCCCGCCAAGCTAGATGGCACTATTTTAGAGAGAGAGAGTAAATTCGCGCGTCGCTTTTATCTTTAAAAAGCGATGCGCGAACTTTCTCTCTCTCTCTCTCTCTCTCTAAAATTGTGCTAAGTTTGATGCCGAAGAGTGTATGTGAGGGATAGAAAATTAAATTTTTCAATTGTACTGAAATCTGGAATAAAATTGATGGCAATTGTACCGAAAACTAATTTTGTATGAAAAAAAAGCAAAATCAATAACTCAACTATTTAAAAGTTTTCCAAAGTATTTTATTTAAAAAAACCAAAGCAGAAATCATCAGTTTGTCTTCTTATAAAAAATATATGTATATAAATAGCTGCACAGATGGATGTATGCTCGCCTGTGAACCTCATGGTCACAGGTTCGATCCCTGCCGTGGTCTATGTCGTTTTATTCCATTAAAAACCTTCTAAAATTGTCATCAATGGGTTGTGCTTGTTTACTCATTACATGTTGTTCAGGCATAACACTAACAACATGTTATTGAGTTAAACTAGTATGCGCAACAAGGATGAACACGAATAAAATAATGTGAATTATAAGCGACATAAAAATAAGACACGGCATTCTCCGCTTTAGTTCAGCCGCCATCCCTGGAGATAAAATATCAGAGACAACAACCTTCAGTCTCTGAACATCGCGCCACATATCTTTCCTATCCTTCTTTCTCTTCCTTAACCTCACGCCCGCGCTGTGTTCAAACATTTAAAGGGTAATCATAATCCCTTGAGCGCGTGTAGATTATAAAAAAAAAAAAAAAAAAAAAAATATGCGTAACTATAGTATTGTATTGTAATGACGAAACTAAATCTTTTACTTGTTCATTTTTGCGGCACCAGCTTATACAAAAACAAATTAAATATAATACTAAAATTCAGAAATTAAATATCTTAAAAATGCACAGACGAAAAACTGCAATCACAAATCACATCCACAAGTTTACAGTTTAGTGTTTAGTAAACAAAACGATGCGCTGTCTGAAAAAAAAGCTGAAAACTTTAATTAAGGCTTCGGTCATTGTCAAGTGCAGGTGCACTTCGTCGTAGTATTTAGTGGAAAGTCGCGTTCATGTTTATAGAGCTTATGTAAGATCGAGAAAACTAAGATTTTATATGCTCCCCATTAATGGTGAAAGTAAAAATTATGTTTAATCTTTGCAGACATTTATACTTATTTTGGCAATAATGTCGTCTGTCAATAGAATCTTTTGGTTTTCTGTTTGAAAACTTTCGGCCAAGATTAACAATCAAATTATCAAACAAATTATCTCTAGTTTTTCGAACCCATTAAATTTTGCCCTAAATGGCAAAAGACTTTTTAAAAATTTTATTTTATTGCAGAGCGACTTCGCTCTGTCGCTTAAAAAATCGCTAGTCGCTTAGGGCTTATGTGGCCACCGTCACACTATTTTATGTGTTTTAATTTTTTTGCATCGCTCCATACAATTTAATGTGTTTTAATTTTTTTTGCGTCGCTTAATCGCTCAGTACGTGGCCGAAGCCTAAGAGTTATAAGGACTAACAGCTGAGAGTTATTGTTCTGGTATGAAAATGAATACATTCAGGCCGGGATGAAGTTATAAATAAATAGTTATATAAATAGTTTCAGCCCAGGGCCCCACAAATTCACGATCCGCCTCTGTCAACTACACTAAGAAATATCTACGAGTAATTTTAGATACAAACTTGTAATTCTTACCTCATTAAGATTATATGATTTATAATGCTAACCAATTGTCAGGTTTCATAAAAAGAAATACTAGAGAATTTTCAGATCCCTACTGTCTAAAATCTTTATATAGTTCACTTGTAAGGTCAGTTTCGAAGTTTTGCAACATCATCGTTTGGAATCCGCATTACAATATTAGTCCAGTCATTTTAGGTTTTATCTGCGGAAAAATTCCTAGTGAGCTGAATTTTTGTATACACCTTTATTACAGCATTGTAATGAAGATGTGAAAAATCGACATTGATATCGTGCCGGCTAAAAAAGTTATAAGGGTCAAAAGGTCACAAAAATCAGTTTTTCGCAAATATCTCGCAATCTATTGCTCAGAGGCCAATAAAGGTCATTATAAAAATTGTTTGTCGTGAAATTGTCTACAAAAAATGGCTCTTGCATTTTTCTGTTCTGGTTGTTATTGTTCGGAATGAAATCTCTTAAAGATCGCATGGTATACTTTTCAGTGATATTAGATATTATATCTTTCCATATTATTAGTCCACCGTTGCTGTCATTGGTTAGTGGGGGAAAATTACTTTAAGCACTACACATTGTCGATTTATAATTTATTTATTTAGATCTTTAAACCTTTTGTATTTAATAATATTTAAGCAATTATTCCTTACTGTAATTAAGTATGTTGTTATTTAATGCAAAATATAGGTAATTATTTTTATATAATAGTTGAAGGTTTATACATATAAATATCCACCAGCGCTTAAGTTAAAATATATTTTTTTTCGCTGATTTTTTACTGATGATACATATTTGATCAATATATTGCCTTTTATTCAATTGTGTTATATGTATGGTCGCATAGTCAATTTACACAAAATTTTTGGAAACCAGCTTATGTATAAAATTGTTTTTATTTTATAACTGACTAACTAGCTTATGAGTTAAAAAAATTTTTAATCCATATGCAACTAATAAGCTGAAGAATCCAAGGGGCCAACATCGACTAGGGCTACTAATTCGTTGTTGTCAAGATACGGCTTCAAATACCAAGACCCAGGCGAACGAAGTATTTTCAGAAAGTTCGACGTTGGCCGGCTGCCCCACAACGAAAGCCCTGGTTTGCGATGACTGACAGTCAGCTAAGCAAGAGGCATACAAAGAGGGCTGTACAGAAGGACCAGAGCTGCATTACGGGCAAAAGAAGAGGGAGAAATATCGGTTTCTCAGAAGGAAGCGCAATCTAGTAAATAGAGGGGCCACAGCAAGATTGAGGTTCGGAACTTTTACCAAAAGATAAAAAACACGTCTGACAAATCCTTCCTATCAAGTCAATACTGATAATATGATCATTACTCCGAACTGTATAATGAGATGACTAACTGAATTCCGCCCACCCGACCTTGACGAAGTGAAATAGGTTTACTGAATCCTTAGTCTAATAAGTCCGAAGTAGCTTTCTTTCCCGCTGCTGATCTCTTCAGAGCGTCAGGAAAAGACGTGGTAAGGAGTATGTTCGAACTTATCTGAAAGTTATGGTTGACAAAAGCATTCCGCTGAATAGAATAACAGCATTATTTGCCCGATTCTAAAGTAGACAGACCATCTCAACTACGTGCGCTAAGACATCAGTCTCCTTAATATCGCTTAACTTTAGTATATACATAAGTAATCCTTTAAATAGCAAGTGTATCCATAAAAGTGCCTAAGCATTGGCATCATTTTAACTTGCGAGATTGTGACAATCGTACCACCAGACAAATGAGACGAACGGCCGGGTTTTAATCAAAACGATTTCCTGGAAATATGGTTCATAATGTATTTTATTCCCATTGGAACTATTCATCCGTGTGTGTTTTGCTGAATACTCGTGCGACGTAAAACGCATGCGTGAATTTGGCCTCCATTAAGTGTATTGGTATTGGCAATGAACACCCCTAATTTTGAGCTAAGTGCGTATAAAAATAGCACTTTAACTTACATACTCTTACATGGAGAAACCGGGCATTGCACGGGGCTTATAGGGCAGCTAATATTCTCAAATGTATTTAATAAGTCAATTATTGACTGGAATGATAAACAAATTCGAAAATGTGAAAGTACACCAAAAAGAAATTTCATTTTGAAAAAAAGTGTTCAAGCGATTCATATCGTAAAAAATAATGAAAATTACTGTTATTAGCAATTCATGATTATGGTATGCAGAAAACTTTGTGAATTTTATAGAAGTTTTTTGGAGACACAAAACAAAAAAGAAAATAGATGTTTGAAAAACATATTAAGTAATGATTAGTGCGTTGGACTGTGACGCCGCGCCGCCGCTGGGAGTATGATCACATTAAAAGAAATTCTTTTCTTCTTACTGGTATTGCCAAGCAAAGTAAGGAAGTGAAAAAAAAAATTTAGAAGTATCTATTGAAAAGTGCCTCGTTAGCATCTTATCCGTTAGGACTCTGCACTTTTATTCATTCCTGCGGACAACAGGCAAACAGGGAGTAGTTAATCTCTAGAAACATATTCTCTTCGTGCTGATACGTCACCAAATTTATTATATGTCAAGCAACTATTTATTTAAGAATTCTAAAACTATATACTATCAAAACTTACCAAAAGTCCACAATTTCGAAGTATTTTTCGATTATTCATAACACAATAAGTTCAAAAATATATATAAAAAAAAAGTTAGACAAAAAAACATTCCATTCTTACTGCGACTGATAGTTGCATGGTAAAAATCCACCACCAATCATATTATATCTACTTCCCGTCCTACTGACTCCAGTGCCATTTTCGTTATTACATCCACTACCACCAGTACCGATATCGCTGATATTTTTCCGACACAAATCCCGATCACGATCGCGATCACTTGCTGACGAGGAAGATCTGCCATCAATTCTACTGCTGGCTCCGCCGCCAATGTCAGTCATGTCGCTATTGTCATTGCCCATTGCCTGTGGGTGGTAGTTGCTTTCATTATTATTGCCAATGTTGTCTCCAATGTTGGTTGTTAAATTTGCACCAACACCGCCGCCGCCACTGCTACCACCACTAGATGGTGCTCCTGTAGCACCATTCTGTGAGTTCGGCGGCGATGATGGCTCATATTTTCGGGGTCTACCTCTTGACAGATGACGTCGCTTAACAAACTCATTGTCATCTACCATCCAAAATGATCCAAAATCGTCCTCGTAACGCACAAAACATTTATGCAACGATAAATTTGTTCGAATGGCATTCTTTGAAAGTTGTCGTTATAAGGAAAATTGTGTATTTGGTTTTTAATTTTTTTGATTTGTTTTGTTGGTGGTAAGGTTTTTCGGTTGTTTTGTATTAGGGAAGTATTATTTTTAACACATTTTACGTATTATACAAGAAGGAGGGCACAGTAAAAAAGAACAAAGATGAAAGTATTGAAATAAGCTGACTAAATATAAAATTTTGGTTAAAAAAAAAAGGAAAAAAAGATCAAAAAACGATGTAAGAATATTAGATAATATTTATTTTTAATGTATCAAATATCAATTTAATTATTATTGTGTTAAAATGTAGGATTTTATAAAAGTTATAAACATTTAGTTGAAGATTTAAGTTTTAAATAGAAAAAAATTATTATGTATTTTATTGATAGAATATTAATATAAGAATAGAAGCAGTAGTAGTAGAACTTCATAAATATAGCCGGAATGCTGGATTTCATGGTTGAAATATGAAATTATATCGATATTGGTTAGTTTTTGTAGAAAATTTGCTTGAATATATTTTTTGCAAATTTTTACGGGTCCCGGGTAAATTGAGACTTAAACTACACTGAAAGGCAGGACCGAAATCCAGCCTTACGGACATTAGTATAAAATTTATTTTCTATGATTACTAGATTATATATATGTATATATATAAAAAAGTTGTAAGATCAAAACATGCAAAGAAAGACATTCCAAAACTATTTTGTTTATGAAGTAAAAGAACTACGAATTTAAAATAAATTTAAAAAGTGAAATTTTTAAAATATTTTAAGAAATTTGAAATTTAAAAAACAAAAGTATAATTTGAGAAAAGGAACCTATTCGAGGCTTAAAAGAGCTTAAAATATTTAAAAAGACAAACAGTAGAGAAAATATTAAAACAAAGTAAAGAGAAAAAATGGTTTTATATTTTTAAGTAGCATTAAATATTAAAGATCATATGAGTAGAATTATTGTTAGCATCAAAACAAATTAAAAAAAATGCAAGTGGAAAAGTAAAAAAATGGATAAAAGTGTGAGGGATAAGTTGAAAAATAACTGATTTAGGCATTAAGTCTGGGTTTTTGATTGAGTTTAAACTTTTTCTGCCCTTTCTATTAGTATCAAAAACGCTAATCTGAAGTAATGCCTTCTTGATAGTCGAAAGATTAACTAATGATACAAGTTGGATCTAATAGATCCAGAAGATGTAACCCCTGTGAGTTTTCTTCTCAGAAAACCAGCTCAGAACCAACTTTTCAAAGGTCTCGGTCATGCGCAAGCCTGACAAGGCGACCAGACCAGTAAAAAACAAAGAAGAACAGAGTGATAAATTTCTCGCAAACCAAAACGGACAGTGACTTTTGTATTTTTTTTACATCAATACCCTTATACTCGTAATGTTATAAATTAGGGATGGCGGTTATTCCCAATTAACTAGTTTTCGGTTTTTCCGGTTATTTTCCCTCTCGATTTAACCTGACGGTTTTAACCGGATAAAAAAAAACGGTTTTTTCAATAACCGGTTTTTGGAAACCTAAGCATTTCGCTGCATTTGGACTGGTTTCGCCAATTAGGACCAACATTTTTGCCAGTCTCAAGTCTAATATTTTAAAAATATAAGATTGCCGACCATACAACAGAGCATTCGAAACCTTTCATTCTTAACTGATGGGAGCCATAAAGTATATTTGTCTCTCCTTTTAAATTAGCAGCATTGTGGACTATTTTGACGATAGAAGTAAAATACCGCTAAAATGGTCTTTTGCAATTTTCGGCATAGATTTGGAGTAAAAAAATCTTTTCTCGAAAAAATCTTCAGCGAAATATATGGATCGAAGAAAGAAGGAAGTGCCATTTTGATGCAAAGAACAGTTTGTTTCGATCTGTGTTGGTAAACATCAGGGCATCATTGGCAAGACAGCCGGAAAACATAGCCTGCATGAAAAATCACTTCCGAAATCGGACTCTGATGTATGAACTTCCTTGCGGGAAAGAACTGAAAAATCTTGATTTAACTTTAATAACATATATACACAACAAGAAAGTGCAGAAGTAGATAATTTGAAATTTAGCAATTTTGCATGCAATAGTTAAAAAAATTATTAAAAACTTAATATTGAAATATAATTAAGACCGTGTATCAATTGCGTTCAACATTTTGAATAAATTTGATGAATATTAAATTTAAGAAAAAATATTGATTAAACATATTAATTAAATTGAAAATATATTTTAAAAAAATTGATTTTCACTTTCAATGAGAACATGTACACACCCAGGAAAATTTTGATTTAATCGCTTTCTCAAAGGTTTTCTATAGATAGTAGATATTCTTTTTTTCTTTTTTAGGTCAGAGCAGAGTTGTCTTATCTTGAGATTAGGATTCTTTTTTAGTTCAGAATGTGTATAAGCCTATTAAAGCGCATTCTATGAGCTCGCAAATGGTAAAATTTGCACAAAAATAGTTAAGAAAAATAGAAACATATTGAAATGAAAGACGCTTGACAGTGCTCTACATTGGAATCTGTATCGGAAATAATAATGTGATAATTACGAAAAACATAATTTTTATGACAACATATTTTAGATACTCTCCATGTGATTTGTTCTCAATTTAATTTATCATTTTACTACATTTTACAGTACTTAAAATGTTAAGATGGATGAAATCCAATGACAAAAACTTTTTTTGCTGAAATAAATATGATATCAACAGATAAATAAATATAAAAATGTGGAATTAATATTAGGGATTGTGATAATTTTCTAAATGTATCTACCACAAATCCAGCGTACATAAACTTCAGAATCAATGAAGACTTGCTAGTTGTTCTATTGGGAATTCGTCTTCCGAATAACCAATCGAAGATCCAATATGATAGATAGATGAGAATAAAATTTAATTCGAATGACAATAGTTTTAGTGATTTATTGCTTATGACTATTGCAGCAAGAAGAAAAATCATGGGTCATAATTGTATCATTTCTCCAATTAAACAGACAGACAGAAAAGATATCCTTTCGAAAGAACTCAATAATCGCACAAAATCACTGATTAGTCTTAGTTAATATGAAGACATTTTCACAAAAAAATACTTTTTGTTAGTAATATATTTTTTTAAAACATTTAAAGCAAGTTTTATCTTATGAATAATCAATCACGAACACACACAAATGTACACACAGACACAGGCACTGACTGATAATATGGAATATATGTATCTTCTACCATACTGTTAACTAACATAAAACTCACACCGCCACACCATTTAGCCCAGTTGGCAGGAACAAAAACTTTCAGTACTCAATCCGATGCAACTGAATTGGATCATAAGGTTTCCGCTTCCCATTGATTTTGAAAATGTCTAGAACTGTTGATCAAGAGCAAAATGTAATAACTGTCAGACCTCTTATGATCTGTGGTGATTTTGCTTCCATGCCAATAAAAGTTTTAGTTTTTTGGAGAGAAGGGCAAGAACTAAAATCACATGATAGATATCAAGTAAAATAACGGTGAAGGTGTCTTCATTAAGTATTAAAAAAACAAGACGCGGCTGTGCTGAAGTGCTGTGCTTCAGTAACCATTTAAAAAAAAAAGTTTTAATCAATATATCAAGAAAGATTTATCCTAAACTAAAATTGATTTTTTGATAGGAAATTGAATTAAATTTAACTAAACACGTAAAAACCGGACACAATAAACAAATATTTAAAACCTTTATGTTTTTACACTTTTGTTTTCAATTAATCACGATTAAACGAATGACAATCAAAAACACGTACCTGTATGCATTTCGGACTGCATGCAGTCCATCTTCAGCATCACGACTGATCAAATTGGTGTCTTCTTTTTGGGTAGTTTGCAATCTCATCTAAAATGATGCTGAAGATGGACTGCATGCAGTCCGAAATCACGGGGGAATTGATAAAGGGGAGGAATGCAACTAGCTACTTCGAGTGAGCATTGCGATAAAACAGGGAAATACATGAAACATTCCGACGGTGTTCAACAGATGGGAATGAGTCCATGAAAGCTCTGTTTCCTATCAGTTTTAACGTTCTGTTCTGGATTCTATCTAATAAATGCAGAAAAGGTTGTGCTGCAACTGCCCAAAGCTATGAGTTATACTCGAGTATTTGACGTATAAACGTGGCGGTCTCGAGAATGTGATCATTCCAATGAAGATCGCCGTTAAAACACATACCGAGGACTGAGAGCTTTTCGGTTTCTTCGATGCAAGTGCCATTTAAGGACAATGGCATAGGGAGGGAGTATATTTTGCTTTAACGACAATAGACAGCATTGAGTTTTCGAAGCATTAATTTGTGTTTAGTATGTGGAATGTTTTAGTAAAAAAACATATTTTCAAAAATTTCGAAAATAATTTGTAGGGCAGGTTTACCGTTGTTAGTGGTCACTTGGTCAGTAAAAAAGAAAAAAAAACGTGTTGGAGAAAAAATATATATTATACTAAGTTTAAAAGAAATCGGTCTAGTCGTTCGCAGTCGAACAGACAGATAGAATTGAGATTCCATTTTTTCATCTTCCCTATATCTTCGTAATGTCAAGTCTATGATTAAAATCTTGAAATCGATTTTTTAACGTATGCATAACTTTCCAAAAAAATAAATAAACATTCTGTATAAATGGTCCCAACAACTTTGTAGTAAGATGAGTCGTTTTGGACTAAAATGCGGCAAAATGGCGTCGAAGCACAACACAGATATTTCAGTTTTTATTTTTTTTTTTTTTTGAATAGTGAGGACAACCAACCTACCAGTTGTAGGCATAAAATTTCATCATAATAGTTTGCAAGAAAAAAACATTTGTCGACTGCCCAATACCTAGAAAAAGGCTATTCTAATCAACACTATTAAATTCATACTTAAAGCACCCATAGCTCTTTAAGATTTTTATAAATATACTATTAATTGATGAGTTTTTAAACTAAATGGACAAAACATGGACAAAAGTTGTTTTTATTTCAGACTCAGAGTAAATTAAATCACAGTTTTGTTTAAAACAATATCCAAAAAAAACTCTGCCGACTGGGCTAACAATCATACAAAATAGAAAAAGTATTTTCAAAAAAAATTGTGAATAAATATTTTTTTTTTATTTATTATGGAAAATATGATTTTATTTAAGAAAGAGATGAAAAGTAAAAAGTAATTTATGGAAAAAATTCAAAAAGTAGATATAGGTACTTATTTTTGCTCTATTTTTATATTTATTTTGATTGTATTGTGCCTATTTTCTTGAACGTACCCAAAATTTGGATTTCCAGTCATAGCTGCTGCAGCTGCAATCGACCTTTGAGGTCGTCTTTTATAAAATTCTATCTCGTCGACTGTCCAAACAGCACCCTTTACATTTTCAACTCTCATGAAACATTTATGTAGCGATAAATTATGTCGGACTGCATTCTATTTTAATTTTCGTTCATGTGTGTGTGTTTTTAGATTCATTTTTATAGGTTAAATATAATATATATAGTTTAATATACTTGTATGAAAATATTTAATTAAATAATTATAAATAAAAAATAAAAAAAATATGTATAAATCCATTCAAAAAATCACTCCTTCTGCCAGTTGCGGGCTGGCTATAGTATTTTTTAGTTCAACAATCTCGCTAATAAAATTAAATTTTTGCAAATAAAGGAATAAATTGTTCATTTTATATTTAAAAAACAATTATTATAATTAGATTGTGAGCTGTATTTGCATAAGCGATTCGCACCGTCCGTAGCATATTTCTTTATTAATGTTTTAATAATAATACATTTTGCTTACATACACATTATTACAAATAAAATAATTGTGTATATTGTTAATATGTTTACATCTAAGACAAATTTTAAATAAATAAAACAAGCTATACCAAATAACTCACCTTCCACGTTGCTGCATTACGTCGAAAATAGCAAAATGTATTTTGAAACCAATTGTATATTTCATTAAGAGTAAGTTGCTTATCTGGTGACTCAATTATAGACTGAAAAATAAGTGAGATGAAATCAAAGTTGAAATATTTTGCAGGGGAAATAAAAAAAAAATGTGATGATTGACCCCAAAATGTCAATTTTAAATGCTAACACAGGCTTTCATATATTTTCTTAGCATATTCTAGTATTGCAAAAACATGAATTAAAAAAGGGAAAATATTATAGGAGGAAAAAATGTTTAATACATTTTTTGTTTCGCCAAAACTTTATTTTCGTTCAAATTTAACAAAAACATTATTTAACATGCAAATGGCGTTGTTCGTTAATCATATTTGATATTCGCGAACTAGACAGCTGCAGTATACAAACAGGCAAGCAATTAATCGCCATACTCCGCAAGAGCGTGAAATAATTTTGTCGATTTTTTTGGACAATAATCTGTCGACATCTGCATGAATTTCGATGTCGATTTCTTAATCGAGAATATCGAAAATGTAGCTGCCGATGTTGCTGAGAATAAAGAAAGATCAACCAGACGACGGACCACGCACCACCAGACGTAGCCTACAGCGAATTTTGGAGAAAGACATCATCAGTTAATGCCTGCTGACTGTCTGTCGCGTGTGAATAACTGTCAATCCATCTTCAATCTCAAAAACAAAGAGGACAATTTTGTGTCGAAAATCATCATGAGCGAGGCGCATTGGTGGGGCGTTTACATGGGAGGAGTGATTGGGCCTTATTTTTTTGAGGACGCCATCATCGGCAGTACGGTCGCAGTTCCTGGCGAACGTTACAGGGCCATGATAAACGAGTTTTTATTTCCGGAATTGAATGAGTGTGGGTTTGGTAAATTGGATGATTTATATATTTCCATTTGTAAATTGTATTTTTCGTGAAAATCTAATCTTTTAGCTGATCGGTTGTTTATTGATTTGAATGCATTTTAATGCCAAAATGTTCTTTATTTCTTCAAAATCTTGTGTCAAAAATGTCTAGAAATAAGCTAGCAAAATGAAAAAAATGTTTGTCCCTTACAAAGTGAATTACAAGCTTGTGTGGACTAATAAAAATGCTGCATTTGTTAAATAATAAAACCTACTGTGACCACGGTAGCGGGATGTGTATGACATCGGCCTCTAATGAACATGGTACAAAATTCTTTTTCAATTACGCCAGAGTTTTCATTAAAAAATAGAATTCTAGACTAAAGACCACTGAAATGAAGTCTGATGATCGGGTTGGCACTCGTCCAACAGCGATAACTCCAGCTTATAAACTGTGTTAACACTCAAGTTGTTGTTGTTTAACTTAAAAATATTAAATGTCAATTAATGTATCCTACGCAATCCGTACTGCATTTCATTTTCATATAATTTTAAAAATAATTAATATCTTTTCTGTTTTTAGGCGAGCTGAAAACTTTTTTTTTTTACTTAGGTCGCTAACGCACGGCTTCAAGTTAAGTGTCAAAATCTTTTTTGGTTTTATTATTTTTTTTAGTCTATCAAAAATAGTTGTTCAATAATTTTTTGCTAAATATTTTGTGACAACAATTAATAACTGTATAATTTTCTTCATTAAAAAGAAATCAAAACAAACTTACTTACTTGTCTTATTAAAGATGCATATGTAAAAGGTGGACGAACATCTGCGTTTTTATAAAACTCACGATTTCGTTGTATTTCTGCAAAAAAAAAAAATTAAAATTATAATATAATTGAGCTAAAATAATAAGCTGTTTTAATAATCAATCTACATTTCCATTTAATAAAAAAACAGTAAGTCAGAAAATTTTAAGTGCTGCTTTAGTGTTGTTCAGTTTAAGGTAAGTTAGAAGTGGCTGTCGATGGAGAACCAACACACTTAGACCAACTGTTGATTCGTTGTGATACCACATATATCTAGCAAAGTTTTTTCCTACTCGTTGAACGTTGCACAGAAATGAGGTCTTTAGCCTGTAAATCCAGAAAGCAAATGGCCTTTGAAATTATGTAATTCAAATCTAGGAATAAGCAACATCAATTTTGTTGAGGTGTGTTATAAGCTAAAAGCGGATTTCTTTTATTTTTCTTTCGTATTTTTACTTGCGACTTATAGGTAGGGGAGAGTGGGGCACATTTGAACAATGCTTATAACATTTTATTTTATTACTCTTTTTTAAAAGTAATTTAAAATTTTAACATGTCAATACCATATCCATATTGATTTTACTTGATTCTCTCAGTTGTCTCTCGGACTTAGAGATGAAGTGTTTTGTTTTCGTTTTTTAGTTGTAAGAGTTTAAAAAAAGTTATTGCGCGCTTTTTAAACAGGAACGAATTATTTTGGAAGAAAAATAAATTTTAAACTTAATTACCGTAAGTTTTATACTGGATATATGTATATTTCAGTTAAATATTTTTAATAAATTTTATGTCACTGGAACAGTTGGGGCACATTTGAACAAGCGTTTTGGGGCACTTTGGAACATGTTCAAAACTGCCCGATTTGCATAGCTGGGCATTAACTCGTTAATCGTTAATTAACCAAGTTAAAATTTTGATTAACGGATTAACTTTTAAGTTAACTTTTAAAAATGTTAACGGACACGTTAAATCCGTTAATCCACGTTAATTCCGTTAATCGTTAATCCAATGCCGTCTATTTACCGCGCGGTGCGAAAAACAGGTTCAGACAAGTATGAGACAAGTGCTGTGCGGCGCGCGCCGCGGGTGAAACAAAAACAGCTAGGTAGGTATTATATATTTTGACGGCGCGTGCGAGTGAGAAAACTGCGAAGAGATTCGTTTCGTTTGATCATTTCATTATGCCGGTCGTCCACTATGTGCGCGATAAGTTCAACTAACTTCGTTCAACTTTTTATTCAACTCTTTCGTTGGATAAACCAATTTACAACCTCTTACACTAGTGCAGCAACTTACGTAATTCACGTTGAGCAACTAAAGTTGAACAAAATGCGTTTGGAACCCCGTAAAAATAATTGACCAACTTTCCCATATGTTGATTAACCCCGCACACCTAGTTGATTAACTCTTAAAACTTATTCCAGAGTTGAATAGCTCTGTACATCTAGTTGACCAACTTACTCAAATGTTGAATAACCTCGTACACTAGTTGATAAACTTGATCCATTTTGACAGAAAACAATTTTTTTCGAGTTGATCAACTGCGTTTTCGATATTTTTGCTCAACCAGTTGATGAACGAGTTGATAGCTTCGTACACTTAACCAAGGATCACTCGTTGGGGAACGCGTTGAACGCACGACGATAAACAAAAAACTCAAACGTCAAACCTGAAATAATTTTGACTTCAGTTCGGTACATACATTTATTGTCGACACGCCTTCGCTTTAAAATATTCTTAAATTTGTTCCGTATAAGTATGATTTCCTCTAAGAAAAAAAAAGTGGCTGCATTAATAATATTAGAAAATGAACGACAAAGGAAGAAAAAACAGCCAAGACGATTCTGGGTAGATGATTTTTTCTTGAGTCGCGAAGAAAATTGTTTTTTTTTTTCAATGAAATATATGCAAAATTAAAATCGATTGCATTTTCGAGGAAATTTGAGACCAAGCCAATTCCCTGTCATCTCGATTTTTATAAGAGGGGCTCTTAATGTCCCATATATTGGGCTTTTCCTCAATTGCTGAAATCATTTGCAAAATTAATTCCGTGGTCCACTCTGATTTTTTATCACCTTCCATGACGAAAAACAAAAATAAATTACAGTTTGCAAGTTGCAACAACTGCAAGTTCATGGCAACGCAATAGTTCAACCACGTAGACACATTTCACTGCAGCCAACGCAACGTAACACAATATTATGTCAAGAAATCCCAAAGAAAATTAAAGTTGATCAACGCGTTGAACAAATAATGTGCAACACATTATCTTGAAAATGTTGCTCAACGTGTTGATCGAACATTTTCAAGGAGCAACACGAGCTCGTACACTGCCAGTACACTTGTTGCGCAATTCGTTAAGCAACGGCCAACAACTAGATCCAACCCGTTGGTTGAACAGAATTGAAGGTAGTTGTATTTATTATTAATTAAAAATTAATTGCGAATAATCAAGCAATTTCTTATCTGTTCTATAGGGCAAGTATTGGTTTCAGGTAAAAAATATTTTTGTCATATCGTCCGTTAGTCTCTGCATCTATACGTTCTCTGTCTCATTTTTGAAATATTGAATACTGAAAATAAGACCTAGTTAAAGCTTTCTAGACAGGTCGAAAAAAATTTAAAATTATAATATTCTAGTTTAAGCTATTTTCATTCACACAAATTGAATCTTAGGCTTGGAAAACAAGGTAAAACTAAATGAATTTAGCGTTGGCTATTTTAAAATAGCTATTACTAGAAAACATCTTTGACTAGCTAGCTTAAGCCTATTCTTATTCACTAAAAATCCAGCTTTTACTTAAAAATCCAAGTTTTTCCCTTAGCTTTTTTTTTATTCACAAGGCCCAATATTTGATCCAAAGCTCAAAGATGAATTACGGATTAACCAAAATTCAAGCTCGAGTATTAGCATTTGATGATTTGGATTAATTTTAAGTTTGTAATATTTATATATATTAATCTTTGTGGACAGAATTTTTCTTTCTACAAATACATGAATACATGAATATGATATAACAAAAGTATTAATTTTGAGTTTTAATGATAAGTTCTTATTAAAAAATTAATATAAAAATAAAATTTAAAAGTTCTTTTATTCAATAAAAAAAAATTATATCACTGTTCAAAAGTGCCCATTCTAAGTTCAAAACTGCCCCATATATGGGGCGCTTTTGAACATAAGAACCTATATTGATTGGAGATAAAAATTCAATGTTTAAATATTTCGTTAAATGAACCAAATATTTTTCTAAATTGAACCTCACCACCACTGTTCAATGTGAGTAAAATATCTGGCAAATTGCTCGAACATTTTAGGTTTTATCAGTCTGGAAAGCAAAAAGTGTTCAAATGTGCCCCACTCTCTCGAACTCGAGATTTTGATCAAAGTTGACATTACGATGATAGCGAAGACTACAAAAGTGGGTCTCGCAATTCTGTCCTTCTGTTTGACTACAGCCTAAACGGCTCGGCCGTTTTTTTTTAAATTGGTAGATATCATTTTTAATTTCCGAAAAATGGTTATTGAGGGTACCCCCAAAAGAACCATTTTTTTTTTTCATTAAAAACTATTGTTCTTAAACGAACATACCGAAAAGCTAAAAAGATATGAACACTCAACTTTGTTTTCACAAAATCGAAAGCTTGATGAGAATAATATTCGTGTCGCGTTATTATATCTACTAGTTTTAACTAATAAATTAAAAACGAAATTCCGCGAATACGGTATGTCAATTGTGTATACATCAAATCAATACAAACTATCGAATTAATTGGGTCCAACAAAAGACAAAATTGATAGTTTAGACAAATCGGGAATATATGCAATTCAGTGTAGTGAATGTGAAAGTGTTTATTATGGCCAAACAAAAAGAAATGTCCTAACGCGTTTCAAAGAACATCGAACATACATTCGTAACAACCAGCCGTATAGATCTGCATTAGCAGCACACGCACTGAACAATAATCATTTATGTTTGAATATTGATAATGTGAAACTTGTAAAAGAGATTATAGATAACCGAAAGCTCGATGCATACGAGAGTTTTTACATACAAAAAGACACAAACTCTATGAATCTGGACAACGGTAATATAGAATCGAACTTGTTCTCTCGATTTATGTAATACCACCTACAACAACTCGAGATCAAAATACACATCAAAGCACGCACTGCACTTTTTGATTTAGTCGTGATGCTGAAGATGGAATGAATCATTCCGAAATGCATTCAAGGTACTCCTTTTTAAAACCCTTTTAATTCGTGTTCGTTACGTAAATTGTGTGTTTTTTAAAGTAAAAAAGAAATTTGTGAAATCATTTAAAGTGTACGACTTATTTTTATTATTTGTTTTTAATTTTCTCAAAATTTTCAAAAATTTGATATTTAAAAAACGGCGCAATATTTGTTTTGGAAGTTTGTTTTTCATTCGTACAATAATTAAAACTTAAAGTTGGCGTAGCAATTTTTTTTCTTAAAAATGTTTTAAAAATTTTGTACATAAAAGCTTTGAAAGCTTATTTTTTTTTTAAAAGAAACCACTACAACGACCGACTTATAAGTTCGTGCGACCCAGTCGTACATTTTATTTTTTTAAATTATGTAATAGTTTAAAGTAGATTTTTAGTAGGTACAATATTAGGTGTTTTTCTTTTTTAGTTCAGAACAGAGCCTGAGTTGTCAAAAAATAAATTGTGTTTCTTTTTTAGTTCAGAGCGTTCAGAGCTTCGTAAATGTGTTTCTTTTTTCGTTCTGAGCATGTTCTGAGCGTGTTCAGAGTGCGCTCTATAAGCTCAGAATAAAATAACTGAGCAGACAGAGTACAATGCTTAACACAGGCATTTGACAGATGGAAATTAAAAAAAAAATGTCGACAGCTAAGTGTTCAGGTGTGTTTCAAAAAATACTCAGAGCACGCTTGGTTCAGAGGATGTTCGGAACATGCTCGACATGCTCGAACTCTGTTCAGAGCTCTATACTGAACTAAAAAAGAAAAACGCCTATTGTTTCTGTTAATTCATATTTAGTCAGAAATCAGACGGTATGTTTTTTATTTTTTTTTATTTCTATGTACTGTGTTTAAGGAATTTGGATTTCTAATTTACCCATATACTGTACATAAAATCTTTAAAATTCTAAGCAATATTAACTTTAAGAACAAGTTCATGCGACTTAATCGTGCATTTTTTATTTTGTCTTGGGCTGCATTGAGATTATTTACAAAAAAATAATAATTGAGGTGGAAAACAAAATATAAACAAATTCTAATAAACACATCTCTGCCCACAAACGGGGAAAATTCAAACAAAAAATGTTGTTTGCTTTTTGAGTATCCTGCCAAACGTCAAATGCTACAACTCCTTTCACAGCCAATTTATGATTTATAGCCACAACAATATTTCGAATAAATGTTTGGAAAAACAAGCAGACAGATTAATTATATCTTATGCCACTCAGCCAGCGCTTCTTAGCTCCTGCTTATTTTTTTTAGCATTGAAACGATGTGTGATATTAGGGAAAGTATCAATAAGTATAACATAATTAAAAAGCATTGCAATCGTATTTTTAAACAACGGGCCGCGATTTTGATTTTGTATTGCTGTCGAGTTATATTTTGTATATTGAATGGATTAACGAAAAGTTGTAGAGGATGAAAATGATTTTTGGCATGTAAGTGAGAACTTCTGTTTGGGTAGCGAAAACTTGCTCTTATACGTTATGAAATTCAAATCACCTAAAATCTTGATCTAATAAAAGAATGCTGTCTGATTTCTTCAGAAAATATGAATTTCGGCAATTAAAACTGATTAAATCATCGCTTTTTTATTAAAACAATTTTTAAAATATTTTTAAGAAATTTTTTGCAAGTTCATTTTTGAAAATTGCTATGAAAATTAAACCAGTAATGAGATGGTTTTATTTATTTGTTTATTTGATCTATGAGCTTTAAAGCTTAACAGAGTACTTAGCAGTCAAAAATAAATAGTCTTAGATAACTTAAAATTGTCCATTAAATATTTAATATCTTCAGAGTAAATAATATAAAACATTATTAAATTTTTCCCTAGAGAGATTTAAATAAAAATGATCATAAGCTTAACTCTCTAATTGAGCTTGAAATTGGGTCATTCCGTAGTACGTTGCATGCCTTGACTCAAGATAAAGGCGTGAGTCGTTCTCTCAGCGGCCCCATTGGAGCATTTTAATATGTAAAGTAATAGTAATAGTTTATTTTATTTAGATAGTTCCATGTATAATTACAGCAATAACAAATTTTTTCAACAGTTTTTGAAGCTTCGAAACATTGTCTTGATTTTTTAATATTATTAGGTAGAGAATTAAACAATTTCATGCCTTTATAAAAAATTGAAACATACATCGTTTGCATTTCTTAATTTCTGATTTGATTTACATTTTTATATTTAATACTCACTGTTAAGTATTGCAGTGCTTGTCCATTAATAACATTATTATAAATAAATATCAAAGTTAATCAATTGCACATCCAGGGCCGGCCTCAGCCAAACTTGCGCTCTGTGCAAGATTTGAAGAAAGCACCCCTTTTTATATTTGCACACATACGTCATATATAAACTGATACACATACTTAACACATACATAACGAAAAAACAACAAACGTAAAATAATATTGGGCAAATAGTATGTCAAAAATTGAGCAATCAAGTTTATGCTACGATACTTAATCGTGTGAAAATGAAGTTGCACAAGTCCACCCATAGATTTTTTCAAAATGCACAGTAAATATCCAATATCATACAATATACGAGTATTGCGACACCTTTTAATATCAAAAGCATAAACGCCATCATTGAAAAAATTTGTTGTACGTCTATATAAAAAACCTCCACACTCTAACCCATATGATTCCGTATGAAAAAGATTTTCTTGTCATATTTTCTCATGTTAATTTTTGGACTCAGTGTGTTTGAAATACGAGTAAAACTTGCACAGATAAGGTGGCGTGAAACTTTCAGTATTGAGATTTTTTAAATTTTATTTTCTTTTGTACCAAGAAGATGGAATATTTTTAGATTAGGTAGGTAAGATTGAACTTGCATAGATCTAGTGGAATCTTTAATTTTACGATATTTTGAGTTAAATTCGCCTTGAATGTAACAATGAAAGTGATGTTAGTTAGTGTATGAGAAACAACTTAGCACAGTTGTTATTTTTAGATTATTTGAACAGGTTTTGAAGTTAAAATACAAATGGCAGTATTTGCTTGCGCTAGATCAAATTAGATTTTCTTGTTCTTAATAATACGCCCTCAAAATTTTGTGCCTGGCGCATTTGCACATCTAGCACATATGGTTGTAAAATTAAATCATTGAACGTAATAACACTTTGTGTATAATTATTTAATTAATATTAATTTACTCTTAAGATTTTTCTAAGTCATTTGTTTTGTAAGACTTGAAGCCTTTTTGGATTTTGACAAGAATAAAATAGATGCACAGTAACTAAAATGAGGTTCAATATGTGATCTATACAATGTTAGTTTCTGATTAATATTAAGTTCGTTTCTTAGTCTATTTAAAACACTAAATTTTTGTCCTACTTTTTTACAAACGTGGTTTATGTTTTTATCAAAATTTAATTTTTCGTCAATAATTATGCCAAGATATTTTATATCACATTCACTTTCTAGTTTCGTTCCATTAATATAATGTTTAAATTATTTGTATCAATGCTTTTGTTTGTTATTGCCATGACTTTAGTTTTATTAACATTTAGTTTCAGTTTGTTATGGCAAAATTTTTTATAAATTGTGTCAAGGTCAACATTTAATTTGGGTGTTCCTCTTCAATAGAGTCAGAAACAATATAAATAAGAGTGTCATCCGCAAATGAGTCATACATTTTGATATATCATTAATTTATAAAATAAATATTAATGGGTCCAGAATGGAACCCCGAGGAACTTCTAGTCTATTATTTAACTCATTTGAAACTATCTCACCTAATATGACAACTTGCTTACGATTAGTCAGATAGCTGTTGAACCAATTTAAAGATGTACCACGAACTCCGTAATTAGATAACTTGCGTAATAAGATGTTCAGATCTATGGTCTCAAAGTCACGCTGAAAACCCAAAAATACACTCCACTCCACTCGTACAGGACTTCATTTATTGCTGTTTCGCAAGAGTGTTGCGAGCGAAATTCAGATTGATTGCAATTGTTAATATCGATGTAGCTTACGAATTGACTGTAATACTACGTTTTCACCAAGAGTAAATCCGCTAGAGATTTAAAATAAATCTTGAAGTGTTTTCACCAAAGAAACTGAGATTTATTTGACGTTTTCACTCTGTCTTGTCATTCAATTGTCAATTTGGACAAGAGAAAAAAAATTGCAATTGGATAGTAAACAGGAAAAAACAGATATTTCTATTTTGTGTTGATTGTTAATGAAGAAAGTGGGTTTAAATAGGTCCGTTCTACAAAATAAGGTTTGTTTGCTTTGCAAACCTTCTGATTGCGAGAAGATTTATTTTAAATCTTCATTTGAGGTGATTTATATTTGTATGGTAAATCTACGTGATTTAAAGGAGATTTATGGTAAATCCACTTAAATCCCGGATTTGCCTTTGGTGAAAACGTAGTATAAGCGAGCGATTCGATGAGACGTTCATAGCATGGTAGCACATTGATTGGGCGATAGTCGCTTATGGGAATGGATTCTGGTTTCTTTTGAATTGGCAAAACAACTGATTTTTTTGATATATCAGGCAAGATACCAGTTTCAAACGATTGGTTTATGATGATGACAAGTTGTTGGCCAATTACAAATATTTGATTTCAGCGATCGAAACGCCTCTAAACTCGAAGTGTAGATCTTGGTTGATTACTATGTCATCTTCAAACTGAATTTTTTGTATATTTTCATTCAATTCCACAATGCTGTTAACGAAAAAGCCGCTGAACTGATTCGTGATTTCTAAGTCATTCTCGATATTGTTGAACTTTATTCGTGTTATCTCGGTACCTTCTTTATTCAGAATTGAATTTAACATTTTCCAGATAGCTTTGTTTTTTTTTTGCACTCGATTCAGCTTCCGCTGGTTGAATTCCTACTTCTTATTATGAATAACGTTTTTGTACTCGTTCTTGTACTTTCTATACACGTGCCAATTCGCAGTTCAATCAGTGTGCTGTTTTGTACAAACGATTTTTTTCGTGGCGCATTTAATTCCAACTCAGTATCAAAGAAGTCTTGATTAGTTGCAATTTCTTTAATTTCCTTAAATTGATGGGTCGCTTTACATACAATGTTAAGAAACCAGATCATTTTCGTGTTAACGTCATTTGTTACGATGTCATACCACGAATACAGATTGTTTTCAATGTTATGCCACAGATCAATTTTGTTGTAATTTTTCCAGACATTAATTTTTCTGTTTTTAATCGAAACTCTCTCATTATGACCCAAAATTTGTATATCTAGAATTGCGTCATCTAAAATTTTATCTTCGATAGATACCTTGCACATAATTTTATTCAAATTTATGTTTGACAAGCATAAATCAATAAGAGTCGATGTGTTTTCAGTTACTCTAGTGGGAGAATTAACCAACAGCTTCAATTCATTATCGTCACAAAATTTTTTTAAACGATGACTATGTCTACGTTAAAATCGCCACAAATCATTATAGATTTGTTTAAAGAGATGCTTTCAAACCATTGTTCAAATGAATCCATTGTTTGTTTTTTATGTTGGCAGTATGAAGATAAATACACGCAACCAAGAAACGTCGGCATTTTATTAACGTAAATTTCACACGATAAGTACCAAGCGATTTCTTGACCTACCATCGAAAGATTAGATGTCTTGAGATTTTCACTTATATATGCACAGACACTACCAGTATATTTTGAGTAAGAAACAAAATTAAAAAAGTCATATCCGTTAATTTTTAGGTCACTTGTATCACAGTCAATTGTTAAATTAGTTTCATTTAAAAAAATAATACTTGGCTTGTTTTTTGCGCGCACTGCATATTTTAGTTCAGTAAAATTGTTTCTTAGACCTTCAATGTTGGAGCACATCACACTTAATTGGGATTCTGGTTGCTATTCGGCTGCATTATATTCAATTTTGTTCTTACAGATGTTAGTCAACGCTTGTATATAGGGCAATGTTTATCCCAAGCATGATGATTGGTTTCCAGACTCAAATTAGACTTTTCATTCGCATCCTTGCAATTTGCACAGCTATTTCTTTTGTTCTTGTAATCGGAGCGTCAGCGTCTGTGTGAACCTACGCATCGGCTGCATTTTTGAGTATATTAAGCAGAGTAAATTTGGACATCTTATTTGGTAACAAAGATCCCGTACAAAAACAATATCGAGTTGTTGTTCTGGCTTTCAGAAATTGGGAGATTAAAAAACCCTTTCTAGGAGCTTGAACAGAAATTCCAACGCATTTTATAAAACATAATGTATCTTGAGACACGATTTTGAAAACTCTGAATTCTATCTTTCTTTTTACTAAGGCTAGGCATAAGCAACCAAGAATCATTTTTATTGATGTTGCCAACGGTCGCCTTAGCAGCAAATAGATTAGATTAGAAAAGATTTATTTAAATTCCATATGGAGGACTCACAGCTGTACCGAACCAAGTCATTTTAAAAAAATCCAAAACCAACGCCAAAATTTCCGCAAAATGGAACTATGTAGCTCTAAATGAACTGTGTAGTTCATTACAGCTCTAAATAGAGGTCAATTTTGCAGAAATCCTAGCGTTAGTTTTGGATTTCTTTAAAATGACTTGGTTCGGTACAACTGTGAGCCCTCCATATAACAATTTAATCTAATAACAAAGGATAATAAAATCTTAATAATTTTGACATAACGTATTTTTGTTGTCTGTCAGATTGGCGTTTTAAATTCTTAATTAATTAAACTAAAACTAACATCAGCAAATACTTATTTTAAGATATATATACATATATTTGTAGATATTTTTACTTTATATTTCAATTTATTTATAAGATGCTTTAATAATTTAGTTAAATTTAATATTACACATTTTAGTGCAATATTATAGTTCAAATGAGGATAAACATCATGAAACTGAGAGGCTTTAGCATCTGCAATGTGGTTATCATATTCTTTAACTTCTAGTGTCATTTCATTAACATAATTTTATGAATTTTATGAATTTAGCAGCAAATATATGGCATGCAGGTCAATTAGAACTACACGTGTAAGCAAATATTTAATATATCTTATCTAAACTCTCAACATTTCATCAATTTAAATTATTATTTACTTGTTAACTTCCCATAGGGAGTTATTGTAATCGGTCCGATTTGTCAAATTGGAATTTTTGACATTTCTCGACGTTTCAAGGTCCCTAGAGGCTATTTCAATAATTTTTAGAGAGATGTCTGTGTGTGTGTGTGTACGTACGTTCGTACGTTCGTACGTGCGTACGTTCGTACGTCCTTACGTTCTTGTACCATTTTTCGTCGTCGATATCTCAAGAACGAGTAAAGATATCGACTTCAAATAAATTTTGTTTGATAGATAATAACTTCAAAAGAGGCTGAAAGGGCGTTTATTAAAATTCAGGGAGTAGTTTTTTCACTATAACGGTTTTAACAAAAAGTAAAAATTTTGGTTAGTTTCAAATATCTCACGAAAAAATAATGCTATTGATTTCAAATAAAATTTAATGTACTCATTATAAGATCATACAGATTTGGTATGAATTTGGAAAAAAATGAACATACCGTTATTTTTTTAAATAAAAAAAACTGAAAAAAAAAATTTCATAACCCAGATATTCTAAGAACGGAAAACAATTTGAAACTCAAAATAATTTTATTTTACGAAAAATAATGTGTTTGACAACTGGTGAAAATTTCAAAAAAAATCAGTTTACAGTTTTTTTACAAAAAATAAAAAACTATATAAAATTCTATTGAAAATTGGTAAAAATTGTTTTTCGACTCAAGTTTCTCGAGAACTAGTAGTGATATTGACTTCTAATTTAGTTTATTTTATACATAGTATAATTTTGTACAATTGGTAAAATGTTGACAAATATTGAATTAATAGTTTTTTTTTTTAATAAAAAAACTATTAAAAATTCTAGTGAAAACTAGTTAAAATTGTATTTCAAGTCGAATTTCTTGGGATTGAACACCGATAGTGCCTTCTAAAGTATGTTGTTTTATACATCGATACCTTCCCGTAAGAATGTATACTAAGCAACATTTCTTAAATTGTTCAGGAAACGAAAAAAACGAAGAAAGTTCTAGTTGAATCACAGTGTGCTAAGAGACAATTTTGGTTAAACTAAGTGACATCTAACAAAATTTTTTGTTGCTCACGACAATGAGATCTTTATTAATGTCGCTTAGCATAATTTTTTTGGCGGATAATACAAATTTCAGAGGGCAACATTAATATTTTAATGAGAAAACATTGCAGTTGATAAATTTTTTTATTTGTACTCTAGTTTCCTTTTCATGCATAATAGGTTGGCGAAACCCAGGCGAAAACGTGGCCCTTAACATAATATATAGTATATATAGTATATTTCCCCATCAAAAAGTCATTTTCGAAAAAAGTGTCGCTTAGCACATTCTTACGGGAAGGTATCGATATAATACAATTATTAACATATGGTAAAATTTTGACAAGTATCGAATTGACAGTTTTAACAAACAACAACTTAGGTATACATCAACAATCTCAATTTCAAAACTCTTTAAATAATTAAAATGCTTTTTAATCTTAAAATAAAGTTTGTTTGAATTTTACAGCTAAAGTTTGTTTCGCTGAAAACTTGGTTATTTAAAAAAAAAACTAAATATAAAGTTTTCAAGACCACAAATGGGAAGTTATCAGTGTGGGTCGCACCCAGCCTCTTTTTAAATAATAATATTACCTTTTTTAGAAATAATTATAATTTTTTAAGCCAGACGTTTCGAACAAGTTTCATTATTCGTGGTCACGGGATGAGAAAACATAAATTTAAAATGTTATATTATTTACTTATTTACTTGCATCATTTAATAAAATAGATGTTTCTGTCTGTGAAAACTTTTACTTATTCAATAACCAATGAAGATATGAAAATTGTGTTGGTTTAAGTGCAGTGATTGAATTTAATTCAATTGAAACCCCAAGTGACCTAAACTCCAAGGTGCGTTTCGCACAGGTACGATAGTGGGCTCATCAGTTAGATGCTGAGCTTTCAATTGAATTAAACTCAATCACTCCACTTTAACTTAGTCTGACCACGGACGTTATTATTCTCGGTGTCTGAATTTAATCAAATTCCCCTAGAAAAATAAAAGTCATAGTCTATTAATTCTGTACATTTTATGAGAGTCGGTAAACGTCGACCAATATTTGCGTCTAAGAAGGGTACGGCAGTATCTAACTGATGAGCCCACTGTCGTACCTGGGCGAAACGCACCTTGGAGTTAAGGTCACTTGAGCTTTCAATTGAACTTATTGAATAACTGTCGGAATTCTAAACATCATCTCAATTATTCTCGGGAATTTTAATTTATATCTTATTTAAAAAATACGATAAATAATGGGTGAATGAATGGAAGAATTTTTTTGAAAAAAGCAAGCCTATTTAGACATATTTTTTAAAATTAAGAATGTTGTAAACGTCAAGTTAACATTATCATACAACGATTTTCCTGCGAAGCATCAAGTTAGATCTGTTTGCAATAATGGTTGCGGTTCTCTTAATGGACCTTAAGACCTCACATGATACAAATTTTTGATATATGTACACACATATGTTGTATAAATTGTGTATACAACAATCATTTCTATCAATAAATATTTCGAATATCAAAATTTAAATTTCACACGAAAAGACAAACCGACCAAACAAAAAATTCACAAAACATTTCTCATCTTAAAAATTAACAAATCAATACTGCAAGATAAATAAACATTCAACTTTTGATTCATATTTTGTAAATTATATTTGTGTGTTGTGTGTTTGGATGTTTTTTTGGCATCTTGATAATCTATTGTTGAAGAAAATCTTTAAAGTTTTATTTTTAGTTCTGTGTACAGAGACGGATTATAAGATGGAAATCGTCATGCATTGCACGTATGGACAGTATGTATGAATGGACACAATGTAGATTTATAACAGGTTGTTTGAGGAATTTGTGTGCCTCTTTTGGTCTTCCCCTGGAATAATGTTTCCTGTAGTTCCCAGTAGGGAGGCAAAAATAGTTTTAAATAATACAAAATTATAGGGAAACACTTTTACGATTTGAATTAGTAAGTGGAGATCGTTATTGTTGAGTATTGAGACAATGCCAGCATTTTGAAACGCTTCGGAACTGCTAATCCTGCTAGCAAATTATTTGAGGAAATAAAATTGTCTTAATTCTTTCAACTACACATGTATTCGTTCAGTTTAAACTTTAAGAGTTAGATATTTAAAGAGTAAATAAATTTTTTGTATTGTCTTAAAAATTATCCAAATTCTTACCTTGTTGTACGTCAAGGCCAGCTCGTTCCAACATGTAAGGAAGACCTGTTTTAATAAAAAAAAATAAAAATAGTCAATTGGAAAAACATTAATCGGAAAATATTTTTATTATCTTAATGAAATTAAACCAGTTTAAAATAGTATTTCCAGTAATATTGGGTTACTTATCAGTTGAAGCAATCACTGTTGCAACTCGATGTTTGAAAAATTCAAGCAGCGAACAAAAATTCAAAAATTCATATTTCGAAAATACACCCATAAAGAAGGGAAGAGATATATATGCTCAAAAGGAAAAACCTTATACAATACACCTATGAACCAGTGCAGGCTGTAAACCTACGGAAATGCATCAGAACCATTTGCATAGTTGGTGTGAGACGATTCTACTTCGCCAAAAAGGACATCATGGGTTTCGAACGAGTTTAATCCTAGGTTTTGGATTTCAATTTTTGAAAATTGAAAGGGGTATGTGGAAAGAAAGAAGGTAGGAGGAATTTTCCAGGTAAAATTAACTGGATAAGTGAGTATATTATAAAACTAAGTGTGATCTTCATTAGTATAGTTTTACATGAAAGTGTTAGTATAGAAAATCACTAACGTAATAGATGTACATAATGTATAGGGGTAGTGGTTCAAGGAGGTTGGTGGTTTTCGGCTGGCTTTAGCAGCCGATAACAATTATTTTCAATGCATACTATAAACGTACTTGAATGATAAGAAACATGTAAAAATTTAATAAGACTCTATAAGTCAACGCCCCCACGATGAGTTTCACCTTGTCGTGGTGGGGGGGCTTACGTCTTTCTCCGGCTTGCTGGAGTTAGACAACTAAGAAAACTCGTAGAACCTAAAACATAGGGCACGTGACATACATAACAATAAGCGATCGAGACATCTCTTTCGTTCGATGTATGCAAAAGCAATCTAAAGTAGTAATATAAAATGATGTAAAAATGTGATTGCTAGATAAGAAAATTGAAATTTTGAACGCATGGAGGACATCGGTTGTAGTTCAAGCCATGTCCGAAAAAATCTCGGTGCTATACCCAATCTCAGAAATCGGATAGATCCGATCAGAAACTGAGCAACTGCTGATTTATACTAATCTTGAACAATGTGATGTGGGGGTCACGGCCAATGACGAAAGGTAGTTGAGCGAATTGACCGTCTCTTTTGCTTAGTAGTCTTGGTAAAGCAATACAATGGACGATCCTTCCCGGTACCTGAAATTAAATTGCGGGAAATGTCTCTATCCCTTTTGGTGTAGGACGAGAAAGACTAATCGTATTCGGTGCAGGTTGTGGTTGGCTTCGGTCAGCTGTGATCTGCACCTTCATTTGCTTAATTTATTAAGCGCATGTAATATTACTGGTGATATAAAATAACTCCATAATATTTTAAAGTAACAAGTAAGAACAAACAAGATAAAGATATCTTCCGTAGAGTGATATCTATAAGAAAAATAAAGATATCTTCCGTAGAGTGATATCTATAAGAGAACACCCTAATTGGGTACCTCGGGGATAGTGATTGCTGAATCCCCCGCTAATTATAGCCCCCCTGGAGTAAGGACCATGGAATCACTGTTACTGGGAAGGCCCTCTGTAAAGAGAGCTCGAGGTGGCTGATGGTTATACCAATCAATTTACGCGATTGGCTATTGTGGCATGCTGCAATAGTTAGATAAAAAACAATTAGATCCGTACCAAAGGGTAATGAACTGCCTACACAGTACAATATTTGGAACAGCCTGGAGATGCCTGATTCGCACTCCCTTGACAAGACCAACGATGATGCATTTGAGAGCGATGCGGAGAACAGTTTGTCTTGGGGGGCTAGTCTTGCACGAGGCTGGAAGGGAGTGGCTGCCTTTCATCCAGATAAAAAGCAACTGGGACCCAGTCCTGGGCCGTCAGTGCTTGAGGTTAAGCAGTGGGGTAAAGGCTTAACAGCTAGGTATCCACTATAAGCTTAATTTCAGTTATATAAGTCAACGATGAAAAATAATTCTAACCGATTTTCATTAATTAATAAGAATATCCATTCTGATCGAAGTTACGTGCAGTTCCACGCCCGTTGCGTGTTTATTTATTTATTTATTTATTTATTTATTTATTTCTAATTTATTCTAATTCTCTCTGACCCTGTTTAGATTGTGACTTTTCTCTAGTCCATGCTGGTGGTTTAGTGGGTAATATTGGTTCTTATCCCCTCCCCTCAAAACTTATTGACACAGATAGTCTTTATAATAGACTTTCTTATTTATGTTCTGTTTTTATGATTACATCGATGATTCTCTTTACTCGTGTTAATTGATATGTTCCACAACCTAATTTGAGAGATCCATCTTCTATATATCTACATAACGGACTGTGAATTTTAAACTCGACTTAAAACAAAACAGCCTGCTTGCACCCAACCTGATTGATATACTTAACAAGTCACAAAAAGAGGTGAACTTGATTTTGTGACAATCACAATCAAAATTGTGATTTCTGTCAGAGTAGGTTTTAAGAAATATTTTATGAATACAAATCATTGTAGAAAAAATGAAAGTGAAATTGGTTCTGCTGCAAAGATTTATTCCGAAAATATATGAACATATTTATTTATTTACTTAATTTTAATGTTTACTTAATGGGTGATATTTTTAAGTGTTATATTATATTATATATTATACTCGTATTATTTTTGTCGTTTTTAATAATTAGCTTATTCAATAATCACCTTGCTGTGATTATCGAATCAATATAATCCTATTAAGGAATTGATGTCACAAGAGTTTATGAATAGAAACCCCTTACTACGATCATAGGTACTGTAATAGAATTCCCAAGAATTCTATCAGAATATATTTTGATAGCATGAGACCTACCATAATATCTATGAAGGAAAAACTACATATCTGTGGTGTTTGGTAAAATTGATGGTACGAAATCAAACCAATACAAGGAAATCAAGCGTTGCCCATTTAATTGCGGAATGCTTCTTTTAGTAAAGTTTTTTGGTTTTCGCTTTTTTTTTTTTTGTAAATCTGGCATTTGGTGTAAGCGGAATAAGAAAAAGGGACAAAAAGTTTCTTTCGTTCGATGACCTGATTCGCGTGAACACTTTTAGTTCTGTTGCTAGAATCAAATCAAGAGAAATGTTCTCTTCTTTTCAAAACAAGGACTATCATTCAGACAACAATCGAAAAGGGCTAACGTCTATTGTGGATAACTTTTCCTTTTGACAAATCGGGAAGTTTTCTTTCATTGGTTTATGACTTATGGGCTCAAGTGACCATCTTCTTAAAAACTTTAGTATTCAATCAAGCTTCAAATGTCAACTTACCACCCGCTATTGATAATGGGTTTTTGTCGCTAATTCTTTTCCTAATTGATGATATGTTTGAGTTATTTAACATTGGTGAATTGATTGATACCGGCAAGACTGGATTTTGTAAATTTGGTGGACATGGTATGTATGTTCCATCAGTTTCCTGCTGAAAAAATTAAATAAGAAAATAAAAGAAACAAAGGCTACTACTACACGCTAACACTTTCATCGTAGATCTTTTTCGAGTTCTTCTTTGAAAATCATCTATGGTTTTGCACCACGACTTTTTCTCTTTGCGCCTAATTTGACAGTACTTTTTTATTTTTATTTTCCTTTTTTTATTTTTCAAATGTGTTACGCACTTTTGGACGACTATTTAGCAACATCTTTTAAGGGTCAAACATTTTCAAACATGGAAAAGAGTCACGGAATGTTACGAAAGAGGAATTTAACGACCAAATTAAATTCAAATAAAAAATGAAGATAGAATTCCGCTATATTTGTGCAAACTAACAGAAGAAAGTGGAAAACATTGCACTTATTGGCGGTAGAATAATTTTTAAAAAGTATATTGTTTTCAAAATCTAAAATTTTCCGTATACGAACTGAAAACTATGCTTAACAAACATATAGTTTTCCCCAACTGAGCAAAAATTCTTTCTATTTGTAATGAATTATACAATTCACCTTGTAGGATGAAAAGGAATATAACTTTCTGTTCGCTAAATAATTTACTCTTTGCTAAATTCGATTTAAATAATCGATTTGATAAAATAAGGAAATATGTACATAGAATAACCATAAAATAGGTCAACGAAAATTAATTTTAAGGCACACGGAAACAGAATTTTTGTCTCACGTTTTTCTCTTTGGCAATATTTATTTTCGAAAAGAGTCGTAACGATTAAAGAGTCAACGTGTAATAGCAGCTGTATATTTCGGGTAAATATATCACACGTTAATCGCTTTCTACGTATATATTAAATTGTACCTTGCAATCTCGTTTGTCAGGTGATAAAAATTGCTTTGCCATGTATAAATGATGCATCATAGCTTGTAAGCGATCACGTTCTTTTTGCAAGTGAATTTCAAGCTGGGAGACAACTTGCATTTGAACACGTGCCTGTGCCGTTGATCGATCATCCAAGCTATGCTCAGTGTTAAGGTGTCTACGATAAGAAATAACTAATTAATAATTCATTCTTACTTTTATATTTAATTGGCTCAAATGAAATACATCCAAAAAAGAAAGAGATAATAATATATTTAGACATAGGAGAAATATGCACCGCGCTTTAAACATGTCCTCTAAAATTTTTCAGATTGTAAACTTTGTTTTACTTACTTTTTTTACCAACTTAATTCTCCTCAAAGTTAAAGTCCTTATCGTTTTTCTTTTTGGATTGGTTTTTAGGGATTCAAAATAGGACATTATCTTTATGATGATATTTATTAATAAGGAAACCACTTCATTTTGACTGTTGCTAATAGCCGTATTTTATTATTGTTAATGCATGTTTTCGATGACCTATATGAAGCATATCTGTGATTCAAAACAGTTTATTTTAACTACGTCATCAAGAACTCTGATCTATGCCAACTATTTTCGGTACTTCAGGAGGCAAAATAGATTAAGTAAGAAAACAAAGCTGGTTGTGTACAAGAACCAAAGTTAATACCACTCGACAAGTATTTTCTGCAGTTCTTCGGAAAAATCATCAGGAACCTGGAAGGAAGATCATCCTAACTCAGAGGTTCAATAAATCCCCCAGAAACTAGAGCATAGTGACCTATACGCCCGAGCCATCACTGACGATGACCCTTTTACGAGAAGAACAACAATCAGAACCACAGGGAATAAAACGCCCACTCATCAAAAATTATTATTGTTGTTTATTTTCCAATCGACGAATTTACATTCAACAGATTTCAAAATTATGAAATATATGTATCTTTTTATAAATTAAAATTAGTATTAAAATTAAATTAAAACAATTATCAATTTAATAAAGAACATTATATACTTTTAAACATATTTCTGGGTAAAGATATATCTAGATTTTCATAGTGAGCAGCTTGCGGAAATGGGTTCCTGCTGCCCATACAAAGTGCAATGTGCATCAATTGCCAGGACCGGTCTAGCTCTCAAAAAAGTTGATGGAGCATACAAATGCACACAATGAAGTAAACTTTCAGAATCAATAGAATCAATATTATACCACTAATATTAAAAAATCATGAGAAAGATTAAGATTTTAATTAATTTTAATTTAATTAATATGATATTGTAACCAAATAGCATTATGTAAAGCCAAAAGAAGAACGTTGGACCCCTATTGTTGAGTCAATAAGTAATAAGTTAGTTTTAATTCAAATTGTATATAAAACAAAAATGAAAAATAAAAATTCTTAATCTAAAAAAAATCTATGCAAACGGTAAACAAGAATTTGATAAATGAGCTATTAGCTTTACGAGTATCAGAATGATGTTAATAAATCTGCATGATATTTTCATTAAAACCATCTTATTACTCAAATATTTTCGTGCTATTCGAAAGAAATACATATTAAAAAATATGTCATTCCTACCTTATTAACTATTATTTGCGTTTACAGAATGATGTAAACAGATCTTCAAACCGGTTGTAGAAAAACTATACCCTCTATTCCTGGTAACACACACACAGGAATGGTTTTAAACGCCATCAGTACTGCTTAATGCAAGCATTTGTAACAATATTTCTTTTCTCTTCGGGTTTTTTCACCTTTAGATACAGGGAAACATCAGCTTGTCACAGTCATAATTTAGCGTGATGTTAGTTGTTAGTGAATAACTATACATATAACCTAAGACTCTACTAAAAAACGAACAAATATGACAAACAAAGAAATAATAAATATTAATCTACTATCTGTAGCTACAAAAATAACTACATGTCAAATACTACTTGCTATAAAAACAATAAAACTTTTTTTTTTACAAAAACTTATAATGCGTGAGTTTCGAATACTTAATGAAAAGAATTAATGAGTAACTCAAATCGAAAACATCATGGTTTACATTAGCCTCATGCTTCATACATGTCAAAGGTTCATTAAGACCATAATTGGTACGGTGGAAGTCTATATGAAAAATTTCAGAGTTCCGAGAACTGTGGCTTCTAACTTTAAAACGAATTTGTTCTAGAAGAACCGGTGAATCTATGGAACCAACCAAGAGCTGGTGTAAAAACATAACATCGCTGACTTTCCGGCGTTTTTCTAGAGAAGAAGGCGGTTGCTGTATGGAGGAAGATGATTTGGGTCACTGCAATAAAGATGACTTAATGCGATGTGTACATATTTACGTTGGACAGATTCGATTCGATCAATGTGTATTGAGTAAGTAAAGTAGCGACCATACAGAACTAGCATATTCTAATTGGGGACGAATAAAGGTGTTGTACAACGAAGATGTTACAAGACTACACGAAAATTCCTTACTCCAACGCTTAATAAATCCAAGCATTGAGTTTGCTTTACTGACAATTTTCTCAATGTGGAGTGAAAAGTCTAGATTTTGCGAGAAGTGAACGCTTAGGTCGCCTGTTGTTTCTACCTTACTTAGAATGGCTTGATTTATGCCTTAATTGTAACATGTTTGATTTTTTCTTCTAAAGAAAGACACTTTTGGCACTTTGAAACATTTAGAAGGAGATTGTTATATGAACACCATTCAGAAAACATATTTATGTCATTTTTAAGAGAAATATAATCGGATTGGTTTCTGATGATTTTAAATAATTTAATATCATCTGCGTAGATAAGAACCCTACATGATTTTACAATTGAAACAACATCATTGATTGATACTATGAAAAGAAGTGGACCAAAGTGACTACCTTGTGGAACACCAGAGCCAGCATTAATTGGATCAGAAACGATTCCTCTAAAAAGAACTTGGTATGTCCTTCCCTTCAAAAAAGACCTGATCCATTACCATTGAACGAAAGCAGAAGGGAATCCAAGAGATGAAAGCTTAAATAAAATAGACTTTGAGACAACTTGTCGAAGGCCTTACTGAAATCTGTATAAATACAATCAACTTGATGACCATCCTCGATAGTTTTATTTGTAAACGACGTGAATTAAACGAGATTAGTAACAGTAGATTTTTTTTTCATAAACCCAAGGAAAGGTTTGCAGCTAAAACAAAAACTCTTAAATATGATAGCTTCAAATAGTTTCGGTAAGCAAGAAAGTTTGGCTATTAGTCTATAATTAGAAATATCACCGCGATTTCTTTTTTTGTGAATAGGTATAATGAATGAATTTTTCCAAATTTTAGGGAAAACAGCTTGTTTAAGGGAATTTTGAAATAGAAACGTTAGGGGTCTTGCCAGAGGCTTGCAACAATTTTTTAAAATATAGGCGGGAATTCCATCTGGTCCTCTGGACGTGTCGTGGTCTAAGCCCGAAAGATGGTCTAATACATCCTCAACTGTGATAACAATATCACTCATTGAGCTTTGAGAAAAGCTATTCAAATGAGTAAAACTACTCTCACAAGGTTCAAAATCATCATCACAAAACGAAAGTTTAAAGAAGGAAGAAAACATATTGCAAATAACAAGAAGGTTGTTGCTGGTTTCATCCAAGTACTTCATATAGTTAATGAATATCCGTCAGATTTTTTCTTGCTATTAGCAAATTTCCAAAAAAGTTTCGGGTCAACAAGAAGTGAAGACCGCATTTTTAACATATAACAATCATAGAGGATTGTGCATAATGATTGGAACTCTTCATATAACGATAAATAACTGTTGTAATCATCCAATTTTTTTTTTTTTTTTTTTTTTTTTATAATCTACCCGCGCTTAAGGGATTATGATTACCCTTTAAATGTTTCAACACAGCGCGGGCGTGAAGTTACGGAAGAGAAAGAAGGATAGGAAAGATGTGTGGCACGATGTTCTGAGACTGAAGGTTGTTGTCTCAGATATTTTATCTCCAGGGATGGCGGCTGAACTAAAGCGGAGAATGCCGTGTCTTATTTATATGTCGCTTATAATTCACATTATTTTATTCGTGTTCATCCTTGTTGGGCATACTAGTTTAACTCAATTACATGTTGTTAGTGTTATGCCTGAACAACATGCAATGAGTAAACCAGCAACCCATTGATGACAATTTTAGAAGGTTTTTAATGGAATTAAAACGACATAGACGACGGCAGGGATCGAACCTGTGATCATGAGGTTCACAGGCGAGCACACATCCATCGCGCCACGGCCACCCCTTATGTATGTACTTTTTCCATGCTCTATTTCTTAAGTTACGTATAGACTACGAAGCTGATGGGTGTACCAGGGGGGTGTTGTTAGGGCTGAGTGTCTCGATTTTTTTACAGGTACAGATGCAATGAAACATTCAAAGATACGAGTACTAAGTAGAAATTGGAAACCATCAATGTTTGTATTTAGTAGTTCATTGAGTAAAAGGAAGTTAGTTTTCTTGAAGTCAAATCCAAGAGAGCCACTATCAAAATCAGACTCAGTTGTGTGAGCATGGGAAATAAAAACAGAAAGTGGGGGATGGGAGCTATCAACTTTCGTCATGGGAATTGGACATAGATCAACAACACAATTACAAGGGTAAGTAACGAATATCAGATCTAACTATCGAGAAATACTATTTTTTATACAGCTCACTTGCTGTAAGTCACAAGATATCACGTTATCAACAAACAAAGCTTCCTGCGGAAAAGAGACGTTGGTGGGCTTTTAACATATTTCGGCATTAGAAAGAGTCCGTTCTAGGTCAGGAAGATAAAAGTCTCCTGCAAGAAGAACATCGTCAAGAGGATCGCAATTATCAGAAATATAGTTAATGGCATTTTAAGCAATATTATATACGAGTATTCCCAATGGGTTTTTGGAGGGATGTACATATTTATTATATAAAGGAATTTATTTCCGATACATACTTTAATACAAATAATATCAACTGAGTCAGTATTAGGGATTGGAAATATACGGCTATGAAAAACGCTTCGCAAAGCAATGATAATTCCACCACCCACGAAAGCTAAGGGATCAGAATATCTATCTTTACGGTACACCACAAAATCGGTGTAAAATAGTTCATTATTTATAAATGTTGAGTTCAGCCAAGTTTCTATTAACACAATTACATCGAAATCAGATGCATGAGATTCTAAAAGAAATTTTTGAGTTTTCGACCAAAGTCCCCTCACATTTTGGTAGTAAAGGGATTACGATCTAGTCTTGAGGTTGTAGGTTGAGAGTCGTAAGTCACTAGGTCCTGGTTCTCTTCGAGCTGTTGCACTACCAAATTAAATTTTAATTTAATTCTGAACACACCTAACGTAATGATAATGACTAATGACAGTTCATGCAAACAACTAAGTAAACAGACCCAGAAGTTAGTACGATACTAAAAAAATAAAATAGGTAATCGATGATTTTAACTTTAGCAAAGGCTAGAGAAAGTGAAGTGATAATAAGTAACTGAATTTAAGATCCCTATTATTTCCACTTCTGTGAAGAGAGATTACGATCGGTTTAAGTATGCAATTTTTTTTTATAATTCGCACGCGCTCAATGGTAAACACAGCACGGGCGAGGTGGAAATTGGGCGGGGGGGGGGGGGGGGGGGGGGGGCGAGATATGAGGTGTCGATGAACATTGGTTTTTAATGTTTGCAAATTGAAATGGCAAGGGAAACCGTGTCCGATATGTTATTCCATAATCGTGTTGTGCGACTATATACATGTTGTGTTGTGTGACGGTACGACCAAAGTTAGCCTCGAGGGTGAACTGATGAGCATTCCTATAGCGAAGCGGGTATCACGGTTGAACTGTTAAAGGGGAGGAATGCAACTGGCTACATCGAGTGAGCATTGCTTGTGAAGGAAGCAATAAAACAAGGAAATAAATGAAACATTCCGACGGTGTTCAAGACATGGGAATGAATCCATGATAGCTCTGTTTCCTATCAGTTTTAGCGGTTTGTTCTGAATTCTATCCAATAAGTGGAGAGAAGTTTGTGCTGCGCCTGCCCAACCGTGTGAGTTGTACTTGAGTCTTGGACGTATAAACGCCTTATAAATTGTAGCCAGATCAAAAGTGCATCGTCGTTGATACACATACGGAGTACTGAGAGCTGTTCGGATTCTTCGATGCAAGTGCCATTCAAGGATAATGGCATAAGGGGGATATTTTGCTGCAACGACAATAGACAGCATTGAGTTTTCGAAGCATTAAACTTCACACGGTGAATTTGAGAACGAGTATAAGAAGCTGCGAGTAGAGTCGTCGGCAAAACAATGAAGTGGATCAGAAGTTTCAGGCAAGAGATCATTTATAAAAATGAGGAAGAGAGTCGGAGACGAAACGGAGCCCTGGGGAACACCAGCATTTATTTTTTGAATATCAGACTTAAAAGCGTCAAATACATCATGTTTTAAACGATCTAGAAGGTAATTTCTTATCCAAAGAACAAGGATTTCATTTATACAAAACGCATGCATTTTCGATAAGAGAGCCTATTGCCGAACTATATCAAATGCCCTAGAAATATCAAGCGCAATAATCTTACTTTCTCCAAAAAATGTAAAGAACTGTTCCAGTCTTCAGTAACACATGCCATCAGATCACCAGTAGAACGATTGCTGCGAAAGCCGTATTGCCGGTCATTAAGAAGCTTTCTATCTTCTTAATATTTTATTCAGCTGATGATTTATCAGCGATTCTATGACCTTGGAAAAAAGGGACGTAAGTAAAATTGGTCGATAGGAGATGGGGGAGAAAGGATCGCCTTTTATAGGAACAGGCTGGACAAATGTACAGTACAGAACAGTAGGAGCGATGGAAAAGCTTACGCAATAGTTTTGCCAGCGGTAAAGAATACCTCTTTAGAAGAATGGGGGGTATACCATCAGGACCAGCGGATTTGCTTATATCAAGATCTCGACCCATTGAATGGTTTACGTTCTCAAAGTACAGAAGGGGCAATGTTGCTTTAAGGCAACGCACAGTGCGGCCGAAAGCCGCTTTGTGCGGCCAAAAGTCGAAATAGGAGGTAGGAAATGATCCACAAATTGGTATATAGGGGTTTTTGGCGTCGCTGATTACGAATCTGTTATCAGAATCAGCAAATTCAAAATGGCCGACCTAATATGGCGTCATGTCATACGAAAAAACTTATCAAAAATGAAATAACTTTGATAGTTGGTTGAAAAATTTTGTTTTGATATTATTAGAGCATGTATTTGAAAATTTTTTAAAAATGAACAAATTCAAAATGGTGGAATGCTATATGGCAATGTGATATAACAAAAAAATGGAAAAAAAATATTTATATATTTTTATTGAAATCGAACACAGTAATTTATAAATCATAAATTTAGAAATACAAAATGTGATATGAGCAAACAATATATAAGTTAATCGGATATTTACATGAAAAAGTTTTCATTGCCCGTCTCGTAACAGTCACAATCATCTACATCTGTATCTGTTTCGGAAGCGGAAGAGCTGTCAAAAGATTGTTGTTCATCTTCTGTTTGATTATTTACAGGTGGAGGTGCTAACAAATTGATACAGTCATTAGACAAAGATTTAAGTGGTTTTAGAGGTGATTCCCTACAACTAGATATTAATAGATCGGATGCGATTAGGAATCTTTTAAAAATATCCTCCATTGTCTTTTGACGATAATGGTTTCTTGCGAAATAAGCTTGATAGATTAAAAAAAAATGATTACATGCTTTTTGTGCATCTTCCGACATTTGACATATAGGTAACAGTGAATAATTGATTATTTCGGGGCCATGAATTAAAAGTTTGTGAACTAACATGGGCATGCAACACAATCAGGGATATTGTTGTAAATTAAGGTAGGTACTAGTACGCCAAAAAACGCACGATTTTTGGGGATTTTTTTATCGGAAACTCTTTTAGATAACAACATAATTTTTTTTAAATAATGAATATATGCGTCAAGAGTACAAAAACATTTTTTTTTTGTCTTAAATTTCCTATTTTGGCTGAATTATAGAGGGCGCCAACATTGGCTCTTCAAAAAACACATTGTCCCATTGTGGACAGTTAATCTCCGGATGTACTGAACCGATTTTCAAAAAAACTTGTTGCAACTTGATTGTTTTTATGTTTTCTAAGACAATTTACCACAATTTGAACAAAAAGTTATGAACAAAAAAATAATGGCGATCCAAAAATGGCCAAACAAATTTCAAAAAAAAATTATTTTTTTAAAGCTTGACATTTTTTGTTTTACTTTTAAAACAAATTGTGGTAAATTGTCTCGTAAAAAACCTTCCTTTAAATAACCCACTTTGTTGTTTTGTGTTTCAGTCCAGCCAATCCTGAGATTAACTGTCCGCAATGGGACAATGTATTTTTTGATGAGTCGCCGTTTGCGCCCTCTATAATTCGGCCAAAATTCAAAAATTTCAAAAAATTGTATTCTTAAGTATGTTATTATCTAGTAAAGTTTCCGAGAAAAAAAATTCCAAAAATCGTGCGTTGTTTGGCGTTCTACATCGAACTAGTACCTTAATGCACAAAAAAACTTAACGGTCAGCTACGGGCAGCTGAATTTTATTTTATTTGGTACACAATACTTTTATCAACTATCTTAAATAGCTTTGAGAACAAGAATCAGAAAGAAAAAAAAGTTTTCACTCAAACAAATATTTTCTTTTTTTTAAGTAAATAAATAGTGTTGACATATATCTCTGTCTAACAATGTACTACAGTAAAACCCGCTTAAGAGAAATGGCAAAATGTCACAGTCTTTCCTTCACTTAAGCGGGTTTTTCACTTAAACGAACCCCGCTTAAGTGAAAAATAATTTCACTTAAGCGAAGTTCGGATAAGTGAAAAAAAAATTTCACTTAAGCGGATTTAAAAATTTCACTAAGCGGAAACCATATTGTTTTTATCTTTTGAACTTGCCTTGAAAGATGTTAAATAAAACAGCGATTAAATAACACAAAAATAATTTATTGAAAAACGAAAACTAGCAAATTTTTATTCTGTTCGATTAATTTTTTTTTCACTTAAGAGAGTTTTTTTCAATGAAAATTATAAAAAATTAGCTGAAAATATGTTTCAGTTATCCGGGTTTTTCGCTTAAGCGAGTTTCACTTAAGGGGAGTGTTTTAAGGGAAATTGGTCGGAAAATACTTTCGGATGAAAAAAGTGTTTCAGGTAAGCGGGTTTTTCTCTTAAGCGGGTTTTACTGTATTTAGGAATTTTTATTCAGAAATTCTTTAACTTATTTTACGCAAATGCCGCTGTTAAATCCATTTTATTGCAATAGATTTGCTTGGAAATAAAAACTTTTACACGTGTTTTGAAGGAAGTGTCCATTAGCCTATCTTAAGGACACGTGAGTATAAGATTATGGGGGGGATTTGCGGCAAGAGATTCTACTATACTATAAAGAGCTAGTGATCGGTTTGTCATTGTAGATGAGCATTGGAACCGAAGATGAAGTTGAATTTTTCACGTTCTTGACCAGACATTTCTACTGCCTTTGGGATATGTAGAATTTTTTGCCTTAATTTTTGGTCATGTAAGCATTTGGTTCTTTTTATAACAGCGTTGCATTGGTTTCTGACTTGTTTATACTTTTTCCGATTTTCCTTGGTTGGGTTGGCTTTGTAAAAGTGCAAACTTACTTCTCTCAACCTGATAGTTCTATCGAACCAAGATTTTTCTTTAGGTTTTATACTCTTAATTCTGTAAGAAATAAATTTACTTATCCCAAGAAAAATCACTTCTGTGATTATATCAGCACTGGCATCAACTTCAATATCGAGGAAAAAATAGTGGTCAGTTAAAAATTCTAAAAAGCTTAGTCAGACCGTAGACCGTCCCAGTTGCCTTTCTCGTATTGCCAAACGGTCTTAGTGCGATGCTTCTATAACTGGATGAATGGGACACGGGAAATTGGCTGATATTACACAATGGTCCAAATTGCCGAAAGGAAAGATCGAATCAATCATTGATTGATTGGTTCGAAGGTTCAAAGATTCGGTCTGTTCAATCAATCGTTCATTCAATCAAAAACAAAAAAAAAATGGTCTTCATTTCAAAAGAATAAATAAAGACTATGTATGTATAAGAAAAATGATGCTGATGATTGACTCCATTAAGTTATTGTTTTTAAGGAAGGGCTATAATACACACAAGCTTACTTATATGCGCATAAGTAGACGACCGAACACATGCAACAAAAACTTCTATTCAGGCACGGAGCTGACGAATCACGGTCTTCTGATATATTTTATGAAAAAATTAAAATAAATCGGTGTGAGTATGTGGGTGAAAATATCGTTGGTTCAGAATAAAATTGAAAACAAAACTGTTTGTAAAAAAAAAACAATATTGTTACGAACTTAGAATATCCTTGTTTCTTTTGATTTTCACATATTACCTTAAAAAAATTAAAATTGCCATCTATTTTTTGCCACCGTTAAAAATGGGTTGAGAATGTTGTAGCATTTTATAAATTTGAGAGTGGAGATTTTTGACATGTTCTTTATTTTAATAATTAAAAGCTATTCATTTTAAAAACTTAAAAACACACTTATTTTATTTATTTAATAAAACTTTATTTGAAGCTTACTGACAATAGAAACCTAGTTTCCAAAATGTCTTTAAGTAAATAAATCAATAAAATAAGTATATTTAGAGTATTAAAAATAATATCCTTTATTTATTAACTTTTTTTCATAAATAAGTGTCAATTATTCCTTAATCTTAATATATCAAAAAGTGGTTCTATACACAGTGTTGCAAGCATTGAAATAAGATCTTGTGAAGAGGACTAGCGATGAAAGTTTGTTATCCTGGCAAAGCCGCTTAATGAACGTTTAGCACTAGCTACAGTTACCTTTCACAGGCACAAAATACTACGAGAACTACACAAACATTTGAAAAAAATGTCTCCAAATTTTGGAAACAAATCGAAATAAGCAAATTCATACTCAATGGTAGGAGATCTTCTTCGAAAATAGCTGCATATTATGTTTGTTTTCTCATCTGTGTGAGTTTATTGACTGCCTTGGTTTACCCAAAACTGTCTCTTCAAATGCTTTGGGTTGATAAAACGATAGTAAAATATCCAACTATTAAGTTTCAGAATAACAACCATTTCTTAGTGACCAACGAAGCCTAGGAACGAACTTCCATTATAACTAGATCATCGATTGGTGCCAGAAAAAAATGTCTCCGCGACCGAAACTCAAAAATAAATATATGTGCCTTCGCGGCAAATATATTTTTCAACTACAGACTAATCAAAGAAAACATTTCTCTGCTATGGAGATCCCTCAATACACCATGGCATTAAAGAAAATAGAGGTTGGGGAGAATGGAAATAGGTCGTGAGAAGTAAGTTTCCGCTATTACAAAGGCGAATCAACTAAAATCAGAAACCATTGCAACGCTGTTATAAAAAGAACCAAATTCTTACATGACCGCAAATTAAGGCGAAAATCCTGCAATGCCCCATAGGCAGTAGACATTATTTGTCAAGAACGTAAAAAAATTCAACTTCATCTTCGGTTGCAACGCTCATCTACAATAACAACCCGAAAACTAGCTCTTTAGATAAGAAATGCACTTGCACCTTATTTTGCTGCTAGCTCTACGTTGCCTTAAAGTAACATTGCCCCTTCTGTACTTGAGAACGTAAACCATTCAATGGGACAGGTATATTTCTGGAATCGTACAATTGTAAGAGCCCTCCGAGATCGTGATATCTTAACATCGATTTGGATATTTCAAAGATATTTGACAGACTTTGGCTCCAAGCTCTCTTATCGCAAATGCGTGTATTTGGTATCGATGAATATTGCCCTCCGAGATCGTGATATCTTAACATCGTTTTGGATATTTCGAAGGCATTTGACAGACTTTGGCTCCAAGCTCTCTTGTCGCAAATTCGTGTATTTGGTATCGATGAATCTTGCCCTCGGTGGATTATAAATTACCTTTCGCACCGTTCACTACAAGTAGTATTGGACGGTTTCAAATCTGATATCCACAAAATAAACGCTGGTGTGCTTCGGTCTGTCTCCGACACTCATAAAAACTCTAAAAATGATAGGCGACCGTTGTATCTAACTGCAACATTTGTATCTCTCGAGCACCGCCGCAGTGTATCATATCTATCATTATTTTACAGCTATTTTCATATTCAGTGATCAAATGAAATATCCAGTTGCATTCCTCCCCTCAAAGAATTCAACCGTACTTCTAGGAATGCTAATCAGACGTACTGTCAATTACAAAGATTCTTTTTTAGCTGCACTACACGAATGTGGAATGCTCTACCCGGCTCAACATTTCCCACTCATTGCAATGTGCAGGTATTCAAAACCAAAACCGGTATCTCTTTTCAAATCCTATCCTACTTTTCTTATTGCTCACATTCTGTTTAACATTATAAGGGTATTCATAACCCCTTGAGTGCGCGTATAAGAAAAAAATATATATACAGTGGGGAGCAAAAATGAGTACATGTTTTAAGAAAATGAAACAAAAGGATAGAATTTTATGTTTTTTTTATAAACAAATAAAACAAATTATTTTTACTATGAAAGTTAAGTATATAATTTACAACTTAGGAAAAAAAAAATAAACATTGCTTCAAAAATAACAGTTAATAAAATGTTTATTAATGGAAACCCCCATGTACTCAAATTTGCACGTTTCGCCGTTATCTCTTATTTAGTTAAATTACTTTGTTTATTTTGCGTTTCTTTAAAAATAACTTATTGTGGCGGGGAATTGTACTGTTTTCAAAGTTCTATGCCATTTAATTAGTGCTTAAAAAATAAACATTCACTGTTTTACAGAAAAGATAAATAAAAATGAAAAAATTGTACTTGAAGCGGAAAAAGGCATAGTTTCTCAACTTGAAGAAAGACTATCTTCAAGAAAAAGTACTGAGAGAATGAAAATCTGCCAACGCAGTGTCCTTTTGATAAAAAAAAAGTTAAATGTGCTTTGCACCAGCAATCGCCTAGGCATACAGAAAATGCTTACTGGTGGTGACACATGGTTAATGGAGCGATCAGTGCATATAAAAGACTGCAAGATGCCGAAATCAGCGGCGAAATTAATTAATACAAACGTGAGTGAATGGACAGCTAGGAGAACCCTACAAAATATAGGCTAAGTAGCAACTGCTAAACAGAAAAAAACAGCACTGTCTACCAAAAATGTTAAAGCACGTCTTAAATTCTGTAAAAAAACAAAAAAAACTGGATTGTTGAAGATCGGAAACGGGTGGTCTGGTCGGACTAGACTAAAATATATCGATTTCCATTAGATGGTAAAGAGTATTTTTGGCATCGGCAGAATGGAACTCTTCAAAAGGAACAGGTGGAAGAAACCATGAAGCATGAAGGTATCAACTTGATGGTGTGGAGATGCTTTACGTCGTGGAATGTCGGTCCGCTGATTAAAATCAAAGGAATAATGAAGAAGGAACAATATTTGTCTATTTTACATAATAACTCCGGCGAACCCCACAGGCGGATCACTAGTGTGAAGCAGATACGTGGGAGAGTTATGATCCCCTCGACATCGAGATCATAACAGCGCCGAAGCAAAGGAAGAAGAAGAAGAAGAAGACATAATAACTTACCAGAATTTGTAGACGAATGGGCTTATTCCACTGAGGAGATCATTTTCTAACAAGACTGTGATCCCAAGCACACTGCACGAATGGTCCAGAGCTGGCTTGGAATGCAGTTATTTCCAACCATAAAGTGGCCAGCACCTAGTCTAGATCTAAACCAGATCGAGACTTGTGGACAATTCTCAAAAGACGCATGGCATCTTACGATAATCCTTCAAGAAACTTGAATGACTTATGGGAGCAAGTTCAGGAGTAGTGGCAACATATTTCACATGCTCATATCGAAAATTTAGTCGAGGGTATGCGCAGGAGAGTTAGAAGTGTCATACACAATAAAGGGCTGTGGACTAAATACTAAAAAAGCGATTAAAAAAAAATCTGAAACGTGCAAATTTGAGTACATGGAGGTTTCCATTAGTAAACATTTTACTAACTGTTATTTTTTGAACAATGTTTGTTTGTTTTTTCCTAAGTTGTCAATTATATACTTAACTTTTATAATAAAAATAATTTGTTTCAATTGTTTATAAAAAAACATAAAATTCTATCCTTTGGTTTCATTTTCTTAAAACATGTACTCATTTTTGCTCCCCACTGTATATATTAACAAATCCTCTGATCCCGATAGTACACCTCTCCATTCTTCTGCGTATTTCAACGATATCGTATGATGCGTTCTTTAATGTCCCATCTTTACAGCATTGTTAAATGGGGTATAAGAAATCGTGTGAAGTTTAATGCTTCGAAAACTCAATGCTGTCTATTGTCGTTGAAGCAAAATATTCCCCTTGTGCCAATGTCCTTGAATTGCACTTGCATCGAAGAAACCGAAAAGCTCTCAGTACTCGGTATGTGTATCAACGACGATCTTCGTTGGAATGATCACATTCTCGAGACCGCCAAAAATGCGTTTATACTTCCAAAACTAAAGTACATTTCACACGTTTGGGCAGGCGCAGCACAAAGCTCTATACTTATTGGATATAATTCAGAACAAAGCGCTAAAATTGATAAGAAACAGAGCTATCATGGATTCATTCCCGTCTCTTGCACACCGTCGGAATGTTTCATGTATTTCCCTGTTTTATCGCTTCCTTCACAAGCAATGCTCACTCGATGTAGCTAGTTGCATTCCTCCCCTTTATCAGTTCAAGCGTGATATCCGCTTCGTTAGGAATGCTCATCAGTTCACCCTCGAGCCTAACTTTGGTCGTACCGTCAAATATAGAGATTCGTTTCTTAGTCGCACAACACGATTATGGAATAACATAGCCGACACGGTTTTTCCTTGCCATTTCAATTTGCAAACATTAAAAACCAATGTTTCCTAATTTCACCATCGCCCGTGCTGTCTTTAACATTATAGGGGTCTCTCAATAAACGCTTGAATTATAAAAAAAAAAGATTAAAATGTTGAACATTAGGTAAGGAATAAAAGTTCTTTTTTATAGTACACAATTTAACGGAAAAAGAATGATTTAATTTTCAAATTTATGGGCCCAAATGTGGGTATAAAAAGAAAAAAAAAAAGAAATGGAATGCAGAAATAAATGAAAATTCTATTTTATAACAAAAAGACTTGATAGGTAGAAAACAATTTGTTTGTTAAGAATTTCCAGCCCCCACTTATAAAAGCCCGGGGGCCAACTCACCTCTTTTCTACGGTATTCTGGTCCAGCTCCGCTTTGTTAAGTTTCGTTAAATTAAGAAAATTTAATAAAGAGTGATCCCAGCCACTTTTTTGTTGGATTTTTGAAATAAGCTTACAGTGGATCAAAAAAGAAATCGGACATACAAGTTTTGTCTCTTTAAATCACAAAATAAAATTGATGAAGGTTTGAAAATAGCGGATTTCTGCATTTATACATAGTTTTTACTATAAAGTCTGGATATTTAGCAAAAATTACAGTTTTATTAACAAATTATCATCGAAATTCAATATAAAAGAAAATAATCGCAAATTTAATATCAAAAAAGAAATCGGACACTCTGTGTTGTACTCATTTTTTTGTTTTTTAACGGGACAAATATAACACTTTTAGGTTCTTAATATACCGTTGCATTTGTCAGATGTTTATTTGATTTGAATTTAATGCGTTATTATTAATAAGGTCAAAATGGAAGAACAATGTTGATATACAACGATAGAAGTACGAAAAATAGTGATAAAAATTTTTTAAAAAGGTAACTCTGTACGTGCTATTGCAGAAATTGCAAAAAGAAGCAATTCTACGATAGGAGACATCATAAAAAGATTCAAAACAACAAAATCTGTTGAAAATTTACAAAAATCTTGAAGACCAAAAAAGTTTACTGCAGGCGATGAACGTTGGATATTGTAATAAGTTAAAAAATAAACCCCAAATAGGTGCACCAAAGTTGACGGGCGTAGGTAATGAAATACCTGCACTAAGATATTAACCCTGAAACCGTAAAAACAGTGCTGCGAAAAAGTAATTTTCATGGAAGAGTGGCAAGAAAAAAACCTTTTATCAACAAGAAAAACCGAATCAAGAGAAATAGTCTATAAGGAGCTACCAAAAGACGGATTTGTCATTCTGGAATCGTGTTTTGTCTCTGACGAGAGTAAATTTAATATAACAGAGAACAAAACACGATTCTAGAATGAGAAATCCGTCTTTTGGTAGCTCCTTATAAACTATTTCTCTTGATTCGGTTTTTTTTGTTGATAAAAGGTTTTTTTCTTGCCACTCTTCCATGAAAATTACTTTTTCGCAGCACTGTTTTTACGGTTTCAGGGTTAATATCTTAGTGCAGGTATTTCATTACCTACGCCCGTCAACTTTGGTGCACCTATTTGGGGTTTATTTTTTAACTTATTACAATATCCAACGTTCATCGCCTGCAGTAAACTTTTTTGGTCTTCAAGATTTTTGTAAATTTTCAACAGATTTTGTTGTTTTGAATCTTTTTATGATGTCTCCTATCGTAGAATTGCTTCTTTTTGCAATTTCTGCAATAGCACGTACAGAGTTACCTTTTTAAAAAATTTTTATCACTATTTTTCGTACTTCTATCGTTGTATATCAACATTGTTCTTCCATTTTGACCTTATTAATAATAACGCATTAAATTCAAATCAAATAAACATCTGACAAATGCAACGGTATATTAAGAACCTAAAAGTGTTATATTTGTCCCGTTAAAAAACAAAAAAATGAGTACAACACAGAGTGTCCGATTTCTTTTTTGATATTAAATTTGCGATTATTTTCTTTTATATTGAATTTCGATGATAATTTGTTAATAAAACTGTAATTTTTGCTAAATATCCAGACTTTATAGTAAAAACTATGTATAAATGCAGAAATCCGTTATTTTCAAACCTTCATCAATTTTATTTTGTGATTTAAAGAGACAAAACTTGTATGTCCGATTTCTTTTTTGATCCACTGTATGTTTGCTTATGCCTTTATATAGTTGACCATTGAGCTCTCGGAAGAACACGTATATTTTGAAATATGCTATTATGACGCTTTAGTAAATTGACGTATAGCCATATTCAAACACAACATCCTCTTTTTATAATTTGGTGAAGCATGACAAGGTCATATTTTCAAAGGTCATATATAATCTACATGTATTGTTAGAAAGAAAGCCGTGGAGACAGTGTTGCTGAACACTATTTTATTCTAACCCTCAAACTCATTAAAATTCCGATCGAATTTCATTTTAGTTCCCGAATTTTTTCTGAACTAATATTTCTATTTTCTTTTTTGATTTAATATTTTGTTTAATTAAATTCTTCATAAAATATTCATTTCTTTATAACACCTGATGATCTGATAACTGAAATGTCATTGAATGCCATGGATATGATATATCGGTGGATTCCTGCAATGTCTTTATTTGTAAGTAAGAAATATAGCAAAACTATTTCATAAAAATAAAGAATCTATCTAAAAGGTGGTTAAATTTTAAGGGCCGATGTTGAATGTGATTCACACCTAAACTTTTTGTCTGCATTTCATTTGACATTTCTCAATTTCAGACTAACTCAATTTGAACCAAGGAAAGATACACAATCGAGCAACGCGTTAAAGTTATTCAGGCTTATTATGAAAAGGGGCGTCCAAATCAAAATGCATATCGTGCACTTCGTGATTTTTTCGGTCACTTTAATCGTCCAAATGTGCGTACAATCAGAAGAATCGTGCCAAAATTTGAGCAAACCGGGTCTGTAGGAGATGTGAAAACACCCGTGCATGCTCGTACAGCTCGTACTGCAGAAAATATTGCTGCTGTTCGCGATAGTGTGGCTGAAGAGCCGTTCACCTCAACTCGTCGTCATGCCCAATAATTGCACCTCTCACGCTTGTCGTTGATGAACATTATGCATAAAGACTTGCATTTACACGCTTACAAGGTGCAATTGACTCAATAACTAAAGCCTCTTGACCATTTCAAGTGTCGTCAATAGTCAGAATGATGGCAAGAAATGGCAACAGTGGATGATCAATTTTCTAAGAAAATCATCTTTAGTGATGAGGCACATTTTCACCTCAGTGGATTCCCCTCTATTAGAATTTTTTTCCCCAACCGTAAACTTTATATTTCAAAAGTATTTAATAGAGTATGGGATCAAGCTCTCCTATCGAAACTGCATGCATAGGGTAAGGGTATTGATGAATTTCTTCTTCGTTGGATTAGAAACTACCTTTCGTACCGCTCAATACAAGTTCTGTTGGATGTTTTTTAGTTTTTTTTTTTTTTTTTTTTTTTTTTTTTTTTTATAATCTACTCACGCTCAAGGGATTATGATTACCCTTTTAATGTTTCAACACAGCGTGGGCGTGAAGTCACTATCCATGATCGACACTTTCATTGACGAACCAGGACAGCTTCAAGTTCTTACTTTGTGCATCTTAGAACACTTTATGTGAAATGATCATACACTTCGCTTCAACTGAATAAGCACAACAATTTTTTAAGGTATTGTAAAGTTTTTGTTAGGTTCGTTAAAATAAAACTTTTCACTCTTTTTAGTATTTCTTCTTTATTTACACTTTCCATTTTAAAACAGTAAATCTCAATTTATAATCAACTCAAATACTTTTATTGAAATTTAAATCACACTTGTTTAATAACATAATCGAATAAGCAATACTTTTGCACACTTTCATAATCCAAAATCAACTGTGTCGTGCTCACCGCGAGCACTTCCTTATATACTCAAGTTAGTTGTTCTCGAAGGTTCTTGTCTTGAAATGTTCTAGATGGTTGGAATAAGGGGAAATACATTTGACATTGGAAAAGAGCTTTTTTTTTCTTCTATAAAGTAAATATGCAATTTTCCAACAGATGGCTCTGTAGGAGTATAAAGCTCTGTTCGCAACAGTATGTTGTTCATTTTTTTCAAACTTTGAGCGTTGATGTATCATTTTATGATGCTTACTGTTTGCTTATGATGTTGAGAAAACAAATCAGAAAGAATAATTCAAAAAGTACCGTTATTTTTTCTCTCGCTCTCTTGCAAAGCGTTCCATATGGAAAAAATGCAGATTTTTTTTGCGTCAACTGAATAGACACACGGTCATTATCGGTCATTGTCTTCATTGTTTTTTTTTTTTTTTTTTTTTTTTTTCAACACAGCGCAGCGCGGGCGTGAAGTTAAGAAGAGAAAGAAGGATAGGAAAGATGTGTTTTGAGATGATTGACATATTTAATCAAAAATTGAAGTGTTTTAAGTGAAATTTAGCTGCTTAATTGAAATAAAAAAATGGGTAGATCAAAAAAGAACAAGGACATACCGGGCGTACTAAAGCTAACAAAATTGAACGAAGTGTTAGTGTAACCTAAGAAATAAAAGTTTATACGGAAAAAATATGAAAGGAGGTAAAAAACGAAAACAACTGCAGTTGATCGAAGAACAATTTTAAGATTTACTTCCAATTCGTGTGACTCTGCGGCAAAAATTAAACAAGAAACCGGTGTAACTGCAAGCGTTTCAACAGTCTGCAGAGAGTAATACTCGTAAACAGCGCAAATAATTTAAAACGATTGGAACTTCAAAAGAAACCACAACTAAACGAGCAACGAAAAGACATGCGTTTAGAATTTTCTAGACTCCATATGAGTTGGAAAAATGAATGGCACCACGTCGTTTTTTTTTTGATGAGAAGAAGTTCAATTTTGATAGCCCTGATGGTTTTAATTATTATTTCCATGATGTGAGGAAAGAAGAACGATTTTTAGCCCGGCATCATAGTCGAGAAGGTAAAGTTATGGTATGGGGAGCAGTAAGCTACTATGGGACTGTTGAGCTTGAGCTTCAAACGTCATAAATGACTGCAATTACCTAAAAAGGAATCTTGGATAGAATTTTTCCTAAATTTGTGGACATTTTTGGACCTATTGACTGGACTTTCCAGCAGGACAATGCCCCCATCCACACAGCGCGCATTGTCAAAAATTGGGTGCAGGACCAGAATGTGGAATTGCTTCAATTGCCGCCGACCTGAACCTTATAGAAAATATATGGGGACTGTTGGTACGAAAAGTTTATGAGTCTGACCATCAGTTTGAGGACAGAGAATCCCTAATTGCAGCCATTAAATTCGCCTGGAGGGTAACTTTGCTGGACTACTTAAAGAGCCTATACGATTCTATGCTGGACCGAATTTATGAAGCAATTACCAATAAAGGTGGCAGTATCCACTACTAGAAATAACCAATATAAAAATATTTAAAGAAAAACTTGTTTGATTTCATTCCATTAGCTTTTATTTCCAATTTTAATAGTTGTGTCTATTCAGTTGACGCAAAAAAAATCTGCATTTTTCCATATGGAACGCCTTGGAAGAGAGCGAGATAGAAAATAACGGTACTTTTTGAATTATTCTTTCTGATTTGTTTTCTCAACATCATAAGCAAACAGTAAAAATCATCAAATGATACATTAACGCTCAAAGTTTGAAAAAAAAAAATGAACAACATACCTTAAAAAATTGTTGTGCTTATTCAGTTGAAGCGATGTGTATATTCGACGTCGTCGCCAAAATTGCTGCCTGCTGTATTTTAGTTTCTTTCGAAGATGCCAGAAATTTTGTAATCCATACTGAATCTTGTTGTTATCTATTAAACCTATTTTCGCCCAAGGCTTTTGTACGATTCCCATATTTGGAAAGGTTTGCATTTGTATTTTGTATAAGCTTCTTTCATTATTTTACCGTTATTTTCAGTGCCGTAATACTCGTGCTTCATGGAATACACATCACTCTCAACAAGGTACAATTAAGTTCATAAATTCTTTCTTTAGCCTTACTTCACAAATGAGGAATGCTTTACACGGCCCATTTCCCTTTCATTGCGATATTCAGATATTAAAAATCAATGCATCGGTATCTCCTTTTGAATCCTCTCCACCTTTCCTAAACGCTCGCTATGCGCTGAAATATTTAAGGGGTAGTCAAAATCCCTTAAGTATGCGCAAAATAAAAAAAAACGTAAATAATCAACCTTCTAGGAATAGCCATCAATTAACCTTAGAGTCCGATTTTGGACGTGAAATATAGAGATTTTTTTTAGTCGTACTCCACGATCGTGGAATGTTTATGTGGAGCTCTAATTTTTCTTGGCATTGTAATATAATGTTCAGTACCGATATCAGTAAGTCCCATTGTGTGCGGGCATAACAAAAAAAAATATACATAAACATATCGATAAGATTTCACACTTTTGAAGTTCTGTGAGCATTAAAAAATTGCTCACTTTATTTTTAGAATTAGGTAAGCTATAATTTCCAAAATACAGAATTTCACACCCTTGTATTCCCAAATAACTTAAGCCCTGGTTTAAATTTAAGGTTACTTTTTAAAAAATGTGTTACACACGCAAATAAAGCTCTTCACCAAAATTCAGCTTTGTCGCAATTTCATCGAAGTTTGGTAATTTTTGGTTTGATTTTCTGAGACGAAAAGGTTTTTGCAAATTTTGCAGTTTTTAACTAATTTCCAAATTTTTAGTAGATACTGCTTTTCAATTTTGTCTTTATTATATTATTATTTTTAGCAGGTAACCAATTTTTCGTTCTATCTCGCATTATTTTGATCTTCATATTTCAAGACTTCCATTATATCTTCCACCATTTGTCAGTTCAAAATGTTTTTTGTTATAAGTAAAAATGTGATAGGTAATAGGCTTTTGAATATACTGAAAAAGTGAGGGAAGAGGAACATTTGATTTTTTTTAATGTTTCCAGAAAACTAAGCCGAATTTGTTTATTTAACTCTTAAAACTTTTTGTAGAACAAATTTAAATTTTTACCGTTGCAGATGCTTTGAAAAAATCTTATAGCAAGCAGAAGAAGTTAACAAAAATCAATAATAAAATCTAGCATTTTTAAACTGTTTACTTAATTGCAAGCAAGGGGCCAAATACAAGTTTCTTTTTTAAATTGCAATAAAATGAATAAAATTAAAATTTTCCCATGCATTATGGATTTATTAGTAAGAGAAAACATTCCCATTAGTTATTTAACACAACGTGCGTCGTGCAGAATTCTCCTTAGGCCAGTGCCTGAATTGTTGAACTGTGGAGATCGATGGCGAGTTGATGTTCCTGAATTGAATCTCACACTCTCGGCTACAACAGCTACATTCTCGTCTGTGCGCACCGTACGATGACGGGAACCATGAGTGTTATCAACTAGCATACCAGAGTCACGAACTTTTTGCACAAACTTGCGTATAGCAGGCGAGGTGGGTGCTTCATTTCGGCCAAAACTTCTTTTCAAAAAACGCTCTGCTCGGGCTACACAGCACTCACTTTGGAAATAAGTTATGATACTGACTTTCTGTCAAGATTTCGAGGGGGAAACAGCTATCAGTGTCAAAATAACTTATGATTTAAAAAGAAACCATTAGATGGCCAACCCTGTATATGCTTAAAACATGCAAGAAAAAAAAACGTTCAAGTCTTTAACATAGAAGATCGAAAAAATTTTTTTTTGATACAAATTGGTGAATTTATACCTGATTAACCTTTATAATTTCTTATTAGTTTAAGTTCTTGCTCATATCATATGTATGTTACTTTTTTATTCTTCCAATGCATTGACTTTATACGAAGTTATTCAGTGGTGTAGTATTTCGACTTCGTAATTTTGATCATTTATGACACTAAGATGATAAATAAGAGGTTTAAAATGAGTCAAGTAAATTCGCCTGTATTTTAACTTACATATGTATATATGTATATCTCTGTGTAAGATTAGTACTAAAATCAACATTGTTGGGTCAATGGAATTGGCTTAACTGTAAGGCTCGATATCTAAACACTTTTTTTAGAGGTACTAGAACTCTCTGAAATTTAACTTCGTGAAAACTGACTGAATTAACTCATTCAAAAAATTTACTTTTACTGAATTCTTAATAGATATTTAAATGGAAAAAGTACATCATAACTAATAAGTACGATGATTATGACAGTAATTTCTAGTTGTAGTAGGAGTTCTAATCATTATGTAGAAATTTGGATGAGACAAGCAGAACTCCTCTTGTTTGTAACATTTTTAAATGCTTGTTTAAGATTCATTTTTGGGATGTTGATTTTGCACGTTGTGAAAGTATTTTTTTTATTTAAAAAGCATTTCTGCAAGCTCTGTGAATAATATAGTAAATACTGATGAGGAAGGGAAAACACATTTCGAGGACTTAGACAATGAAATGTCTAGTAGACCTGAGGAAATTCCTGCTTTTGTTTAAAGAAATTATTGTATTCCTTTGACGGGTCCAGTAATACTATTATTCCAGGTATTAATACAATAAAGCAATCGTGGTGACGTAACTTACTTTATAGGCTCTTACCCAAACTTTCATCTTTACCCGAACTAAGGTGAGTTATGATTGTTAAGTGTTTTTATTTCATCTGTAATTCTTTTATTCAATTGAGCAACATGGTTTTATCGATAAGAGCTATAGATATTATTACTAATCTTTTTGAATTCAATCCACTTAAAACATATAACTATTGAAAATTTTGACTACATTTACACAGTATTGAGTAAATCATTCGACAAGTTGTCTCAAAGCCTTATTTGATTCAAGCTTTAATCTCTAAGTTTTCCGTCGCCATCAGGATATATTTTAAAGGCGGAGGAATTACTTCTGATTAAGGAACCGCGGATTTCGGTGTACCTAAATGCATTCACTTTGGTCCACTCATCTTTGGTTTTGCTTAGCATAATGTGCATAATGTGTGCCAGCGTTACCACTTCCGGATACAAAGTGGAAGTAGATTTGAAGAAAAAATTGGGAAAAAAGATTTTAAAATGACTTTTTAGTTGCTTTTGGAAAAACTTAAACTTGAAAATTTCATCAGTTGACATCACAATACGAAAACTTAGTGATTCCGTCTGTCTGCTGGTCTGCACCTCAACTTGCAGCCTAGAGGTGAAATTGAAATGGTTTGTTTTTTTTTAGCTCGGTTCCTTCCATACAGCTATTATAAAATGTTATATTTATTTCGAAAACGGCTCTAATGATTTTTATAAAAAAAATTATGTGTAGACCATACCAACAATGCGTCCCACATTTTAGTCAAAAAATATGTTATTCACGGTACCTGTTATAGAACCTTTTTTTGTGTTCTACTTTTTTATTTCCGACTCTACCGATTTCGATCAAATTTTTTATATCGATTTGGTTTTGAAATAATATTATATACAAACATTTTTTTTTTAAATTTATACTATTAAATACTTAAAATTGTCAATATATTTCTTTTAATTTTAAAGAAATTTGTATAAAAATTATTTTTTTAATAAAACTTTCTTTAATAAAGAATAACAATAAAATTACTATAGTTAAATATAATTTAATTTTAAAATAAAAACACACACGCAAGCGAATTTTTCATAAGATTCGGGTACACGTGATTGTGGTGATTTTCTATGCTTTTAAAATTACTCATTTGTGTATTTTGATTGTGTTGGAATTAATTTCTGTTTGTAATTCTGGTGCTAATATTACACTATTACCTAGAGTGAAATAAAGAAACAGAAGTAGATTTGGACTTTTTATTGTAAAATTGAAGAGATTTTTAAAATGAAGTAGATTTCAGAATTTTGCTCATGGTGCAAAGTATGAAGAAGATTTTACTTCAATTGAAGTAAAGTGGTACCACTGCTGTGTGCACATTACACATTAAAAAGTTTTTAGAAAATCAATTTTCCAAAAAGGTTTAATTGTAAAATTCGGGTTAGTTTTCGAGTTACACCAACAAATATTGAAAAAATTATTGGTGTGACCATTCTTTCAGAAACTCTCCGATGAACATAGTAGAATTTTGCTCTTGAAACATTATTAAAAGCCACTCAAACAAATTTTTTCCTTTCTAATGATTATAATGTTGCCATTATACTGGCATCATGTTACTTATGACAAACAAGAGAAAAGAAGGAACTTTCACATTTGCATATTGCCTTCACGATTGTTTTTTTTTTAAGTAAATGTAAATGTCGTGTTAACAAACCTAAAATGTATGACTTGAATGGTGACATTTCGAAAGTCGTACAAATCTCGCATATATCGATTGTCTAATGCTCATTTTACTCGTAGTCATTTATTCAGTAAATCATGTTTTATTACGAACAATAGATACAAAATGGCGTTTTTTAATTCGATTAACTAAAGCTTAATTCACAAGATGACCGCAGACACATTATTTCAACCGTATTTTTAACATTTACTACCATAATCATGTTTTATGATGAAAAGTGAAATCAAAATGGGTGATAAATGGTGATTTATAATTCTTGTGATAACAGAGCGTCAGGTCGGTTTTTTAAGTGAATTATTATTCTTAAAATATTTCGATGTACTTATGATATATCTATATTTTAATCATTTCTACTTGTGTTTTATCGTGTTTTATTATAAGTAAGAAACATAAAATGCCAAGTATTGTGACCTGTTTTTGGACGTTACCAACCCAAATTTGAAAGACAATAAGCGTCTTTTCTCAAACTGTTTTGTTTTTTTTTATGAATAATCTTCGTAAAAATGTTGAGACATCAAAAATTATTTTTATATGATTTTATATATTATTCAAACACAAATATCGAGCTAAAAAGTCTTATAAACTTACCACTATTATTCAACTGCTTCATTTGATATCAGGAAAAAACTTACCTTATAGTTATTTTATTTTCAATTTCTTTCTAAACATAAATCATCATCAAGGGAATTTAATTTTATCAGAGAATGTAATTTTTTGGTATGAAATTTTGTGATAAAACTATGTTTATGTTTTTTTTATTCATATCATAAAAAGCAATTCCATTCAATTCACATGGCAGTAATTGAATAGAACTTTTTTTCGTGTTCCTCAAATTACATGTCTTTCATAAAATTAAACAATTTATTAAAAGAAAAAATAAATATAAATAATAATTATAGTAAAAAATATATATAAAGTTAGTAAAACACACGTTAAGAAGCCCTTCAAGCAGTTATTGTTTATTTTTTTTATTAATTTTCAGTCAAAAAGCCTTAATTTATAACATTTAACTTAGAGATACAAAATTTAATACTATTAGTCATAATATGTTAGAAAAAGAACCACCCACCAATTCCATATTTTTTCGAATTAAAGAACTGAAAAAGAAACTTAATTCATTATAGGAAATTTATGTTTGGAAATTGTAATGAAAATTGAGGAGTTGAGGCAGCTTCGAGAAACCATTCACCATGGGCTATGCTAAGCTAAAGCTAATATTTAAATTTTAAAATAACTAAATAAAGTCATTAATTAACAATTTATTAAAATTATCTCTTTCTTTTATTTCGGAGTTTTTAAATTTTATTTAAGGAGAAGAAATTACCTCTTCAAGAAAACACATACTTACTTAATAAAGGAGGCCACATCATCCAGAACTAATTCACAACCAGGCCAGCGGCAGACTCCGTGTGCATACAGAGGATGGTAGTATTTTTTTGTATTATAATCATCGATGAGGTGGTTTCTTGGTGCAGGATTTCCACCGGCACCCATGTGGCCAATAGCATCAATAATCCCTCCCAATCCTACCATACATCCCACATTGCTGCCACCCAAATGATTTCCATCTGCATGCGGATGTTGATGTTGCTGCTGATGTTGTTGCAGGGGAGACGCCACGAACCCTGGAATAATATTGTAACCAAAAATAGATACATATAACTGCGTTCTAAGAAGATTGTGATTTGTTTGTATTTTTTAATAAATTACTTGATGAAATAACATCGCTATTAAGTGTTTCCGTTGACCAAGTAGAGTCACCATTTCCGGGAACAGTTGAGTTGACATGTCCGTTACTAGATGGCGTTTGTTGTTGATCGCGATCGATGTCGGATTTTATGTCTGGGGGACTACTGCAACGAATAAATTCGTCACTAACGTTGCTTTTGCATTTTGTGATATTCTCAGATTCGTTGGTGATGTTCCCAACATTACTTATGTTGTTGTTGGGAGCCGTTTGACAATTGTTGTTGTTGTTTAGATTGCTGTTGATAGAAACAGGGCTTCTCACTTCATTAGAAGGGGGTGATAACCTTTGTTCATCTTCATGAGAATTTATTATCATCATACTCAAATCATCGATGGAATTATTTTGTTGTGTTGATGACGTTGACGATTTCGGTGAGAGTTGTTGCTGTTGCTGATTGCGATGTTGATGATGATGATGATGATGATGATTATGATGGTGAAGTTGGTGATTTGTAAGATGCGAGGAATGCGGGTGATTCGTATTATGTACTATATGACTAGGATGTTGTTGAAGAAGATGCGAGGGGACTTGTTGATGTTGCTGCTGATGTTGTTGTTGCTGTTGTTGTTGTTGCTGTTGTTGCTGTTGTTGCCGTTGCTGGTGATGTTGTTGATGCTGTGTCTGTTGGTGATGGTGGTGATTGTTGTGCTGATGATGTGAGCTATTTTGATTGCTGTGATGGTTTTGAACGATTGCTGACATAGGATTAATTGGTGACATTGATCGGTGGAGTTGTGACTGCAAATCTAGTTGCAAAGGTTTGCCAAAGCCTTTTGATTGGTAAGAAAAGAAAAAACATATAACAGAGTAAACAAGAAAAAGTGTTAATAGTTGTAAACCCTTTTTTCGAGCTCACCTTGATGAATTAAATATTGCCTCTGTACCAGCTGCAGCTGCTGAATTAGCTCCTGCTGTTGTATGCTTAAGTGATGTTGCAATTGCATGGTGGAATGATTTGTTGTTGCCAGAGACTGGGATTGATAATTTTGATGATTGTGTGCCAGGAATTGAAACGGCAACTGATTTTGTTGTTGGTAATATAAATTACTATTTAAACTTTTTTCAAAATCCTTAAATTCATTATCATAATCCATAAGATTTCTATGATAAAAAGTTTCAATTTCAGTTCCAGTTGCAGAATTTGGGCTGTTGTTGGCATCATTTTCATGTTGCTGATCCTCGTTCTTAAGTATTTTTAAGAATTTTTCTGTCGCTAATGATGCAACATCTGAATCTATTTCGGTTTTAATATATCTTTGATCGGTGTTTTCTTTTTGGTCTTCCAGGCTTGATTTATTGTTGTCAATTGACGAAGCCGTTTTCGGTGATTTCTGTTCACTTTTCACTAATTGGTTTTCAAAATTTTCAAAATGGTGTTGATGTTGCTGTTTTAGCAAATGGGCTTGTTGCAAGAGATTAAGTTGCAAACGCTCTTGTAATTGCTGCAATGTAATTTCAAATTGTTCACCATTTAAATAAAAATAAAATGGTGATAATAATGATGGGGATAATATTGATGTTGCCGTTTGTGATGATAATATTTTATAGCTTTTCGGTGAGAGTTGCTGTTTAAGATGGAAATTGCGTTGCTTTTGCCGACTGTGCCTAAATAATCTTTTATTTCGATATCGATATGATGGATGATTTTCAAACTTTGAGGATTTTAATTGAAAATGCTTTTTCAGGGATCTTTTGGAATATTTCGTACAAATTTGTTTTTTTTGTGCCAAATGCAAATGTTTCATTCCGTGGTCTGAAAATTAAAATGAACACAAAAAAACAGGAATACACACCAAATTGAGTTAGTAATATTTTAGTAATTCTTTGTTTTAATATAAAAATAAATCTATACATGTAAATATAATGCATAAGGCTATAAAATGTTAGTGCATGTTAGGTATTATGATTTATTAATACAAGAAAATATAAACACATTAAAAAGTATACTAAACGTAGTTTTATCACAATTTTTAACGATATTGCATGTACGAAGTTAAGTCAAATTTTGTTTAGCGACTTTTTTATGTTATAAGATAATACTTGAGCAAATTGTCTTTCAATGCCCGTTTCTGAAAAAAAATCAGAGTTTTCACTTCTATTAATATACGGATCTTAAAGATTCGAAAAACCAAAATCTTTAAAAAACTTTTTAAGTATAGTACCGAATTAATTTGTATTTGGTTTTTATATAAAAACATAAAAAAAGACATATGTATTTGTAAAATATTAGATTCTGTTTCAAAAATTAAAAGAAGCACAAGTAGCACAGTATTACTTAACGAAGTCTTTAAGGATCCTAATCGGTATCTGACATCTTCTAAAAGACGGATTTAAGTTCATATTAAGTAGAGAAAAGGCGCAAGTGGGCGGTCCGATAGAAGGAAATAAGAAGATAAATTAAGTCATAAAATGTTCTTAAATCGGGATATCATTCTTCTCAAATACTTCATTACTCCTTCTTAAATAGTTGCTTACATCTTCTTAAATACTTCTTAACCCCTTCTTAAAGAGCTACGGCAATTCTTAAAAAAATTATTAGAAACAATAAAAATAAAGTTTTTTTATTAACTGTTTGGTTTTTTATTATTGTTGATTATTTGAGTTCTCTTCATTTTTTCTTTGCCTCCCCCTACATTCAATTCTTTATGTGATTTTTTGCTGGAATTAAAGAATGTTAAAAGTTATTTTTCTTAAGTTACCTCTGTGCCTCCACTGAGATTCGAACCCGAGTCCTCTGGCTTGCCGTGCTTGTGCTCTACCTATTGTGCCACTGAGATACCTAAAATATCTTGTCTCAAAGTGCTACTCAAATAACTCTCTCGTGTTTTAAAGAAGACTTAAATACGTATTAAAGAATCTGAAGAATACCGATTTAGGACCAAAACAAAAGAGTTATGTTTTTAGAAAGATTAAAGAAGGAATTAAGTAACAAAAAAACCGATTTAAGAAATGCCAATTTAAGAAGTATTTAAGAATGCTATGAGTAAAAGTAAACACACCATGTTAAGTTCTGTAAAGCAAAACCTAAAAAGACGAAATTAAGACGGAATTAAGTAGCCATAAATTGGCACACCTACCCAATAAAGAAGAAATAAAGTATGAATTAAGTATGGATATTTTGTCAGTTATATAAACGGTCTCTTTTTTTAAAAAGATTTAATAAATTCGATTCATGCATTTTGCTTTTCATCTAAAACTAAAAGTACGAAAACGGCGTTATAAATCATACTATTTCAGAAGACTTAAATACGTATTAAAGAATCTGGAAAATACCGATTTAGGACCAAAACAAAAAAGTTATGTTTTTAGAAGGATTAAAGAAGGAATTAAGTAACAACCGATTTAAGAAATGCCAATTTAAGAAGTATTTAAGAATGCTTTAAGTAGAAGTAAACACACCAAGTTAAGTTCTTTAAAACAATACCTAATAAAGATCATATTAAGCAGGCATAAATTGACCTAATAAAGAAGGAATAAAGTATGAATTAAGAAATGTAATACCGAAATTATACCATTTTGTGCTACTTGTCTCTTGGGAACTACCAAAGAACTTTTTTGAAAAAACTCCTCTTAATTTAAAGTTGTGGTTTGAAGTTGCTTTCATAGTAAAATACATATTATCTTTGTTTTCTGTATGTTTTGAAAATTAATATTAATCAATATGACAGACATAGAATGATCGATTCTTAGATGTTTTTTTTATTTATTTTGTAAGAATAGTCGTCTTTACAAAGAATTACGAAAGAGAACAATCTACGTTCTGAAGATGTACATAAATCCAAGTATATTTAAAGAACAATCCATACTTGGAAATCAGTATGCAAAAGTTGAAGAAAAAAAATGTTGGTTCATAAGAGTGACCATTGGAATGGCTTTTACATCCACTGCGCTGTTCCCAAGATTAAAAGAAGAAAGACTCCCTTCACCCAGAGAAAAACAACATCATAAAATTAAGTAGGAAAGTATTTAAAATTACGTTGCTATAACTTTTGATTTATACGCTTTAATTTAAATACGATCAACTTTGTTTCAAATAAGAAAAATGTTTAATTAATCACAGTATAGTTAAACACCATTGAATCAATGTTTTTCTATTTTGAAATGTAATCGAGGCATTTTCGTTGTTCATTTAAAGACGTTTTATATTTAATTTATTTGAATCAAACTTGAAACTTAATGCATCAAAGTGGTAACTTATTTGATTTTCTTTCCTTTTTGAATCGTATACATAATTCACTTTGAACCAAAGTTAAAGTACAACAAATCAAAGTTGTAATCCTTTTGACTTGTGAACGATAACAGTAAACATTTTGTATAAGAAAGAAATCATACGAGTATGTATGTGTGTTCGCGGCTGTCGTTGTTGCGGGTCGAGGAAAATGTATCTGCCATTCTCTTTAGAGCTTGTGAGCTGTACTTATTGTGAAGTGTTACCGAACGTTATAACCTAAAAGTAATAAAATAAATTAAAATAATTCAAGTAGTGGACGAAAGCGGACAGCTTCGAATTTTAATTTATTCTAATCCTACTAACGAGAACAACCGCGACGATTCCGCAAAGCTGCATGAAGATCTGGAACTATACTTATTCAGAAATTTGAAGGTAACATTAAACTATCTCTTTTTTTTCTTATTATATAAATTTTATTCAAGTTCCGAATTTTTAACTCATCATCGAAAGGGAAATCATTGATCCAGTCTTTACAATCCCTCCACTACACTTGTATCAAATTAATAATGGCAAGACTTACATACATTATGTAAGACAAAAATATTTGTAAATTTTGTTTGTTGTTTTGTTATTAAGTTAGTTTATAAGAATTTTTTTTATTATTTTATTTACAATAAAAAGAAAATACTTTTGCAAAAATAATTGTTTTTAATCGATTTGAATATACGAGTAGTGAGAATGACTTTAAATCAATGAATGCTAGTAAATATTATTAAATTGTTTGTAATTGATTTATTCACGATATCTATTTACTTTAAACGCAAAGCGTGTTTAAAATTAATTGATATTTTTTTGAATCAAATGCGGATCGTATTTAAAACTATAATGCTACAACTTTAAATCATATTGGTTTCACATTTGATTTGAAATGAAGTAGGGAATCACTTTTCATTGATTAAAAACTTTGATTTAAATATTTTCGGCATTAGAGCCAAATCATATTGGTTTTACTTTGATTCAAAGTTGTTTTTTTTTTATTTTACGTGCTTTTTTCTCTGGGTGTTTAAGCATCGAATTTTCAAAGATTCTGAACTACCGTGGGTTTCCATTATGTAAATTGAATCCTAATGGTGTCAATGTTGTGCCAAAAATATGAATACAGTCAGCAGAAGCAGTCTAGTTAGAAGAAGTTAATAGTACGACGATTCTAAGTTTTAGAACGATGGATTGACGTTCAAATTTTAACCAGTCACCAAAAGATAAACAAAAAATGACTATGCGTGATATGCCGCAAATATCATATTGCACAATTATATAATCCAAATAGTTATTTCCGTCTATATATTTTCGGAACAAAGAACACTATGCACGCTTAAGAATGAAAAATCAATTGGGCGGATAAGCAAATATCTAATAAAATAGGCAATGATTTTTTGAAATTCTAATTGCTTATACCACAACTTAGATGCTTTCGAATACTATGTAACTTGATCATTTTTTTAAAATTTGCAATTTGGAACCCTTAACTGAGATCTAACAGCCCGATTCTCCCCAAAGTCAGTGATGCCTCACAAGTCACAAGAAGAAGTGAAACTGATTTTGTGACTTTTTCGAATTCTGCCGCTCAGTCACAACTTGTGAGAGTCACAAAAACAATCGAAATTGTGATCTCCTTCAGAACAGGTCACAACTCATAAATGTTTAATATTTATTGGATTGTCATTCAGCATATTTTGTAAGAAAATTTTCTAGATTTGTGAATAATTATGAGTACACGAAAATGTAAGTGCTCTAGTGAATATTATTACCGATCTTTCCCACGAAAATGAAAAGTAACATTTTTAAATAAACAAATTTTTTTTAAGAAACTAATCGTATCAAGAAGTTTGCAGCGCCAACGGCTTTTGAAAACTTTGAGAGATACAAATGAAAAATTCGTTCTCCAAAACAATACATTTATAATGTTTTGTCGCTTTCGGAACCCTCACGATAGTCAGTTTATTTAATAATAATAATAATAATAAAATATAATAATGTTAACTTGCATTTTGTATTTTCTTCGTTTTGAATAATCAGCTGTTCAAATAATGACACTTAAAAATCTCACCATGCGGTGGTGAGTTTCGTTGTGAGTTTTCTTGTGACGATTAGGGGGAGAATACCAAAATGTTATCGAATCACAACAATCCTCACAAGGAATAGTCACAAGAGCTTGTGACTTGTGACTCTTCACAAGGGGGAGAATCGGGCTGTAATTCTAACGAATGAAAATGCATTAATACTCTAGTCGTGCCATTTATTTATTGTTTTATTCGGAAATCTCGTACTCAAAGTAAATGGCATTTCAATACGAACATTGTTTTATCCATAGAAATTTAAAAAAAGGCCATGGGGAAACATATTGTTTGCTATAGAAGCACATTTTTATATAGATGGCTTTGTTAATAAACAGAACATAAGATTTACATATTTTACCGTGTGAAATGCCATTAAAAACTTTTCCGTTATCCAAAAACGACAGTGTGGTGTGCAATATCTGCTCTAGGAGTAATTAGCCCTTATATTTTTAACAAGGCAAGGACAGTCACTCGTCACTGCTGGCTTGTATTGCTGCAGGATTGACGAGTTTTTTGTTCTGTGCAATTACAGCTGTTTCCCGGGTTCAACAACTGAACTCAGTTTCATCTAGATGGGCTACTCCCCACACAGCTTAGAGTAATTTTTCCCAATACATTTATCAGGAAGAACAAAAAGATCGGATAGCTTAAATTGAGCGTTTACAGCAAAAATTCCCAAACAAATCAGGTTCTAGAAAAAATATCCGCCGTTCACAAATTTACAAATCCAATTGCAAGTCGAGGGTAATAGACAACATTTAGATTATATATATTGTTTTTAAAAACAACAGAATTATCGAGAAATGTTAATTGCAATGCATATACGAAACATAAGGGAATCATGAGGGACTGTCATTTCATTAAGCCTTCAGTGCCGCAACAAGGTGGCCTTTGGGAGTTAATGATAAAGGCTATACAATACGATAAGGGTATAGTTTTATTTATATGAACCAATTATATCAAGGTGAACTAAGACCATTATTATTCTGAAATATCATCATTTATGTTTCTGATATTATTTTTTGATAATTAAATTGATATAATAAGACTCGATTGAATAATTTCTTAGACGAGATGGACTTATTAAGAACCCAAAAGGTGAATGTCTGTAAGGTACAGTTTATTATTTTATTTGTTTTACAAGTTGAACGAACATCAATTACTTAACAAATTCCAGGAAGGAAAATAGGTACATCAAAACCCTACAACTGCTTTCGATAAAGTTTGAAAAAATTTGCAAAAGTAGGTGCCCACTAAAATTTTAATAACTTCTTTATATTTGTGTTTATTGAAAATCTTTTTAGACAAATTTTAAAATTAAAAATAACTATAACATAATTTTTTTCAATATCAGAACAAAATTGATCAAGCCATTAACTAGAAATACTAAAATAGCCGAATTTAGTTTTCACAACCTTAAAATTGACAATATTTACAAAAATCCTTTAACTTACCCACGTTAAACAAATTATCAAAAGATTAATCCAATAAATTGAAAAACCACATTTAATAGAGAATTTTTTCTTAAACTTCAAAATAATTTTTTAATTTATCATAAATGATGGATTATATCAAACACTTGCTTGATTACATTAAAATAAAAATTAACTCCAAGTAAATCGTTTATAATGAACTTATCTATGCACATGTTTAAGTAAAAGGAGTAAAATTTCACTAATTCCAGACAACGCACCACACTGTTTGTTTATTATTTATCTTGATACCTATTTTTTTATTTATTCGAGACTAACAAGTGTCTAGACGCATTCGAAAAAGGACTAAACAAGAGACAATGATATTGGTATTTACCCCACACTAAAAAAAGAATAAAGAAAAATTGCTTTAAAAGTAGGTATTTTCGGGGATGGTAGCTAGTTTGGGTTATGTGGGCTGCGACCCTTCGATGACAAAGACGCAACGACCAAGGCAAGGATGAACTCGACGGCGAGGACTCCATTTAAGTTAGTAGGTACTATCTAAAAGCACAAATATAAACACAGATCCAAGGGCAGTATTATCCAATGACAGCACAATTTGTATTCTAATTAACGAACGAAAATATTTAGAAAATCCACTTCAGCTTTAAGAGCACGTATCGTTTGACTCACTTTAATTTAAATTTCCCCACTAGATCTAACAATAATTTGATTTAGCTTAAAATCTGAAATTTGACAAAATATTTTCTTCCAAACTTTTTATGCACATAAATCACTAAAACCGGTGCAGTTTTTAAAAATAGGAAAACAAACAGTTTGTTGGTTAAGGCCAAGATTAGCTATATTCCCAAACTATATGTAGATATATCGCTTTATTAAAGAAACACAATCTTAAATGCATTTTTAAACTTCATAAGATGCATTAATACACAACAAAAAATATAAACAAACATAACAAATTGCGCGACGACGGAAAGATGATGGATAGAACGTACTATGTCCCATATCCTGCGATTGTATCCTCTCGCATTACAAGGAAACCACAATTTTGAAATTCTTAAAGCTCCTTTATCAACAAGACGACCGACTCGACGAAGGAATGCGATAATTCCTTTTATTACTTCGTAGACCCGTTGTCAGACGATACGGCGAAACGTCAAGGGAAGGAAGTAGTCGACAGAATAACAAGAATAACCTTTTACTAGGAATAGAGTTCGAGTTCTACAAATGGGGAGATGATTAAAAGAGGGTTAACTAAGGGGATGCTGCCGCGTGTCCGTGTCAATATCCTTTGTAGGGGGAAAATAAAACGAGATGCGGTGGTCGGGATGTAGGCCGGTGTTTTGTATATGTAAAAATACCGATTTAATACACACGGAGTTATACGCATTTAAGAAGCTGGTGGTTGGGCTCTTTTGAGAGGGCGGCAAGAAATATGTTTTCTCTTTTTTTACTCTAAAATAACGATTCTATATGGACACCTTAACACGATTTTCCACGAATATTCAAAAACCCGACACAATTTTTACGAACATATTGTTGTACCTTACCTACAACAAGTGCGATATGGTACGCCAATGTGTCGTCGCTTCGGTCATCACTTGTTCGTAAGTCAACCGATCGTGAAATAAACTGAAATTTGTGTGTGTGTTGTTCTTACTCCGCGTGGTGTTTTGTTTATTTGCATATTGTACGTATGGTTGGATGGGAATGTGTGTGCGTAAACAAAACGACTATGGTACAAAAGCCCATCGCCAAAAACTATGGGTGGGATGTAGAGGAGAAACACCCAGTTGCATCAACAGAACAACAACAGAAACACTACATAACCAAGATTGCCACCACTTGACTAAAATTATAAATAAAATACCTAAATTATACGAAATCATCTTAAATAATTTCAAATAGAATAGGTATTTTATATTTAAAATTATAATAAAATAAAATTAAAAATTTCGAATTCTTATCTTATGAATTGGTTTGATTTTCTGGTTGTCAAAATTTTAAATAAACAAAGTTTGTGTCGAATTATGTTTTTAATATGTATGCTCATAAGCTGTGTTCCATACGAAACTTTATATTTTGCAATGCAGTGATTTTGATTTCTTAAGATCAAATATTGGTCAAACTAACGTCTCAAATATCGGCTTCTGTCTGGATGATAATAAGGTTACAATGAAAAAGTTTTAAAATTAAGTTTTCTTTGTATAGTTTTGAAATACAGAATGTTGACTGTTTTGGGTGTAATAACTGATACAGTGAATTGGTTTAGTTGTTCCCATTCTTTATAAAGTGCTTACTACTTTCAGTCGTCACTTTAATGTATTGCTTATAGATTTTTCACCAATTGGCCCCCTTTTGAATCACCCTTATTGATATTATTTTTATGTCAAAAGTAAACTTTTTGAACTCAAAATTTGTTTATCAGTAATAAAAATAAATGAAACAAGATTGTTTTGGTTTTTACAACATTGTTTTGGTTTTTACAAACATTCCATTGTTTTTTTTTTCAAGCAATATATACTCGTTTATATATATTTGCAGTTTATAATATTATTTAAAAAACCGCAATTTCATTCCTTATACACTAAAATTAAGATATTTAGTAGAACAATTTTAAACAAACAGAGCAAAAGAGCATAATATTGAACTGAGGAAGTGAGGATTGATTGACTGATTGAAACCGGATTTTGTACACATAAAACTCGCTAAGTTAAAATTTTATTTATTGAAATTCTTCTCTAAATATCTTAAGCAAATAGAAATTTCAAAAGAAAAAAATTCCTAAATGCATTTTCGATAAAGTGAATCAGAATTTAAAAAAAATAAATTTTGAATAAGAAAACTTTTAAAGAGTAATATGCTAAGGAGAATCTACTTTTTAATATTCTGCTCCTTAAAATCTAGTTTTCGTTTGTTTTACTTTTAAAAATATACTGAAATTTATACATGTATAAAAAACCTACTAGTCTCTACTAGTGTGGTCAACGGGAACCACGCTCAGTAAAATCTGTAGCGAAACGTTTGGGGTGACTATTGTATTGCACTCGCTAAATATATAACGCGGCTAATCCGAAAAATTAAAAATGTCATGTGTTAACAACAGCGAAAACATTAACATTTATATTCTACTAGTATCACATGTTTCAACTAGTTAATGTACATTTTTTTTTATCAAAGAATAGAGAAAAATAACCTTTTCTTTAAAGTCTATACCGTTCATAGCCGATAATTTTTATTTTATATTTCTCGAAAACAGCTTAAATTATTTTTATAAGAACATAACTTCAAAAAATACTGCTATTAACGGTGACTTCCCCAGAACCGTTTTTATTGATTTCAACTTTTCGCTTGCGCATCTAACGATTTCTATGAATTTTCGTATGCAGCTCTATTAAAACTAAATATGAAAATTTGGCTTTTAAAAAAATATTAATTTGTTTTTCTTGAAAAATTCTACTTTGAAAACACTTAAATTCAATAAGACTCACTAATCTTATTGAATTTAAGTTGGTAAGTTTGTATAGTACTAAATGCTTCTACATTTTAAATCTAAAAATTGTAACTTCTTAATATACCTTTAAAATAAATACAAAGCAAGGCCGCAGAATTTAAAAGTTTGTGCTAAAAATGCTATTGGCGTTGTGCAATTTGCTTTTATTAATTTAAATAGGAGATACTGTAGCACAATGGTTTTAAATTAAATTAAAAAAATAATTATAAATCTGTTTAAAGCAGTTGACATTCGTGTGGTATGACTTAAGAGAGGATCTCTGTACTAAGCGGTACGTCTGAAGGATCAAGGGTGAAATGATCGGATATGCTTTCTAGCACTTAAATAGAGAACTCATTTTTATAAAATCTTTAAAAATCTCAAACATTCCAAAGATGAGTAGTTTAACAATAACATCACTACCTAATGATCGAAAATATTCACTTAACAAAATAAAAACCTTATAATCAGACCGTAGGTCAGGTTGAAGGTAAAAGAAATTTTTATGAATATATTTTTCGGTCTGAAATTCGTAATAGAACAACTAAATCGAAACTTACTTATTTTAAAAATAATTTTCGAAAATTACTCCATTTTTAGTTGTTCGAAAAATTATTTTTTTTCGAAGAGGCTTAATCAAATTATTTCAAGTTTATAATATTTTATAGCGAACGAAAAAGTCTTACTAGAATAACTGTTGAAATTAAACTTTGATATTAAAATAGATAGAAGGCAGTCCTAACCACAAAAGTTCCTTTAACTTACAAATTGTATACATCAAATTGTTGCTTAGCAACAAAGATTCTTAAAAGTGTAGCTAATTTTTAAGGAATTTTCTTTCTCACATTGCAACTGTGTTTGCCAACTTCGGTTAACAATCAATAAAAATAAACGACAACACAAAAACAAACTCCAATCCAGCATGTAAACACAAGTAAACAAATAACCTGGCATAAGGCATCTTAATGGGGAAAACAACGATACTCAAACTCAGCATTAGACAAAATAAGAACAAAGAAAATTAAATGAAAGTTTAAATAAACATTGAGACCTGAGGAAGGCGGACCTGCCTCATAGAATTTTGTATATCCAAGGGTTAATAAATAAAAGGCATCTATCGCTAACGTTCTCCGCGGATTTGGCTCCTATGTGGCATTAGAAAATTTACTTTTTTTTCTACAGCAAACAGCTATTTCAAGTCTGTGACCGACCATTCGGCACAGTGGGGTCACTACGTTATAGTGTACGATTAAAAAGTTACTTTGCACTACTGACTTTGTACTACTATGTAATTTCACTTCACGATATATGTGTAAAGTGAAATAAAAAATATATACTCGTATTTACAACATGTTATTAAAAATAAATAAGGGACTGATTCGTGCATATCGACATACTTGCTCTTAAGTTCAAGAAGCCTAGAATGTGTAAATATGATATTTGTATGTGTACATAAAGACATTTATGTTATTCGAGAGATATGTTCAAAATTCTAAACATTTGGAAATAGAAAAATAAAGGTATCTGATTTCTTCAACAAATTGGAGTTTATACGAATAAAATTGAAATCGCTTAAAAACATTGGCGCAAAACTTTAAACAGCCTATTATACTACTTAACAATTTGCTAAATTTATAGTAGTTTACTAACTCATTCTTAATTTTAAACATTTTCTAACTAAAAGAATTTTCTTAACAAATTGCTTCTGAACACACCTAAAACAATGACATTTCGTATAAAAAAGTAAGTACACGAACCTTTTTTGATGATTGCAAATGTCAAAGAGCACGATACTAAAAAAATAAAGTAGGTATTCGATGATTTTAACTTCAATAAAACGGTAGAGAAAGTATGATGCTGTATTCGATTGAAATTTGCAAATTCGTTGTTTTAACCTAGTATCATAATAAAACAGCTTTAGCATCGTACTATAATTCAATTGAAATTTTGCGCCATTGGCGCAAATACCTAGTTTAAAATTTTGCGCCATTTTTTTAGTATGTAAAAAATGCTTGAAAATATTTTCAACAACCAATTTAATTTTTTTACTATCGTGCCATTAAAAATTAAACTGAAAAATCATCAACTCATTTCGAATATTGAATTTAAGAAAAAAAAAAATAATATATTTTTTTTTGTAATTTTTATATGCTATGCGTTATTTAAGCTTTTTGATTCTCTTTGAAAATGAGAAGGTCAAAAATGAAAAATAATTGTATAGTAGACATTGCTAGCAAGAACTTTAGTAGTTAGGTAGTATGGTAAAGTGAGACCTTTAGATCAGACCAAAAACATAAATGTTACGAAAAGAGCAAAGTTCTTCTATACAAAAACCTTTGAGTAACAAGTCAGCCGTGAAAAGTACTGAGATCTAAAAATAGGCCAAGTTCTTAATTCATGATAAGGTTTAGTACGAGTACCGAATATTTAAAGTAGAATAATATTGAAACAGCTAAAATGTAATAGAGAAATTTTATTATTTAATGATTACTGACTAAAATTTGATGGACATAAAAAAAAACTTGCCAAGTAAGCCCATCAATTTAAGCCCTACCCCTTGGGGAAAGTGGGCGGATACCTCGCCCCCTGAATGGAAAACCTCAAATTTTCGATTTTTTCTTCTGCTTTCATGACAAGACCTAGCGTTGTGCAAAATTAAAAGATTCTAGGTACGATGTCGGGAAGTGCTCCATAATTTTGATGATTTGTCAGTCAGTCAGTTACGGTTTTTGGGATTTTTGAGGCCTTATTTCTCAGGAACCGCTTATGCTAGAAAATTTAAATTTTGTGAGGCGCCTCTGCCTGACTAGCTTAGCAAATATTCGGAATTTAAAGTTTCTGACTTCATTGGTACTGAAGATAGAGAGGGGTCAATAATCGCCTGAGTTTGTTCCTGTAAAAAGGGTGTAGTGCCAGAACTTGGCTACCGTGCCCTTTGATTTTCAAACAAGAAATTGATTTTTCTTATATAAAAAAACTATTTTTTAAAAGTCATTCCTTGGAATATGTTCTAGATTAAAATAGTTTTGTGTTTAAAAAAAAACACGCGTGTAACAGTTTTTGAGAAAATAATATGTATATTAATAATAATCTTAAAGTCTACCTACCAAGTTCAAAGAAAATTAACCTATCTTAATGGACTTTAGCCAAATATGAAGAGAGAACCCTGAGACCCACTTTTTTCGCTATATGAACGTAATGCATTAATATATACACGTATAGAGTTTTATTCAATTATTAAGATCGATATGTTTACGAATTTATTAAAAGTCATATTCGACCTAAATTTTGTTTCTAATTCCCAACGGTATACAGTGGAGGATCTACATAATTTCAGGAACAAACTTGTTTTTCGAATTTCCTATAAACGGACACTTTCATAAACGGACGCAAACACTTTTTCTTGCTCATTTTAGATCAATAACCTCCTATACGCGTGCACATAATTTTATGTAGGAATTATTTTTTATCAACAAATAAAACAGAACAAAACAGAAGGTCCGTCCACACTAAAGTTTCTGTTTTATTTTCAATACGTAAGCAAATCAATTAAAAATCTCCGATAACCGCGCTGAGGGATGTTAAGAATGTTGAAAGGTTATTAGGAGATTTTCCGAGCAACTAAGTTCGTGTAATTTTGAGAGAGTATGGTTCCCTTTTATGATGACTGATGGCAATTTTTAATAATAAAAATTTAATATGAAGCTAAGCAAAAAGATCAATTGAAAGCTCAATGAACTCAACTCCAAAGTGAGTTTCGCCCAGGTACGACAGTGGGCTCTTAAGTTAGATGCTGTCGTACCCTTCTACAGACACGTATACAATTTACAGCATTAATAGACTGTGCATATTATTTTTCTAGTGATTAAATTCAGTCTGTTAATGCCAAAAATTGTTTCTTAGAAGGCTACGACAGCATCTAACTGTTGAGCTCACAGTCGTACCTGGGCGAAACGCGAGCTTATTTCAGCTTTCAATTGAATAAAATTCAATCGATCCACTGAACCAGAAAAGTTTTTCTATTTCTTTTCCTTAATCGAACAGTTCTCAGAACCGGACAAAATTGGACCATGAGAGGGTGTGATTATTAAAGCTGTCACTGTATTTGACATTATTATTTTATTTCACTTTCGGTGTTCACTGTCAAGCATTTCATTGTTCGTTAGTTTTTACCTACTGACAAACTCTTACTAATGTTCTACTTAAAAACAACGCTATTTACACCAATTTTGTTCGAATAAGTGATTATTTAGAGTTCAATGGTGTTTGTTTTAAATTTTACAAAAATCAATACTTATTCCACAATTTCATTATATAAATTATTTTATGAAATTGATTTTAGCATTTTGTCTAACCAACAGGGTTGCAAAAGCTTAAGTCACTTGTTAGCTTAAGCTTGGCTTTAATTCACAAGCTAGTGAGTGACTTATGAATTAAAAAAAATATAATTCAGCAGCTACGAACTGACTTATGAATTAAAAAAAATTTAATTCACAAGTCAGTTGGTGACTTGCGAATTAAAAAAAATTAAATCATAAGCTTCTTAGTGACTTATGAATTAAAAAAAATTAATTCAGAACCTACTAAGTGACTTATGAATTAAAAAAATTTAAGTCATGGGCAAGTAAGTGACTTATGAATTAAAAAATTTTAATTCCCAAGCTGCTAAGTGACTTAGGAATTAAAAAAATTCAAGTCATGAGCAAGTAAGTGACTTATGAATTAAAAAAATTCAAATCATCAGCAAGTAAGTGACTTATGAATTAAAAAAATTTAATTCAAAATCAACTTAGTGACTTATGAATTAAAAAAAATTTAATTCATAAGTTAATGGATAAATGCTGATTAGAAAAATTATGAAATGGATAATTTATAAGCTAGCGTGATAATCTTATGATTTAAAAACTAGATTTGAAAGCTTTTGTTAACAATTAAATAATTATGTAGTCAAAACAAGCTTAAAAATTTCCAATCTACCAACTAACTTATGAATTAATTTTTTTTTAATTCACAAGTCACCAACTGACTACTACTACTACTGTATCCTACGTTATAATGTTCTTATGTTCAAGTAACTTGGAATATCAAAAATTGCAACTATAAAAAATGGATGATATTCATCCCATACAATGCTTAAATTACTCCCATGTTTCAGTTCAAAAATAAGAACGTGCGTCGGCATCTGATTTCTTTGACAATTATAAAATTATTCCCGTTACGGCACAGTTAATGTGCAAGTATTTTGCAACTATAAAAAATGGATGATATTCATCCCATACATTGCTTAAATTACTCCCATGTTTCAGTTCAAAAATAAGAACGTGCGTCGGCATCTGATTTCTTTGACAATTATAAAATTATTCCAGTTACGCCACAGTTAATGTGCATAGTTGTTTTAGCACTTTTCGGAACTCACCGCCATAATGTTATAAGAAATATTTATAAATTTCTTCTTCCCGGCCGTGGGTGAATTTATAAAATTAACTTATAAAATTAAGGCGTTACGTTCCAAAAAGTCGGAAAAAGTTTGATTTGGCAAAAGAAACTTGTGAAATTAGTATTGAAATACGATTAACTCTAACATTTCAGGCTAATGAAAGTACATACAAAAGTTTGTTTCAAAATACTTCATTATTTTATAGAAGTCAATTATAATAAAAAAATGAAAAAGATATACTTGGGGTCAGCAGGACATGCCACGGGTTAAATTCATTAATTTCTTACGATTCAAAGATAAAAAAGTCCTATTAAATTTCAGCTCTATGAAAAGTTTTTACATTTATATCTCAATTTTGACTAGACTTTTTTGAATAGATCCATTTCACAAGTATTTAAGAAAATGCTCATTAGTTGAATAAAAAGACGACATGTTAAATTCTATTATTCTATTTAAAACGATCATCAAAACACTATAAGCCCATTCTTTAATTCCGCAGTCAGCATACCACACTTGTGACTTCCATCATCAAAATATCATTTTCCCATAAACTTATTAGTTTTAATCTGCGTTTAGAGATCCTAAACATAGTGACTAAATGAATGAAGGGGACCTACTATTTCCTACCAAGTACGAAATTGTCTGATGGATGATTTTTCACTTCCTCGCCAGCTTTTTTTTTTTACTTATTTGCTATATACATAGGTAATACAGGGCAAGTTTTCCATTCGTAAAATAATCAAATTCGATATTTAAATCGAAATTTACAATACACACAAAACACAAAAAACATGGATCTGGCAATTCCAACTATTTCCCTGTGTATTTGCACATCGACCTACAAACTAAACCGCTGAATTTTTAATTAGCAAGGAAAAAATTAAAATTGATTCTTTTTTAATAACGCTAAATATGATGAAAAAAATAAATATTCTTAACTTATTTATAATAATACTGTCTGTCTAACTGTATGAAACAAATAAGTGAGTGAGAAATTCCGAATTAAACGAATTTAAGATCTGAACTTAATTAATAATGTTAAAGATTGGATTATCAAGAAAACATCTTTTAAACAAACAATTTATTGATATACAAAAAAAATACATACATCTCATACTCATAAAACAACACTAAATATGTCACATAGGATTAATTATGTTTCTTGTATGCTCTCTTTGTCATTTCTTTATGAACACAAACAATATGGCAGCCGTCTTTATTCATAATAAATTTAAATATAACCCGAGCAGTTGTAATAAGTGTAAATATAACCCGAGCATGAATAATACTCGCTACTGGCAGACAGTAAAAAAAATCTGATTTTGTAAAGGAAAAGTTGTAAACATATACAAGAAAAGAATTAATGAATCAAATTAACTATCTATCTTGTAACACGAAATCTAAAAAGTACAATTTTATTGGGAAGACCTACTGACAAAATTATTTCTGTTTATAATGAGTAAACCGATTCTCTTACTTGCAAGTTTATAATTCGACGTTTGTTATTCAACACTTATCTAAATCCAACGTATAGTCTTCAATTAAAAACTTGCTTAAAAAAATCGAGGTTCATATAGCAAAGGAAGTTTCACTTTTGTCATATTCCACAAAAAATGTTTGGCACTTTGCTTAAATAACCTTTTACATTTGTATCTGATTATAATTACATATTTCAATTATATACCAAATCTCACAGTCTCACAATTGACTTATTTCTCATCGAAAATAATAAATTAGCTTAGTGATGAGTTTATTCCCAGCACCGATGGTTCTCTCAAAAATGTTCAGTTTATCCCCATCTGAAGGAGAATTCTTTTAGTTAAAGAAGACCTCTTTCATAATCTAAAAACATAAAAAGGACCCAAAGTTTGAAATTAGAATCTATCATCCTATTTCCAAACTTTCGCATAATTCTCAAAATATTTGCAGCATTTTGTAAGAAACTTTAACAGCCTTATTTACTAACTCGTTTTAGCGACGGAGTAAAGTTACTTCGACTTTACAACGGCTCTAAACCTGAAAACCTTATTTATAATGAAAATGCACGAGGAATAGCGGTGCAATAAGCTAAAACTGGTTCATAGGAGGTTTAAGGCCGTTTTAGTATCTAAATGTCATTTTCAGATGACATCTTGTGAAATTTACAAAAAGGAGTGTAAGCATTTTTTTTTGTTTCTTACTAAGACAAAAAGGATAGATATTTTGCAATAATAAATTATTTATATTTTCCAAACGCTCTAACAGTTGTACGGTATTGGGAACGCAATGTGGTTTGGTTGGTACATTCATTTATTGCATTTGAACTTTATACAATCCAATTTTAAATGTATCCAATTTCCAATATGCATAAAATGATATCTAATAAAATGAATAATAATGGAAATCAGCTGGGGTTTGATTTAGGTGTATAATAACCAGAGTTTTAGATTTGTCACTTTTTTCCCAGTATATTTCCAGTATATTTGACATAAGGAAGGCGTAGCTAATACGGCTAAGAAAATATATATTAAATAAGGATTTGTTTGACGTGGCGTAAACTCAAAGTAAGTACTTCGGCTCGGTTTAACTATTCCGAGGTTGAACCCAGTATTAGTGAAAAATAATAAATAAGGCTGTACGTTTTTATTGTAATTCTCTGATTTCCCCCAGACAACGTGGTTACTATCAAGCTAGTTGCATATCTACCCTCTCCAATCATTTATTTGCTATATCCAGGGTCCCACAAGGAAGGTACTTAGGTCCTCTTCTCTCTATTCTTACTAATATTTTAAAATCATTTAATATCATATCACATATTAAGTCATCAAATACTCACATATATAACCCTTACGATAACAATGGTCCTTAAAGACCATTCCTTCTCCTTCAACTTGATCTCTACAAGTATCTGAGCCTTGTGTCTCAAATTGCTTAATGCAGACAAAATGCCAATCAATCACTTTTTCGCGAAAACGCATCAAATTCCTCACCGTATTAATTCAGTACTTGGCTTTGTGAAACGGTGGTCCCCGACTACTACGTGACCCGATCCATGCACAAAACTTTTGTTCGCCCCCTTTTGAGTACATCTGTCCAGTGTGGTCCCCTTATCAACACATTAATATCTCCATAAAAGAACCCTTTGATTCTTTTATGGCTCGAACCAATCTATTACTGGCAGGCTTCGGAAGATTTGTTGTAACATTAACTGTTTTGACTTTAACTTACGAGTAAGTTTACGCTATTTAGATCTCCGTATTCTTAATCATCCTTTAAATTCATCATAAGCCTTGTTTTTTTAAGATTAGAGATATAATATGAGTTATTTTTAATTCATATTAAGAATTAGCTGGTTTTAAGATTAATAAATGAATTAAAACAAAGTAAATTTACTCAGTTGCACGCGGTTTTCTTTAAATGTTTATAAAATTCTTCCGAAAATATTTGAGAATTTACAACCTATTCATTGTTTCTACAATAGTTTTGAGCAGGTTTCTTTAGAAATGCATCTATTGACAAGTGCGTATTTCAGCAATATTTTAAATGTTCTGTGCTCTTGTACAACTTGCTCCACTGTATGCGAAGCTATCGATATACAAACGTATGGTTTTTATCCGCATACACAAATATGTAAATTTTTGTTTCTGTTGACGAGTTGTAATAATTATTTTCATTATTGTTTGTCTACTAAGCCACATATACACAATATATCGTCTTAAGAGATTTTTTGTTTGTTTTCCATAATAATGATGATAATTCTTTTGAAAAATGTTCCTTCGTTTGTTTACTTTTCACCGCGTCTGGTTTTCCCCAAGCCCGGTCGGTTTGGTTCGGGCGGATACGCGATCATCTATCACTTAAGTATATATTGCTGTTTATTTAATGTTTGAATATTTTCAAATATCTTAACAGCCGAACGCAGATGTTAGTTGCATTTGACTTTTGCAAATATTTATTGGTCGATAATAAATAATAATGGATAATTAAAATAATGACAATATCGACCAATGACTATGGCAAACACTACAGGTCACTACAGAAATAATAAGATCAGACCAAAAAACATAAATGTTAAAAAAAGAGCCAAGTTCTTCTATACAAAAACCTTTGTGTAACAAGTCAGCCGTGAAAAGTACTGAAATCTAAAAGTACGCCAAGTTCTTACTTCATGAATGCTTAATACCGAATATTTAAAGTAAAATAATATTGAAACAGCTACAATGTAATAGGGAAATTTGATTATTTAATGACTAAAATTTGATGGGCTTACTGGTCAAGTTTTCAAAACCTTTTGAATTGGGCATATAAAAAAACTTGCCAAGTAAGCCCATCAAATTTTAGTCAGTAATCATTAAATAATAAAATTTCCCTATTACATTGTAGCTGTTTCAATATTATTCTACTTTAAATATTTGTTATTAAGCCTTCATGAAGTAAGAACTTGGCGTACTTTTAGATCTCAGTACTTTTTACGACTGACTTGTTACACAAAGGTTTTTGTATAGAAGAACTTGGTTTTTTTAACATTTATGTTTTTTTGGTCTGATCTCACTCCTTTTTGCAAAGATTTTAATATTTTATTTTGCCATGTCAAAATCTTGAAAGATACAGAAAGATAGAAGGGTGGACTCTACCTACTAAAATCAACTTAGTTTATAGCTTCTTGTTTTTTTTTTGGTATATTTTCTTTTTGTTATTGGTTGTTTTGATTTGCGCTTCAATAATTTCTTCTTATCCTGGGGCGGATACCACGCCCCCTGAATTAAAAACCTCAATTTTTATTTTTGGTCCTTTATATGCGATTTGAGCCCTACCGTTCTACCAAATTTCATTGTTCTACATACTGCAATCGGAAGTGTGCCATATATGTATAATTAACGTTAGTTCTGAGGAAGTGGGCGGATACCACGCCCCTGAATGGAAAACGCTAATTTTATATTTTTTTCTTTGAATGCAATTTAAGCCCTACCACTTTACCAAATTCCATCGTTTTACAGCATTCGGAGAGAGTGGGCGGATACCACGCCCCCTGAATGAATGAAAATTTAAAATTTTTGATTTTTTCCTCTGCTTGCATGACAAGACCTACCGTTGTGCAAAATAACAAGATTCTACGATGTCGGGAAGTGCTCCATAATTTTGATGATCTGTCAGTCAGTCAGTCAGTCAGTTACGATTTTTGTGATTTTCGAGGCCTTATATCTCAGGAACCGCTTATGCTAGAAAATTTAAATTTGATGAGGCGCCTGTGCCTGACTAGCTTAGCATATATTCGGAGTTTTAAGTTTCTGACTTCATTGGTACTGAAGATAGGAGGGGGTCAAAAATCGCCTAAGTTTGTTCCTGTAAAAAGGGTGTAGCGCCAGAACTTGGCTGGGCACTACCCTGCCCTTTGATTCGGAACACCACCCCTGAGTTCAGTAACTAAAGTGGAAAACATATGAGAAATTCAGGCGAATACTTTATTGCAGAGCCGAGCCAAACTAGACCATATATATGAAGTGTTTGAAATAAAATAACTAACTCTTTTTTAATTTATCTTTTTACTTGATCTACAATCCAAGCATAGATTTTTTGTAGAAAAAAACATTCTCGGCACTTATGTGTGGAGTTACGTCAAGATCCACCATCCATCCAGATCAATCAAAACGGCGCACCCCAGCGCTAATTGAGTTGCGGGCCCAGTTGGCTGGCGACTACCATCTCTACCTACGTCAAGATCGGTATAGAGGATTTTAATACAAATTCCCTTTACAGAGTTTAGAATTTTTATTTTGGCTCAACTTTCAACTTATTCAACGACTGCATGCCTCTATAGTTTTGGGAGAAAACACTATTTATTTTTTTATTTTCCCATTTTTCTCGCTTTTAGGTCGACATGATATATATAAATTGTTCCAATATTTCGAACACTTGCAACAGTTAGATTTTGTACAAGTTTATAAACAGCACACCAAATAATATTCCTTTAAAAAAGAACCTTTTTGGTAATCAACTTCCGACGGAAGTTCTAAATTGGTGCGTATATGTTCAGTTTATCGGAAAATAAACGACCACACCATATTTTCATCAAAAACCTGCAAAGTAGTTTTATTCCAATCACTTTGGACATGAAACAATTGTCTACACATACTGACGGTAATACCGACGGCAACATACGAGTAGTACACAAAGGCCACTTACTCGTATTTAGAGTTATCCATTAATTTTATCGTAAATTTGACAGAAGCCTCGAGATTCGGGAAAGCATTGCTTTTCCAAAAGCGCAAATTATAAGATTTATTAAACAAATTTCACTGCACGATTTTCAAAACTCACCTCTTTTCGGGGTCGGTTTATTATCATTTCCATTGAGACAACGTTTTCTTAAAAAAGTTGAGATCTGAATTTAGTTTTGAGAAAGTTCGGAATTTCCTTTTTTTTAAATTATTTCAATAATTTACTTTTTCTAAACACCACTGCAAACACAGTTGAAATTTAAAAATAGTTTAACCAGTAGTATTATTTGCTTTTGTTGAAGGTTTACACCACCCACCAATCAAAATAAAATAAAATTATAAATAAACAAAATCCGTAAAATAAATTATTTTTAATGTATCTAAATAGATATTTTTTTGTTGGTTTTTAGTTTATGAATATTTATTTATTTATTTGCTTTGGTATTATTTGTATACACTATTTGAATGCAGCAGTAATGACGATGGCGATAAAGCAGTGACAATAAAAGGAACTTTGCTTACAAATTCATGTAAAAGCATCGTCACATAGCAAGGAGTAATGAAGAGGAAGGAGGGCGGTGGTTGAGAAGAGGGGGTTTATAGGTGAGGAGCAGAAGGAATGCTATTATTACAACTGCAACTCCTTTAACAACGGATGTGGTGCAATGTATTTTTATTGTAAATAATTGTATGCTTTAGTGAAAAAAATATTAATATTTTATTATTTTAAAAATTTTATATAAATCCCGTTTCTTTTTTGTTTATAAATTGATCTTCGTATTGGAAAGCTGTTAAGCAATAAACTAAACTACACGCCAAGGCAACTCGTTGCGCGATAAAAGGGGATTCGTTACCGTTTTCACTATACCGAAGCAATAACACAATGCAGTAGTGTTGTAGTTTTCCGTGACTATAGAAATGCACAATTTTCCAGTATACGAATACAAAAAAAAAGAAAATATAGGAAAACATAGTTCACAACAAAAATGGCAATAAAAAAAAAGAAAATTGAATCACATAAAAAAGCAAGAAATAAAGAGGAAAAACTGACACGAAGAAGTTAAGAAAGGACTATGGGACTTTGCCCTGCACAAACAGGGTTTTCAGCAGAAGTTCCGTTGCATAGTATGTGCAGATTCCTACACCAGCAACACTAGCACCAAACACACAACACTCAACCCAACAGCGCCTTGTCGTTGTCGTTGTCGTTGCTGACGTTACAACTTGTTGTTTCTCCTTCACAGCAGCCTTTACTGTTTTTTTTTTCTATGCACTCCGACGCCTGACCCTACTCCTTCCTGCATCGTCCTCTGTTATTTTTGGCCCTCTTTTTCTATACCTCTGCCTGCAATCCTGCAATCCTGCAGCAGCCAGTTCCTTGCATCCATGTCGATGTCGTTTTTCCATGTTTCCCTTCCTCACCATCCTTGTTTTATTATGTTGTTTCAGCATACACAGAGCATTTAACTTATATCCATCCGCCATCCACCATCAGCCTCCTTTTGCAACCCTGTACACATTAAAATTGCCATCCTGTTGGGACGTACAGAGGTAGCAGCTTTTATATCACTCCGCCAACACCACTGTCGCTTTATGCTCTTGCCACACAGCACAGCATTTTGCAATATCTGTAGCAGCAACATAAACAGGACTGGCTCTGGCTCCTACTATAATACTAACAATTCCCAAACACAAAGTATCCCATTCCCATTTTACCATTACCATCAAGCTGAATTGCATTTAAATTTTAAAGGGTGGGAACATCAGGCATCACATTGGGATGGGCGGTGGGGTTTTGGAATATACACACAATTTGCACTTGCAAACACAGCAAGCAAAGCAACCAACTACCAACAACCTACCAGCGCCATACCAACACCCAGTGATCAACGGAGAAAACTAATAGAGAACACACAATCTTATATAGGTAGTTAGTAGTGGCAGAACATGGAAATAGGAAGTCGAACGAAAGGACTCCCCGAAAATTCAAAATTTAAAATAGAAAAAAGGGGGAGGGGAGGAAAAGAAGAAAACAATGCAAATAAAAACCAATAAGGCATACTCGTAACACAACGAACAGCAATAAAGAAAATATAGTATGCATAAATAAATAGAAATTTCAGAAACAGGAGAACCTCAACTCATTAATTTGTTCGAGATTCCGTTCTTTTTTTTATTCTTTTTAAAACTAAAGTGACTAAAAAGAAAATTTGAAATACAATTTCATTAAATCAAGAACAAAGGTTTTTCTTGGGCTGCCTAAAAGATTGAGTACAAAATTAAATAAAGTATACAACTGCCAGCAGCATGCATTTGCTGTTGACAGTGGCAGATCCAGAGGGGGGTAAGGCCACCACTCACAGCCGAATCCTGAAATCAATTATTTAAAATATAATCGTAGTTTGATTTAAGCGTCCAAGTTAGAACACCGATTTTACTTAGTGTCGGTTTAAGCCAGCATGGGGCCTGCAGGAAATGTAAGCACGAAGCCCTTGGTTCACTTTAGGTATTTAAGTTTAGGATATACAAATTTTGTGTACAAATATATAAAAATATTCAAATCAATATGTCAATATCAATAAAGCGAGGTCATTTAGACGATCTTGTCATCATATTGTTCAAAACGAACAAGTTACCAGTTGCTGATCATCTTGTTCTTTAACTCAATAAATAGCAGCAGCAAATTCTTTTCTCAGAATCTCAGCAAACTGTACCATGGACCAGGAAGGAAGTATTCTCTGGCAGCGTCACTTCGACAAGATTCAGAGATATTGCTATTGAAAATCAGCTTAAAGAAATCAGAGCTATTTTATTTAGGACTCCATTACATTTTAGAGACGCTGCCTATGATTACACGGAACATTAGAGTCGAAGTAAACACGTTATATATAACGCGGCTAATCCGAAAAATTAAAAATGTCATTTCAATCAGGTCTTATACTCGTAGAACGTTCAACATAACCACTTAACGCAATAGAATTTTTGTTAAAGCCGATTGGAGATCACATTGCGGGACGGATGTCCTCGACAAAAAGCTTAGTTTTCAGTGCTTACTACCCCTATAATTATTAAACTGAGAGTGTACGTGTGGCATTATCGCGCCCGATGCCATTCATCTACTAAACTAGACTAGTCCAGGAATGAATGGCGTTTCACTAATCTAAATTCTCACTGGACGACTATGGATAGGCGGCTCCGTTCGGATTCGCTTCAGTAGGACTGTGCACTAGTTAGTTAGTAAGCTCCCCGGGATTAATTATTTTTAGCAGCTTTTGAATAATTTCAACAATATCGATTAAAAAAAGCTAAAGTATAGTTTTTATTTGTGACTTGTGAGTTAAATGTATGTTATACATTTTTTTACGTCGAATCTTTTGAAGTCTGAAATTGTGGGTTGAATGGAAAAAATAAAATTCATCCTCAGCTCCAAGATGAAAAGTAAAAGGCGCTTGTTTTTAGAGTACCTGCAAAATACCTTTTCCGATCTTCACACTCATAACTTTTGATCAAAAGAAAGTAATATATATATTAAGAAAATAACACCTTATATTCATATATTAAATATGCACAACCAATAGTGATACAAAGAAAAGGATCACTCTTTCAAGGAATGTTTGATAAGCTGGCAACGGTAAGATGTATGTGATTTAGCGGAATATTACACAAATAATTCTTCGGTAAGTCCGTAATTTTTACTTGCGACTTATATTTACTATTAGGCAAGTTATGCATTCGTAAAAAAATCGAACTCGAGATTTCGATCAAAGTTGACATTACGATGATAGCGAAGACGAAAAAAGTGGGTCCGACAATTCCGTCTGTCTGTCTGTATGTCTGTACCTCGAACTACAGCCTAAGCTACCGGAGGTATTTTCTTCAAACTCGGTAGTTAAGGGTCTTCGGTGATTCCCTAGAGGAAAAATTGAAATTTTTTTTAGCTCCAAAACTAACGGTACCCCCCATACACCCGTAATGCAAAATCTTATTTATCTCGAAAACGGCTCTAATGATTTTGATAAAAAAACTAAGTGTGATATTATGAACATGGAGTATATTTTGGTCAAAAAAAATTTGGGGGGAAATGTTATTAGGGGTACCTGTCATAGACCCGTTTTTTTTTATTTTCGGCTTTCTCATTAACGGTTCTAAGGCTTTTAACCCAAAATTTTCATTAGGAGTCCCCTTAAGTTTAGAATAATATTGCATATAAAAATATTCGAAAAAATATTTGTTGGGTTTTTTTGAAATTTTTTTTTTAAATCAATATCTTCAAAACCTATGAACGATTATTTTTTGAAATTATTTCCTAAAATCAATATTATTTAATACTTAAAATTCGTATCCCACATTTTTTTTTGAAAAATTTTAGAGAAATTTCTTATATACAAAATATATTTAATAATAAAACGATTTTTTAAAGTTTACTTGTATAAATTCATACTTTTCCGGAAACCAGACGGCAATTTAATACATTTGAACATTATTATCTCATTAAATCCACGTTTTATATTTATAAAATGAATCTTAAATTCCAAAGTACTTTTACATAAGAGCAAGTTTCGTGCGATCCAGTCGTGCATTTTATTTTTACTACACACAAAAATTTAATACTTCACAAAAATGCTATTTTCAGCTCTCTTAGTCTTAGTTTAGCAGGTTATTGAGTTTGATTGAATAAATTCAACCAATGTTGTTAGTTCGTAGATCCAATGAACTTGGTACATTGAATGAGTGTGATAGTTCATTCATTCAGTCAATTAAGCTAGTTCGTATTTTTGAATACGGTCACAAAAATAAAACTTTTTTTGTTCATATTTTTGAATAGGGTCACAAAAATAAAATTGTTTCTGCTCATATTTTTGAATACGGTCACAAAAATGCTATTTTCAGCTCTCTAAAGCGCTTAGTTTGGGAGATAATTAAGTTTAATGTAAGATTTAATACTTCACAAAAATGCCATTTTCAGTTCTCTAAGTGGCATAGTTTGGGAGATAATTAAGTTTAAGGTTTTTGAAAAGTCAATTTTTTTTACTACACACAAAAATTTAATACTTCACAAAAATGCTATTGTCAGCTCTCTAAGTGGCTTAGTTAAGGAGATAATTTAGTTTGAAGTTTTTGAAAAATAAACCTGTTTTTGCTACTCACAAAAATTTACTACGGTCACAAAAATGCTGTTTTCAGTCTAAGTGGCTTAGTTTGGGAAATAATTAAGTGAGTGATGTAAGTTCGTAGATCCAATGAACTTGGTATATTAAGTGAGTGTTGTTAGTTCGTAGATACAATGAACTTGGTACATTGTTCATACATTTATGTTGTACATTTTTGAATACGGTCACAAAAATGCTATTTTCAGCTCTCTAAGTGGCTTAGTTTGGTAGATAATTAAGTTAAATATTTTGAAAAGTCAATTTTTTTTACTACACACAAAAATTTAATACTTCACAAAAATGTTCAGCTCTCTAAGTGGCTTAGTTTAGGAGATAATTAAGTTTGAAGTTTTTGAAACATAAACCTTTTTTTGCTACTCACAAAAATTTACTACGGTCACAAAAATGCTGTTTTCAGTCTAAGTGGCTTAATTTGGGCGATAATTAAGTTTAATGTTTTTGAAGTAAATTTTTTTACTACACACAAAAATTTAATACTTCACAAAAATGCTATTTTCAGCTCTCTAAGTGGCTTAGTTTACGAGATAATTAAGTTTGAAGTTTTTGAAAAATAAACCTTTTTTGCTACTCACAAAAATTTACTACGGTCACAAAAATTCTGTTTTCAGTCTAAGTGGCTTAGCTTGGGAGATAATTAAGTTTAATGTTTGTGTAGAATTGTGTACTCAAATTTTCAAAAAAAAAATTTTGGATTTTTAAAAAAAATTTCATTTTTTTTTTATATATTAAACGCGCACTCAAGGAGTTATGAATACCCTTATAAACAAACTCAATATTTTGAAAACCCCATGCTAGATTTTTTTTTCTTTAACTTGATAAATAAAATTTTCTCAATATAATCTATAAGATGTGAGAAAAAAAACATTAATTTTACCTAAAAATTAAGATACCTACCATACAAATGCTAAAAATTAAAAAAATGGTTTTCAAAAATCGTGTATTTCTCGAAAACGGCGCCTAGAATTTCGATAAAATTTTTTTTCTCCTAATTAATTTTTATGATCTTTAATTTTATTTAAAAAAAAAATTAAATTAAGATATTACAGCTTGTACCTACCATAGAACCATTATTTCGAGTTTTGAATTTCTCATTTTCGACACAACGGAACTTAATGAAATTTTTTATAGAGAAGCTTCTAAAAAGTCTAAAACATATTGCATTTCAAAACTTTAAAATAAATATTTTTTGAATTTTTGAAAAAAAATCTATATTTTCTTTTTTTGAAAATTCGATATCTCAGAAACGGCTCAATATTCTTTTGTAAATTTATTTTTTATTCGAATAATAAAAACTTTAAATTGGCGTACCAAAATTTTTTCTTAAAAATGTTTTAAAAACATACAAGGTACAGTAGTCCAAGAAAAATATTGACAATGGCGCTCACCTGACGAGCGAACGCAAACTTTCTAACCAGAAGACGACGCCCAATTCTTATTTTTGGGACAAGTCCAAAAGTGGATTAAGTTTTTTATTCCATTTAATTGAACATAAGTCCCAAAAATAAAATTGGAGAATATGTCCCCGCACCGACACGTTAACCACCTTTCAATAATGAAGGAAATGATTCTAGGATATCTTTTAAGACAAAAATTACATTCAATTCTTTGTGAATTATTACCAGATTTTAGGTCACTTTTCTTATTTTGGGGTCATATAGAGAAAACATTTCAAAAATTATAAATTCGTTCTCAATGATTTCTTGTAGCCTACGTTTACAAATACCTTGAGTTTAAGGCATACATTATTAATCCCTACTAATATTATAAATGTGAATGTAAGTTTGTTTGTTATGCTTTCACGCAAAAACTACTAAACCGATCATCATGAAACTTTGTACACATATTCTTGGAGGTATTAGAAGTAACATAGGCTACTTTTTATTTAAAAAATATCCATTCCGATTGACTATAGTTTCAACTGTTTGAAATTTTTCTATAAGTATTTATTGTTTTTTTTTCTTCTGTCATTATTATATGAAGTATAAAACTATTTGAATATTTGAGGTTAGGTGTCATTTTTGTGATTTCAATTCGTTCTCTGTTCTTCTTTAAAAATGCCTCGGAAGCGGAAATCTGGTCTATCCAAAAATTCGTCGCGAGCCCGTGTAGCAAAAGTTGCATGAAATCAAGAATCTTCTGTTCACGCAGAGCTGAGAAGACAACAGCAAACACAACGGCAAAGGGTTTTGAGAGCAGCTGAAACGCCTCTTCAGGCACGAGTTCGTTCAGAAAGACAAGCTAGAATCAGGCAGCTAGAAGAGTCAAAAAAAAAAATCACAAGCGAGAAGAAGTTATAATGCAGAAATGCAGACCACGCGCCGTCGAAATTTCATGCTTAAGGATTGGTCTATATTTAATGGTAGAGAATTTTGTAATTTAGTGGAAAATGATGTGGATCTCATTGCTCATGTTTTTTCGGAATTGCAACAAAATTTGAGTTGTGATGAGTGGTTGTATGCAAGAGCAATATTAGCACCAAAAAATTAAGTAGTTTATAGGATCAACACCGACAATTTAAAAAAGGTACAAGGAGAAATGAAGGAATATTTGTCAATGGATTATGGATACGGAACTAAGTACTTCATATCCTGTGGAGTTTTTAAATTCACTTGAACTGTCGGGTGTACCGTCACATAAACTTCAATTGAAACTAAATGTACCAGTAATGCTTATGAGAAATCTAAATGCCCCTCTGCAATGTAATGGAACAAGGCTTCGGATAACGAAATTGGGGCAGAATATACTAGGTGCTACTATTTTAACAGGTGTCGGCAAGGGAAAAAGTGTTATCATACCTCGGATTCCAATTATTCCCACTGACCTTCCATTCCAATTAAAAAGGGTTCAGTTTCCCGTTAAGCTTAGCTTTGCTGTTACTATAAACAAAGCACAAGGGCAGACATAACAGGTAGCGGGAGTGCATTTAGAAAAGCCATGCTTCTCTCATGGCCAACTATATGTAGCCTGTTCGCGAGTGTCTAATGCCCGGAATTAACACATATTTGCACCAGACGGAAAAACTTATAATATAGTCTACAAAAATATCCTAGATTAATACGCTGCTTTTTATCTTTTTAAATTGTTAGACTTCGAAATTTTCTATTTTTGTTACAGTGAAATATATTTTAACATTGTTGTTGCAATTCAATAAAGCATATTTTAAGTTTTTTAAACTTCATTGTATGCAGTAATTTTTAAAAACTGATAATCCCATCTAAGCAATAAAATATACGTATCATATTGATTCATTTCTATTGTGATGATGTCTGATACTTAGTCAATGACTTAAATGCGGGCGAAGCCGCGGGTAAAAGCTAGTAAATAATAAAAACCTATCAGATGAAATTTGAAACAAAAGTACCACCAAATAGTTGTTTGTATAGTTTTGCATCTGATGGTTGTTTCGTGTTCTGCATCCTTCAAATCCACCTTCACCCTGCAACGCCAGCTATGCGGTAAGTGTAGCAAATTTTGTACCCCCAAGCCCCAAAAACACCCACTCACACATTCACATTCTATTCTGTGTGCTTTTACTCAGGTTTGAATTCGAAACAAATACAAAAAAAAAATATGGAGAACTTCATTTCTCTAAACATAAAAACAGAGATGGAGATACAAACAATAAAAAGAAATAACACAATATTGCAAAAGCTTTTACATAAGCAAGCCTCACACACATGCTAGCATTAATAAGAAGCATTGTTATGTAATGTTTAACAGAATAAAGTTGCATTTTTGACATCACCACCCTCTATTCCTTGAACAAAAAAAAATTACTTTTATTTAGATCCATTTGATTGCAAGTAATTTTAAACCGGAAATATTTATTAAAAACCATTGAATAAGAATGTTGAAGATTTTTACATGCGATACAGTATTTATAATGATTTTAACATTCATAAAGAAGAATCTTACTCCAGATTTAAATAAATCCGTTTGTAACGATGACTTGAGCATAATTATTTAGAATTTTAGAATATTAAACTCTAAAAAATAATCGATAGCTCTGCTAACATATAGTTACTCTGTTAGCACCACACTCTTTATGCGCAAACCAAGAGATAAAGTTATATTTTTTGAGAAACTAATTAACGATCACTTGAAGGTATCGAACCAACTGGCCTAATTTTAAATCTTTGCTTCTTAATAACAGAATGGAGGGCTTATGAAAAGAAGGATGGTTTTATGTTCAAGCTTGTTGGAATAAAAAAAATTGGAAAGGGTTTTGCAAAAAGAATATAACAATAAAATTGGGATTCACCAGATCCCAGTAAAAAAAGTTTCGGCTCTTTATATGGTTAAGAGGTGTAAGGCCAATATCTTGATCCAAAATTGGTCACAATGTTGGATGAAAGAATAGTGCGGCTCACTATGGGCCCACGTACCGTTTTGCGTCTCAAACATATTTTTTCCAAAAATGTCTTTAAGGCTCATTTTTGACGGAAATAAATTTTAAAATAAAATAATGAAACAGTACGAGCGTTTAGAAAATAGATGGAGAATTGAGTAGAAAATAACGATTTACATTTTTCTTAAATGTCTGGAAAAACGGAGTTGGGTTAGGAATTTCCACATTTGCGTGTGTTTGGGCAAGAAAAAAGAATCTCTAATGGACGGCAACTCCGAAGTTAGGCATTTCGCAGAATTTTTAGCAATATCTTATATGTAGTTTCCTCCATGCAGTTCCATTCATGTGTATAGAAAGAAAATAATACCGGTCAATACATTTTTTTAAAACTAATTATTATGGATCTTAAAAGTTTTCATCAGAATGCGTATTTTATAAGTTACAGTTATCTTATAAGTTACATGCATATTTACTTGTTCGATTTTTTTTTTCTGGATTGGAATATACTTTTTCTAGATCATTTATTTCCTTCGTATTTGCTCCACTAATTTGTATCAATAGCAATTGAAATTGTGTCAGTAAAGATTTGCCCAACTTGTTAAGAAGAACTCATGATTATTTTGCACAGCTTCGTTATTTGTATTTAATTGTGTAACTCTTTATTGATTGATATGTGTTTGTGTATCATGCACTACCGTTTTCATTTTACCAGGAGGAGTTTCCATAAAAAACTCTATCAAAATTGTGGGAAAAAATCGCACAGAAGAACAATTTTGACTTTGCCATAAACCCATGTTAGTGTCCTCAGCAATTGTGGTTTGATCAGAACAAATGACGCTATAAATAAGTTGGCCCGAAAAAACATCACAGCCACATTTAAGGAATTATTTCAGATTAAGAGATCCAGACTAGTAGATAATCGATTGAATTTGCTAAATGGAAATTTTTATATTCTATTAAATCTTATATAGGTAAATTTGCTTGTGACTCTAGTAAGGAATAATTCAAAAGATTAAAAAAAAAAAATTTCAAAATTTCAGACAAAAAAAAATTATTTTAAAAATCTCTCGATTTTTAAAATCGTTATTTGGATCAATAGAGCGGTGCGCGATGTAAAATTGAATGATTTTGATATAAAAAAACAAGTTGTTTCTGGTTTGAATGCTTTATTAATAATGATCATGATCAATTGTTGTTCTTCATTGCTTACTTAAAATGCTTACTTTAAATGTTCCCACACTCATGAAGCGTGGTTTCCAATGACACGGGCAAACAAACTGCTCGTGGATTGACTCAGCAGAATAGTCAGCGTCGCTTCCAATGAACAGCTTAGGTGCCCGTGGGATTGGAATGTGTTATCATGAATGTGAGAGTACTACAATTTTATTCATTTTTAACTCCGCTCGGTACTTCCAGCGGGGCTTCGTCTCACTGGTTTTTTCCACTATAGCACGCATATGCTCCTGGTGGGACGATTTAAGTAAACGCTCTTTAAATTGTAACCACCGGCTCAAAATTTTGGTAGTAATAATTTTGTAACCTTCGTGATGATAAAAATTTAAATCCTGAATGATATTGCCACGTTATAAGATGATAAAAAAAAGTTTATTGCGATACAAGATTTGTATATCCCTATTTAAATTCCAATAGATATAAAAACATGGACGTAATAAGAGGAATAGCTAAATAACTAAAACAAATGCCTAAAATAGAGCTGAAAAAAATGTAGTCTGATTTATTCCACAACTATACAATTTTTTTCGTATCATAAAATCTATGGGTTTTTCCGCATTTTCTGGAGAAAATTGAGCCCAAAGTCAAAAAATTAGCATGGGCAGAAAAAACGGAACATGCTAGAAACTGGATATCTCAAAACCGAGATAGGATGTCATATTTGTTTGAATGCAGTTACAAAGGCTAGTATTTCTTCTTAAAACAAAGCCCTAAATGAAGGTTCTATCATTAGTGCTAACAGCGCAATTACTGTTAAGATGGGTCAGGTACACCGAAGTAGGCCTTTTCTTAAATCCCCGATATATGATATAAAAATTAGAGGTAGGGCCTTACTGTACAACGATTTTTTTCTTATAATATACCCAAGAAACACACTCTAAAATATTATGTACGAATTAAGGGACACCCTGCATACACCCACATCTTTGGAACTGTCAAAAAATTGTGAAACCTCATTTGCGAACATGTTCAAAGCTACGAGTTTTTATGTTTAAAAGCGAGATTTAGATAATGTAGATTTTGGTGTTCGGTCAGTCGTTCCTCTCCCATATCATTTAATAATGTTCTAATCAGGAAAACTATAATCTGTGGCAACAAGGAAAAACAGCATAAGTCGACTTATGTCGAAAATGAGTTTTTGATACCATCCGATGCGCAATTGGCCATTCATATTTTTTTCGTATTTTTACCTCAAACGGTTAAGGAATTACAGACAAAATAAAAACAAGTCTTGTACCTGATTTATATTGCAAACTAAACATTCAAATCGCTCTCCTGAAAAGTATCAAAAACTGACTTACATTATGTCGTTTTTCCTTGTTGCCACAGTATTAATGAACATATGACAAGAACTCTTTGTCAAGTACATAGCTAACAAGATTAACATTTCTTATTATTGAAGCTGGAAGATGTTCTATAAAATATGGTAAATTATGTATTGGGGGTATTGAACTGCAACATGGAGGTCTATTGTTACATCTGTTCTGGCGCATCAAAACATCACTGCACCTTCTGGATAGAATCCACAATAAGTGACAGACCTATTCTAAAAATTGGTTTCGTTGTAATGTCTCTTACTTATCATTTTTTAACCCTTCTTCTTCAAACAATGCTTCAGTGAAAAAGTTGCATTCCTCCCCTCAAGCAATTTCAGCGTAATACCTGGACCTGCTCCGTCATAAATGCCTATCAGTGTACCCATAAGACTCCCGAATAGCACAAAATGTGATTTGCAATATGATCATGTTGTCTTGGTGTTATATTAAGATAATCTGTGTAATCTGTAAAAAAAAAAAACGTTATTTCTTACTTGTATTTTTGTAAAAGAGAAACTTTTTGTTAATTTGTCATTAGAATGCTGTAAATAGCCTAAATAAAAGTTTTAGCTTATTTAAAGAAAGGAAGGAGCTACTAAAAGAATATACATATATAGTTACATTTTTATTTTGACATCTTTAATCCGAATGTTAACACAAATTTTGTGCAGCAATCGAATTAAGTAACTATAAAATAAATTTATAATGTATTTAAAATGTAACAAATTTATACCACAAATAAAAATATTTTAAAATTAAATTCAGTTAATAATTTTCAGTACGTTTTTTACAATTTGTACATGTATAACTTTGAAATGACAATTGATAGAAATGATAATTAACAGAAAAGTCCCATACTTAACTAAAGTAGGACATAGTTCTAAAAATATGATTAGAAGGCTTTATTAGAAGACAGCATGACACTGTATGTCTTGGTTTTTCGAAAGGTTGAATAAATTTACAAATATATGCATAACAAAACAAAATTGTATTTTCATTATAACATGCATAAAAGCTATTTATATGTTTTATGCAGCGGTGTGATTGTAATAATTGAGTTTTTCGATAGTTTTATATTTATATTTATTTTTAATTTGCCAGCTAACAACATTTAAACATATAGATTTAACGAAATTGTAAAAATCATTACAAATATTATTCTTTCTTTAGTTACTACTGAATTAAGAAAAAAAAACTACCAAGGTTCAATTTATGCTTTAATTGCGTTTCTTTGAAACGAGTACACTTTGAATTATACGTGAGGATGTACGAGTATTTATTAATTTTGTTTAGTGAAAATAAAACTTTGCTTTAAAGCCAGATTGAATTATTTCATTTCGTTTCGATAACCGAAATACAAAATTTCTAATAATATCCATTTGTTATTCCAAACAGTGAATAATTGTTGTAAATATAATTAAATAATATTGAGTTATTATGTTTCAATAGTATTTAAGGCTGAAAACACACCAGATAAAGCAAAACGTTTTTGGTTCGATAGTCAAAAAAACATTTTTTATTTGAACACACACCAAGTGAAACAGAATAAAACAAAACAAAACGTTTTGTTTTTTTATTTCGTTTGGTCTGCGTTGAAATGAAACAAAATACGAACTATCGTAAAATCACAAATAACAATTTTGTGTTTACAAAATAGACATTATGTGCTTATTTATTAGAAAAGAGAAAAGCTTTTAATCTTGCCCATCTTCAAAAATGTCATAGTAGGAAGTAGCAATCCACAGCTTATCAATAGTAAGTTTATGTTCCTTATTTTTATAACTATAGATAGGGCTTCTTGCCTCAATTAAAAAAATGAACTTTTCGCCATCTACGTTCATATTTATTTAAAATTTGCGTAGAAGCAAATAAATTTGTTAAGTGCAACAAAAGAAGAAAATAAAAAGAACGGAATCAAAATTTTGTTTTGCAAAAAACAATAGGTCAGCTATCGGCAACGAAACATGCTTTTCTGTTTTGCTTTTGTTTTTATGTTTTGTTTCATTTGGTGTGCGTTGCCCCATAAGAAAGTATGCAATTATCGTCAACGACCCTTGTTCGAAAAAGTTTTGTTGCACTCGGTGTGTGTTGCTCGTATACAATAGCATGTATTTTCGACAACCACCATCGAAATCACTTCAAAACAAAAACATGTGCTTTGTTTTGTTTTCTTTGGTGTGTTTAGTCTCATAAGAAACAATGTTCTCTTGTTTCACGAAACAAAAAAACATGTATTGCTTTATCCGGTGTGTTTTCAGCCTAAAGGAACATTGATGTTACATATAATATAAGATTTCAAGTTTTAATTATGATTCATGTAAAAAATGCCACGTTTGACTCCATTGTACTTGTATGTCTCTGTTTGATAAAGTGATTGCAGAAACGAAATATTTAATTTGATTTTCGTAATATTTAACACATATCTATGAAAATTGATAAATAATGCACCAGTGAATTTGTACGAATATATTTTTTTTACCTTTGATGCTAATGTTTTTCAATTTTCAAACTTTTACTGTGTTCTACATTTTTTGAAGGGTAATTGAATTTTCCGAAGGTAAAACATCAAAAGAAAAATAGTAAATTTTCAGAAATGTGGGTTCAAAAATAACAAAATAATCGATGTACAAACATAGTAGGTGCGTTTTATTATTCACAAATCTATCTGGATCCGGATCTGGATCTTCCCTTGAAAATAAAACGATACAGATCTTAGTGACAGCAGTGTTATAAGGCCGTCTCTTTTTATTCTTGGGTTTGGAAATTTTAAATTATTACTTGTCTCTTTTCTTTACACTGTAGTTTACACTACCTTACCATAAAAAGCCATCTACTCGCCAGTGTAATAACTAATTTTTGGATCTTTGAAATAGATCCCGATAGAAAACAGGATCCCAAATTTTTTTTGTAATACATGTTAAAACTTAATCCAGATCCGGATCCAGATAGATTTGTGAATAATAAAACGCACCTAGTATTACCATATCCTTCTATTCAATTCCTTCAACTTATGACTTATATTTAACAAAATATAACCCTACATGGATCTAACTATTACGAATTATAATAAAAGAGGAAATGCTGCTAATTGTTTAAAGTGTGTTAGCTACTAAACAATGTTTTAGAAAAACCTGGGCAGTAACTTCATTGTTATATTAGAGTTCTATCTACCCCAAAAACCCAAGTTTTTTTTATTCTGGTAACGTACTCATCGTAAAGTATAGGAATTCTTTTCTTATACATACCACACGAACAAGGAATTTCTAACCCAGCCCTGTTTTTCTTTCCCATTTCAATACCCACATATTGAATATAAATGAACGATGTTCATTCCAGCTCAATTCTCCCTCATTTTCCTAAGCGCAAAACATTCAAAAGGTGATCGATCAACACCCCTTAAGTTTAAATATATCAGCCAAGTAGAAGAACTTAGCCCAATTTTTTTGGATTATATTTCAAATCAGTAAAACAGCTTTTAATGATATTTAGTTTACACTTTATTTCACATTTCATCCCGATTTCTTTAAATTTACTTGATTAATTTATTTTAGTAGCATATAGATTTTGCATTGTAATTTTTATATAATTTTCACACACTCAAGGGGTTATGACTACCCTTATAATGATATAGTGTAACACTGTGTGAGCGTTTTGGAAAGCGTAGAGGATTTTTTTTATAATTCACACGCTCTCAAGTGTATATTAAGAGACCCTTATAATGTTAAACAAAGCATTAAATTCCACATGGTGTTTAATTCTCCACGGTATTAGGCTGTCGAAATCAGAATCGAATGGGCTTAGCAACCGAGAGTAGGATTGTGAGTCTGGAAGTGGATTTTACATTTTCTTAAGTATTTAGAAACTAGCTCAATTCATCTCTAATAAAAAATGTAGTACTTAACTATAAACATTTCTTATTGTTTTTCAAAATTTTGTAAATGGTTAAGACAATGATCGAAATTTGATTTTAGGTGTTATCCAAAAATAACGTTTACAACTTCTCTACGTTCAATATTTTTCTATCAGAAATAAAGACATTACCTTCACGTCCCATGAATCACATCTGATACATAGAAATTTATTTCTACCATATTTCCAGCGTCCATGAATCATATATGATTCAAAATAATATGAAATGTGTTCTACGTCCCTATACAAATTGATTCCAAATTGTCTCTACGTCCAGTCTTTTTTTGGTAGAAAGCTTTACGATTGACTCAGATTTAATTGTTTTTTTTTTTTTATTTGTTATTGTTGTTAAAGAAAGAGTGTTATTTTATGTTCATGATTCATTGACATAGATTAGATTTAGATTTAGAAATATATTAATATGTTAATATTTAAGATTCATGGACATAGTAAGTGCTCATATCATATCAATACGTGCAATGATACGGACATAACTACATATCTTGAAAATGGAAGCGAATCAGATTATCAACCAACAGAAATTAACTCTGACTCTTCGTATGATCTTTCTGAAAGTGAAGATGATGAGAAGCAAATTTTTGGTAAGCTACAAATAATTCAAGACATAAAATCAATGTATAATGCTTTTTATATGAAAAATCCGGCAATGAAATCTCACTCAATTATAAGCGGCATAGAAATAAGACACGGCATTCTCCGCTTTAGTTCAGCCGCCATCCCTGGAGATAAAATATCTGAGACAACAACCTTCATTCTCAGAACATCGTGCCACACATCTTTCCTATCCTTCTTTCTCTTCCTTAACTTCACGCCCGCGCTGTGTTCAAACATTTAAAGGGTAATCATAATCCCTTGAGCGCGTGTAGATTATAACAAAAAAAAAAATTGTGCTAATTTGGCATAAGGAAATTTTACCAATTGGAAGAAAACAGTTTACTAGCTATTTCGGGATTCATCGAATTGAGACCATTACAAATGAAAATGGCAAAATTGATTTTAATAAAATTTTTGAAAATTTTCAGCTGATATCATCTTAAGAGCATCACGAAGCTGGTATTTAACTGACTACGTAGGTGGCAAGATGTGGACATTGACGAAAAGAAGAGATTTTTTGGCATTATTATGCTTATGGGTGTCGTAAAGTTTCCGACAGTTGAAGAAAGAATACAAAAAACGTAAAAACTTGATCATCTTATTACAAAATTATTGGCTAGCTTTCGGTCGTGGATAAATCGGTTGTCAAATTTCCTTATCGAATGCAAATAAAAAACCTACAACCTTTCAAAAGCCAGTAAGCACTGCATAAGACTGTTGCACTGATGTTAATAGCTATACGTGATCCTACGAAATATATTCGGGAGCAACTTAGGCAATGGAAGGGTTCTGTCGCTGACAATTATTTTACTAGTTTACCATTGGCAACGTACTTAAAAAATCGCAACACGGACTTATGTGGAACAATACGAAAAAATCGGTCCAATATTCCATCACAAGTTACTAAACATAAATTGAAAAAAATGAAAGCATTTCTCGAAAAAAAGATGGATGCATTATGGTGTTGAAATAGCGTGATAAACGTTATGCCCTTATGCTATCTACTTGTCATGGAAATGACTTTTCAGCAATAAGTATGTGCAATGGTGAAAAAATGAAACCAAATTCCGTTATAGATTATAATGACGCTAAAAAAGGTATAGATATAGCAGAGCAACTAGCTGCTTTTCATTCACCACTAAATAAAAACCTCACGTGGTATAAAAAAAATTTCTGTAGACCTTCCGAGTAGCGCTTATTGATGTGAGATGCATATGTAATAAATTACCAGACGAGGGCCCAATTTTAATGTTGCAAGATTAAGGAATGCTGTTGAGAGTGTGAAAGCGTTGCGCTATGTGCTATAACAACCTGAGAAGAGACGGTCATGTAGCTGTCTTGAAAGCAAAACAGGTGCAAACCATGCAATAAGGTATTATGGTTAACATGTTTTAACTGTACACATAAAAGGACAAATGTCTAAACTTTGAAAAATGTAAATTATTACTTTTTGCTCAGTTTTATTCTAGTTTTTGTATTATTTTCTGTTTTTTTTTTTAAATTAATTTGTTCATAAAAAATAAAGATTCATTGATGAAAAAATGCGTTTTCTCAAACATTTTTCCATTTTTGTTTACAGTTCTGTTAAGGGCTATATCTAACCTATACATTTAAATTAAAATAATGCCTTCAAGGCAATTTTTTTCAAATAATAAACACGTTATTAAAAGCATAAGTTCTTGAATCAAATGTGATTCATGGATGCTGTAAGCTCGGTACAAAAAATAATCTATGAATCAAATGTGATTCATAGAGCGTGATACTGATGGTGGCACGATGGTTGTGTGCTCGCCTGTCAACCTCATGATCACATGTTCGATCCCTGCCGTCGTCTATGTCGTTTTAATTCCATTAAAACCTTCTAAAAATTGTCATCAATGGGTTGCTGGCTTACTCATTACATGTTGTTCAGGCATAACACTAACAACATGTAATTGAGTTAAACTAGTATGCCCAACAAGGATGAACAGGAATAAAATAATGTGAATTATAAGCGACACAGAAATAAGACACGGCATTTCTCCGCTTTAGCTCAGCCGCCATCCCTGGAGATAAAAATATCTGAGACAACCACCAACAGTCTCAGAACATCTTGCCACACATCTTTCCTATCCTCCTTTCTCTTCATTAACTTCACACCCGCGCTGTGTTGAAACATTTTAAGGGTAATCATAATCCCTTCAGCACGGGTAAATTATAAAAAAAAAAAATATGAACGTAGAAATGTTTTTGACCGATTTGTATGGGACGTAGAATAGTTTTCATTCGATAATACTTTTGAATCATATGATATTCATGGACGTAGGAAACGCGGGACAAAACAAATTTCATAAATCATATATGATGATATATGAAGTTATTAAAATAAGAAAAACTATTTTTTCGACAGTCATATATATTTTTAGCCGTTGATTGAATAGAAAATATTACTCATACGCCATAGTGAATGAGTTTCTTCTTTAAGAAAATGGTAAATATAATGCAATGAACGATATTAATAACACGTTATTTTTAAATTTATATAAGATAAAGTTTAAAAAAGTAAAAAATAACAAGTTTCACATAAATTATTACTTTTGGACACTGGTCAATGAATGCATGCGAACGAAATTTTCCCTTATTCATAACAAACGTTCTGATGAGATGTTTTTGAAAATGGTTTCTTGGTGTGAATATGATTTAATATGGAATTAAACATTTTATTTGGTAGGTTGATTTTTATGATATAATTCTACGCATAAGACTATTAAGAACGAATTTGTAAAATTCAAATTTCAAGCTAAATTGAATAGAGGTAGAATTATAGTTTGGTGAAACATCGGTAAGTGAAAAGATAAATGTGTTTTTTCACAATTTAATCAATCTTAAAATACAATAACTCACTATTTGTCAAAACGTCTCTTTTTTGAATTTCTGATTTTATAAATTTCTATTTTTACTACCCATCTTAAATTAAAAAAAAAAATCTCTTCTGATTGCCAATAAAACATTTTTATCTTTACTTACTGTTGCATTCATTTTACAGCCCGAAATCTAAAAATTTTCGTGCGACTTTTTCAGGGAAAAATATCTGAAATTATGAACGAACTTACTATAATTTTGTCTACGCTAATCTATATGTTATTAATATATGAGAAATTAAAGATTAACGAAATGTTCCTTGCATTTCCTTAAAGCCTTATTCTATTTCCTTCAAAAAAAAAAAAAAAAAAAACACATACACTGTGGCCTATACACAACATTTTATTTTTGTTTTTAAATCAACAACTAAGATCCAAAATAAAATCAAAGCCGAACAAAACATTAACTTTTTGTGTTTCTGTGAAGAGAGCCGTTAAATTTCAAATAAACTCTCTAATCTAAATCTGTATCCGTGTGTGTTAGTGCGTGTGTGTGTGTGAATACGAATTTTCAAATTGCAAAGGGTAGACAAACAAAAGTATGAGAAATCGCCTGCCCTACCTATACCAATACCCGGTACTTGTTCCTTGTACTTTCTCTGTTATGTTTTATGTTAGTATTTAGTATTTATTTTAATTGTTGTTGCCGTGTGCATACATTTTTGTACATATGTATAATATATACACATTCATGCGCATACTCCATAACATTTTCTTTCGTCTGGTTCGTGGGTGCATCACCTCTGATGATAAGGGCTATGGGTATGGGATTAGCAGTGCTCCCTCTGTAGGAACTATGAGAAACAACTATTTATTCGTTTTGTAGTTTTCTTTTGAACGTACTCAAGAAAGAGAATACATATACATAGGGTGATTCCATAGACTTCCGCTTTCAAGAGATGGAAGGTCAGGACACTTAACTACATATAGGTGCACAATTGTACAGAGGCAATTTTAACAGAACCTCGGAGCTGCATTTTACTAGCATAAGAGGAATGTCTTTCTCGAAGAAAAAATAAGGAACATGCTATTTCAAGAATAAGGTCCGGAAGTTTTAAGTTTTACCAAAATCTATAAAGAACATATGTCAAAGCTATACACAGCCCGAACAAAAGTCTACAAGGATAATCAGAGAATCAATAATGTATGAAAACCATAGTCTGATGTTGGTGGTGATGATATGAAAAGACAATTTCTGAAAACAAATAAATAAATAAATTAACTGTTTAAACTTTAAGAGTCTTCTTAGCTTGATATTCGAGATCCTTATGTTTTCTGAAGGTTGAATGATAGTGTCATAACTGGAAGAAGATGCCGTGAAATCCGTGGTGCTTTTTTAAGAACTGAAAAGGAAATCCTAAATATGATGTCATGGTAAAAGAATACGAAAGAAATACTGAAGCCTTGAACAGAATGTCACTATAGATATTCATAGCTTTGAACACAAATCACCGCTTAGCTTTTGCTCGAACAAGGAAAGTGACCTTTTAAATATAAAACTAATTATCTCAGTGTTGGTGTATTCTGTGCGGTGTAAGGACATTTATGTAGAAACTGTAAAAAGTCAATGAAGACTCTTAACGTTGTTTTGAGTGAACATTTTTACGTGGCTTCTGATCCTGTCATCAAAAACCGTGAATAAAAAACAACAACAACGAACTCCAACAACTTGTCAAACATTGACATTTAACAAACCATAATATACATAAAAAGCAATGACAACGACCATCAACGTGCTCTCTCGTTCAAAAAGTCTTCGACAGTTCACCTCAGTTGGGACTTCTATAGTCTAAAATTTATACCTTGAACACAAAAAAATCTTCCGAATAATTTATTGCTGTTCCTAACTTTTTTGGGTTAAATTGGAGCCACCCTATAATTTATACATTTCGATGTATTAAAAAAAAGACTATATAAAAAAAAAACAATTTTTTTTAACAACATAAGTTCAACACACACAAGAACACTAACACAATAAAACTTTGGATTGTATTACTAAGCTTACATCCAAGGGAAATGTCTAGAATATCGAAAAGGAATTCCTGGTTCATTGTTGTGCTTTTGCATAAGTGTAGGTGGGTTTGCGCTTTGCATTCAAGTAAACGACCGATGGATGTTTTGTTTTTATTTTGTATACACTAACATAGGTTAGCAAAGAGTGGGGAATACAAGGGGTACTGTACTTTCATACCTTTCTTGTTTAGAATTTTATTATGAGTTACATTAGTTTGTTGTTATATTTGTTTTTTTTTTTTTTTTTTTATTCGTACTTTATTCATTTATTAAAGGGACAAGATGATACATAAACGATTGTATTGTTGGCAGATACAATTTAAAATATATTAGGACTTTGTGGAGTATTGTGAAGAAGTGTTTGATGAACAAAAAACATCTTAATGAGGCGTAGCTTTGAACTTTCTATTTTTGATATTCAACAAATGCTGAAAACCTTTTCTAAATAGAAAAAAAGCAAGTCCTATTTAGCGGCTGTGTTTTCAGACCTTAAGTTTAAAGATCGTTCAAGTACCTACATATATGTATTTGTATCTGTTAAGTTAAGGATTTATGAATGAAATCAAGTATATGTACCGATTCCTTTACCGATTAGCTTATCGCCTAATACCATGTTTTAAGAAAAGAATTCGGGCAACTGATTTCTCCTTTAATAACTACATTGAATTTTTTTCATTAATTCTTATATTAATATTATTTTCTTATCATACCTACCTATTTCGATTAAAATACCTTAAACTTGAAAATAAAACCATTTGAACTCAAATACCTATAATGAATAAGAAACTTTTTACAAATGTGACGGCATGGGTGCTTCCGCTTCCGTCGGTAATTGCTTTTTTTTCCTTTAGTTTTACTAGATAATTTGAGAATAAAATATGTTATAAAATTTTAATCCTCTGTTTACCCTTTCTACATTTTCTCTTTTTTTTTTCTACAAAATTCCTTGCAAATAGGTCTATTTATTGCACTTTTGAATTTTCTTGCATATGTTCATGTGTACATACTCGTATTCCTCATTGATATAAAATAAACAACTTGTAAAGTTTATTAGATATTTAACAACAAAGAAGGGAATTTTCCAATACTGGGGAAGTAAAACTGGGGTAAAGCTTAAGATATTGCACCCACAAGAAAAAGCTAATCTAAACACACATCCAAACAGAAACGAAATACTAGTAACAACAGCACACAGCAGAAGCAAAAATACAAATATCACCCAAATCATACGCTCCCCCTGCCCATTCGAAACAGCAGCAGACAGCCAGAAAAACATGCACTCATATTCTCTACTGCTCAAAGTGCACAACCAACCCCACATATCGAAGGACGCTTAGGATGAGGGTAACTTTACTTTCTCATTCTCAGATGTGCAGAACTTTCAGTCACCACTCACCAGCCGCCATCCTCTACCTCTATTGCATCTGGCTGCATTATTGTGTGTGCGTTAGGGTAGGTGTTGTTATTGATGTGCATTTTAAGGATACACTCGTACCATCATATACTCAAACTCTCTATCTCTCTCTCTTCGAAAATAATAATTAAAAGAGTGCGCTAGTATGAGTATGAGTATGAGTATGAGTATGAGCTTGTTTGGTTTGAACAGATATCAACTATGTCTGTATCGTTGGTTTGTGCTTTATTGAAAATTTGTTTTTGGAGGAATTTTCAACCATACCCCATCCTCATCAGCAGGAACCAACTTTTTAGTGTGGAGCAGGCACAGTGGTGCGCATTGCATGGAAAAGTGTCAAAAACTCTTAAAAATTAAAATATGAACTGCAGATAAGAAAGTCGCGATATGGATTGTGCCTCAACTTGTTTGAAGACAAATTGGTTAAGATATAAATAGAACTGAAGTTCTCAGCACTTTTCTTAAACGTGGATATTGTGCAATAGACCTTAGCTTATTCAGCATGCCAGACTAACTTTCTACAATCTCTGCTCAATGAATACTCGTATTTGCAAAATTTCTTAAAGATTTGAAGACAAGTGTTTCCTGATAATCCTTCAGGAGTTGTCCTTTCGGAGAAATGCCTCAATTATCTACTTTTGAGATTTGATGCACATTTGCCCATTTTTACGCTATTACAAATTTGAATTTAGAAAGATCGGTTTTTAAGGGGCACATGTACATAGGTATAAACATGCCACAAAGTCTTATGTAGGTATATATTCAAAAATCGGACACAATTTGAGAGACAGACATGGAGATGAGAGAAATAGAGTGCTTATGTATAAATTCTAGAATTAAATTTTGTTGTATTCATTTTGTTTTTATTTTGCCATTTAATGAGAATGGCTTATATTTTTTGAAAATCACAAAATCAAGATGTTTTATTTTTGTAACATAAGAATCCAAAAGTAACCACAGTATAAGTATTCATTGGTGCAAGCCATAAATATTCTTATAAATAAATGGGGTGTGTAGAAAAGTCTTCCTATACAAAAGGGCGGGGCTCAATATTTTGCCAACTTTCCCGTCCTTAATCCTCAAATTTAAAATATATTAGAGGCGCGGCCTCTGAAACTAGTATATCTTTCTATACATTTCAGGTTTATTTATTTAAAAAAACAATAACCGAGTACCTCCGTTCATCGTATTCCCTACCTTACCTAACCCAACTCCCCCCGAACTTCCCACACACACAAACCCATATACCTATTGGTTTGAGAAAAAAAACTACGAAAAAATAGAAACAAAATGTGCAGATTTGCTGTCCTGCACACACAATATTGTTGTAGTGGTTTTCTTCTAGGATAGTTTTCCGAAAAATTCATTTTGCTGTGCCCTGTTTTGTGTTTTGCGCATAATATTACAGAGGCAGAGATAGATACTGATATAGACGGATAAATATAGATATAGATATAGATATAGATATAGATATAGATATAGATATAGATATAGATATAGATATAGATATAGATATAGATATAGATATAGATATAGATATAGATATAGATATAGATATAGATATAGATATAGATATAGATATAGATATAGATATAGATATAGATATAGATATAGATATAGATATAGATATAGATATAGATATAGATATAGATATAGATATAGATATAGATATAGATATAGATATAGATATAGATATAGATATAGATATAGATATAGATATAGATATAGATATAGATATAGATATAGATATAGATATAGATATAGATATAGATATAGATATAGATATAGATATAGATATAGATATAGATATAGATATAGATATAGATATAGATATAGATATAGATATAGATATAGATATAGATATAGATATAGATATAGATATAGATATAGATATAGATATAGATATAGATATAGATATAGATATAGATATAGATATAGATATAGATATAGATATAGATATAGATATAGATATAGATATAGATATAGATATAGATATAGATATAGATATAGATATAGATATAGATATAGATATAGATATAGATATAGATATAGATATAGATATAGATATAGATATAGATATAGATATAGATATAGATATAGATATAGATATAGATATAGATATAGATATAGATATAGATATAGATATAGATATAGATATAGATATAGATATAGATATAGATATAGATATAGATATAGATATAGATATAGATATAGATATAGATATAGATATAGATATAGATATAGATATAGATATAGATATAGATATAGATATAGATATAGATATAGATATAGATATAGATATAGATATAGATATAGATATAGATATAGATATAGATATAGATATAGATATAGATATAGATATAGATATAGATATAGATATAGATATAGATATAGATATAGATATAGATATAGATATAGATATAGATATAGATATAGATATAGATATAGATATAGATATAGATATAGATATAGATATAGATATAGATATAGATATAGATATAGATATAGATATAGATATAGATATAGATATAGATATAGATATAGATATAGATATAGATATAGATATAGATATAGATATAGATATAGATATAGATATAGATATAGATATAGATATAGATATAGATATAGATATAGATATAGATATAGATATAGATATAGATATAGATATAGATATAGATATAGATATAGATATAGATATAGATATAGATATAGATATAGATATAGATATAGATATAGATATAGATATAGATATAGATATAGATATAGATATAGATATAGATATAGATATAGATATAGATATAGATATAGATATAGATATAGATATAGATATAGATATAGATATAGATATAGATATAGATATAGATATAGATATAGATATAGATATAGATATAGATATAGATATAGATATAGATATAGATATAGATATAGATATAGATATAGATATAGATTGAGGTAAAAGTTCAGTTTGTCTATGAAAATTTACTGAGACAATCAACTAACTTTTTAAAATTGAGGTGGAAAGAGAATTGTGCCGCTCTATACAAATCATTACTAAGCCGTAACATCAGCTCTATTCCCTCGCTTCAATCCAACAGTCTAGAAAATTATGATGAACATATTGCAAGAGTTATCAAGGCCTCAGCACCATTTGGCCACAGTACCAACAAGTGAAGTCACTCTTGTACCCCAAAAAACAAGTGGTTTGATAATGAAAGTGTGAAACTCAGTAAACCTTCATTTGTATATCTTAAGCTGTTCAGATCTACAAATGCTTTAATTTTTAAAAACATTTACCTTCATATTAACAAGTATTTCAAAAGACTTTGTGCCAAAAAAAAAAGCCTGGTGTCTACATTCGAAGTTGAGACACTAGCAGCTCATTTTAAAACTCTTTTATCGGCTGATGAGAATCACCAGGTTTTCTATTTTGCGCAACCCAATGTCACTATCTGCAAACTGGATAACCCAATTACTCTACCTGAGCTTGAAACAACTCTGAGTAAAATGAAAAATAATAAGGCACCCGGGATAGATGGCATTCCGATGGAGCTCTACAAGAATAGTACGGAACCGTTTAAAAATCATTTACTAGCATATTTCAACAAACCTTAAGAAGACTCATTAGTTCCAAGTAACTTCAACAAAACGGTTACATTCGCAATCTTTAAAAAAGGAGACTCTAACCTGCCGGAGAACTATACAGAGAAATTTCGATTCTCAACTTGCTAAGAAAGATCCTACTTCAATTCTTTATGATAGGTTGACGGAATGGATTGAAAACAATAACCGACTTAGCATGTTTCAAGCAGGGTTTCGATCGGGACTCTCAACGCAAGACCATATATTCGCTCTGAGTATTGCTAGGAGAGCAATCGAGCAGAAAAAGGAATTATATGCTTGTTTTGTGGATTTCAAAACAGCCTTTGACAATGTAAATAGAAATGCCTTGATGTACAAATTGTCTTCGTTAGGAGTTTCTCGAAAATTCTTAATGTTTTATTTCAAATATCTTGGCTCCTCTACTGCATCAGTGTGGGACGGAGCTAAATTTTCCGAATGGTTTGAAACCACAACAGGCGTCCCCCAAGGATGTATATTAAGCCCGATATTATTCGCCCTGTTTATTGATGACCTGTGTGATGTACTTCCGGGAGGAATACTCTTTGCCGGTATACAAGTCCAGGTTTTGCTCTACGCCGATGATTTGGTTTTATTGGCAGACAATCTACCTACCCTTCAGCTGCAAATCAACAAACTCAATACCTTTTGTGAATCCTGTAGTCTATGTGTCAATACTAACAAGACAAAACTAATGATATTTGAAACGCGTCAGAGAAGAAGGCTCCCAGAGGAAAACTGGTCCCTAAGCAACGCGCCTATCGAGGTCGTTCATTATTTCAAATATCTTGGAGTTTTGCTGTCGTACAATCTGAATTTCTCGAAACACGTGAAAGAGAAAAGCATCGAAGCCAAAGTAGCTTTAAACGTAATGTGGCCTAAGTTCTACTCTAACCAAAAAATCGATCATACTTCCAAATATCGTGTTTTTCAAGCAATAGTGAACTGCTGCATGTGCTACGGTACCCAAATTTTTGGGTATTTACAACTGGAGGAGTTTGAAGCCATGCAAAGATATTTCTTCAAACGCTTGTTCAGATTGCTTGTTCAGACGCCCACTTATGCTATATATGTGGAATCTGGTCTAACGCCTCTTTACATTAACCCATTCTGAAACTCGTATTTGTGACTCGTATTCGACTATAGTCGTATGTTGGTACTCGTATTCCAAGAGTCGTACATTCGAGTTCACTTGTACTAATATTGGGAAACGCAAAACATCGCATGTTTTATCGTTATTCCGAATCTCGTATTCGATTTACTTGAAGTCGTATTTGTGTACTTTATTACTCGTGTTAAATTTTCTAAACGAGATTTGTTTTTTTTTTCGATAAAAATGTACAAAAAGTCAATGTAAGTACATTGGTACCTCTTGGCACGATGGTTAGTACGTTAAACTGTTATGTGGAAGGCCTCGAGTTCGTTTCTCAGCCGCAGCAAAAAGTTTTTCAGGAAGTACACCTCCTCTTACAAGGAATTGACAAATCCTCTAAGAGTATATCTCTTGTCTTGGAAATTGCTGCACATTAGCCTTTCGGAATCGGTAGAAAATTGTAGGACCCCTCCGTTCCTGGTAACACGCACACAGGCATGGTTGAGAATTGTATGTCACTATAGGTCCTGGTTCACTTTGAGCTGTTGCACCACCAAATTTTTTAAAGTACATTTTTAATTGGTTTATTTATTTGGACTCAACGTTTTTAACGCGTTCATATTTAGTAAAATAATAAATCGTTCTCAATTTGAGGCACTGGTTTGTGCATTGGAAGAAAATTTGGAGGTAGCAAGGGGCCATAGGAAGAGTGGAAAACTCAAAGCAAATATTTAACAGTTTTGGACGGACCTTTCGGTAAAACTAAATAGCCTTGGGCCACCCATCCGAAATGGTCCAGCTTGTCTTAAAGTAAGAAATATTTAACAAATTGTAATACATGCCTCTTTAGGTCTGAAATGATCAAAAGTATTTAGTTAAAACAGATATTGCATCAATAAGCAGCAATTTAAAGGCACAGGGCTGGTGAAATTACAACCATATGCTAACATTTCATACCTTAACCACCAAATAACATCGCAGGATAACTATTTCAGCAACGAGTTTTCTTCTGAAGATATTAGTTACATATTTAGAGCCCGAGTCGAAATCTTGAATCTTAACTCTATGCCGCATCGAACTGATCTCACACAAATCTGTAGCCTATGTAATAGAGGAGAACCAGAAGACATCACCCACTTCTTTGCAACGTGTCCTTTGCTTCAAGAGATTCGACGACTACATTTTGAATTGAGTTATCTTCCCCCAACTCGGCTCTATAAGATCCTTAATGGAAATCTTGGATGGTTAACCGTTTATAGATACTGCAAACATGCTCTTAATTATCGCAATAGATTTCTATAGCTCTTCAACCAGTTATTGCAATTTGAAGTTTCAAACAATGTTTCTTAATACTTACTAATTTTTTATGTTTCAAATCATTATAAAATTGATAAATTATTATTTTGTGTTTCAAATCATTTCAAAATTGATATATCTTTTTGTTTCAAATCATTGATACATCTATTTTTGTGTTTTTGAATCATCTCAAAATTGTTGAAAACGCTATTGATCTATATAAATAAAAATGAATCGCAAAATGTGTTGCTAAGCGTTAAACTCAAGAACGGCTTGACCAATTCGCCTATTTTTTTTTTAAGTTTTTGTTAAGGTTCATGGAAGGTTCTTATGGAGAGAAAAAACGTTTATTGTGGGTGTGTGAAAGTTAAGTGCTACAAAAAATCGTTTGGTTATTGAAATACACTGACTCAAAAAAAAAATAAAAGAAAACTTTATAGCTAAGGAAATAATTTCTTGATTTAAATAATAATTAATAATTCTACAACAAACAACAAAATTAACGAGAATAAGAGAACTTAAATAAGGGTAATCTATATAAATAAAAACGAAAACCAATTGTGGTCTTATTTGTCGACTGTGTTTGCTTTTAGAACCATGCCGCCTATTACACCAACCAAGCTTATTTTCAATCAAATCGGACTTCACTGCAACGTGAAGAGCGAAATGAAATTAAAAGGATTAGGATATTACAAACACGAGCAACGCGTCGTGTTCAAATTGCTTTCACAGTTTTACGAGCGGCTTTCAGTTACGATGTTTCAATTGACTACAGTATGTATTAGGTTCGTTCGTTCAACTTTACTCAGGTTTGACCCAGGTTTTCTTGACAACCCTCAGAGTTGTCAACAAAAACTGAGGTTTTCGGTTTTCAAAAAACACCCAAGGGCTGTCAACTGTTTTGTTGACAACTAAAAGACAGACAAAATAATTTTGTGCTCTGATAAAACTTTAAATTTGTTATAAATACGTTTTAAAAATGAACGAAAACAAAAGAAATAAAACAAAAGAAATACATATGAAATCTCATATGACTTTTGACAGTTTGACCGTTACCTGAACTCGCCCCAGCAAAATACATCGATCTACTTCAGGGCGAATTCAGGGCGACCCCAGGTCTCAAAAAACACAGGGTGACAACTTAGTTTTTTCCAAAAACGATTTAGGGCGACCCCAGGGTGACTTCAGGGCTCAACGAACAAACCTATTATCATGTGCCACCGAATTGTACAAACTGTTTGTCCATGTTGAACAACTGGTCATTTAGACATTATTTTATTGACAGGTGCTCAAACTAATAAAAAAGTTAGTTCAATGAACTATTACTCCTATCGCCTGATGGTTCATGAAAATGAAGACATGTGCTTGATGATGCCGAACAAATTATTATCTTAATTAGGAATGGCCGCGCCTAATCGCCCAATGCACGACGCTTTTAATCAAGAGTTGCATCGTGAAAAACTGTTCGATCTCGATGCTTTAAGGGAATCGGTTCGAATAAATGTTCCGTTGTTGAACAAACAACAAAAGTATGTATTTGATACAATTATGAAAGTTATAAATGATTGAACTGGAGGATTTTACTTTTTGGATGCTCCTGGTGGTACAGGAAAAACATTTTTAATTGCATTGATTTTAGCAACAATTCGCTTACAGAATGGAATTGCACTCGCACTTTCTTCGTCTGGTATTGCAGCTACATTGTTGGAAGGCGGTCGAACAGCCCATTCAGCGCTAAAATTACCATTACTCAAAGCAACGAAACTCCGACTTGCAACATTTCGAAGAACTCTGTAATGGCAAAGGTTTTGCAGCAATGCAAGTTGATAGTATGGGATGCATGCACGATGGCACATAAAAAGTCTTTGGAGGCATTAGACAGAACTCTCGACAAACAATTGATGGGACAAACCTTGTGCGCCGACTTCAAAGAACGAGACCGTTCGACCTAGCGCCATAAGGATTATCCGCTTTCAAATGTGGTATCCGCAGGTCCTCTCAGTGGGGAGCTTCCTGCTAAACGTGATTATAATATAATGAAATTAAAACTACTTGATAAGGTTACTTAGTTGTAGTCGCAAGAACAAAAGGGAGGTGTTTTTTAGTGAGTAAAAATCTCACACTACTATGAGTACCGGGCTCATAGTGTCTATGAAGATTCTTCACCTACCCACGAAAAAAAAAAATTTAGACTTATTGATTACAGCAGTGTCTTTCAAGCTGAGGTCCTGGCGGTGACGAAAGCTGCTAGACAAGTCTCAATGATGGCAATACCACAAGCTAATATCACCTTTTTCATTGATAGCCAAGCGGCAATAAAAGCGATTTGTCCCATTGAAATCAAATCGAAGCTTGTAACTTGCTGTCGCGAAGAGCTTAGGGTTCATGGTACACAGCACAACATTAGACTCTGCAGAGTTCCTCGTCACAGTGGTGTCCCAGGAAATGAAAGCGCTGACGAGCTGGTAAGAATAGGATTAACACTTGATCCTAATCAAACAGACACAACAGTTCAAGTCCCACCCTGTAATCTTAAACAGGTAATCAAGAGTAAAATTCTAGCCTTAACAAACAAAAGATGGAACTCTCCTGTCTTACAACCAGAAAATTATGGCCTAGTTTCAGTAAACATGTTATCATCCAACTGAATAAAAAGTCTCTTTCTATTCTCGTGAGCATCATCACAGGTCACAACCAACTCGGTTACCACAAGAAAAAGATGAAACTCAGTATGGACGACTTATGCAGAGGATGCGGTGACGAAGAGATACATGAGGACACTCCTCACTACCTGTGTCACTGCCCTGCGCTATATCATCTTAGAAACAGATATCTAGGGAGATACTTCTTCAGCGACTTGGAGGAGCTCTCCGACATTCCAAGCAAAATCATTTTAAAATTCGTTAACGATATCAAATGGCTTCAGAATTCCTGATCTCTGAAAACCGCCTGCAACTACAGTACGATAGTGTAGTATGAACGAAAACGACAGCGACGCACGTGTTGCTTGTGGGAGCAGCACCAACGGAGAATGGACACCTTGCCTATACACCTGCGGTTGCCACTCCTACGTTGAATACGAGCATCAGTGGGTTGATGACGAAACGAACATATACACCAAACACTGACTTTTCAAACTCATCTACCAGACGTTGCAAGGAGCCACATGCTGCTACGGGCCTGGTGGGGGGAATGATTGCTCAAGTGGAGGTAAAGGAATACTTCCTGAGAAAGCGTTTACCTCTCGCTAGCCAGGTTATTATGTGACGATAGAAATTTCAATATTTTAGAAATACGCTCTGACATTTCAGGCTAAAGCTTGCTGTAACCCATCTACACCCTTAACGGGCTTGATCGACATAGGATTATCTTTATCATAGGTTTCATTACAAGGGGTCACAATGGATCTACATTAGGGTGGGTCAAAAAAATCAAGTATTGTTTTTTTTGGATCCGACACATGAAAACTAGTTCCTAGGTACCTGTAGAAAGTACTTACCAAATATTAGCTCTTAATATTAACGGGAAGAATATGCTCATCATAGTTTTCCATTTTCAATTTAGTATCATATAAAAATGGTCATATCTTATCAACAAAAGATCGTTTAACCAATCGCATAGTCAATATTTGTAGGAAATTGAACGCTCTACAAAAATGGTCTTATATACTTTTTTCATTAATCCAACCATTTAAAAGATATTCAACGTCAAAGATTGAAGTATTTTAAGGAAAATAACTTTTTCGTTTTTAATTTTGTAACTTAATAAAAAATAATTATTGTCAAATGAGTTTCAATTATTTCTATAGAAAATTGAACGCTCTACAAAAAAGATCTCTGTAGTTAATCGATTACTCAAGCCATTCAAAAGATATTCGCAGTAGAATTCCAATGCCTACTGATTTTAGTAGTTTTTCAATAAATATTCCCAATTTATCCAGTTCATTTATGAATTTTGACAATATTGATGAGAATTTGAGTTTATTTGGGTAGAATGACGGTTTGCAAGCTATATTTTATCTTTTGTTTTAGAATATATTTTTTTTTTTAATCAATTTTTTAACGATATTTTATTTTTATAACTTTTATTACAGTTTAGGATTGTTATTTAATATTTTTCAACGGGTTTATTTAAAATGTCATTTAAATTCCTTTTTTCCACAAAATTAATAATATTTTGTGTTTGGAGAATTTGAAAATTTAATTTCGAATGTTGGTAGTTCTGTTACTCAGTACTTGTCATACTAGCGCCATCTGTGGTTTCAGGTCATTTCTATGTTTCCCTTATATTTCTACATTGCATACATAGTTTTTGGAGCTCTGAGTTGTCTTCTTGTGTATAACTAAAACCAATTAACTAACAGCTGAGTTTTAATATATTATTGATTATTGCAATTCGGATGCTAATCATCTAATATGAATAAAGAAATCCTTTTAATTGGCATACCGATGTCGAAAATTCTTGAACTGAAATTACCAACAGTGAAAGAGGTTATGTGTGTATTTTTTCATCAACTAAATATCCTTAAATATTCTGTGAAACAAAGTGCTAAAAATGTAGCAGATCAGGCTATAGAGTATGGAGAAAAAATGATATTCCGACTTCTAGTAATAATAATGTAGTGAAAAGAATTCTTCGATGTCATAACAAATGGTTAAGGATAAAAAAAACTGCACGCGTAAAAAACCGCCAGCACAAAAAAAGAAAGAAGCAACATTTCAGAATGAACTCAAAATGTTATTCGATATCATTTTTTTCTTTATGCGAATTATATTGTTGATCAGAAGTCTTAAAAGTGCTCGATGACCGAATTAAAAACTTATATTTGAATCAAATTAGAATCATTTTGTATCAATACTGTATTAAATTATAAAATTTCATATGGTGAAATAGATTTTTTTTTCTGCTGACATGTTAAATTATATTTCTTAAATAAAAACCTTCTTTTCCTGAAATAGAACATGAACTATCTTAAAATTCAAAAATTAACTGGATAAATTGGGAATATTTATTGAAAAACTACTAAAATCAGTAGGCATTGGAATTCTACTGCGAATATCTTTTAAATGGCTTGAGTAATCGATTAACTACAGAGATCTTTTTTGTAGAGCGTTCAATTTCCTATAGAAATAATTGAAACTCATTTGACAATAATTATTTTTTATTAAGTTACAAAATTAAAAACGAAAAAGTTATTTTCCTTAAAATACTTCAATCTTTGACGTTGAATATCTTTTAAATGGTTGGATTAATGAAAAAAGTATATAAGACCATTTTTGTAGAGCGTTCAATTTCCTACAAATATTGACTATGCGATTGGTTAAACGATCTTTTGTTGATAAGATATGACCATTTTTATATGATACTAAATTGAAAATGGAAAACTATGATGAGCATATTCTTCCCGTTAATATTAAGAGCTAATATTTGGTAAGTACTTTCTACAGGTACCTAGGAACTAGTTTTCATGTGTCGGATCCAAAAAAAACAATACTTGATTTTTTTGACCCACCCTAATCTACATTGATCTAAATGTGACGGTAACAAGATCAACTGTCAGCCCACTAACCTAACCTAAAGTGTTTCAAATAACCTCTAACAAAGTTGTTGACTGATATCGTGTCGTTTTCACATGTCACTGATAACTACATAGAAATTTTTTACCCCCAACGTTGGAAAAGAAGTTTTACTTTAATAATTCTTTAATATTTCAAGTAATAAGTTTTTGCTTGTAAATACCGAACAAAAACTACCACCAAATCCGTTCGTAATGGCAATTTGTATCAACTACGATGGATTCTGTGGTATTCTTTCGGGATTCAAAACAAGTTTTTTAAGTAAAACTTCTTTTCCGGCGTTGGAGGTAAAAAATTTTCTATGCCGCTGTCAGTGACATGTCAAAACGACACGTTATCAGTCAAAGACTGCGATATGTTTTTAGAATACAAAATGTTTGTACGTTTATAGGTTAGAATCTTACAGAGGCTTTGCTTGAGGAAAAAGAAGTTTTACTTTTACCGCGCGTACGTCAGTACACACAACCATTTTTTTTTGTCAACGGCCTAAGCTTTGATGAAAGCATAGCTTCCTATCGATCAGCGAAGTCCGGCATCATTGTGCGTGGTTAGCACTTGGATGGGGGACCGTTCAATACCAACCGTTTGCTGTTGACATGTGTTTCTTCTGTTGTTCTTTCTTTCTGTGTGTCTCTCTCTGTTGTAATGTCTAATGTCTAAGCCGATGGGCTCAGTTACCAGTGCCAGTGTCTCTACTTCGTAAATTTATCTACGGAGTAGTGTAATATGTAATGTATTGTAACAAGTTTCTTATTACGGTTTAATTCGTGATTTGAAAATCACTCTTTTGTCGTTTTATTTGGCAATCCGGAAACTTTCTGGAGTGTTTACTTGGGAAACATTGACAGTTATGTATGATTCTGAAAAAAAGAGAAATTTGCTTCTGGGTTTGAAATGGGTTTGAATCGAAACCAGAAGCACTCACACATTCATATACTTAAACGTCAAACTCGATAGTTGTCATATTTTGTGTCTTTATTGTGCCAAGTGATAACAAACATTATTTTTGATTTTGAAATGGATAACATTAAAAGCATACTCATAAAAATGTTCAGTTGGGATCCCAGATCGGAGAGAGATTCCGGATTGCTAAATAAAAACGACATTAATCGGCAGGTGGAAAACAGATGGCTTTTTTTTAGTTGCTTTAGAAAATTAAAAATTGCGAACATTTCCTTTTTCTTAGACAGAATAAGAAACTAATGAAAATAATAAAAACAGAGTCTTAAGTTTGAAATACTTTATACCGTATCTCCTAATGCTTCCCTCTACTGTGACCTTGGGATTTAACTTTCAGTGTTAGGTCTTCTGTCTTCTCATTCACTCCCTGTTTATGCAAATGGGACCATAAATCAAATGGAAATGTTTCCTCTTAAGACTGCCATAAGCGTACTCAATGAGTACTACTCATCCAATTTTGTGTCAGTTACCGTTTACGCAGTCTCTATAAACCAATGGAATAAAAAGCAATATCGATGAAATAAAACTCACACAAAACTTTCCAAAAGCTTGAAAACTAATTTCGTTAATAATTAAATAAATATGTAGTCAACACAAGCTTAAGGATTTCCAATCTACCAACTAGCTTATGAATTAATTTTTTTTAATTCGTAACTCACTTAATATGTATGTTTTGAGTTAAATTTTTCTTAATTCATAAGTCACTAACTTTCTCATGACTTAATTTTTTTTTATTGATAAGTCACTTAGTAGGCAGTGAATTAAATTCTTTTAATTCATAAGTCGCTAAGTAGGTAGTGAATTAATTTTTTTTTAAATCATAAGTCACTAACTAACTTTTGAATTAATTTTTTTTTAATTCATAAGTCACTAACTAACTTATGAATTAAATTTTTTTAATTCACAAGTCATCTACAGAATTATGACTTAATTTTTTTTAATTAAAAAATTCGCAGCCCTTGTAACAGGTCAGATAATCACAATGATCACACGTCTTCGTCATTAAGTGCTCAAAACTGCAAAAAAAATGTACCGCCCTCGATAGCCAGGAACTTGTGAAAATTGTAGTCACTTTTCCTGCGTGGGGGTTTCTCAGGAAGTGCAATATGTAGATTGGTTCTGCAGCGATCGCATTATTAAATTCAAAGCGGTTCATAATAAAGGGTAACGCTGCTCCTGTAGACGTCCAAATTTCCTCGAAGGATGCCACCTTCGTGCAACACAACATTTCATTGGAAGGGCAATGTAGGCTGGTTGCAAATAAAAGCGAGTCATAACCAATTTAAGAAGCAATGCAGTAAAAGAAAAGCTAGTTTACAATTATAAAAACCAGAAAAAGAACGGCAACTACAGCAAAAGTGCGATCGAAAGTACGCTATCCTTAAATATTTCGCCACAGATGATTCAGTTATCAGTTTTAACTAGACAGTTAATGTCAAAAGAACATATCCAATTTTCCGGACGATCAGAAGATTAGCCCGGAAAACATTTCCCCGAAACATTTTTGTTCCTCCGAAATTTTAAAAGCTATTATGAGTTTCACCCGAATATAAATTTCACTTCGAATCAGGAGTGACAGTTCGAAAAATAGGCACGTTCAGAAAAATGAGGCCCGCATTAAATTCCCCCTTCACAGTGATGGAAACGGAGAATGAAAAATGCAACCTCCAAATTCTCTGTTAACTAAAATAGTGGTATAAATTGAATTTGGGGCATAAGTTATTCGTCGAAATTACTTGCTATAAAGACAAAATTGTGGCTACGCTAGTAGTGCCACTCATTGTGGCTCCCAATCTTTAATTGGATTATCTGAAACGAATAATTTGCACACCTATTCTTAGACGGCGGATTTCTCGCGTTCGGAAAATGAACAGACCTTCTTGTGTTTGAACAAACATATGCTTGTTTTGACAATTGTTAAATAAGAATTAAATTGTTATTTTATAATAAAGAAAGGATAATTATCATAAGGCGTGTTTTGTTGAGCTTCTCAATGTACACATTAAGAAATGTTACATTAAAATTACTGAAGAGTGAATGTGCTGTTAACTTGTTGTTGTTGTATTTACATGTGCAAAATAAGCTTAATGTGTAAAATTTCTTAATGTGTACATTAAGAAGCACAACAAAACACGCCTATAATAAAGCATAGCACATCTTGTCTGAGGAAGAACAAATGTTTGAGGAACGAGCACTTCGAAGGAATTTGAGGGATCACTCTAATCTTTTGGAGATGCGTGAGTGTGAAAATCCTTATTTTTTCCAGATTTCATCAGTACTACAGGCAGAGGGATTTTTTGCACAGGGTAGGTACCAAAAAGGAGTTGGCAAAGACCACGATGTTGGTTTGGCACAATCCTCTTTTAGCCTTATTCTTACTTTTTTTCCAACCAAACTCACTCTTAACTTCTTCCAAAATTCGAGCACTTTATCCCGATTTGCTTTTAGTAAAGACCTTCGCAATTTCAGGATTCTGCTGCATTTTATTAAGCAGCATATCGCTTTGGTCTTTTTTTTATTGTTTTGCTCCTATATTATAACAAAAAACATGAATTTTCAATTTTCTTAAAAAAAAAATAAACAAACAACTTACATTTTCCGCCTTATTGTGCTCTCCTTCGCCTAATAAAAATAAGTGAAAATTATGGCTGTCAATGGCATATCATTCCGCCCAAAATGATTGTTCACAATAAGGGGAATCTTTCGAACATGAATAATTTTTCGGGTGAAACTCACAATAGGCGAAAAGTGAAATATCAAATTTTCTGGTTGGAATGTTTTTCGGGTGAAACTCACAATAAGGCTGATTTTATCTATTTGTAATCGATTACTTGTTCAGAGAAGTCAAAAGTGACGTTTTTGGATGCTGGTTGATGCTAGTCGTCAATACAGATGACAAATGATATAGCGTGCACAGTGCTTCCAACTTTTTAAAAAAAAGTCCTGATGTCGTTTTTTTCTACAATTCTAAATAGACTTGCAAAAAAACACGGCTACTATTCAGAATGATTTCGCAAACTTCCGGGTATTTGGTGGTGTCCAGGAACAGACACGTTCGTCTTTACATTTAAGTCAAGCAAAACGCACAACTAAGTAATGAAGGGCAGCCAAGTTCTAATGAAACGTGAGCTACTACAGCAATCTTGTGCATTTTCGACCCTCTTGGTCTTTTTGCAAACTTCACCCTTAATCTTAAAATCATGATTAAGCCTGATTCTTAAATAAAGGGGCGAATCCAGAAATAAAAGATATCTCACTTCAATTCAGAAATAAAAGACGTGCTCAGTTACAAGTATTCGTGGATGCGGGTGAATATGCCATTGCACAAAGTTAAATGTTCACTCATTAGCGCAAAAAAGAAGCTCCTACGTCTGATAAAGTCAGGGAATGTAATGTTTTATTCACTGCGAGACACCATCCTCAGTGGTATGGGACTAAAATAGTTTTTCGAAATGGAAAAGTTTTCTAAGGACACTTATGTTTATTTACCGCTATATCAAAAGTAAGCGCAATTTTTTTGGCAGCATTGGCTTCGAGAATACTTACTTCATTTGACTCGACATACCAAATAGTTTACACCATAGGAATAGTTGCAAGAGGAAAATATTGTCATTGTCCTGGACTGCAACAACCCGAGAAAACTTCGCTAAAATGAAAAGTTCTCAAGGTGATAGCTGGAAAAGATGATATAGAACGTAGCGCAATTGTAGAAACTTGTGGAGGTTTGTACCCCCGTCGGGCTGTTAAACTAGTTCACCTCCAGGTATCAGGGGGGACTATTAATAGTTAGATCCTGTTACTACTTAAATCAATAACAAAATCTATCAAATTGAAAGGACAATATATTGCACCAAATATATGTATATGTATACCTTTTCTTTTTTTTTTAAGTT